>OY754310.1:52532940-53860584 GCA_963573325.1 Astragalus glycyphyllos | reverse complement strand
TTTTCTATGATACTGGTCTTTTGCAATTTACTAACTCCCGCAGATGTAGGTGCTTTTGGCTCCAAACTGTGTGAACAAATTCATTATTTTCTTTCTTTATTTCTTTCTTGCTGATACGTGTTCTTGCGCCTGTCTTTGCGTTCGATAGCTAAAACCTATTCTTGGCTCCCTTTTGAATGCCCGGTTTGTGCTGTGTTCTTGGTGTCGTGTTCTAGCGCCAGAGAAGGGATTTCTTTCACATAAGAAGTGAAATCAAGAGCTCGGTTCAAGAGACTCAATTGAAGGATCAATCATGGCCACAACAAAGTTTGATATTGAGAAATCCACAGGAGAAAATGATTTCAGCCTTTGGAAAATCAAGATGAAAGCTTTTGTTTGTTCACCAAGGCCTCGATGATGCTCTTGTCGATTAGAGCAACCTGGGCAAACTGCCAGTTACGCTATCTAATAAAGAAAAGAAAGAAATGATGAGCAAGGCACATAGGTCCATCATTCTTTGCCAAGGGAATGAAGTGTTGAGAGTGGTTGCAAGTGAAGCCATAGCAGCAGGTGTGGCTAAAACTGGAGAATCTTTACATGACCAAATCACTCACCAATAAGCTGTATTTGAAGAAAAGATTGCATCAGCTCAAGATGGAAGAAAGGACCTCTAGGTTGCAATGTTTACAAATGCAATTCTTTATTTGAGGAATGTAGATGTCACTAATGAAGAGAAAGACCAACCAGTGATATTATTATGTTCTCTTCCACGATCCTTTGAAAATCCAGTTGATACCATGATGTTTGGCAGACAAACACTAACATTGGAAGAAGGGACCCTATTTGTAAGCGAGAATAAGATCCATGCAGAGACGAAGGTGGAAATTCAGAGGGACTATTTACTCGAGGCAGAACTGAGAAGAGGGGGGGAACAATGTCACAGGTCCGGTCCAAATAAGGAATGGTTTGTAAACAATGGGAAATAAGGCAGAACTGGTTGTACCTTTCATATGACACCTAATAAGGAATGGTTCGAGACTTATGAGAAGAAAGACACTGGAAAGGTGCTGATGGGAAACGCTGCTTGCAGGGTAGTGGGAACCTATGAAGCACAGACACGAACACCTTACACAACACTTGACACGAAGATACCAGTTTTAATTTGAAAAATACAAATAATTGAAGTGTCGGTGTCCGACACGATACATGTCGGACACCAAACACGTCTTCAACCGAAAGTGTTGGTGCTTCAGAGGCGGGAACTAGGGCAGTGAAGATAAGGCTTGCTGATGGAACTACAAAGCTTCTCAATGGAGTAAGACATGTGCCAGAACATTTCTTTTGGTATAATGGATCAAGCTGGCTGCAGTTTCAAAGGTGAGGGAGACACACTTAAGACCACCAAAGGCTATTTGCAAATAATGAAGACAGTAAAGAAGAATGGCCTATAAAGACTCCAAGGTAACACAAATTTCCAATTCTTCTAGTTCCATATCTATCTCAAAAGATATTCCCACCAAGTTGTGGCATTATTGACCTGCACATGTAAGTGAGAGAGGATTGGAAGAACTCCACAAGAAAGGACTTGTTGGAGAAAGTAGTCTTGAAAACTAAAACGCTGAATATTGTTTGAATGGTAAACATAAAAGAGTTAACTTTCCTACCTTTGTTCACACTACCAAAAGCATTTTGGACTATGCCCATTCAGATATTTGGGGACCAGCTAAGACATGAACCCTAGGAGGTGTCAGATACTTCATCACTTTCATTATGATTGGTCAAGGAAGGTTTGGATACACTTGTTGAAACATAAGAATTAAGCCTTCAAAAGTTTCAGACAATGGAAGACTCTTGTGGAGGCACAAACTGGGATGCAGGTCAAGATTCTCAAGACTGATAATGGACTAGAATATCTAAGTGCTGAATTCAATGAGTTTTGCAAGGAAAATGGTAGCTTATGTATAAATTCTAAAGAAACGCACCAACTTTTACATAAAGGAGCAGATGATATGTGACACAGGCAAATAGGTTAAAAATGACTTGTATTAAAGAGACATAAATGGATAAAAAGTTAGTTTGAACATTTTGTTTTCAAGAAAAGGAAAGAGCTTCAACTATAAGATCTTTACTAAGTCAAAGATTTAGGGGCTAAATTTATTATTTGGTTGTAGAAACTCTTTAACTTGCTTGCAATTATAAATTTATAATGTGCCAATTTTTATGTTTATTGTAGAATGTTGAATCTCTAAGTCAAATAGATCGTGGAACATCTAGTTTGCCACATCCAACATACAAGTCATCTCAAACAAGTGGAAACCAATTTTGTTTCACTAGATTCTTAATGGTAAGACCATTTATCATTGAGGAAAAAGTGTTCCTTTATTTATAGATTGTGATGATGTTTTATCTTTTAGTTTCACTAGATTCTTAATGATGATTGAAGATCAATCAAGAATATATGCCATGTTGGAATGACTTGAGTTGTGTTTATATAACTCCCACATATCTCATATAGGAATGACTTTTCTCAGTTGTAATTGGGTCTTTCTTTCATTCTCCTATTGGATGAATTTGATGTTGTAATTAATCTGTGCATTTCTTTTGCAATTGAGTATTCCTATTAGAATTTAGAATTATTTCTTGTATTTCTTCTGCAATTGAGTGTTCCCATTGAATTGTTGTTTTAAGATTAAGAAATTTGTTATCACTTTTCAATTTTTCTAACATACTTGCAATTATGTAATCTAATTTTTTATGTTCATTGTAGGATGTTGAATCTCTAAGTCAAATAGAGTGAGGAACATTCCAGCATATGAATTCTCTGAAACAAGTTGAAATCAATGTAGTTTCACTAGATTGTGTTGATATTGTATCTTTTATTTTTATAATGTAGGAGGTACTTAACGATGAATGAAGACCAATCAAGAATGTATGTCATGTATTAGACTTTTGAATTGTGTTTATATAGCTTCCTCATCTCACGTAGGAATGACTTTTCAAATTTTGTAATTTGGTCTTTCTTTCAACAGTTGCTTGAAGCATTGAAAGTTGAAATTATTTTCTGCATTTATATTTATGTTTCAATGTCTTCTTCCTACTGATTTATATTTATATTTATCTTTTTATTAAAAATAATAGTTGCTTGGGAGGTGTTACATTCTCTTAGGGACTAATTAGTAATTTGGTAGTTAGTTAGTATTTCCTAGAGCTCTATATATAAAGCACATTGTACTCACATTTACCATCTTTTTCAATATGATTCCTTATGAAGAGTTTTTTACCTCTTTTACCTCATGAGTATTCCTATGCTCTCTACCTCTCCTATGAGTTTGATCTATGCATGTATGATCCTATGATTCTTAACATGGTATTAGAGCCATACCCTAGAGATGAGGATTATGATTATGCTTTCGATACCGACTCCGACTCTGATTCGTTCACTGACGAAGATTTCAACAATGAAATTCCACCGTGGCTTTTCCAAGTTCTTGAAGAAGAAGATGTGTCGCTGCTCCGTCATGAAAACAATCGCATCGAAATCGTTTTTGGCAATTTCGATCAAGTTTCAGATCTGGAAACGATTTCGGTTGCTCAGCTAATTCCAATCGAACCAGAATGTGATGGATTCAGCATCAACATTGGAGAAATTTCATGTTACCTTGCTGCCGTCAAGCAGAGCGACGAAGATGGAGGTTCTTTCAAGAATGACGCTGAATCACAGTTACTGGATCTTGACAGCAGCACTACGGATCTTGAATCAAATACAATTGAGGAGATCGAAATCTGCTGTAACTTTGATTCCGTCTCTCATTACAACAACTGAATCGATGATGAGGAGCATGTTCGGAGAAGAAATCGCAAAGAAGCGGATCGTAGTCGAACTGGAAGATTCTTCTATTGCGATGACCGATTTCATACTTGCGGCCAACAGCAAGCCAACGCATCCAAATCTGGAATTGGACTGGGAAAAATTGAAAGGTGCCTTGTTTGATAAATCCCTGGTACATATGCCTCTTGATTTTCCATATTCCAAACACACTTTAGATGCCATTTTGAAGCTTCGTACTCTTCTTATCAATTCTATGTTTTTTATTAATCCCAATGATGTTGATGATGGATTTCTCACTTTGGGTGTTGATGATGTTGTGTTTTCTCTCCTTGTTAATACTAGTTTTTCTGGTAGTGGAACACCCAATTTTGTTGAATATGCCAAAGCCAATTCCCTTTTATTGTTGGACCACCATATGTTTGTTGAAATGCCACTCAGGAATTGTTTCTATACGGTGAACAATAATACTTTGGTTGATCCACCAGCAGCTTTTGTGAAGAACTAATCCATTCAGTGGGTGTTTTCTATCTTTACTTTACTTGGGGTATCCTTGCTTTCTCTACGACCCCTATGTTCCAAATTGGGAGTTCAAAAATTTTAGTTGGCTTTGGTCTCAACATATGTCAATTATTAAAAATGTTCATTGTGAAATGAGGGGCATTCTTGATCTTCCTTGTAATGATGTGGGGTTTATTAATAGATTGATTTTTGGTGAAGATCATATGTGTCAGCATCCTGTCTATAGAAGAACTAGGGAGTGCACTATCAATTTCCTCAATTATGGTCTCTTGCCTCCAGACTCACCTCAATGGATCCTTGCACCATTTGACCCAATTCTTCAACTTGCTTTCACTGAGGACCGAATTATAGGAACAAATGACTATATAAGTTCAGTTGCTATGATTTTTGGTTATTTTTACATGGTTGAAAGGTTTGATGTTAATGTTGGTGAAGACTTGTTTGAAATTAATAAAACTGGAGATGAGTATTTGGTTTCTATTGTTGATTGCAAGGATGTTTGGCATGATAATTGCATCTTTATCAGCATGTTGATAAACCTTGACATACACCTAGTAGTTGTTCATGCCCTAAATCATTCATTAGCTAAAATGAATATCAATGAAATTGGCTCTGTTGAAAAGGCTCCTAGTCAATGTGTTAAATATCATTTTCCTCTTGCAAAGGGAAGCTTTGACGAGGATGTAAAAGGTTGTGATGGGGTTTCCCATGTGGCAAACTCAATGGAATTTAGTTTTGTCAAGAATGAAATCATTGAGACATTGATTCAAACAAATTCAAATAGCACTGAATTCAGAGGAAACAAATTAGAATTACAACAGTGGATGGAGCTGTTTGGAATGTTTAGGTTACTTCTGTGTGCTGGACTGATCACTCTCCAAAGGTATTTTGGACCAAAAGAATTTCCTCCATGAAAGATTTGGATTGGGCCAAATTGCTATTTGTGTTGTTTTTTTTAGTGCTTGGAATAACTTGTATTTCAAGCTAATATGGTGATCCCAATATCAGCTTGAGGGAGGCTATTAAAAATAATAGTTGCTTAGGAGGTGTTACATTCTCTTAGGGACTAATTAGTAATTTGGTAGTTAGTTAGTATTTCCTAGAGCTCTATATATAGAGCACATTGTACTCACATTTACCATCTTTTTCAATATGATTCCTTATGAAGAGTTTTTACCTCTTTTACCTCATGAGTATTCATATGCTCTCTAACTCTCCTATGAGTTTGATCTATGCATATATGATCCTATGATTCTTAACACTTTTCACATTTGTATTTATGACATAAACAAATATTTTCAAAAAGATAAACACAAACAAAAAAAAAAGTATTGAATGGTCTTATAACATAGCCTTTTGTTTGTGTGATCAATTTATCCACAAGTCATTGTTGATATAAGCTCTAATTAACATCACGGTCAAGAACCATTTTATAACTTTTTTAAAGTTAAAATATATAAATGAAAAAAGTGAAGGAAAAATGACTGAATTTCAGCCAATTTGAAAATAGTGCATTGGATGTGATTTTAGCTTTTGAGAAAGAATCTTAACCTGTGTACATGTTTGGAAAACTCAGACCACATCAATCGATCAACTTACATGTAATGTAACACATTGAAAGAGAAATATCTTACTCTCCATACAAGCTAAAACTAAAATAATTAATCGCTTCGTTGCTCAACTCCTAGTATCACTTTGTTCTTTAGTTACACCTGTGTGCTGAGCAATCTTATTGTTGGTTTGAGGCACTGAGTTAATAGGTTAGTGGTCGAGCTGGTGCATCAAACGCATGACTCAGTGTTATATTAAAATTAAAATAATACAACCCATGTTTTGTTACTTCAGTAGTAGCTCATAAGCTTACTTCTTTTGTTTCAAAAATATCTACCTAATTTTTCAACAAAAAAATAGCTATCACTAATACTACATCTTTTCCTATATTTTTTGGGTACTTTTGACATTTTATTTTTACTCCAAAACAATGTTACTTCTAAAAACTGAACGTACAATTTATCGAATTTTTTTAAATATATCATTTATACTTATTGAGTCTTTTAAAGATCCAAAGTATAGATTAATTTTCCCAAAATTCCTTTATTTTGATTTTAATTATCACAAAAACAACTATAAAGAAATATTTTAATACTATCTTAGAAACGAGAGAAGGGTCTTTTATTTTTTTGATCGAAACCAGGGTATCCACCTATTTCTTTTCATTTCATGTTGGCTTTGGTAAGAGAGAGACAGATAGAAAATCTAAAAATCAAAAGAATCTGCCAATGGTATCTGTCACTCCAATTCACCCTCTCTTCGTCTTCATCTTCTTCAATTTTCCATCCATATCTAGTACTCCTCTAGAGTGTTTCTAAACCAACGATAATAGTGGATGCATCATAGTAGAGGGACAATAACATTGTGTTTTGATCTCCTCGGGACATGTCTCTGATTTTTCTCAAGTGCTCTGTTTTTTATTTCATTTTAAAATAGGCATTAACTGACCGGCGTTGTGCTGAGGAATCTGATTCTCAATTTCTCACCACTGGATGCAATGCAGCACAACCACAGTAAACGTTCCAAAGTTGGTTGCTTTTCCATGAGCATGGACGACATGCTTCTATGCTCCAACCAAGGTTACTTAATTACTATTCAATTTAGCTCTTAAATTAATCGTTTTTTTAACTTATTTAGTTTCTAGCAAAAATATAAATGTAATTATAATGTTGAAAGATGTTTAAGTACACAATCTCTAGGTAAAAAATAGATTTCGCTTTTACCAACTACAATAGTTGAAAGGCGTTTCTCTGGATTGAGTTTGGTGAAGAACAGATTGTACAATCATGAGAGATTTTATTAAGACAAATATTTTTTTATAGTATTGATAATGAAAATATCATATAACATTTTTAGAATATGAAAATACCTAGATAAGTAGTGTAATTAGTAGAAATTTGAATATCTTTTTTAGAGTTTTTTCTTCACATACGTGATTGTGTATCTTCTAAATGAAAAAGATTTCATTCTTTTAAATTCTTTCAAAGCTCTCTTGAAATACTTTATTTTGTTTGCATTTCCTTTATTAGGGAGATCTTAGTCTCATAAAAAAAATAAACTCTCATATAAGGAGAACTTTCCACCCTTCTTCATGGCCCATCTAGCACCTATTGAGGCTTAAATCAAAACTTTGAAATGAGACACATGAAGATAGCTTATTTTACTAAAAAAAAAAGCTCAAAAGGTTAAAAGAAAATCACCATAAAGCATGTCTTGAACTCAAATATATCATCATGATAAGAACACATTAGGAACCACCAATAAACACAACTACGCTAACGTGTCTACATTCTTCTCATTTCCCTGTTCCCAGTTGAATTTGGTGGCAAACAACACTCAAATACATCAACTCCAACACTACAAAAAAAAACAGGGATTAGCGAGGGAAATTTCCCTCGCAAACTGACCAAAATCCCTCGCTAATGGTCATTTGCGAGGGAATTAGCGAGGGACAGGTTCCCTCACTAAATCCCTCCTCGCTAATCCGATTAGCAAGGGAATTTAAATCCCTCGCTAATTCCCTCGCTAATTAGCGAGGGATTTTAATCCGTCGCTAATATTGAGGGACACGTGGCCAAGTTCTGACAGCCACGCGTCCACTATTCCCTCGCTAATTCCCTCGCTAAATCCCTCGCTAAATCCCTCGCTAATTCCCTCGCTAAATCCCTCGCTAATCCCAAATTTTTTTTAAATTTTTTTTTTCTGCTACACCTATTTTTATTTTTTTTTATTGATAGACCTGATTTTATACCTGATTGAAATAGCTAAAACAGTTTTAATTCCATCCAAATCAACATAATATAAATCCAAATCAACATAAAATCCGAATTAAAACAACATAATATCCGAATCAAAAAGTACTGAAATGTCAAACTATCCTAATAGCTGCCTTCAGACTCCTCTGACTCCTCTGACTCCTCTGACTGCTGAGCTTGCTCCTGATCTTCCTCCTCATCTGGAAAAATATTCTTGCTCTTAAAATAGTTATACATCAGCTCCTGTCTCCTTAGCACCTTCGCATGGTCTGCCCTCCAGCCCCTAACCTCCGCTTGAGTATCCTCCAGCAGCTGTTTAGTAGCTTGCAGCTCCTGCCTAAGCTGCTCTGTCTCCGCATCTGACTTAGTAGAAGCTGGTCGACTGCGTCCTCTGCTGCTCCCAGTCCCAGACGAGCCCTTAGAACCCATAATAGGAGCCATTGGCCCAGTACCATACAGACGACCCTTGTACCAACCAACTAATTTCTCCCAATTGATGTTTGCCAGATCTCGCATCTCAGGAGGAAGTTCACCAAGTGAGGCAGGGTCCCAGCTCCCCTGAGTCAGCTGAGACATGATCTCATTAATTTGCTCCTGTTTTGCATAACCACAGAACATAGCATAATTAGCGCTCCATTTTAACAAAGCAACTTTATATAATACAAATCAAGTTGTATATTTACCTGAGTAATTCTGGCGCGGTCATCAACATACTCGTTAGTCCCTTTCCTCAAATGGGTGACTCTATGCAGCTCAGGAGCAGTGATAGGGCGTCCTGCCCTCAAACTCTGTAAAATGAAATACATTTTCAAATATTGCAAACTAATTAACCAATGTAAAAATAACACAAAGATTTTTAAAATAATATACCAATCTAAGAGCATGTTGAGCCTGGTTGACGGACCCGCAGGTGTGAAGCGAGCCACCCTTCTCTGAGTTTCTATTCTTCTTGGCTGCTTCAGATTTTCCTTTGAACTTTGTTGTAGCCCAATGAGCCTAGAAGGCATTCCAAACTTCTTCACTCATATAGTTTGGCCGCTGATTTTTAGCCCGCAACTTATAAAGCAAATCTGATAACTGAGCGCTCATCCCTTTATTAAAAACTCTTCTCACTTCTTCATCATCTTCTTCGCGCCATGTCACTTTACCCTAAGTAAAACAAAAATATGTATTAGTAATTATATTAAACATTAAATTTAAACTAACAATATAAGTAATGACATAATTGACACTTACCCTAAAGAATTCCAGCAGTTCCTTCTTTTCCTCGTCAGTGACCTTAGTCCACTTTGAACGAAACTTTTGAAAGTACATTTTTCGGATGACACGGGTAATGTTCGATGAAGCTACCTTTGCAGGAAGAAGCCTGCATAATGAAAGATATATCAAACAATCAAATATAAGTCGTTCCATAAATTAACTTAAAAAAAACAAACAAAATACTTACGCGTCACCACTAGGATAAATGACCTTTAGTTTAACACCATCGATAACAACCACCTCCACCGTCTCTTCATCAATGTCAATATCATCCTGCTCGGGCTCAATATCAGGATCAATATCATCCTGGGGCGATGGGGTAGGCATAGATAACCCAGCTGGTCTGCCCGTATGTCCAGATGGTGCACCCATATGCCCTGCTGGTCTGCCATGCCCAGATGATGAGCCTATATGTCCATGTGGTGCACCCATATGCCCAGATGATGAGCCTATATGTGGTGCACCCATATGCCCTGCTGCATACATATATGATGGGCCCATATAATGCCCATGCGAGGGTAAATGAAAAAATCCGGGACCAGATGGAGACGGAGGTCGTGGGGCAATCGGCTCGGTACCTGGTGGGCTCATATATGATGTATGACCCTGCCTCATGTTCCCAATGTTGAGAACCACATCACGATTACGCCTCCTCTTGGGAGGTTCATCGGCAATCTGCTTCCCTGCACGTCTCGGTGGGTCAGAACCTCCTGGATCCATATCTATGAAAAAAGAGAAACCAAATGTGATACTAACAACATTAATGATGTATATTATAAATAAATTAAAGAAACTAAATTAACAAGAACAATCATGATATATATATTAATGATTCTAATAAATTTAAAGACAACATAATGAGTCAACATAAGAAAACACAAGAACAATAACTCTAATAAATTTAAATACAACATAAGATTAATAAAATTATTCATCTTCATTGTCTTCTTCATCTTGTTCATCTTCATCTTGCTCATATTCGTCATATTCATTAATCTCTTCTTCATCTTCATTATGTTCTTCATCTTCATCAACGTCTGCTTCAACTGCTTCAACTTCTTCAACTAGGAATCGATCATCACGTAAGGAGTCGATCTGTTCAACTTCAATTACCTCATTTACTCCCGAAATTTCATCCACCTGATAAGGAACTTCATCCTCCGCATCATTAGCTTCAATGCGACCCCGAGGTTTTGTCTTAATTGCAACACACCATCCTCTCCGAGTTGATGGATATGGAACATAATACACCCGCCTCACATTCTCTGCCATGATAAACGGATCATAAAGTTTATACCTTCCATTCATTCGAATGTCCACGGTATTACATTTTGTATTCAATTTTGTTCCTCTAACTGATGGATCAAACCATCTACAGAAAAACAAAACTATTTTCTTTTCATAGTCTAACCGTGGGTATTCAAGTTCATATATGTGTTCAATCACACCATAGTAGTCATTTTCACCTCCTCCAGTTTCCCCTTTAACATATACCCCACTATTAATTGTTCTTTTTCCCTCACTCCATGATTAAGTGTCAAATTTGTAACCGTTAACTAGGTATGTGTGCCACTCGGTCACCTCAAGAAAAGGACCCTCAGCTAAGTTCCTCAAGTGTCGGATTTGGGGAGTTGGTTCCACTTCATAAACCTAAGTAACCACATATGGAAAAAATAAGTCATGTCTCATATCTACTTTAAACATATGACATTAAAATTAGTTTTATCTACTTACTCTAGCCTTAAACCAAGATGGAAAATTTTCATGTATACAAATAGAAGATTCTTCAGCGCCTATACCCTCAATTCGTAAGAATGCACTGCAAAGGAATTATTCATATATTGAAAGTTGATCAAACCTTGATTTAACTTCATACTCTAAAGGTGTATAGATTAAAAATGAAATTGGAGCATACTTACTCAAGATATGGTTTAATTTCAGTGCAATTGATCAAGACATGAACATGTGCTGATTTATGCTCTTTATCTGATAAGTAGCTGGTTGACTTCTTTCCCGAGGGGCGACCAGGTTTGCTAAATACAGATAAAGCGAGCGGGTGTCTTTCTTCTTCAACCTCCATTTGGTTTCTATTATTTGTTGACAACATAAAGTTGTTGAAATAATGTGAACAAAAATAAATTGTTTCACGGTGTACGTAAGCTGCGCAGATCGATCCTTCAACTCTAGCTTTATTCTTCACCGATCGTTTATAATCACCCATTAACCTACATATATATGAACGAAAGACACTTCATTAATCTACATATATATATATATGAACGAAAAACACTTAATTGAAATAGATAATTACCTCTCAAATGGATACATCCACCTATAATGAACTGGTCCACCAAGTCTTGCTTCATACGCAAGGTGAACCGGTAAATGCTCCATGGAATCAAAGAAACCGGGAGGAAATATTCTCTCCAACTTACAGATAATGAAAGGAATATTCTGCTCCATTTTAATAAGATCATCCCTTCTCAATGTTGAAGAACACATATTTTTAAAAAATTGACTCACTTCAGTAAGCGGTTCCAAGACACACTTTGGTAATGAATCAAAAGCAATTGGAAGCAAACACTCCATGAATACATGACAATCATGACTTTTCATCGCATACATCTTCCCGGTGTTCACATCGGCGCATCTCGCAAGGTTAGAAGAATAACCATCTTGCATCCTCAATCCTTTCAACCATCGACAAACATCTTTCGCTTCATCTGGTGTCATACAATATTTGGCTTTGGGTTTGAACATCTTCCCATTAGGCATTTCCACCAAATTCAAATCAGATCGATGTTTGCTACAATAAAGAGCAGAATCCAATCTTGCCTTATTATTGTCTTTGGTTTTATCTTTCGCATTCCTCACAGTGGCAAATACGTTGTCAAAGAAATTCTTCTCAATGTGCATAACATCAAGATTGTGCCTCAACAGATTATCTTTCCAATATGGGAGATTCCAAAATATGCTTTTTTTTGTCCAATTATGCACCCGTCCATAACCATCCAATCGGGTGAGCTCCCCTACCTCTGTGGCTTGTGGCAAATCCATAACTCTGCTCCAGATTTCACCTGATGTCAACAAAGGCGGTGGTCCATCAGTTTCAACTACCCCTTTCTTGAAGGCCTTCTTGTTCTTTCTAAATTTATGATCTTGTGGTAAGAATCTACGATGTGAGTCAAACCAAGAACTCTTGCCCCCGTACTTTAGCGTAAACGCCTTTGTGTGTTCCATGCAGTGGGGACATGCCAATTTACTGTGAGTCCCCCAACCAGACAACATACCATATGCAGGAAAGTCGTTAATTGTCCACATCAATGCCGCTCTCATCATAAAAATTTTCTTTCGTGCTGCATCATATGTCAAAACACCCCCCCACAATCTCTTAAGATCATCAATCAGAGGTTCCAAAAATATATCAATATTAGCCCTTGGATTGTGTGGACCAGGTATAAGACAAGTCAAAAACATATACGGCTTAGTCATGCACATCTCAGGAGGAAGATTGTAAGGGGTAACAATGACTGGCCAACAAGAGTAGGGTGACGCCGATGCTTGGATATATGGAGTAAATCCATCAGAGCACAAGCCAAGCCGAACATTCCGTGGGTCTGAGGCAAAATCAGAATGCACTTCATCAAAGTGCTTCCATGCTTCCCCGTCAGATGGGTGGCGTAAAATGTCTGAGGTACACTTATTGTCATAATGCCAAGTCATTTTCTGCGCAATTTCGGCCGATGCAAACATTCTTTGCAACCTAGAAACTATAGGCAAATAGAACATCGACTTTATCGGGATTGGTTTATAATTACGTTTTGCCCCTTTACGATCGTGATACCTCGGTCTTCCACAGAATTTACATTCAAGTAGCTCACCATCGTTTTTACCAAATTCGTTGTTGTAAAACAACATGTGCCCTTCTGAACAACAATCAATCTTCTTAAAATTCAATCCCAGCTTCGAAACTAACTTCTTTGCTTCATAATAACTTTTAGGCAAACTATCCTTATTAGGTGTCGCTTCCAACATCATTTCAGTCACATAGTCTAAACCCACCTCAGAAATATTACTCATCGACTTGAGAGATAAAAGCTTCACACACATAGATAATTTTGACTGTGGGGAGTCTTCAAACAACGGTTTGTTCGAATCTATTAACAAGTTATAAAATCTTTGTGCTTCTTCATTTGGAAGTTCATCATAATCGTCATATTGAGGCTCATCAAATGGCACATTCACCCTAAGACCATCACAAATCATGTTTTCCATCGACTCAAAAATTTCATTACGTGCAACACCAAAACCAGAACTGCTTGAAGCCCCTGTGTCAAAATTTGGACGTCCTTTTTCTCCATGTTCCACCCAAATCCAATAATTAGGCTTAAAACCCCAACGATACAAGTGCTCCCTAATTTCATCATCGGTCTTAATAGGTATTCCATCGCATTTTAAGCATGGACATCTAACCCCCTTTTCCCGTCTAGCCAATTCATGTCGCTACGCTACAACAAGAAACTGTTCGACCCCAATTACAAAACTTTGCTTTAAACCCGCTCTTCTAGAAAATAACCGATCATACACCCAATCACGATTAAATTCATACCAATTCATCTACACATATTTAAGAAAATGTGTTAGATTCCCATAACATTCCCAATAACCTATCAAGTTAGTGGCATCGATATGATCTCAGTGGAGATGATTCCGAGCCGAGTATGGGGGTCAAGGACAGCACAAAACCCTTTTCCATCCAAGTAGTGAAGGAAGTTATTTCATATAACTCCCAACCTTACCGTTGTTAGTATCGTCTCGCAATTATCTCAATGGAGATGATTTCGAGCAAATTATGGGGGTGAGGGACAGCACCTCACCCTTTTCCATCAACACCACACAGTCATCTAACCTAGGGTTCATCAAAACAACAATTAAACAATTTTCAATTAACAACTCTAAAATAATGCACTTTTCAATTTCAACTATTTGACACAATTAACAACATACACAATTTTTAATTCTCAACAAATTTCAATCTAACTCTTCTCAACAATTTCACTTTAACAAATTTAAATTCATTTTTCAATTACTAACATTCACATTTCACAATATTCACTCAATTTTAACTCACATTTCACACTCAATCCTACAACTCACATTTCACAATATCAATTAATCCTAACACTCAATTATAACTCACAATTCACAACAACACTCAATTGTAACTCACAATTCACAACAACACTCAATTCTAACATCTAATCTATGAAGTTACAATTCACAACAATTCCAACAAACACAATTCTAACAACTAACTCACAATTCACAACAACAAATAATTCAATCCTAACCAATTCAATCCTACCACACAACAACAACAACAAATAATTCAATCCTAACCAACAACAACAACAATTTAATTTAAAAACTAACCGTTATGAGCAAGATTGAGGTCCGGTGAGGTGGTTCGGTGACGGTGGGCACTCCGGTGCGGTTGTGATGCTTCAAACACCAAATTTCAATTCTAACAAATTTCAATTTCAAGCAAAAATTAAATAAATTAAAACAAATTCAATAAATAAAAAATTAAAATCAACAAATCAACACAATATCATAAAAAACAATAACAACACCTACAAAAGAGAGCTCCGGTGGTGGTGGTGGTGGTTGTGTACGGTTCGTGGTGGTGGTAGTGGTGGTGGTGGTGGTGGTGGTGTGGAAGGAAGGTGGAGACAGGAAGAGGGAAAGAGGGAAGAAATTGGGGTTAAAAGAGAGTGTAGGTCGTAGGTGATAGTGGTGGCGGTGGTGGTGGTGGTTGTGTGGTGGTGGTTGTGTGGTTGTGGGTTAGGGTTTGTAGGTGAGAGAGAGAGAGTAGAGGAAGAGGAAGAGGAAGAGGAAGGGTGAAGAGGAGAGAGAGTAGGTCGTAGGAGAGAGAGGAGAAAGAGTGGTGGTGGTGGACGGTGGTGGTGGGTGAAGAGGAGAGAAGAAGAGTGAGTTTTTTGAGTGTTGTGAGTGTTGTGAGTGAGAAGAAGAGTTGTACACGGAATTTGAGTGAAAAAAACTTAGCGAGGGAATTATTTCCATTCAAATCCGTCGCTAACCCTAAACACAATTCCCAAAAATTCAATCGGTCCTGCATTTAGCGAGGGACCATGATTTCCGTCGCTAATGGCCTAGGTCAGCGTGCAGTTTGACTGAAAATTTCCCTCCAACAATTTGCGACTGAAATTTCCGTCGCTAACGCCATGTAATCCGTCGCTAATGTCCAAAGTGAACGACGCAACGTATGCCGTCGCAAAATCCGTCGCTATTGCTACTATTTGCGAGGGACCAGCATTCCCTCGCAAAAATCCGTCGCTAATAAGGTGTTTTTTTGTAGTGCAAATAAGGAAATTAGCTCCACTAATGTTCCACTCTCCAAACCTGAAGGTAGGTAACATTAACTTTCATATACACATGTACTAGTTGCTCCATATATAACATTTCTTATCACCATTTTTGGCAGTTGCTCCAATTCACCACATTGGACTTCAAAGGCTTGGACCAGGAAAACATGTTCTTAAGCATAATAAATGCATGCGTGATGGGACCACCATACGAACCACTACTACAATGCCAGAAAATCCAGAAAATCCTTCAAATGGTAACCATTATTAATTTGACAATTACAGCTTCTATATAAGATACTAATAGCTTAGTTAATTTTCACCTTTCATATTAATGAGTGCAGTTCATTATTGGAACATCGGTTTACCTTCACGAATATGTCAACATTGTCATGCAATGATGTGGTTTGAAGAGAGAATTGAAAAAAGTTACAAACCTTCCAACCCGAAATTCCACATTTGTTGTTCACATGGTCGTGTCATTCTTCCTCTTTATACCCAACCACCTCCACCTTTAGATGAACTATACCACAAGGATGATAAGAGAAGCAAATATTTTCAGAAAAATGTTAGATCATTTAACAATATGTTCGCATTCGATCACTTCTATGGGTGGTACTATTGAGCGAGGAATCAACATTGGTGGTGCTTCTCCAATATTTGTAATGCAAGGTGAAAACTATCACCAAATTGGCAGTTTATTGCCACCTCCAGATGGTCTCCCAAAATTCACCCACCTATATGTCTACGACACAGAAAGCGAAGTTAAAAACAGGATGTCAGCCGTCAAGTATATTTTATCCACATTAAATTCCCAATATCTTTTCTTCTCAACTACCTATTTGCAAATTATACGATTCTTATATTCTTATCACATACAAATTGGTTGGTATTAATTATCACAATATGTTTTATCTTTCTTGAACTTGATATAAATATTTTACGCACTTATGCATTATGTAACATCCCTAACTTCGTTAAATTCAATTTATGGAATTAACGAGTGATTTATTATTCGAAGTGAAAAATAAATCAAGATATGAATATGGGATAGTCGAGAAAGCATTATATATTGGCTAAGTCACAAGATTAAAATGCCTTAGTATATGAATTATGTGGTAATTTGGAGAGAAATTGGGTTAAAATGAGAGTTTAAGTGAAAAATTGAAATAAGGGTATTTTGGTCAATTTCCTCTCAATTACACTCTCATCTCATTTAACCATGAGACTCATCTCACCTTCTCTCTCAAAATTCAGAAGCAAAGAAAGAAAGAAGAATAGAGAGAGAGAAGAGAAAGAAAACGTGAAGAAGGAGGAGAAGAGGAAGAGAGCAAAAGTTCAATTTCTTCTTGAAGGTGAGACTTCCATAGTCCACTCTCTTCCATTTTTGTTTTCCTTTTCACTGATGCAAGTTTGAAAAGCTAATTCCTTCTATTTCCCCTTTGCCCTTTCTGAACCCTAGGAGCTGTAGTTATAGTTTGGAAGCAAGTTCGTGATTACGGGGATCGTTTGAGTAATTTCGGTTGCTTGTTTCGGGTGACAACGAAATTTGTCTCTATTTTGTTGAACCGGTGAGTTTTACTCACGTTTAGGGAATTTATACTTTAAATTGATTGTGTTGAAATTCTGGAATCGATTGATGTGTTGGTTTCGAAATGGTTTTAAAGTCAAAAACCGAATTTTAGACAAATATCGTTTACGGTTTAATTTTCCAAATATACTTTGTTGTGTGATTTGAAACTTGTGTTGAATTGACTTGTTTTGTGTGGAAAAACTCTGTTTTGATGCTGGAATTGGATTGGGTTTCGGATTGGACGCGATCGGAGAAACAAAACAAACGAAATGAACGAAATGTGAACCTGCTACAGCAGCACGGGTCGTGCTGATTTCTGCACGGGTCGTGCAACTTATCAGATTGGCTGGAAAAATAAATTTTCAGCAGCACGGGTCGTGCTGATTTCAGCACGGGTCGTGCCAACTCCTCTGTCTCCGGATGCCAAAAATTTGTTTTGTCGCTCTTTTAGATTCCAAACCACTTCTAATCCTTTTCTCAATCAATTGGGATGATATTTACTTTATAAAAACATGGTTTTAATATGATCAAACTTGGTTTTTAGAAAATGTTTTGAAACTTATAAATGTTTCGAAAAACCGAGTCTAGCCACGTGTGAGAACATATGTTTTTCAAATCAAAACGGAACTTCATGTTCTACTATTGTAGTGGACATGATATATAAATTATATCATATGTGATTGATGGCCCAATGCGGGTATTAAATAAGATTGACGGCCCAATGCGGGTGTGATATATAAATTATATCGAAGTGAGGTGACGACCTCAAGATGTTAGTACACTAGGGAGAGGGAAGTCATGAGCCCTCGAACTAGACCCAAAGATGTAGTCACTGAGATGCATAGGTGATCTGGGTTCATCGCAAACCAAAGAAAAGAAAAAGGGTTTAAGATGTTGTACTAAATTGATGAAAAAGAATAGTGCATAGTCATCAAGAATTGGACTATGAACTATGAAATATAATTGAACCGAGAGCGGTTAGGGGTAACGGTAGAACTCACTGAGATATGTTATCTCACCCTATCATATGTTGTTGTTTTACAGAGAAACAGGGAAAGAAGAAGACAATAAGGCACGAGTAGATGACGTGCACGAGGAGAGGATTTGAAGACTTAGTTATTTCAAGTCTTAGTTTATGTATCTTTCCTTGTTGTCTTTGTACTCGATTAATGACTTGAGCTGTATTAAGTTATTTATCGTTTCCGCTTTCCTTGTGAGGATGTTGAACACTAGGAATTAATGTTGAGGTTATGAACTGTATTCGGTTTATTGATGTACCGACAGGTGATAAATGGGAGATATTTTATAATATCGAACAATTTTAGTTGTGTTCAATATCTAAACAGGAATAATGATATCTGATGTATGCTAAAGTTGTGCATTTTAATATTTCTACTTATTAGAGATGTTAGGGTGTTACATTTTGGTATCAAAGCGGTTCCGCCTAATCGGACCTAGATATTAGGAGTCTTTATTTCTTTTGGATATGATTCTTATCAGTATGCTATTAGATATTGAGCCTGATCAACTTAATACTATGTGCATATTTTGTAGAATTATGTCTGGAAGAGGAAGAGGCAGAGGTAGAGGGCAGGCTCCTGCTGATCCCCATATGGAGTGGATGCAAAATGTCATTGAGACACAACAGAAAATGATGAATGACATGATAATTATACAGCAGCAACAAATGACCCAGATGGCCCAAATGCAACAGAATGCTCAGGCACAGCCCCAACCACAACCCGTTCCTGAACCACCAGTGAACCCAAGGCAGCTTTATTCTGAATTTCTCAAGATGAAGCCTTCTGAGTTCCAAGGAGGGCCTGATGTTATGAAAGCTCAGCATTGGTTGGACGATATTGAGAAGATTTTTCTTACTATGCAGATCAATGATGATGAGAAATTGAGATTGGCATCTCATATGCTGAAGGGTGAGGCCAATAACTGGTGGGTTAATGCTCGAGCCATGATGGTAACTATGAGAACTCCTCAGACTTGGGGAAATTTCCGTCGGACTTTTCTGGAGCAATTCTTTCCAACTGCAATGAGAAGTGAAAAAGAAAATGAGTTTCTAAATTTCAAACAAGGAAGTTTAACTGTGGGACAATACACAGCTAAATTTGAAGAATTGTATCAGTTCTTTAGGTTGGCTGGACAAGCTCTTGATGACACGTGGAAGACGGAGAGATACAAGTTTGGGCTTAAGGAGGATATTGCACAGAGTTTAAGTTCTTTTTCTTGTGCTAATTATGCTGCCATGGTACAACAGGCTTATATTTCTGAAGTTGATTTAAAAAGGTTGTATGCAAGCAGAAAGGCATATAATCAGAACAAGAGAAATACAAATTCATCTAATTCCCAGGCTGGTTCTAAGAACAATAACTACAAAGGGAAACAGGCCCAATCATCTGACTTCTTCAAAGTTAGCAAGTGTTCCAAGTGTGAAAGGTATCATAGAGGTGAATGTAAAAAGGGTTCAAATCAATGCTACTACTGCAAGGAACCGGGTCATTATGCAAATGAGTGCCCTTCAAGAAAGGCTTTCTTAGAGACACCGGATGCTCCAAGGCAGGGACGCATCAATACTTTGGATACCAAGACCATCCAGCCAGAAGATAATCTATTGAGGGGTACAGGTTCTCTATTCCAAAAATCTGTTAATATACTATATGATTCTGGTGCTACACATTGTTTTATTTCTGAAGCATGTGTAGATAGGTTAGGATTAACTGTGTCTCCTATATCTGAACCGATAACTATTCTGACTGCTGCAAGGGGTCGTGTTCAGACCCAATCTCTGTGTTTACACTGTTTACTTACCATAGGAAGCAGAGATTTTGTTGTTGATTTTATTTGCTTACCCATGAGGGGTATGGATATTGTGCTGGGGATGAATTGGATGACTATCAATCATGTTACCATTGATTGTTTCAACCGTACCATCGGGTTTTCCTCAGAATCAGTTGAATTGTCTCAGCCTGTAACTGAAGCTGTTATTTCTTTCACTACAGCCAGTCAATCTCTATTCCAAGGTGCGGAAGTTTTTGTCATTATGTTATCCGCTTCTACTGAAACTGGTTTGAATCTTTCTTCTGTTCAGGTTGTTAAGGAATTTTTAGATGTGTTTCCTGAAGAAGTTTCCTCTTTACCTCCTGACCGAGAGGTAGAATTCTCTATAGAATTGGTTCCGGGCACTGGTCCAATATCTATAGCACCTTACAGGATGTCTCCTTTAGAGCTAAAGGAACTCAAATCCCAACTTGAAGAGTTAATATCTAAAAAGTTTATTCGGCCGAGTGCTTCTCCATGGGGTGCTCCGATGTTGCTAGTTAAGAAGAAGGACGGAAGTATGCGGTTATGCATTGATTACCGTCAGTTGAACAAAGTGACGATCAAGAATAAATATCCGTTGCCAAGAATTGACGATCTTCTTGATCAACTTCGAGGCGCGGCAGTGTTCTCCAAAATTGATCTAAGGTCAGGGTATCATCAAATAAGAGTTCGAGCTTCTGATATTCCGAAGACAGCTTTCCGTACTAGGTATGGACATTACGAGTTTGTAGTGATGCCTTTTGGGTTGACGAATGCTCCAGCAGTATTCATGGATTACATGAACCGAGTTTTTCATACCTACTTGGATCAGTTTGTGGTGGTATTTATAGATGATATCTTGGTGTACTCAAAAACTATTAAGGAGCATGATCAACATCTTCGTATTGTTTTGAGTGTACTCCGAGAAAAGAAGCTATATGCTAAGCCATCGAAGTGTAACTTTTGGATGTCTGAAGTAAAGTTTCTGGGTCATGTAATTTCTCAAGCAGGAGTTGCAGTTGATCCTAGCAAGGTTGAAGCTGTATTAAATTGGGAACGCCCAACATCAGTAACTGAAGTCAGAAGTTTCTTGGGACTTGCTGGCTATTATCGAAGATTCATTCAAGGATTCTCACAATTAGTTCTTCCTCTTACTCGGTTAACTCGCAAGGGACACCCGTTTTTCTGGAATGATGATTGTGAAGAATGTTTCTTAGAGTTGAAGTTTCGACTTACTTCTGCTCCCATCCTGATTCTTCCAGATCCATCTCTGGGATTCCAGATTTACAGTGATGCATCTGGGAAGGGTTTAGGATGTGTTCTTATGCAGAATCAACAAGTGGTAGCTTATGCTTCCAGGCAGTTGAAACCGCATGAGGAAAATTATCCAACTCATGATTTGGAGTTAGCGGCGATTGTGTATGCGTTGAAGATTTGGAGACATTACCTTTATGGTTCTCGTTTCGAAGTCTTCAGTGATCACAAGAGCCTAAAATATTTGTTCGATCAGAAAGAGCTTAATAACAGACAAAGAAGATGGGTGGAATTCTTGAAAGATTATGATTTTGAATTGAAGTACCATCCTGGAAAAGCTAATGTTGTAGCAGATGCTTTGAGTAGGAAGTCTATTCATACTGCAGAGCTTATGATTCATGAAATGGTTTTATTGGAATCTTTTAGAGATTTGGATTTAAATGTATCAAGAAAGAAGGATCGATTAATATTAAGGCACATCCGAATTTCAAGTGCATTGAGAAATTTGATTCGTGCAGCTCAAGAGATTGATGTAGAGTTGCAATCTCAGAAGGGGTTACCAGATTATACCGAAGACAGTGATGGTATTATCTGTTTTAACGGTAGAATTTGTGTACCTAATAATGAAGACATCAAGAAGCAGATCTTGGAAGAGGCTCATAGAAGTAAATATTCTATACATCCTGGATCTACCAAGATGTACAGAGATTTGAAGCAAATGTATTGGTGGCCTAGAATGAAAGTGAATATTGCTGAATTTGTTTCACGTTGTTTAACTTGTCAAAGAGTTAAAGCTGAACACCGGAAGCCCGCTGGTCTGATGCAGCCTTTAAATGTACCGGTATGGAAGTGGGAAGATATCTCAATGGATTTTGTTATGGGCTTGCCGAGATCGCAAGCTGGTAACGATTCCATTTGGGTTGTCGTGGATCGCTTGACTAAGTCTGCTCATTTCATTCCAATTCGATCTAATTTCAAAGTTTCCAAATTGGCAGACGAATATGTGAAAAACATAATCAGATTGCATGGAGTTCCCACAAGTATTGTTTCGGATCGTGATCCAAAGTTTACTTCCAGATTTTGGAAAGCAATGAATGATGCTTTTGGAACTAAGGTATTTGTTAGTACAGCCTATCACCCACAAACGGATGGTCAAACAGAGAGAACTATTCAAACTCTTGAAGATATGCTTCGGGCATGTGTGCTGGATAGTGGAAGAAATTGGGAGGATCATCTTCCATTAGTTGAATTCGCTTACAATAATAGTTATCATTCCAGTATAGGAATGGCACCATTTGAAGCACTATATGGGAGGAAGTGTAGAACTCCGTTGTGTTGGTGGGAGGTAGGTGAAAACCGACTGTTGGGACCTGAGATGATTGATGAAACTACTGTGAAGGTAAGGCAAATTCGAGACAGAATGAAAGCTGCTCAGAGTCGGCAAAAGAGCTATGCTGACAAAAGAAGGAGGCCTTTAGAATTTGATGTTGGTGATCATGTATTTTTGAGAGTTTCTCCAACTATAGGTACTGGTAGAGCCTTGAGAGCCAAAAAGCTCAGTCCTCGATATATTGGACCTTTCCAAATTATCGAGCGTATTGGGCCAGTTGCGTATCGCCTTGCTTTACCACCAGCCCTATCAAATCTTCATGATGTTTTTCATGTATCTCAATTGAGAAAGTATATTCCCGACCCGGATCAGCCATTGGATTTTGAAGTGATTGACCTCCGACCGGATCTCTCTTTCCAACCTTATCCTAGATATATCTTGGAACACGGTGAAAAAACTTTGCGGACAAGGACAATTCCCATAGTCAAAATCGTTTGGGACGGTTTTTCGACTGATGAAGCTACATGGGAATTGGAAGAAGACATGCGGACTCGATATCCCTATTTATTCCATTAAGGTATGTCTTTTTTTAATTTTGAGGACAAAATTTTAAAAGTTGGGGTGATTGTAACATCCCTAACTTCGTTAAATTCAATTTATGGAATTAACGAGTGATTTATTATTCGAAGTGAAAAATAAATCAAGATATGAATATGGGATAGTCGAGAAAGCATTATATATTGGCTAAGTCACAAGATTAAAATGCCTTAGTATATGAATTATGTGGTAATTTGGAGAGAAATTGGGTTAAAATGAGAGTTTAAGTGAAAAATTGAAATAAGGGTATTTTGGTCAATTTCCTCTCAATTACACTCTCATCTCATTTAACCATGAGACTCATCTCACCTTCTCTCTCAAAATTCAGAAGCAAAGAAAGAAAGAAGAATAGAGAGAGAGAAGAGAAAGAAAACGTGAAGAAGGAGGAGAAGAGGAAGAGAGCAAAAGTTCAATTTCTTCTTGAAGGTGAGACTTCCATAGTCCACTCTCTTCCATTTTTGTTTTCCTTTTCACTGATGCAAGTTTGAAAAGCTAATTCCTTCTATTTCCCCTTTGCCCTTTCTGAACCCTAGGAGCTGTAGTTATAGTTTGGAAGCAAGTTCGTGATTACGGGGATCGTTTGAGTAATTTCGGTTGCTTGTTTCGGGTGACAACGAAATTTGTCTCTATTTTGTTGAACCGGTGAGTTTTACTCACGTTTAGGGAATTTATACTTTAAATTGATTGTGTTGAAATTCTGGAATCGATTGATGTGTTGGTTTCGAAATGGTTTTAAAGTCAAAAACCGAATTTTAGACAAATATCGTTTACGGTTTAATTTTCCAAATATACTTTGTTGTGTGATTTGAAACTTGTGTTGAATTGACTTGTTTTGTGTGGAAAAACTCTGTTTTGATGCTGGAATTGGATTGGGTTTCGGATTGGACGCGATCGGAGAAACAAAACAAACGAAATGAACGAAATGTGAACCTGCTACAGCAGCACGGGTCGTGCTGATTTCTGCACGGGTCGTGCAACTTATCAGATTGGCTGGAAAAATAAATTTTCAGCAGCACGGGTCGTGCTGATTTCAGCACGGGTCGTGCCAACTCCTCTGTCTCCGGATGCCAAAAATTTGTTTTGTCGCTCTTTTAGATTCCAAACCACTTCTAATCCTTTTCTCAATCAATTGGGATGATATTTACTTTATAAAAACATGGTTTTAATATGATCAAACTTGGTTTTTAGAAAATGTTTTGAAACTTATAAATGTTTCGAAAAACCGAGTCTAGCCACGTGTGAGAACATATGTTTTTCAAATCAAAACGGAACTTCATGTTCTACTATTGTAGTGGACATGATATATAAATTATATCATATGTGATTGATGGCCCAATGCGGGTATTAAATAAGATTGACGGCCCAATGCGGGTGTGATATATAAATTATATCGAAGTGAGGTGACGACCTCAAGATGTTAGTACACTAGGGAGAGGGAAGTCATGAGCCCTCGAACTAGACCCAAAGATGTAGTCACTGAGATGCATAGGTGATCTGGGTTCATCGCAAACCAAAGAAAAGAAAAAGGGTTTAAGATGTTGTACTAAATTGATGAAAAAGAATAGTGCATAGTCATCAAGAATTGGACTATGAACTATGAAATATAATTGAACCGAGAGCGGTTAGGGGTAACGGTAGAACTCACTGAGATATGTTATCTCACCCTATCATATGTTGTTGTTTTACAGAGAAACAGGGAAAGAAGAAGACAATAAGGCACGAGTAGATGACGTGCACGAGGAGAGGATTTGAAGACTTAGTTATTTCAAGTCTTAGTTTATGTATCTTTCCTTGTTGTCTTTGTACTCGATTAATGACTTGAGCTGTATTAAGTTATTTATCGTTTCCGCTTTCCTTGTGAGGATGTTGAACACTAGGAATTAATGTTGAGGTTATGAACTGTATTCGGTTTATTGATGTACCGACAGGTGATAAATGGGAGATATTTTATAATATCGAACAATTTTAGTTGTGTTCAATATCTAAACAGGAATAATGATATCTGATGTATGCTAAAGTTGTGCATTTTAATATTTCTACTTATTAGAGATGTTAGGGTGTTACACATTATTATCTATATAAATAACAAATGAGAATAATCTCATTTATTAATTTAACATGTGTCAATCATATAGCCATTTGGCAATTAATACTCCATCTAAATAATATAAATAATAATAATAATATAAAATATAAAATAATTATATGAAAGTTAAAATATCATATCACACAATTCTTAATTACATTGTGTAACATTCAATTTTGTATTAATACAATTAAATGACATTAATAAAAAACGTTTTTTTTAATTCACAATTCTCCATGAAAATATGGCTATAAATCCAAGTTTAGGTGATGGTTTGATTCACTCTCCACACCATCACTTCATCTTCAAAAGGAATCCATTTGTTTTACATAGATATTGTCACTTTTCATGGAGACTTATTCTTAATAATTTGGATATATTGTGTTGAAGAAGGTGAATTTTATGCCTTTTAGGCGATATATGGGTTTTTGTATAACTTCATCTTCTTGCTATTAGATAGTTATATGACATGTTGTCAATTAGGTTTTCTACAGCATATGAATTTTGTTCAATCCTATTATACATCATATTTTCTAATTAACCATATATAATGGTATGTAAATCCCCATATTGTAAATGAGTGTTGAAACAGTTGATGCATATTGTAAGTAATTGGTGTCTATTGGTGTTATGTTGAAATCTGTTGAGTCTATCTAAAGCTTTTTTCATATAATATGGGTGTAGGGGTGTTTAAATCTGCACTTGGAAATTTCAAGTTGAAATAGTTGATTTGAAAAATTCTTTTACATATGGTAAGCGACTTATATATTATATAAGCCATAACCTAAAGACTGATTGCTGTCATTTCCTATTATTCATAGGAACAATATTTACTCGGTTTTCATATTATTTTTTATGTTGTCCATAGCAATACACTCAATTGCCAATCATCGATTAGAACGTATCATAGGACTCAGTACAAGCGCCAATCTTGCTTTACAAGTTTCTTACACGTGTTTTGGATATTCAGATTTAGTTAATTTTGGAATTGGTAAATTGCAATTGATAATTATAAGTTTATGTAAACTTGGTGTAAGTAAATTTAAAAACATAATTGCAATTTGGTCTATGGGGGCTAAACTTACATTCTGCATTATAAGGGTAGTGTAATTTGATCTATTTCATTATACATAACAATGAAATAGCCAACATTTCCAAATCTATTGTCACCACATCGTGAATACCTGCTGCTTTCCTTGCCCTATAAATTATTCGCTAACTTAAAGTATTAAAAACTTAAACATAATTTATCAGTTATACGTAACGCAATGTAACGTAACTTAAAGTATAATAATAAAATGATTATTATACTTTCAAAACGACCATTAGGTATTTATTATAATTTATTTTTCTAATAACTATGACAGTTACAACATGGATATTAATATATTTAATATTTATGATAGTTACAAAATTTAAACAAAATCATATATTAAAATTTTCATCTTTTCAAAACGTCCCTTAATCAAATAATTTACATTAATTTCATATAACTATGTCAGTTACAATATATGGTCTTTAATATATCTAATAATTAGGGAGGTTACAACAAAAAACATAAATAAGTGATAATTATATTTTCAAAAAGTCCATTAATCAAATAATATACAATAATTTTTTTTAACAATTGTCACTTACAAAATTATTGTATTTTCAAAAAGTCTCTTATAATGCAGAATGTGTAATGCCTGCTGCTTTTATTGCCCCGTAAATTATTCGCTAACTTAAAGTATTTAAACCCGAAACATAATTTATCAATTATAAGGGCTATAAATGGAAAATAATATATTTATGTTAGTTACAAAATATATGGACAATAATATATTTAATATTTGTGATCATAGTTACAAAATTTGAACAAAACCATAAATAACAATTATCATATTTTCAAAAAGTCCCTTAATCGAATAATATACAATAATTTCATATAACTATTTCAGTTACAATATATGGTATTTAATATATCTAATAATTAAGAAAGTTACAACAAAACCATAATTAAAAATTATTATATTTTCAAAAAGTCCCTTAAGCTAATAATATACATTAATTTTATTGAACTTTTTCAGTTACAATATATGGTATTTAATATATCTAATAAATATGACGGTTACAAAATATAATTCATGATGATCTGGTTTTAATATTGAACTTCATCATACCAATAAGATGTGTAACGTAACATAAATTAGAAAATTGAATTTATAACGTTATCATTTGTTATGGTTTTATTTTAATGGATATCATGTAACGGGTTTATTTGATATAAACTAAAATCAATGCACGTTTTTCCGATTTGTAACGTATGTGTAATGTAATAATAAATAAAATATTTCGAAAATTTTTGTATACCTATTATTTTTAAAATTTCCCTCATATGATGAGTCTCACCCCATCTATAAATAAGATGGTTACAACCAACCATTCTCCACTAACCACATTCATATTAGCCAATTGAGAACCTCCTCTATATCCAATCCAAAACTAAATTATTTATCAATCCTTTCTCATTTTACAAAATGCCTCCCAAGTATGACATGATATCAGACATCAATGCCAGAAATGGCAAATGCAACCTACTTGTGGGCATCACTAGGAAATGGGAAGTCCCCGATCTGAACAATAATAGGCTTCCATTTTCTGTTGAAATCGTTTTGGTTGATAAAAAGGTAAATATTATTCATTTTATCTGTGATTCTTCACATCATCACACAAATGTTTTTTAATTTTTTTTCCAATTAACATATCATCTTGCTCATTTTGAAATTCTATTTCATGGAAATTTTAGTTTCGAAAAAAATATTAGTATAATAATTAAATTATATATTTCATGGATTTTGATGTGTGTTTTTTATCCTTCATTTTTTATGTATTTCGTATGTTTTGCAGGGGAACAAGATACATGCAACAGCTAGGAAGCCACTTATCTACAAGTTTGAGGCAGACTTGAATGAAGGGGATGTTTTACACATCACAAACTTTGATGTTGTTGCTAATGTTGGTGCATACTGTACAACGGCTCACAAGTTCAAAATTAATTTTCAGTATAATACAAGGTCCAAAGGGTCAGTAATGTTCGAATGAACATGGTGCCAGAAAACTATACTTCTCCTGCTGATGTGTTCAAAAGTGATTTCAACACTGACTACTTAATTGGTTAGTACATAAATTGTTGACTGCGATATAATTTCAATTTACATATACATTATATTCAATGTCTGTATTTGTTACATATACCTGCATACAGATCTTATAGGTGTGCTGAAGGGAATCGGAAAAGAAAGGGAGTATGAGAAAAGTGGTACAAAGTCAAAGGTCATGACAATAGAATTAGATAACAATGGGTGCGCATTAGTTGTATTGTGTTATTTTTTTAAGTCAAAAATGTGTGTAACACTTTATTAAAAAAAAGTTTTGTTGATTTGATCTTAGTTTCCGGATCCAAATATCTCTATTTGGATCATATGTGGATGAACTTAATGCATTTGTTGCTTCCGGAGATGCTGCTAATGCTATGGTTGCTGTCCTGTTTGTGAAGTGTAAGGATTTTAATGGTACGTGTTTTTTTCTTTTGATAAATTTTTCGTGAATTTTTTAGTCCAAATTCCACCGAGCATATTAACATATTTTATTTTTTGGATGACATTGCTAAAGCGTTCTGTTGGTATATAGGCAAACCCTCTCTCCAAAATTCAATCAATGCTTCAAAGGTTCTGTTTAACCCTGCGGGAAAATCTGCTGATGCATTAAGGAAGAGGTTCTATATTATTTTTATAAAAGGGTTAAATATGGTTATATGAATATATATACATATATTTAGATTTATGTGTGATGTAATAAATTAATTAATATTTAGCCTTAAATCAGTAACGTTTATATGTTTGTATAATTGTGTGAAAAAAATGTTTGGTTAGGGTTGCTGAAAATCCTGAAGCACTCACCCCTCGATTTTGAATCAGCTTCAAGAATTGCCCAATGTTCAAGTGGATGATGATTTTCTGAATCTAACTATTGAGTCTCTCAAGGAGCATAAAGAGGTAATACATATCATTTAAGCGTTGTGCAATTATACAATTGTATTCAATTTTAGTTATAATTATAAGAAGAATTTTTTATTCATTATTTTGAAAATAACCAACATATATATATATATATATATATATATATATATAATTTTGTTTCACTTTCAATTCATTATTTTAGGAGGCTGTGTTTGTTATATGTTGCAATATAGAGAGTGTTATTGATGAAGAGCAATGGTGGTACACTGCATGTCGCTGCAACAAAAAGGTGTATCCAGACTCCAACATGTATTTTTGTGAAAAATGCAATCGTCATTTTTTTGGTCTAGACCAGGATATCCACCGCCGAACACAGGGTATCCAAAAAATATCCTTATGTGGAACATATTATTGAAAGCTCATTGTTCACTGTTCAAACAGATACCGTCTACATTTACGTATTGTTGACAACACTAGGTCGGCTAATTTTGTCCTATTCAATAATCAGGCAACTACTCTGACAAACAAGACCTGTGCAGAACTAATTGAATCCATGCAAATGGTTAGCAACTTATTTCACTTTTCTATTTTGGACATTATCATTATCCACAATATGTTTCGTATACATATTTATTAAATATTAAGTATATAAATTATTAATGATATCTCATTGTATTAATTCAGAATTCATCTGGATCGAGTTTGCTAAATGAAATTTCTGATTTGATTGATCAAACTATATTGTTTAAAGTTGAATGTCCACGTGAGAACGGCTCCCGATGTGAGAGGTCTTATCGTGTCAAGCGTGTTTCTACTGATGCGAGTTTGATAAACAAGTTCAATGTGAAATATCTTTCCGGGGAAATGAAGGAGTGTGTTGCATCAAATGAAGGGTTGGAAATTTCAAATGCAGTTGCAGATGAATCCCTTGCTACTACATATGATGATAATGTTTAGTTGCATCATTCAGAATAATGGTTTTTTTTTGTTCTTTGATTTCAGTTTCTATCTTTAGTCAATTGTGGGCTACCACATTGGTTGAAATAAGTTTTTGGGATAAATCCCCAATAACTCTTTGCTTATGTTGGTTTTAGGATGAGAAGTATTTTAAGATGTTTAATAATATGTATGTGGGTAACCCAGATACAAACATTTGGTCATTTGAGTCGTTTGTTTAAATCCATGCAATGAACTATGCACCTACACTGTGAAATATGTAATCATTTATGTAACGTTGTTATATCGAGGTTAAACATAAGGTATCCACATGAAGCTCAACTACAATAATGAACATTTGAATTAGAAGTTGGTATTACGTTTTTTCTTTTCCATAAATTCAGGTGGAATATATATGTGACTATTAGTATATTATAAATAAAACAAGCATAATATTTGTAATATTTAGTCTCCAAACTTTGGTGAATTATACTTTTGATTATAAGTTACCAAGTTGAACAATTTTAACTTTTTTAATATCATTTTATACACACTTAAATGATGAAGAGACCTAACAAGGCTGAATTTTACGTTTCAAAATATAACAACTATAAATCTATATAAATAACAATTGCAAATGATATCATTAAATATTTTAACAAGTGTCACACAAATAAAATTTTGGCAATAAATGCTAACTCCACATCACCTATAATTTAATTATTTAATATATTTATATTATTTTATTAATTTGGTAGTTGTTGCAATTGGAATAAATAAGAAGAACGATTTTAAATGTGTAACGTTCCAAAAGATTTATGAGATCTAATTGGAAAAAAAACGTTTATTTTTTAGTTGTAACTCTAAAAAAAAGGGTATAAATATTCAAGGTTGGGTGATGGGTTGAGTCACTCTCCACACCATCACTTCATCTTCACTAAGCATCATTTGTTCATCGCAAAACGTTTCACTTTTCTTGGAGAGTTCTTCTTCACCATTTGGAAATTTCATGTTGAAGGAGTTGAATACTATTGCATGTGAACGTTGGGTGTTGGGTTGAATCACATATGAGCTACATTGTTGAGTTACAAGTTGAATATAAGGGTTTGAAGATTCAGATTGAATGTTTGTGAAATTTGGTCGAGTTTGGTAGCTCAGGAAATAAATGAGTGTTTTTGAAATTCATCTTATTCCTATTAGATCATGATTTGACATGTTGTCAATTAGCTTTTCCATAATATTTATATAGATGTTCAATTTTTTTGTCACTAATGTAATGTAAATCACCATATCAAATGTTATTGTATTACATCCATGTTTGTTCAGACTGATGAATCCAACTAGAACACAACTACCGTTAAACAACTTATCTAACGAAAATAAAAGCATGATAATCACTAACCATTTCCCCATTGGTGGTTGCATGTGTTCCCATTGTTTCAACTTTTTGTTGTCCTCTTTTTCATTATAAGTCTGCATGAGAAAATATAAGCTACTGCAGTAATATTATAGAACGACATAACACGTATACATATATATATATATATATATATATATATATATATATATATTGCAGTGTCAAAGTTTTCACGTTAGATCAGATGTATTGTAAATACGGCTCTTTTAAATCCTTCATGTGAGTTTTATCTCTTTCTCCTGCAATTATTTATCTACCGTTTAGTGTGATATAATGTGTACCTTAAGTGGAAATGATATCGTGAACGAATTCAGTCCAGTTATAAAAAAATGTGAAACTGCACTAATTGAATCGAAAACACAATAAGAATTGGATGTTGACAAACAAAATGTGATGTTTTGGTCAAGATATTCATGTGATAATGGAATCGAAAAATTAAGTAAAAAGCGAGAAAATGAATTAAACGTATAATTTGTACCTATGATCTTTTAGTAATTGATTATTTAATATGTTTTACACATTTAATGTATTTAAACTTTTTGTAATGTTGAAATATATTGTAACTGCATAATTAAAAAAGTTTCGTTAGAAATTTTAAAAATACATTACAATTTGAAAAAATGTATCGATTGTAATGGGAAACATTTAAATGTTCAAGTTCAATTGAAAATCGGTGTATCAATTGTAACATAACCATATAAATTGTAACGGACCCATATAAATTTGTAACGTATTATCAATATTAAACCTATAAATACATATAATACGTTATAAACTATATAATAATGCTACTAATTGTAACTATTACCAATAGGTTTAATGCTAGAATAAAAATAGGTTTAATGCTGGAATAAAAATAGTTACAATATGCTAATCTGTTTAATGCTATAATAAAAATAGTTACAATATGTTAAGAACAAATCATAATTGATGTTATAACGTTACAATATGCTAATAGGTTTGATGGTTTACAATTAGTAGCATTATATTATATAACCTTATCAAAATAATTGAGAATTTGAGATATAAATATAATAAAGTAACGTTTTCATTTTATTTGTTTCGAACTTATTATCTTTCAAGTAGTAGCATTATTATATAACGTATTCAATTTTAAAGACATTATAAATATGACTACTAATTTAATAAATGTTCTAAATAAATAATAATACTTTGCAAGATTAATAAATAAATAATAATACTGATTAAATAATCCTACTAAATTGAAAACGTTATAAAATATGTTTTGATTATATAACTATGAATATACTTTATTATTAAACTGTTACGTTGAAGACGTTTTCAACAAAGATAAATACATATAACGTTTTCATTTACTTTATTATCTTTATATCATGTAACGTTTATTATTAGAATATAACGTTTTCAATTACTTTATTACTTTAGTTTGGTTGATTTAATTATCAATGTTTTTTCAAAATTCAAAATTTGTTAACAAATTGATTTCAAAATTCCAAATTTTTAACAAGTTTTGAATTTTTTTCAATTTTCCCTCTTATGAAGACACACACCCATCTATAAATAAGATTACTACAACCAACAATTGTCCACTACCAACAGTCCTCATATCCAAACAAAACTAGGCATGGCAACAAAACCATGCCCGTGGGGACCGACCCAAACCGGGCCCGATTTGACGGGTTTTCCCCGCTTTGACTGGGATTGGGTTTGGGTTTTTCCGAAGTCAAAATACGGGGACGGGACGGGTAATGGGGATATAGGTCCTGTCCCCGAACCCGCCCCGAATGTATGAATATTGATATTTATATGTTGATATGCAACGTCATTGCTATACGTTGACATTTTGGATAATTGATATTTTGGCTATATAATGTAGTAGCATTATTTTTATGTTGTTGTGTTAAATTTCGGGTTTGGGGTGGGTTTGGGTGTGAGATAAATTTTGGGTTTGGGGGCGAGTTCAGGTTTGGGACAGGTAAAAACTACTTTTTAACATCTATTTAGGCCACATATCCTTTCCCTATCAACACTATTAGTTTTTATATTAAAACGTTTAACTTTTTTACTTTCAGTCTTACTTTTATATTGTTTTTCCATTTTATTATATTTTAGTTCATATTTTTGCTAACTTTTAATAAATTTTTGGTGTCCCTGGGAATCATGGGGATCCGTATGGAAGGGGATTTGAGGAGGAGAACTCCCCGAAATGGGAATCAGGGATGCGGATGAGAGACAATTTGGCAGGCGAAAACGGGTAGTAGGGAAGTACTCCCCACCGCCGCTCCGCCCCATTGCCCATCCTTAGAAATAATTAACCAAAATCCAAGTTTGGTTCATGTGAATCATTTTGAAATGCCACAATGTAATGTGAAGAATCTTTAAATTGAAAAACATTAAAATTGCATTTACTTAATTAATTAAATTATGATCAATATTAAATTATTTTCTGTCTGTTTTGTCTTTTGATGCAAATTAAAAAATAATAATATAACTTTTAATAATTTTAGGAAAATCGTTATTTTTTTGATTAATTACTAATGTTACTATTAGAAATATTTGATTATAAAAATATAATTTATGTTTAAATCTAATAATTGATTTTACTATTTCCCTAAGCTCTAAATAAAATCCCCCAAAAAATAGTTCTATCATTTTATCACTTTTTCTTTCATTTCACGGGTTTTTTGGTTGTGGGCTACTCTTTTTTATTTCATCGAGTTTGTTCAATTTTCTTTATATGTTTGTTGTTGTTGTTTTTATTATTATTATTATTATTATTATTATTATTTTCTATTAAATAACTATCCATATTATTAAAATAACTTAATAATATAAAAATTGACATTTTCAAAAAACGTAAAATTTATAGTTTTTTTCTACTATATACCGTGCGTAGCACGGGCCTACATATTAAATGATTTTTTTTGTCTCACAGGAGCTTATTTAACTTTTGTGACTTCCAATAATTATAATAAGAATTAAGTGATTTGCTATAATTATTACGATAATCATAGTAATTATAATAATAATAATAATAATATTAACTCCATCCACATCAACAAAGTTTTAGTAAAAAATAGCCAAATTCATCCTGTTATATGGTTTTAATATAGCATATTTTGTTTTGGTTAAAAAGAATGTAAATAAATATATTTAAAAAATAAATTAATCAATAAATTAAGTTCATAGAAAAATAAAATGAATAAAAAAATAATTATGTGAGATAAATTATTAGGTCCAATTTATGTTTTCGTGGGTTCGTAATTGGAATAAAAATTTGTTCGATTGCTTAAAACATAGGTGGCATTGTGGAGTTTACTTTAAGAACCCCCAATTAGGGGTGACAATTTCTACCCACAAGTGGGGATCCCCGCAGGGATTGCCCCGTTTATATTACATAAATGTTCTTATTATATTCTAAGTAATAGATTTTTTAGCCTTTTAATATGTGATTTTAACTAAAAATATTAATAAAATATAAAGTATGGTTATTTTTAGATTTTTATTCTTACCTTTATACTTTTTAAATATTAAATTATCAAATTGAGACTAAATTTTATATTATTTTTATATTTAATGTTAAACTTTTGTCTTTTAGTCTTACTTTTATACATTTTTTCAATTTTATTATATTCGTGGGGATGGGGATGGGGAGGAAAACTCCCCAAAGCGGGGAATGAGGATGGGGATGGGAGACAATATGAGGCGGGGAGCGGGGAAGTACTCCCCGGTCCCGCCCCGCTCCATTGCCATCCCTACCTGCAATGAGCACTAGTGCAAAAATTGGAAAAGAATTGGAGGTTTTAAGTCGGATTCCCAAAAATCCGACTTAAAAATCGGACGCGGTGGCATTTCTGTAATAAACATGTGAAGAAAACTCGAGTTCACCGTTGGATATGCTCATAAAACTTTAACATTTTAGTCAATATCTACCATAGAGTTTTTGCAAAAATATACCCTAATAAAGACACCTGCTATTATGAAAATAGAATATAGAACAAATCAACGCCGTTGATTAATTAGTCTACAATTATTCCATATATATTTTTTGGATAATATACATATTCTTTTTGTCAAAAATATATGAATCAAGCCATACAAATTTGTTTCCTAAAAAAAATAGCCATACACATTCTTTGACAAAAAAACGCTATACACATCCAAATCTTATTGGTTTCGAGTCACAGTGTCAATGGGTTCAACCTAATTTAATTCTGTTAGCAACGAATCAGTTATTATTCATATTCTGTTGACATATTTTTCTATCGTCAGTGACTTATTTTCGACACCCTTTATTTAGGCACGCCATTAAAAATTTAAGATATTTTTCTCTGACTAATTCATAATATCTTGAATAATCATTATGTAATATGTATTCAAACAAATATATATTACATACTACAAATATATAATTACTATTATTAACCATAATGCACAAATGACATTACTAATAACCGTAAAATATGAAACGATGTATCGTACTAACGTCAAAAGATAAAAACATAAATGTTTATAATATTGATACATTAAAGCACTATAATCATAACTCCTCACACATTCTTGGTAAAAAAAAATGTCTTTAATCTATTTGACAAATATAAATCAATTAAACAATGCTATATATATGTGTATGTATATATATATGTGTGTGTGTGTGTGTGTGTGTGTGTGTGTGTGTGTGTGTGTGTGTGAGGGGGGAGGCATTTAAGAATTTATAATAGTATGCTAATAAATTGTATTTTTTTTTATGACCAATGTATTCGAAATGTTTCCCGTGCATCGCACGGGCAACACAGGCAGGTATACTAGTTGTAGTTATTTTTGTTACTACATTTTTGAATGCCTTTTTTTTTTCCAGAATGGATAATAATCAAGCTGAATTGCAATCCACCATTGTTGAAGATTTGCGACACCTACTTGATTTCTACAATCCATATGTGAAAAATTACAGATACATTCGTGATAGAGTAACCAATAATGAAGTAGAAAATTTAAAGTTACGTATTCTTGGCAAAAGGGGTAAAGATGCTAGAAGATACAATATACCAACCGCATCCGAAGTTGCTGCTCTTATTGTTGGGGATTTTGACTCTGAACATCATGATAGAGATATCATTGTAGAAACGCAGTCTGGATATTTACAACGTATTTCGACTTTAAGTTCAGCTTACTTGCCCTTGCAGTACCCTTTGTTTTTCCCTAAAGGTGAAGATGGGTGGTGGGAGAAAATTGAATACAATGATGAACCTGGTCCGTCAACTATTAAACGAGACCATGTGACGTTGCGTGAATGGTTTGCATATCGAATTCAACAACGAGCAATAGAAGATTCAGTTATGCTCTATGGAAGACGTTTATTCCAACAGTTCTTGGTTGATGGCTATAGTATGATCGAATATCAACGGTTGAAATAGCTGAAAAATCATCAAACTGAAGTGCGAGCAGATTTGTATAAGGGATTATCTAATGTTATACTTCGAGGAGATGTTAACCCTTTGGCGGTAGGGAAACGATTTGTCTTACTATCAAGTTTTACTGGAGGGGCACGTTATACGCAACAAAATTATCAGGACGCTATGGCAATTTGTAGATGGGCTGGTTATCCTGACTTATTCATCACTTTTACGTGTAACCCGAAGTGGCCGGAATTGGTTAAACTGTTGAAGAGTCTTGTGTTAAAAGCAGAAGATAGGCCGGACTTAGTGGCGAGAATGTTCAAAATAAAGCTTGATTGTTTAATCAAGGATATAAAAAAGGGAGATATATTTGGTCAGACAAAAGCAGGTAATAAATATGAACAACTTACACACACATACATACATATATTTAATAGAGTAATACGTCTGTCTTAGTTATTTGTTTTTGTCTTTCTCTTGTATTATTTAAACACAAAGTTAGAACTAATTTAAACAAAATGTTTTTATTTTTATTTTATTAAATTTTAGTTTATTGAATCCGTTACAAATCTATCCCCATACATCTGTTAACACATCTGTTACATTTTTTGTAGTGATATATACCATTGAATTTCAAAAACGAGGCTTACCGCATGCACACATTTTGGTATTCCTCGAACAAGAGAGCAAGATTTTGCATCAAAGTGATATTGATAATATAATTTGTGCAGAAATTCCTGACAAAAATATTGAGTGTGAATTATATGAGGTTGTCTCGGCATTTATGATACATGGTCCATGTGGAGTTCAGAGACAAAATTCCCCATGCATGGTTAACAATAAGTGTTCCAAATACTTTCCAAAGAAATTTGTGCCAAACACAATAATTGATGCAAATGGATATCCTGTCTATCGAAGACGAGATAATGGTACCATCCTTCAGAAAGGTGAATGCTTCGTGGATAATAGTTTTGTCGTACCATACAATAAGAAATTGCTATTGAAATTTAAAGCTCACATCAATGTAGAATGGTGTAACCAATCTCGATCTATCAAATACCTTTTTAAATTCATCAACAAAGGACATGATCGTGTTACAGCCACATTCTACAACTCTCAAAATGATGAAGCTAATCTACAGGTTGTTGATGAGATAAGACTGTACTATGATTGTAGATATTTGTCACCTTGTGAAGCTGTTTGGAGGATGTATAGTTTTGATATTAACTATAGAGATCCTTCGGTTGAGAGATTGATGTTCCACTTACCTGGTGAGCAGTATGTACTCTTTGATAGTCGTCGCACACTTCCTGATGTCCTAAATACAAGTTGTGTCAACTACACAAAGTTTTTAGCTTGGTTCGATGCAAACAAAAATCACCCATCGGCTCAAAATCTAACTTATAAAGAGTTTCCATTGAAGTTCGTATGGAACAAACAAAAGCATCAATGGACTCCTCGGAAAAGGGGTTTCAATATTGGTCGTATGCATTTTTTCCCACTAGGTACAGGTGAAATTTATTATATGAGAATATTGCTAAATTATGTCAAAGGTCCTACTTGCTATGAGGATATTCGCACAGTAGATAATTTTGTCCACCCAACTTTCTGAGACGCTTGCTATGCAATGGGTTTATTAGATGATGATAAGGAATATGTTGATGCAATCATTGAGGCAAGTAGTTGGGGGTCTGGATATTATTTACGCAAATTATTTGCTACTCTGTTAATTGAGAATCAAATGGCTAAACCTGAATTTGTCTGGGAGCAGACTTGGCAATATTTAACAGATGATATCCTCCATTGTCAACGAAATCTTCTTCAATGTCAAGGTATGCATTTAATCTACTTACTCCATAATATATTTGGGTCATGTAACAAAATACATGAATACAATTTCGAGTTTCTAAAAAATAATTTGTTGTTTCCCTGTTTTCATTTATGGATTTGACACTGACATGCGAAGAATTACAGAGCTTCGGCTTGGCAGATATTGACTCTCTTTTGAAGTCAAACAACAAATGTTTAGATGATTTTCCGACTACGCCACCAATTGATATTGATGTAGTTGCCCAACAATCAAATAGGCTTATCTTTGATGAACTTAACTATGACCGCGTTGCCTTGGCTCAAGAATGTTTGCAATTGATATCCAGAATGACCACTGAACAACGCAAAATTTTTGATAAGGTAATTAATAGAATTGATCAAGGGAGGGATGGATTATTCTTTATCAGTGGGTTTGGTGGTGCTGGAAAGACTTATATTTGGCGAGCCCTTGCAGCTTTTCTGAGATCCAAAGGTGAAATTGTCCTAACAGTTGCTTCCAGTGGCATCGCTTCTTTGCTTATTCCTGGAGGAAGAACCGCCCATTCTAGATTTGCAATCCCAGTAAATGTTAATGAGGATTCAACTTGCAATGTTGCACATGGTAGTCCACTGGCCGAGCTAATTATTAAATCCAAGCTTATAATATGGGACGAGGCACCAATGAGACATAAATATTGTTTTGAGGCACTAGACAGAACAATGCGCGATATTCTCAGATTCCAAAAGGAAAGGAACAATGATAAACCATTTGGTGGAAAAGTCGTTGTTTTAGGAGGCGACTTTCGACAAATACATCCTGCTATTCCAAAAGGTACAAGACCAATAATTGTTAATTCTACCATTAACTCATCATATTTATGGGCTCGCTGTGAGGTTATGAGTTTGTATACAAATATGAGGTTACTGACAGGAAAGTCATCTGAAGATATTTTGGAAAGGAAGAATTTTGCTGATTGGATTTTAACAGTTGGTGATGGAACTATTGGTGAAATTACAGATGAAGACATAAAACTCTCAATTCCCAGTGATATTCTTTTACAAAGTTGTAATGATCCAATTGCTTCAATTGTCGCCTCAACTTATCCATCATTCTTACAAGCAAGGGATGATCATTCACATTTTCAACAGAGAGCTATATTGACACCTAAGAATGATATTGTCAACCATATCAACGATTACATGTCAGCTCAACTTCCTGGTGAAGAACAAACGTACCTAAGTCTTGATTCTCCACATTCAGATAACATACATAGTGATCGAATTGACAATGTTCATTCGTCAGAATTTTTGAACACAATATCTTCATCTGGTTTACCAAATCACATTTTGAAACTTAAGATTGGAGTTCCTGTTATGCTTCTAAGAAATGTGGATCAAAAATCTGGATTATGTAATGGCACACGATTGATAATCACAAGACTGGGAAAATATGTTCTTGAGGGGAAGGTCATATCAGGCAGTAATGGTTGTTTAAAAGTTTACATACCAAGGTTATCACTAACACCTTCTGATGTACGTATTCCATTCAAATTTCAAAGGAGGCAATTTCCATTGTCCATTTCATTTGCAATGATGATAAACAAAAGTCAAGGTCAATCTCTTCAGAATGTAGGGATCTACTTGCCAAGTCCAGTGTTTTCTCATGGTCAGATGTACGTCGCTTTGTCTCGGGTAACCTCTAAACAAGGACTTATAGTTTTAATTTCACACAATGAAGATAATACATCGACTCTCACGTCCAATGTTGTTTAGCACGAGGTTTTCAAGAATATATATTAGGTATGGCTGCTCTAGCCTGTCATTTTAATGGCCAGTGGCCACTATATTTATTTACCAGTTTCATGTAAAAACTTCAGCACTGGGTTTTAAAAAAATTTCTTTCATGCTGATAGTGGCAAGCATATCTGCACATTTGAATGGACATTGTATTTTCTCTTTACTTTCCTAATGCATGTAGTCACCAACCCATTTTCATGATGGTTTTTTATTTGTAGCATTTGACACAAGATACTCATAGTGTAAAATAGTACTAAACTAGTCCTCCCCCTTTCTCTCTATCCTATTTCTTTCCTAAATTAAACAATAGAAAGTCACTTTCTCTTCTCTCGTTCTCTCTTCCCTTTCTCCCCCTCTCTTTTACCAAACGGACCCTTAATGTGTGATTGTTTCAATCTTCATCTATTTGTTTATCTCATTTGATCATTCCATCGGTACCCTGTCTCTATTTAGAACCTCTTATTTGTACATGCATTTGTGTTTCCGGCCGTTTGTTGAGTTTAAAGTCTTTTACTTTCCTTTTTTAGTTAAATATAGTTGAATCCATACATGTTACATACATTTTTTTCCTTAACTAAAATTTTCTGCGACGTGATTTGTTATATGTAATTGTTGATTGAAAAAAAATCACATCCTACTTTATATTATTCCTCTTCCTACAGTTGGGTTGATTGCTAAGTAGATTCCCTCTTCACTGATACTGTTGGAATCTGTAGTGTATCGGTACGAGGTTTCTGCAATTGTTGTCTCACACACCGGTCTAGGGGAAAATTTAAGCTATTCGTACTAGGTTCATCTTATTTTGTTGAACATGGGCCATTTGCTGGTGAACAACCTTGTTAATGATCATGTTGAATATGCTGTTGTGGATGATATTGATGTCTTATTGTTGGAACTTTGGTAGTTGTGAATTGAAAAAGTTCCACATTTGATAGAATAAACACTTTAAGAGTGTTTATAAATGTGGACTTCACAACTTGGGTTGGAGCCTAATGGGTACTCAATTTTGTGAAATAGAGAGAACGCACATAAACTGACCACCACACACGCGTGAGCGCCGCCGCCGTCCGACAGGCAGGGCCGGGCCCAGGCCTGGGCTCGGGCTGTGAGGTGTAATTTCTTTTTTGCGAAAATAATTAATTATTATTTTATTTTTTGGTGCGTTGCGTGTCCAGATTCGTTGAACCGTCCGGATACGATGAACTAACCGTTGCATACAGATTCGTTGAACAGAGTCGTTCTTATTCGCGTCTGTTCCTATCCGTTATAGCTTGGAGCGCAAGCACTCCGGTTTTATCCTCTAAGACTTGAGCACCAAGTCAGTTTTGAAGCCTATAAATAGGCCCCTCCCTCACTTGACTCTTTACACCGCTTGAAGTTAAATCATACATCAAGCTCTCTCTCCTCTCTCGATTTTTCTTCTCTTCTACTTTAAAGAATGGCCTACGAGCCATATTCAAGAGTGGTCTGCAAACCATATTCAGAGTGGTTTTTTAACCATATTGAGGTGTATTTCTTGAGCGAAATTTCACTGTGCAGTGATATTTCGTAACAATTTTGACTGGGCTGTTTTATCCTGGGGACGTCATGGTTGATAGTCTGCCTGCACAATTTTGAGCAGTGCCACGAAACGTCTTAAAGAGAGCGACCTAGTCCGCGACTCAACCCAATAATATCTTCGGGGGATTGATTTTCTGAAATTATTTTCTGAAACTCAAAAATAACAATTTTAAGACGTTTCGAAATTTAGCCATGACTACCGAAGACATTACTGGCTCTGATTCTGGTGTTTCTAATTTCAACAAATCATTTCATTTTCAAGAATGTCAATAACAAGGAAATAAATTTTTATTAAATATGAAAAATGTTGCCAACATTTAAAAGATGACATTCATGTGCTCACTGAAACAGTTAATCAGAAAGGAAGAGATAAAATAGCTAAAGAAATATTCCAAGAGAAAGAGAATTATTTTCTCTATGGAAAGAGAATTATTTTCTCTATAGAAATAGAATTGTTTTCTCTATATAATTTATTATCATTGGAAAGAGAATAATTTTCTCTATACGGTCTTATAAAAAGAGAATGATTATCTCTATATTATTATTAATTCTACGGAAAGAGAAGAATCATCTCTATAAGAATGAATTATTTTAATTCATATTGTCTGGGAAAAGTTCTAGCTAGGAAAGATTTGGTACTTAAGCGTGTTCGTTGTGACCCACCTCTCTTTCCTGGGAACCTACTCGACAAGAATGAATTTTCTTAATTCATATTGTTGCCGTTAGTGGTTAACGCTAACGGTTAATGATTTTAAATCATAGAATTGCTTTTTAGCAATAACATTATTTTTGAGAAGTTATACCTTTTACGATATACTGCAATATTGATTGCAATATAATTTTGAGAAAGCCTTTCAAAAATTAAAACAGTAATCAGGCTCAAAGGAACAGCAACTGGAATAGGACCCCCCACCTAAAAATGACACTGCTCCTCCATTTAATTGTTTCAATTGCGAGAGACCAGATCATACGACACTCAAGTGTATGAACAGGCCAAGCTCTGCCGCGCAGGCTAACCTGACTGAATAACAATTTGTTGTTATAATTTTTGAAATCAACATTGTTGGTGAATGCGAAGATTGGTGGATGGTTATTGAGTATGTTTTGAACATACAGGTTGCTGAAAATAAGAAAATGATGCTGAGTCTGGTTAAAACTGTATTTTAAACAAATGTTATTTTTTAAAGCATTGTTTACTTCGTCTATCAGAAGTTTTGTACACTGTATAATTTTTAAACATGGTTGACTTTGACGTGTAAACAAATGCATTCTTTTCAATAAGAGCCAAATAGCATTTTTCAAAAGTTATTATTTTAAATGACTTAAGAAAAAATTGTGATTTTTGAAGTCAAGCAAGAATTTTCAAGACTTCGCATAAATCAGTAAGGAAATCTGAGTATTAGTTTTGACTCACTCAGATATATGCGAATAAGATAGAACGTTAACCAGAAATGGAAAACGATAGTTTATCACTTTTATTTATAATTGTTTTGACTACATTGTAGTATACTTTGAGAAAAATAAAAGTGAAGTGCTTGACATATTTAAAGTTTTCCATTACAGATTTTTGAAAATCAATTAATTAAAAAAGTTAAGAGTTTTTATAGCGATTAAGGAACGGAGTATGATTCTCATTAATTTAATGGAATTATACATGAAACGACTGCACCATATTTTTTCTGAAATGAATGGTAAAGCAGAAAGAAAAATAAAATCTTTATTGATTTGCTATTTTGCTGAATTATAGGACTTGATCTCTGTTGTGAAAAATTGTTATAAGCTATTGGTTAAGTTATGAATAGATTCGCCGAATCTAAAGAAATAAAAATTTTCTTCAGAGATCTTGAAGAAAAGACAACCCATCTTTTCTTATTTTTGAATTTGGGATAACTTGGCTTATGTCATAATCCCAAAAAGTGTTAAACTCGCCAGTAGAGCCTATGAATGTGTATTCATTGGGTATGCAGTAAATAGAAAAACATACAGGTTTATGACCTTAATGCGAAAGTGATCATAGAGTCAAATGATGTTGAATTCTATGAAAGTAGATTCCCTTTTAAATCAAGAAATAGTGGGGGCACCGGAACTGCTCAAGTTTCTGTGCTTAGGAGCGTTGAAAACAACGTAGAAAGAGGAATAGAACCTCAAAGAGGTAAGAAAGCACGTGCTGCTAAAGACTATGGACCCGACTATACGGTCTATACATTAGAGAAGGATCCTACTAGCCTTCAAGAAGCTCTGTCGTCATTTGATGCTAATTTGTGGCAAGAAGCCATAAATGATGAGATGGATTCTCTAGAGTCTAACAAGACATGGCACTTAGTGGACTTGCCTCCTGGTTGCAAACCCATTAGTTGTAAATGGATCTTGAAAAAGAAACTAAAACCTGATGGCACTGTTGATAAGTACAAGGCTCGTCTTGTAGCCAAAGGTTTTAGACAAAGAGAGAATATAGATTTCTTCGACACATATTCACCTGTTACAAGAATTACATCTATAAGGGTACTAATTTCGATGGCCGCTATTTATAACTTAGAAGTACACCAAATGGATGTAAAAACTGCCTTTTTAAATGGCGATTTAGAAGAAGAAATCTATATGGAGCAACCTGAAGGTTTTGTGATCCATGGGCAAGAACACAAGGTCTGTAAGTTGGACAAGTCTCTGTATGGTCTCAAACAAGCTCCCAAACAATGGCATGAGAAGGTTGATAATTTGATTATATCGAATGAGTTTCAAGTGAATGAAAGTGACAAATGCATTTATTACAAAACTGAGAATGACATTTGCACTATCATATGTCTCTATGTAGACGACCTACTCATATTTGGATCAAACATTCATGCTGTACATAAAGTGAAATCATTGTTGTGTAACAACTTTGATATGAAAGATCTCGGAGAAGCAAGTGTAATCCTCGGTATTACATTGAGAAGATCTTAAAGAAATACAATTACTTTGATTGTAAACCTGCATGTTCACCGTATGATCCGAGTGTCAAGCTCTTTAAGAACACTGGTGACAGTGTAAGACAAAGGGAATATGCGAGCATCATTGGCAGTTTTAGGTATGCCACTGATTGTACTAGACCCGATATTGCCTATGTTGTGGGATTGTTGTGCAGGTTTACTAGTCGACCTAGTATCGAGCATTGACATGCTATTGAAAGAGTCGTGAGATACCTGAAAAGGACAATGAATCTTGGATTACATTATCAGAGATTTCCAACTGTACTTGAAGGGTACAATGATGCTGATTGGAATACTCTATCTGATGATTCCAAAGTTACTTGCGGCTATATATTTAGTATAGCCGGTGGTGCTGTTTCTTGGAAATCAAAGAAACATACCATTTTGGCTCAATCCACTATGGAGTCTGAAATGATAGCACTAGCCACAACTAGTGAAAAAGCTAGCTGGTTAAGATGCCTGCTAGCAGAGATCCCCTTATGGGAAAAACTGATGACAGTTGCGTTGATCCACTGCGATAGTACCGCGGCTATTGCAAAATAAGGAATCATTATTACAACGATAAAAGGCGACAAATATGTCGTAGGAACAGCATTGTTAGAGAAATTCTCTCAAAAGGAGCGGTGAGAGTGGATCAAATACGCTCTGATTAGAACTTAGGTGATCTTTTGACGAAAGGATTAGCCAAAAAGAAAGTCCAAAATACATCTCAAAAGATGGGACTACTGCCATTAGAACCATGAGTCACTCATGATGGTAACCCGACCTAAAAGACTGGAGATCCCAAGAATTAGGTTCAATGGGTAATAACAAGTTGTGAAGTGATAGGAGATGAACATGCTACTATATATCAGTAAAGAAGCATGATTCCTGAAGCGATGTAAGGGTGAGATAATAGAAACTCTTAATGAGATCTATACTCTATGTGGAGTGGAGTACCTAGCTACAGGAGTACTCTTGATAGACTCACCTTTGTGAATGTGGAAGTGGGGTCGCTTCCTATGGAATTGTTGGCAGAAATTCCTAGAGCGTTCACTAAACTGGGATAGACGTGCAGGGCCATAAACGCACAGGCTTTTGAGAATACACCTATGGAATAGGTTGTGTGTGGTTTTGATGATTAGAGATAGAGTTCAAGACTACGAGTCACTCTTGTTGAAGTCGTATGACACCTCTGTTAATGCACAATCTTATGGAGGCGTTTGACGCTACTTCTGAAACTTCTTTTTAAATTCAAGTGGGGGATTGTTGGAACTTTGGTAGCTGTGAATTGAAAAAGTCCCACATTGGATAGAATAAACACTTTAAGAGTGTTTATAAGTGTGGACTTCACAACTTGGGTTGGAGCCTAATGGGTACCCAATTTTGTGAAATAGAGATAACGCACATAAACTGACCACTACACACGCGTGAGCGCCGCCGTCCGACCGGCAGGGCCGGGCCTGGGCTCGGGCTGTGAGGTGTAATTTCTTTTTTGCGAAAATAATTAATTATTATTTTATTTTTTGGTGTGTTGCATGTCCAGATTCGTTGAATCGTCCGGATACGATGAACTAACCGTTGCATACAGATTCGTTGAACAGAGTCGTTCTTATCCGCGTCTGTTCCTATCCGTTATAGCTTGGAGCGCAAGCACTCTGGTCTTCACCTCTAAGACTTGCGCACCAAGTCAGTTTTGAAGCCTATAAATAGGCCCTTCCCTCACTTGACTCTTTACACCGCTTGACGTTAAATCATACCTCAAGCTCTCTCTTCCTCTCTCGATTTTTCTTCTCTTTCACTTTAAAGAATGGCCTGCGAGCCATATTCAAGAGTGGTCTGCAAACCATATTCAGAGTGGTTTTTTAACCATATTGAGGTGTATTTCTTGAGCGAAATTCCATTGTGCAGTGATATTTCGTAATAATTTTGACTGGACTATTTTATCTTGGGGACGTCGTGGTTGATAGTCTGCCTGCACAATTTTGAGCAGTGCCACGAAACGTCTTAAAGAGAGCGACCTAGTCCGCGACTCAACCCAGTAATTTCTTCGGTGGATTGATTTTCTGAAATTATTTTCTGAAACTCAAAAACAACACTTATTAATAATGCAGTTGATGTCCCTAACATTATTTCTGATGCCCATGCTCATGGTGATGCCTTGGATATGAACAATGAGCAGGTTAAAAACTTAAAATTACAATTGACAAAGCACCCTCAGATGATGCTGATGAAGACATTGGAGTGTAGTTTGAGGTTACCTTTTATGCGTTGCTTGTGTGTTAAAAACTTTTTGGGTTGTGACCTTCTAACTACTATGCTTGTGTTTGCCTTTTGAAGAACTACCTCCTTTATTTTCAATGGTTTTAGTGAATGTAATATAATGTTTTATCATGCTTATCTTTTTGTCTGTCGCATTATACTAAACATGTATGCTTAAATATGTCACATATAACAAAGAAATAAGATAGGTAACAAAATGCAGAGCACGAGTGTGTGTCTGTTGTGTATAAAAGAAATTTGCTTAGTAATATCAAGTAAAAACAAAAAAAAAAGGCTATTTTTTTGACATATTATGAACAATAAAACCCCTGTCTTGGTGGCTTGGGCCTTTGATTGGCCCTACACTTCTCTTTTGCTTTCCTCTTCTTTTTGCCCCTCTCCTCTATTTTTATGAATACCAGATGAGAGATATTCGAATTTTCTCTTTGCAACTTCTCTATTTTGTCAATGGTACTACTTCTTTAAACCAACCAATCAGTGTTGTAAGAACTGGACGAGATCGGATGTGGTTCAATCAGACAGTTTGATGGTTGGTTCAAAGCCAATTGGACCCGCAGTCAGGTTGAACCGCCCAGAACCATTTTAGATCCTATTGAACCGTCAATTGACTCGGGTTAAACTGTCTTAAATGTTTTTTTTGTTTTTTTACTTTTACTCCAGAAAAGAATATTTTTTATTTTTATTTATTTATTTATTAGTTATCTGATTCAACTATGGTGGAATCGAGTGAATTAATTGAACCATGACCCAAAAGTCTTATCGATACTATCTCCGATGCGATTTTAAAAACATTGCAACCAATACCATGTCTTCTGTAAAAGGGTTTTAACTTTTAAGCATAGTTTCAAAGATTCTTTACCTTCCTAAAAAAAGATTTCTTTGTCTCTTTTTTGGTCCAAAGTGTTTCCAAATGTCAAATGGGCCTTATTAATCCTGTTTTGTTTAATTGGACTATTGTATTACTCTTTCCATCCTATGGCATTAGTGCAGCTATTTAAGGAAAAAACTTACATACTGGTGGTCGCGTTGTACTTCAAAGAAAAAATAGCAAAACTCCTTAAATAACTGCTAAGGCTATAAATGAATTTTTATTATTTTTTATTTAAAAAAAGGTGTTTGTGTCTAGACCCATACAACAAGTACCTATGGTACTGTATCTAAGTATTCTCCGTTATTTAATTACAGTACGACACGTAATCAATATCATCAATATAGGAAAAGAAACCACCCCCAAATTTACTAAAAAACCCATATTTAAAAAAAAATTAGAAATACATCATTTAAAGGGTAAATTGGTAAGTGACTAAAAAGATACCAACTTTTCAAAAAGCAAAAGTGACTAAGAGAGAAATAAAAGGTGGAGAGAGAAAAAAGAGAGAGACCGTGTTAGATCTTTTAACTACTAGCTAAAAAGTTCAAACTAAAAGTACACGTGACAAATGTTTGTCACTGATACAAAATAAATAATAAATAATTGTCACTGATATACAAAAATACATGGGATAAATATTTTTCGTTGATAATTTTAATTATAAAAGACTACTGTAAATTTATTATCTATCTTCTACTAATCTACTAAAACTAATCAATTTAACCATTAGGAAAAATTTCAAAATAACTTTTTATTCTATTACAAGAAAATGAGAAGACTTAATGACGAGTCAAACTAATGATAAATATTAAAAAATATGCGACAAATTTTTGTCACGAATATTTAAGAAGGACAAATAATTGTCACTCATATATAAAAAATTGTCATTGATATATATATATATATATATATATATATATATGAATGTTTGATAATTATAATTTTTAAAGACTACTTACTATAAATCTACTTTCTATCCTACTATCAATACAAAAAAACATGGGGAAAATATGGTGAAGGATAAAAATAATTCATTGTTAATTTTAACGAGAGAGGCAACGAAAGCGCCAACGGAAGCACCAATATTGTTGCATATTTTAACTTAAATCTCATTCTCCCTTTTCTTCATTTTTACTCCATTTAAAATTTACTATTTACTATAGGAATGGCAATGAGAGACTGAGAATGAGATTGACAACGAGAGTGGCAACATGACCGGCAACAAGAGTGACAACGAGAAACGAGACACGGGAGGGCAAACAAGAGTGGCAGCGGGAGTTTTTTAAGACTAGTTTTTTTATAAAAAAAATAAGAAAATAAAATACAATATGAATTTATAGTACCCTTGTCAAAAATAAAGAGTTGCCTAAGTTTTTCTCTAATAAAATTACGAATAGTATTGTTTCGTTATTTGATATATATATATATATATATATATATATATATATATATATTACTTAAAATACTATGTTGAATATTTATAAACCTTATTAAATATATTAACAGTTTAACTACGATGATTTAACTAAAATTAGATAATTGAACTTTTAAGAAAAGTGCTTCCATCCTTTTGGGCCCCTTTTTTAAAAATTTGGTATCCAATGCAATTCATGTTTTATTTTTTGAGACAGGATCCACCATGCATAGTTTGGTTTAACCTTTTTCCGAGGGAATTAGGTATCCAAAGTTATTTGCTGCATCTCTGTCCATCCTTTGAACAAAGTAGTGAAGAGGTGGATGGCATTGGCAGCAGTTGCAGGGTACGTGGCTGTTGTATCAACCCCACCCATGTGCATGTTCTATTCAAGCACAAATTTTATTGGTAACAAAGTACACATATATTAACAAGTAACTAAGTAATTAGTATCTCTCTTATTTGAGTAAGTAAACTCGGGAATTTAACAACATAAGCAAAGGATATATAATACATAACACCATCATCATTGTATATATTAAAAAATAAAAATACAAATTAGCTGTGGGCTACTATTTTTATTAGCCTCCTCAGCGTTCCTACACTTTCGCTTTCCCCTTTTACTTCCAGTTACGCTCTCTACTCTACTACCATACAAATTCAAAGTACAACAACCTCACACACATCCATTGTACTACTATTATTATTATTATTATTATGTTGACTGTAGAGTACTAATCAGAAAGAAAACCCAACACCTAGTCACAATTAAATTGTCACTCCCTCTCTCATCTAGCAATAAGTAATTGGGGAAACCCAAAAAAAATAATGAGTTTTTTTTTCAATAATAAAAAATATATTAAGATGATGATCAGACCCGAAAATTTTTTCCGGTGAAAGTTTGACCAAATTGCCAACTAGGTGGAGCAATGTTCCATGAGGTGGAGGAGCGACGGTCACTGCTTGAGACACGGAAGGACAATGCCTGGCCCACCAAAACTGCGTTAGATTGCCAGTTTTGACCCCAGTTTCGGCTCAGTGGGGTCCACCCGGTTCGGGTACCTTTCACGTAGGCGCGCACGATATCTCCCGCACCCGCTACGTTGCTAATCAGCACCAGGTTGAAGTAACGGAATCCGTTGATAGTGAATCTTATCCCTCCGTGCTTTCTGCATGGCACCCTGCGTAAATACCAACCAACACCGTCACTACTTTTGACTTTTTGTAACTGTTTCCCTTAATCGTTTTTACACCTATATACCCACCACATATAGTAAATGAATAAATGATTCTTAACCTAAAAAAATTGAATAAATGATCCTTTTTTTTCATGGTTGAGTAGATATGCATATTAATTAGCTGTGGATATGCAATTAAGATTAAATGTTACATATGGGTGCGCTGACGTATGGAACACACATATAGATATGAGAAAATATAAAAGATAAAGCAGAACCGAAAGTGACTAAAAAAGTAAAATATGATCCAAAGGGACAAAAGATGAAAAGGAGAGGAACATCCACTCTCAAGTATGTAAGCTTAATGAGCCTGTCCTAACTCCTAATTATTATAATAATAATAATAATGTGGGATTGAATTGAGTGAACAAAACCTCGAATTTTTCTGACAGAAATTTAAGTCGGGTTTAAATAACCTTGCCCCACCTCCAACCATTCACACACCATGGTGTTTGTAGGATTTATAATGTTGCACACCCAAATACAAGCAACCATACAGTAAATGAAATTCCCAACTGAAATACCCTCACCGTACCATAATAATTGTCATATTTTTTATGAAAAAAAAAATAGCGAGTAAATATGTTAGGATGATGGTTACTAAATATGACATTGAGAAATGAAAAAAAATGGAACAGTTTTATGAAATTAATTTACTTTCCTAGATGTTAGTATATGATAATGACTTGAATTGAGGCACATAAAATTAATTAAAGGGTAAAAATGATAAATGTATAGACTATAGAATGTCACAATTATTTTGAGGCAATCGATTTTGATATATTTTTGGGACAAATGGAGTATATGAAAAAAATATCACATGTTTTTTTTTACAAATGTAAATTGAATTAGATTTAATTCTATCTTTCTCACTTTTTTTAAATAAGATATATTTATAATTTTTTTATTCTCATAAAATAAGCTCTTGTAGAAAATAAAATGAAAAATAAAACTTTAGGAAATACCATAGTTTTGTAATTTGGTATGATTGAATTAAAAATGTTAAAAAAATTAACTACTATATTTGATTAACATAAAATTAATTTTATTTATACTTCATTTTAGGAGTAGTAGCAATTAAATTAACTAGGGTCAAAAATATAACTAGCTTCTTTTCGTTTTGCTCAACTGTGAGTCTGTGACACAAGAGATGGCCCCTACCACAGTACCACTACCAATTTCGTACGTACAAAAATCAAAAGCCAAAAGGAAAAAAGAAAAACAAATTGAATAGAGAAAGTAGGAGTAATTAAAAAAGGATATAGCAAAAGAGGAAAAGGGAAAGTGACTAACCGGCGATAAGCAACAGGGACGATACCGGCACGGTACTCAGCAATTTTAAGGAACATAGGCATGGCAAGATCAAAGTGAGGACGAGGAGGGTTACACCATCCACCATTGTCATTTGGAAGTGCAAAGTTAGGTGGACAGAAATTTGTTGCGGTGATGAAAATAGAAGGACTACCAGAATGACACCAATCTCTATCATTTGCACACTTGATTTCAAAACATGCACCGCAACTCAGACCATTGTTGAATAGTGCTGTGCTCAATGCTGCTGTGTTCACACCATACCCTTGACTATACAAGTTTCCATACCCACATGCTCCACCTGAACACACAAACCAAACATAAACATGCTACACGACAACCTTAATTACTGTTCTTTTTGTTTAATTTAGGTACATTGTAACTAGTAGTAATTTCATTAATTTAATGTCACGAATTAAGAAAGGGAAATGGGTTATTGTGTTACAGACCCATAGTGCCGGAAGCATCAGATCCTCCGTAGAAAGTAGCGTGAGCATTTTGCCATGAACCGCCATTGTAAACCCCTGGAATTCGAGCTTCCACCATCCAAATTGAGGAGATAAGGAAAGCAGCGATGTAGAGAAAACTATTAAAGACAGACATTTCTTCTTTCCTTATGTTTTTCACTGGACAATGAGAAAACTATCTAACAGCTAGAGATTGATTGAGAAGTGAGAGTTGATTGGGCAGTGGGAGAGGGTGGAGTACTTATGGAGTGGGGAACTGCTGGTGACAACTTGCATTGAGGGAGTAGTTTTTGGATTTTTTTTTTTTGACTATTTTCTCATCTCATTATTAAATGCCACTATTGTCTAATTTTAATGCACATATTTTTTACACAAAAATGTATCCATAAATATTGTTTTCTAAAAATACGTAGCTTATCTACTCTTTTTCTTGGATTCGTATGCACAACCTTCCAATTGTATTCAGACCTACTCAATCGCTTTGTGGGTCTACTGTCCTAGCAACTCATTTTCACTAGATTTCTTAGAGTTTGGGATGACGCTCTTTAACATGCGAGTGTGTTAAGAAGTCCTTTCATAATTTCCTTTATTTTTTTAGGATTTTTTTTCCTTAGATTTTGTTTTTGCAAAAAAATGATACGGATTAGATGACAGTTAAATAGAAAACAGATACAAAAATAAAAGCAGGTGATGTAAAATGAGAAGGATATGGTAAATGAACAAAATTTTTGGGGAGGTCAAGGTGGATGGACAAAAGCACCCCCAGAATGTATTGCACATCATGATGAGGTTGCATGACATCAGAAAGCAAAGCAAGGGGTTATAGTATAAGTGGGTATCTATCGGGTCTTAAGTGTGTCGTAGTAAAAAAAAGAAAGTGAAAGAATGAAAATGGAAAAGGGTTAAAACTTAAAAGCTAATTAGAGGGGAAACTGTTAACGCGTGATGAGCGGTGTAATTGGATGAAGAATTGAAGTTGGGGGGTAGTTTAGGGAATGGAGAGAAGCAGAAAAAATCCAGCAAAACGACAGAGAAGGATATGGAATCCAACGTTTGAAAGGTGGGTCCTACCTTTTAGTCTCCGTAATCATCGGTCCATCTTTCTATCTCTCGAGCCACACCCGCTAAAACACTACTACGATGAACTTCATGCATGCTTCAAGTTCAAACCACCTCTTTTGCACTTTTGTTTTACCAGAGGATTGCCATTTACGCGTGTCTCTTCCTTTTTCCTCATATTACCTTCCATCTCTTTACCACCTCACTCAGTACATTATTCTTTCACCCTCAATGAATCTATATATCTATATACATTAATTAAGCTTTATTTGGTTTTAACTTTTAAGAGCTGCATCTAAGCCGACAAGAAAAACATGAATCTTTAACTTGTGAATAAAAAATAGTAAATTTGGAAAAAGCAAGTTAAGTGCATTGGATACCGTCCCCAGGTATCAAAACATCAAACATGATTGAAGATGACTAGCTTCCTGCTTGTCTTCTAGGCATTTCATCATTTGTCAAAATATTACCAAACATGTCACATGGAAATTAAGGAGGGAAATTTTGGATTCTCAGCTAAACGAGCAAATTCGAAGTAGTAGTAAAGCTCAAGTTGAACTGCAAAAGCTCCTAGAATACGCATTCCAAAGATTTTTACTGTCATTTTGCTGTGTGCTTTGTAACAATCCAGTCAAGTAGCTTTTTTTTTGGGTGAGAAAAAAAGGGGTTAACACCCCACCAAACCAGCAAAGGACTACAAAGTCAAAAGGCCCTCTTTATCCTCAAACAAAAGTGAATGGATAAACTGAGGGGCAAAGTCGTAAAACATAAAATTACAATCCAAATTAAAACTATTTCTAGCTAAACAATCAGCAGTTCTATTGTAGTCTCGAGGAATCTTTGACCAACTAATATCACTCTCTCCCAACCCAATACGCCTGATGTCTTCGATGATATGAGAGAGAGAAGTATGAGTGGAAGTACCACCATCCAACAACTCAATTAATTGAAAGGAATCTGTTTCCAATCTTATCTTCATGTAACTCTTTTCCCAAACCAAACGTAACCCGTAGAAGATTGCCCAGGCTTCAGCTTCAATAGCTGGGCATCCGTCAAGCTTCAGAGAGAAAGCAAAGAGGAATTCACCATCGTGATCCCGTGTGACACCACCACAACCAGCACTCGCTCCATCGTTTCTCACCGATCCATCCACATTCAGTTTCACAAAGCCAAAAGGAGGAGGAACCCAGAACTCAGCACTTATCTCGTTCCTGATGCGAACCAGAGGATCAAGCTTTTGAGCGACGATCGCGGCTTGCAACGAGGCTTCAATTCTCCCCTGAGCTTTGAAGAAAATCGATCTGAAAGAGACATTGTTGTTAGCAAAAATAAAGTCATTACGAGCAAACCAGATACAATCCAGCACCACTCCGAAGGTAAGAGTCCAATTGGTTTGCTGCATGTTGCTCTTCTTATTCAGATTAACCTCTAACCACCGCTTCCAATTTTGAATAAGGAAAAAATCAACCGGAAGAGGGGTATTGAAGCAATTTCATAGCAATTTAATACGATTGCAATCACGAAAGACATGAAATAAGGTTTCGTCGCCGCCACCACAGATTGGGCACAAAGCTGAATCAGACATGTGTCTTCTATATCGTTCAACATTAGTAAGAAGGATCTCTAGCATAGCTTTCCATAAGAATAATCTAATATGTTCAGGACCGGGCCAACGCCACACTAGATCAAAATTAGCACTAACCGGAGGAGAAGGATTATGCTTGACAGCAAGATAAGCAGACTTGGTTGAGAAGGATCCATCTGCGTTAGCTTTCCAGAAGCATCTGTCTTCATTAGCACTGATACAAGGAACTGGTTGTTGAATGATCTTTTCAACTAATTCAGCAGGTAAAAACTCATTTAACACATTTTGATCCCAATTCATTTGATTGTTTACAAAATCACTAACCCTTTTTCGGTTAAAGACATCATTGAGGGGTTGGATAACATTTTCAAGAAGAGGTTTGTCATGGAGGACCCAACAATCCTCCCAAAACCTAGTAGTTTCCCCATTTCCAATTTGCCAAGTCAAATTACTTCGGAAGGTATTCCAATTAGTACAAATACCCTTCCAGAAATTAGAACCACTCTTCTTAGAATCAACATTAGGAAAATCAGAATAGCCTGTATTATATTTAGCTTTAATGACAGACTTCCAAAGAGCCGGAGTTGGAGAGCAAAGGTTCCAAGAAGCCTTCAACATAAAAGTGGAATTCAGATCTCTCATATTTCTTAGCCCCAATCTACCTTCTTTCTTAGGTTGGCATACTCTCTGCCAATTAATAGGATGAAACTTCCTTTGCCCATTCTCTTCCCCCCAGATAAAACCCTACATATCTTGTCTATGTCGTCACAAACACCTTTAGGGACGATACGTGATTGCATAGTATATGAAGGGAGGGCTTGTAAAACAGATTTGGTAAGAGTAACTCTACCAGCAAGAGAAAGAGTTCTAGATTTCCAGGCACTCAGTCGTTGATTGACTTTATCAATTATGAATCTAAAGAATCCTTAGTCACCTTATTGTGAAAAATAGGAATGCCCAGATACTTACCCAAGTCAGAGGTACTTTGAAATCCCAAAGTTTCTCTAATCTCAACTCTTAGATGATAAGGGACATTTTCAGAGCAGTAGACCTTAGTTTTGTCAAGACTTACTTTCTGGCCAGAAGAGGCGCAGAAAGTTTGCAAAACAAAATTAGCACTAAGATTTCTATTAAAGTTTTTTTTATCTAAGCACTTAGTTTTACATCAATTGAATGCACCATACTCACACAATCACTAACTTAATGGAGGATACGTGGATGAATGACTGTCTAGGAAATTACATTAAGAGAGATGTATTTAATAACATTGACGCTAAACTCATTATTCAACGATTTAAAGATATGAAATCAAGTAGGAGACAATCATCACGTGTATAATTTATGTATTTATATATACTAAAATTTTATTTTTATTACAATTTTAGTGATGCATGTGTTTAAAAAAATTTCACCCCAGGATCCTAGATCTCCCAACACACACACTTTCACAAACTAACGACAAGACAAAAAATAAAACATGTATATGGAATGGAAAAACATGCTGGAGATAAAAATGACTCCCATGTATATATGATTGATATGTGTTTCGAATGGAACACATTTTTTATATGCAAAGTTGTTAGTAATTAATGCGTTAGTTGTTAAAGGGGAGGACGAAACGAGGTTCAAACCCCGTACGCCTACACATTAAACGAGCATGAAATGAATAGGTAAACAACTACTATTTTATAATTAGAATATCCATACAAATATGTTGTCAGCCCAGCATAATCGACAAAGTCAATTTTGTTAGACTCAATACTTTATGTAGTTATCCAAATTCAAACTCGAAAGCTTCATTTTACGTGTGAATTTACATGTAGTACTTGACACTACGTCTACGAGCCAAAAAAAGAAGCCATACACGGTAGATAATCTGGAGTTACCATATTCATATCCATAGTTTAGTCACTTAATATTAGAAGACAATAATCGATTACTAAACCTATCAATAAGCTTATTTTATGTGTCCCCTATTACGGCATTACCGTTAATAAAAATCATTGGTATTGTTAAGTAATGACCCATTGTGGGGGTGAAAAGGGGTCCATGCATGTCACACTTTGGATCTGCATTGTCCTTTGGGACACCCTCTATTGTTGTTATTGCTTGTATTCTAAAATTGGGGGACATTACGCATGCACGGGGACGGGGGCACAAATTCAAATTGTGTTGATGCAATGCAACCACCATAATGTGAACCAAACAATATAAAGAGCTGTGTTGCGTGTGAGCTTGGCACTTACGTGGTGGGTGACTTTGGTGGTGGGGTTGTCACATCCTCCAAGCTTTTTCCCTCTGAAGGCACACAATGCCCATGTGCTTCCCACAAACAAAGTGGTTTCTAGAGAAGACTGTGTACTCCAAACATATATGGTACACGTAGGCCAATAATATCAGGCCACGGTACTCCTTTTGCAGTAGAATTTGATGCCTAAAGGACCAGCCTGGCGGAGTCTTCATCATTGTGTATCACTAATTAATCACATTTTTCCCCCTCATTTCTGATTTGTCACCTACAGCATGCTCAACCTTGTAATAAAAGCCGAAACTTCTGTGGTAAATAGACAGCACTTTAAAGTAATTAAATCTCCATTAAAATACACTAATTCGTTAGGCGAATAAAGTACTTATGTTCACAAAACTCAGGGGTGTGGTTGAGTGGTTGGGGCTCATCTTCCCTTAATCAATTGTGTCGAGGGTTCGATCCTCGTCTTAAGTATGGAGCAGCTTTTGAGGTGTCTCCAATCCAACGAAAAGATTAGTCACTGCGTTCAATGGTGGTTACCCTGGTCTCAACAAAAAAAGTACTTAATTATGTTCACCATGTCATATTTTTTATTTGTTAAATCAAATCAATGAAGGAAAAGGAAAATCAGACCAAACTAAAAGTGATCCCCATGGCATCTGTCAAAGACAAAGAACTATTATGTTCAAAAAAAAAGACAAAGAACTTAAGCTTGGGGAACATCATGAATGATAATAACTTTTTTATAACCAAAAAATATATTAACAAATCAAAGTTTAAGTATTCACAGTTCACACTACAAGAAATATGCTGATTTCCAACGAAATGTATGGTTCCGACGAGGCTTTTAGCCATAGACTTTTGGCCCTAGGATGTGTTTGTTTAAGGTGAAACATGGGAGCGAGGTAATGTCAACTAATTTTTGACTTGTGAAGTAATGGGGATGAATCCCCTAGGATGTGTTTGTTTGAGGTGAAACATGATAGAGAGAGAGAGAGAGAGATAGAGATATATATAGAGAGAGAGTGGTTTTTCTATGTTTGGTTGAGGGGCGAAATGGGAAAGAGAGAGGGGGGAGATGATTATTTTAGTATTTTTTGCAATCTCTCCATTTGTGGGAAGGAAGTGAGAAGCAAAGGCTTAGAAAGTATGTTTTTACCATTTTACCATAACTTTAATTACCCTCGCTAATTAAATTAAATGATCAAAATAATTATTTAGCTTATTCAAATAAATATTTAGCTAATTTAATTAAATAATTAAAATAAATATTAAGTTAATTGAATTAAAAAATTAAAATAAATATTTTTTAGTTAATTAAATTAATGAATAATTATATATTATTTTTTAGTTTAGGGGGTGTTTTTGTCTTTCCAAAAGTAGTATCCAACCAAACCAAGAGACACATCTCTCTCCCCTATTGTTTTTCTTATTCCCTTAAACCAAACAACACCCTTAGTCTACTCTATTTCTCACATCTTTATCTATTCCCTTACTCTCTCTCTCACTCACCTCTTTCTCTCTTCCCTCTTTCTCTTCCAAACCAAACATGTCCATGTGTTTGGTAAAAGAGAAAGATGGAAGAGAAAATCTTTTCTCTCTTGCACTTTCTATTGTTTGACACACTCTCTTATCTCTTTCTCTCTTCATTTCCTCTCTATTCCCTCTTTCTTCTCTTACCAAACACACTCTAAGTGTAAAATAGTATTAAACTAATCTTATCTCTTTCTCTCTATCTCATTTCTCTAATAAACCATACAATAGAAAATCATTCTCTCTAATCTCATCTCTTTTCGTAAGAATTTTTGGTATAAACCGGATATCCTTTGCGCGCAACTGCAGAGACTAATCTCTCAAGTCGGATAGGACCACAATGGACAGCAAAACTCTCCCTCAAGAGATTTAACACTCTGCATGCCCGAGGCTTTTTGTAAGAATTGTTCCAAAATTTATTTACTTTGTCTCTAGAAATATCAGAATGCAGATCTCTGGCAACATAAACAAAGAATCAATCCCCAATCTCAACTAAATGTTTAAAGCATTACTTTTGACGCAATTCCCATTTTTTAGAGTTATTTATTTACTTAAATAAAATAAAATATCTATTTTTCTCCCTCCCACCATGAAAGATTAATAGAGAATGGTAATTTCATATATAACTACTAGATAGATTGTAATAACAGCAACAACTAATGATAGCAGAGACAGTAACTATGGCAACAACCATATTTGTAGAGATGCACATGGAAGAGGTTTGTCCACGTACAGTAGAAGAATGAATCATATATACAAGTTTGTTGGATGGTAATTGATATTACACTAACAGATGTTGTATTTACGTGGCTATCAACTGCAAAGGCAAGAATATAGTTGTCCAGCCTGCGGCTCTGCCACTGCTCAAAAATGTCATGTTAACTTTAGCATTTCATAGAAAATGTTAGAATCAAAGCCAACTAAAGTTTAATGGTTGAACTTTTCTGGCATTAACTCATCAACAACATATAGATTTGGAAAACAGAACATATATGCAGACTAGTCATTGGTTCATTTTACATGTATGTATCATGCAGACAGAATGAAAGAAAATAACTTATTCTATTCCACTCTCACTTTGATTCCACCCTTTTAATTGTAGTTAAAATATACCACTTTTTCTACCTTCTGTTATGCTTTTAATATCCACCAAACGTAGAATAGTAGTACCCATGTTCATGTTCTATTATGTCCGGTCATGACTTGTCTACAAAGGCTACATACGTAGCAGCATAATGAAAATAAAGTTCTTGTGGTTTGCATCTACATTTTAAGGTAGGAACTCAACTTAAATAGTGGCACCTAGAGCAATAATGATCATTCAAGTTCACCCCTTTATGGAGCAAAACCAGCCCAACTATCAAAATCTATCAACAAGCCAACTGTTTGATCAGGGGACCCAAGTTTAATGAAGCAATGCGCTCAACAGCCAAACAAATACCAAGGTGTTATTAACTAGCGATACGTAGCATAGAATTTATATTCTTTTAACAAATGGTAACTTAAGAAATATCTAGTGTTAAAGAATAAGCAAAGACTTGATACTATATTAATATCCTTATAAACAATCTCACAAAAAAATCCTTATAAACAATGCAAATCTATATGAATCCTTTAGCTTAGTAAGATCACGGGTCCCGATCCACTACATTTGGTATCCACTGCATTCACTGCTGTCAAGATTGAGAGGGCCACTGGATTCATTTAACAACAAATATTGTCGATCAATTTATTTTGAAATAAAAAATAGGAAAAAAATATAAGAGGTGAGAGAGTGACACATGCGACTTTAGGGAATTGGGTTCCGTAAGATCACATTCTTAATTCAATCATACTACACTTCAATTATATCACTAACCCATTGATAATATCTTTTTATATTCATCTTCTATAAATTTAACCTTAATAACCAAACTTATGACTTAAACCCTAATGTATATATTTAATTAACTCTTAAGTAATCAATTAAACAAATAAGATAAATGATAACATATAACAATTCCTAAGTGTTAATTGGTCATTGACAACCTAAACTTCACTTAACCTTCACTCTAAAGAATAGTCAAATGATCTTTAGATATCAACAACTCTTTAACTCTAGTAAATTTTAGGTCACTCTACACATACTTAAATGAATATTTATATCTATCTGTCCTGATGTTCTACCATATCTTTCCCCACCTGTAGTGAAGTCGGTAGTCGTTCTTTGGCAGAACCCTAGTTTGACTTGTACAACTCTGAACTGCTAGCTCGCAGTGGTGGAGCTTGACAATAATTTTTGGGGGTACCAAAAAGTTAAATAATATATATAAAATATTTTCTCTAATATTTTAACAGTTATCTATGGAGTTGAACTGGTTTTTATCATTTACCACAATATAAATGTACATGGTTCAAGTCTTAGTTTTGGCACTTTTTTGGAAAAAATACACTTAATATCGTAAAATACAAAAAAAAAACCCACTGAAACGCCTTTAGAGAGGGTCAAACCGCCGAATACAAGCTCATTATCTATGGAGTTGTTCTTGAGGTTTTATTTGAGGTTCGAGCTAGCAGAGGCAGATCTTGAGGTTTTATTTGAGGTTCAAGAACAACTCTGCGAGAGAGAGAGAGAGGGGGGAGTGTGTGAAGAAATGAGTTTGAACTCAACTTATTTATTGGGATGAAAATGTCACTCGCTTAGTGACTTGTTGGAGTTGATTGGACTTGAGCAACTTCAAGAAGTTCTATGCTTAGTTTTGTGAAGGGAGGGGGAGGTCAATGTTATATATGGACTCAAATTCTCCTTTACAAAATGCACTAGTCAAAATCACTTTAAGTTTGTATTTGACTTTTTTCTTTCTCTTATAATCTTGCTTTAGAGTGTTGTGAGATGTAGTTAAATATTTTCTTTCGGTGTGTGGGTGTACCGAGGGTCATTGGGTATTTGAAGAAGTCTATGTGTTGTAACAATTTTCACATAATGTTGTTCTCTGGTTTTTTTCCAACAACTGGTATCAGAAGCTTTTGGTTAGTGGGATATAAATTTCTTAGTATGTTTTGTGATTGCAGCTTTGTCTGATCTTCCACATTAGAAAATAAGTTTGATACTTTGAAAGTAGTGTTGTTGTGAAAGGTTTTGGCTAAGAAAGACTTAGTATTTAAGCGTTTTCGTTGTGACCCAACCCCCCTTTCCTGAGAACCTACTTGGTGCACGATTTACACTATGTATATAGCTGCAATATCAAATTTTTTATGTTTTGTGAAGTTTGAAATGGAGAAATTTGATGGAAGAATTAATTTTGGCTTGTGGAAAATACATGTCGAGGATGTGTTGATACAATTGGTGGTTGCATAAGGTGTGTTGTGACATTATGTCGATGACTTTTGACAAGGAGAAATTCTTGAAGTGGTTTACCTTCAAGTGAAATATACTCCGGAGTATGACAATTCTTTTGAACTATCATTGTTAGTGTAGACAATGAAGCAGAAAATGTATTGTGTATATTTTACGTTCAAGGTTGAGATTGTTGGAGTTGATTGAAATTGACCATCATCAAGAAGTCTCACATTGCTTAGTTTTGTGAAGGAAGGGGGAGACCAAAGTTATAATATGGACTCAAATTCTCATTTACAAAATGCACCAGTCAAAAACACCTTAAGTTTGTATTTGACTTTTTTCTTTCTCTTATACTCTTGCTTTAGAGTGTTGTGAGATGTAGTTAAATATTTTCATTGGGTGATTAAGAGAAGTCTATTTGTTGTGACAATTTTCACATAGTGTTATTCTCGAGCTGTCGTTAGACAACGGTTCGTGATTTTTCTCCAATTTTGGAGTTTTCCACGTTGAACTATTGTGTTTTGATTGTGCTCATTTTATTTCTCTATGTTGTTTTTCCCAACCGATTCGCCACCTCTTCATCGTCTTGAATCTACGTCCCCCATTGAGCCACGTCAACCTAGTCTATATAGGTTTGTCAATCGATTAACCGCTTAGTGGCTAATGGTCTCTCCGTGAAAGCAATGCATCACCACTTCACTGGAATACACCGCATGTCATTTCTGACGGTAGGAGCTACTTTACTCGCTTAGCAATTAACAGTCGCTCAACGCATCCCAATAAAAATACCTTTTATTATAGGGTTAAATATATTTTTAGTCCCTATAAAATTTCACAATTTTATTTTTAGTTCCCATAAAATTTTTCGTCGGCTTTTAATCTCCATAATATCTTTTGTCAGCAGTTTTAGTCCCTATAAAATTTCAACTCATATATATTCTTCAAAATTTTCAATGATGTTTTGCAAATTGTTAACAACATTATAAACATTCCTCCATAAAGAATTAAAACTTTTCTTCAAAAAATAAATTAAAACATTTAAAATATACAATCCGGATCTTACTTGTATTTTCTAACTTAAAAAATAAATAATAAACTGTACATGCACTTCTCTCTCCATGCCCAGTTAGTTAGAGTTTGATTTGGATTGGAACAGCTAGAAGGAACCAAAACTTGGCAATTTCTTTGAATCCCGACCGTCTCGTGAATTAGGGTTTCAATTTCGGGGTGAGAGATGGGTAGCCCCCCAAAGGAGAATGAAAGTAAGGGCTTTTTCGCCGCAATGTCTTCCCGATTGTCCGTGTTCGGCAATGCAATGCACCGATCTGTTAACGGGTACTTCATCTTCAACATCCCTTTCTTAATTCACCACAAAATCTTCAATTTTATCCCACTTTCCCTCATATTTAGATGCCCATATTTGTACGCGTTGTTTGTTCAATCTCCTCATGCCGTTTCCTCTTGTTGTTAATTATTTGTCTTATATATTTGCTCCAATGTCCCTCTTTTTGTATTTTCGTTCTTCAAGTATCATGTAACAGTTCCCTTAGCTTGAGTCCCTTTAGTTACATTCATATATAGTGATTGGCTCGCGGACACAACAAAATAGAATAACGTTTTGATGTATCAATTTTGATACCTTTTATCCTTTCTGATTTAGTATTAATATGCACCAAATATATGTAGGAAAAGTAGAGTAGCAATAGAATTCATATTTTGTGTTGTGCCTGAATGCTACCGTAGTGTGAAAATTGTTTCTTTCTTAATCTTGTACTTGCAATAAGAATTCTTACAACACTGGAGTGGATACAGCAAAGGCATGTCATTGTTGTGGATTGCTATTTCAAGGAAAAGGGTGTGCGTGTGTGTATCTAATAGCAAACCTTGTAGCTATAGAGAAATAAATCTGGAATGTTTTTCATTCGTTTCAAAGTGGTGATATAACTCTGCATATAGTAGGGAATATTTGAAATACAAGAGATAAGGTACAACGGATTGATCTATCTAAGCCTACAAGATCGATTGGTTACAATTTTACAAACTAGGGATAATGTTAGTTAGGATATTACTCCCACACGCCCCCATAAGATGGAGGTGGATTCAACAACTCCAATCTTGTGTTGAGAAAATTACAGCGAAGAGTAGAGAGAGGTTTTAGCAAATCTGCTAGTCGGTGACTTGAAGGAACATGAGAAACTTTAGTCGGTTTTTAGCAATCAAGTCACTCACAAAATGATAGTCAATTGCCAAGTGCTTCATGCAAGAATGAAATACTGGATTGCCACAGAGGTAGGTTGCATCAATGCTGTCAAAGTGGATTTGTGGAATCGGAGGTGAGACACCAAGCTCTTGAAGTAGTTGTTGCAACCATAGCATTTCAGCTGTGCCGGTGGTGGATGCAATTGTCATGTATTCAGCTTCGGTGGACAAGCGAGCAACAGTTGATTGTTTCTTGCATGACCTAGAGTTTGTGTTGGAACCAAGGTAAACAATGTAGGTATCGGTGCACTCGTGATCTTTTTTGTCGCCATCCCAATCCGCATCACAAAAAGTAGTGAGAGACAATTGGGGGGAGTGTGTAAGGTGTAACCCGTGATCCACTGTGGATTTTAAGTAATGTAGGATGCGTTTCAAAGCCTGCATATGAAGAGAGGGTGGATCTTGCATATGTTGAGAGAGCTTGTTGATAGTGAAGGCAACATTCGGTCTAGTTAGTGAGAGATAGTGTAGTGATCCTACTAGGCTGCGGTAAAGGGAGGTATCGTAGCTAGAGGAATCTGACTGTGAGGTCGAGGAGAATGAAGTTGACATAGGAGTCAAGACTGGCTTTGCAATCAGGCACATTTGCCTGTAATAGAAGTTGTCTGATGTAATGATGTGTGAGAAACAATCCTTGAGATGTGAGCAAAATTTCAACTCCTAGAAAGTGATTAGGAAAGCCAAGAACCTTTAATGAAAATGCATTAGCAAGAGAGATCTTGAACTTGTTGAGAAAGGAAGCACCATTTCCCATGAACAAAAGGTCATCCACATAAACGAAGAAATGTGCAACAATTGAGCTACTGCTGTAAATGAACAAGGAGCTCTCTGTTTTTGTATTTTTGATTCCATAATGAAGTAGGAAGTCCCGTAATGCATGAAGCCAAGCTGATGGAGCTTGCTTGAGACCGTAGAGAGCCTTGTGCAATCTACAAAAATAATCAGAAGTAGGATGTACAAAGCCGCCGGCTAGGACATATAAACATCCTTGGGTATGGAGCTATGGAGAATTATTTACATCCATTTGACAAAGAGATCATCCTTTTGAAAGTGCAAGACAGAGAACAAGCTTTATCGTTCGAGGCTTGTTAACTGGACTGAAAGTATCTTTGAAGTCAAGACGGGCCTTTGATGGAATCCTATCCTTTAGCGACTAGTCTAGCTGTATATCTTGAGATGGTTCCATCAGTGTTGCGTTTTAGACGGAATACCCATCCCTAATTTTTTAAAAAATAATATCAAGGGGTGAAGCACAATTCGAAGAAAGAACAAAACAAACAGAATTCAAATAAAGAATAAATTATGAATAGATCCATGAATTTTGGTTACATACATTCCAGTTTACTCACTAGTCACCGTCTAAGATATCCAATGATTTGGAGGAATTTGAACTTAGAGTTTAATTGTCATATGCCGTCAGTCTAAAGTTATTTAACAACAGCCAATTGATGTAGATGACTTTTAAGATAGTTAGGACTAGGAGAAGACTTTTCTTTTAAAATTACATGACAGTCTGTGATTGGCTAACTATGTAAATTTTTTACAATGACAATGCTTATAAGTTAAACCCTGGAAACTTATTTATATGTTTCTCCTTTGGTTTTAGGCTTCTTGGATATGAAGGTGTTGAAATCATAAACCCAGAGGGAGGTAAAGATGATGTAGAGGAGGAAGTTCAGAGAGGAAGATGGAAGCAGGAGGTGCTCATTTTATTTGTTTTTTTTATTCCTCGTTTTTACAGTATTGCTTATTTCTAACTCCCTGTTGAGACATTCAAACCCTCTTGGCATTGGCCGTTAACCCTCCCTCCAGTTATTGTATTGTTTTTCGGTTTTTGATTGTTCACGATAGGGTTTTTTAAATTTTTTTATTTCCTTTTTCTCTTCTTTGGTGTAAGCCTTACTCATACATGCTTGTAGTCTGAAAATTATTTTACCTTTTTCTCTCTTTGGCACTTGTATATTCAGGAAAGAGATAGTTACTGGAAGATGATGCAGAATTATATTGGTGCAGATGTGACATCACTGGTGACACTGCCAGTTGTTATATTTGAACCAATGACTATGCTTCAAAAAATGGCCGAGGTCTGCTACCTTTATGTTCACTCTTGTTAACAATTCCTAAATTTTTATTGTCAACTGAACTAATTGAACTTTAAATTTTGTGAACTAGTTGATGGAGTACTCCTACTTGTTAGATCGGGCAGATGAAACAGAGGATCCTTACATGCGGTTGGTATATGCATGTGAGTTATTTCCCTCCTTTGTATTTTCTCTTTAAATTCTTTTGCCCAATTGAATTGAAAAGTTATCTCAGAGACAATTTTGAATAGGAATGATTGGCAAACAAGAGGCATTATAGCTAGTTTTGTTCAAGTATTTCTATTATGACTCAAATATTTCCAGTGAAGCTTGTTTTAGTAGTTTTTTTTTTATCTTCTTATCGCATTGAAGTAACCATATACATTAGGCATGTGTCTTCTGATTTTTCATCACCTTTTAATCTATGCAATCATCACAGCATCATGGGCTATATCTGTGTACTTTGCTTATCAACGAACCTGGAAGCCTTTTAATCCCATCCTCGGAGAGACTTATGAACTGGCTAACCATGGTGGAATTACATTTCTTGCAGAACAGGTATCTTTTCAACACGTGATTCTCATGGGTACTTCTTTTCAACACGTGATTCTCATGGGTACTATTTGATGCAAAGTTAAGTAATTCAATCATAGATTCATTCTATCTCACTGGCAATCTATACCGATATTCATATAATTCAGACATTTGTGGGAACATAATCTTTTTAAATAGCATACTCTATATTAAAATAAAGGCTTAAATATGTTTTAGGTCCCTGCAAATATGAGGTTTTTGATTTTAGTCCTTGTAAAATTTTTTGCAAATATTTTTTTTTGATATTAGTCCTTCTGTCAAGTCTCTGTTAGTGGTTTGCTTAGTTGTCTAACAGAACTGCCATTTGGCTTTGCCAAATCATTAGTTTAATTTTCTTTTAATTTTAAAAATGATGACATGGATAAATTGATGAATTCCCAAATTCTTAGGGTTTGTTCTGCTACTCTCTCCACTCCTCTCTCCCTCTCTTGCCACTTCTCTCTTTTTCTCACCACTGCTCTCTCACCAGTCTCTCTCACCACAGTTCTCTCTCGCCGGCAGGCCCTCACCCATTCCTTCATTTTCACTCCTCTCCCTCGCAGAACTCTCTCTTCACTCTCTTGATGCCAAACCTTTCTCTCTCTCTCTCTCTCACTTCTCATCACTCTCAATTCTCAAAAGTTTTCCCACACAGAAATAACAACATTAATGCCTAAATCTGTTCGCTAATTTAACATTTTCATATTCTGATTTTCAACACCATCAACATTTCTTTAAATGTACACGTTCTTCTTTCTCTTCATTCCATACGTACATGAAAATCATGGCCAAGATTCCAATCCACACAATATCTCCTATCGCTAAGAAAATCATGGCCACGTTCTTCTTTCTCTACTTTCTCTTGATTTGGGTTTTGGGTTTCAGATTGAACTTTCGATTTATGTTTAATTTGGGGTTTCAGGTTGTAACTTTGAAGATGAGTTTTTGTGGTACCGATTTGGAGTAAATGATGAACAAGTCCTAATTTAATTTTGGGGATTCATGAGTTTCCATGTAAGCAATTCTAAAATTAAATGAAATTTTAATCCAATGTGGATGACAATAATAAGTTTTAAAAAAAAAGAAATGATTAAAAAAGCCAAATAGGATTTCCGATTGCCATCTCAGCATTTTTGTAACAAATGATTTAACAGAAGGATGAAAATCAAACAGTTGATATTTGCAGGGAGTTTTTTAAAACAAAAAATTTTAGAAGGACTAAAATCAAAACACCATATTTGCAGGGACCTAAAACATATTTAAGCCTAAAATAAAATAGTGCCATGAATCATCAATTTTGAATTTGTATGAAATTGTGTAGATTCGATCTACTTCATGGTATAATTCATCATTTATAAGAAGTCATCAGGAGATGTAAATATGTCTAGATTTACACTGGGGGTCAATGGATTCACTCTCTCTATCTCTCTCTCTCTCTCTCTCTCTCTATATATATATATATATATATATGTATATCTATATCCGTGTGTATGTCTTGTTTTCTTTGTTACACATGGTATCCCTTAGAAGAAGTGTTAACTTGTTCTCTTGCTTTTTAATTTTATTTGGTCAAAACACACTATTTACTTTTTTTAGTTACTTTTCTATCTCTTTTTAGAAAGTTATTTTAAATTTCAGGTTAGTCATCATCCCCCAATGAGTGCTGGGCATGCCGAGAATGAGCATTTTACATATGACGTGACCTCAAAGTTAAAGACTAAGTTTTTGGGAAATTCTGTTGATGTTTACCCGGTTGGAAGGTGATGAATATATTGCATCTGTTTATTAGATTTCCTTTATTATATTGTTTTTAAGGTGATGAATATATTGCATCTGTTTATTAGATTTCCTTTGTTATGTTGTTTTTCTCTCATTGTTACTCATCTTGTTAATATTCTTCCAAGTTTGCACTCTTATTGCTGCTTTCACCTGTCACACACTAGCTGAAAGAGTTTCCATCCCATCTCTATTATCTTAAAAGGCTATAAATACTTTCAATGAGGGTAGAGGCATATATAGTGATATTTGATAATCTGAAGATCTTCATACAAGGTTGCCAATGCGGGTTTTAGAGTCTTGAAGAGCTGCTTTATGAGATTCCATCTTATAGTGATATATGGTTACATATTTAATACTTGATTTAACCCTTTGTGTTCTCATCTTAACTATCAGTTTTTTTTGTTGTTCGCTATTTATGGTGGAACTAAATATTTGTGGATTGTTATTTGTAGAACACGTGTCACCCTGAAGAAGGATGGTGTAGTCTTAGATTTGGTGCCACCTCCTACAAAGGTTAACAACCTGATATTTGGCCGGACATGGGTTGACTCACCAGGGGAAATGATAATGACAAATTTGACAACAGGAGACAAAGCTGTGCTATACTTTCAACCATGTGGATGGTTTGGGTATGTAACATTTCCATTTCTACTTCCCTTTTTTTTTAAAGTACACATTTCAACCTTTGAGCTATTTGTTAGTTAGTTTAATCTACTGCTTTGACTTGATATATAATGAAAGGAAAATGATCGTGTTTGATAGGCACCCAGCCTATCCACACAATCAAAAGGGGACTAAAGGATAGAAAAATGGAGTAGAAAAGGAAGAGTCTTTATTGAATCTTTTGGGGGATACAAAGGATAGGGTGGTGGCTTAACCCACCTATTAGAAACCTTGGCCTAACCCAAAGGAATTCTAAACTACAACTCAAATGTGTAATTCCAAAAGATAACTCCAGAAGGGGGAGAAAGCCCATATATATAGGCTGCCAATTACAAAGGGGTAGAAGGGAGTTAATCTAACTACCCAACCAAAAATAACAAACTCCCCCAACAACCAAACTAACTAGAACAACTTCCCTAACAACCAAAAAACTAATTAAACAACTAAAACTAACTTATAATTACAAGGGCCTATCAATACTCCCCCGTTGAAAACCAACCTTCTCCTCAAGGTTGATTAGGGGATCCTTCTGAAGCCTGGCCTTGTTCTTAAGAGTTCCTTCATGCGTTAGGTGCCTTCGTCTTCGTCGGGTGGGTCTGGTGGTTTCGGCGGTGGTGCAAGAGCAATCAGAATCTGAAAAGTTTGGTTTTTCATGGCCAAATTAGAAGCTTTCACCAACCCATCAAAGGCCTTCACTCTCTCCTTCGTATAGAGGCTGTTGAAAGAAGCATTTTGGTCAGATCTTGGCCCTTCAAACCCATTTGCATTTAAGGACAGATTTTCCTCTTTCACTGTTCTTGCTTCTGATTTTTCGTCCCCTTGATCAGCTCCCTTATCAACAAGGTATCCCCATTCAATATCAGGTTTTTCTCCATTCTTGTCCTTGTTTTTTGACACTGTTTCTTGATTTTTCAGATCTGTTTGCACTTGCAAATCAGAAATTCAGATTTGTTTCCACCTGCAATTCAGATTTTAATCTTGTTTCTTGCCTTAGTGACACCCACTCCAATGGGCTCATCCCTTCATCCATTTTTCTTGCCCAAGAATCAGTTTCTTGGTGGCTTTCTCCTTCAAAAATATTTTCTTGTTGCAACGACACGGGCTTCTCCATTGTCTGCTTGTTGAAAGACCCATCCCCATTGTCGTTTGTTTCCCACTTCTTGGTGGGTTCTTGAAAGTTTTTCATCATCTCCATTTCTGTTCTTGAATCTTCGGCCTCCAACTTCTCTAGCTGAGTACCAAATCTTCTAATTAAGGCTATGGAAAATGATTTCCAGTCGGCGTCGAAGTTCTCTTGGCACCAAAAATAGAACCACATATCCGCAAAACCCTCCATCCTCATGAACGCATACTGCATCTTGTCGGATTCAAGAGTTTCTTGAACTGTAAAGATCTCTTCAGCCTTAGCAAGCCAACCGGTAAGATCTGATCCCGTAAACTCCAACAAATTCTCCCAAGGCGTGTCCATTGCTGGCTTCCTTCAAACAATCCGGCAGGTCGGACCACTTGATAGGCACCTAGCCTATCCACACAATCAAAAGGGGACTAAAGGATAGAAAAATGGAGTAGAAAAGGAAGAGTCTTTATTGAATCTTTTGGGGGATACAAAGGATAGGGTGGTGGCCTAACCCACCTATTAGTAGGGGTGTGCATGGTACAAAAGCCATCCCACACCATACCATTTTCAAATGTGGTTTGGGTATACTAGTTTTTCAAAAACCGGTTCAAATTTATAAACCGGTTTTAAACCGGTACACAACCGGTTCGAAACCAGTTTTCATCTTAAACCGGTTCGAAAACAGTTTACTGTTTAGAAACCGGTTTTTTTACTGCAAAATGGTTTACTACTTCCAAAAAACTAGTTTTCGCTACCAAAAAATGGTCTACCACTTTTAAGATCCAGTTTTCACTACCCAAAAAAAGGTTTACCACTTGTGATTAAATTTTAAAAGGTCGCACCATAAATTTGTTACTGCTGCAGCAACTTATGAGCATAGATTCCCAATTCATATTCAAACAAAAGAAACAGCAGTAAAATACTGCTTTCCAAAAAACAATATAATACTTCCAATAATAATAATAATAATGTCGCACCTTTCTAAGAAACAAACACAATTATATCTAAGCCATTCAAATCAATATCTGTGTGATGAGATCTAAGGGTGGTTATTAGTCCATGTCACTGATCCTGGTGGATAAGAATCTGATCATTAGAGAGAGAGAGAGACAGATCTGAGAGAGGTAAGCAATTGGTCATAGTGATAATGAGGGATGAACAGAAGGAGGAAGAGAGAGATGGAGGGAGAGAAAGAGTTCATGAGAGAAAAAGGGAACTAACACAAGGAAAGAGAGATCGGTAATAGAAGATGGACGATGCAAAAGGATGACAGACGACGGCGACAATGGAGAAGGACGACGATGACGGTGGAGAAGGATGACGACGATGGTGGAAAAAGGCAACGGCGGCGGCGGCTCCTTGGCCGTTCATGCGGGAGAGTTTTTTCTATCATGTGTCGCGCAACTCACTGTGTGGTGTTTTTGTTTTGAAATATTCATTCATTGTGTGTATTATTAGAAGGGGAATGGGATTTTTTTGTGGGTGGTATACTGGTATAGTTACCGGTTAGGGAATTTGGAGTACTGGTATACCACTTTTTTTACCAAATGAATTGGATTGGTAACGGTGTGGGCTTTTATTAATGGTCCAGTATAGTTTATGGTGTGGTTCAAGTTTACCATTTTTTTGCACATCCTTACCTATTAGAAACCTTGGCCTAACCCAAAGGAATACTAAACTACAACTCAAATGTGTAATTCCAAAAGATAACTCCAAAAGGGAGGGAAAGGCCATATATATAGGCTGCCAATTACAAAGGGGTAGAAGGGAGTTAATCTAACTACCAATTAACTACCCAACCAAAAATAACAAACTCCCCCAACAACCAAACTAACTAGAACAACTTCCCTAACAAACAAAAAACTAATTAGACAACTAAAACTAACTTATAACTACAAGGGCCTATGAGTGTTGGTAGCATGGTATTAAACGTTCATATCTCACCCGATTATTTGTTGAAATTGAGCTATTTGAAGATAGTTGAGTTTGCTATGAACTTTGTTTCCCATTCATTTATGAGTATTATATTTGACTTCATCTTTTTCCATTAGCTGTTTAGGTATCTTCACTATTATCAGCATATACAGCCTTTAATTAACTTCTACCTGTTTTCTGATTTGCTGTAGTGCTGGTCGCTATGAAGTGGATGGATATATTTATAATTCTTCTGAGGAGCCTAAAGTTTTAATGACTGGGAAGTGGAATGAGTCAATGAGTTATCAATTTTGTGATTCAGAAGGAGAGCCTCTTCCAAACACAGAAATGAAAGAGGTGACTTTTTGTTTATTAATCTTGAAATCAGCAATTAAAATTCATTGTGAGTTTGGTTCCAGTACTGGGCACCTTACTATTTTCTCCGTCCTACGGTTTGCTGACACATTCACTGCCCATTTAGTCATGCATGGTAGGTTAGAGTCATACTTGGTCAATATAACAGCGAAGTACAAGAGCAAGGTTATTGCCATTTCAATTAAAAATTTGACATGCTACTTTGGAAAAAAGAAGTAACTTTGCTCTTGTACTTTTCTGTTTTATTGACCGGTAAGGACACTAATACCTCAAAGTTTCTTATCGTTGGCGGTTGGCCTTGGAATTTCATCTGTGATTTTATTCTGCAGGTTTGGCATGTTGCTGATGTCCCACCAAATGATAAATTCCAGTATACATATTTTGCCCATAAATTAAACAGCTTTGATACTGCCCCTAAAAAGTTACTGGCATCAGACTCTCGTCTACGCCCAGATAGATGTGCACTTGAGATGGGTGATTTGTCGAAGTCTGGATCAGAAAAGAGCAGGTACATTACCATTTCTTTTGTTACTTGTGGTAAAAAATATAGCTGAGCATTTTTGAAGCACTATTTATTTACATTAAAGTTCGTAACAGTTTTAACATGTTCAATGTTGGCTTCTTGAAAATGAGTTATTGTTTCATTGTTTGGGTTGTTTCCCAGGGTATTTAATTATTTATCTGTTTGTTTATGTCTTTTTAGTTTGGAGGAGAGGCAACGTGCTGAAAAGAAAACCCGGGAGGCAAAAGGGCAGAAATTCACACCAAGATGGTTTGATTCTACTGAAGAAGTGACAGCAACTCCTTGGGGTGATTTGGAAATTTACCAATATAATGGTAAATACGCCGAACATCGAGCTGCTGCGGATAACTCGGTCAGCATTGATGATGTTAAATCAACTGAATTCAATCCATGGCAGTATGGTGATTTGGCCACGGAATGAAGTGGTTTTTTGGTTTTTGGAGGCTGCAATTAGTTCACGTTACTTTTAATTGATACATGAACGACAACTAATTTGTTATGTTGTGTTGTTGACTTGTGTACATCGTAACAGTTCACTTTCTGCACATCTTTCTACTTTGATTGTGATCTGTACTGGTTGCCTTGAACTTGTATATATCCTTCACCGTTTCTGTTTACACTGTTTCACGTGGTTTCTAATCAGATATCTTGCTTAGTGTTTTTTTTAAGGAAATACCTTTATCAGTCATTGAATGCAATTAGCATATTAAGTTTTTTTTAAGGAATTAACATGTTAATTTTTCAATCGGTACGCAGTTTTTCTTACTTCTTATCATTACCTAATCTGATTTGAACCGTAGGGTGGACAACATAATGCTACAAATGAGCTTCATTATCATCTTTTCTTCTTTCTTTTCTCTCCTTTGGGAGCGGCTGAGATCTAAATGTGGCTTCTACGTCAAGCAAATTATGTTCAAGTTACGTGACCTTCAATCTCTCTCCGATTCCACACTTAAATGCGCTACAAAACTCTCTATGATGATTCACAAATTTTGTATTTAATAATGCATCTAAAGGAAAGTGTTACTAGGAGGAACATCTCCAACCCAACACCTTCCTTCATTTTCCATTTTTTTTACTCATCTTAAGTGGGTTTCATGTTGCACCACAATACAACACTCAGTTTTTTTAATGTTTTGTTATGTTATCCCAGCTCAACCACTTTTATGCAACACTCATCTTTCGATAACTAAAGATCATAGTTACTTTTTACAATTCACATACCAAAAAAACATTTCATAGTTTATCTGCGAAACATGTACTCACTGGAATGATCGAAGGTGCGGTCAAGAAGAAGAAAGACCAGTGTGTGGACCACGTTGAAGTTGAAGATGCGTCATAAATAATAATCACTCGCATAATTCCTTGATCTGTTGTCACCGTTCTGACTCTGACCCAATGACTCTCGTTTTCGCCACCACCAACAACTTATCCCTCTGTCTCAAATTATTTGCAGTTTTAGCAAAATCAATTTGTCCCAAATTGATTGCTGTTTTAGAATTTTAATGTAACTTTTAACATTCTTTTTCATTTGTATCCCTATTAATGATGACAATTTTTTTCATTTAATAAAAGATTCACATTTTTCTATGTAGAGAGATAAATGGTTAATTGGTAAATTAGATAACACTTTTTAAAAAATCTAGACTCCTAATCATTTTCCTTAAAGAGTGTGCCAAAACCTTAAACTGCAAACAATTTGGGACGGAGGGAGTAGATAGAAAGAATATCCTCCAAGGTTCCTCCTTCTCTCTCATCAACTACACTTCTTTTCTTCTAGGATTCTACATTTAACTTTTTCCCTTTATTATTCTAATCATCATTTGTGTAAATTAAATCCCCTCTGTTTCTTCTGCTGCATATTATGCACATCCCCTACTCTTCAATTTCACTTCCCTACAAATTATCCTCAATTCACTGATTTCTAGGGTTTCTAGCTTGTTCAACATAAGCAGCTACACCTTTCACATTTTGGTCTGATGTAAGTGTAATTGTTTCTACATAAATAGTAAATCGCTGATTTTCTTTTCTCACTACTTCCATAGATCCCTGATAAAGAGTTGAATTTCTTCAGATTTTATTCCTCAATGGATCCACGTTTCAACACCAATTTCAATAACGGATTTAAGTTGAACCAAGTCCCCAATACACTCGATTTAGAGGCTCAAAACTTTGGATTTATGAATAATCCGTTTCTTCTTCCACATGATCCAAACGATGCTTCCCTGTCCACTGTTACTACAGAAGAGGACTCTCCCTTAGATGAGACTGATTTCTCTGCTACAGTCCTGCGGTACATAAACCAAATGCTTATGGAAGAGGACTTGGAGAAGAAACCATGTATGTTCCATGATTCCTTAGCTCTCCAAGCTGCTGAGAAATCTTTCTATGATGTCATTGGTGGGACATACCCTTCTACTACAGTGGAGAGCCCTAATGACAGTCTTAGCAGTAACTTCAGTGGTTATACTTATAGCAGTTGTGGAACCACTAGTACTAGTAATTCAGTTGAGTCCCATTGGAGTAATGTTGATTTTTCTGAGTACAAGCCTTCTATAATGCAAACTACTTTTCCTCCTGACTTTGTTTTCCAGGCCAGTTCTATTTCCACTCCCCAATCTTCTGTGAACACCACTAGCAGCTTCACTGCAAATGGTAGTGGATTCTTGGCAAGTTCTAGAAATGGATTTCCAGATTCAACCTTGCTTAGTCAGAGTGAATCTGTATTGCAATTTGAGAGGGGTGTAGAGGAAGCCAATAAGTTTCTGCCCAAAGTGAATCCCTTGGTTATTGACCTGGAGAACAACTCATTTATCCCCACTTTTAGAAAGGATCCTCAGCAGGTAGTAATTAAGGCGGAGAGTAATGAAAAGGAACATTTTTCTGCTGAGTCAAAGGGAAGGAAGAATCATGAGCGGGGAGATGAAACGGATTTACAGGATGAGAGAAGCAACAAGCAGTCAGCTGTTTACACTGATGACAATGAGCTATCAGAACTATTTGATAAGGTACTGTTGGGCACTGGGTGCGGAAGTAAGGGAGACCATGTGTGTATCAGTAAGGAAGACCAGCGGCCTAATGGATCAGACAATAATGTGCAGCAGAAAAAAGAAACAAACAAGTCTGGTAATGGAAAGAGCCGTGCTAAGAAACAAGGCAGCAAGAAGGGTGTTGTGGATTTGAGGACACTTTTGATTCTGTGTGCACAAGCTGTTTCTTCTGATGATCATGTCACTGCTAATGAGTTATTGAAGCAGATAAGGCAACATTCTTCGCCACTCGGTGATGGATCTCATAGGCTAGCCCATTGCTTTGCAAATGCCCTTGAAGCACGTTTGGCTGGCACTGGCACTCAGATTTTTAGTGCTTTATCCTCCAAAAGAACCTCTGCTGCCGACATGGTGAAAGCTTACCAAATGTATATTTCAGCATGTCCATTCAAGAAGCTTGCGATTATTTTTGCAAACCATACAATTTTGAGTCTAGCCAAGGAAGTAGAAACTCTTCATATTGTAGATTTTGGCATCCGTTATGGCTTCCAGTGGCCTGCCCTTATTTATCGTCTATCAAAGCAACCTGGTGGGCCTCCCAAGCTGCGCATAACTGGAATAGAGCTCCCACAACCTGGCTTCCGGCCTGCAGAGAGAGTTCAGGAGACAGGGCTTCGCCTAGCAAGGTACTGTGATCGTTTTAATGTTCCGTTTGAGTTCAATGCTATTGCACAGAAATGGGAAACTATCAAATTTGAGGACTTGAAGATAAAGAAAAATGAACTTCTCGCGGTGCATTGTATGTGTCGATTTAAGCATCTACTTGATGAGACAGTTGTGTTGAATAGTCCTAGGGATGCTGTTCTTAAATTAATTAGGAAGGCAAATCCCAATATTTTTATACATACTACAGTCAATGGGAGCTATAATGCCCCATTCTTTGTTACTCGGTTCCGGGAGGCTCTTTTCCATTACTCTACATTGTTTGATGTCCTTGACACCAATGTTGCTCGTGAAGATCCAATGAGGTTGATGTTTGAGAAAGAGTTCTTTGGGCGAGAAGTAATGAATATCATAGCTTGTGAGGGTTCTGAGAGAGTTGAGAGACCTGAGACATACAAGCAATGGCAGGTTCGGAACACAAGGGCTGGATTTAGGCAGCTCCCCTTGGATAAACATCTCATAAACAAATTAAGATGCAAGTTGAAAGATGCGTACCATAGTGATTTCATGCTTGTTGAAGATGGCAACTGCATGCTGCAAGGTTGGAAGGGAAGAATAGTTTATGCTTCCTCCTGCTGGGTACCTGCACCTTGACAATGTTATTTCCAGGGAGTTGAGGAGAAGTGTTCTTTAGTTTCGAGCAGGAATCTGGCAAATATAACTTGGACTTCTTAAAAGTTAAAAGTCCTATGCTTGACATATTCTAGTAGCTGACCCTTGCTAATGTAATGCTATAGCACAACTCAGTTCAGTACCCAGGACAATCTTATTTGGTTAAGTGTGTGTATAATATAATTAGTGCAATGTGAATGATGTAATTTTAAATGCTTAGTAGTTGTGCACTTCCTTCTTATGTTAGGCTGTCACAAGCTTCATAATCCTGATGAGATAGTGAGATTTAAGTTGTAAAAAGTAAAAGCTGAGCTTCCCTAATATATTTCATACTAAAATAAGAATCACTACGATTCTACAAAACTTGTTGGATGTTCAGCCTTCTAATGATGATCACGGAAGAGACCTAATTTAAAAATACATGATTCAGATTCAATGATTATGGCTTGTGTGGTTGCAGGGAACAGGTTGTGGTTGAAAAACAATCACATTGTGTTGGCAAAAATTTGATTTTGGAATCAAATATTATAAAAATGAGGGAGAATACAAATTGTGACTTCTCTAGCCAGTATTATCTGTTTGGTTCACTGAGGCTACGATTGGGAGTTTAGGAAAACTTTGCAGAAAAAAGAAAGAGAAGTGAAGGGGAGGAATCCATAGCGAAGGTTACTGAGTTGTTACATATCAGAATGGTAGATGATTTTGACTGAAATTTTTCAGAAATCCCATGAAGTAAGTTTCGAGGACCAATATTATTTTCCAATTACAATCTTGTTTTCTCAGCGTATCTCTTATTTATTTTGTTGTTTCTCAATTATGTTTTCTGAATTAATTGTACGTGCCGTAGAAAGAAACATGCTAAAATAATAAAAGACATATTTATATTCAGAATTTGGGTAATATGCAAAGTGCTCTTAAATTTAAACTTCATTTTCATAAACGTAAGAGATACCGGATCAAAGATGAACTCGTTCACCTTTTTTTTTGATAATTAATCTATTAAATAATAATATTTTAAGGTCAATCGTTTATAATTTCTCAACATGTGTCTTTCCTACGAAAAAAAAAATCGTCTTCTAGAAAACTATTACAAAGTCATGTAGCATTATTAATGACAATCAAGTAAGTCCAAACTAAAAGAGACTTGACTCGCTCAAAAAAGAAAAGGAGAAAGTAGAAAGCTTGGCAACAAAGCAACACCGACATGTAACCCCATGATACTGTACATTATTTTTGATACTAAACTAGTAATAGATAAGTGGGGAAAAACCGTAACAGTGACCACATTCGACTTCTCCGAAGATTCGTCGTATCCAATCCCGAATATTTGTTTGTACTTTTAAAGGCAAATTAGTCAAAGGGGCTGCTTCTTTATAAAGGAATAACACAACCAGAACTGAGCGGGTATCTCTCTTAATTACCTTGATCAACTTCTTCATGCTCCTTCCTTCCATAACACTGACAAGATTCTTCATCTATCTTTTTGTATCTTCGTACTTCACTTGAAACGAGCAGCAATTCATGGTCAGTTCACTTCAAATCTTATATTCTATAGAAATACAACTATATCATATTATTTCATTCTAACCGTTTCATTTAATAATTTTGATCATGCTTTGTTATTATTATTTTTTCTTATTCTATAGAGATTGGTATCTGTTTCTCAACAAAAAAGAGTGGAGGAGTGAGGACAATGGATCCAAACTTTGCTGAAGCTGGTGATTTCATAAATGGCTACAACTATGGTGAAGAAGAGAGCATACTATTCTCTGGTCCAAATCAGTATTCAACAAACTGGGATTTGTACCAACAAAATGGGAGCCTCCTTGATACTGATCCACCTGGTTTTGCATCGAACATGAGCCCCGTAGAAGGTTCTGCAGCAATGGTGTCCGTGCCCGTGTCAGATCCTTCCATGGAAGACACTGATTTTTCAGAAACCTTCAAGTTCATAAGCCAGATCTTAATGGAAGAGAATGTTGAACAGAGGCCCTTTTATGATCCATTGAGCTTGCAAGTCACTGAGAAATCTTTCTACCATGCTATGATAGACAAAATACCTCTTTCCCCCAATCAACACCCCTTATTAGATACCCATAGCCCTGATGGTGGAATTGGAACCACTAGCATCAACAATAACAACAGCAGCAGCAATAGCAGCATCGACAGCTTACACGAAAATTTTCGCGAGTCAAAACCCCCATCCCCTGATACCCCTGTTTCTGTTCTTGGTAATCATGCAGCTTTTAAGTTTAGTTCCCCTGCTATCTCCAACACTTCCTCTCAACCTCCTTCCACTGATGGACTCATAAATTTCGATTCTTCTATTACCAATCTGTTGGCACAAAACATTTTCAGTGATGCAGATTCTGTCTCCCAATTCAAAAGAGGTTTAGAGGAAGCCAACAAGTTTCTTCCTCCACAACCTCATCTCCTGACAAGTCTAGAACCATCCAATTCAAACATGGTAGGAGAGAATTCGTTTGGGTTGAAATGTAGAAAGAATCACAGTCGCGAAGAAAGTGATGCCATAGAAGAAGGGAGAAGAAGTAACAAGCAATCAGCAGTTGGTATTGTAGTTGATGAGGAGGACTTATCAGAAATGTTTGATAAAGTTTTACTTAATGTGGAACCTTTGCCACTGTGTACTGAACACGATTGCTTGCAGAATGGACCAGTGAAGTCGGAGCAGCGACCTTCATCAACCAAAAGAGGGAAGGGCCAGGGTCGTTCTAAGAAACAAGGAAGGAAGAAGGAAACAATAGATTTGAGAACACTTCTGCTTCTGTGTTCACAAGCTGTGTATGCCAATGATAACAGAACCGCCAATGAACTTTTGAAGCAGATTAGGCAACATTCTTCACCCTTTGGGGATGCATCACAGAGGTTAGCTCATTACTTTGCCAATGGCCTTGGGGCACGACTTGTTGGAGATGGTACAGGTGCAGCACAAACGTTCTATTCCTCTCCTAGCTCCAAAAGGATCACTACTGTTGAGTTTTTAAAAGCATACCAAGTACATCTATCTACTATTCCGTTCAAAAAGTTTGCTTATCTCTATGCTAATAAAATGATTTACAAAGCAGCTGAGAAGGCTGAAACCCTTCATATTATTGATTTTGGTATCCTCTATGGTTTCCAATGGCCAATACTTATTAAGTTTTTATCAAACAGAGAGGGTGGACCTCCCAAACTTAGGATCACGGGGATAGAGTTCCCCTTACCGGGGTTTCGTCCCACAGAAAGAAATGAGGAGACTGGTCGTCGTTTAGCCAGTTATTGCAACCGTTTCGGTGTTCCCTTTGAGTACAAAGCCATAGCATCGCGCAACTGGGAAACGATAAAAATTCACGACCTTAAAATTGACAGCAACGAGGTGGTTGCCGTAAACTGTATGATGAGGTTCAAAAATTTGCTGGATGAGACTATTGAAGCGAACAGTCCTAGAGATGCAGTTCTGCGTTTGATCAGGAAGGTAAATCCGGATATTTTCACGCACTCCATTGTAAATGGATCTTATAACTCCCCTTTCTTTGCCACAAGGTATAGGGAGGCACTGTTCCATTTCTCTACTATTTATGATATGTTTGACACTGTGATACCCCGTGAGAGTGAATGGAGGATGATGATTGAGAGAGAGAGTGTGGGTCGGGAAACTATGAATGTTATAGCTTGTGAAGGTTTTGAGAGGGTTGAAAGGCCTGAGACATATAAACAGTGGCAGGTTAGGATTACAAGGGCTGGTTTCAAGCAGCTCCCACTAAACAGTGAATTAATGAACAAATTTAAGACCAAGTTGAGGGAATGGTATCACAAAGATTTTGTGTTTGATGAAGATAATAACTGGATGCTTCAAGGTTGGAAAGGCCGCATTTTGTATGCTTCTACTTGTTGGGTGCCTGCAGTGAAGAACTCCCACAGTTGACATAAGAACTAGTCTTAGGTTGTAGCTTTTTACGAATCTTTTTCGCATGTTAAAGATTTGAGTTATAGTCGCACTACTAGTGGTTATTTGAGATAATATTTCAGCATGTCTGTGGCAAGGGTGAAGCTTGTTTTGCTCTTTAAAAGCTTATTATTTTTACTATTTGAAGTACCTTTGCGAAAGTAACATGCCTATTCCTTGACTGTCATTTTGCGTGGACATGAAAGATTTACCCTGTGATATTATTGTTTTCTTGCTTTCCAATGATTCTGTTGGCTGTTTCTCTGCTTCAATGGAGCTGGTAATGTCTTCCTTGATCATTCTGTGACTCTGCGTCTTGTTTTCATGCTTGTAACTAGCACTTATCACTCTCTTTAGGGATCATACCGGTTAATTTTTACTATTCTGGGGATGCGGGGAAAAGTAGATTATCATGACTCATCTCTTTGTGGATTAAGTCATTAAATCTATCTAAGAGATGAGTTCTGATCAAGCAGAGCACCTCTTAGAAATGGTGGAACAAAACCTTAAAATTGATTTGATAATTGAACTGGAGAAACATAAGTATTTATTGTCTAGTGGAAGATTTGGACCCATACCTTTCAGTTTTGTTGTATTAAATGTCGTTTATCATCGAGTCCCATATTGACCACTATGGAATGATATCTGATACTCAAGCATTAGAATTATCAGTAGTTCTAAAGTAATTTGTGACTGCAACCATTTGGCAAAGAGCAGTGCTGTTGCAATTGAAAAGGTGGGATCCAAATTTTTGGCACATGTCAAAGTCAACGAGTTTTCAAATAAGATCCAAAGAGTTTGAACTCATCAACAGTACCTCCAATTGAGTTGGACATCCAATATCTCTAGATATCTTACACTTTAGCCTATCCTTAGAAAGATGTAGACATTGAGAGGTCTTGGTAGTGTGCCATTAACTTTACTCATGCTTAAATATAATTCCTATGGTTGACATATTCTATTAGCTTACCCTTGCCAATGTAATGGGATAGCAAATTCAGTTTTGCAAGAGCTCTTAAATTTAAACTTCATTCTTACTATTATATGAGACATGAAGATAAGTATAGTGATATATTGGATCAAAGATGATGTCGTTCACCTTTATTCTGATAATTGATTTATTAAGTAATAATATTTTAATGTCAATCGTATATAATTTCCCAACACCTGTCTTTCCTCTGACGAAAAAAACACTAGTCTTTAAGAAAACTATAACACTGTCATGTACTACCTCTGGCACATTTTTAATTTTTGTTTTACATTTTTAAGAAAGCATCTAATATGTTTTTCTACTGTTGCCCTTATTAATCATTACAATTTTTTACATTTAATAAATAATTCACGTTTATCTATGTAGAGAGATAAAGGATTAAATGGTAATTTAGATAAAACTTTTTATAAAATCTAGACTACTAATCATTTTTCTTAATATCCGTGCAATAACCTTAAACCGCATATAAAATGAGACGGAGGTGTAGTCATTAGAAGTTAGAATTAATAAGTCCAAACAAAAGATTCTCGACGCACTCGACCAAAAAATGAGAGAGAAGAAAAGCTTGGCAACCAAGCAGCACCGACACGTAGTTCTCCGGTAGCCTGTAACCCATCACACTGTACCTTATTTTTGACAACTAAAAATCTAATCCATAACCTTAATTTTTTATAACAGTGACGACATTCGACTTCTCCGAAGATTCGTTGTATCCACTCCCGAATATTTATTTGTACTTTTAAATGCATATTAGTCAAAGGGTCTGGCTGCTTCTTTAAATGCATATTTGTATTTTTTTATGCTTATTAGTCAATTAGTCAAAGGTCTGCTTCTTTATAAAGTAACACAATCCGAGGGGAGCATGCATCTCTCTTAGTTACCTTCATCATCTTCTTCACGCTCCTTCCTTCCATAACACTAATTGGATTCAGATCTTTCTTTTTGCATCTCCGTACTTCACCTGAACCGAGGAACAATTCATGGTCAGTTCACTTCAAATTTTATTCTATAGAACCATTTCATTTTATATGAATTCATTCCCACCATTTCATTTTATTATTTATATTGTATATTATATTCATGCTTTGTTATCATTTGTTTTCTTGAACAATAGTGTTTAAGGTTTTAGTGTCTGTTTCCAAACAAAGAGAGGAGGACGATGGATCCAAACTTTGCTGGAGCTGGCAATTTCATAAACGGCTACAACTATGGTGAAGAAGAGAGCATACTATTCTCTAGTCCAAATCAATATTCAACAAACTGGGATTTGTACCAACAATTTGGGAGCCTCCTTGAGACTGATGAGACTGATCCACTTGGTTTTGCATCGAACACGAGCTCCATTGAAGGTTCTACAGCAACAGTGTCTTTGCCTGCGACGGATCCTTCCATGGAAGACACTGATATTTCAGAAACCATCAAGTTCATAGGCCAAATCCTAATGGAAGAGAATGTTGAACAGAGACCATATTATGACCCATTGAGTTTGCAAGTCACTGAGAAATCTTTCTACCATGCTCTTATAGACAAAATACCTCTTTCCCCCAATGAACACCCCTTATTAGATACCCATAGCCCTGACGGTGGAAATGGAACCACCAGCATCAACAACAACAGCAGGATCAACAACAACAGCAATAGCAACATTGACAACTTTTTACATGAAAAATTTCGCGAGTCAAAACCCCCATCCCCTGATACCCCTGTTTCTGTTCTGGGTAATCATGCAGCTTTTCAGTTTAGTTCCCGTACTATTTCCAACACTTCCTCTCAACCTCCTTCCGCTGATGGACTCATAAATTTGGATTCTTCTATTACCAATCTGTTGGCACAAAACATTTTCAGTGATGCAGATTCTGTCTCCCAATTCAAAAGAGGTTTAGAGGAAGCCAACAAGTTTCTTCCTCTGCAACCTTGCCTCCTAACTGGTCTAGAACCATCCAATTCAAACATGGTAGGCGAGAATCCGTTTGGGTTGAAAGGTAGAAAGAATCATGACCGCGAAGAAAGTGATGTCAAAGAAGAAACAAGAAGTAACAAGCAATCAGCACTTGGTGTTGTAGTTGATGAGGAGGACTTATCAGAAGTGTTTGATAAAGTTTTACTTAATATGGAACATTTGCCACTTTGCAATGAACATGACTGCTTGCAGAATGGACCAGTGAAGGCGGAGCAGCCACCTGCATCATCTGAAGGAGGGAAAGGCCGGGTTCGTTCTAAAAAACAAGGAAGGAAACAGGAAACAATAGATTTGAGGACACTTCTGCTTCTGTGTTCACAAGCTGTGTATGGCAATGACAACAGAACTGCTAATGAACTTTTGAAGCAGATTAGGCAACATTCTTCACCCTTTGGGGATGCATCACGTAGGTTAGCTCATTACTTTGCCAGTGGCCTTGAGGCACGCCTTGTCGGCGATGGTACAGGTGCAGCACAAATATTCTATTCCTCTCCTAGCTCCAAGAGGATCACTGCTGCTGAGTTCTTAAAAGCATACCAAGTTCATCTAGCTACTATCCCCTTCAAAAAGTTTGCATATGTCTATGCAAATAAAATGATTTACAAAGCTGCTGAGAAGGCTGACACACTTCATATTATTGATTTTGGTATCCTTTATGGTTTCCAATGGCCAATACTTATCAAGTTTTTATCAAATAGAGAAGGGGGACCTCCCAAGCTTAGGATCACTGGAATAGAGTTCCCCTTACCGGGGTTTCGTCCCACAGAACGAAATGAGGAGACTGGTCGTCGTTTAGCCAATTATTGCAGGCGTTTCAGTGTTCCCTTTGAGTACAACGCCATAGCATCGCGCAACTGGGAAACAATTAAAGTTGAAGACCTTAAAATTGACAGCAGTGAGGTGGTTGCTGTGAACTGTTTGTTGAGATTCAAGAATTTGCTGGATGAGACTATTGAAGTGAACAGTCCTAGAAATGCAGTTTTGCATTTGATCAGGAAGGTAAATCCGGACATTTTCACTCATTCCATTATTAATGGATCTTATAATTCCCCTTTCTTTGCCCCAAGGTATCGGGAGGCACTGTTCCATTTCTCAACTATTTATGATATGTTTGACACTGTAATACCCCGCGAGAGCGAATGGAGGATGATGATTGAGAGAGAAATGCTGGGTCGGGAAGCTATGAATGTTATAGCTTGTGAAGGTTTTGAGAGGGTTGAAAGGCCTGAGACATATAAACAGTGGCAGGTTAGGATTACAAGGGCTGGTTTCAAGCAGCTCCCACTAAACAACGAATCAATGAGCAAATTTAGGACCAAGTTGAGGGAATGGTATCACAAAGATTTTGTATTTGATGAAGATAATAACTGGATGCTTCAAGGTTGGAAAGGCCGCATTTTGTATGCTTCTACTTGTTGGGTGCCTGAAGGACTCCCGCAGTCAGCATAAGAATTAGTCTTCGGTTGTAGCTTTTTACATATCTTTTTCCATTGTTAAAAGATTTGAGTTATAGTCGTACTAGTGGTTGTTTGAGATGATATTTCAGCATGTCTGTTGCAAGGGTGAAGTTTGTTTTTCTCTTTAAAAGCTTATTTTTATTATTTGAAGTACCTTTGCGAAAGTAACATGGCCTATTCATTGACATGGTCACTTTGCCTGGACATGAAAGATTTACCCTGTAATATTATTGTTTTCTTGCTTGCCCATGTTTCTGTTGGCTGTTTCTCTGCTTCAATGGAGCTGGTAATGTCTTTATTGATCATTCTGTGACTCTGCGTCTTGTTTTCATACTAGTAACTAGCACTTATCACTCTCTATAGAGATCATACCTCTTAATTTTTACTATTCTGGGGACGCGGGGAAAAGTAGATTATCATGACTCATCTCTTTGTGGATTAAGTCATTAAATCTATCTAAGAGACGAGTTCTGATAATCAATTTATTCCCGCATCCAGCACTACTAACTTTGTGCAACCCATCAAGGAAAAAGGGAGCTCCTCTGTTAAGCTGTTTTTTCTCAATAGCAATGCTTCAAGTTCTACAAGTGATCCCATTGAAGTAGGAATATTTCCTCAAAAGTTGATGTGAGTCAAGTCCAAATAAGCTAATGACTTGAAATGACTCCAACAATCTGGTGTTTGTCCGTGTAACGGGTTATCTGAAAGGTCTAATTGGTGTAATGTTTCAACTATACCATTCTTATTTAAAAAGGAAAGAGAATCTGAAAAATTATTTTTTTGATAGATCAAGAAGCAGAGCACCTCTTAGAAATGGTGGAATAAAAGCTTCAAATTGATTTGATGGGAGAACTAGAGAAACATAGGTCTTTATTCCAGCATATTTAACCAAAACCACTATGGAATGATATCTGACATTCCAGCATTAGAAATATCAGTATTTCTAAAGTAATTTGTGACTGCAACCATTTGGCAAAGAGCAGTGCAATTGCAATTGAAAAGGTGAGAGTGAGACCCAAATTTTTACACATGTCAAAGTCAACGAGTTTTCAAATAACATCCAAAGAGTTTGAATTCATCAACAATACCTCCAATTGAGTTGGACATCCAATATCTTTAGATATCTTCCACTTTATACTATCCATAGAAAGATGTAGACATTGAGAGGTCTGGTAGTGTGCCATTGATTTTGCAAATGCTTAAAAATAATATGGTTGAGATATTATAGTAGCTGACCCCTACCAATGTAATGGCATAGCACAATTCAGTTTGAGTACCCAGGACATTTTTATTTGGTTAAGTGTGTGTAAATGTGTATAACATTAACATAGTTAATGCAATGTGAATGATGTGATTTTAAATGCATATTAGTTGTGCGCTTCCTTCTTATGTTAGGCTGTCACAAGGCTCAGAATCCTAATGAGATAGTGAGATTTAGTGCCCGCTTGGACGCCGCGAGATTTCCGCATCAACCCAAAATTGTGGCCAAAATCCACAGCTACAGCAAAGCTAGCCTTCGGAGCTTCAGTTTGGCTGCGAGTTTTCTGTGGGAATTTCCCTCAGACGCGAGTTTGCATCTCCGAAACCAAACACTCATCTTAAGGTAGATGAAGTGGGAAGGATCCATAGCAAAGGTTACAAATTGTTATTTATCAGTATGGTAGATGATTTCGGTAACTTGTTAAGACTGATATTTTACAGAAATCACATGTGATGATGACGGCTACAGAAAACACGCTCGTGAATTACCATAAAGTAAGTTTTGGGGACCAATATCACTTTCTAAATACAATTTTGTTTTCTCATCCTAGCTCTTAATAATTTATACATGTTAAAATAAAGAAGACTAATATCAGAATTTGGGTAATTTACAAGAGCTCTTAAATTTGAACTTCATTTTTATGGTTATATCAGACATTTAAAGATAACTATAGACAATCAAATAAATCCAAACAAATAAGTCATTGTCATAGTCATAGTCATAGTCATTTAGAAAACAATTACACTGTCATCATAGTCATAGTCATAGTCAATTAGTCATTAATAATGGAGAAAATATAGACAATCAAATAAGTCCAAACTAAAGGAGACTTGACTCACTCAACAAAAAAAAGGAGAAGGAAAAAAGCTTGGCAATTAATTAAAATTGAATCCATATATACTAAAGTAAAAGATAAGTGTTGAAATATGTCGTAAATAGTAGATTTATTTATATATGTATTCGGCCCATTTACCTGGCCCGTTAAGTAGCCTATTTAAACTCAGTAGTGCTTGTACTCAAATTACAATTACACAATTAATAAGACGGAACTACAGCTGCTCTGTAGTCGCAGACGTAGGCAAAGATTGGCCGAACTGCGTGACCAATATCGTGTCTTCTTTTTCTACAATAAGTAAGGAAAAGTCGTCATAATTTTTGATAACATTGACCACATTCAAGACTTTCTCTTCTTATTTTATCAGTCAAAGGAACTGCTTCTTTATTAAAAAGTAACACAACCCGAGCGGAGAGGGAAACCTTCATCATCTTCTTCATGCTCTTTCCTTCCATAACAATAACAAGAATTCATGGTCAGTTCAGTTCAATTCTTCTTTTTTTATATACAAATAGAACCATATCATATTATTTCATATTTATATTCATGCTTTGTTATTATTTTCTTTCTTATTCTATAGAGTTCGGTGTCTATGCCCCTGATGGATCCTTCCATGGAAGATACTGATAGTTCAGAAACAGTCAAGTTCATAAGCGAGATCTTAATGGAAGAGAATGTTGAACAAATACTTTATTATGATCCATTGAGCTTGCAAGTCACTGAGAAATCTTTCTATCATGCTCTCATAAACCAAATACCTTTTTCCCCCAATCATGATGGTGGAAATGGAACAGCTAGCATCAGCAGCAATGGCAGCATCGATGACTTTGTGCATGAAAATTTTCACAAATCAAAACCCCCATCCCCTGATGCCCCTGTTTCTGTTCTTAGTAATCATGCTGCTTTGAAGTTTATTTCCCACAGTTCCTCTCAACCTCCTTCCACTGATGGATTTATAGATTTGGATTCTTCTATTACCAATCTGTTGGCAGAGAACATTTTCAGTGATGCAGATACTGTCTCCCAATTCAAAAGAGGTTTAGAGGAAGCCAACAAGTTTCTTCCTCCGCAACCCCGCCTCCTGACTGGTCTAGAACCATCCAATTCAAACATGGTTGCAGAGAATTCGTTTGGGTTTAAAGGTCGAAAGAATCATGATCGCGAAGAAAGTGATGTCAAAGAAGAAGGTAGAAGTAACAAGCAATCAGCACTTGATCTTGTAATTGATGAAGAGGACTTATCAAAGATGTTTGATAAAATTTTACTTAATGTGGAGAACTTGCCACTGTTCACCGAATTGGAGCAGCCACCTTCATCATCTGAAAGAGGGAAGAGCCGGGGTCATTCTAAGAAACAAGGAAGGAAGAAGGAAACAATAGATTTGAGAGCACTTCTACTTCAGTGTTCACAAGCTGTGTATACTAATGACAGTAGAACTACTAATGAACTTTTGAAGCAGATTAGGCAACATTCGTCACCCTTTGGGGATGGATCACAGAGGTTAGCTCATTACTTTGCCAATGGCCTTGACGCGCGCCTTGTTGGCGATGGTACAGGTGCGGCACAAACATTCTATTCTTGTCCTAGCTCCAAGAGGGTTACTGCTGCTGAGTTTTTAAAATCTTCTCAAGTAAATCTATCTACTATCCCTTTCAAAAAGTTTGCATATGACTATGCAAATAAAATGATTTACAAAGCTGCTGAGAAGGCTGAAACCCTTCATATTATTGATTTTGGTATCCTCTATGGTTTCCAATGGCCAATGCTTATCAAATTGTTATCAAATAGAGAAGGTGGACCTCCCAAGCTTAGGATCACGGGGATAGAGTTCCCCTTACCCGGGTTTCGTCCCACAGAAAGAAATGACGAGACTGGTCGTCGTTTAGCCAATTATTGCAAGCGTTTCAGTGTTCCCTTTGAGTACAATGGCATAGCATCGCGCAACTGGGAAACAATAAAAGTTGAAGACCTTAAAGTTGACAGTAATGAGGTGGTTGCTGTAAACTGTATGATGAGGTTCAAAAATTTGTTGGATGAGACTGTTGAAATGAACAGTCCTAGAAATGCAGTTCTCCATTTGATTAGGAAGATAAATCCGGATATTTTCACACACACCATTGTTAATGGATCTTATAATTCCCCTTTCTTTGCCTCAAGGTTTAGGGAGGCACTGTTCCGTTTCTCAACTATTTATGATATGTTTGACACCGTGATACCCCGCGAGAGCGAATGGAGGATGATGATCGAGAGAGATATTGTGGGTCGGGAAGCTATGAATGTTATAGCTTGTGAAGGTTTAGAGAGGGTTGAAAGGCCTGAGACATATAGACAGTGGCAGGTTAGGACTACAAGGGCTGGTTTCAAGCAGCTGCCACTGAACCGTGAAATGATGAACAGATTTAGGATTAAGTTGAGAGAATGGGATCACAAAGAGTTTGTATTTGATGAAGACAACAACTGGATGCTTCTTGGTTGGAAAGGCCGGATTTTGTATGCTTCTACTTGTTGGGTGGTTGCAGCGGAGAACTCGCGCAGTCAACATAAGAATTAGTCCTAGGTTGTATAGCTTTTTACATATCTTTTTCCCTTGTTAAAAGATTTCAGTTATAGTTGTAGTAATACTAGACAGTTATTTGAGATAATATTTTGGTATGTAATTGTGTATGTATCAATTGTGAAGCTTGTTTTGCTCTTCAAAAGCTTATGTTTATTATTTGTAGTACCTTTGCCAAGGTGACATGGCCTATTCATTCACATAATCAGTTTGCCACGACATAAAAGCTTTACCCTGTGATATTATTATTTTGTTGCTTGGCAATGATTTTTTTGTTGGCTGTCGATCATATTGTGAAACATGCGTAACATGAATTGCCTCAATGGATTTCTTGGCCACTCTCTCTGCAACTCTTGCCTTCTGTTTTCATGTTTCTGCAACATAACATACTATTAGCAGACCATACTCTTGTTTTCACTATATGTAATGCAATGCTTGTTGAATACACACATATATAGTTGGGGAATATTTCACAAAAAAAAATGTAGTTGGGGAATTGGATCTCCCACACCTAGCATTACTAACTTCGTGCAACCCATCAAGGAATTGGATCTCCTATGTTTGCTGTTATTTCTCATTAGCAATGCTCTGTACCCAAAATAACTACCATCTTTTACACCGACATGGAGAAAAATTCATCATTACCAGTTAAAAAATATAATATCAATTTAGTCCTCTAAATTTATGTAACAAGTGAGCTGACGTCTATTAACATTTGTTCAATTTATTCCCTAACATTTGGTAATATGGACGCCACACAAGCATAAACGTCACACTGCACAGTTAACTTACAAAGATTAATGGATGGATTAACTTGAATAATATTTGCAAAAATCAAGTACTAAGTATGAATATTAGACATGAGTGACTAGGCTGAAATTCTAGAGATGAAAAAGGCTTAGATTTATTATTAATAATAAGAAATAACAACTTTAATTTTCTAGATCCCTTGATCAATGGATCGATCGTGTTTTTAAAGCAGCAAGTTAAAAAAGTGTGCGACTGAGAAATAAACAGCTAGCTACTTCCTAGAAACTTCCGAAACACGGAAATAAATTCCCTTTTTCATAAATTATTATATAAGTAAGAGATAACCCTTATTCATCGGTTGACCACTCTTCAACCATATCATTGCTTTTCCCACAGCACAGGTTCCGTTTATTTTTCTCACAATCTGAAGCACAAGGACTAGTGGTCAGTGTTGTTTACATTTCTGTACTTTGCTCCTTCTTATTACTCTTTTATCATTATTTCTGTCACTTTGTTCATTCATCATATTAATCATTACTTCATTTACTAGATTTCATAACCAAAAAAAATTCAGCTACATCTCTACGTGTAATTTATTCTTCAGATTCTTCTAATCTTTGCAAAATGATTTCTACGGATTCACTTATTGAAAATTTCCCTGCTTCTGTGAACGGATGTATGTTTGGAAATCATCCTATCACTGTATTCTCAAACCAGAACCCAGGAAATGGATTCAACTCAGAAGATTCAACATCACCTTCAACTAATTCAGAATCTACCAGTGATTCTGGTACTAGCTCAAATGGAGAATCTTCTGAGAGTAGTAAATATTCCAATCCTATTCTTAGATACATAAGTGACATCCTCATGGATGAAGAAGATGACTTGGAACGAAAACCCTGTATGTTACACGATTGTTTGAAACTCCAAGCTGCTGAAAAATCATTCTATGATGTTCTTGGTCATAGTTACCCTATCCAAGGTTGTCTCCCTGATGATAATTTTGGTGGAGGAACTACTACTACTATTACTACTAGTTCAGAGAGCTATAGCAGTTCCATCACTGATCATAGTATTGCTGTTGATTCCTTAGATGATAATGTTGTTGATCCATTTAGAGACAACACACAAGCTGTTTTCAATTTTCCAAACTCTTTTTGGAATATGATTCCTTCACAGTCACAGGTGATTGAAGAGGATGTGTTATGGGGTTCAACAAGATCCAGAGAAAAGAGAGGTCATCTTATGAATGATATCGATGATATCTCACATGAAGAAGAGCTAAGAAGCAGCAAGCTTTCAGCTACTTATATTGACGATTCGGACCTATCAGATATGTTTGATGAGGTATTGCTTTGTGGGGATGGTAAAAGTCCACCTATTTTTTGTGCTAATAGTAAACCATCACAGATTTCAAACTCAGTAGGATCTAATGGGAAGACGTCGCGATCGAAGAAAGGTTCGAACAAGGGTACAAATCCAAGTGCATCGGTTGATTTATGGACACTGCTAACTCAATGTGCACAAGCTGTTGGTAGCTATGATCAAAGGAATGCAAATGAAATACTAAAGCAGATTAGGCAGCACTCTTCACCTTTTGGTGATGGACTTCAGCGTTTGGCTCATTACTTTGCAGATGGCCTTGAGTCGCGGTTAGCTGCTGGTACACCAAAGTATAAACTCCTTCATTCTTCATCTGCTGCTGATATGTTAAAAGCTTACAAAGTTTACATCACAGCATCTCCATTTCAGAGAATGTCGAATTTCTTAGCCAACAGAACTATTCTGAAGCTGGTACAAAATGAAGCAAGTCTTCACATCATTGATTTTGGGATCTTCTATGGTTTCCAATGGCCTTGCCTCATTCAACGTCTTTCGGAAAGACCCGGTGGCCCTCCGAGGCTTCGGATTACAGGAATTGATCTTCCTCAGCCAGGATTTAGGCCTGCTGAGAGGGTTGAGGAGACGGGGCGGCGTCTTGTGAAGTACTGCAAGAGGTTTGGAGTTCCGTTTGAGTACAATTGCCTTGCACAGAAATGGGACACTATAAAACTTGAGGACCTCAAGATTGATAGGGAGGAAGTAACTGTGGTTAACTGTTTATACAGATTGAAGAACCTTTCTGATGAAACAGTGAGTGTGAATTGTCCTAGAGATGCTGTGTTGAGATTGATAAGGAGGATTAATCCAAATATCTTCATACATGGGGTAGTAAATGGAACTTACAATGCACCATTTTTCTTAACTAGGTTTAGGGAAGCACTCTTTCACTTCTCATCATTGTTTGATATGTTAGAAGCTAATGTCCCGCGCGAAGATCCATATAGGTTGATGTTTGAGAAAGGGTTGTTTGGAAGGGATGCGATAAATGTGATAGCATGTGAAGGAGTAGAGAGAGTTGAAAGGCCAGAGACTTATAAGCAGTGGCAGGTTAGGAACCAGAGAGCGGGGTTCAAGCAACTTCCTTTGGCTACAGAGTTGTTGAATAGAGTGAAAGAAATGGTGAAGAAGGAGTATCATAAAGATTTTGTAGTTGATGAAGATGGCAAATGGGTTTTGCAGGGATGGAAAGGGCGTATTCTTCATGCTGTTTCTTGTTGGGTTCCTGCTTAAGCAAATGATCAAAGTCACTCTCCTAACTCAGTCTTCTATAGGGAATTTGTTTTTCTTTTTTAGTTTGTGTGTGAACTATAAACTGTAAAGTAACAAGGATATATTAATCTTTGATTTAAGTGGGTTTAAATCATAAGATACTTAGAATTAAATTAAGATAGGATATATTCTTATGCACTTTATATACAAATTCATAGTTTATGCATTTTTGTGTTTCAGATATTGGATTGGCTTCCTAGATAACTAGGCCTTGTATCTGGCTCAAACTTTTTTGTGATGTTAAGGCTCTTGTTATCTGGAAGATTTTGCACCCTAATAATTTGTGCTAACCTGAGATAATTTATTTTAGGAGACAAAAGTCTAGTCATCTAAAGTTTATTGTTATTATTCAATTTTGATATTTTATTTAAGAGAAATTTATTGTCAGTTGAGCTATCAGGTGCGTGTGCATCTGGTGCTGGTTGTATCTGGCTAAAACTAAAGAATCAAAATCTCAGATTGGGTAAAGATATGTGTGCACGTTCTCAGAGATATGCATATACCCAATTTGAGATTTTATAATCCTAATACACAGTTTTTCTTGGTTAAAATCTTAATGCACAGTTAACTAAACATTTTATATTTTCAGAATCTAATGTATTATTCTTTATTAGACGTGGATGTTAGAATAAATGGGAAAAGAAGGTAAAGAGACAACCATAACCTAATCACTAGATTCTATAAATTTAGAAAGCTTAAATTTTTAAAAATGATGTTGATTAGGTTACAGGTTGAGGATTCTGATCCTGTAATGAAAAACAAGATTTGAAAACCAAATCAATGATAATTAATTGTCAATTATTCTGACTAATTTGATTAATTAAGTTTAGATTATCAAGATGATTGGATGAATTTAACTTGGTGAGTACCCTTGTGTGGAAGTATTCTTTTTTTTCTTCGTAACAAGTGGAGGCATTCTTCTGGTTTTGGTGTTTATGGTTAGTACCAAACTGGTGAAATTGGTTTTAGCTGTCTTAGGATTTAATAGAACAACAACAAAGGAAAAATATCAAACACAAAATTTAAGCACTGCCATTGACCTCATAACATTTCTTGAGGGCAGACAAGTTTTATGCACATCAGATGCAAGGAGAAATTTGATATACTTTGTGGAACCATAACTAACCTCGTGAATACTCCTCCACATATAACTAGAGTTGCTCCCTTTCGGTGCATCCAATAAACTATAATTAGGAAAATACTTGGCCTCATAGACTCTATAACAACAAAACACTCTGATTGGGTAAGAATTCGCTACCCTTGCTTCCCCAAAAGAGCAATGTACATATAAATTTCGAGGGTTTTTTTTTTACCCCCACCCTTTACAAAAAAGTGAAAATACGAAAATACCCCATGAAAAAATTCCATTATCTCTCATGGAGGTAAATCCTAAGATAAATCCGCTTTGCATTTTTTGTGGGGGTAAATTCCAATCAGATTTATCTCTCATGGGGGTAAATCCTATTTGTATTTTACAAATAGGATTTACCTCCATAGGAGATAAATCCGATTGGAATTTTTTCATGGGGGTATTTTCGGTTTATCAAATTATGTTGGGGTATAGGGTGAAAGGGTGGGGGTAAAAAAAACCAATTTCGAAATCCCATACCACCCTCTTCCTTTAAAATACACAATTTATCCCTTCCAAGTCACCTAATACCTTCTCCCCTTTCACCTCCACCACCCCACCAAAAGGCATTCATTGTTCTTTGAATCCCCCACAAAAGAAAGCTTAATTTACCATTGAATTATTATCAACCATAGAAGAGATACCAATGGTGTAAGCTACATCCCTACGGTATTCATATTTAAATACATCAAACTTAAATTGACAATTACATAGGTGTCTGCCAACAAATAGATGTCTGCCAACAAATTAGACACCATTATTTAATAGGGGCTAAACTGAACTATGCTTTTACGAATGTTTCAATGGCAACCTTATACTTGACAATTTCATGCTTCTCATCAGTTTCCCATAACTCTGGAAATGCCTCTTTGATATTATGGATACTCTCTAGTACGTGATCCACTCCTGTGCTGCGCACCGATGTACCCACCTTCCATATGGAATTTGGATTTAACATTTAAATTCACATTGTATAGTTAAAATTCTTTTAACTGCCAAAACTTTTTGAATCATCAAAACATATGCAAACTAAGTACGAAAAACTTAAATGTAGAATACTTTTTCTTATCCCAATGCAACTAATATTTCATTCAATCATCATTAACAATTAGGAACCACTTACCATTACCGTATGGAGGCCCAAACCTTTTGCTGTCACTAAATTGCGAACACTGTCATCGAAGAACAACTGAAAAGAGTAAATAATAATATCATTTGTCACATAGTGAAAATGAAAATAATAAAAGCATTGATGAGGTATCTCCAAGATCCGTTCTAAGCATAACCTCATGGCAATTAATAACTAATGTTTTGCATCATCTCATATCTACTTGGAGCATAATAGATTAGTCATTGATTGACAAAGGTACTGAAGGAAGTTCACAAATGAAAGTCTTGCTCTTACTGTTCTTTGAGGATCAATGTCAGCCAAATCGAAAGTCTTTTCAAATGCATCTTCGAAGGGTTTGCAAACAATTGGAGTTCTTGGTAGCACCATATTTGAATCAGAGCAGCGCGTGTACTCAAAAAAATCAAAAATTTCTGTCTTGGTTGGTTTCGTTTCACTCTTATCTCGATCATCAAGAGGGTCGCTGTCGTTGTTAAATGAATTTAGAGTATCAAAGCTTATGATACTTTCAAAACAGTCCTCTAATCCAAGTCTTTGAAGAACTCTAATTGCGTGTCCTGTGTCTGCATTGGTAAAAATCTGAAAAGAGAAACAAAAAGTGTATCATATTCATATAATATAATAATATACATACATAAAATGACGAGATACTTCCTCTTAATTAGGCATTACTTTCACTATTAAGACATAACTCAAACTTACGACTTTTCTGATAGGCAAGCTTTGCAAAATGCCCCTGAGAATTGGGTCCGACTTCAATACATTATATTGCAATCTCCCATGAACAAAACTGTTTAACACAATAGTTTTAGATGCAAGATTCAGGTGGTTTTTAAATTAATGGCCAAATAGTAAGAGTAATAGTAATAGTGATACAAAACAAATGGACAAACAAAGGAAAAGTTACCTATGAAAGTCATCGTAGTCAAACTCATAGCCAATTGCCTGCAAGAAAATGAGACAAAATGATTGGCTCTTTAATAATCAATTATCATATTTGCATTTTTATATAAAATTCTTTGGTACAATTCATCAAAGGGTCAACTAAACAGTACCCTTAAACCAGCCATTGTTGTTCCATAAGTCTTGTATAATGAATAGCATAATTCTGGAACTTTAGCAGGCTCCATTCCAAGCTTTTGAAGCATATACTCTATGCAAGTTTCAATAAATAAGTGAATTCACACTTCAACAAAAATACCAAATAACTTGTACACATACAAGGGTCGTAAATTCCTTACCTTGGATATTGTTTGCTGTTTGGGCAGATATTCCAGAACTCAAAGGATAAAGGGTGTCATCTATATCTGAAATTATCAAAATCAAATTAGGACAATGAAGCGAGTGAGAGAGAAAGATTAAATGCTCATTATGAAAGTCTTCGCTTATACCAAATAAGAGATAATCGTATTTTGTCTTTGAAACTTCCTTGAACTTAAGCCCGTTTTCCATTTTGACTTGACTACTTTAGAGGGCCAAGTCACAAATGAAAAAAATGGCAAATGCCTGAAAAAATGAAAATGGACATACTGAGACATTGCAAATACGAAATTTAGAAATAAAGGGTAATGGTTGAAATAAAAAAAAAAAGTGTTTTCTATAGAGAAAAGAGGAGGGAGGATCCATCATAGTATGGTAATGATATCCTCTTTGTGTTTAAACAATTTGTAATTGGTTTTTCGAGTACATCTAATGCTTGTTTTCAATGAATCATTGCTTATCCCAAAAATAAATAATATGGTAATGATACAGAACCAGAAATGAAAACATGAGAGAGAGAGAGCTCACTACGAACACAAAGAGAAATTTGCAGAGAAGGGGGAATGGAGAATAGAGGGAGAAATGAGAGTTTAAATAGAAAAAGGGAAGATCCTCAAACTTAATCCAAAATGCTTATCTTTGGACTAATTTAAAAGATACTTGCGAATTTTGAAAAGAAAACAAATTATGCTTATCATTTTTTAAACACCATAACTAGCCTCATGGATACTTCTCCACACACAACTAGAGTTGCTCTCTTTCGGTGCATCCAAAAAACTAAAATTATGAAAATACTCGGCCTTATAGACTCTAGCAACCAAAGACTCTTATTGGGTAAAAATTCTTTATCCTTGCTTCCCCAAAAGAGCAATGTTATAAACATATAAATTTCAAAATCTCATCCACCCTCTTGCTTTAAAATATACTATTTATCCCATTCAAGCCAGCTAAAACCTTTTCCCCTTTCACCTTCACCGCCCCACCAAAAGACATTCATCATTCTTTGAGTTTTCTCCCCTAAAGATTTAGGGATCAAGAAAATGTTCACGAAGTAAGATGGTATAGATTGCAAAACAGACTTAAACATGACTTCTTCGCTCGCTTTGACTAAAGATGGTCATCCCATGAATTAATCTTCTTTTTTTTTTTTGACAGAATGAATTAATCTTCTTCCAAACTCTATCTTTAATAAATTTTAATATATATTTTTTACTCTTCCCAATCACAGAAGGAAGGATAAGATATTCATTAGTGCCAAGACTAGCCACAACTCCCAAATGGACCCTTTATGTATTTTGTCACAAAATTCTAATTTTTTTCACCAAAATAGTTATTGATGAACGAATTCGTGTATTTGAACATCTAAATTTTTTCTATAGACTCTAAAATACCAAAACATGTAAAAAAAAAAAACAAAGGCAGTGTTGAGTTATTTTATATTTTTGTAATGAAAAAACAAATGCAAATACAACAAAGATTCAAACACAGCTAAAGCTGAGTTATTTTATATTTTTTGTAATCTTTGTGGAGCAATAGAGAATTACCTACAACCTGCAATGAATTGACATTTGACATATTCTCTCTTAAATAGGCATCTCTGATAAGCACAAGTCAAAAGTCATCTCAGAAGGAGGAAAAGCCAAAAGTCCAAGCTTTTATCGGAAAGAAGTATTCATTAAAATGTTGATCGTTGTTAGTAGTGATGGATCCAGGATTAGGGGTTCAAAATTGTGTATTAGTTACAATTAGGTGCAAACTTAAGAGTACTGATAACTCTATTTTATATAGAGTTATTTACGCCTCTAAATCTAAATAGTTGTAAAATTCTCAGTAATAATATTTAGTAAATAAGGAAATACAAAATAATTACAACATTAAAGGTTAAGAAACGTTTTTGCAAACAACTTGGCATTTTTGCATATATTGTGATTTTTTTACGTGTTTGTTCAATGTTACAACATTAGATGCCCCGACATTCGAGACATACTATTGATGACGTCCTGATGCGTCAAAAGCAATAGCAAGTAGCCTAAGTGGATGATTTTGGCAGCACCCTTGAGACATCATAGGTTACAAGTTGAACCTTTTTTTGGACACTTGTCCATTCACTATAGTACCTCCTTTCTTTAGTGGGTGAAAGATCAAATCAACGTTTGGAGACAATTGGAAATAAGGTGACCCTAACTTCATCTCAAGCAAACTTAGAGACCAAGACTACTTCACTCAAGGAGCCTATATAAGCACCTTCACCTTCTCATTCAAGGACACACCCAGATAAATAATTAGAATCACTTACACATCAGTTGTGCGAAGGAGAGAAAGGAATTGACAACTTCTCTCTCTACTTCTACACAATTTACATAGTTCGGATTGAATGTTGTGAAGTGAATGCTACAACATTGCTAGGCTGATTCATGCAAGGGAACTTCAGCCGTGTATTTTCTACTTCATTTTCTCTCCCTTGTATTATCAAATATATGAACATGATTATCTCTGTTTGTATATATGTTCTTACTTCTTAGTGATGCCTAGCATGAGCTAAACTTCTTTAGTTGGGATGCTTTAACTTCGTAATGATCTTTTGATTAGTTATTGTGTTATATATTGATGTTTGCATTTTAGTTCTTGTTTTATACTTCTTTCAAACTTATTTTGGGACTGATCAACTAGAATAAGTAGAGTCATAAATACAAACATAGTTTATGATTACAACTCAAGAACTATTTTGAGTAAGTGTTTAATAAAGGAAACTTTGTTATTCCATGCTAAAACCTAGACATAGGATAGCATAGTCCATAGGGTGAACTTCACATACAAGGGTGAACTTATTTAGAGCTTAGACATAAGACTTGTAACGAAACCCTGACCCTAGTGACTGAAAGGCACCCATCAATTCCTACAACATCCAATGTTGCAACATCTTATATAACATAATGCTCTCAAAAGTGTTTTACTTAGTAAAGAGCATTCCAACTATCATTCTGACTTGATTTCAAGCTGAACTTACTTTCTGTTTTTCTCCAATATTATTATTTGGTACTTGGTTACATTTCACTAATCCAATTGTCAACTTAAGCTTTGGAAATTAATTACAATTCCTGTGGGTACGATCTCATCTTTCTACTATATTACTTGTAAAATACTGTGTACACTTGCACAGTATCCTCTCTCCACAACAAGTACTAATGCAAATTTAAAATTGCAGGGGCTCAAAAAAATTATATCGGGCAAATAAGACATTTTTTCAAGAGGTTCTGATGAACTCCCTTAACTACACACAGGTTCGCCACTGCTTGTTAGTTTACTTTTTTGGTATTTCTTGAGTGAGTTTAGTTGCTCTTAGTCTACATGTTACTCTTGCTTTCTATTTTTTTATGGTATGAGTTTAATTGTTATGCACGATCGATATAAAAGTTTCTAATAGTGACAACTAATCAAAAATCATATTTGACTTTAATGTAGTTGAGAGATGACTCAGCTATTTTTAATGACGTAGAAAATTGTATATATAAATTAAATCCCGTAATTATTGCCTCAGAAAGTATATAATCTTCGCATTTAAACAATCCAAAAGATATCTCTAACCATGAGAAGCACCAATGACGATATATGCATATAGGGTATAGTCTATTTTGGAGATTGATGAATTCTTGGATGATTTATTGTACCTTTAATTGAAACTCATTATTGCATGATTTACTAGGTGACATATCATTATTAAAATCTAAAGTCATTTACTGAATTGCACATTGCGTTGTAAATGGAGAGACAAGACTGAAACCTTCCTCATATCTCAAAAACCTCAAAGCCTTTTGTATCACAACCTGATCTAGTTCCATATTTGCATTAGATTATTGAATGTTTAAATAATCTCCAATATCACACGCCAAAATGCTATTTTCATTACTTTGCCACAGTCAGGAGTAGAAAAACTGATATTTGAGCAAATAGCATTCAAGAAAACTTAACTGTCCATTGAATTACTAACAACCATAGAAGGGATACCAATGGTGCGTGCTACATCCCTACTGTATTCATATTTAAATACATCAAATTTAAATTAACAATTACATAGGTGTCTGCCAACAAATTAGACACCAATATTTATTAGGGGCCAAACTGAACTATTCTTCTACTGATGTTTCAATGGAAACCTTATACCTGACAATTTCATGTTTCCCGTCGGTTTCCCATAACTCTGGTAATGCCTCTTTGATATTATGGATACTCTCTAGTGCATGATCCATTTCTGTACTGCGCACTGATGTACCCACCTGCATCCATATGTGGCGTTTAGACTTAATATTTGGATTCACATTGTATAGTTAAAATTCTTTTCATTGTCAAATGCAACTAATTTGACCTGTGATGTATCCAAATGCAACTAATATTTCTTTCAATAATCAGTAACAGTTACCATTACTGTATGGAGGCCTAAACCTTTTGCAGTCACTAAATTGCGAACACTGTCATCAAAGAACAACTGAAAAAAGTAAATAAATAATATCATTAGTCACCAAGTGAAAATGCAAATAATAAGAATGGTGATGAGATTTCTCCAATATTTTTTCTATGCATAATCCTTTGACAATTAATAACTAACGCTTTGCTTCATGTCATATCTACTTGGAGTATAATAGATTAGTCATTAATTGTTGAAGGTACCGAAGGAAGTTCACAAATGAAAGTGTAGACTTGAATTTAATTCAAAAGAAAAGAGCAAAATATGTTAATTAATGACAACAAGATCTTCGCTCTTACTGTTCTTTGAGGATCAATGTCAGCAAACTCGAAAGCCTTTTGAAATGCATCTTCAAAGGGTTTGCAGACAACTGGAGTTCTTGGTAACATCATATTTGAATCATGGTGGCGTGTGTACTCACAAAAATCAAAAATTTCAGTTGTGATTGGTTTCGTTTCACTCTGATCTTCATCATCAAGAGGGTTGTTATTGTTAAATGAATTTAGAGTATCAAAACTTATGATACTTTCAAAACAGTCCTCTAATCCAAGACTTTGAAGCACTCTGATTGCATGTCTTGTGTCTGCATTGGTAAAAATCTAGAAAAGGAAACAAAAAATATATCGTATCATCAAATAACAAGAGAGACTTCCTCTTAATCAGGTGTTACTTTTACTATTAAGACATAAGTTAGAAACCTACAACTTTTCTGAGAGGCAGACTTTGCAAAATGCCCCTGAGAATTGGGTCCGGCTTCAGTATATTATATTGCAATCTCCCATAAACAGAACTGTTCAACACAAAAAAATGCTTTAGATGCGAGACTCACGTGGTTTTTAAATTAATGGCCAAATAGTAGTGGTGATACAAAACAAATGGACAAACAAATTAAAAACTACCTATGAAAGTCATCGTAGTCAAAGTCATAGCCAATTGCCTGTGAGAAAAAGAGACAACGTGATTGGCTCCATTATCATCAATTATCATATTTGCATTTTATAAAAAATGTTTTGTTACAATTCATCAAAAGGTTAATTAAAAAAGTACCCTTAGACCAGCCATTGTTGTTCCATAAGTCTTGTATAATGAATAGGATAACTCGGGAACTTTAGCAGGCTCCATTCCAAGCTTTTGAAGCATATACTCTATGCAATAGTTTCAATAAATAAGTGAATTCACACTTCAACAAAAATACCAAATAACTTTATACACTTGAGTAGCTAGCTTAGTGTTAAGAGTTTAGTCTTGTATCATCATCAAGTTGCTGAGTTCAAATCGTAAAATGACTATTAGTGCCTTTGATTGATAAAAGTTCACCCATCCCCAATTTAAAAAGAAAAAAAAACTTTATACACATCCATGTGTGGCAAATTCATTACCTTCAATATTGTTTGCTATTTGGGCAGATATTTCAGAACTCGAAGGATAAAGGGTATCATCAACATCTGAGAATATCAAAATCAAATTAGGACAATGAAGCACGTGAAAGAGAAAGATTAAATGCTTATTATGAAAGTTTCGGCTTACCAAATAAGAGACAGTCGTATTTTGTTTTTGAAACTTGTTCCATTTGGAGTTGACTACTTTAGTGGGGCAAATCAGAATTGAAAAAATGACAATTCCTACAAAAATAAAAGGTAATGATTGAAAACAAAAGTGTTTTCCATAGAGTTAAGGGAAGGGAGGATCCAGCATAGTATGGTAGTGAAGCAAATCTAGAAGGAAGAGAGAGAGAGAGCTCACTGGAAATTACCCGAAGAGAAAACCGCAAAGAATGTTGAGAAGAGAAGGGAGAAAGGAGAGTTTAAACAGAAAAGTGTCTTAGCGTTGAATTTAATAAGTCTTCTTTTTCCAAGTACCAACCCATTAACCCAAAAATAATGTGTTTTTGTCTTTGAGTTCAAAGCAGTTTCTCTCTGTCTCTGAATTATTTGTACCTAATACACGTTCTCCCCTTTCAAATTTATATTATATTCTATAAAATATTAACTTTTTTATATATACTAGTATTTTATTATAACAACAAATTCATAGTTACAAGTTTTGTTGTTGATTAGAATAGTAAAACTTTATTTTCTTGATAAAACAAGTCATGACCTTCATATTTGAAGCTGACAATCAAGATCATCAATAGAGTGTTAGTTCAGTGCTAAGAACTTAATATTGTATCTTCAGGATGTTGATCAAATCTCCTTGGGACAGTCATAAATTGGTCATTAGTGTCACTTTAATTAATAAAATTCCTTCCTTTCCAAATAAAAAAGAAAGAATCAAGTTCATCTCCATTACTTCTTTTTCATGGTATGTAGTATGCTAGCTTCTACGCCACCCCACTCAAAAGTTAAAAAGCCTTTCATACTCTCTCTTGATATCATGCCTTTCACATTTGTTGAATGAATTAAAGACTAAGAAGAATATGCAATGATAAAACAATATTTCTAAAATTTTAAAGGATTTAATTTATATACAGTGTCGTTATATAATATATTTTTATGATGTCGGTCAATCATGAAACATGTTGATTTGACTTTATATCAACTTCCTTAAAAGTCACATATACCATTAATTTTTATTGATTGATGGCGTAACAAAATTTACAGCGACTGTGTACCCAATTTTAAAATGATAAAAAAAAAAGAAACGATGATTAAAAGATAAAACATTTACAATTGTTTTCTTACCAGATGATATTTAAATGGCTAAGAAGACTATGTATAAATTATATAAATACGTTTTTTTAGCACCGTATATTAAATTGTACCAAAAAAAGGATTGTATATTAAATATGAAAATAATTGTATACCAAAAAAAAATATGAAAGTAATTTATGACACTAGATTAATATATGAAAATTATTATTTTAGTATTGTATATTAAAGTATTTTGCACAGCTTGTAAATGTGTTGGATATGAAGCTGCAGAAGGTGGCTTGTTTCTCGAATTCTCTTCATGTATTAAATTTGATTAAGGAGGGGAATCACCTCTTTCACAAATTTGGTAATGAGGTAGCTTTAATCAGAGACCTCCTAAATAGAGATTGGATTGTCAGTTGCTACATACCTTGAGAGAGGGCAATACTTGTGCAGATTTCTTGACTAAGCTAGGAGCTCATGGGTATACTTCCCTTTCGGTCTTGTCTACCTCTCCTACGGAGTTAAATAACTTCTCGTTGTTGATGCATTAGGTGTTGAATTTGTAAGGCTTTTAAGTCTTTCTTTTTTGTTTATTCTTTTTAGCCTTTGTAACAAAAAAATAAAGTATTTTTGTGTATTGAGATCCACTGTTTTTTCCTTCCCATTCACCCTAGTTTTTTCCTCTCTATCTCTCTCTCTCTCTCTTAAATTCATTCTCTCTCATAATTATTTATAATTTTTTAATCATTTCTTTCTCCTCCCAAACTTATATTTTGTGATGTAGAGGAATAAGGGAAGGAGAGGATCCAAATACTGTTGCGTAGGTGTACAATATCTCTCTCCTTCAATAATTTTACTTTATTTTTAAATAAAACAAGTCAACGGCTAAAATTGAATTCATCCAAATGGCTGAAAGATAGCTCTCAATCAAGAATCTTGAAAGATTTTATATAATCAATGACAGGAGCAAAAGGGTGAACAAAATAGACCCCTTCTTCAATCAAGGACAGTGCGGTTTGAGAATTAGATTCACAAATGAGATTACGGTAACCATTATTCCAAGCCATGTTGATCCCATAAGCAATAGCTTGAAGTTCCGCATTCATATTTGTGGTGATACCAACAATCCTCCAAAACCCGACAATAGTAGGTTGCCAAAGGAATTGCCATCAAGATTCAACTTTTTTTGTTTATTATTGTTTTATATGTTTTACTAAAAAAATTAGAGATCATATTTTATCATTACCCATTTAACCCCAGTCAAAAACTCGTCACATCCTTGAACCTTGAACGGGTGTCCGTTTCAATATCCGGTTTACATCTCCCTTTTGTTAATTAAAGAAAATTTGCATGCTACAAAGGAGTTTATAGTTTAGTTTTCTCATTTGTGGGTTATGCTTAGAATATTTGTTTGAAGTTAATTAGTCTGCATTCTACAGAAGAGAAATTGCAAGCTACAAAGGAGTTTAATTTTATTTTCTTATTAGTTTACATATCTGCTTGTTAGTTAAATAGTTTGCCCTTGTTGACACAGGGTTTGGATACGCCACTGAGAGCAGTGTATTGGTCAATAGAGATTGAGCAGATGATGAACATATCCATACAAGGACGACTTCTTCTCAATTCTGCCCTCTTCCCTTCATGCTCCTTTCGAGGTGCCCTTTAGACTTAGGGCCCGTTTGGATGAGCTTATTTTCGAGCTTATGGAAAACAACTTATGGAGATAAATAAGTTTTCATATTAACCCATAAGTTCTCACTAACAAAAGTTATATCTCCATAAGTTGTTTTTCCATAAACTACATTGACAAACTTATGAATAATACAAAAAAACTTATTTATTTGCATAAGCTGTTTTTCATAAGCTCAAAATAAGCTCTATCCAAACGGGCCCTTAGTCACACAACCACTGTTAGTCTCTTCCTCTGCCTCTTCTTTTCAACATTTATCAAACATTTTCTGGGTCAATAAATTAACTAAATTTGTGGTTATTTCTCATTTTTGTTGGGTGTTGTAATTTGTAAATAGCACTGACTGAACCAATTGCACTAGTATTTCAGGGGTCCGCAGGTTAGCGCTTATTCCACGTTTGCAACACAGCCAAGGGATTAGAAGGGGATTCACCGAAATTATGTGGCACATCACCAAATCAAGTCCAAGTCAGCCCTGACATTTAATATGCCACGTTAGCAATTAACTGTCAACGTGGCGTCCGTTAGAAAAAATTAATGGCAGGGACCAAAATGACACAAAAAAAAAGAGGGGCGAAAACGAGAAAAAAAAATATAAAGGGCCAAAGTGACACCAACCCCAAAGATAAATGGCCAAAACTGCAATTTAGCCTTTTCTTTATTAAAAGTAACTAAAAACCGTAATTGAAAGTCTCTTTAATCTAATGGTAAGATTCCTTCATTGGTGCTCTCCGTGTCTAGAACATGAGTTTGCCAATCAGCTAACTTTTAAAAATTGCACACGATCCTTCTTTTCTTCATTTCGACCATCTCAACTAATTAATTTTACAAACCTGACCGCTTACTCTTTTCCCGCTCACACTCAGCAATTACAGTATCTCGCGCCACACAACCACTCCCTCTCTCCACACACGCTTATCTTTTTTCCCTCGTTCAAAATCCGGCCAGCAACCTTCCAGCCTCGTCACCACTGCGCCGCCCCAGACCCAGTCCACCACCGCTCTGCATCCATCTCCACGCTTCCAACCAGGTCGTGCCGCCGTCAGCCACCCATGCCTCCACCAAGCTAGCTAGTGCCGTGCGACCAACAGTCATTATCCGCCCCCTTATATAAGGGGTGTGAATCCTCTCATGAATTGTTCAGATTGAAGAAACATTTCCCAATAGAGAATTCGCTTGTTATGTGCGACGGATCAGTAAATTTGAACATTTATAGGGAACAAACAACACCTTTTGAAAATTTATAGGGTGTTATGTGCAAAGTTTGAAATATATTAGGACACATTTGAAAAATTTGAAAATATTATGGTACCATTTTAAGATTGTTTAAGGTAAAGAGGAAATTCAAATTATTAGGTTTTAGGTGATATTTGAAATCCCCAAAAATTAGCTATAACAAAATATCTCATGCAATTCTTTCATTTTAGAAATTCTTCAAATTTATTATCTAAAGAAATCATTTTAGCCCAATGCATTTCAATTACCGCCTAAAAATACATTACCCTCTCAAACTGTTGCATCCAAATAAAGTGCTACCAGAATCTCTATCTGCAAAAGAAAAGAAGGACATGATGAATAAGGCATATAGTGCAATCATTCTTTGTTTGGGTAACAAAGTTCTCAGGAAAATATCCAAAGAGAAATCCGCTGCAGCTATTTGGCTAAAACTTGAGAGTCTTTACATGACCAAGTCCTTAGCAAATAGACACTACCTTAAACAAAGATTGTACACCTTCAAGATGCAACAAGGCTCATCAATTGGAGACCATATAGATGAGTTTAACAAGCTGATATTGGATCTTGAGAACATTGATGTGAAGGTTGATGATGAGGACCAGGCACTCTTGCTAATCAGTTCCTTAAACAGTTCTTATGACATCCTAGCTGATACTCTCATATATGGGAGGGAATCAATATCTCTTGAAGAAGTTCAATCTACTTTGATGTCTAAAGAACTCTCCAGGAGAAAGGAGGTGAAAGAGAATGACCAAAGTGAGAGTCTTATGGTCAGAGGCAGAAGTGAGAAAAAGGAAGGAAAGGGAAAGAATAGGTATAGATCAAAGTCTAAACCTAAACACAGTAGATGCTATATTTGCAATAAGGAAGGACATTACAAGAAAAATTGTCCTGACAAAAGAAATGGAAAGAAAAACAGCATTGATGATTCAGGAGATGTTTCCATTGCATCTGATGGGTATGACAGCTGTGAGCTCCTATGTGTAGATGGAGACAACTGTGAAATTCTTGGCAAGGAAGAATGTGATGAACCTGACGATGAATGGTGTGAAGCATTGGTGGCTGCTGATGATGAGAGAGTTGAATCAAACTCTACTGCATCAACATCTGGTGATGATGATTGGATCCTTGATTCAGGATGTTCCTATCATATGTGTCCTAGAAGGGAGTGGTTTGTGGACTACAAGCCATTCAAAGGAGGAAAGGTGATGATGGGGAACAACAAGGCATGTGAAGTCATTGGCATAGGCTTTGTCAAACTATTACTGAGTGATGGTACAGTGAAGAGATTGACTAATGTGAGACATGTTCCCGATCTAAAGAGATCATTGATATCACTAGGAACAATTGAAGCTGTTGGCTTCAGTTTCAAAGGTGAAGACTCAACTTTGAAAATTATAAAGGGCTCAAGAGTAGTAATGAAGGGCACAAGGAAGAGAAACAACTTGTATGCCTTAGTGGGAAATACTGTGACTGGTGAAGTGAATGCAATTAGCTCATAGGAAAGCAAGACACTCACATGGCATCAAAGGCTTGGCCATATGAGTGAGAAAGGCCTGAAGGAGCTAGACAAGCAAGGGCTTCTATGTGGAGACAAAATCAACCAACTAGGATTTTGTGAGCATTGTATCTTTGGCAAGCAAACAAGGGTCAAGTTCTCTACTGGTGTTCACAAGATAGCAGAGAAGCTTGGATATATTCACTTAGATCTTTGGAGACCATCTAAGACTCCTACACATGGAGGTAAGAGATACTTCATAACTTTCACTAATGATTATAGTAGGAAAGTTTGGTTTTATTTGTTAAAAAGCTAAAGATGAAGCATTTCAAACCTTTGTTGATTGGAAGAAAAGAGTTGAGACTCAATGTGGCTTAAAAGTTAAGGCACTAAGAACAGATAATGGTCTAGAGTTCTGTAATGAAGAGTTTGACAGATTTTGCAAAGATCATGGGATCTACAGAAACCATACAATAAGAGGCACATCACAACAAAATGGTCTAGCTGAGAGACTAAATAGGACTTTGCTAGAAAAGGTTAGGTGTATGTTGTCTTGTGCTAAGTTGTCAAAATCATTCTGGGGAGAGGCAGTGAACACAACATGCTATTTGGTAAATAGGAGCCCCTCCACAGCTCTAAACTTTAAGACACCACAGGAAATATGGACTGGTCAGGCACCAAGTCTCAAACATCTAAGAGTGTTTGGGTGTCCTGCATATTTTCTTGTAAATGAAGGCAAGTTAGAACCAAGGTCTAAGAAAGGACTATTCATGGGGTATCCTGATGGTGTGAAGGGATATAGAGTGTGGTCAATTGATGAAAAGAAGTGCATCATAAGCATAGATGTTATCTTCAAAGAATCTATGAATGATACAGGAACAAGTGAAATCCTTGAACCAAGTGAGCAAGATAGGGAATTTCAAATTGAGGTGGAGTTAAGCCACAAGCAAACTGACAAAGACACTGGTGAGAACATAGCTGGTGACTAAGCTAGAGAAGATGATTCAAGTTCTGATACTGATAATTAACAGTGAACCAGAAAATGAATATCTTCTATGTAGAGACAGAGAAAGGAGACAGATAAGACCTCCAAGGAAATATGGGCATGAAGCAGCCACTGCTTATGCTCTAAACACTGCTGAGAACATCATGAGTGAAGAACCAAACTCATATCAGGAAGCACTAGCCAGCAAGCATCACAAAGAATGGCTAAGTGCTATGGAGGAAGAAATGGAAGCTCTACACAAGAATGAAACTTGGGAACTGGTGAAAAAACCAACTGGTGTGAAGCTTGTGGGGTGTAAATGGATATACAAAAGAAAGGAGGGCATGACAGACAAGGATCCACCTAGATATAAAGCTAGGTTGGTTGCAAAGGGTTATACTCAAAGGGAAGGGATTGATTACTCAGAGATATTCTCTCCAGTGGTGAAACATAGCTCAATTAGAGTTCTTCTATCTCTAGTTGTACATTTTAACTTGGAACTAGAACAATTGGATGTGAAAACAACCTTTTTGCATGGTGTTCTAGAGGAGAAAATATACATGGCACAACCAAAGGGATTTGAAGCAAGGGGCAAAGAAGAACAAGTCTGCTTGCTGAAGAAATCACTTTATGGATTGAAACAATCACCTAGACAGTGGTATAAAAGATTTGATTCTTATATGATGGAAATTTAGTTCGATAGAAGCAATAGTGATAGCTGTGTGTATTACAAAAAGCTGAATGATAGCAATTACATCTACCTATTGCTCTATGTGGATGACATGTTGATAGCTTGCAAAGACAATTCTGAGATTTCAGAGCTCAAACTGCTTTTGAACAAAAAATTTGACATGAAGGATCCTGGCAAGGCTAGCAAGATCCTTGGAATGGAGATAGTTAGGAAGAATGGGAACCAAAACTTGTGCATAACTCAAGAGAATTATGCAAAGAAGGTTGTAGGCAGGTTTAGCATGACAGAAGCTAAAACTGCTAAGTTGCCTATTGTTGCACATTACAAGCTATCACAAGAAGATTGCCCATCAACTGAAGCAGAGAAGAAACAAATGGAAGAGACACCCTATGCAAGTTCATAGGGAGTCTTATGTATGCCATGGTGTGTACAAGGTCTGATCTGGCCTATGCCCTTAGCCTTGTCAGCAGATACTTGTCTAATCTAGGACAAGAACATTGGTCTGCTGTCAAGTACATCCTAAGGTACCTGAATGGAACAACTAGTATTGGTCTTCAATACAATGAAGGATCTCATGATTCAGGTGGAGTTGAGGGATATGTTGATGCTGATTTTGCTGGGGATCGTGGCAAAAGGAGGTCACTAACTGGCTATGTGTTTACACTATTTGGTAACACTATTAGTTGGAAAGCTTTACTTCAACATGTGGTAGCCCTATCCACAACAGAAGTTGAGTATATTGGTATTACTGAAGCTGTGAAAGAAGCTTTGTGGCTCAAAGGATTGGTCAATGAACTTGGAATCAAACAAGAAAGTGTCAATGTGTATTGTGACAATCAAAGTGTTATACATCTAAGCAAAAATCATGCTTATCATGAAAGAACAAAACACATTGACACTGGGCTACATTGGATCAAGGATGTTATAGCTCAAGGAACAGTCAAAATCCTAAAGGTTCACACCTTACAAAAGTTGTTCCACAAAGCAAGTTCAAGCATTGCTTGAACTTGTTGAATATTGGTTAAGCTCCAATGAAGATTTGAATTAAGCATTCGAAAGAATTCTTGTTGCAGAAGCTATGATTGTTGCCAACGTGGAGATTGATGATGATGTGGCAACCAATTTGTCCCACTCAACTTGTGCCACGTGTCAGCTCGCGGTTGGACAGAATCAAATGTTGGTTATGACAGTTGAAGGCTTCAGTTTGGCGCTAACTTGAAGATTGCAACAGTTTATATAGTTTTGATTCTGTTATCATTTGTAACGAATGAACACTCAATTGGGATTGAGAGACGAGAGCAAACATGGGATTTGTGGGCTCAGGGAAGTGAGTGGGAAATCAAATAGGGAACTTTTTGTTTCGTGTTCATCAAGATACAATTTGGATTAATGCAACAAGAATTAAGCGTTTGCTTAATTCCCCAGATGTAAGTATCAATCTGATACTGAACTGGGTCAACAAATCGTGCCTCCTGTGTTGTTAATTTCGCTCAATTCGTTCGCATTGCGTTTTTCCCCAATTCTAGAAAATTAGGGTTCATATCTTCAATTCAATTGATATCAATTACGTTAATTAGATCATTGCGTTCATTCCAGTTCAAGATTCGCGCAAATTCAAGGCTCAATTCTTAACAAACCCATCTTTTTGGATGCCTTTAATATGTTTCATGTGCTTCACCATGATATATTTAAATTCTAATGTGCACTGCACAGTTTCCGTTTATTTAGACCAACCATTCAATTGCTTTCTGAATGATTAATAATTAACTGTTACCTTTTATTGGGGGATGTTGGCAGCTCAATGGAGGCAGTTAACAGGATTTATGAGATTAAAGGTCGTAAGCATACTACAAGCCCACTAGCTATTTGTGTTGGTGACGTATCAGGCATAAAACCGATTTGCTGTCGCTGACCATACTACAAGCCCACTAGCCTGTCACGTTTGCACTAAGACGAGGTTTGTATGTCATATATGTCTGTGTGTGTGAGAGAGTGTATGTAGGGTAAAATAGCCAAATTAGTCCCTGAAAGTGTAACTCGCTGTCAATTTGGTCCCTGAATCGAGCGAAAATGCAAAAACGTCCCTCAATGTGTAATCCGTCTGTCACGTTAGTCCCTCCCGTTAGTGGACCTCATTAACTCCATCAATTAGGCTGATGTGGCACATTTTGTGCCACATGGATCTGCTTATTTGTCATTTTAATCTTGGGTAAATAGTCAATTTGGTCCCTCAAAGTGTGAGGTGCTGTCAATTTGGTTCCTCACTCGACCAAAAATGCAAAATAGTCCTCCATTGTTCATTCCGTCCGTCACTTTAGTCATCTTGACAAACCAAGCCCACACCCTTGGTCCTCATCTTCTCCTCTACTAAAAAGTCTCCTCATTTTCGTAAAACCAGTAAATCGAAAAAATCTCTAATATTGTTGATTATTTTGGTACTGGGTTATGTTTGTTTGCTCCAACACTAGAATCAATTTCTTCTTCATCCCCAACACATTCTTTCTCACAGATTCAAATATTATGATAAATTTTTTACATCTCTGGTAAAAATTAACTAGAGTTGTAGGGATGAAAATATCAAGCCACACATGATGGTTAAGACAAATAGGCCGCAGCTGTCATATCCGGAGGAAGTTTGTCCGATCATGAAATTTCTTTAAGGGTTTTGGTGCGAACGGTAAGGGAGTCCAAATATCACATTAATTTTTTGGATGGAGGCCTATGGTGTCTTAATTTTTATCATAATAATAATAATAATAATAATAATAATAATAATAATAATAATAATAATGCATGGAGAAAACATAAAAGAAGAAAACTTGATCTCTCTTTTAGCTAGTACTATATAGGTTATTTATATAGGTCAGATACACATTACTACTTCCTCCGTTCCTAATCTTTGGTACTTTTGTCTTTTTATTTTTGTTCCAAAACAATGGTACTTTTAAAAACCGAATGTACAATTCACCTAATTTTTTCTAATATACCTTCTATATTTATTTAGTCTTTTAGAGTTCCAACACATGAATTAATTGTCCCAAGACTATTTTACTTTAACTTCAATTATCCCAATACAACTACAAGTGGGGTATTTTAGTACTTAACCACCACAAATTAATGGTATCTTAATATGTGTGTAACAAGTCAAAAATACCAAAGATTAGGAACGCCTGTATTAGTTATTGAATAAATCTAACACCGGAAAATTTTCTTATAATAGAGACCAAAATGAGTATATTTTTATTGGATGAACGTAAATTATTGATGATGGGAGTATAGTCATTTATAATGATCCATATTAGTGTGATCTGTTTATCATCTTTATTATGGTTAGTGTAAAAGAATTGACTGGAAATCTACTTGAAGTTGATATGAGAATATATTTAAAAATAAAAAGGGAAAGGCGACCAACTTTACTGATAAATAGTAATGCGGTTGAAATTAAATGATGCTAAATCATATGGTTGATAATAAAAAGTTAACTGTGTACTAAGGTAATGTATAATATATCCAACTCCACCAAAAAAAAAATGTATAATATATCCACTAACTAAATCATCGCTTGCCCTTTAATATTGTTAAAGATATGAAATGGATTTATTTTCTTGTTCCTTCAGCTGGAAGCAGTTGGCACTTGATTCTTTTGATATAATGCAATGATAATGCATTAATAGGACAAATTAACTCACAAAGCAAAGAGGGGGGGGGGGGGGGGGGGGGGGTCTATTCTCTTTTCTTTTTATAAATCGACTATCATTTGCACGCAATTGTAGAAAGAAATCCCTCAACTGGATAGAACCACAATAAGTTGCAAAACTCTCCCTCAAAAAATTTAACAATAAGGTCTATTCTCTTAATGAAATTAACTAAAAAGAAGTATATAGTGATCTAGCATTACCGTCAAGTCAAGCTTATCTCCACTCTAGTGGCCCAACATCGATGGATCACCTTAATCATAATTTTGTGTCAGCAGTTGCATGCATACAATTTCGTCTAAATAAATAATCCCCCTCCATGTTTTTCTATTTTTTCCTTATATATACCAAGAATTTATTCCTTGTACATGCAATGCAATCTCTAGCCTACATTTTTTTTTGAAGCAATCTCTAGCCTACAATACGTATAACATTTAATACATAATATCGTAAGATTTAATGTGCATGGTGTATATTATAGAGAGGAGAACCACGAAGACGACAGATAAAGCTCAGTGTACTGTACACGTATATAGTCAATTAAGTTCGTCGTCGTAGATTAGTTACTGTAAAACAAAACTCTCATTCCCGTCATAATTTTTTTGTGACGTATCTCATGAGTTCAGTAAAAAAATTTAGTCAAAGTTAATTTAATAATTTGAGAATTACGCAATGATATAATTCATGCAAAAAAAGTACACCAATCAATAAACAAAAACTTTTGCTTTAGAAACACAAAATGCATAGCAAAGATTATATTAGAACAAAAATAAAAATACGTAAATATTATCAACTAGCTGGTTCATGAAGCAACGAGTTGTGTTATACTTAGTTCAAGTTCAATTTATTTATTTAACAAGTTCAGTTCTCAGCTCAAGTTCAACTAATTTGGTTCATAAACAGTGCAATGAGCTATTTATTGAGTCGAGTTTCAAACTTTGTTTGAGTTGTTTCGATTTATTGCCGACCCAATATATAATCTAAAGCGGACAACAAACTTTGTTAGATTCTGAAGTATTGAAATATTGGCAGACAAACCAAATAAAGTCATATTTGAAAATAGGAAAAAAAGGATATAGGATGACCAATGGAAGAGGCGCGTGGAGGGTAAAAAGAACGTAAAATGTTGATTAGGCGAAAAAATAGTTGTAACATATTAAGAACCCTAAATAATGTACGAACTTTTTGTTGTTTGGGTTTTGAGCACCCCTAGTACTCCATCAATGAATCACTTGCTTATCTAAAAAAACATGTTGTCCACGAATTTGTAAAACATTGTCATTATAGTTCCTGAATGTATAAGAATTACAAACACATTTTTAAACATTTTTTTAGTAAGTTATTTTGATCTTCAAATATGTACTTTTGTTAGTCATTTTGGTGCTTAAATGTGTTTTTTTGTCATTTTGGCCTAAAATTTAATAATTGAACGTATTTGCAATTTTTATATGACTATAGTAACGCTGCTTCAGGATCATGACTATTTACCTTTATATCTTTTTTTGGTACCATCCAGGGTTTTTCGCGATTTGATTTACGAATTAGGGTTTCTTGGACTCGAAAGACCATCGATTCGTTCTGGAATTCTATGTATTTTTGAAGCTGGGGTGACAGGGCTATCCCAGTTTGTCATTCTCGCCCACAAAACAAAGGTAACGTTTTGAACGTGAGAATACGCCTGTCATTTTCTTTTGTTCTTGACATTTTCTGAATGTTCCATGTAAATTTGCCTGCCATCTTTATTTTCTCCAATGTTCACCCATTTCTTTTTTACTTTTTTTATTATTAATGGGTGTGTGTTCATCCATCTGCTGTTGCTGCTTTCCTGATTCCTGTTGCTGCTTAGTAATTCATCCATCTGATAAGGTTATTTGTCTTTGAAGATCTGATATTTATATTCAATTGTGTTTTTTGGCTTAATAAAATGTTTTTGTGCAGTTCTTTATTTTTTAGGCTGAGAAATACCTCAATTCCCTTTAAGGTCTAGGGTCCAGATGTTCAATAATACTCTTTCTTTTGCCAAAGAGATGGTGTGCTGTAATTGCTTCGGGATAATCAGTAGTCGAAACCGTCGAAGATTTAAACCTGACATCAATAATAATCTCTCTCGCGAGCCGTTGTTGGATGATGACTTTGAAGATGATGAGCGATTTGGGAATGATGACGAAACTAACACCTCTAGCGGAGATGAGACTGAGGTCCAAACTCGTCCCAAGCGATCGGAAGAGGTTTTGAACTTGAGAGTAGAGAATGGTATGATTTCTAGGCAGTATCCTGTTAAGGAGACTAACAAAGTTGTTCGCACAGAGGTAATTCTTTCGTGAGTTTAGCTTTGTAGTTTATCTTTAAGGGTAATTTTGATGTACACAGAAAAGACTAAGTGAGCTAGAGGTATTTGATATGCGTGACTGATCTCGAGTGTGTTACTGGTGAAAATTTGCATTCAGTGTGTTTTAAGTACTTTATGGTTTCCTGCCCTCTCTATAATGTTGTAATCGCGATGAATTGCAACATAAAGTTTGAAAAATATTTAATTTAAATACAAGAGAACTTTTTATCATCATATAATCTAGTGTATGTTAAGAGAAGTACGGGTTTAAATTTAATATCCCATTAGGTCATAGCTGTCTTTTCAGTATGGTGTTGTTTCTCCGTTTCTTCACCTTTAACTCTAAATTATCAATTTATTTCAAGAATACCTATCCCGTGTTGAATTGCAATGTGTATATACATATATAAGTTTATTTTTGTGTTTCTCTATTAGTAAGTTATATTTAGGTGTCTGTTCGTATCTGAATGTTTACTTTTTTAATTGAATCCAGGAAAATGTTCCCTGTTGTATAGAATATCTTTTCTGTCAGAAGCTTTAGCCTTTAATGAACTTTGTACTCAGGATGAAAATGGAAACAAGATGATAAATGAGTATGTTCGTGAGTGTAAGATTGGCTCTGGTAGCTACGGGAAAGTGGTAAGTATAGCACTCATGGTACTATCCTGTCTCCAAGGAAAACAGTTTTCCTGAGCTTCTTTCCTTGAATGCATTGCAGGCTCTTTATCAAAGCTCTATTGATGGAAAACATTATGCAATTAAGGTAGGAATTTTTTTGGTATGGTGATGAGATCCTTGGCCTTGTTACTCCAAGACAACCCAATAGAATTGAGAAAGCTTATTCTAGAAGGGGTAAAAGGGGAACTCTGGCAGAAGTTGAGGAAAAGGGTGGGAAAGAGAATAACTAACTTGCTGATGTGGCAAAAGTCACGTAAGAGAGGAGGGAATATTCGAGTTGGTTAGAGGTGAGAGAGTGAATATAAGGGAGGGTCATTAGTTGCTTGAGGGAGGCTGGTTTTGGGAACTGGCTTGGGCTAGGGACTTGGCAATTGGATTGCCATTTCCATTGTTTCATTGTTTTTCATTATTTCTCGTGTAACACTGTTTCAGGGCTGATATCAGTTAGATTCAGCACCTATATTTTCAGTAATACACAGTTATTTGTTCTTTTGGAATGAGATGGATCTTGGTACCTATCATATGGGTAGACAGATTACTTTATACTTATAGTAGGAAATATGGTCACGTGGGCATGATTTTTTTTCGCTACAAATTCTGCAGTTCAGCAGCAGCAACAGCAGCAACCACACAGTCACAGCAACAGCAGCAACCACGCAGTCACAGCAACAGCAGCCAACAAATTCTGCAGTTCAGCAGCAGCAGCAACAGCAGCGACGAAATTCTGCAGCAGCAACAGCAGCGACGAAATTCTGCAGCAGCAACAACAGCCACGCAATTCTGCAGTTCAGCAGCAGCAGCTCTCGGATTTGGCGATGCAGCAGTGGCAGCCACCTCCGTTTGGGTGAATGAAGTGCAATGTTGACGGTGCTTGGTTCGGACAGCAGCATCAGTTTGGTTTGGGGCTTTGCATCCGCGACCACTCGGGTAATTTTATTGCAGCAAAATGGCTTTGTTTTGATGGTTTTCTAAAGCCTCAAGAAATTGAAGCAACGGGTTTATTGGAAGCATTACGTTGGCTAATTCAAAGAGGCGCCCATGATGTTGATATTGAGCTTGATTGCAAGCAAGTGGTTGACACTCTCAACGGTGGACTTAAATTAGCAAATGAATTTGGTGCTATTATTTCTAGTTGTAAAAATCTGTTTTCTCAATTACATAACTGCTCCATCAGTTATATTAGGAGACAAGCCAATTGTATGGCTCATAGCTTAGTTAGGGCGGCACAATCTTATGCTCGTCACCAGGTGCATAACTATGTTCCTCATTGTATCACCTCTATTTCAATGAATGAAATGGCCTAAGTTGGTTTTCCTTAATATATATATATATATATATATATATATATATATTATTTTATATATATAATTTTTCTGAAAATTTTATTTTGAGTTCAAAATCTTGAAAACATTTTATTTTTGATATTGGAAAACTTATTTTTTAAAATACTTAAAAGATTTATTAAATTTGTTTACAATAGTTGTAAGAGGTTATGGATATAACCGATTGTAAAAAACTGGTTATGGATATAACCAGTATAACTGGTTACATAACCATTTTTGTAAATTAATAACCGGTTGTACTATTTTGATTATGTAACCGGTTATATCAAATGGACATTTGATGGATATGGATTGGGTATGAATATGGTTTAATCATGAGCACCCCTACCTGTCACATTTAGTTATTTTTAAGTGAAAAAAGATTTATGTTTAGCCACATGCTTTATTATTATTATTATTATTATTATTATTATTATTATTATTATTGTTATTATTATTATTATTACTATTACTGTGTGACATGTTTAAGAGACTAACATTAAGAATTTGGGCCTTAAGGGATACATTCTATAAAATGTATTTTAATAATTCGTAAAACCTAATTTTATTAATTTTGAAATGTAAAATATAATAAAATAGATCGAATATACATGAAAGGGATTTAATAAGTGATTCATTATAATTTTGTAAAAAAATGATTAATTATAATACTCATAAACTTCTCATCACATTAAAATTAAATTAAATCAGTCACTTAACTTATATTCATAATGAAAAAGTTTATATAATATAAGTTTTAAATTAATTATTTTTTTAGAAAAATACTTAAATAACTCTTAATCAAAAAATCTTTGAGTGTTGATAAATTAAATAACTTTTTTGAATACAATTTGGATACATTAGAAAAATATTTTATTTAATCTTTATTATGCATAATATCTGCAGAGCATTAACTATAAAAAAGGATATTAATTACCAAATTATTGTAGAAGTGACACGTGGAATAACAATAAATGAGATTCATTTTCAAATGTTATATATATAGATAGATAGATAAATATTTGGTATTATTATTCAGTTGCAAATACAATGTGTTAATTACAATTGAATATAGAATATTTATTAATATTAAAATTCAAAACTTCTAATAATTATGATGCAGTAAAATTAATAATTAATAAATTAATAATTAATAATTAATAAATTAATACAGATACAAAACGTGCCATTAATTGCAAGGTATCTCTCTCATGTATGCAGCTTGGCAAATGCCTGCCAACTCCAGTTTTTTTTTCATATTTTTTTTTTGCTGCTGGATCCTCATTGGCTGCATCTTCTCTTTTCTCAAACACCCCTATTTACTTACGTGTCTGTCGTTTAATTTTCTCACGCAACATAAATCATTTTGAATCTTGAATTTTGTTGTGGACAGTTGTCGTATGCACATAAATATTCAACTTTTTCCTAATTTTACACTTTATATAATTTCAGCTTCCACTTGCTCCACCGTTGTTTTCTATTCATTTATATTACATGTATAAATAGGTGTCATCATCTGCACGCTATCAAATACCAAAAGTTTCTTCGTAAATAATCGGTTCGCTAAAAAATAAATAATAAGTTTGTGATAAAATATGTAAAGTGCGTTGCTAGCAGTGTATTTTTGGATACTTTCGGGTCCTAAAAAATTCTTAGATGTTCAAATACGTGAAGTTCGTTCCTCAATAACCTGTTTGATGAAAAAACAAAAGAAAATATCGTGACAAAATATGTAAAGTGTGATGCAAGACAGTGTTTTGGGGTACCTTAGGGTCTAGAAAAATTTTTACATGTCCAAATTGGTGTTTTCTTCTTTATTTTGATAATTTTGCACCAACAAGTATTAGAAGCATACTTAAATTAGTGTTTAGTTTTAAATTAGACTATTCATCATGATACCTACATACATGTTTCACTTGCTATTTGTGTTATCTTATTTTCTTTTTAATTATGGGTTAGTTTTTTATATTACTGATAAATAATATAAACGAGGTTAATGAAACTTTTTTTTATTTTCCTTCCTATAAAGCTTATTTTTAATTTTATAATATTGTTATTTAATTTATATTTATAATTGAACTTTTTTCGTGGGAACTCCCCAACATTTTCTTTCAACTTTGTATAGGTGTTTTTATTTTAATGGTGGTTTTTATTCTACCCAACATGATGTATTGATGTACTCCCTCTGGACTTAATTATAAATAGATTTACTAAATTATGCCTAATTAACAGTCATCTTCTCATAATATTAATGATTTTTGGTAGAAAAAAGGAGTTGATTAATTTAATGTATTTACATTCATCGATACTAGCTCACCCCGTGCATCGCACGGGTAATAAGGCTAGTATATAGAATTCCTCTAAGCCTTTTTTCTGATTTGTCAAACTCTCAGCCCCCTCCACCTAGGATTAAAAAGTTTCAGGTGACATGTGTATTTTTTTAATGATTTTAATGATCAGTAAATCAGTAATCCTACTTGCTGCCTGCTCAAGCAATAACAATTTTAATGGCTTCTTATGAACGTTAAATGAATTGTAAGTAACTCATAATAACCAGTATGGCAATGGTCGAGGGTTCGATCTTCGCCTTGGGTACGGAGAAGCTTTAAATCCCTGAGCCAGCTGTCCCACCCTTCGAGGTGCCTTCAATCCAGTGAGGGAGTAGTCACTGCATTCGGCGGTGGATACTCTGGTCTCGACCAAAAAATAATATGAACAGCATATTTTTATTCCTGGGACTATAAACAACATATTTTTTATTTTAATTTATGGTTTCATATAAACCCAAAAAAATGCAAATGTATCCAATATTGTGGTTGTATTCCTTGAGTGAGTCACCATTAGTTGTATTAATTGACATCAATGCTGAATAAAAAATAAAAAATTGCCTATATATATGTTACGATACTAATTTGAATTTTCAAGTCAATTATGTTTTAAAGTTCGAAAGAATACTAATCATCACATAAAAAATTGCCTATATATATGTTACGATACTAATTTTAAAGTTACGATACTAATTATTCTCAATTGTAGTCTCACAAATAGGAATATATTGCTTCATTTCATGTGATTTTTTTTTTTAAAAAATCACATGAAATGAAGCAATCTATATATATATATATATATATAACATTTGAGAATGATCTCTCATAAATGTTATTTCAAGTGTCATCTCATGGATTACTTATCATTAATGATTTTTTTAAAAAATAAATATAAAGGATCCCACAATAAGTATGCAATTTAAATTTGGAAAGTTATTAACATAAACATGAAATAGGAAACTTATGTACATCCTTAATCCTAATCTCGATAATTGTATATGATATTCTCATATTCTCATTTCATGGGTATTATTATTGTTCATAACATTCTCATCGTTTAAAATGTGAGTGGTTCTCCCGGATATATACTTGGTGGTCAATAAGCAATATGAATTATTTTAAACTACCATGACATCTCAGGTTGATTTGAAGCATTTTCCTCATAATTTTGAATTGATTGTAATGATTGTATATTGGATTGTTTGTCATTTCTCTAAGTCATACGCTTTAGTTATTTCTGGTTGTAAGGATTTGTTTCTAGGTTTAAGAATTATTGTCTTTAATTGCAAAAAAAATGTTTGTAAGTGTAAGGATACAAAATAAAATATGAGAGTGTATTTTCATTTGTACCAAAAGGTAATAAATGCATCATGTTTGAAAATTATAACTTATATTTAGCCTATAATTTTAGTAGTAGCTGTTGTTTTTTCACTTTAATTTTGAATAATTTAACTTTGTTTTATCTTTTTTTAAAACTTCATAAATTTCGAATGTTCTATTTGGAATGGCAAATGATATAAAACAATTATCTCATATTTGACGGAAAATAAATTCATAGTGAGAGTGATGGTTATATCAACAAATTAAAGTTGCTATATCTTGACTGTCTAAAGACATGCATAATTGGTGATAATACACTTTTTATTAGTTATCAACAAATTATCTCATATTTAGTGTTTTTTATTAGTTATTTTTGTTCTTAACTGACATAGTCCAGTGCCTCGAGAACTTGAAGGAAAACGCTGCTAACGAAAAGCATAACACTTCGTAATTTTTGTCTTCATTGTTTAGTGAGGTCGAAGATAAATTACAAGTAATTTTTATGAGAAGCTACTCAAAAATCGTTCTTAAAATAAAATAATTTTATAAGAAGCTACTCAAAACATAACAACTATTTTTCTTCTTAAAATAAATAAGGAAGCTTTTCTCTCTGTCATGGTACTAGAAAATTGGGCGGTTCTCGCCAAAGAAATAGGAGTGTGGGTTTTTTAAGTCCATAGCAAGAAACACTATAAAAACTCAAAATCTTGTTGCCTACAATTCACAGTTTTCCTCAAAACCCTTGTTTTACTCTCTTCTCTTCTAAGTATTCTCTTTCTCTTCACAGTATTATTTTTGATCATTCGTTAACATCTTTTCTAAACTCGCCCTTTTATATGGTATGTTGATTTGTTGTTTTCTTTTTATCTTTTATATTCAGACTAATTTGCATTGCTGCTTAGTTATTGTTTGTATACTGAAAAATTGAAACTTTAATGCATAGATAACTTGATTTTTCTTTTTTTCTTTTTTGTGAAGGATTTGCACGACAATAACCGGGAGGAACATGATGCTGTCTTTGAACACTATTACCGTTGTTTCCCAGTCTCCTCAATAAAAAGGGTCTGATCACTCATGTCACTTGATGCATATATATTTAACTCCTCAAATTGATTAAATATTTGTTTTGTTAATAAATTAAATTAATGGTGAAATTGTCCTTTGTTGTTATACTTGTGATAAGTATCCATTGATCAAACCAACAACGTTGGTCACGTTGCGACACGGGGATCGACCCAGTGCTCCCGGATCCAATTCCCACATTGGACAAACTTGGTGTTGATCTGTGCGAGATTTGCTCTTAAACACAAGCATATATATATTTGAAAGTTCCCCTTACTGATTTAGAATGGACATTTATATTGGTTTTGATTAATAACTCGTATTATTCTTTATTCCCTGCACTTGATTTCAAACCTCAAGTTAAAACTAAATGTTACTTTTGATTTTTTGCAGCCAAGTTTGGAAACCGGTGATAAAGGTTTTGTACACTAACACCTTACATAGTTTATATATTAGTCTTTGATATCAAACATTGTGAAATTTTGAAAGCTAATATTGAGCAAAAAAACATTGAGAAATTTTGATAGCTAATGTAAATTATTTTTCCTTCCAGTTATCATGCCCCCTTCAGCTCTAGATCGCCTTGGTAAGCCTAATTTCAACAATTTGATTTTTCTTTTTTCTCTCTTGCTAAACTAGTACACTTATTCGTGTGAAAATCTTTCAGCATCTTCGCACATTGAATACCCAATGTTATTTGAACTGAGAAATCCTAGTGCTGAAAAAGTTACTCACTGTGGGGTCCTAGAATTCTCTGCTGATGAAGGGGTCACATATATGCCAAACTGGGTATTATTTCCTTTCCTTCTCTGTTCATATTTCTTTCTCTTAGTTAAATAATAATAATTAACCATTTCTATTTACACTATCTAGTTATTTTTTCTTTTTAATCTTCAGATGATGGAAAATATGTGCCTACAAGAGGGAGACCTTGTGGTTCTAAGAAGCAAACGTCTTGCAAAAGGAACATTTGTGAAGCTGCAGCCTCACACCAAGGACTTTTTGGATATCTCCAATCCAAAAGCCATGTATAAATTATTACCACATCTAGTAACATTTCTCACAAATCTCATAATTATGTTAGTTAATATTTTCTTTCATCTCTTGGATCATTTGCAGGTTAGAAACTTCATTGAGGAGTTACTCATGTTTGACAACCGGTGATACTATGATGATTCCTTATAACAACAAAAAATATTACATAAATGTGGTTGAAACTAAACCCTCTTCTGCAGTCAGTATAATTGAAACAGATTGTGAAGTTGATTTTGCTCCACCTCTTGATTACAAAGAACCTGAGAAGAAGTTGTCATCTGCTTTGCGTGACCGCAAGCGTCCAGAAGGTCGCGATTCTTTCTCGTCTGTTGGAACAAGCTTTAAGAATTTTCTCAAGTATTTTTTTTCTAGTGAAGATGAGCTAGCAACAAAGATCATGACTATATTTTTGATTCTTTTCATTTCATTTCAGCTGAAGACGAGCCAGCAACAAAGACTGCTAGGGTCGTCCCATTTAATGGTACTGGAAGACGTTTAGATGGCAAAGCTTCAACAGAATCAGTTGAACAAACTTCCTCTACAATGCCAAAGCAGCAACAAAATAAAAATGAAAAGAGAAGTTCTAAGAGAACTTGTGGAAAACTCGTGTTCGGGTCAAATGCAGATACACCAAAGATTCAAACACAGCCAAAGGTGAGTTGTTTTATCTTTTTGTAATCTTTGTGGAGCAACAGAGACTTACCTACAACCAGCAATATTGTATTTACATTTGACATATTGTCTCTTAAATAGGCTTCTATAAGCACGAGTCAAGATTCATCTCAGAAGAAGGAAAAGCCAAAATTTCAATCTTTTACTGGAAAGAAGTATTCATTAAAATGTTGATCCTTGTTAGGTTACTTTTTTGCGATTTCTTGAGTCAATTTAGTTGCTCTTAGTCCAGATGTTACTCTTGCTTTTTATTTTTTATCGTATGATTTTAATTGTTATGCACGGTCCGTATAAGAGTTTCTTACAGTGACAACTAATCACAAATCACAATATATTTGATTTTCAATGTAGTTGGGAGATGACTCAACTATTTTTAATGACGTGGTAAATTTTAATTAGTTGACAATGATCTTTACACTAGCCGTATATATAAACTAATCCTACAATTATTGCCTTGGAAAGTCTTGTTTGATTTATTGTGTCTTTAATTCAACCTCATCATTGCAAGATTTACTAGGTGACTTGTAATTAAAAATTAAAGTGCTCACTGCATTAAATTTATTTGCAAAGTCATTTGCTTGATTGCATGTTGCTGTGAACGGAGAGACAAGACTGAAACCTTCGTTATAAGTCAAAAACCTCAGAGCCTCTTGTATCAAAACCTGGTCTAGTTCCACATTTCCATTAGATGATTGAATGTTTAAAGTCTATGATAAATCATATGCCAAAATACTATTTTCATTACATCGCCACAGGAGTAGAAAGAACGGTATTTGCGCAAATAGCATTCAAGAAAACTTAACCGTCCGTTGAATTATTAACAACAATAGAAGAGATACCAATGGTGTATGCTACATCCCTACAGTATTCATATTTAAATTAACAATTACATAGGTTCAAGCCAACAAATTAGACACCACCAACATTTATTAGGTGCTAAACTGAACTATGCTTCTACTGATGTTTCAATGGCAACCTTATACTTGACAATTTCATGTGTCTCATTGGCTTCCCATAACTCTGGAAAAGCTTCTCTAATATTATGGATACTCTTAAGTGCATGATCCACTCCTGTACTGCGTGCTGATGTACCCACCTGTATTCATGTGGCATTTGGATTTAACATTTAGATTCACATTGTATAGTTCAAATTCTCTTCACTGTTGAATCGATTTTTTTTAACATAAAATCTTTACAAATCAACAAAACATATGAAACTAGGTATGGATAACTCAAATGTAGAATACTCTAATTCTAAAGCAAGTTGGTGTGTGATATGCCTAAATGCAACTAATGTTTCGTTCAATGTCACGGTTCAATTAGTGACATAGCTATTTGCACTTGTTTTTATTTCATTTGCACTTATTCTCATTCTAGAAACTAAGTATTTTACTACTTGTATTTACTTTTTACTGTTGCATTGATGTAGTGTGCCTTGCACATGTTAATTGTAACAGAATTCCACTTTCTATTTAGTGAATGAATGAAACGTGAATAGCTCATCATTGCTATCACAACCAATTTGATATTTCTCTCTCTTATTTCATCATTGCCCATACTTCGAGTTGTTTCATTCCCTAAATAAACTCGAACACTTAAGAAATCCGTCGGACAGGCGGACTCACATCTCTTACAACCAACACAGTCCTCTGTTCTTGGGGCAGAAGCTATTTGCTTAGCTTTACATCCATCCCAAGGTATCATTTCTAATACATCTGTGTGACAGGCTCGGACACATTGAGTACATCCTATACATGTATCATAAATCTTTACTGAATGTGACATTGTATCTATAGTAATTTTTGAACATCAAAAATGAAATTTATCGATCTAGTAAACTCCTAAATGAATCATATATTTATACACCAGATGAATCAATGATTTGTCAGAATTTTGCTAATCCAAATAGACGTCTAGATAAATTGAAAAGAACGAAGAGAGGAGGACCAGGATACTTTGATTGCTTATTATTTCGTTTTGCAAATGCAAACATGATCATACGTTGTGTAGCATACATGCTAATTTGAATTGATAAATATTACACTATTCAAAATTCTACTTTTGAGTAATTATGATTAATGCTATTTATTCAACAAATTTGATTGATTGATACGGGTTGATTTTCTGTTACGAGAAATTGAAGAAACAATAGCCGGTCCAATAGCGGCTTCAGCGGCTGCAATAGCTATAACAAAAATGGAAAAAATATTTCCTTTTAATTGGCGATTATCAAAAAAATCAGAGAAAGTTACGAGATTTATATTAACTGCATTCAGTATAAGTTCAAGACATGATAAACTCTAATTTAGTGCATTTATTAGAGATATTTTGAGTTGTTTTTAGAGTAATTATTACTGATTAAATAAATAACTGACTTAAATTACTCTATATTTGCAGGAAGGTAGAAAAAGGAAAATTATTATAAAAGTGGGCTGAAATTAGAAGAAATGTTAGAATAAAAGAAAGCAAGCCCAAGCCCATTAATGCAAGAAGGCCCACAGTAATAAAAAGAAGAAGATCCTCTTGGAGATTTCAATTAAAAGTGATGCACATGTGACTTGGAGAGAAAGAAAGAGACATTGAGTGGATAGCAAGCAACACATATTTAGGAAGAATCTAAATCCTAATATTTAGGGATTGGCATATCTTGCAATTAAAAGTGGAAGCAATCTTGACTTGATCCCTAGCTTGGGGAGAAAGAAAAGGAACCAATATAAAAGGAGGGCTTTACTTGTGAATGAAAAAGGCTAGACACCACATACACAAACGAGAGCTACGGAAACGCTACGGAGGGAGAGAAGAGTTATTTGGACCGTGAAAGAGCTTTGGAGTAAAAGAAGGAGATTGAAGATAAAGATTAAGACTTTCTCTATTTCCGGGTTATTCTTATCTCTGTAATTCATGAACCTTATTTTTCTTTTGTTGTTCTTTATTATTATGGACACCTAAGTCCTCGTCTAGGGTCTTAGGTGGATCTTGCATGTTTAGAAACCTCTTTATGTTCTAATTTCTTATTTGAATTCCTACTTTTTATTTTAATTAATATTGTCCTATTATTTTTATCACATAATTAGGATTAGCTACCCTTCTCATGTTCATAATCAATTAGTTGATCAGCGACCATACTGCAATTAGTTGGTGGACCTATAGGATAATTGGGGCTATAATTAATGCATGACCAAACTTTAATTTAGTCTTCCAATCATTCAACCTTTTTGTACTTTATGCTTTTCTTAAATTTAAATTCTAGCATGACCAAACTAGGGTTAATTTAGGAAAAAGAATATTAATCGCGAATGACCAAACGGATTAATAGCTTTAGTAATTAAATAAAATAAGGGAATTCAGGTAGAATTAGACATAGGGGAATCGAAGCTTGCAAGCGAAACTGCAACCCTAGACCTCTCTCCATTGATTATATTCTTGCATTTTAATTCTTGTTATTTTATTTCTTTTTATTTTGTTTCTACAACATCCAAATTATTGTTCGTCTAAACAATATATAATCTCGACTAGTTTGGTACTTGTTAATTAATCCCTGTGGATACGATAATCTTTTATACTACTTCTGCGAAAGAGTACACTTGCTCTAAGTGTGTTTTTAACGCAACAAGACACATAAGGGCTCTAACCATATTTCGGCTCGTGATCAATCCATAGATACCAATAGAAAATAAATGGGCACTCAAAACAAGTACATGTTCGAGCATCATTGACCAACTCCTTATCAATTTTGATTCATTTCAATATGAACAACAATTCAACAGATTCGATTGACTAAAGAATATAACAAGTCTGGAACAAAAGAATATATTAGCAATCGGCAATAAAAAAAATTGAATCTGGATTTATATTACTAGTTCTCTATTCTCTAAAGATTTATTACTGGCGAGCTACGACAATTGCACCTATCAAAGCAACTAAAAGAATTATTGAAATGAGTTCAAATGGAAGAAAAAAATTTGTTGATAAATGAATTCCGATTTGTTGACTAGTACTTATCAAATCTTGCTCAATAATCTGATTTGGTCTTGTAGTCCAAATAATTCCGTTCCATGATGTATCTGGAATAGTAGTTATTAGTGAAACAAAAATACTTGTACAAACCATCAAAGTAATCCCATCTCCAACGGTCCAAAGATGAAAATCGTCGTAATATTCTGAACTATTCATGAACATCACAGCAAATATGATTAAAATGTTAATAGCTCCCACATAAATAAGTAGCTGTGATGCAGCTACAAAATGGGAGTTTGATAAAATATAAAATAAAGATATACAAACAATAACCAGTCCCAACGAAAAAGCAGAAAAAATTGTGTTGGTAAGTAATACTACTCCTAGACTTCCTAATATAAGACCCGATCCCAGAAAGACTAAAAGAAAATCATGTAGCGTTTCAGGCAAATCCATTATATGTAAAAAAAAGACAAAGAAATCGAAATTTCATGACCTTATTGATATGACCAGGAATTTTTTTTTATATAATTCAATTTCTCTTTGCATTAAAAAAACCCTACGGAATTTGAATTGATATAGGTACAGTTATATAATCAATGTCATTCCAGTCTTTATACGAAAGAGTAGTTTGAAAGTATACTAAAACGAAAGTATAAAAGTCTATATAACTATTTAATATTGAAAATTTATATTATCTATTCTATTGAAAACATAGATTTCTATAATCTAGAATAGAATATCGAATATTTCTAATCTGATATCTAATATTTATTCATTTTTTTATAATATTTTTATTTTATATAATTATTATTATTTATTCTATCTATACATATATATTTTTATATTATTATATATTATATGATTTTTTTTTATTATATTAAGAATTGTATTTAATTATAAAAAATTTTCTTTATTAATTTGAATTGTTCGAATTGTATAATCATCAATTACTGACATTGGTAACCGGCCCAAAGCAATTTGATTATAATTCAATTCGTGACGATCATAAGTCGAAAGTTCATATTCTTCAGTCATTGATAAACAATTTGTTGGACAATACTCAATACAGTTACCACAAAAAATACAGATTCCAAAATCAATACTGTAATTAAGCAATCGTTTCTTTCGAATATCAGTTTCCAGTTTCCAATCAACAACGGGTAAATCTATAGGACATACACGAACACATACTTCACAAGCAATGCATTTATCAAATTCAAAATGGATTCGACCGCGGAAACGTTCCAGTGTGATTAATTTTTCATAAGGATATTGAATAGTTACAGGTAAACGATTTGCGTGAGATAAGATAATCATGAAACCTTGACCAATGTACCGTGCAGCTCGGACTGTTTGTTGACCATAATTCATGAACCCAGTTACCATAAGGAACATATCGTAAATATCTATGAATATTTTTATTTTATTTCTTTCTCTTAAATATAGAAGATTAATCTTTTTTTATAGTGAAAACAATTGAGACGAAGTTGTTAATAATAGATTACCGAGAGAAATAGGTAAAAGAAATTTCCATCCAAGATTTAATAATTGATCCATTCTTAGCCTAGGCAAAGCCCATCTTGTTATGATAGAAAGGAATAAGAAAAAATAAGTTTTAGCTAATGTAATAAAGAGATCAATTGTAGTTCCAAAAACTCCATATGTTGTATTTATTTCAAAAAACTCAAACGAATACGTACGGAATAGATATATTGGAACCACCCAAGTAAAGAACTGTGACAAATAATGAAGAAATTAATAGGTTTAAATAGGAAGCAACGTAAAATAAACCAAATTTGATACCGGAATATTCTGTTTGATAACCCGCAAGATTCTACCGGATTACCTCCCTAGAATCCAAATTCCTGTTACAGTTGGTATCAAATCACTATCCTGGTGCTTTGCTCTGTTTCCCCTGCTACGATGGCTTTAGGAACACGATCAGCTACCACGATTGCAGAACTTGACAAGAAGTATGACGACAAGCACGCAGAGCTCACGGCGCAAATGTCCCAGTTGTTCGCCGGAATGGAAGAGATGAGAACTCTGATGCGTGATCGTCCTTCGCAGGAGATTTCCATCAGCTTCGGTAGTGGACCACGTCACAGTGCGCGTGGAAATACGGAAACGAACAACACTGGAAACCACTATGCGACGAAGATTTCGAAAGTCGAATTTCCTAAGTTCGATGGCAGAAACGTGAAAGAGTGGTTGTATCGCCGTGATCAATTTTTCCGGTTAGATGAAACTCCACTGGAGAACAAGGTTCGTTTAGCTTCGATTCATCTGGATGGTTTAGCCCTTCCATGGCATTTGAACTACATTCGTCTCAAACACGACATCTACCCTTCATGGGAGCAGTACGTTGTCGATGTCTCTGTGAGATTTGGGGAAGTCTACGAAGATCCCATGTCATCGTTGATCCAAGTGAAGCAAACAGGGAAAGTTCAGGACTACATTGATGCTTTTGAACTCGCATTAACCCAGGTATCCATTATCCCTGAGCATGCTTTGAGCATTTTCCTTTCTGGTCTTGAACATAGTACTCAAATGCAAGTAAGAATGTTTAATCCAACTGATATTGCCAATGCTGCTAACCTTGCCCGCTTATACGAATCCTCTAGAGCTCCATTGTTGAAATCTCCACCCCAGAAATTTGCATCCAGCTCAAATACTTACAACAACCCCACCAAAAACACATCTCATTTCACCAAACCCACATACACTACCCCAAACTCACCACAATCCCCTAAACCCTCAGTAACCCAGAACCAAATAGCCAACCAAAACCCTAAATTCACAAACACTAGACCTACCCGTCAATTTACTCCTGCTCAGATGGATGAGAGGAAGGCTAAGGGGTTATGCATGTATTGTGAGGAACCATTTACCCCTGGACATCATTTGAAACATAGGAAGGCCCAAATGTTCATGATGGAAATGGAGAATAGTGATGAGGATGAAGAAAATGCTAGTGAAGCTAGTGTTGATACCACAAATAATGATAGCCCCACGCTCTCTCTTAATGCCTTATCAGGAACACCCAACCACCAAACTATGAGAGTCACAGGAATGTACATTAAAAGACTACTGCAGATACTGGTTGATAGTGGGAGTACCCACAATTTCCTTGACTTGGATGCTGCCAAGAGACTAGGTTGTAAGGTGGAACCTATTAAACCAATGTCAGTTACTGCTGGTGGAGGCAGCAAAATTTATGTTGAGTATATTGTGAGAGGATTCACTTGGCAATTGCAGCAGTGTACTTTTACTTGTGATGTTTATGTTCTGCCAATTGTTTGTTGTGATCTCATTCTTGGGATTCAATGGCTTAAGTCTCTTGGAAAGATTGTATGGGACTTTGATCAGCTGCAGATGGAGTTTAGTGTACAGGGCAGGAAGTGTTTGTTAAGAAGTGCCAAAACACCTTCCAACAAGTTGATTAATAGCAAGAAATTTACCTAATCACTCAACTCAGAAGCAGAGATTTGCTTCTTATTCCTGAATCAAGAAACTCCTACTCTTACTGTACCTAAGGTACAACTCTGGTCACTGGAAGCACGAGATAGTGGTCTGCCAGTTGTGTTGCAGGACTTGTTGATTGAGTTTGATGATGTTTTTGCTGAACCTCATGATCTACCACCTAGGAGACTTGGTTTTGATCACAAAATACCACTCAAGGAAGACATTGTTCCCTTCAATTTGAGGCCATACAGATATTCAATTGTCCAAAAAGATGTAGTTGACAAGCTAGTGACTGATATGCTTGATCAAGGAATTATAAGGCACAGTAATAGCCCTTATGCATCTCTTGCTGTTCTGGTCAGAAAAAAAGATGGATCATGGCGCTTGTGTGTTGATTATAGAAGGCTCAACAAGCACACCATTAAAGACAGGTTTCCTATTCCACTCATAGAGGATTTGATGGATGAACTAGGCTCTGTTACTCTGTTCTCCAAGCTTGATCTCAGATCTGGGTTTAACCAGTTGAGAATTGATGAGGGAGATGAATTCAAAACAGCTTTCAAGACTCATGGAGGCCATTTTGAGTATTTGGTGATGCCATTTGGGCTCACAAATGCCCCTGCATCCTTTCAAGCACTAATGAATTATATCTTCACCCCATTCCTCAGAAAATTTGTGATAGTGTTTTTTGATGATATTCTAATATATAGTCCTACCTTGGAAATTCATGTTGACCATTTAAGACAAGTTTTTAACACTGTCAGATCTCACCAGTTGTTTCTCAGGAAACAAAAATGCCACTTTGCTACAACAAAGGTGGAATACTTAGGTCATTTCATCTCTCAAGGTCAAGTATTCACTGATCCATCAAAGATTCAAGCAGTTAAAGACTGGCCTATTCCTACAAACCTCAAGCAATTGCGAGGATTTTTAGGTTTGTTAGGCTATTATAGAAGATTTGTCAGAAACTATGGCAAGATTGCTAAGCCCCTTACTGATTTGTTGAAGAAGGATAGTTTTGTTTGGTGTGAACAAGCTATTGAGTCCTTTAATCATCTAAAGGAAGCCCTCATATCATCACCTGTGCTTGCTTTACCCGATTTCTCCAAGCCATTTGTGGTTGAAACAGATGCATCAGGTAAAGGCATAGGAGCTGTATTGATGCAAGATCATCATCCTATAGCTTATATCAGCAAGTCACTTGGCCCAAGGCTACAATCTATGTCTGTTTATGAGAGAGAGTTACTTGCAATTGTGTATGCAGTGCAAAAATGAGGGGCTTACCTAGCTCACAAACCATTTATTATCAAGTCAGACCAGAAGAGTATCAAATACTTGTTAGATCAGAAATTAAACACTCCTTTCCAGCAAGTGTGGATGGCAAAGCTGATGGGATTTGATTTTGAAATCCAATAAAGACAGGATCCTCAAATGTTGCTGCGGATGCATTATCCAGACAAAGTGATGCAGAGTTACTGCCAATGTTGCTTAATAATGCCCAAGATGATCTTCTAGCACTGATCAAGAAATCCTGGTCTTCTGATCCTCAATTACAGGCTCTCATTGATGAATTGAAGAAAGATCCAGCAACACATCCTAAGTTCTCTTGGTACAAGGATGAACTGAGAAGAAAAGGAAAGTTACTTATTGGCAATGATGCAGAACTGAAGCACATTATTCTCACATGGCTACATGATTCAATTATAGGAGGACACTCAGGCAGAGACATTACTGCAACTAGAGTTAAATCTTTGTTTTATTGGAAGGGCATGAACAAGGAGATACAACAGTGCATAAGGTCTTGTGATGTTTGTCAGAGAAACAAACCTGAGTTAATCAAATCCCCTGGGCTCTTGCAGCCATTGCCAATCCCTCATCGAATTTGGGATAAAATCAATTTGGATTTCATTGAAGGACTTCCTTCTTCACATGGAAAGCAGGTTATACTGGTTGTGGTTGATAGATTGAGTAAGTATGCACACTTTCTTACTCTTTCTCATCCCTATACTGCTTTAGATGTTGCACATTTGTTCTTGGATAATATATTCAAGCTCCATGGAATGCCAAGCATTGTGGTGAGTGATAGAGATCCAATTTTCCTTAGTTCTGTCTGGAATGAATTCTTCAAATTACAGGGAGTGTTACTCAACAAAACAACTGCATATCATCCCCAAAGTGATGGTCAAACCGAGGTGGTGAATAAATCCTTAGAGACATACCTCAGGTGCATGTGCTCTGATAAACCCACTAGCTGGTCTAAGTGGCTTTCTCTTGCTGAATGGTGGTATAATACTCATCACCATTCCTCTATTCAGACTAGTCCCTATGAAGTTGTGTATGGACAAAGTCCTCCAATCCACCTTCCATACCTTCTTGGTGAATCTTCTAATCAAGAGGTGGATAGAACTCTTACTGCAAGGGAATCTGTGATCAAGTTACTTCAATTTCATCTACTCAGAGCACAAAACCGAATGGCACAACAGGCAAATAAAAATAGGACTGAGAGACAGTTCACCATTGGTGATTCAGTTTTTTTGAAGCTGCAGCCCTATAGGCAGGTAACTGCTAGGCAACAATCTGCTCATAAGCTCAATCCTAAGTATTATGGTCCTTTCAAAGTAGTGGATAGGATTGGAGCTGTTGCCTATAAGCTAGAACTTCCACCCACTGCTGAAATTCATGATGTGTTTCATGTTTCTCAACTTAAGTTGTGCTTGGATCCATCTTCTACCAGATTTACTCCTCTGCCTGCTGTTCCCTCTGTCAACAAGGTTCCTTTTGCTGTCTTGGAAAGAAAGATGGTCAAAAGAGGAAATGTTGCTGCCACTAAGGTACTTGTGCAGTGGCTAGGTGAGCCCAAGGAAGATGCAACTTGGGAATTCTATTATGATCTTCAAAAGAAATTTCCAGATTTTAATCCTTGAGGTCAAGGATTGTTTTAAGGGGAGGGTATTGTCACGGTTCAATTAGTGACATAGCTATTTGCACTTGTTTTTATTTCATTTGCACTCATTATCATTCTAGAAACTAAGTATTTTACTACTTGTATTTATTTTTTACTGTTGCATTGATGTAGTGTGCCTTGCACATGTTAATTGTAACAGAATTCCACTTTCTATTTAGTGAATGAATGAAACGTGAATAGCTCATCATTGCTATCACCACCAATTTGATATTTCTCTCTCTTATTTCATCTTGCACGTCTTCTCTCTGTTGCTGGTTTATCCGAAGAATGTTCTTCACTCACTCTTCCATAGCTGGTAATTAAGATTCTACCGGATTACCTCCCTAGAATCCAAATTCCTGTTACATTCAATCATCAATAAAATTTAGGAATCACTTACCATTACCGTATGGAGGCCCAAACCTTTTACTGTCACTAAATTGCGAACATTGTCATCGAAGAACAACTGAAAAGAGTAAATAAATAATATCATTGGTCACATAGTGAAAATGCAAATAGTAAGAACAGTGAAGAGGTTTCTCCGATATCCTTTCTGTGCATAACCCCTTGGCAAATAATAACTAACTCTTTGTGTCATCTCATATCTACTTGGAGCAGAATAGATTAGTCATTAATTGTCAAAGGTACCAAAGGAAGTTCACAAATGAAAGTGGACTCAAATTTAATTCATAAGAAAGCAGCAAAATATATTAATTAATGACAGCAAGATCTTCGCTCTTACTGTTCTTTGAGGATCAATGTCAGCCAAATCGAAAGCCTTTTCAAATGCATCTTCAAAGGGTTTGCAGACAACTGGAGTTCTTGGTAGCACCATATTTGAATCAGGGTGACGCGTGTACTCACAAAAATCAAAAATTTCTGCCGGGGTTGGTCTCGTTTCACTCTTATCTTCGTCATCAAGAGGGTTGTTGTTATTGTTAAATGAATTTAGAGTATCAAAGCTTATGATGCTTTCAAAACAATCCTCTAAGCCAAGTCTTTGAAGCACTCTAATTGCATGTCCCGTGTCTGCATTGGTAAAAATCTAAAAAGGGAAACAAAAAATATTTCGTATATACTTACATAAAATGAGGAGAGACATCTTCTTAATCAGATATTACTTTAACTATTATGATATAATAATTTAGAAACTTACAATTTTTCTCAGAGGTAGGCTTGACAAAATTCCTCTAAGAATTGGATCCGACTTCAGTATATTATATGGCAATCTTCCATGAACAAAACTGTTCAACACAAAATAGTTTTAGATACCAAATTTGTGTGGCTTCAAAATGAACGGCCAAATAGTAATACAAAATCCTACTCTAGACCTATATATAAGCAAAAAATGTAGTTTTAAGTTCATTGAATAATTGATGTATCTAATATAAGCAAAATACCTATGAAAGTCATCATAGTCAAAGTCATAGCCAATTGCCTCCGAGATAAAAAGAGACAAAATGATTTGCCCGTTCGTCATCAATTCATATGAGTTTCATTATTATACACTATCTGCATAAATAGTTTTTAAACTAACAAAATTACAAATCACGTATGATTATGATGACGTTTTATGTAGGAGATAAAAGACTGAACTATTTTTAATAACCTATCAAATTGTGATTCGTTGACAATTTAAAAATTTTAACGGCAATAGTGTATATAAATTAAATCTTTATTATATTTGCACTTTTTTTTCTAAAAAGTGTTCATCAAAAGGTTAATTAACCAGTACCCTTAGACCAGCCATGGTTGTTCCATAAGTCTTGTATAATGAATAACACAATTCTGGAACTTTAGCAGGCTCCATTCCAAGCTTTTGAAGCATATACTCTATGCAATAGTTTCAATAAATAAGTGAATTCACACTTCAACAAAAATACCAAATAACATTATACACATACAAGGGTAGTAAATTCGTTACCTTGGATATTGTTTGCTGTTTGGGCAGATATTCCAGAACTTAAAGGATAGAGGGTATCATCAATATCTGAAATGGTCAAAATCAAATTAGGACAATGAAGCACGTGAGAGAGAGAGAGAATAAATGCTTAATATGAAAGTCCCAGCTTACCAAATAAGAGACAATCGTATTTTGCCTTTGAAACTTCCTGGAACTAAAGCTCGTTTTCCATTTTGACTTGACTACTCTAATGGGGCAAATCACAAGTGAAAAACGACAACGCATGAGAAAATGAAAATGTAAATACTAAGATATTGCAATTACGTACAAAATCAAGAAATAAAAGGTAATGGTTGAAAAAAAAGTGTGTTTTCTATATATATATAGAGAGAGAGAGGGGGAGGGGGGGAGAGGGAGGGAGAGAGAGAGGGGGGGGGGGGGGGGGGGGGAACTCACTGCGAACACAGAGAGAAAAATGCAGAGAATGTAGAGAAGAGAAGGAGAAAGGAGAGCTTAAATAGAAAAAAAAATGTGTTTTTGAGATCAAAGCAGTTTCTCTCTGACTCTGAATTATTTGTACCTACTCATACACGTTCTGCCCCTTAAAATTCTATGTTATATTATATTGTGGAAATATTAAATACTAATTTGTAACAGAAACAGAGACCGTGGCAATATTTATGTATATATCTTATTATAACCACAAATTGATAGTTACAAGTTTTGTTGCTGATTGCACTCAAAAAAGAAGTTTTGTTGCTGATTAGGATAGGAACAAGTTTATTGTAAAAAAAAAAGAATAGGAACAAGTTTATTTTTTTGGCTAAATAAGTTATAACAACCATATATGATTATTTGTAGTTTGTTACTTTTCATTGGTATGCTTTCTACGCCACCCCACCACTCTAAGCTAAAATACCTTTCACATTTTCTTCTAATATCATGGCTTTCACATTTGCTTTTTTTTTTTTGGAAAAGTCTTTCACATTTGTTGAATGAATTAAAAACTAACAAGAATATGCAATAAAGCAGTATTTCCAAAATTTTAAAGGATTTAATTTATACATTGTTTTTGAATAAGATTTTTTTACGACGTCAGATCAGCCAATCACGAAACAACATTTTATATAAATGAGTTGATTTTATCTCAACTACCTTAAAAGTCACTCATACTTTGAATTTTTATTGATTGATGCCGTAAAATTTTTACAACAACTGTGTACACCAATTAAACTCAATTTTAAAATGATAAACGATGATTAAACTCAATTATAGAAATACAACTTTTAATATTGTATATTAAATATGAAAATAATTTATGACAACGGAGATCCACTATTAAAGTATTCTCGAGACTTTGAGAATATAGCATTTTCATATTTAATACATAAGAATATATATATATATATATATATATATATATATATATATCAGCATTGGTTTGCTTCGATATTGAATCTTAAGCATTTCTTAATCATTTTAAAACCTTATATGATAGTTATTTGCTTTAAAATTATTTTAAAAGTAGGAAAAAACTTAGGTGTTGATTCATAGATTATAGGTGTGGTTGGTTGTTTTCCAATCACCTCATGACACGTGTATTTGTTATTAATATTATTTATTATTTTTTAGTTATTATTTTAAAAACTAACCTACGTGTCATGATTTGATTAGAAAACAACACGAACCACCTATCGAAGAATACCTAAGTTTTATCCTTAAAAGTATCTTTCAAATAAGGTATCAAAATATTTTAATTAAAATAAACAACAATTATTCAATCATAATTATTAAACTAAAAATATGGTTAATTCATTTTCAAAGAAATTTAACAGGCCGTTTTGGTATAATCTTTTAACTTTAATATACTACATTAATTGGTGGCTCTGCCCCAGTTTCTTACCAAAAAAAATATACTAAATTTACTTTCATGTCTTGATGATAAATAAAAAATTGAAAGTAATGAAAAGCAACATTGTAATTTTATTTAGGCTAAATAGTATTTTTGGTTGCTCTAAGTTTCATTTTGGTCATTTATCTTTTTTGGTCTGTTTTGTTCCCTCATCTTTCTTTTTCATTTTGGTCTGTGTCGTTAGTTTTTGTTAACGGACGTCAAACTGACAATTAACTGCTTACATGACGTCAACATGTATTATTGAATTCCAAATCATTTTACACATAAGCAATTTAGTTTTTAAATTTTAAAAAACAAAACCTAATTAAACAAATAACTAAACACTTTAAATGAAAATGAAAATCCGAGAATCAAAAGGAAACTAGGAAAATTGAAAAACAATGAAGAACATCATCCCCTTCAAAACCTCATATTCGTCTTCTCCACCACATCACCCAAAATTGAAAAGTGTCATCTTCATCTTCTTCCACACCGAGTCAATGACATCTTCCAATTCGAACAGCTACCCATCATTTGGTCCATCTACCCAACGTCAATCTAGAGCAAAGATAAATGACCAAAAATGATATTTAGCCTTTTACTTAAAGATTCAATAATATTTCACGTCTAAAAAAAACTCAATAATATTCATTCAAACAATGAAGTTTCATTGGGCATCCAACGGTGTAAAATCTCTTGAGGGATTAGTATTTGCAGTTGCGCGCAGAGGATACCCCAGTTTATACCCAAAAAAAACGATGAAGTTTCATTTCAACAATCAATTTCAAATAAAAAAAAACACGACTAGAAGAATTGTTATTTTATCACTTGAATCATATTGCTGGTGCAATGATAATTACTTAATTGTAACTAAACAAACACGACCTAGAAGAGTGGTCTCTATGAAAATGAATAATTAACATCTCTACTTTGTCAATTCCATTTTAAAATTTTAACACAGGAGCTTTGATATGACTAAATGAATTTTATAACAAGACCTCTCGATCGGTTGTTATGTTGCAGCACACTTTGGACTTTGGAGTAATACACATTATATAATCATTCTTATCATAATCATTAATCTCTATACACATGCCTATACATTTTGTTTCACTTGAATTAAAAAACTCCATGATGAAATGGACTTTGTAAATGGAATATTCACATCTCTACATGGTTCACTTAGTTTTGATCAAAGCTTCAGTGCTCAATACTCATTTGTTTGACAAAGAGTGCTCAATACTCCTGTACACAACAACTGCTTTATTTCCCGACACCATGTAATTCATACAACACAGTTTGACCTAGCTCAATTGCTTGATTTGAATTGCATCTTGGAATGTAAACACATATATGCTGCTGCTGCATAATATAACATATGCACACTTCTGTTGTTAAGTACATTGCTTTATTAGTCACTAAACTGTTATAAATAGTTCTCAAGTTCTGTAAAATCTGCGATACTTGACTATTGCCTACTTATAAAACTTTAGGAACTAATTAGACATTACAAACTTTTAGAGATTGCTTGTCATTTCCATATTCAGAGTAAATAGAAAGCTGTAAATAATAAATAATAGAGTGTAAAATCGTGGCAGGGTGTATTGACAATGCGTGCACTATACTGATAAGAGTATGAAAACTACCATGCAGAAGAACTAGGCTTGGATTGGCTCCTCTATAAATATCCATTTAAGAAAAATCAGAAATGAATTATTTTTATTTTTGCAGATATCATACAAGTTTGTTCCATATGAGCAAATTGATAAATAAAACAAGATATTCATGTACAATGACAAAGAGAAACATATTCAACTATGTCGGAACAATATGAAGCTCTAAAGGTGCAGAACACTCGCTATCTACTATCTTTTCCTCACCTTCTTGAAACCCTTGCTTAAATATATCATAATTACTGAGTTCAGCAGCCTTGAAGGGTCGTTCTCCGAGAACTCTAAGCAAGTCTTCTTGGTGAAGTACTTCTTTTTCAAGTAGCAACTCAGCAATTTGCGCTACTTGCTCTTTGTGTTCCTCTATAAGCTGTATGGTACGTTCATATGCTTTGTTCAACCAATCGCGCACTTCATTATCAATGATTGCAGCAGTTTTGCTGCTGCATGGTTTGGACACCACGTACGAGTCCTCTCTTGGAGGGAAAGAAAGGAGACCCACTTTTTCACTGAAACCATATACAGCTACTTGAGCATACGTCAACTTGGTCACTTTTTCCAAGTCATTTTGTGCTCCTGTTGATATTCTCCCAATGAGAACCTGCACATAGAAAGATCACCATAAACTTAAACCAATGAACTGAAGGGGGGAAAAGTACCGAGTGAAACAAAATAGAAATGTGTAAACAACCTGCTCAGAAGCCCGACCACCAAGGGTCATACAAGTCATATCGAAAAGTTGTTCCTTTGTCATGAGAAGATTCTCATTTGGTACATATTGGGCAAACCCAAGAGCTGCTGTTCCGCGAGGCACAATAGATACTTTCAACAAGGGCTCAGCATGTTCCAAGAACCAAGCTGAAACAGCATGGCCTGATTCGTGATATGCTACTGTACGCCTTTCCAGCTTGCTTATTACCTAGATAAGAAATATGAATAATTTAGAGACTTAAACCCGTAATTGAAAAAACCGAGGTGATGGTTCCAAATCATTTTCAAACATTGTATCATAAAATTTTCAACAACACAATGTCTTAAATTACGACAACAACCTAAGGTAAATTATTTTTGCACATCAGATACAAAGTATAATGGAAGGTCTACTCAGACATATTACAGATTTGCTAGAACTTGTAGCAAAAGCAAAACATTTTCATCCTCTGGTTGAAATTTGTCAATATTGTGTATTTAATATATTATAACAACTAAAGTATATCTTATGCAAGAAATTCATTTTTGCTCCCACGGTGATGAAAGGCAAGAAATATGAATACAAAAAATAAGGCTATATTCCTATATAACACTGCCTATAGTATGCAGAACTTTTACGACCCTAAACTGTTAATCTCAGTGGAGATGAGAAAAATGTTTTTCATTGATGATGAGAAAAGTAGTTACAACAGTCAACTATGCAACATATATACCTCTAGTTAATCTATGATTAATCTAATCTAACTACAGTCAACATTTAACTAAAGCTAACTGTAATTAAACTAACTTTAACTGAGTCAGTTACATTGACTAATTAAATACAATAATCAGCAACTAAAACTAGATGATAAATAGGAAGAGTTAATACTCCCCCTCAAGTTGGAGCATACAAGTCCAGAATGCCCAACTTGGATATTAAATTGCAAAAGAGATTCCTGGGTAAAGCTTTAGTGAAAGGATCAGCAAGTTGATGCTTGCATGCAATGTGGAACAGGTTGATGAACTTGGAATTGATGTGTTCCCTGATGAAGTGGCAGTCAATATCAATGTGTTTGGATCTCTAATTGAGTGCAGGGTGGGAAGCCAACTGTATTGCAGACTTATTGTCACAAAAAACCTTGCAGCATGTAACAGAGACTTGAAATGTGTGAAGCAGTTGCTTTAACCACAGCAGTTCAGATGTGAGGAGAGCAAGGGCTCTGTATTCGACTTCAGCAGAGGATCTGGATACTGTAGGTTGTTTTTTTGGACTTCCATGTGATTAAGGAGTTGCCAAGAAACACACAGAAGCCTGTAGTGGACTTCCTGGTTGTTGTACATGATCCTATTAGGAAGTTAGTTTACAAGTTAGTTAAAATTAGTTTTCAATTGTAACAACTTTTCTTAGTTACTTAGTTTGTTGGATTTTTGTATTTACTTTCACTAGAAGGTGCACTATATATAGTGATCACCTCTTAATATTGTACCAAGTTTTTATAATTAGGTTAGAGTTAGTTTGTTTAGTTACTACTCCCTCCATTACACAATATAAGCAAAAGTCAACACTTTTATTTGTAACATAATATAAGCAAATCTTAGATTTTTCAACCCTATTTAATGATGACTTACCAAAATTGCCCTTCATTTTATTTTTAATAGTAAAAGAAATCATTAAATGAAACAAGCTTCTATGTCATAAAAATTTCTATTGGAATCTGCAAAAATCCCTTTGGCAATGTTTTCTCTGCTGCAAAACCATTAAGCAGATTTTTTGAGTTAGAATTTTAGATTGCCCCAAAAAATTGGTTGGAAATGAAAGGTTAGTATGCTATGCTATTTACCGTAATGGAATGAATGTTATGAAAGTTTTTTTATGAGAAGTTAGTAGAACAAGACCAACACAATTCTTTAAGTACTACGCATCCAATGGAATATGAGAAGTTAATAACACAAGACCTGCACAAGTCCATAATAGCAAGCATTAATAGTAGGGAGAAGTTTTACATTCACGGAGTTGTTTTCCAGTAATCAAAGAGAGTTAATGAGTTCCTTGAAAAACTGATTTAATGAGGGTAATTTGGGTAGTCAAGGTAATTTTATACAAAAATAAATGGAAGTTAGTAGTTTTATTAATATGCGTGTTATGGTTAGATTTGCTTATAAACCGTATCGGAGGGAGTAGTTTGTTATAGATTAGTTGGGAGAGATTGAATCTATATATATAAGATCAAGCTTATTGTAATAATTAACTTTTCTTCATCAATAATGAAATTGTTTTCATTCCTTTTCCTTGAAGTCTCTCAAATGTTAATATGGTATCAGAGCGATTATGTAGCTTCCGCATTCATTTGTTCTGAATGATTCCTCCATTGCCTTCCCGTGAATCTCTTCTTCTATTTTGCGATTCATGAACAATGGTGCTCATCGTGGTATCAAAAGAAATTTCTTGATTTTTCTTCCATATGTTCTTTGAGATTCTCTGCGTTCTTTGACATGCTTGGTTGTTGTTCAACTCATCTGTGCCATGACAAATCCTCCACAAAACCATGATGACGCATTATCCCTCCATCCTTCGGATAATTCCGCTCTTGTGGTGGTATCTCAACATCCCCCTAAGGACATATTCAGTCACTTCTTGCGTGTATTCAAGAAGTTCTTTGAAGCTTCTTCCTCGATCATCCCTCGAGCCCGCTTCATCATCTTTGCTGCGTTTTTGAAGAACTAATGAACCTACAATTTTCTCTTGAAAGAAGCCATGCTTCGCTTTCTTTATCCCTTCTTGCATGTGTTCAAGAAACTCATTGAAGCTTCTTCCTCGATGATCCCTCGAGCCAACTTCATCACCTTTTTTGTGATTTCTTTTCTCTTGTTTCTTCCCGGTCCAGCTATGTAGCTATGAAAGAACAAATGAAACCCGCAAAAGAGTATTTTCTCAATTCATGTATTTAATCATACAATTTTTTTCTAGACCAATTATTCTATTTGAGTCATTAAAGTTCTCGTTCCAGATTTGGTTATATTTTCGCCATTATCGGCATTGTCATATAAACAGTCTTTTGGATATATTTGGTACATTTTAAAATCTTCTCTTACCCTTCTCCTTTCAATGGAATTAAAGGTTTGCTAAGTTTGATATGGAACTCACAGTTTTTTTGTGTTTCATCTTGTTTTCTTGTTGGATTTTTGGATCAAATTTTTTGGATCCGCATTTTTGTCTTGGAGTTTTTGAACTGCCCAATGTTCTTTCGTCGACATATGGTTTCTTGCAAGTTCTCAATTGCCATCAACATAGTAGCACTGATGTTTGGCCTTGTAGAATGAGATATCAATTTCCTAAGTTTCCCAAACTGTCTACAATGGTTGCTGAATGGACTTCATATTCATGTGGCTTGTGTATTTAGATTTTTGGTTGACCGAGAGTGCAAGATGTATGAAACCTTTATTTTAGCATCTCATCTCCAAGTTGGAAGATCTTGACATCTCTCTTCCAACTTGAGGGGGTGTATTAGAAAGTTAGTTTACAAGTCAGTTAAAATTAGTTTTCAATTGTAACAACTTTTCTTAGTTACTTAGTTAGTTGGATTTTTGTATTTACTTTCACTAGAAGGTGCACTATATATAGTGATCACCTCTTAATATTGTACCAAGTTTTTACTTCACCATTCATTTGAATAAAATTATTATATTCAATTCATAAATAGAGTTTAACTCTTAATATGGTATCAGAGCGATTATGTAGCTTCCGCATTCATTTGTTCTGAATGATTCCTCCATTGCCTTCCCGTGAATCTCTTCTTCTATTTTGCGATTCATGAACAATGAGACTCATTGGATATCACAAGAAATTCCTTAATCTTAATTATCTTCATTTTATTCGTTTCTGTTAGATTAGACTTAAAATAAGTTCTGTTCAGTTTGCTAGTATCTGTTATTCTGTTTCTGTATAGCTGTTAGATAGTTAACAGTTTGTTTAATATTCTGTTTGTTAGGTAGTTAACATTTTGTTAGAAGTCTGTTTCTAACAAACTGATCAGTTAGTTAGTAGCTGATGGGTTGAGCAATCCTATCCCCTGTAATGCTCAACCCTATATATATAGGACTCTCTCTATTGTACCAATATCCTTTCAATCAATAAAGAATTCATATCACAGTTTCATATATGCAACCATGGTTTCTAACATGGTATCAGTACCTTCTTAAATGCACCACCCAAGTGGTCACGATCCTTCCCTCTTCTCTCTTCCGCTTACTTTGATCATCCATGGCATCATCTCATCATTCTCAGCCACAAACACCTCGCACACCACCAATTATGGTGGCACCAACCGCTTCTGCCACTCCATTATCATCATTCAATTACAAAATCTCTGTTAAATTGGATGAATCCAATTATCTTGTGTGGCTGCAGCAGATAGAACCTGTCCTTCGCGCTCATCGTCTTCACCGTTTCTGCGTATCTCCAGAAATTCCACCTCAATTCGCATCAGAACAAGACAGATTGGCCAATACTGAGAATCCTGCATATACCAATTGGGAGCTCCAAGATCAACTTTTGTTGGCTTGGCTCCAGGCTTCTTTATCACCATCAATTCTACCTTCTGTGATAGGTTGTCGCCATACGTTCCAGTTATGGGAGAACATTCATCAATCTTTTCAGGCAAAAACAAAAGCCCAAGCGCGACAACTGAGAACCCAGCTACGCACGACGAAAAAGGGTACATCTTCAATCGCTGAATTTCTTGCGAAAATCAAGCACATTTCTGATTCATTGCTCTCTATTGGAGAATCCGTGTCCCTCCAAGACCAATTAGACGTAATTCTTGAAGGTCTACCACTTGAATTCGAAGCCCTGGTGACCCTAATCAACTCCAAAGTAGAATGGTTTGATCTTGAAGAAATTAGGGCTCTTCTTCTTGCCCATGAGCAGCGCCTTGACAAACGTGTCACTGAGGAAGCTGCATCCTTGAATCTTACCCAAACAAAAACCCCCAATTCTTCAGAAAACCCTAATTCTGCGACAACTGTTCCTCAAGTCAATTACACCTCTGGGAACCCTAATTTCGACAATTCTCAATACAACACCGGTTTCAGAGGAAACAATCAATTCTGCGGCCATGGAGGTGGCAATGGCCGTGGGAATAGCGGCAGACGTGGTGGTGGTGGTCGTTCCACTGTACAGTGTCAACTGTGTCATCGTACGGGTCACGAAGTTGCAAATTGCTATCACAGGTTCAATCCTGCATATGGTACAGGTCAACAGTTCGCGAATGGAAATCCATATCAATTCATAAGGAATCCTGCTCCTAACAACAATAATCAGTGGTCTCAAGGAAACAGTCAATGGCAACCAAATGTCCCTCAAGCAAACTACACTGCTGGTTACCAAATGCATCCTACCCTAAGCAATAATTTGGACACAGCTGCAACTCAACATGTTACTCAAATGCCTGCAGCCCCTGGTTCTGCTCCTCCACCGTCCCATTTGGAAAACATTTTCCTTGGGAACGGCCAAGGTTTGCCAGTTCAATCTATTTCCTCTTTTCAATTTACCTCTCCTACTCACCCTAATCATACATTGCATCTAAATAACGTTTTACATGTTCCTGGCATAAACAAAAATCTTATTAATGTCTCTAAATTTGCTTATGATAATAATGCATATATACAATTTCATCCCTTTCATTATGTGATGAAATCACAGGCTGATGACCAAGTGCTGCTTCAAGGCCAATTGGACTCTGTAGGACACTACTCTATTCTAGCTGCAAATCTGCCATCTAATAACACTGCCTTTCCTTCTATAAATACTGTTGTAACTAGTCCTAGGGACACCTAGTTTCAGTGGCATCACAGACTAGGGCACCCTAGCTTAGACACTTTAAACAATGTTCTCAAGTCTTGTAATCTCACAAATGTTCAAAGAAATAAAACTGACTTTTGTGTTGCATGTTGTCTTAGCAAATCACAGATTGCCCTCTTCCTTGTCAACTACTGCATATAATACTCCTCTTGATCTCATTTTCTGTGATTTATGGGGACCAGCCCCTATGCAATCATCTATGGGCTACAAGTATTACATTTCATTCATTGATGCATTTAGTAAGTACACTTGGATATATTTCCTGCATGACAAATCTGAAACACTCAGTCTTTAAACAGTTTAAAGCACTTGTTGAATTGCAACTCAACACAAAAATCAAAGCCATCCAATCAGATTGGGGTGGGGAATTTAGACCCTTTAAAGACTATCTTGCACAATTAGGCATTCTACATCGCATCATATGCCCACACACACATCATCAAAATGGAGTTGTAGAGAGGAAGCATAGACATATTGTAGAGATGGGTCTGTCTCTACTCTCTCACTCCTCTTTACCATACCATTTTTGGGACCATGCATTTCACACAGCTGTCTATATCATTAATAGACTTCCTGCATCACACACTCACACAATTTCTCTTCAATTATTGTTTAATACTATGCCTGACTATCATTTCCTAAGAGCTTTTGGTTGTGCATGCTATCCTTTACTAACCCCTTACAACAACCCTAAGTTTCAATACAGGTCAAAAGAGTGCACATTCATAGGTTTTTCTACATCTCACAGAGGATACAAATGTCTTGACAAGTCTGGCCGTATCTACATTTCAAAGGATGTGATCTTCAATGAAAAACACTTTCCCTATCAAACTACCAACCTCTCCAAGACATTATTACCTCACCCAAGCACCACAACAACCTCTCTTGGAGTTCTCTCCACACCTCCTCCTCAACATCATCACTTTAATCATCCCTCACCACCACCTTCTACTACATCTTCCTCTCCAAGATTTCAATCACCAACTTATACTCAATTCTTCTACATTTCATATTACTTCACCTCCTAACAATGCACCATTATCACCACCTCAGTCTCTACCATCCACTGCTTCCAGCACCATAGACCCCAATTCCTCCATCTCATCTTCTTCATCTCCACCTCATAACACTCACCACATGCTCACTAGGTCTAAAACTGGCCACCTAAAGCCTCCTCTCTATCCCAGCATCAACCTCACAACCACTGAGCCAACCACTGTCCATAGGCTCTCAACTCACCTCACTGGGCAAAAGCTATGCAACAGGAATATAAGGCTCTTCAAGACAACACTTGGCATCTGGTACCTCTTCCACCTCACAAAGAGCTATTGGCTGCAAATGGGTTTTCCGGGTCAAAGAGAACCCTGATGGGTCTATCAACAAGTATAAAGCTCGTCTAGTGGCTAAGGGTTTCCACCAGAAATATGGACAAGACTATACTGACACTTTCTCACCTGTGGTGAAACCTATCACAGTGAGAACTGTGCTCACTATAGCTCTCACCTCCAAATGGCCACTAATACAACTAGATGTGAATAATGCCTTTCTAAATGGGCACTTGCAAGAGGATGTCTATATGCAACAACCTCAGGGATTTGTTCAAGGTGACCCCTCTCATGTTTGTAAACTCAATAAAGCAATTTATGGTTTGAAACAAGCACCAAGGGCTTGGTATGAAAGCTTGACACAAACATTGATCTCCTTTGGCTTTCAACAATCAAAATGTGATCCCTCTCTTCTCATATTCAATAACCGTGGTTGCTGCATCTTGATTCTAATCTATGTGGATGATATAATCATCACAAGATCATCCAACACAGCTGTGAACTTAGTCATCAACTAGCTAAATTCTGCCTTCTCCTTAAAACAACTTGGCACTCTTGATTACTTTCTGGGAATTGAATTCAAATTCACCACCAATTAGAGGTGTTCGCGGTGCGGTTTGGTTCGATTTTGAGACAAAATATGAACCGAACCGCAAGATAAAATTACATGCGGTTTGGTTTGGTTCGGTTGGCTTCCTAAAACCAAACCAAACCAAACCAATGCGGTTTGGATTGGTTCGGTTGGTTCGGTTTTTTCCAAGACAAAACATAATTTACAACGAAGTTAAAATTAACTAATATAAAAAATGGCTAACATGAATTTTTAAGAAAAAATCCACTCAAATATATGTAATATATGAATTACTCTCTTTTAATTCTTTTAAGATAGCTAAGACAATGTTTAAAAGAATTTGAATTAAATACTTTATTGTAATTTTTAAATATAGTATAACATTATGGATTGTTTGTAAGTGAGTCAAAGAATTAATTGAATTTAAGCTAGTAAGTGAGTGAGAGTTGAATTTTAGTTGCATTTGGGCTAATAAGTTAGTAAGAAAGGTTGTAAGTCAATTAAGCTTAATGTTACTTGCGGTTTGGTTTGGTTTGGTTTGGTTCGGTTTCTCTAATCAAAACCGCGAACCAAACCAAACCGCGCGGTGCAATGAAAAAAGAAACCGAACCAAACCAATAAGAAGCGGTTTTTTGCGATTTTCGGTTTGGTTTGGTTCGATTTGCGGTTTTCTATTGGTTTGATTCGGTTTTGAACACCCCTACCACCAATGGTTCTCTACACTTCTCTCAGGCCAAATACATAAGGGATGTCTTACATAGAGCAGGCATGGAGGATTGCAAGGGAATCACCACACCTCTACCTGCCAACCTCAAGCTATCTAAAACTGGAACTGATTTCTTTGAAGATCCTACATTGTACAGAAGCATAGTTGGTGCTCTCCAATATGTCACCATTACTAGACCAGAACTTGCTTATTCAATTAACAAAGTATGTCAATTCATGTCACAGCCACTCATGTCCCATTGGAGTGCTGTGAAACGAATTCTGAGATACTTAAAGAGCTCTATTGATTATGGTCTCACTCTGCAACCAGCAACAACCAGTATTCCTCTTACCATTAATGCATTCTGTGATGCTGACTGGGCCTCTGACATTGATGACAGAAGGTCTACATCAGGGGCATGCATCTATCTAGAACCCAACTTAGTATCCTGGTGGTCAAGGAAGCAGACCTTGGTGGCAAAGTCAAGTGCTGAAGCTGAATACAGGAGCTTCGCACTTGCTGCCTCTGAGGTTTTATGGCTTCAATCTCTCCTTCATGAACTCAGCATCTCCATTCCTTCTCCTGTGATATATTGTGACAACCAAAGTACTGTAGCCTTGAGTCACAATCCAGTCTTACACTCAAGGACAAAACATATGGAACTTGATATTTTCTTTGTGCGTGAAAAAGTTCTGAACAAGTCTTTCATTGTCTCCTACATTCCATCACAGCTTCAAGTAGCAGACATTCTGACCAAACCTCTCAGCAAGCAGCAGTTCCAAATCTTCAGAAACAAGCTCAGAGTACTAGGTACTGCTGAGCTTGTGGGGGGAATGTTAGATAAGACTTAAAATAAGTTCTGTTCAGTTTGTTAGTATCTGTTATTCTGTTTCTGTATAGCTGTTAGATAGTTAACAGTTTGTTTAATATTCTGTTTCTGTTAGGTAGTTAACAGTTTGTTAGAAGTCTGTTTCTAACAAACTGATCAATTAGTTAGTAGCTGATGGGTTGAGCAATCCTATCCCTTGTAATGCTCAACCCTATATATATAGGACTCTCTCTATTGTACCAATATCCTTTCAATCAATAAAGAATTCATATCACAGTTTCATATATGCAACCATGGTTTCTAACAGTTTCTTATCTTCATTTTCTCGTTTATCGTCTATTCGATTTCGTCTTTGGATCATTTGTTTTTCTAGTTCTTGACTTCGATTTCATCTCAGTTTCGTTCTTCAATTCTTGTTCGAAACTCCTCCTATTTCTGTTGTGGTCTTTGGTTTTGCTCTTCAATTCATGTTCAAAATCTCTTTATTTTCGCAAATTCGTCTCTGTTAGGGTTTCGGTTAATCTTTCCTTGACCGTTTTCTCATTCCTCTCGCTTCTTTGAGAGTGTCTCTATTTCTGCAATTTGCCTTCTCCAATTCGATTCTTGAAGTCTCTAAATTTCTTTCAACTCGATTTGTGATTCTTGCAGTTCAGCTTTGCGATTTCGCTTCATTGTCCTCCTTTCATCTTGGTTTCCGATGATTGTGATCTGAAACGGAGTTCAAATTCCTTTTTAATTCAGTTTTCAAGATTTGTGATTTTGCTATAATCTTGCGACCTTTCATTTTGGTTAGTGTTGCTTCTATCATTGTCACCGGTTCAATTTTGTGATTCAGCTTCATATTGTTGTGATGTGTTCATGAAGTTATTTACCAAGAAGCATTCAAGCTGTTTGCTGAATAGCCTCGCTTGGAAATCTTGCTACATTCAGATTCAGAATGTGATATCACCTCCTACAACTCCTTTCAAGTGTTTCATCTCCTGAGTGCATTTCTTTTCCAGGGCATTTGTTGTTGACAATTTCATCCATATACATTGTCAGCATGATAATTGCCTTATTTCGTGCACTTTGTCATCATAGCAAGTTATTGTCACTTTTTGCTATTATCTTGGAGTTTGGAGCGATTAATTTGATTTTGGGCATCGTTTGTTATATCCTCAACAACTGAATTTTTCATCTCTTTCTCAATGTTACATAGGTCTTCCAACACAACAATTCAGATTTTGTTCTTGGATCCGGTTTCATTTTGTTCTTGTAGCTTTGATTTCTACTGATGTATTTCTGACATTTCTCGATGTAATTTTCTTTTGATTTGATATAACTTTGTATTGTTCATTCCAAGCTAGAAGTATTGTGAATAACTTCTAGCTTGCGGGGGACTATTAGAAATATTATAGTTAGTTTGTTAAGTAGTTAAGAAAAGTTGTTAGTAGTTATAATTAGGTTAGAGTTAGTTTGTTTAGTTACTAATTTGTTATAGATTAGTTGGGTGAGATTGAATCTATATATATAAGGTCAAGCTCATTGTAATAATTAACTTTTCTTCATCAACAATGAAATTGTTTTCTTCCTTTTCCTTGAAGTCTCTCAAATGTTAATAGATCCCCAGTCAGCATCTGCATAAGTAGAAACTGCTAGAGAAGGAGTAGAATCAAAGAACAAGCCTTTGCTGGGTGAGGATTTGATGTATTGGAAAATGTGATGTACAACATGAAGATGAACTGCTTTGGAGTCAGTCATGAATTGACTGAGTTTGTTGACATCATAAGCAATGTCTGGCCTTGAGATGGTGAGGTACATGAGTCTGCCAATCAGGCGCTTGTATTGAGAAACATCAGATACAGGTTCACTCTTGTCTCCATGGAGATTTATGTGAGGATCCATGGGAGTGGGAAGAGCCTTGCAATTGTGAAAGCCAGTATCTGTAAGCAATTGCAGGGCATACTTCTTCTGACATAGGTAAATGCCTCTTGGTGATGTAGCTATTTCAAGTCCCAAGAAGTATTTCAATGGTCCTAGGAGTTTCAATTTGAAGAAACTTTGCAGCATGTGTTGAGTCTCAGATATAACAGTGGGATTGGGGCTGCCAAGAATAATATCATCCACATATAATAAGAGAACAATGAAGGATGTACCACTGCCCTTTGTGAATAAAGAATGATCAGCAGTAGATTGAGAGAACCCTTGCTGCAGTATAGTTGAAGAAAACTTTTGAAACCATTGCCTAGAAGCTTGCTTGAGACCATACAAGGATTTGTTGAGCTTGCACACTAAGTTCTCCCCCTTGCTAGGATACCCCAAAGGGAGTTTTATGTACACTTCCTCAAGGAGATCCCAATTGAGGAAGGCATTGTTCACATCCAATTGAACAAGATGCCACTGATTCTGAGCTGCAAGAGCAAGGAGCACACGAACAATGGTGATGGTGGCAACAGGTGAGAATGTGTCAACAAAATCTAGGCCAAGTTGTTGTGTGAAGCCTTAAGCAACTAATCTAGCCTTATACCTATCCAAGCTTCCATCAACTCTGTATTTCACTTTAAATAATCATCTACAACCAATAGTTTTCTTCCCCTCTGGAAGAGGTTGCACAGTCCAAGTATTATTGGCCTCAAGTGCATTGATTTCCTCTTGCATGGCTTGGCACCACTCTACAGATTTTGAAGCCTGGTGGTAATAAAGAGGCTCAGGGATACTTGAAACCTGTAGAATGTAGGATTGGTAGGCATTGGAAAGTTTGGGTTGAGGGTTGGTGGTGACGGTGGATATTTGGTGGTCATAGGCTTGCAAGTATGCAGGGGGTATGTGAGGCCTAGTACTCCTAAGAAGAGGAGGAGCAGGGGGTGGCTGAGGTGAGGTGGGTCGAGTGGCAAGAGGAGGTGTTTCTGGAGCAATATCAGTGGAGATGTTTGTTGGGATAAGAGGCTGAGCAGGTGTAGGACCGTGCTCAGGGATAGTGGGAAGGGCAGCAGGCAACACAAGGTCTGTGAGAGGATCATCAGAGGTATCAGGAATGGGGAAGTCTTTGAATGGAAATGAGGCTTCATGAAATGTGACATCTCTAGAGATAGAGAATTTTCTAGTGGTGAGGTTATATAGTTTGTAGCCCTTGTATCCTAAAGGATAACCTAGGAAGATACAAGCAGAGGCTCTAGGGGTAAATTTTGTGCGAAGTTGGGGGATAGTTGCAGCATATGCCAAGCAGCCAAATACCCTCAAGTGAGAGTAGGAAGGGGGTTTGTCATAGAGGAGGTCATGTGGAGATTTGTGGTCAAGGGAGGTGAGGGTGTTCTATTGATTATGTGAGCAGCAATGCTTATGCTATCTCCCCAAAATTTCAGAGGCAATGCAGCTTGAAAGATGAGAGCTCTAGCAACATTTAATAAGTGCTGGTGTTTTCTTTCCACAACAGAGTTTTGTTGAGGTCTGTGTGGACAAGAAAATTGATGCAAGGTGCCATGTTCTTGCAGAAAATCAACTAATGCAAGTTCTTTTGCATTATCAGATCGTATGCATTTGATGGTTTTATCGAATTGTGTCTTGACAAGTGCAAAAAACAGTTTAATTTTATCAGTGGCCTCACTTTTTGATTTTAGTAGATAGATCCGGGTGAATTTACTCTGATCATCTACTAAAGTCAAGAAGTAGGACTTGCCATCATAGGTGGGTTGTCCATAGGGACCCCAAACATCACAGTGGAGCAGTTCAAAAGGTGCAGTGCACGTATTGTTACTAGAATGAAAAGGTAATCATTTAAACTTGGCTAGAGGACATATGGAGCATTGACTAGTGTTGAAATTGTTGGGAATAGAAATGGAAATTTTATTGCTCACAGATTTCAATACAGAATCAGATAAGTGTCCTAATCTGGAATGCCATAATGATGCATTCTCAGTTGAACTCAAAGTAGAAACAGAATTACAATCTGAACTGTTGTTGATGACAGAATGAACAGAATTTTTACTAGGATCTAAGTAAGAGTGTAAGGTGTATAGACCATTTTCCAACTCTCCTTTACCAATCTCTTTCAGCAGGTTTATCCCCTGCAGAAGAAAGTGTTTGGCAAAGATGTTAGTGACATATCAGATTTTTTGAGCAATTGGCTAACTGAAACTAAGTTCACACTAAAGGAAGGAATGTATAACACATTGTGAAGAGTGAGTGTGGGTGACAAGGTGACCGAACCTATACCAGTTACAGCAACTCTAGTGTGATTAAGTAATGTGACAAATTTTTTGCAAACTAGTTTGAAATTATGAAAGGATTCAAGTGTGCAACAAATGTGAGAGGTGGCTCCGGAGTCAAACAACCAAGAACTATAAGGAAGTGGCTCATCAGAATAGAGCAATGACAGAACCATACCTAGGCAAGCAGTATCCACTTGATCAGTGGGAGGAGATGAGGCTTTGGCCATCTGTGCTTGGATGAATTGCATCATCATCTGGTATTGCTGGTTTGACACAGCTGTGGTGCCATTAGCAGAATCAACATCAGCAACGTTATTGACAGCAGCATTAGATTTGTTGTTGGATAGCTTCCTGTTGAATGATGGAGGATAACCGTGGAGTTTGTAACATTTCTCCTTCAGATGACCTAAAATTCCAGTGAGAGCCACTAGGGCGTTCACGACGGTTAGGTTTTGCCGGAGAAGCAGCCACAGCACAAGCAACCGGAGAATCAGAAGCAGTAGAGAGAGAACCGATCTGGCAATGCTTCTCATCTTGCGAGACCATAGCAAAAACTTTGTCAATAGCAGGAAGAGGATCCATCATGAGAATCTGACCATGAACATTGACGAATTGCTCGCTGAGTCCCATCAAGAACGTCACGACACACTCATCTTGAAGATGATCAAGAAGAGGCTTGACGCCGTCACACGTGCAAGTGTGCACAGGGCGATACTCGCCTAATTCTTCCCACATCGCCTTGAATTTGGTGTAGTACGCACCGATTTGCGATGAACCTTGAGTGCAATTGACGAGATCCTTCTTCAATTGGAAGATACGAGGACCGTTGCGCTGCTGGAATCGATTGTGAAGATCCTGCCACATAGCAGCAGCGGCGTCGCCGGAGTAGAGAACACTGGCAGCAATTTCCTTGCTGATTGAGTTAAGAATCCATGACGAAATGGTGCTATTGTTGCGATTCCACGCGAGAAAGTTAGCATCATCTTCGCTAGGTTTTTTGACTTTTCCGGTGACGTAGCCAGCTTTGTTCTTGCCGTCAAGTGCCATGAGCATGGAACGCTTCCAGGAACTTAAATTGTTCTCAGTGAGAGGTTGAGTGACGAGACCAAGGCCGGGATTGTCCGATGCGTGAAGGTAGTAGACGTTGTCGCGATTTTGCGCCGGTGTGGCCATGGTTGCGGTTGATGACGACGAACCAGGAGCACGCAAGGAGCAAAGAAAACGAGAGAAAAAACGGAGCGACGCAGAGGCGACGACCGGAGGAATCAGAGTTGGTGAAGAGCGACAGTGGCGAGAAGAACCAGGGTCACTTCTGATACCATGTTAATCTCAGTGGAGATGAGAAAAATGCTTTTCATTGATGATGAGAAAAGTAGTTACAACAGTCAACTATACAACATATATACCTCTAGTTAATCTATGATTAATCTAATCTAACTACAGTCAACATTTAACTAAAGCTAACTGTAATTAAACTAACTCAACTAAGTCAGTTACATTGACTAATTAAATACAATAATCAGCAACTAAAACTAAATGATAAATAGGAAGAGTTAATATAAACACCCAACCCCACCCCACCCCACCCCTTTCTCAAATCTTCCAAACAGTAATATAAAAACCTTATTGTTGTTTAAGTTTCTGATTAAATGATTTAAATGCATAAAAACGTTATTAGTTGTTTAGAGATTTTAAGTAGTACAGAAGCTGTTTTTCATTTTACTAACAATTATAAAATTATAGAAAGCACTTTTTATTTTTAAAAGTAATTAGATCACAACTTCATTCAGTCAAAATAGCATCTCAAAATTATCAGAAATGTGGTTTTCCCCCTGAAATTTTGATTGTTTTCAACAGCTTAAACAAACACCTAAATTGGTTTTAGTATTTTTTTAAAAAAATATACTATCAAACTGACTTTATTGGTAAAAAAAATTAAACAAACGGGCTTTTAAAGACACTTACTCTGTTCTTCTTTTCCAAACCACCAATGATCCTATCAATAGCTACCTCGAAATGTTCCATTGTGACTTGTGTTTCTTCACCTCTTGCAGCAATTAGAGCAGCTTCATTGCAAACATTAGCAATGTCTGCTCCAGTAAATCCAGGAGTAAGAGCTGCAAGCCTTTGTGAAAAATATGAAGGTTCGTGGTCAAGTTTAATCTTTTTTAGATAAATCTGAAATATCTGATCACGACCTTTAATGTCAGGTTTATCAATTGATATCTGGCGGTCAAAACGACCAGGCCTAAGTAAGGCTTTGTCTAATATCTCGGGTCTATTTGTTCCTGCCATCACAACAACTCCAGCAGTGGTTCCAAAACCATCCATCTCCACCAACAATTGATTTAAAGTACTTTCACGCTCATTATTTGCACCAGAGAAACTTCCACGTCCCCTTGCCTGACCAATTGCATCAATCTCATCAATAAATACTATACTAGGAGCACACTGCCTTGCTTGCTGAAACAAATTTCTCACCCTAGATGGTCCAACCCCAACAAACATTTCAGTGAAATCAGAACCAGATATAGAAAGAAATGGCACACCAGACTCCCCTGCAGTTGCTTTTGCTAAAAGAGTTTTTCCTGTGCCTGGAGGTCCCACCAGAAGAGCACCTTTCGGAATTTTGGCACCAAGCTCTTCGTATTTCTTAGGGTTCTTGAGGAAGTGCACAAACTCCATAATTTCTTGCTTTGCCTCATCACAACCAGCAACATCTTTAAAATAGACCTAAACAAAATAAACTAAATGAATACAAATAATAACAAAAATGACTAAATTGAAATTTAAAAAAAAAAATGTAAGTCTCCATGTAAAAGTTATGTAGACTACTGATCAATAGCCATCATATTAACGGACACATCATTAATCAGAATAGACAAAAAGGACGAAACTGAAATTTAAATTAAACTTAAAAGACCAAGATGAGAAGAAAAACCATAAATGACCAAACTGAAAGTTTGAATAAATATAAAGCACCAAAAAGTGCATTTTTGAAAAGAAAAAAAATAAGAAAGCTACCGACCTTGTTTTGTGCATTTTGGTCTACTTTAGTGACGTGGGCTTTTCCTATGTTGAATATTCCACGGGAACCGTTACCACTGAAGCCACCACCAAGACCGAGTTCATCTCGTGCCATCATAAAAAAATACAGCATAATTCCAAAACCAAACAGTTGTGGAACAAGTTTCATCAATTCCAGATACCAAACTTTTTCAGGAGAATATGTTACAGGTACATAATCATGAGGGTCAATGCCTAGAGCTTCTTGCGCTTTATCTAACTTTTTCTCAAATGAGTCAACACTTCCAATATTGATATAATGCTTATATTTGCCTCGAGATTCCTTTGTTACAGGAAGGTTTCCTTTGACTACTTCACTGTCTGTTTGATTACGGGGAGAGCTCCTTACATATATTTTGGCAACTGATTTGTTTGACACTAAAATGTAATCTACTAACCCTGGTTCCAAAAGGTTATTTTTAAACTCCTGAAAGCTAATCTGCAGAGAATCATATTATGGTCCACGTTATTAGCAAGATGGTGATGATATATACATACACTTTCAACCATAAAATCACCATGAAGCAAGTGACTTTTAGCCAAAGAAAAATAAACTGAGTAAATTCAAGTCAAGTTAAAATTAGCAGTAACTTTTAGCCAAAAAATTTAACTGAGTAACGTCAAGTTAAAAACTCCAAATTAAAGTCCTTCACAAAATGAGAATAAAGACTCCAAAGTCTAAACGTAAAAACCCAAGGAAGTACTAGAAGAAGGTTTCAGCAAATATAGAACTATAATTAATAATTAATTATAATACAAAATATAAAACACAATTCTAATTTATCATAATCACTTTTATATTTCCATTTTTTTCCATTCATTAAAGAATGAAGATCATAGTCATAATGTTCAAGCACCACAATATTCATTTCTTATGAATTTGAAATCATTGTACTCATCATTGCCGTGACAATGTTACCTCTTTTCCTCTTATTTTCATCAGAGCTGATGTCAATGTCATCATCCACTACACTACTTGATTTTTAGTGAGAAAAGGTACCACTCCGATTTGTAAAAAGCCACCTGATGCTTGTTGCTGCAAAGTGCAAACCATTATATTGTTAGAAACTGCGGGCCCCCAACGAAATTCATTCCATGCATAACAATATCCTTCCCTTATTTTTCTCTAACAGATCTCACAGTTGCACCAGCTCTCCTTTTATCTCGATTAGCAGTTTCCTCACAATATCTTCTCAAAAATATATTCTCAAGATTGTTTTAGAGAAAAATAAACTCATAGTATTTCATTAAAAGTCAATGACACAAGCACAGCAACACAAATTATAAGCACAAAATTTAATTTTGAAGGGCTCAGTATAATTTTTAATGTGCGAAGCTTTGAATATTATATGTTGCTTTCTTTGCTTATCATTGTTTACTGTATTTTGCTAAAAACAATAAAGATGATATTTTATTATTACCAGTCTAACCCTGGCCAGACGCTGGTCACACCGGTTCAACGTCCGGTGCAGTTTTGATTACCTTGAACATTACTAAATTATAATTATATGCTAATTAATAACAAATAAAGATGTAGAAAAATAATGACAAACATGACTATCAATATATACACATATATTTGCTGTCAAAATATATATATATAGGCGTCTCTCTCTCTCTGATATATATATATATATATATATATATATATATATATATATAATTAGCAATTAAACACACATGCATAGAGACACATATAGTGGGTTTATTGTGGACCCTACCCATGAATTAGAGAATCCAGTATTTACTATGTTGTCTATATTAATTTATTTATTTTTTGGTACAATATATTAATTTTTATTTTACTTTAAAATCCATTAAGTCTTTTCAAATCCATAAAATACGTTCATATCTTTTAAATTTTCAAATTCACTAAAACCTAAACTAGAAAATCTGAATTATAAAAAAATTTAAACAAAATCCTATAAGTTATTGTATTTTGACCAAAAATCCTATAAGTCGTTAAAATCCTACGTAACCTTTTAAAATTCTCACTTTTAGTGCAAAATTCTTTTAAGTAATGTCTGGATGGAGTAATTCAAATTTATAGGGAATCCAATTGCTTCAATTAAATTCTCTTCATTTGTAAAATGTATTGTTTGGATGAAGTTAATGAATTGCATCATTTGTAATTTATTTCCCTTTAAATTGCATTTTAAATTAACTATCATAATTTATAATACATAATAAACTATATATATTAAAAAAATTATCATCATAAAAATTATATAAATTAACATAAAATTTATTTATTTTTTGTTACAAAGAATAAAAAATATTTAAACAAAATAATTATAGTCAAACTAAAATTTGTATTAAAAGAACATACAATATACAAATATAAACCATGTACCTACAAAAAATATGATTCACATTGAGAATGTCATATACACAAATATAAATCATATATCTATTAAATGTAATCCTTCACATGGAGAACATCTTTTACACAAATATAAACCATATATCTACTAAATGTAATTTTTCGCATGAAATATGTTGTCCGGAAAAATATAGTTACATGGTCCAACCCTAATGCTTCCTCAAGCTCTGCAAACTCTTCGTTTAGTTTACACTTTCTTGAAGCATCAACTACACCAGTAACAATAGTCTCTATCTGGATATATAATGTGTTCTCATGATTTTCCTTGGTATTTTTTAAAAACATCTCAGCATTAGTGTTCATAAAGAAACTATATCAGTAGACCTTCTTTAAAGGCATTAGTGCTGCTCACATGCAGGAAAGAAGCTATACCAGTACTAAACCTTGTTTAAAGGCAAGCAACTTAGCAGCTTTTATAGATTACTCACTTAAAACATGTTCATAAAGAAACTTGAAATCGTTTTTGTAAATTTAGTACCCACCTCCTGGCATAGTTCAAATCAATTGGCTAAAGAAAGGAGTTCTGTTGTGTTCATTTACTAGGAAGTAAATCAAGTAAAGAACGACTTCTCTCTTCAATGTCTTAGGTATACTCTGTTGTGGTCAGTTGAATGCATATACTGTATATCTTTGGTTTCTTTGAATATCATCATTACTAGTTGATTTTCACAAAACTAAAATCAACTACAGCAATTGATCCAGAAAGCACCACTTTATAAAAGAGAATTGCAGCACTACATTAGTACATTTCCAGTAACACGAATTGAAGGAGAAAGAAGAACTTATCACCATGGAAGGGATCCTCAGATTTTCTAGTAAGAAATCAGATACTCACACATACACAAACAAGATTAAGAAAAAAGGAAGAATTTCTACTTCATTTTCAGCATGTTTTCCATACTCAAGTACTGATCATCTTCTCTTGGTTAAAATGTATGTAATATGCATAATTCATCTTCCTTTATGCTGTTGCATTTGCAAGCAGTTGTACTTAGTAAATAATCAGCAAATATAATTTTTGAATTGTCTCCCAAAGTGCAACTTATTTGGTAAGACGCTTCACCTGCACCTAAATGGTTGTGGGATCGAGTCATAGAGGAGGGAAGTGGAGAACACTATTGATCCCTTTTTGAGAATGAGAAAGAAAAAAACTTTGAGGTTTGAATACCTTGTTGCCAACAGAATCAGCAACTCTCAAATGCACATTTTCATCACAATATTAGTAACTAAGCAATTGGCTACGAATAAGATTAGTTAATTATATCAAAAATGGAACACTCATATTCTTAAACTACATTAACAACAGTAAAAGATAATCAAAACATGTCAAGAAAGAGAACATAAAAGCATGTCAAACAATCTTAATAGGCATAGCAAAACAATCTTATATTGACTTTTAATCAAACAGCTAGCATGCAACCATATTTATGGTATCAAGTATCAACTCTTAGCCAAACTATGCATCCTACGCTTACTTTCTCAACACCAATAAATATAGTAGAAGCCAGCACCAAGAATGAAGCAATAACAAACTGAAACATAGTGTAAACATAGAAAAGCGATTCAAAAGCAAAAATGATAAAGTTGCAAAAAATCATTACTAACTAACCTCTGGTTTGAAATATAGTCAAAATTGAAACGAAAGCGGCAAGGTACTGTGAGCTACCGCATGAGAAGACGAAGTCTGAAACTGCGACACGAGAGAGAAAAGAGTTCCAACAAAAGACGAGAGCTACTCCAAACACTAATGTGAACCCGGAAAGTTATGGTAGAGAGAGACGAGGAACATTCATGAGAGAGAGAGAGAGAGAGGCGTTGGGTTTCTGCCATGGATCGAGTGGGAGTGACGACCATTAATTTTTTAAAATTCTATTCATTCAAACAAGATATTTTAGATCAAACAAGGCTTTGGGTTTCTATTCATTTTTGACTTGTATATCCTTGGGGGTTAAAAAAGAGAAATGTTATTTGGAACAATTTTTTGAATAAAAAATGTACCAAAATACGAATAGATATTCGAGGAAATAAGTGTATAATATATTTAATTTTAAATTAAATTCAATGTTATATATCTATAGTATAGTATACCTTGTCAAAAAAATGTCTATAGTATATTTATTTTAAAATAAAAAATAAATATATTCTACACGTATTTCTCCTGCTAATGAAGGTTGGCTCATTTGATAAGGAGTTGGCTTATTCCTCAGAAGGCATAAGGTCATGGGTTAAACTCCCGCTGCCGATGTGAGGACCTCTTTGGTGGATGATCTGTAAGTACCTTTGTAAGTGCTCAAAGAGCCTTAAAGCCTGTCCTGATCCTGGTGAGCCCCGGAGCCCAACTCACCTAAACTTTATTGAAACAAAAAAAACAAAATTGGGCCATTCTCGTAAAAATAAAAATTGTGAGTTTTTATAGTAGGAAACCTATAAAAACTCATAATCTGTAGCCTCCCAATTCACGGTTTTCCTCAAAGCCTCGGTTGGACTCTCTTCTTTGCTTTTGTTGGTAAAAAGTAGCGGATAGCGGATGAGCTACCGGATAGCGGATAAGTTAGTTAATAGCAAATTATGTGTTCGATAAAAATTACGGTTAAAATAGTTGATAAATGTAAAATGACATAAAAGAATATTTAATTAATGATTAAATTATTTAATGATGACAAAATGCTTAAAAAGGAAATAGAAGTAATTTAAGAAAAATAATAAGAATAAAAATGCTAAAAAACTGAGATGTTATATGTATCCGCTAAAACACTACTTGAAATATAACGCTACTTTAAAGTAGTTTTTAAAAAACGCTAAACTCTACCCAAAAACGCTAAAAGTGAGATTGTCGCGTCCCATCCGCTAGCGGATAACAGATGAGACTATCATATTTGACTCGCATGTGATGAGTACATATATTTGATAAGCACTAGCGTTTAGCATTTTTCGAGTGGCGTTTAGTGTTTTTCAAAATGCTACTTCAAGTGCCGTTTTACCGGATAATGTATAGCTCACTTTTTGGCATTTTTACCCTTACTATTTTTCTTAAATTACTTCTTTTTCCTCATTAAACATTTTGTCATCATTAAATAATTTAATCATTAATTAAATATCATTTTATGTCATTTTAGATTTAGGCTAAATTGCACTTTTGGTCATTTATCTTTGACTAAAGTTTCATTTTAGTCACTTATCTTTTTTTCCTCGTTTTGGAGCTTTATCTTCCATTTTTGTGTCAGTTTGGTCCTTTATCTTTTTTCTCACTTTGTTCCCTTATCTTTCATATTTGTTTTAGTTTGGTCATTTTTTAAAAAAACACAGAAAAATGAAGAACACTATGAATGTGTTCAATAATACCAAGAACACTTCGATTTCTTGTTTATTGAATAACTCATGCAATACTCGACCAAATTGAATGAAACTAGACTCTAACTAGAATAAAATTTTACAAGGAATTCAATGAAACCAAAATTAAGCTCAGAAAAATGCTTATGCGCAAAATAACTAAAATCTTGAATTTGAAGTTCAAAAAACCTTCAACAATGGTGATTTTGCCATAGAGCACCAAATTGAAAGATTCTTGAACATAAAATGCTCGAAATTGAACAAGGAGATTGAAATTGGTTGATTGCGAAATTGTAATTGGTTGACAGAATATCTTTCAAACTATCTCTGTCAATGAGAAATCTTTCAAACTATGACTGTCAATGAGATATCTTTCAAGAAAACTTAACGGCACGTTGAATTATTAAAACACATAGAAGAATATCAATGTGTGTGCTACATCCCTACGGTATTCATATTAAAATACATCAAAATTAAGGTAACAATTATAAAACATGTGCCAACAAATTATACACCACCAACATTTATTAAAGAGTAAATTGAACTATGCCTCTATTAATGTTTCAATAGCAACCATAGGCATTGCAATAGGGTCTAAATGTTATAGTGTCCGGAAATGCCTCTCTGATATTATGAATACTCTGTAGTGCATGATCCACTCCTGTACTGCACACTGATGTACCACCTGCATCCATGTCGCATTTGGATTTAACATTTAGATTCACATTGTATATTCTTTTCACTATCAAATCAATTTTTTTAACATCATCAAATCCTTTTGAATCATCAAAACGTATGCAAACTATATAGGTATGAAACTCATTCTAAAACTAAATTGAGATGTGATGTGTCCAAATGCAACTAATCTATTTTTCATTCATTCATCAGTAACAATTAGGAACCACTTACCACTACTGTATGGAGGCTCAAACCTTTGGCTGTCACTAAATTGCGGACACTATCATCGAAGAACAACTGAAAAGTGTAAAAACAATAAAATATAAGTAAATAAATAATATCATTTGTCACATAGTGAAAATGCAAATAATAAGAATAATGACGAGTTTCTCCAATATCTTTTCTGTTCACAAATGAAAGTGTGGACTCAAATTTAATTCAATAGCAATATATTCATTAATGACATAAGGATCTTCGCTCTTACTGTTCTTTGAGGGTCAATGTCAGCCAACTTGAAAGCTTTTTCAAATGCATCTTTAAATGGTTTGCAGATAACTGGAGTTTTTGGAAGCACCATATTTGAATCAGAGTGGCGCGTGTACTCACAAAAATCAAAAATTTCCGTCGTGGTTGGCCGCGTTTCACTCTTAACTTCATCATCAAGAGGGTTGTTGTTGTTAAATGAATTTAGAGTATCAAAGCTTATGATACTTTCAAAACAATCCTCTAGTCCAAGTCTTTTAAGTACTCTAATTGCATGTCTTGTGTCTGCATTGGTAAAAACCTGAAAAAGGAAACAAAAAGTACATACTATATAATGTATACTTACACAAAATGACGAGAGAGGTATTACTTTCACAATTAAGAAATAACACAAACTTACAACTTTTTTGAGAGGTAGGCTTTGCAAAATGCCCCTGAGAGCTGGGTCCTCAGTACATTATATTGCAATCTCCCATGAACAAAACTGTTTAACACAATAGTTTTGTTTTAGATGTCAAATTCACGTGGTTTCAAAAAGAATGGCTAAATAATACAAAACTTTTGAAATCACAAATTACCTATGAAATTCATCATAGTCAAAATCATAGCCAATTGCCTGGCGAGAGGAAGAGAGACAAAATGGTTGGCCCGTTAATCATCAAATCATCATATTTGCATTTAAAAAAAGGTGCTTACAATTAAGAGATTAATTAAATAGTACCCTTAGACCAGCCATTGTTGTTCCATAAGTCTTGTATAATGAATAGCATAATTCTGGAACTTTAGCAGGCTCCATTCCAAGTTTTTGAAGCATATACTCTGTGCAATAGTTTCGATAAATAAGTGAATTCACGTTTCAACAAAAATACCAAATAACATTATACACATACAAGGGTCGTAACATTATACACATACAAGGGTCAACAAAAATACCAAATACCATTATACACATACCAAATAACATTATACACATTACCTTGGATATTATTTGCTGTTTGGGCAGATATTCCAGAACTCAAAGGATAAAGGGTGTCATCAATATCTAAAAACATCAAAATCAAATTTGGACAATGAAGCATGTGAGAGAGAAATATTCAATGCTTATTATTATGAAAGTCTCGGCTTACCAAATAAGAGACAATCATATTTTGGGGAGGGATCCTCTAACTTTTTGGAGGGAACTTCCCCCTAACTTTGTATCTATCTATCTCTTCTAATACATTCTCTCTCATCATAATTTCCCTCCATTTTTTCTTTTCTCTCTCATAAGAAAAGACTAAAGTTAGGAAAAGTTAGAGGCTTGGAAGTTAGAGGATCCATTTCCTCATATTTTGTGTTTGAAACTTCATGGAACTGAGGCCCGTTTTCCATTGTGAGAGACAAAGATTCGATTCAGAGAATGAAGAGAAGAGAAGGGAGTATGGAGAATGGAGAATAGAGGGAGAAAAGAGAGTTTAAATAGAAAAGTGAAATGAAGAGCATTTAACTTAATACTACAGAATGCGTTTCTTCGGAATCATCCGTGGACCGTCGTGACTAGGCAGAGGAATAAAAAAAAATTATGCTTGTCATCTAAAGATTATAGGCGACGCTAGCCTCTTCAGCATGCATCCGAGGTGGCTCACTTCATCTTCATTGCAAAACCGCGCGAAATCCTACGTGGCCTACCATTGCAGTTGTGTTTCCCTCTTCAGAAATGGCGCGCAACCTACATGGCAAGCTGGTGCATCCTTCTTCACGTAGTTGGATCAATTCTAATGGTGCTGTGGTGGTTTTGTCAGTGCCAAGTTGCTCTGCACTTCCATCCGTGTGCGCCTTCCTTGCATGGTTTCCTCGGCTACTTCACAGCACGTGGTGTGCTTAGAAGAACTTCATTAATTGCACCATTACTTCACCCAGCTCCCGCGCTCTCTACTCTTCACTTCTTTTCTCTTCTTCACGTTTCATTCTTACATATATTCACGTCTTCTTCTCTTCTATTGGTTCCATTTGAATTTTCCCCAATCCATGAGCTTTTGGTTGCTGCACATTCTCTTTTTCCAACAAAACTAATCATTTTTTTAGATATCAAATCTTTGTTGCCTTAACTCACTCCTTCAATACCTTTTCTTTAAAATCCTTGCACATTTCCCTTTCACAACATCTGCTACATTGTCTTCCTCACTATCTCTTTGTTTTCGTTTGCTTTCCATTCACTTCCTTTTTGCTAAAACCATGTCCACTCAGCAACTCATTGCACGTGTATGTGTTCTTCCTTTCCCTTTGTGTTTCTTTTTGTCTTTCCAGTGCATTTTTGTTCCACTAACGTTTTCATCATCTTACTTATAGGGTTCTGCATCTTACTTTACCCCTTTGGATCATGCTGTTATCAAGGAGATCGAAGGCAGCATAAGGACTTTGTTTTGCTTCTTTGATCCTTCTTTGGTACTGCATGCTTCACTGATATGTTTATTCTTTGTTTGTGATCATTGTTTTTTCTTTCTTTAATTTGTGTTGTTATTTGTTTTGTTTTTTGGGAACAGGCTTTTGCTGTGTTGCCATTTATGTCAACACTTTTGGAACGTACCCTTCCTTATTTTGTGACCCTTATCGATCGGGTTGGTACACGTTTTGAAGTGGCTGTTAAGTGGAGGTTTGGATTGCTTCACTTATGTGAAGGGTGGAACAACATAGGTTTTGTGAAGGGTGGAACAACATAGGTTTACATTATAAGCTTAGGTTTGGTGGTTGGGTGATAATGACTTATTTTGATGATTTTGTTTTCAAGATTGATGTGAGGGATCGTTCTTTCATGAAAATACCATGCCCAAGAGCTTCTGTCTTTTATTCTATTGGAAATATTGGTGAACCTATTGTTATTGATCCTGATGATTTTCCTCTTGAGAAATTTAAACATCGTGACCTTACTTGCACTCCAACAGCTTATTGTACTACTCTCAATTTCCTTGACCTTATCTCACTGGTGAGATTTCTACTTTTCAGTTTGTGCTGCTATGGTTTTTCATTTGTGTTTTTTATGTGTGTTTATTTGTTTTTCTTATATTCATGCAGCGTATCCCTGAGTCATTTTGTCTCACTACGATACCTCAATCTACTACCAAGGTCATTGTTGTTGATGAGTGGAACCGTTCTTGGACTTGCCCTCTTGAGTGGTTTAATTCACCTACTCTGGCATGTCACCTTGCCCAAGTTTCAAAGGGTTGTTACCTACGTGGGGAGTGGTACAGCTTATGCAAGACTAGGTGCCTAAATGAGGGGCAGGATATAAGGCTTAGTCTTTCTAAAGACCATCGCAATGTATTCTACCTCAGCTTAAGTTGGTTTGGCAAGAATTAAATTTGGGTCTCCTTCTGCCTTCTATGGTGGTGGCTTCTGCCTCAAGTCTGGGTAGTGTTGGTGTTACTATTTAGGTTATCTAATGATGTAGTGTTGGTGTTATTATTTAGCTTATCTAATGATCTAATGTGTACTTTTGCTTTTTGGGGATTTGGTTTCGTTTTAGTGTTAGTTAAGTAATATGCCTTACCCAAGTTTGTATTGAACCTATTGTAATTACTTAATCTGTATTTGTAGGTTTTTTAGCAGGTGTTAACCTTTCTCTGCCTGTAGTAGTTGGTGGTTGTTTAGGGACTTGGGTCTGTCTTTAATGTTTCTTTGTTTAGTGGTAATCTATATATTTGGTTTTATTTTATTCGCTTTTGGCATTAGATCTTACTTTTTTTTATTTTCATCTGGTGCATTACATTTTTACTGAAGTCACAATTACTTCCTTCTTTCAACTGCTGCCAAACATAGCTTTTATTGCTTTCTTCTTTTCATAATCTACAAGTGGCACTATATTCTTTTGATACATGTTTGCTTCAACTGGTGCCTCTCAGGTTTCCCATACACATTGCTCCATTACTTATTTTACATTCTTTTATAAATATATGCTCTGTCTTCCAATTTCACACTCAAAAAATCACTTGGTTCCAACGTAAGCTCCTTTTATTCTTTCACCCTTCTTGCTTACTCTTTATTTTATGTTATTTGTTTTCTCACACACTGTGTTCTACATCTATAGATGGATCATAGAATGTTGCATACTGTCAATAGGGGTCCAAACATGGGGTTGAATATCAAGTTTGAGATTTATGAACTTGAATACGTTCCATCTCATGTGAGCAATTCTTTCCTTTATTCCTCATTTTATAAAAAAGTACTCCCATCTTTGCTAACTTTTAATGTTTTGTGCTTGATAGGTTGAGGCTAAACTTCCTTATCTATTTTCTTCTGAGCATATTCAACAAGTGCCAGACCGTGTGATTCTTTTTGATTCCACTGGTAATCAGTTTGAGGTTGTTGTTGTTAAGAGAGATTCTGAGGTGTTTTTCACACAGGGTTGGCGTCAGGTGGGGAGATTTTATGGTTTGCATCTTGGTGGGTGGTTTCGGCTGATGTATGTTCGCTTTGATCGGCTTTTTATTGAGGGTCGTGATAGGTTTTTGGGGTATCCTTACCATGTTGGACCTCCCAAATTTATTAGACTTGGTCAGGAACCTGCTTTGGTTCAAGATGATGATCTTATTTCTAATTCCATGGATCAATCAATGTATGTTGGTAGGGTTCCTACCTTGGTGTTTACTTTGTACAAGACACTTGCTACTGCTGATATGACCACATTGTTCTTGGTTTGTTTCTTTCCCTGTGATTTATTTGAATTTTTTCATTGGTGGCCTGTATGTCTTATGTTTGTGTCTTATTGTTGCAGCATCTTCCTATTCAGTTTTGTGAGATGGTGCTTTCAAGGAATGATTGTGACATTATACTGGTTGATGAGATGGGTAAAGCTTGGCCCTGTCATCTTATCTTTCCAAGAGGTCCTAACTCTTCTGAAGTTCGTCTTCATGGATGGTCTCTATGCCGCCAAGCAAATAATTATGCTGAGGGTCTTTCTTTGAAACTTGAAGTTCCCATTGAGCAGAATACCAAGTTTTTGTTTCTGAATAAGGCTTAGTTTTGTCTTAGGAGTTTCTTTCTCCTTTTAATCAATGTAATCTTTTACTTTTTTAGTACATTCGTGTGTGCTTCTAACTATCAGGAACTTTGTTCTTCCTTGCTGTAGTTTGTATTCCAATTGTCCTTCTTTAATGAAATAATATATTTGTTCAAATTGCAAGTATAAGGAACCTCCAATTGTCCTTTAATGAAATAATCAATGTAATCTTTTAATTTAATTCTCATATGTTTCCTATAATTGTAACTTCAAATTTGTTCATTAATCTATTTTGCCAATATAAGGAACCTCAAATTAATAGTAAACATTGCTTCCTATATGGTTTGCATGTCTTTGTTTAGAAACTAACCTATGAAGTTGTATTCATGAACCAAGTTAATCTAAGTAAACTCACTCATACAAATATTGTGCATGCCTTCCTTTATAAACCAACCTATGAAGTTGTATTCGTGGACTAAGGTAATCTAACTAAAACCAGTCATCTACTTACGCTATTCGTCTTTACTATTCTCACTAGTTCTATCCAGCTAACTTATATTTCGTTTGCCTGCAATGTGATATGCATGTTTCCCACTTGCTTCCTTTATTATGACCCAAACTGTGCTCACTGCATTGTAGTTCAATACTTGCCATCTCCTATTCGTTTCTTTGCCGTTGCCATCTAGTGTGCATTTCTTTGGTTAGTCTTTGGAGATTAAGTGTCCTTCTCATCGCATGCTTGACATTTTCTTAACATACCATTGCTTAACGTGCATACATCCACCTACTTTTCTTTTGACTTTGCATGGTTGCCACGTGGTTCTGTCGTTCTATTCCCTTGGTTTCCCATTGATCACCTAAGCTTACATTCTCTTCCATTCCCCTGACATATTGATGCATCGTTGTCATTCTGATTGTTCTTCTTTGTTTGTACCCTGTCATAGGTTTTCATTAGTTAACCCTTATACTTTTTCTGACTTTCTTTTAGCATGTTTGGCACTTTGCCTTTCTTTTCTTTGTTAACCTCTATCTGCCACAAATGCTCTTCTTTTCTTCTTGCATGGTTGACACTTCCTTTTACTTTTGTCTTCCAATTGGCTTTTATTGGTCGTCCCAACTTACACTCTCTGCCAATTATGTTGCATGCTTACCATTTGGTCACATTTGAATTTATCTTAACAGCTATAATTAAATGCTCCTTATCTCTTACCATGCTATTTATCCTCTATAAAACCCTATCTTCTATCGCCTTTCAACCATAGCCAAGTTGTTTGTTTTCCCCTTGCAATACTTCAATTGTTTTCTTTAATCAACATGCCTTCCATTGCAGAAATTGTCCCTGGGAAGATTGATTGGTCCTTAGCTGTTCGTGTGATTCGCCTTTGGGTTGTTCTAGAGTTCAAGAATCCTTCCAATCCAAATACCCTTGAAATGATACTTCCTGATAAGAAGGTTTTACATTATTCTTACTTTTTAAGAATATTCACTTCCTAAGTTATTTGTTTATAAATTTTCCCTTTCAAATCTATGCAGCTAGGGAAGATCCATGCAACTGTTAAGCGAGGTTTATTGAAGACTTTTGAACCTATACTTGAGGAGGGTTCTACTTATATTATTGATAAGGTTTTGGTTGCTGCAAATGATACCAAATATGCAACTACTAACCATAAGTATAAGCTTAATTTTATGGGGATTACCACATGTATGCCTGCTGATGCGCGTTTCATACCTGCCATTCACTTTGAATTCATGCCTTTCTCTGAAATTGTTTTGACTGAAAAGGAGGATGTCCTTATTGGTATGTCCTTCATTTTAGTTTTTGTTTTCTTTTTTTGAAATTTGATTTTTGGCTATATGTTACATGTATATATAAATGGTGTACGTATTCCTTTCAGATGTTATTGGCCGTGTTATCCAGAAGGATACTCTCAATGAATATGAACACAATGGGACTACAACTAGCATGCTCCGTTTTACCCTCCAGGATCTTAAGTACTTATACTTTTGTAATTTTTGAGTACTGTCTTTTGACTTCTACTTGCCATAGTTTCCATAATTTGTTGATTTCATTTTTCCTCTCATACCAACACATGTAGGCTTGATACTGTTCAGTGTACTTTTTGGGGCCACTATGCTGAGACCATGCACGACAAATTAGAAGCATATGGCACCTCAACTCCCCCTGTTGTCATTCTGCAGTTTTGTAGGCTGAAAAAATTTCAAGGTCTTTATCTTTTGTTACTTTCTCTACTACATGGTTTGTTGAATTTTATCCCTTTTCCCTTGCCGTGATTTTCTTTGATTTTTTATTTCTTCTTCTCTTTAGGTGTCACTGGTGTGTCTAACACTTTTCATGGAACACGCGTGTTCTTTGAGACTGAGATCCCTGAGATACTTGCTTATAAATCGGAGTATTTGACTCTTCTTTTAGTTTGTCCATGTTTCTTTTAACTTAAGTTTCTATTGATTCTTACGTATCTTTCATTTCTTCTTTTATTTCTTAGCATGTCAAATTCTTCCACCATGCCAACGCAGACTATTACTCAAGTTACTGCACCTGCTCCTTTGACCTTGCTTGAAGATTTTCTTCAGACTCCTAAGATGACCATATCTGACCTTTTGGAGGCATCTGATGTATTTTCCTTTTGAACCTTTATATGTGCATACACTGAATTATTTCATTCCTATCTTCCATATACCATCACCTTTTTTCTTTCTTTGGGTTTTTCTTTTAGGTTTGCCTAGCTGTTGTTCTTGCACAAGTTATTGAAATTGATACTGAATATGGCTGGTATTGTGACTCATGCAACAAGTGTCTTAGAAAGGTACGTAGGCAGGGAAACAAACATTTCTGCAGGAAATGTAGCAGAGTTGTTACTGCGATTCCTAGGTTGCTTTACTTTCTTTTATATTTTTTTTGCCCTGTCCTACATTTTACTATATACTTTACTTTGCCTTAATTTTAACGTCTTCTATTCTATTTTGATTGTTGTTTTCCTGTTGTCCTAGATTCAAATTGGAAGCCAAAGTCATGGATTCTACAGGTTCCACAAACTTTGTCCTTTTTTATCGTGTCGTTACACGATTCTTGGGAAAGACTCCCAGCAACTTCTTGAGCCTCCAAACAACCCTGCTGAGCTGCCAGCTGATTTTCAGGATTTTTTGAATAAGAACCTACTTTTTAAGGTTGAAGTTGTGGAGGGGAACGTCACACAACATTGGCAGCATTTTGCTATTAAACGTATCACTTCTGATGAGACTATCATCGCTCCTTTTTTGGCAAAGTATAAGGATTTGGTCTGTATTTTAACATAGATTCATCATCCTATTCAGTTTTGTGTTCCTCTATGTGTTTTTCGTGTGAATTTAGCCTTTGGCTCCTTTTTTCCTAAAGGGTATTTCAAGCAATGCTGAGGAAGAATTGGATTTTTCTGATAATGCTCTTGCTTATGCACCTGCAAGCCCTTTGGTATGTTTTGTACTTATTTGTTTCTCATGGCTTCTTTGCACCATTTTAGTGCTGATCTTTTTTGTGTCATATCCCCTAGGCTTCCTCTGAGCACGTCGGCTCTGTCATGAATACCCATTATGGTTCTGCTTCTGATGCTGACCTTACACCAACTAGCAAAGATGCTTTCCACCATTTCTGAGGGACCTTCAAGTACAGTTCCCACTTGCAAGCGTGCTTTAGACATTGGCAACCAGGATGGTTCTCCTTCAAGGATTCGTGTGTCAGTTGCACCTACTCAGCATGGTACTTCTGGTGGTTCTTCTAATCAGCATCCAATATTCATCCCTGATTCAGAGGTTTCTGCTTTCTTCCCTTTTGACAAGAAGGTTGTCTCCGCACTTGCTTCTCAGGACATTGGGGTGGTTCCTGATTCCCAGACTGATTCTATTTTGGGCACTGTTTCTGCTGGTGGTATATCTATCCCTTCTGATGGTGATGCTCCTGTTTCTTCTGCTGCTGATGTTATTGCCCTCACACAGACTGGAAGTGTTGCAGTTCCTGCGAATCCCAGCTCTGCAACTTAGAGATGTCTTGCACTTGTCTTCTGCTTATTGCACCTGCCCTATGTTTCTCCTGTTTGCTTTTAAGAATAGGTTTAGGCCACCTGTTAGTTCCTCTTTTGTTGTGTTGTATTGAATAAGGCCTTTGTTAAGTAACTTTGTGTGGAACTGAGCTTCATCTCAGCTTATGTAATATATTCCTACGTAATGTGCTTAACTTTCTATCTTTATGTATCTACTTACTTTGTTTCTTTTGTCTTTTCACATGTATTCCATGCAACTTCCCCTTTCTCATAATTTACTTTCTTATTTCCTTGCAATATTTTGTTACTGCACATTCTTCTCTCTATTTTCCTTCCCCCCACGTGAATAACAATAATAAACTACCTTATACTCCAATTTAAACTAGACTTTTACAATCACGTTCTAATGCTTTAATTTGTTCATGTGCATGCGGGTGTTAGTCCATACAAATCTCACCTTTTATCTGTGCCACTATTCCATCCTTAATACATGTTACCACATCTCCCATCCCTTGCTCATTTGAACTTACATATTTCTGCCATTCCTTTGGCTTAGCCTTATATTTTTATCCTTCCTTATTCCAATTCTTTTCTTTCCCACCTACTGCTTAAGGTCTGCCACTTGGCTCCTCATTTCTTTCTTCCATATATGTTGCCAGACTTGCACTTCAAACTTCTTACCTATATTTACCTATCCTTTTTCTGTTTTATTCCTAAACAGGATGGCTTCAAAAAGATTTACTTTGTCAGGGAATGTACCCAGTGGTTCTCATATCAATCCTGATGGTATTATTTTCACTTTCATACATACTTGCTACTTTCTTTCCCTCAATTCATATATCTTTGCCTATCATTCATCTGTAGGTTTCCAACTTTTTACTGCCCCTTCTACTGCTGAAGTTTGTTGTTCTCCATTGAATTCAAGGCTTCCTTCTGGGAAACATGTTCTTAACTCTATACCAAGTCAACCATGTATGTATCTATTCATTATATAGTACTTCTCTTATTTATTCTCCTACAACTTTTTTTAGATTCCTCTTTCTAATACATATTCATATTATTCTCTTTTTCTTTTTCCCTTATTTCCTTCTTCTTTTCTCCATGTTTATTTATAAACTAATGCATGCATGGTTATCAACTTTTACTATCTTCTTTAATTTTTTCATGCAGCTAAGTGTACTACCTTTTCGACTCCTACTCATCCTCCTCTTTTTGCCAAGTGACTTTGTTCAGGAAAACACGTTCTTAGATCATCATCTACTCTAACATGTATGTCTTTTGGACTCTTGCTTTATTGCTTTGGCTTTATGCCTTCCTTTTGTCTAACTTAATTTCCTTTTTCCTTTTGGTTTAAACAGGTTCACCTCATGCAAATTTGCAAACAAAGGACGTTTTGTCCCCCGATATATCTCACCATCAATCTTCTTCTAGCAATGTTGATTTGGTTGCTCCTACTCTTGATGTTTCTCACCATGAATCTTCTTCTTGCAATGTTGATTTGGTTGCTCCTACTCTTTATCTTTCTCACCTTGAATCTTCTTCTTGCAATATTGATTTACTTGCTCCTACTCTTGGTAAAATTTCTATTCTTATTGTTGAACTTTCGGCAAGTGTACCGAATCGTGCAAGTAATAAAACCGGCAAGTACCGGGTATCGTCCTCAAGGATCGAATTTAATTACCAGTTACGTTAACAACTACTAAAGGAACCAAAGTGAACTAGGATGAGATTGATTTGATTGAGCTATGAAGCTCTAAAGTAAAGCAATAAAATATTCTTTTTATGTTTTTAATAATAGAAACGAAGAACGCGTTTGAAAAGATACGATGGAGAAGATGCTAGGGATGAATTCCTATTGATTTCACACTATTGCACTGATTTAATTTGAAGGATAAGCTCTTTCTAATTTTGCTATCAAACCCACAACATTCACTAATTCCTAATTCCTTAGGTAACTAGTCCTTTGTCGATAACTACAAACCCTAATTCCTTAAGCGATTCTAATTAACGACAAGCATTTAAAACGAGGGTTTGCAATATACAACAACTCATAGATTATTCCTAAGCTACGAATTGAAGGTATAGAATTTCAAACATTCAAAAACAAAACTTCCATTTCATAATTGAACAAAATATCATTGTATGAGTTTTCCAACCATAAAAAGCATTAAGCATAGAAATTCGATACGCAAAATACGAGAGAGTATGATATAAATAAAATTCTAAACCATCGACAATAGTGCTACGTCAATATTCATTCATCCCTAACATTAGGGTTTAGTTACACATGATTAAGGAAAAGGAAAGAGAAGAATTACAAATTGGAGATGAAGACGAACACATGTGAAGCTTCAATCCTTGTTCCCAAGTCTCGAATCTTTAACGCCGATATCTAGAGCAATCAGTTCTTGCCGTGTGCTAGGGTTCAGAATACGTCCAAAAAATACTGAAAAACGCGTCCAATGCGTGTTTTAACGCGTCTGCCGCTGATTGGCGCGCCACTCGCGCTCCAGCGCCACTCACGCGCCAGTTGGGCGCCTTTCTTGCTGTCTTCTCGCGCGTGGTGCGCCAATCACGCGCCAGTTGCGCGCCAGTTGGGCGCCTTTCCTGCTGTCTTCTCGCGCGTGGTGCGCCACTCACGCGCCAGTTGCGCGCCATTTGGCTGAATGCTCCTTGCTATTGCACCATTGAGTCCATTTGCCTGCAATGCTTTGTTCTTCAATTCCCCTAGTCCCTGGGCACAAAATCACGACAAAACCCAGCATAAACACTGCATAGCAAATAAATTTCTAATAGCACAAATTGTTAAATTCTCATCAACTTCATTGTTATTCATCAAAAACTCCAAGTAAAAATCCCTTTTTAACACTGAAAACCATCATGTGATGGGGATTCATCACTTATGCATGTTTCCATCTCATTTGCTATGCTCTTTCTTCCATGTTTTCTTCTTTGTTTTCCTAAATAAATTTCCTTTTTCTATTTTCTCTTAACAGTTCAACCTCTGTCCATCTTTGTAGAAAATGATGTTTTGCAGTCTCATATTTCCCACAATGAGCCTTCTTCTTCTAATGTTGACTTGATTGTTACTCCTCTTGGTAAAAGAAATTCCCTTCATCATTTTCCTTTTTCATTTGCTATAATTATACTTGCATGTATATTTATTCCTTTTCTTTTTAATTTTTCAACCTATGGCCATTTTGGAAGGAAATGATGTTTTGCACTCTCATGTTTCCCACCATGAGCCTTCTTCTTCCAATGTTGCATTGGTTGTTCCTCCTCTTGGTGAAAGTTTTTTCCTTCACCATTTTCCTTTCTCATTTGCTGTAGTTATACTTGCATATAAATTTATTCCTTTGCTTTTTTATTTCTCTAAATAGTTCCACCTAATGTCTCTTTGGATGAAATAGAGTCTTTGGCTCATGATGACTCTTCCCCCCATGTTACCTTTGTTGATTCTGATATAGGTAACTTTCTTTATTTTCCATACTCTTTTTGATTCTTATATAGTTATTTACTTACTATAAATAACTTCTTGCTTTCTTTTGTTGGTTCTTATTATTCTCTTTTATTTTCTTCCTTTCTCACTAGGTCCTCCTTCCACTTATTGGAATATTGGGGAACCATCATGTACTTGCGATTGTTGTGGTGCCCTTATGTGGTTTGAGGAACGACTTGATAAACATTTTAGAGCGCGTTCCCCAAAGTTTTCTTTGTGTTGTTCGCGATATTGTTCACGAGGGCGAATTGTTGTTCCTCCATATGAAGATCCTCCTGAGTTATTTGATAACCTTTTTCATAACAAGGACCCTAGGAGCAAGTTTTTCCTGGATGACATTAGGTCTTTTAACAATATGTTTGCATTTACGTCCATGGGTGGAAAGGTTGATAGAACAATGAATAATGGTCGTGCTCCTCCTATATTTGTTCTCAATGGTGAGAACTACCATCAAATTGGTGGATTACTTCCTCTTCCTGGCGAAATACCTAAATTTGCTCAGTTATATATCTACGATACTAATAATGAGATTCGTAATCGAATGTCTGTTGTCAGGTGAATTCCTTCAGTTCTTATTTTGCCATTAATCATTACTAGCATTTTAATTTACTTTGTTTCCTACCTTCTCTCTTTTTTTAGTATGCAAGATGATGCTTCTTCTATCAAATCAGATTTGGTGATGGCAATTAAGGAAGTTCTTGATGAATGTAATCCTTTTGCAAAGAACTTTCGAATGTTGCAACTACATTTATCTGCTGCCCCATTGCCTGATGTAAAATTACGTATCCTTGGTAAAAGGAGTCGCGATGGTCGCCGTTATAATCTACCAACTGCATCTGAAGTTGTTGCTCTTCTTGTTGGTGATTTTGACACTGCTGGTGATGATAGGGATATTGTTGTTCAGACACAAACAGGTTTGTTGCAACGTGTTCCCCTTTTCAGTGCTTCATATTTGCCAATGCAATATCCAATTCTTTTCCCACGCGGTGAAGACGGTTTTGTTGAACATATTCAATTTAGCTCTTCTTCTCATGCTCAAAAGATCAAACGGGGAAATGTGACACTTAGGGAATGGTTTGCTTATAAAATACAACATCGACTTTTTGAAAATTCCCTCTTATTGTATGGAAGACGGTTATTTCAACAATTTTTGGTTGATGGCTATAGCATGATTGAAGCAACCAGATTGCAATGGGTTAGGTTTCATCAAAAGGATATTAGAGTTCATCTTTACAGTGGCTTAGCCGATGCAATTTTAAGGGGGGAAACTAACACTGCTTCCACTGGCAAACGTATAATACTCCCTTCCACTTTTGTAGGAGGTGCACGCTTATATGCTTCAAAATTACCAAGATGCTATGGCAATTTGTTCATGGGCTGGATATACTGATCTTTTCATTACCTTTACTTGCAACCATAAATGGCCTGAGTTATCTACTTATTATGATACTTATGGATTTGCTTCCCAAGATAGGCCTGATATGGTTTGCCGCCTTTTTAAGATAAAGCTTTGCCAATTGATAAAGGATATAAAAAAAAAAGGTGATATATTTGGTAAAGTTAAATCAGGTGATTATCTTTACTTTTTATTTGGCCATTAGTTTCTTTATTGTTTTCTTTGTTATTAATACTATTTATCTTTTTTTGTAGTCATCTACACAATTGAGTTCCAAAAAAGGGGATTGCCTCATGCTCATATTTTAATCTTCCTTTCTCCAGAGTCTAAGTATCAAAATGCAGATGATATAGATCGTTTTATATTAGCTGAAATTCCTGATAAAAATGCCGAGCCTAATTTGTTTAGAGTTGTTACCTCTTGCATGATTCATGGACCATGTGGTCCTAATAATCCAAGTTCGCCATGTTTACAGGACAATAAGTGCACCAAATACTTTCCAAAGAAGTTTGTTGACTACACAACCATTGATGCAGATGGTTACCCAATTTATCGAATGCGTGAAAATGGTGTGGTTGTTAAAAAAGGTAATACTTTTGTTGACAATAGCTTTGTTGTTCCTTACAACAAAACTTTGCTTCTTAAATATAATGCTCATATCAATGTTGAATGGGGTAATCAATCAAGAGCTGTCAAATATTTGTTCAAGTACATTAACAAAGGCCATGACCGTGTTACTGCTAGCTTTTACAGTGGATCAACTGGAGATAGTGATTCTGTCTGCCACGATGAGATCAAAATGTATTATGATTGTAGGTATTTGTCTACATGTGAAGCTGCCTGGCGTATTTTCAGTTTTGATATTCATCATCGGGAACCTTCTGTTGAGCGTCTTACTTTCCATCTTCCTAATGAACAATTGGTTGCGTCTTACTTTCCACCACGTTTTCCTTTGCTTATTCTCTTTACTTCTCTTACATTTATTTCTTTATTATTCTTTATTCTCTATGACTTTATCAACCGCATTAATATTAAATCCATTCATTTAATTGTTACACTGACAGCACAGTACTTACCTTTTCAAAAACTCGTTGTTATTACTTTAACATAAATGTAATGGTTGGAAGTTGTTTAATCTTCAACTAGCTATATTAATTTCCTCTTTTGAAGTGCTTCTTTTATCCTTTAAATACTGTTTTCCTTTCATTCCATCGTACCATGAACCATCAACGTCCAAACCTTGCTTACCATGTCATCTTCCACCAACAAGAACCTATGTGTAATCCGTACACAGAGGAAGGAGGTCATTTCCCCTATGCAAAGGGCCAGGGCTGCATCCTTCACTGGAAATAGGTTTTCCTTCTTAATTTCTCTCTTTTATTTTATTTGGTTATATCTTCTCTTTTGCTTAATATTTTGCTTTCTGGACTCTTTTAACAAGGCTGCTTTTAGGAGATATGTTCATTTGATCTCCTCTTCCTCCTCTAACTCTGATGGTCCTGGCTCTCCACGGACAGCTGCTATCTTGACAGAAGTTGATCCTTTAACCTGGGATCGGAAAGTTTCTAACCACATCTGCAACAAATCTGGTGTCATGGTTAGCTTCTTATTTTGGTCACTTAACTTTTTGTTGTTCTCAGCTTTCTTACTTAGTTTAACTTGGATAATCGTGTTTACATAGCACTTCCCCAAAAGCATTGGGAGACATATTCCGGATTCAATGGAATCAATCCCTCTGCATATCAATGCAACTCAGAAGACTTACAACTATTGTGTTCGTGCTGCTCCACGCTCAAAAGAAGAAAAATACTTGGCTGGGAAGGAGTGGCTTGATTTTGTAAAAGAACAGCATTTGAAAGTGGGGGATATCCTTAGAATGCGGCTTGGGGGCTCTCAACTTATTGTTTTTGTTGATATTGCTAGGATTTAATCTTTTTTACATTGTAATGTTTTTGTAATTGTACTTTGCATCTTCCAAAGTTTTTAACTATGTTTAATTTCTGGGTTTTATTTCTTCCTTGCTTAATTGATAAAACACTCCATCCTAACTTCCTACACTTCCTCTCAATCTACAAAATATCCTATATTTCAACTATATTAGACACATGCAATTACGTCAATGCTACGTCCCCCGTCCATCGGACGGGCATTGAAACTAGTTTTTTAAAGACCAGAATAGTTTTTTAAAGGCTAAAATATAAAATATTAAAACGTTAAAATTAAAAACAAAAAGCAACAGATTCAATAAACAGTACAATCTACAAGAAACGTAGATTCCTTCTTCAAACTGAAAGGCAAATCAACAACATCTATCATCAAATAAACAATAAACAATAATTCAAGGCTTAAAACTAAGCCTAGAATTGAAGTGCACACTATCGTTATAACAGTAAAAATTACCATGCAAAAGAACTAGGCTTGAATTGGCTCCTCTATAAATATCCATTTTGTGAAAAATAAAAAACGAATCATTTTAATTTTGCTAATCGTACAAGTTCAGTCCATATGAGCGAATTGATAACCAAAAAAAAATTGATAATCAAAGAACACTTAAATGAGATGGTTTGGGTCTCTTCCAGCTTAACAAACGTCTTGCGTTTGAATCTAGCATTTGGAATGTGGCAGAAACATATTCAACACAATCTCAGGCTCTAAAGGTCCAGAAGACCTGCCACGGTGCCACCCTCCTCATGCCCATCCACGAGGGTACTATCTACTATTCTTTTTTCATCTTTTTCTTTTGGTGGTAGTATCTTTTTCTCATGATCATCGTCATCTTGAAACCCTTGCTTAAATATATCATAATTACTGGGTTCAGCAGCCTTGAAGGGTCGTTCTCCCAGAACCCTAAGCAAGTCTTCCTGGTGAAGTACTTCTTTTTCAAGCAGCAACTCAGCAATTTGAGCTACTTGCTCCTTGTGTTCCTCTATAAGTTGTATGGTACGTTTATATGCTTTGTTCACCAAATCTCGCACTTCGCTATCAATTATTGCAGCAATTGTGCTGCCATATGGTTTTGACTCATTTTGAGGGAAAGAAAGGAGGCCCACTTTGTCACTAAAACCATATACTGCTACTTGAGCATACGCCAACTTGGTCACTTTATTTAAGTCATCGTGTGCTCCTGTTGATATTCCCCCGATGAGAATCTGCCCATAGAAAGATCACCATTAACTTAAACCAATGAACTAAAGGAAAAAAAAAAGTGTGCGAAACAAAATGAAAATGTGTAAACAACCTGCTCAGCAACCCGACCACCAAGGGCCATACAAGTCAAATCGAAAAGCTGCTCCTTTGTTTTGAGAAGATTCTCATTTGGTACATATTGGGCAAACCCGAGAGTTGTTGTTCCGCGAGGAACAATAGATACTTTCAACAAGGGCTCAGCATGTTCCAAGAACCAAGCTGAAACAGCATGGCCTGATTCATGATAAGCTACAGTACGCCTTTCCAGCTTGCTTAATACCTAGATAAGAAATATGGGTAATTTAGTGACTTAAAATCAATAATTGAAAAAAACAAAGTGATAGTTCCTAATCATTCTAAACAAGTATAATGGATGTCCTACTCAGACATATAACAGATCCGCTAAAACTTGTAGCAAAGGTCATTTTCATTCTCCGGTAGAAATTTGTCACTATTATATGTCATTAATATTGGAGTATTAAAACAACTAAACCTTGTGCAATAAATACATCCCCCTAACCCAACATTTGATTGTTTTTAACAGCTTATACAAACTCCTAAATAAGTATTTTTAATAATATATACCAAACTGACTTAATTGGGCAGAAAAAAACTCAAACAAATGGGCTTTTAAAGATACTTACTTTGTTCCTCTTCTCCAAACCACCAATGACTCTATCAATAGCTGCCTCAAAATGTTCCATTGTGACTTGTGTTTTTTCACCTCTTGCAGCAATCAGAGCAGCTTCATTGCAAACATTAGCAATGTCTGCTCCAGCAAATCCAGCAGTAAGGGCTGCAAGCCTTTGTGAAAAATATGAAGGTTCATGGTCAAGTTTGATCTTTTTAAGGTGAACCTGAAATATTTGATCACGGCCTTTAATGTCAGGTTTATCAATTGATATCTGGCGGTCAAAACGACCAGGTCTAAGTAAGGCTTTGTCTAATATCTCGGGTCTATTTGTTCCTGCCATCACAACAACTCCAGCAGTGGTTCCAAAACCATCCATCTCCACCAGCAATTGATTTAAAGTACTTTCACGCTCATTATGTGCACCAGAGAAACTTCCACATCCCCTTGCCTGACCAATTGCATCAATCTCATCAATAAATACTATACTAGGAGCACACTGCCTTGCTTGCTGAAACAAATTTCTCACCCTAGATGGTCCCACACCAACATATATTTCCATGAAATCAGAACCAGATATAGAAAGAAATGGCACACCAGACTCCCCTGCAGTTGCCTTTGCTAAAAGGGTTTTCCCTGTGCCTGGAGGACCCACCAGAAGAGCACCTTTTGGAATTTTGGCACCAAGCTCTTCATATTTCTTAGGGTTCTTGAGGAAGTGCACAAACTCCATAATTTCTTGCTTTGCCTCATCACAGCCTGCAACGTCTTTAAAATAGACCTGAGCAAAATGAATACCAGTAAGAAATTTTTTTCTTAGATGAACTTATAGCTTAAGTTATTCTTCACCACCACACCTCTCAAAGAGAAAACTATAATGGGAAAGGAAGCGATGGCAACTAAGAGACATATTGTTCAAATTCAAATATAAAAAATGACAGACATTATTTCTAGAAGAATAAGAAAGCTACCAACCTTGTTTGTGGCATTTTGGTCTACTTTAGTGACATGAGTTTTTCCCATGTTGGATATTCCACGAGCATCCTTACCACTGGAGCCACCACTAACACCAAGTCCACGTTGTAATCTCCTTCCCCAATACAGGATATATCCGAAACCAATCAGTGTTGGAGCAAATCTCATCAATTCCTGATACCAAATCATTTCAGAAGAATATGTAACAGGTATATGATCGTGAGGGTCGATGCCTAGAGCTTCCCGCACTTCCTCTAACTTTTCCTCAAATGATCAACACTGCCAATATTGAAATAAACAAAGTAATTTCAAATTAAAGTCCTTCAAAAAGGGGGATTAAAAACAGGAAAGAAATCATTGGGAGCTACCCAAGGAAGTACTAGAAGAAGGTTTCAGCGATTATAGTATCATAATTATAATTTTTAGTGAGAAAAGGTACCACTCCGATTTGTAAAAATTAAAGCCACCGAATGCTTGTTGCTGCAAAGTGCAAAGCATCATATTGTTAGAAACCGTGGGCCCCCAACGAAATTCATTCCATGCATAACAATATTCTTCTCCTTATTATTCTCTAACAGATCTCACCGTTGCACCGGCTCTCCTATTATCTCGATTTGCAGTTATACACCAATAAACTTAGAATTCTCATAATATCTTCTCAAGATATTTTTTGAGAAAAACAAACTCAAAGTTTCATTAAAAATCAATGACAAAATCACAGCAATACAAAAACCTTTTCCACCAAAAAAAAATCATAGCAATACAAATTATAGGCACAAAACTTAATTTTTAATGTTCAAGTTTTGTATATTATATGTTAATTTTTTATTTATTATTTTTTATATATTTTACAAAAAAAATAAATATCATATTTTATTATTACCAATCAAACCCTGATGAGACGCTGGACACACCATTGATCCTTGAATTGGTGACTGCACCAGTTCATTGTCCGGTCTACTTTTGATTACCTTACATTAAAATTGATGGTAGGATATTGTGTAGAATGCAATGAGTGATTAAGATTGAATTAAGCAATATTAAATTTCATAAATTTTTATACTACGTTCTATATCAAATTTAATAGGATTTGATTTGCTCCATCACCCTTGAAATTATATGCTACTACCTCCAGACTCATATATAACCAACAAACAACTTTTTAGATTCATTGAAAAAGTGATGTATCTGGACTACATATAATTTAGATACATCACTTTTTCAATCTAAAAAGTTGTTTGTTGCTTATATATTAGTCTGGAGGTAGTAGTTAATAATAATCTCATTCATTCAAAGAACAATGAAACTTATAACATCAATTGCATCAATAGTAACTTCAGTAACAACCTTATACAAATACACTTCAGTAATTCTGAAATTTATAACATCAATTGAATCAACTTTTTCATACGAGTATGAATTGCATCAAGTTTAACATCAGGAAAATTAACATCAACACCGTTGCCGCAATGCCGTTGGGAAAAACAAGAACAAAAACAAAAAACAAGAATGCCCCAAGTCATTGGCAGATAAAAATCAATCAACATTGGCGGAGGAAAATCAATCTTATTGGCAGAGGAAAACTAAAGAATAAATAGATGAAAGAGTAGTGATTATTGGTTGTAACTTACGGTTAAGGAACAGTCTTAGAATGTGATTTGGGCCTAACTCAATCCCACAAAACCGGCTTGTAAGGTGAGGGTTGCCTCACACTTATAAAGTCTTTTGAGACCATATCTCTAGTCAATGTAGGACTTGGGTTTTTCCCAATACACCCCCTCACGCCCAACACTATTGGGCTTGGTGCATGGATTATAATGGTGGGTGGCCCGAAGGATCTAGGATAGGCTCTGATACCATCTTAGAATGTGATTTGGACCTAACTCAACCCCACAAAACCAGCTTGTAAGGTGAGGGTTGCCTCACACTTATAAAGTCTTTTGAGACCATATCTCTAGTCAATGTGGGACTTGGGTTTTTCCCAATAAACAGCGAGACTGAAAAACGACGAGAAATGGCGAGGAACAGCTAGGAACGCCGAGAAGAAGTAGGAAGCTCGAGCTCTGACTCACAGCTGAGAGGAAGAAGGTTCACTTCACTGGTTAAGTGGCTTTAACGTAAAGCCAGCGAGAGAGAAAGAAGAAACGTGAGTGAGAGGCGTGCGAAAGACGTTAAAAGGAAAAGAGGATTGCTTTGGAACATTTTTTAAAAATAGGGGTATTTTAGTACTTTCTTGCATATGAATTTTTTATGGACTGGGCCATGGGCCTATTAGGCCCAAAGGAAGATCTGTCACTGTATATATACATAACTTATTGGGATTTAATACAGAGTTATTATAAGAAATGAGAACATTTAATTGTAACTTTTGGATTAAAATTAACAGCTCGGATTATGTCATTTATTAGAAGATCTCTTGCAATCTTTAACAAGAGATTTGTAATTAATGGCGTAATATGAGCTGCTAACAGTTATAATTAAATGTTCTTTAACAAGAGATTTGTAATTAATGACGTAATATGATTTGTAATTAATGACATAATATGAGTTGTTAACAGTTATAATTAACAGTTATTATGAGAAATGGAAACATTTAACTACGAGGATATTGTAATTAAAATCAATAACTCAGATTACGTCATTTATTACAAGATTTCATATGATTATTTCCTTTTTAGTTAAAGATTACGAGGATCTTGTAACTATTTATGTAATATGAGTCATTACTCTTACTCTAACGATTGTAATTAAATATTCTCATTTTCCATATATATATATATATATATATATATATATGTGTGTGTGTGTGTGTGTGTGTGTGAGAGTTAGTATATATTGACATCAAGTGTCAAAATTAGCGACTTACACAAATTAAAAACTTCATATAGAAAATTAAATTTATCAGTCCGACTGTTGTATAATATGATATTATCCTTGTGATCATGTATATCAAATTTAGCAACACACATATACTTATTTTTTAAAAAGCTTAAATATATGTTTGGCCCCTGCAAATATGGTGATAATTCAGTTTGGTCCCGGTAAAAAAACTTTTAAAAAGGTCTTTACAAATATTTATTTTTTTTGAAGCAGGTCTTTACAAATATTAAGCGTTTATAGTTTAGTCTATCTATTAATTTTCTGTTAAAAAAAACTATGTGGCAAATAAAGATGACATCACTGCCACGTGTCACCATATTATTGGACATTTGTGTCACGTGGAACTAACATGTCATGTCATCACCCCCACCCATGTCGCCACTGTCACGTGGCGCTCGATTGGAAATGTGGGACATTTGTGTCACGTGGAACTAACATGTCATGTCATCACCCCCACCCATGTCACCACTGTCACGTGGCGCTCGATTGGAAATGTGGGACGCCTTGTTACTAAAAAAATCAACATTTGGATGGACATGGGAGTTGAACCCATGACTTCAAAATGGTAGAGACTCCCAAATACCACTAAGCCACATAATCACTTGTTTAATACATAATTCGATTAAAAAAATAGATCTTCATCTTCCTCATCACCACGACCATAAACACACAAAATTCAACACAGAAACGAAACCCATATGGTCGAAATAAGAAGCACAAAACGAAATCCAAAAACCAAAACACAAAACGAAATTCACAAAACCCAATAACTCAAACTGAAATCAAAACACAAACGAAAAATTTGAAGATATAATGGAAACAAAAAATATGAAGAAACAAAAAAGATGAAGATATTCCATTTCGTTTTCCAGATTCAAAACCCATAAATTCAATTTTTCAAGGATAAACCCATTTCGTATTCGATTTTTCTAAACCCATTTTGTAAGCCCATTTCGTATTCCAGATTCAAAACCCATAGATTCATTATTAGAAAACAATTTCTAGTTCAAATCGAAACAGATCTTCATCGATTTCGTTTTAATGATGAAGACATAAAGATAATGATGTTATGAAAAAGATGAATTGCATTGTTGCAGATTTTTGATTTTTTTTTTTAAATTAACTAGGTTTTATGTAATACATATGAATAGTTGGGTTAATGTTAACAACACTTGATGTGGCCTAGTGGTATTTAGGGAGTGGGTATGACCAATGGGTCATAAGTTCAACACTCGTGGTTCTCATATGCATAATTTTTTTTAGTAATAAGGTTCCTCGCATTGCCATGTGAGCGTCATGTGGTAGCCATCTATTGGGTGCTGATGTGGCACATGTCAGTGCCATGTGGCAATGGTCACCTGGGGTGATGACATGTCAGTGCCATGTGGCACAAAGGTTCAATAAAATGGTGACACGTGGCAGTGATGTTATTGCTTATGTCATGTTGACGTTATCTCTGTTTGCCACATCACCTTTTTTGGACGGAAAGTTAACAGACCAAACTGGAAGTGTCTTGTTTTTTTTTTTGAACAGCGGAAGTGTCTTGTTTTTGCATGGACATTTTTAAAACTTTTTTTACAGGGGATAAACTGGATAATGGCTATATTTTTTTTTTGGTAAAGATAATGGCTATATTATAGGTGTCAAACATATATTTAAACCATTTTAAATAACATATTAGCTCATTGGAATGAAGTAGTTCGATAAAATGTCAATTGAGTTTTTTTTTTTTGAAAAGAGTGTCAATTGATTTTTGATTTGTATGATCTAATAGATAATATCACGTTATTCAACTGTCGGATTGATATATTCTATTTTATGTGTAAAGTTATTAATTGATATAAGTCACTAATGTCAACCTGCTGTCAATATATCTTGACTCATATATAAGGCGTCGATAGAATAGGATCCAGTGACACCGACAGTAAGTCAGATGATTTACACCAAATCTAAATCATTGATACTAATAGATTCAACTGTGATCATCTTTTGCTCAACAAATTAAAAAATATATGAAATAAATAATGTGATCCAGGTTCCAACTTGATATGATATCATATTTTTCCATATTTATCCTAGCATCCTAACATAATGAAAATTTACAGGGTTTTTTTTCTCTAAAAAATTGAGAATTTTTTTTCTCTATAAATTTTTACTCACTTTTAATACTCATATTTTCTCCCGTCAATATTTTTAGTCCCTCAAAACTTTTAATAACACTTGTTTAGGTCTTTTATAGAGTTTCTAAGCACTATTAAAAGTCATGCGGGACTAAAAGATTGAAGAAGAAATATGTGGAGACTAAAAGTAAGTGTAATTTTTCACAAGAACTAAAAATAAAATTTTCAAAATTATAATGACCAAAAACATATTTAACCCATGTCATTCGAACTCTATTTTTTTTTTACACAAAATCGGTTATGGTTGTTAAATAATTAAATTGAATTAAATGATATAATATTGGAAGATATTAGAACATAAAATGGCTTATAGTTTCATTGATTTAACCGAAATATACTATAGGCTTTATACTAAAATATGTTGTAGTACTAAAATACTTTTGTGCAAATAAGAATCTGTTAGTTTTATTTAAGATTGTCTCACAATTTGTTTTTAGCAAATTTATATACATAAGAATATTTTATTTAGAAACAATAATGAGATCAAAAAAACAAAACTTTGTAATATGTAGGCTCTTGCTACATATGGTATTTTGTAAAAAAAAATGTGAATTTTATATTAAAAATTATTGTTAATGATGGTGCATTGGTTAAAGGGCATATGTGACATTTGCATAACAACTAATTGATCATAATCAGTTAGGAAGCTGTTAGGGTTGGTTAATAGCTATAATAAATAAAGCTTCCTATGAGTTATTTTCTCATGAGAGTGAAGAGTTCTAAAACTGTATTCACCAAGAAGATATTCTTTCTTGAGAGAGCCTAGGATATAGGACTAGGTGTAAAGGGAGAAATGGTAGGGTGAGGCAAACAGTTGAGAGAAAACCAGAAAAGGGGTTCTTCATCCTTGTATCAACATTGATATTGAATAAAATCTGGACTTAACATTACTTAAGCTCCCCAGATGTATGAATCTTCATTGATTCAGAACTGGGTCAACAAGTCTTTGAGTTTGTGATTTTTACCTTGCTTTCCTATCTGTTCTTGCTCGCAATATCTGCACGAAGCACCATTCGAACTGGAACGATGTCTTTGGTCTTCGCATCGTCTCTAATCCGCCGTCATTGGCCACGCAATTTAACGGTACCCCAGCCACCACCGATTCCAACACCGAGTTCCATCCACAGTGAGTCAAGAACGCTCCCACAGTTTATGCCTCAGTATCACACTACCTTTGGGGCCCACCCTCTATCGCAATTCCTCTTCCAGTAACAGAATCCTCAAAGCCCAACGGAACTGCGTCTTTGGTCTTCGCACCGTCTTTTATTGACCATATATAGTGGACCCCACTTTTCAACAATCCTGATGCAATAGCAACCGTTTGATAATTTGTTAGAATAGTTTGGCTGCCGAAACAAACATACACCACATTCCGATCACCGCGTTGATCAAGCCATGAAATGACATCGTTTGCGGAAACAAAACTTAATCCACCTCTTTGCATTTGCAAAGCAGTAGGAGACGAATCATCCTCAGGGAGTAACGGTCCAACCGCCCACACACGATCATAGACCATCTTATTTTTCAGATAGTTAAAATAAGGCTTTTCAGACTCATCAAACGAGTTAACAACGAGACCCCAACTCTGGATATTCACCGGCAACGTAGCTACGAAATAAAGGAGAAACCTGCCACCAGGGGTATTTTGGAGATTCGGAATTTCATCAAACAAAACGATTTCATTTTGATCATTGTCTCACTGTGTACCGCTCAAATTGACCATATGATATAATACAAAATGTTAAGAATAGCCTAAAATGTATCAACTAATATAAAATCTCAACTATTCATAACATTTTATAATATATCGTATAGTCAATTAATTGGTACATGGTGAGGGACTTAGTCGATTTCTCACCGTATAAACCTCTAAACCAATGAGAGGAGAGTTTATTGTGAGAGATGAGAGGAGTAAATCTGGACCCTATAACACTACATGAGTGGTTGTGATTAAAAGGTGGGAAGTTACCAAGTTGACTTTTTGTTTTAATCTCAACCGCTCATGATTTGATCTACGGTCACCTACATATAAACTTTGTATGATTGAAAGGATACATAACACCATTTCTTGAATATAAGGATTTACTTTTTCATATTGTAGCAGGATGTATTGATGGACTTCCTCAAAAGGTCCTCTTATAGAGGGAAACATAACCTAGAAAAACTTCACGGGCCATTTAGACTAAGAGTTGATGGACAAATTGAAGTGTGTGATAGTCATAACAGTATGAAAATTACCATGCAAAAGAACTAGGCTTGAATTGGCTCCTCTATAAATATCCATTTTATGAAAAATCAAAAACGAATCATTTTTATTTTGCAATTATCGTACAAGTTCGGTCCATATGAGCAAAATGATAAATAAAACAAGATAATTCATGTACAATGACAAGCAGAAACATATTCAACTATGTCGGAACAATCTCAGGCTCTAAAGGTGTAGAAGACCCGCCACCCTCCTCAGGCCCATCGAGGGTGCTATCTACTATCTTTTTCTCCTCATCATCTTGAAATCCTTGCTTAAATATATCATAATTACTGGGTTCAGCAGCCTTGAAGGGTCGTTCCCCCAGAACTTTAAGCAAGTCTTCTTGGTGAAGTACTTCTTTTTCAAGCAACAACTCAGCAATTTCAGCTACTTGCTCCTTGTGTTCCTCTATAAGCTGTATGGTACGCTCATATGCTTTGTTCACCCAATCTCGCACTTCATTATCAATGATTGCAGCAGTTTTGCTATTGTATGGTTTTGACATCTCAAACGAGTCCTCTCTTTGAGGGAAAGAAAGGAGACCCACTTTGTCACTGAAACCATATACTGCAACTTGAGCATACGTCAACTTGGTCACTTTTTCCAAGTCATTTTGTGCTCCTGTTGATATTCTCCCAATGAGAACCTGCCCATAGAAAGATCACCATTAACTTAAACCAATAATAATGAACTGAAAGGGAAAAAAGTGTGAAACAAAATGAAAATGTCTAAAGAACCTGCTCAGCAGCCCGACCACCAAGGGTCATACAAGTCATATCGAAAAGCTGCTCCTTTGTCATGAGAAGATTCTCATTTGGTACATGCTGGGCAAACCCAAGAGCTGCTATTCCGCGAGGAACAATAGATACTTTCAACAAGGGCTCAGCATGTTCTAAGAACCAAGCTGAAACAGCATGGCCTGATTCATGATACGCTACGGTACGCCTTTCCAGCTTGCTTATTACCTAGATAAGAAATATGGCTAATTTAGTGACAAAAAACAGTAATCGAAAAAACCAAAGTAATGGTTCCTAATCATTTCTCAACAATTGTAGCATAAAATTTTAACATCGCGATGTCTTGAATTACGACAACAACCTAAGGTGTATTATTTCTGCATATCAGATACAGAGTATAATAGACATATTACAGGTCCGTTAAAACTTGGTAGCAAAAGATTTTCAAAAAGAAAAAACTTGGTAGCAAAGGCAATCATTTTCATTCTCTGGTTGAAATCTGTCACTATTACATGTCATTAATATATATTAAAACATCTAAAGCTTATGCAATAAATACCCCCACCCCCCGCCCCCAAAACCCAAATTTTGATTGTATTACAACAGCTTAAACAAACTCCTAAGTTTTTTAGTATTTTTAATAATACATACCAAACTGACTTAATCGGGCAGAAAAAACTCAAACAAATGGGCTTTTAAAGTTACTTACTGTGTTCCTCTTCTCCAAACCACCAATGATCCTATCAATAGCTGCCTCAAAATGTTCCATTGTGACTTGTGTTTTTTCACCTCTTGCAGCAATCAGAGCAGCTTCATTGCAAACATTAGCAATGTCTGCTCCAGCAAATCCAGGAGTCAGGGCTGCAAGCCTTTGTGAAAAATATGAAGGTTCATGGTCAAGTTTGATCTTTTTCAGGTAAACCTGAAATATCTGATCACGGCCTTTAATGTCAGGTTTATCAATTGTTATCTGGCGGTCAAAACGCCCAGGCCTGAGTAAGGCTTTGTCTAATATATCAGGTCTATTTGTTCCTGCCATCACAACAACTCCAGCAGTGGTTCCAAAACCATCCATCTCCACCAACAATTGATTTAAAGTACTTACACGCTCATCATTTGCACCAGAGAAACCGCCACGTCCCCTTGCCCGACCAATTGCATCAATCTCATCAATAAATACTATACTGGGAGCACACTGCCTTGCTTCCTGAAACAAGTTTCTCACCCTAGATGGCCCCACACCAACAAACATTTCCATGAAATCAGAACCAGATATAGAAAGAAATGGCACACCAGACTCCCCTGCAGTTGCCTTTGCTAAAAGGGTTTTCCCGGTACCTGGAGGACCCACCAGAAGAGCACCTTTTGGAATTTTCGCACCAAGCTCTTCATATTTCTTAGGGTTCCTGAGGAAGTGCACAAACTCCATAATTTCTTGCTTTGCCTCATCACAGCCCGCAACATCTTTAAAATAGACCTGAACAAAATGAATACCAGTAAGAATAAATTTGATTCTTGAATGAACTTATAGCTTAAGTTATTCTTCACCACCACTCCTCTCAAAGAGAAAACTGAAATGGGAAAGGAAATGATGGCAACTAAGAGATAAATTGTACATATTCAAATATAAAAAAGGACAGACATTATTTCTAGAAGAATAAGAAAGCTACAAACCTTGTTTTTGACATTTTTGTCTACTTTAGTGACATGGGGTTTTCCACCAACACCAAATCCACCTTCCATTCTCCTTCCCAAATACAGGATACTTCCCAAAACCAACAGTGTGTGAGCAAGTATCATCAATTCCTGATCCCTAACCATTTCAGAAGAATATGTAACAGGTACATAATCATGAGGGTCAACGCCTAGAGCTTCTTGCACTTTCTCTAACCTTTCCTCAAATGACTCATTACTGCCAATATTGAAATAATATTTATATTCGCCTCCAGATCCCTTTGCAGGAAGGGCTCTTTGGACCGCTTCACCGTCTATTTGATTACAGGGAGAGCTCCTTACATATATTTTGGCAACTGATTTGTTTGAGACAACAATATGGTCTACTAACCCTGGTTCCAAAAGCTTATTTTTGAACTCCTGAAAGCTAATCTGCATATAATCATATTTTAGTCCACATTAGCAAGATGATAATGATAATGAAGTAAAAAAAACTATAAAAATCATACACAGATAAAGAGGCATCCTATGAAGCACGGACACCTCTGAAATTAGACGTGTCCTGGTGTCCGACACGTGTCAGTGTCGAACACTCGTACGACGCATGTCCGACACTTGAGACAAGTGTCCCAAAAAAATCTTTTTTTCTTTGTTTCGACACATCTTAGACACTTTTGAGACACTTCTACAAAGGTAAAAGAAGTGTCAAAGTAGTGATAATCAAGGAAGGGGTTAAAATATTAAATTTTGTTACATCACTTTTAGCTTATCGATATAGTAGATGGAAAATGAATGTGAAAAAATATCTTATTTTGTTTAAGAACTTTTGTTGTTATGAAATAAATTGCTCAATTTAAATCTTTTATAGGTAACGTTCAGTTCATATTTTATTTAATTATAGTAAATAAATAATTATATATATGTGGTGTCCCGGTGTCCTATATTTTGGACATTAGCGGTGTCCGTGTCCGTGTCCGTGTCCGTGTCAGAGTCCGTGCTTCATAGGAGGCATCTCATTTCCAAAAGGAAAGCGATTGAATTCACATACTAATTATCATACAAAGAGACCCTCAGTATATACAAGATATAGTGAAAAGCCAAGCAGTGACTTCTAGCCAAAGAAAATTAACTGAATAACATCAAGTTAAACTTTTCCATTTATGAAACTCCAAATTCAAGTCCTAAAAAAGGATTATAAAGACTCCAAAGTCTAAACATACAGACATGTATACTATGCACATAGAGAGAGTGAGAAGGAAAGAAGTCAGAGAGCTACCCAAGGAAGTACTAGAAGGTTTCAGCAAATATGATATTATAATTACAATACAAAATATAAAACTTAAATCTAGTTTCTCATAATCACTTCTATATTGCCATTTTTTCCCACTCATCAAAAGAATGCAGATCATAGTTGCATAATGTGTGAAGCACCACAATATTCATTTCATGAATTTGAAACTATTGCTTGCCCCCATCATATGAAATGCTGATATTCATGTCTCAAGTCCTCAACTCTAACCAACTTCACCACATGCACAAATTAAAACAACAACTGGCACTGCTAAACTGTTTGAACTTTGAAGTTATGCACTTATGCTTACCTGCTGCGCAGCAGGACTACGGGAAGAAAGGGATATAAGAAATAGCACCATCACCAACAACGGGCGGGTGATATAATTTCGAAATTCTTCCAAGAAAGCTTCCCAAAATCTTTCATGTTCATTTGTTTTTGACTCCGACTCATCTGAAACCAAAACGTGAATTCAAGTTTAAAAAGTTGGTGATACCTCATTCATTACATGATAAACTAAAATGCATATAGAAGAATAATTCACACACAAATATTGTAAGAATTGAAAGATGTGCTTCAGAGCCCAAAATCGCCCATCAAGAGTAAAGTTATAGTGGAAGCTTGAACCCAACACAAATTATAACCGTGGCCCAGTCTAAGAAGGATCATAGTTGGTTCTCAATCTTCGGATCATAAAGAACTGCATGTATTAAATGCTTCTAAAAAATCAACTCCAAAAATAGTCAAGAGTCAAAAAAATAATACAAGTAAACCGATTCCACACTACTTGAATCATCAAGTCCCAATAAGACAGAAATTTACATATGAAGTTATAGCAAATATCGTGCAACAAAAAACTCTACGAAGTATGTATCACAAACATACTCATACAAGAGTAATGTGTAACTCGTAAGAATTGCATCCTTCCACATTACTAATCAGCTATTATGGCGGCCATTATTGAGTAATTTACAGTGACGCTTCCAGATTCTGAATAAAATAAGTCACAAGTACAACCAATATTTCCTTCTTTTTTTTACCGTTGGACTCATTCTTTTTATCATCTCCCTTTGGAACTTCCTTCTTCTCCTTGGGATAAAAGTTCTCATAATCTGCCAAAAACGAGAAATACTAATCAAAATGCTAAGCATGTATGCACATTAACATTAAGGGACAGTAATTAAAACCCTAACTTACTCTTCTTCTTTGGTGATTTGCTGGAAAACAAGCGGTAAAGCCTAGGGTTTGCAGCAACAGATTTAAAATCAGACAAGTTGGAAAGGAGACCATTACTGCGAGCTACGGCAGAAGATATATAATCCCTGAAAAACCTTAATCTCCGATCATCGCGCAAGAAATTCTATAACCCAATATAAAGCATCATCAAAGTTAGCTTCTTTTGGGTTAGTTTAATGAGTAAGCGAATTCAAATGAAGAGAAACGAAAGCTTACTTTAACGCAAGAAGAGCGCAACAGGGAGCGCCCAATCCTTGACAAAATCATGCTTTGAGGAAAACAATGTTATCTTAGTCGAACTATAAAATCAGATCGATGGTTTAACGCTGCGTTTGTTTGGGAACGAACGACGTCGCCTTTTTTTTTGGGTGACCCAAAAGGGCTTTAAGCCCAAACACAAGTAGCTGAAAGAGTCAATACAAACAGTGCCATCAGACAGTAAAGCTTGTCTGAGGAAGGGATATTCAAGGAATGCTTGGCAAAAGTGTCTGCAGGAACATTGCTGTCCCGAACAACGTGTTGCCAAATCAAATTACAAGGGCCTGAAACAACATCACGAATCCAACGGAGGAGATGTCCTGGCGATCGAGGTTCCGGCGCCATGAAGAAGCTCAATCGCAAGCTTGTTGACGAACGACGTCGCTTTCTTTTCATAACACCATACTTGAGGTCAACAAAGATGCACGTTGGCTTTGTTCTCTTGTCATTAGACCACAAATATTTCATACTTTAGCTCTATTTTGCAATGTGAAACCACCTCTTTAAAGTAGCATTTGTAATTATAGTTGTTTCATTTGTGCTTACAGTTGAAGTAGCATAACACTATTTGATGCTTATAATTGTTTTATTTTTTTCTCACATTTTTATTCTTATTATTTTAATTAAATTTCTTATTTATCCTACATTAAATTAATCTTCTCGCTCATTTTTAAGCATTAATTACAATTATTCATTTATGTCATTTTATACTTATATTTATAAGCTAGTTCAACTACTAAATTTATCAAACACTTTAAATTCAATCTGATAGTTTATCCGTTATAAGCTAGTTTATCCGCTAGAGGTGTTCATAATCAATTCAATCCATTTGAAATCGCGGCAGTCGAATAGGAAAAACTACAAACTGAAAAGACCTCAAACCAGAAAAATTGAAAACCGCAAAAAAAAAAATTTAAATTGGATTGGATCGGTTTTTGGTTCCCTCACATGGAACTGATCCAACATATAAATTATGTAAATACAATATTACCTTCATTTAATGTGTCTTTCCGACTTATTGTTTATATTTTATTTTGGCTACTTTGGTGTTGTATTTTTGCCTATGTGTTTTACAATTTTTGTAATGATTTAGCTATTTTTATAAAACATACTTAGCTACTTTGCATTGTAAGTAATTTTAGAGAATAAAAAACTGAAATTCAATCAAATCTAAATCGAAGTTAAATCGGATCGAAATTCATTTTCAAACCAAACCAATTAGATGATAAAAATACAAAATCGCAATGATTTGGATTGAATGATTTTCCCCCAAAACCAATCCAACCCAGGAACACCCCTAATATCCGCTATCTACTTTTTTTTTTTACCAAACAAAGCCTGTACCTATCTTTAATCTATAATCATATAAGCTGCTTAGATTTTCACATAGATCCAAACACACTAAATTAGTGACTTCAAGAAAAATCTGTTACTTTTTGTTTTGTATCATCCATCAATTTCCTTTAATTAACTGTGAAAAGACAAATGACGTAAGCGGACATTTAAAAAAACGACGTAAATGAACATTTTAAAAAAAGGACAAAAACAAAACAAAAAAAAACAAGAAACATAATAAACAATCACTAACTAAAAGGATCATTCTAATTAGGCTTAAATATGTTTTTCGTCCCTCTAAATATAGTTGTTTTTCAAATAACACATCAGCATTCCGTCAGCCACATAAGCTATTTTTGTAACGGAATACTAACATAAAGACAGATTTAAAAAAAAAGTTATTTTGCAAGGGCTTATTTAAAAAATAATAATTTGCAGGGACTCATTTGAAAAATAGTTCTATTTGCAGGAATGAAAAACATATTTAAACCTTTTAATTAACCGTGATAAGATAAAGGAAGTAAAAGAATATTTTAAAAAAGATAAAGAATGTAAACAAATATTTCAAAAAAATATAAAGGACAAAAACGAAAAAACATATAATGGCCTAATAACCCAATCAGCTGCTTATGTTGTCAATTTATCCACGTCACTGTCCACATAAGCCCTATTTAACTTTCACTTAGCGGAAGGATCATTTTAAATCGTTTTGAAAATATAAAGGACATAAATGAACCTTTTAAAAGATAAGGGGAGTAAACAAAAAAAGAGTGAAAGATAAATGACCAAAATTGTATTTTACCCAAGATTATAATTATATTAAAATCATTATTTCAGAGTCTCAACTTAAATTTCACTCACATCATAAAGCATTCATCACAAGGGAAGCCGTCAATCGTCATCATCGCTATCGCTGAAGACCTGGAGCTTGATATAGTAATGCTATACTTTTCAGTTTCCCTTTCTTCTTGAATCAATCCTCAGAGAGAGGTTTTAACAATTGCATCAAAATCAATTTTTAGAATATTGAGTTCTCTTAAGAGATTTTGTTGTTTTCCTAATGTATGCCCAACTTATAGAATAGTATTAACCATCCTCGTTAATGTTGCATCTAGCGAGAGGAGTTAGTTTCTCAAAATTAAAATTGTTAAAATCTTACTTGGGTTCTACAATGTCCAAAAAATAGATTAAATATTCTTGCCTTGATTTCAATTGAAAACGATTTTGTAAAGAATCTTGATTATGAACCGATTATCAATGATTTTGCAGCAAAAAATGCAACGAGAATGATATTTAAAATAGGTGGATGTTGTTGATTACTTTGTTTTTTTTTTTATAAGCAAATGTTAATGGGAGTGGGGGAAATGTTAGTTTCCGGAGTTTGAATCTTGGACCTCCTTCTTGCAACTTTGCAACTCCTTCATGTCCCTTAGCTCGCCAACTGAGCTGCCTTCCAGGGACTGAAATGGAATTTGTAAATCAAGTATGAGAAATGTTTTTTTATACGATGACTGGCATCAACATATATTTATAGGTATGAACACAGTATGCTAGAACTAAAAAAAAATACATCCAAATACTACAATAAAAAAAATAATTAAAAGAAAAACTAACAATTCATATATATATATATATATATATATAATCATGTACATGTAAATTTTGTATGATTGAAAGGATACATAACACCATTTCTTGAATATAAGGATTTACTTTTTTATATTGTAGCAGGATGTATTGATGGACTTCAAAATGTACTTTAGACTAGGAGCTGATAGACGAATTGAAGAGTGTGCACTATAGTCATAACAGTATGAAAATTACCATGCCAAAGAACTAGGCTTGAATTGGCTCCTCTATAAATATCCATTTTAAGAAAAATCAAAAACGAATCATTTTTATTTTGCAATTATCGTACAAGTTCGGTCCATATAAGCAAAATGATAAATAAAACAAGATAATTCATGTACAATGACAAGCAGAAACATATTCAACTATGTCGGAACAATCTCAGGCTCTAAAGGTGTAGAAGACCCGCCACCCTCCTCAGGCCCATCGAGGGTGCTATCTACTATCTTTTTCTCATCATCATCTTGAAATCCTTGCTTAAATATATCATAATTACTGGGTTCAGCAGCCTTGAAGGGTCGTTCCCCCAGAACTTTAAGCAAGTCTTCTTGGTGAAGTACTTCTTTTTCAAGCAACAACTCAGCAATTTCAGCTACTTGCTCCTTGTGTTCCTCTATAAGCTGTATGGTACGCTCATATGCTTTGTTCACCCAATCTCGCACTTCATTATCAATGATTGCAGCAGTTTTGCTACTGTATGGTTTTGACATCTCAAACGAGTCCTCTCTTTGAGGGAAAGAAAGGAGACCCACTTTGTCACTGAAACCATATACTGCTACTTGAGCATACGTCAACTTGGTCACTTTTTCCAAGTCATTTTGTGCTCCTGTTGAAATTCTCCCAATGAGAACCTGCCCATAGAAAGATCACCGTTAACTTAAACCAATGAACTGAAAGAGAAAAAAAGTGTGAAACAAAATGAAAATGTCTAAACAACCTGCTCAGCAGCCCGACCACCAAGGGTCATACAAGTCATATCGAAAAGCTGTTCCTTTGTCATGAGAAGATTCTCATTTGGTACATACTGGGCAAACCCAAGAGCTGCTGTTCCGCGAGGAACAATAGATACTTTCAACAAGGGCTCAGCATGTTCTAAGAACCAAGCTGAAACAGCATGGCCTGATTCATGATACGCTACAGTACGCCTTTCCAGCTTGCTTATTACCTAGATAAGAAATATGGCTAATTTAGTGACAAAAAACAGTAATTGAAAAAACCAAAGCAATGGTTCCTAATCATTTCTCAATAATTGTAGCATAAAAATTTTAACATCACGATGTCTTGAATTACGACAACGTAAGGTAAATTATTTCTGCATATCAGATACAAAGTATAATGGAGGGCCTACTCAGACTGTCAGACATGGTAGCAAAGGATTTTCAAAAAGAAAAAACTCGGTAGCAAAGGCAATCATTTTCATTCTCTGGTTGAAACTTGTCACTATTGTATGTCATTAATATATTAAAACATCTAAAGCTTATGCAATAAACCCCCTCCCCCCAACCCAAATTTTGATTGTTTTCACAGCTTAAACAAACTCTTAAGTTTTTAGTATTTTTAATAATATATACCAAACTGACTTAATTGGGCAGAAAAAACTCAAAAAAATGGGCTTTTAAAGTTACTTACTGTGTTCCTCTTCTCCAAACCACCAATGATCCTATCAATAGCTGCCTCAAAATGTTCCATTGTGACTTGTGTTTTTTCACCTCTTGCAGCAATCAGAGCAGCTTCGTTGCAAACATTAGCAATGTCTGCTCCAGCAAATCCAGGAGTCAGGGCTGCAAGCCTTTGTGAAAAATATGAAGGTTCATGGTCAAGTTTGATCTTTTTCAGGTAAACCTGAAATATCTGATCACGGCCTTTAATGTCAGGTTTATCAATTGATATCTGGCGGTCAAAACGCCCAGGCCTGAGTAAGGCTTTGTCCAATATATCAGGTCTATTTGTTCCTGCCATCACAACAACTCCAGCAGTGGTTCCAAAACCATCCATCTCCACCAACAATTGATTTAAAGTACTTTCACGCTCATCATTTGCACCAGAGAAACCTCCACGTCCCCTTGCCCGACCAATTGCATCAATTTCATCAATAAATACTATACTGGGAGCACACTGCCTTGCTTCCTGAAACAAGTTTCTCACCCTAGATGGTCCCACACCAACAAACATTTCCATGAAATCTGAACCAGATATAGAAAGAAATGGCACACCAGACTCCCCTGCAGTTGCCTTTGCTAAAAGGGTTTTCCCTGTGCCTGGAGGACCCACCAGAAGAGCACCTTTTGGAATTTTCGCACCAAGCTCTTCATATTTCTTAGGGTTCTTGAGGAAGTGCACAAACTCCATAATTTCTTGCTTTGCCTCATCACAGCCAGCAACATCTTTAAAATAGACCTGAATAAAATGAATACCAGTAAGAAAAAAATTGTATCTTAAATGAACTTATAGCTTAAGTCATTCTTCACCACGACTCCTCTCAAAGAGAAAACTATAATGGGAAAGGAACCAATGGCAACTAAGAGACATATTGTTCAAATTCAAATATAAAAAATGACAGACATCATTTCTAGAAGAATAAGAAAGCTACCAACCTTGTTTTTGGCATTTTTGTCTACTTTAGTGACATGGGCCTTTCCTATGTTGAATATTCCACGACCACCCTTACCACTGGAGCCACCACCAACACCGAGTCCACCTTGCATTTTCCTTCCCAAATACATGATAGTTCCCAAAACCAACAGTGTTGGTAGGAATCTCATTAATTCATTATACCAAACCATTTCAGAAGAATATGTAACAGGTACATAATCGTGAGGGTCAATGCCAAGAGCTTCTTGCGCTTCCTCTAACTTTTCCTCAAATGACTCAACACTGCCAATATTGAAATAATATTTATATTGGCCTCCAGATCCCTTTGCAGGAAGGGTTCCTTGGACTACTTCACCGTCTGTTTGATTACGGGGAGAGCTCCTTACATATATTTTGGCAACTGATTTGTTTGAGACAACAATATGGTCTACTAACCCAGGTTCCAAAAGCTTATTTTTAAACTCCTGAAAGCTAATCTGCAGATAATCAAATTGTTAAGTCCACATTAGCAAGATGATAATGATAATGAAGTAAAAAATAACTAAAAAAACAATACACAGATAAAGAGGCATCTCATTTCCAAAAGGAAAGCGGTTAAATCACATACTAATTATCATAAGAAGAGACCCTAAGTATATACAAGATATAGTGAAATGCCAAGCATTGTTCAAAAACAAGTTACTTTAAGACCTGCAAGTTGCAACGAGGTGCAGAAAGAAAATTGAATGTATTAAAATCCTCAGGTATATCCTAATAGTACTAGTTTAATGGATTTTCAATAAAAGCAATCAATGACAGCAGCATGAAGCTCATCTCACAGATAGATTCACACACTTTCAATCATATAATCACCGTCAAGCAGTGACTTTTAGCCAAAGAAAATTAACCGAGTAACATCAACTCATCAAGTTAAACTTTTCCATTAATGAACTGCAAATTCAAGTTCTTTAAAAAAGGAGAAAAAAGACTCCAAAGTCTAAACATACAGACATGTATGCAGTATGCACATAGAGAGAGTGAGAAGGAAACAGAGAGCTATCCAAGGAAGTACTAGAAGAGGGTTTCAGCAAACATAGTATTATAATTACAATACAAAATATAGAACTCAAAACTAATTTCTCATAATCACTTCTACATTTCCATTTTTTCCCATTCATCAAAAGAATGAAGATCATAGAGGCATAACGTGTCAAGCACCACAATATTCATTTCATGAATTTGAAACCATTGCACTCATCATATGAAATGCTGATATTCATGTCTCAAGTCCTCAACTCTGACCAACTTCACCCACACACAAAAATTAAAACAACAACTGGCCCTGCTAAATTGTTTTATGCTTACCTGCTGCCCAGCAGGACTACCATAAGAAAGGGATGTAAGAAATAACGCCATCACCAACAATGGAGTGATAAAATTTTGATATTGCTTCATGAAAGCTTCCTGAAAACTCTCATTCTCATCTGTTTTTGACCCCGACTCATCTGAAAAAAAAGCGAATTCATGTTCAAAAAGTTGGTGATAGTTCATTGCAAGATAAACTAGAATGCATATAGATGATTGATTCACACACAAACATATCTCCCAGTTAAAACATTAAAGACAGATTAAATATGAATATATGATGTGTGTGTGAGAGAGAGAGAGGGATTATATTGTAGGCATTGGAAGATGTCCTTCAGAGCCCAAATTCTCCCATCAAGAGTAAAGTTAGAGCGGAAGCTTGAACCCAACACAAATTATAACCCTGGCCCAGTCTAAGAAGGATTGTACTTGGTTCTCAATCTTCGGATCATAAAAAAACATCATGTAATCAACTCTAAAAAAAAGCCTAGAGTCGAACAAAATACAAGTAAACCAACTCCACACTACTTGAATACTTGAATCATCAAGTCCCAATAAGAAAGAAATTTACATATAAAGTTATAGCAAATATCATGTAACAAAAAACTCTATTAAGTATGTATCACAAAGACACTCATACATGAGTAATGTGTAACTCGTAAGAATGGCATCCTTCCACATTACTCATCAGTTATGGCCGCCATTATTGAGTAATTAGCATTGACACTTCCATATTCACAATAAAATAAATCACAAGTACAACCAATATTTCCTTTTATTTACCTTTGGACTCGTTCTTTTTATCATCTCCCTTTGGAACTTCCTTCTTCTCCTTGGGATAAAAGTTCTCATAATCTGACAAAAATGAGAAAATAGTAATCAAAACGCTAAGCATGTATGCACATTAACATTAAGGGACAGTAATTAAAGCCTTAACAAAAAACATCAACCCAAACTTACTCTTCTTCTTTGGGGATTCGCTGGAAAACATGCGGTAAAGCCTAGGGTTTGCAGCAACAGATTTAAAATCAGACAAATTGGAAACGAGATCATTACTGCGAGCTACGGCAGAAGATATATAACCTCTGAAAAACCCTAATCCCCCTTCCTTTCCATCGGAATAGACACTAGTTCGCGATGGTCCACAAAGGATTCCCAATCTTCCATCACCATGTAAAAGATTCTATCACCCAACATAAACCATCATGAAAGTTAGCTTCTCTTAGGTTAGTTTAATGAGTAAACGAATTCAATTGAAGAAAACGAAAGCTTACTTTAACGCGAGAAGAGCGCGATAGGGAGCGCCCAATCCTTGAGAAAATCATGCTTTGAGGAAAACAATGTTATCTAGGTCGAACTATAAATCTTTTATTCAAAAATAAAAATCAGTGAATTGGAATAGATCTGAAGATGACAAATACGGGAAACAATAAAGTGACTTTCTTGTTGTTTTGGGTAGAACACGAGGTGTAGGAGGTAGTATCAGATGGTTTAACGCTGCGTTTGTTTGGGAACGAACGACGTCGCCTTGTTTTTTGCAGCACCATACTTAAGGTCAACAAAGGTGCACGTTGGCTTTGTTCTCTTGCCAAACACGGTACGAGCCCACAGATATTTCATACTTTATTTATCTATCTTTAATCTATAGTCTATAACTTTCACCAAAAAAAAATCTATAGTCTTTTTTTTTTGACCAAAATAAACTTATATCATTTCAAGATCAATAATGTTTGTTACACAAGTAGGAACACTATAATGATATTTGGAGCTAGTATAGAGTCTTGATGCCCGTGCCATAGTGTGAGCAACAAAATTCGTTTGCCTCTTGACATAGCTAATCCTATAGTTTGAGTCGTGAGAAATAAAAAAATCTATATAGTCTATAACTATATTAATCATAATATAAGCTGCTTATATTTTCACATAGATCCAAACACACTAAATTAGTTACTTTAAGAAAAATCAGTTACTTTACCCTATTCTTGCATTGTTTTTTTCTCAAGTAAAATTACATATGAAGTTCTTCTACTAAATTTAAACATCAATTAATCACGAAATACCACATCATAAAAAATATTTCAATTCATTTCAATTACCTTAGAAGCCTCTCATACCACAAATTTTGATTGGATGACTGTGTAAAACTTTTTACATCGACAGTGTATATCAATTAAACTCCTATCTTTTTACTTTAAATTGATCATTTATGTTTTAAACTATTAAGATCGTTGATCACTAAATAATTCTCGTTATGATTAAAAAAAGGCCTATGTGACTTGTTATAGTTATGATGTGAAGGTATTTGAGGCTCCACAAAAACAATGAGAAACACAGAAAACATAAGATTGAATACAGAGAAGATCAAGCAATTTAGGGTTCCACATAAAACTAAGAGATTAAGGTTCCATGAGAAATTAAGTGACAAAATTTTTGGTTATTATTGGAATAACTAAATGAAAGCTTTAATAACTTATCAAAATGCTCTCTCTCTCTGTGCTAGGGTTTTACCCTTGAGAGCAGCGGCGACATTTCCCTCCTTCATTGAGGCTTTTCCCCCTCCCTCTATGGAGGCTTCTTGCACATGTAAGGCCATCTGAGGGAACCATCGTACCCTTTGGTCCCATTCTTACCCAGCTGAAACCCTTCTCGTGACTTTGGCCCCTTTCTGCTGACCTCCTCCAAAACCAATTTGGGATGATGACAGATTAGTAGTGTGTACAATTTCGTATTTTGTTTCGTGTTTATGTTGTGTCTTTTTATTTTGCTAGGAATATTACTCAAGTATGACTAAAAGTTAGAAGTGATAAATTGAATATTTTTAGTATTTTATCACGTATTCAAACTTAAAATATTACTTTACAATAATGTTTCTACTTAAACTAACATTGATTTTAAGTTGAATATTTTATTTATAAAAGTCTTACTATCAATGTAATAGAGTTAAAAATTAGAGCGAGAAGTGAGTAAGGGACGGGTTATACCTAACCCTAACCCGTCCCTTAATTTTGGTCGGGCCAATTCTTTAGACCCTAACCCGTCCTTAGACCCGAACAAACCCGATATTTTGCGGGTTTAATAGAACGAAGACGGGACGGGTCTTAGGGTTGGGACGGGTCTTGCTCACCCCTAGCACAGACTATTGGAATCACCACTAATGAGTGGATAGGGAATGCCCTGGCACGTGTTGAACATCTCAATTGTACTGTGTTTGTTTTCTTCTAATGAATGAATATATTTATCTTTCAAAAAAACTATATGAAAACTTTGGAAGTAAGTATTATCTTTGTTTTAACCTTTTCTACAAAATTTTGGTGTGCACTTTTTTGGTTATCGTGTTTCGAACCTGAGATCTTAGAGTGGGATCAAAGTCCAATTACCATTTAGATCAACCCTTGTTGGTATGTGAATGCGTTCTCTTTATTTGGGTTTATGGTTATTATTTTGAGGCTTTTAATTTTTCTACCCCACTCATAAACATTATACCCCCACATTTACAAAAAGCTCCCGTTTTACCCTCAAAAACTTTAAAAACCGAAAAAAAACTATCATTCCTCACATACTTCCGAAACACAAAAGTAAGTAAGTCTTTTGTTTCTTTCCGGAATTGATTTTGCATTCTGGATTTATCTTCTAAAGATAATTTCGTCAGAGAAGCGGGTCACCCTTCTCACTAACGGAGATGCAACGAGAGGCGAATGGGCGGTCATCGTATGGATCAGGAAGGAGAGCAGCCACATTACGATGATTATGAGGCCCCTGATCCTGATTAGTATATGAATGAGGCTGAGGCTGAACAGCAGCCTGATCAGGCACGACAGCTAGATGTGGGACCTACTGACCATTCCATTGCAAAAAGAGGGAGGATGACATTTTATCCACCTTTTGTTCTTGCCAAGGAAAGAGAGTGGTCTCTAGTGTCAGTAATTAAGGATTGGATTATAAGATTTAGCCAATTGTACAGCCAATGTTAGATTATATTGTCACAACTCACAATTAATTAATCACAGTGGCATTAGTAAACATCTATCTAGATTATATTCTATATAAGGATTGGGCTGTTGTACTCCTATAAATAAAACACAATGACATGAGTGGCATAAATAATAAATGCTTATCATAAAAGTTTATGTATAAACTGTTTTATAATAAAAAATAAAATAATGTTAAACTATTTTGTTATAAGCATAAGCTATTTTCATAAGCTATCCTGAAGGGTTTAAGAAAATTAGCTGAAAACAACTTATGAACATCTCATAAGTTCTTTTCATAAACTCTTCCAGATAGCCTCATAAGTATTTATGTCAATAAATAAACTCAAATAAGTCGATCAAATGGCTCATTATGAACAAAATACTTATTATTTCGATCAAGGTATCATTTACCTTTAAAAAGAAAGTACAATGATATTCCTAATGATAGAACACCACTAACCCCTTTATTTTTGGCACTTAGAAAATTAGTTGGATACATAAAAAGCCAATACAATGAAAGAAAGACTTGAATCAAATGCTAGTATTGATCACTCTTCACTCTTGCATAATAAGCAAAATGTGGAAAACCGAAAATCCTTAAATTAACTTGGAATTGGAAAATCAAAAGGTGCAATAAAGTTTCTTTAGGAGGAAAAACTGGCAGAGACAATTGGTCCAGGAAACCCAAAACAATCATAATAATCAACACTTAGGGAGATCATGTGGTGGAGGAGGCAACTTTTGATTAGGAAGCTTCCCATCCTCAACAATCCAAGCCATCCTCAATCCCCAGCTGAGGTGGACATCAAAGTGACAATGCATCAGCCAAACACCTGTGTCAACCATTCTCATATATAACCATCAAACTGATCAAAAATAGTGTTCAAATCACCAAGAAAAACTAAAATGAATCAGTAATAATGGATAGAACTGTCAAATCGAGCCGCTTGGCCCGACCCAGGCAATGGGCCAAAATGCAAAAAAGGTTGGGCTGAGTCAGCCCAACTATCTATTGAAATGCGTTTTTGTAGCTCAGTCCAACCCAAAATACTGGAATAGCGGGCTGGTCAGCTCAGTATGATTTTTAGCGAAAGAAAATGTTAAAAGAATATAAATAACCATGAAAAAGTGACCTCAAGCTAGCACATGAACCATTTGGTGAGTCCAGCCCAACCCAAAACATTGAGCCACCAGGCTAGGCCAAAATTTACAGCTCTGATAATGGATGATATGCAAGTATAAACCAAAAATGAGTCTTAACTCTTAAGACTGAAAATAATGACAAATTTTATAGTATAACTTTAGGTTGTGCTTTAAATAAATCAAACATAATGCGATAATTCAGTGTCAATAATCACCTGGATTGTCAGCAAGGAACCGTATTGCTACCCAACCACCAGATGGAACAGCAACAGTGTTTCTTTCAACAGGATCAATAAGATTGAAGTTCGTAGGGTCTGTATTGGGATTGAAGTTCCCAAAACCTTGACCAACAACATAGAAATTGAATCCATGAAGATGCAAAGGATGACTCTCAGCTCCTAAAATGCTTGTATCCTGCAATATCACTTGCACTCTAGTATTAAATGGTATAACCACTGTCTTGGTTCCATTACTGACCATGGTATTGTTTGGTGGAGTTCCTGTGTAGTTAAATGGCTTAAGGGGTACAACCGGAAAATCTGTTGTATAAATACCATTATTAGCTTGTCCATAAAAGTGTTGTTGAAGAAGTGCTATGGATGGTAGAGCAAAAGATATGTTGTTCATTGAAGCTGCAAATTTTGAACTGTTATTTGGTCCTAGACACGTTTGGTTTTTTAGACATGGACTTGTTCCAAGACCTATTGTGAAGAAATAGCTCTTGTCAACACTTTGAGGCACATTTGCAGGGTATTTGGAACTGTCTAAACTGTGAAATTTGCTACTGAAATTCGCAACGAATGAAGTGTCGTTGATAGCTGGTAGTGAAGGTTTCAGAATGGGGAGGTTTGAGGAATTAGGAGCTACAACACTATGTGGTTTTGTGTATTCTAGAATGCCAGCTACGGTGGAATTATCAAAGGTTCCCATTCCTGTGAAATATGGCCTTGCTAGCATGAAGAATGTGGTATTTGGATAGTAAGGTTTTGTCTTTAATAAAACGTTAGTGGTTTGTCCTGGTGCAATTACAATAATGTCTGACTTGAAAGGTTTAACATATACAGCATCAGCTTCAACAATGGTTAAGGTGTGGTTTGCTATGCTGAAGAAGAGTTCATCGTTGAGTGCAGCGTTGATCAAACGTAGAAGATATGTCTTTCCTGGTTTCACCTTTAATTTGTATGTGTCTGTCCATCATAATCAAAATCAATTAATAAAATAAAATCATATTCATGTGAGTGTGTTGAAGTAATAGTAATAAAAGTAGCTTCAATTTTAATAAGATGTGTGCCTTACCTTTATTGGAGCAATTGTAGAGGGGCCCTGGAAATCCGTTAATGGTGTATGCATCAGAAACATTTGGGCCACCTCCTGTTTGAAGGGCTTGTGCAATAACAGCTTCTGGATCTGCATTCCACCACTCACCTATCCACAATCATCAAAGCTATTAGATCAGAATTTTTTTTATCTATATATAACTTTACTTGTTAAACTCTAAAAAGAGAAATAAAAAAAATAGAAGAAATTTATAAATATTAAGTTTATGAGATGTTGATGATTGTGGGATGTACCAAAGAGGATGGGGACTTCCTTGTAAGGTTTCTTAAAAGGGTAAGATTCGTTGTGTCTTGGGAGGAGGATGAGAGGTCCATACACAGTGGCTCTTAACCATGAGAAATGAGCATGCCAGAAGAGAGTTCCCCTTTGACCAACAATGGTGAAGTTGTACACATAACTCTGGCCTGTTTGAATGGGGCATTGAGTTATGTAAGATGGACCATCTGACCATCCACTTTGAAGTTGTCTCACTCCATGCCTGTTTTTGTTTCCATTCACCATTCATTAATTATTATTTTTGTCAACTTAGGCGAAATGACAAATAAACACGACCCATACACATTGTTACGCGATAACACTCGAGTTCGAACACGAAAGCTGACGTCTCCACGTTACTGAAATTGCCATTACAACCGGCAATGGGAGCATTCGCCATTCATTATTGTCTACATGATGGTATGCTAATTAGTTACTAGCCACACAATACTATCTCATGCATGGACATACTATTCAAAGGTGTACAAGTACAACATTCAAAAAGAAAATGCTCACATATGTTATCAATGATATATATTTTACATAGCTTTGTACTTAAAGATAAAGGATAATCAACACTTAATCACCAACTTAGGAAATTAATTAAGTTCATACCAGTGCAAGCTGATATTGTTGGGAACATGATTAACAACCTTAACCAATATTCTGTCCCCTTCTCTTGCAATAACACGAGGCCCCGGAAACTTCCTGTTCACGGTTACTATGCTTTTTGTGTGGCACAACCTTGTAACGTTTGTGAGCCTTATCTGCACAAGTAGTAAAAAGTTAGTGTAGTTTGTGTTTATTTGTCATTTTGTCTAAGCTGAAAAAAAAACCAATATAGTTTAGTTAAATAATATATATGTATATATAAAAAGCGTACATCGAACTTGTAGTGCCTTGTAACGCTTCCATGCTGTGAACTAGCAAGAACAAATTGAGGGAATGTCCAGAGGAAGCTGGTGGCAATGAGAAAAACCCCAAAGAGTGCAGGTGATGAATGAACAGTGTTATGCATCAACATTATGTGAGTGAATATTGAGGATAAGAAGATTAGCTACATTGAGCTGCATGAGGAAACTAGCTTATATACAGATTATTACAGAGTGATGTTTGGTAGTATGTCCATGTTTGTTTCATACGAAGTTGGACACAGAGAGAAGAGTATTAATTTTTACCTACTTTGTATGGTCCCATTGATGATCTTAATTAAGTTTGGAGTGTCACCAACGTTAATTTTACTGGTTGTGTCTCAGTTACGTGGACTAATCTTTACTCCCTAATTACATGTTTCATTCTTTTCTATGCACATCTAACATGGGAAAACATTAACAAGAAAAGAGCATTAAGACTTGCTGACCAAGGCATATCTAATCTAAGATTACTACACTTAAAAAAACATTTTAGTTAAAGTTACAATAGTCATCCCGTTTTCATGAAAGGCTTAACTCGGTGTGTCTGGTTGGTATCTTTCACAACTTACAGTAAGAAAGAAACTGCCAGAAGGAGAAAGACATTTGATCCACCTTTTGTTCTAGCGGGGAAGACAAAGGAAATACTGTTAGGCAGAGATGTTGGATTATCAATTTATCATGCTAATAATGTTTCTATCACAAGCTTAATACTAACATATATAGTAAGATTACAAAGATTACAGCATTGATAGCCCAGGCACAAAAACAAGGAAGGCCGGAAATCTTACGTGTTATTATCCTCTTCATTTTATTGTTACCCAAACTTCCTTTCTTGCCCTACCTCAACTATTTTTTTTGTTTGGACCATTGTCGACTACCCACGGAGTGTTATAATGCTTTCAACGAAAGACTAATTTTCACTTGTGCTTAAGATCAAATTTCGCAATAGCCAACACTGAGTTTGTACATTGCGGGAATCTAACTCGAGAGCACCAAGTCGACCCCCATATCTCAAGGTAGATTAAGATTTGGGGCCAACAGTATTGGTTACCTACTGTTCTGCACAGTACTTCCGACCTTGAAGGGTGGTCCGAGGTAGTTAGTGGTTGATGTCCTTAGTCAATGACCGTATCCGATCCTGCTGGTGTTGTACCTGCAAAGTCTCTCTGATGCTTAAGTCAGTGGAGTAGTCTTAGCAAAGTGATAAATGTGAGAATGCTTACTACTAATGAGGCAATGAGTGTTGTATTTATAGAGTGTGGTGGGGTTTGTCTCAACGAATTAGGACCGTCCGATCTTGCGATTCGATCTGAGCCCTTGACATTTGGATTGGGCCCCTTGGATATTGGGCCTTTGTGTGGTGCGAATAGATGTGAAAGAAGGGGGTGTATATGGTTAAAAGACTCACCATAACACCTACCTTAATTATCTACAACATACCCAATACCCACCCATAGAAGATAGTATAATCTCATCTTCCTGACTACTAAAAATTGCTTGTATAAACAAAAATGCAAATATAAAACTTTATTATGCATGAGTTTATTCATTTATCTATAGATAAATATATGGCACATTATTCTTCATTAATAGGCAAACTCTAAAAAAAAACTGGGCTAAGATCTTTAAAGGCTTGTTTGGAAGTTTGGAGGAAAAGGCTTGAAAAAAAAAAAGGAAGGATGAAAGATAAATGAAAGGAAGAATATATCATCCATCAGCTTTAATGGGGATTTATATTTCTTCATATATAAAACCATCAAATTTAGAAAAACCTAAAAAATGTATTGGAGGAGAGTTTGGGAGAGCTTAGGCAAACTCCTTAAGTCATTTATATCCTTTTATAATAGTCTTAAATTAAAAATATTAAATCATAAGAATTCTTTTATTATTGTCTACAAAATTACACTCAATTAAAGTGAAAGATTTCTATATCTTTCACTCTACTCCACTTCTCCATAAACCATCTCCTCCCCTCCCCTTCCCTCCAAACTCGCAAACAAGCTCTAAGAGGAAAAAGTTTCCACATAAATACTTCGCTGGATTCTGATCAATAAAATAATGTGATGGTTTTAAAACTTAAAGGGCAAATGGAAGACTTTGTCACATGCAGTGAATGTTGGCCAAATAAATGAACGATATTATATATTGGTTATTTTGGAATCATGCATTGATCATAATTTAAAAACATTTTTATATCAAAAAATTAAGGGAAAAAACTATTAGTGTGTTTTTTACTTGTCAGTATCTAAGTTTGTCTCGAATAGCGGACAAACCGAATTAGATATCCTAGATTCATATGATCCATAAACTGTTAAACTTTTTTCACGGATTCACTTGGCATGATATTAGAGTTGGTTTGGAAGCGTGCATGAGTTGCTGCGAGGATCACAAGCCTTGCAGCGATGCTGATATGCACAAGAAATTCATTTTGTCACAGTGGGTCAGCTAGTGACAGAAATTGGCCTTATTTCGGGCGCAAAGCAAAAGGCACTCGTGAAAGACATTTTGGAGACTTTGTAAGATACCAAGTATTTACGCATTGTATAGTTGTATTGTATACTCACAACTAACACAATGGCATAAGTGGACCATAGTCTATAATCTATCCAAAACTTTGATAAAATACATTACATAAATCAATACAACTTACGACCAAAAACACGTACAGCTTAAATTTAATGCTATCATCTACACAGTTATATTAAGGAATGGCCAAGACAAAGAAAACTTGCATATTTATGACACAGCAGAAATCCTGTTTGAGGATGGAGATGAGCTTTAAGTGCTCCTGTAAAGAAAAATGTTACTCTACAATAATATGTATCACACTTGCACCATTATCACATCCCACCTGAACCTGATGCTATATATGTAGTGGTACACAGTTAACAGAACATGCTAGAATTTGTCTGGATACGGGGACTATATACCTTCATTACTTTAAGTGACTAAACATAGATTACATAATCTTATATATATTCATGCCAAGCTAATGGTATATGCCAGTATCGAATAATATATACATTCTCAAGACGTTGCACATTTTACAGCCATATCTGAATAATGCTACACAATATCTGAACCATCGGACTCACTCTCCCTGTTTCCCTGCCTTCCCGACCCCATCCTAAATTTGCAAACAGGACATGTTCCTTGTTCCCGGAGCCATGGATCGATGCAGTTGGCATGAAACTGGGTGTAAAGAAATAAGTAAATTGGTCATTTATGTGAAGTAACATAACCATCACTTGCAGGTTTGAGTAACATTAAAATATTAAGAGTTAAGGAGGAATGAGTTCCAAGTACGGAAAAAATAGGCAGCAGTAAACCTGATGCAAGCACGGCAAGCTACGCACAACTTCCCCCCTCTTAACTTGGTCCAAGCATATACTACATGTCAGCTCATCTTCTGGACTTTTGACACTTCCCTCTGTTCCTTTGGAGTCTTGTTTAATCTGATGGAAAAAGAAATTAAAAACCATTCCCATTTCAGGAAAACTGAAAAGTAGGGGAGTGGGGGTAATTCAGCCCCCGCTCTAGACGAAGATGCCAAAATCAGAATGCATTAAGAATCTTATATTGAGAAACAATTCGGTTTTTCGAAAGCAAATCAATAGAGAGACGTCGTGGCATGGCTAATTATCAGATAATTTACTGTCTATGTCAGGGGACTGCCTAAAATATTAATATCCGAAGAAACATACTCCCTCCGGTCCCTATTATAAGAGGAAAATGCAAAAATCACAAAGACCAATGAGGTTATTAAATGTGATGCAATTTAAACTTTATTTCAAATATATCCCTCGTATTAAATTTTTATTCCAACTATGTGACTTTTTAGTAAACATATATCTCACATTAAATAGGGGTATAAAAGAAATTTTAGCAATTAATGTGCTTTGAAAAGTGCATCTTTTTCTTATAATTAGGACAAAAAAATGTACCAAAAATTTTCTTATAATAGGGACCGGAGGGAGTAGCATAGACTACCAGCAGTGCATGAAGCTAAAAACGAAACCTAAAAGCAAGATGCATTGACATCATTATTACCAAGAAACTCCTTCATAACTAAAACAACATAGGGAGACCAAATAACTCAAAAGCAGAGATTAGAGGTGACAGAGATATTTACCTCAGCTGCACCTGAAGAAGAGGATGCCAAACCGGCTGAGACATCTCTGTTGATATAAACAAATGTCAACTTATTTATCATGGTTTAGCAATTCTTTACAAAATGCAGGCACACAAAAAAGAGAAAATTAAACGTTAACCGCTTAACCTTCTATAAAAACCTTAAAAATAAAGACCGCTGGAAACATTTTTCTCAATAGGCTATTATTAATTACTGCTGTCAAAGCAATTCCGTAAAAGTACAGCTTTTTCACAAAAGGTCAACTAGTAAGCAGTGCCCGCCAATTGGTCCTTCAAGATTCAGCAAGCCATTCTTCTGATCATTTTTTACTGTGAGGCAAATATGATTGTTAATGGTTGGGCTAATGTGGCTTGCAAGCTTGAGAGTGGTTTTTTTATTTATGAGCACTCTCCCTGTCAGGTTAAGCATCCAGTCGCTGCTGATTTGTTGGGATTCGATTCCCATGTAATCGTTATTTTTTGGGGTTGAGACCTGTTTTTTTCAAATAAAGAAAATTTGAAAACATTATCACAAGTCACAACTTACTTTGTTGTGCCTGGAACTTTATATGTGTGAACAGGCAAGGCATTTATCTCTTCCTCGGTCATTGAAGGAGTACTAGAAGTAGTATTAGAGTCCAGAGCTCTCAAAGTGTCATAATCTGCCACAAAATGAAGGAAAAAGCAATTGAGTATGCATATATGAACAAAAACAAAGCTATATGAGCCTTGATCTTCTTTTAGCATCCACTTGAGGCATTTTCTACTTCAAGGAAGATAGTAAAATACACGTCCAAAAGTGAAACACAAAAGCATAATACCTAGCTCATCAAATTCTTGGTCAAGAAGTGCAAGCTGAAGTCTAAGCCCCTGCAATCTTCCTCTAGTTGCAATTGCAATAGACGATGGCATGTGAAAACGTAATTCAGTATGGCCAAGCAACCCAGAGGCTGCAGCAGCATGAGCCCTAGCCTGTGCTTGAAGCTGTTGACAAGTTGCATACATCCTCAGACTAGTGGCCATCACAAAAACAGCCAGTACTATCCAGAGCTGAGAGTGAGTGGGTCAACAATTACTTTTTCAGTTTAATGAATAAGAGAAGTCGCACAAAAAACAGTAGCATACTTACATCAAATTATAAACAATTACTTACCAAAAAATAATGCAACATTTGAGGGGAGTTTAATATCATGAATATCAATATAACTGCCAAATATGCAAGAGTAAGTCATATGTCAAATACAGATTAAAGACTCCACCCATATGATGCAGCAAAGCATTAGAGACTGCAGTAATAAACTTACCTGTAATAAGAAAAGTTAGAGAATTGCTGTTAACTGGCCGAGATGGATGAACCCGCTGATGGGAAGAAATGTAAAAAGAGCACATAAGAATTACAGTCTAATTATGTACAATCTGAGCTAGATGAGAAAAGCTAGCACAAAGACTAACATACACACACACAAACAACAATGAAGTAAGCATACCATTGAGGTTCTTTCAGGATCATATTCTGAAAATCCGCTTTCGATATCTCCTCTACTTCCTCGAAAAACAAAACTCATGACTGCAAAGGAACTCCTTCAACTGAAAATTCACAACAACACAACCTGCAAGTATTGTGCCTTTAAATTATTATTACACCAAGTTGCACTAAGTAACACAATTTTGGCGATTGATGTTTTAAAGAATCCTAAAATTGTGAAAGAAAGAATCAATAAGCACTTATCCAATGAAGGAACAAACAAAGCATTACAAACAGAATTCCATACGTGAATTTCAAAAGCTACAAAACTTGAAATGTCATTGATCAATCACAGCAAAGACAATTTTTTTCATTGAATCACATCCCACATTCTACTGACTTCTCTACAAACACGTCAATGGCTTCCTCAAGGTGCATTGCCAGCAAAACTACACTTATGGATCTATTTTTGGAGATCGCATTCACAGCTTAAGAAAGGTTGTGGAATAGACACATTAAATTTTCTTACTATATATGAAAAAAATAATAATAATTACTCAAAATACTCATTTGAAATTCAGTATATGGATTGTACATCATGGCCACTCCAAGATTGCAATGTATATACAATGATTGAGTTGAACAAAATAAAACACAGTCAATTACTCTCTCTTCACATGTATTTATCGATTTACTAACTTATGACGAAAAACTCCCCTCTTATATGAAAATTCCGTTGCCTTTGACAATTGATGCATAAAGGACTAGGAAATATGCACTTCATTTCAATCAGACGTGTAAAAAGATGCGAATTATAGAAACCAAAATCATCAACAGGCGAAAAAGAAGCAGAGAAACAAAATCAATTACAGGCAAATTCTCAACCTGGAAAATCAATATCAATGTACCTAAAAATTAACAGAGATAGGCAAAACAGAATGATCAATAGGGGGAATAAAGAGAGGGTGTTAAGAATACTTACAGGTTGGAAATCAAATTGTGGCGAAATGGAGTGTGGTTTAGAGTAAAGGAGGAGTTTGTAGAGTTGTGTTGCTCTGTTAATCTGTTACTTTCTTTCTACGTTGTTGGCGTAGTTGTCATGCGGTGGGATACGGTGACGGTGCATTCACTCGCTGCATATATGAATTGGAAACGCTATCCGTAAAATAATACCAACAAACATTTTTTTTAATGAATAAAAAATTGGTTACATATGTTTTTTCCATCATTGCAAATTTTATTTTTTGTCTATAAAAAATTTCACTTTTTTAGTCTCTATATTTTCTTCTCTAATTATTTTTAGTCCTCATAAGTCTTAATAGCATTTAGATACGCTATAAAAGATCTAAAAAAGACATTATGAAAAACAAAATAAACTAAAAGTATTGGCAGATAAAAATATATGGCTAAAACTGAATGAATTTTTTTACCGGAACTAGAAATAAAATAAAATTCTAAATCACCTAAACATATTTAACACTGAATAAAAATCTAGGGCCGTGAGAGAGAGAGATACAAGTGCTGGAAAAAATGATAAAATTTGGAAAGAAAAGAAAATAAAAAGGTTAAAAAACAAGCAATAAGGAAGAAATGTAAAAGTTACATCAGAAAATATGTAAAAAAAAGTTATATTTTTTATAAAAACATTACATTTATAATAAAGGTTTTTTTTGTCAAAAATAAATAAATGAATAAATATATTTTTGGTCCTTATAAAATTTTAAATTTTGTTTAATCTCTATAAATTTTTCATCAACTTTTTCTCTCGGTAATATTTTTCGTCTACGGTTTGGTCTTTATAAGATCATGTATACCCTACCAACAAGGGTTGGTGCGAACTAGACTTGGATCCCGCACCAATAACACGGTAACAAAAAAAACTCATGTATACCCTTCGAATTTTTGAATATGTTTTGCGTAGATGTTAAGAATATTATAAGCACATCCTCCAAAAAAAGAAAAATTTTTTCACATGAAACTAATAAATATGAGCTTTTTAAGCGCCAAAACTTAAAAAAATATTAAGGAAATATAGACTCTGAAATCAAATATTGAACTTATTTTTGGTAGAGGCTTCTATCATAACACATACGGTATATCTGCAAAATTTGGTATCTTCCCAATAACACTTCAATTTATTTTTATTTTATGGTGTGTGGCGTATGATGTACTTTGTCAGGATCATCTTATCAGTTGCTTTTTTTGGGGATATTGTACGCAGGGACGGAGCCAGGATTAGATGGGTGCAGGGACGAACTACAAAATTAAAATTATTTAACAATTACTGTTTATTTTTTTATCTCTTTTATTTAGTCATCTTCTACGTTGCTATACTTGTAAAATATGGGTTGCAACCTGCAGGAAACTATGCTTAAAACATATTACCATGATTTTTGTAAGTACATATTCTGATGATTTTTTTTTGACAGAAGTGCATCATGAATCATGATGATAATCACTTAAGAATATTTTTTTAAAATCAAATGTACATATAGCATTCATCTCCTTAATTTTTCCCTTAACTTTCAATGTCTCTGTCTTATTAAGAATAAAGTGTCATAGACCATGCTAAATAAACAATAAGATTTAAAACTTGAAGAAATATTATATTATTCATCCACCCAAAACAAATCAGTTACGTCTTTTATATGGCTTGTGCATGTCCCTCCGTCCCTGATTGTACGTGTCTTTGTCGTTCTACTGAGACCGACTTCCAAGTCAGAGCGTCGAGTGTACTTTTAAGATGTCGCATTGTAGTACATGGCAACTCTTTGTGTCTTGTTTGTGTGGCTTATGATATTCGCACTAGAGGTTTGTTGTTGGGCCTGAAGTCTTTTTGGTTGGGCAGATCTCTAGGAAGAGTCGAGTTTGCATGATTTCTTTAATTTAAGATGATTTCCCTTTTTTCACTGAGAGGGGTGAGATTGCTTAACAAGATATAATATCTCTCAGTATTATGAAATTACCTCTGTACCCTTCAAGATAACCTTAGTTTAGTTCAATTGGTTTAGTTCAACCAATGTTGAGTTAGTTTAAAACCTGTTGTACAGTTTCAGTTTATTTCTCTTTATCTGTCAGGTTGTTAGGATTCTGTTAGAGAGTTAGTTTTTTTATCTCTTGTAAATCCCTCTGTATATAATCTTCTCTTGTACATTTTGTATGGTCAAGGAAATGAGAATGCAATTCGATTGTTCAATTTCACGTTTCTTCAAGAATTAACATGGTATCAGAAGAACTCTAGGGTTTCCGCTCCCTCCTTCTTCGCATTCCCCCCCATATTGTTCTAATCATCGCCATTCTTCTTCTCCGAATTGTTCTTCAGATTCGCGAATTCATTAGATGGCTTTAATCGTTGATCAACTCAACCCTTACTACATCCACCATTCTGATAATCCTGGCCAAATCCTCGCCACACACCTCCTCGCTGCAAATGGTGAGAACTACAACTCCTGGAAACGCGCGATGGTGTGGGCTTTGAGCTCCAAGAACAAGTATGGCTTTGTCGACGGAACCATCGTCCCTCCGCCGGAACAAGATCCCCAATTTCAGATGTGGCTCAGATGCAATAACATCGTCGCCTCCTGGATTCTGAATTCCGTTTGCAAAGAATTGGCCGTGAGCGTTGTCTATTCTTCCACCGCTCGCGATCTATGGCTCGACCTTGAGACTCGTTTCCAACAACAAAATGGCCCTCGCAACTTCCATCTTCGCCGCGATTTCGTCGGTTGCCTTCAAGGATCTTCCTCTGTCAACGCCTATTACAACAAGATCAAGGCTCTTTGGGAAGAACTCAGTCAATCCGTTCCAGGTCACCACTGCACTTGCGGCGGCGCTCAACCGTTGGTAGATTACCTAAATTCTGAATACGTTTACACATTCTTGATGGGCCTAAACGAAAGCTACAGTGCCCTTCGTGGCCAAATCTTGGTGATGCGCCCTTTGCCTTCCATCACTCAAGTCTTTGCCCTTGTGCTCCAAGAAGAGACTCAACGCGAAGTTGGGCAACTTGCCATTTCTAGCACCCCTCAACTCGCCTGTGCTGCTCAAGCCACCACGAAACCATCACCTCGCAAAGATCGTCCCATGTGTACCCATTGTGGTCTTCACGGACACACAAAGGACAAGTGCTTCAAACTGAATGGATATCCCCCTGGCCACAAGAAGTTCAAGGCATCTGCTAGCAATGTCATGGAAGGATCACCATCCAACACTCCCTCCACGGAGCAGTACCAGCAGATGATTGCATATATTCAGTCTCAGATTGCTAACAATGCTGCTGCTGAGGGGGAGACTACAGGTAAACTCTGCATAGGTATAAGTCTTTCTGTTCTTGCTAAATTGCCTAGAATTGCTAGAAAATTGTGGTTGGTGGACTCTGGTGCTTCTACACACATTTGTAACACTCTGTCACAGTTTTTGGATCACACACTGTTGCCCAACGCATATGTGACACTGCCTAACAATCAAAGAGTTAGGGTGGAAGCTGTAGGTAGTGTTAAATTGAATGACAATTTTATTCTGCACAATGTCCTGTATATACCTGAATTTGCTGTAAACCTGATATCTGTTGGTGCTCTCTTGTATGCAAAAAAATATGATGTGTTTTTCATTGATGATGCTTGTGTAATTCAGGACAAAACACTCAAGACAGTGATTGGAAGATGTGAGCTAATACAGGGACTCTTCCCATTTACTGGTTGTGTGTCTCAATGTGATTTCAATATGCTTGATTCATCTAATTCCTTACCTTCTGTTGCTGATGTGCCTGCCCATTGTGAATTTACAAGCAATGACCAAATAAACTGTTGTAATTCCTTGTTTTCTTTTTTTGATAAACATGTCTCATGTAATACTGCTAGTGATCAATTAGATATGGCCAAATTATGGCATTCCCGTATGGGACACCTTTCAGATATTGTATTACAAACATTAAGCAATAAAGTTCCATTTCATATGAAGAATCTGTCTTGTTCTGATGAATGCACAGTGTGTCCTTTGGCCAAACAAAAAAGACTGCCTTTTGTGTCTAATAATCATTTTTCTGATAATGTGTTTGATGTTATTCACTGTGATACTTGGGGACCTTTTGCACAAACCACTCATGATGGCTTCAAGTATTTTCTTACAATAGTAGATGACCATTCTAGGTTTACTTGGATTCATTTAATGAGAAATAAGTCTGATGCTACTCACTTGATAAAGTCCTTTTTTTCATATGTTCACACTCAATTTGGAAAAACTATTAAGTGTATAAGAACTGACAATGCCAAAGAGTTTCTGCTCACTGATTTTTTGCAGCTTAGTGGCACAGAACATCAATTCTCCTGCCCACACAGGCCTCAACAAAATGCTGTTGTAGAAAGAAAGCATCAGCATTTGTTAAATGTGGCTAGGGCTTTGATGTTCCAAGCCAATATTCCGTTAACCTACTGGGGTGAGTGTGTTGCAGCTGCCACATATATAATCAACAGAACTCCTTCATCCAATCTACATGGTCAGTCTCCTTTTGAGCTTCTACACAGCAAGGCACCAGACTACTCTCTCATCAAAGTCTTTGGATGTTTGTGCTATGCTTCAACCATTGTTGCTCACAGAAACAAGTTCACTCCAAGAGCCATCCCATGTGTCTTCTTAGGATATCCACAGGGATACAAAGGATACAAATTGTTTGATCCCATTCATAAAAAATTCATCATATCCAGAGATGTGCTATTCCATGAGGCATACTTTCCATTCAAAAGTCACAATAACCTGGATTTGTTTCATCAGGATAACAACACTACCCTGCCTAATCTTTCTGATTTACCTTCCAATTTGGACCTTCCCAACCCTTCTAATGAAGCCACTGTCACTGGTGATGAACCTTCAAACTCACCAGATGACACCAATCTCCCTTCAACAACCACCACAACACCAAATGAGCCTGAAGTTCCTACTGCTCCTCTATCAACAGAACAACCTGAGATACCTACTGTCACTCCTGATACAAACCAAAACATTGTACCAGTATCTCCCAGGAGATCATCCAGACCTCATGTCCCACCTGCTTACCTACAGGACTATACTTGCAATCTCACTTATCCCATTCAACAAACCCTGGACTACAAGAAACTGTCCCCTGCCTATCACTCCTACATCATGCAAGTCTCCTCCATTTATGAGCCAGAATTCTTCCACCAAGCTGCTAAATTTCCTGAGTGGTGTAAAGCTATGGCAGAAGAAATAGCTGCCCTTGAGCTCAATAATACTTGGTCAGTTCAAACCTTGCCTGCTGGGAAACAGCCTATTGGTTGTAGATGGCTCTATAAAGTGAAGTATAAAGCAGATGGGAGTCTTGACAGGTATAAAGCTCGCCTAGTAGCCAAAGGCTACACTCAACAAGCAGGAGTGGACTTTAATGAAACATTCTCTCCCGTGGCCAAACTAGCTACTGTGAGGATTCTTCTTGCAATGTCTGCTCAAAAGAAGTGGTCTATACTCCAGCTAGACATCAACAATGCCTTTCTTAATGGGGATTTAAATGAGGAAGTCTACATCAAATTACCTCCTGGCTATCACATCAAGGGAGAGCATCTAGTTTGTAAACTCAACAGGTCTCTTTATGGTCTAAAACAGGCTTCAAGACAGTGGTATTCTAAGTTTTCCAACACTGTGATTCTCAATGGATTTCACCAGAGTTCTGCAGACAGCTCTCTCTTCATTAAAGGATCAGGTAGTTCCCTAATCATCTTGCTGGTATATGTGGATGACATTCTGGTTGCAGGTCCTGATGTCACTCTGATCAACACCACCAAACAATTTCTGGAAACACATTTTAAACTCAGAGTTGTAGGTGATCTTCACTACTTCCTGGGCTTGGAAATAGCTCACTCCACACAAGGAATCTCTCTCACCCAAAGAAAGTATACTCTACAACTCCTTCATGACACTGGATTCTTGGCTGCTAAACCACTGCCCACTCCAATGGACAGTAACACCACCTTCAATGATACTGATGGAGAGCTCCTGGATGATCCTACACAGTATAGACGTTTGCTGGGATGCCTCATTTACCTCACTATATCCAGACCTGACATTGCATACCCTGTTAACAGATTGAGCCAATTTATGCACCAACCCAGAACACCTCACTTAGTTGCTGCTCATCACATCTTACAGTACCTGAAGCAGTCACCAGGACAAGGTCTGCTATTCCCTGCCTCATCTTCATTACAAGTTCATGCCTACTGTGACGCAGACTGGGGTAGTTGCACTACCACTAGAAGATCAACAACAGGGTTCTGTGTCTATCTTGGCTCTGCTCTCATCACATGGAAATCAAAAAAACAAACAACTGTGGCAAGATCCTCAGCAGAGGCTGAATATCGTGCCTTAGCAACTCTCACATCAGAATTGTTGTGGCTAAAGCAGCTTCTCAGGTCTCTGGGCACCCAACTAGATTCTGCTTTGGTCTACTGTGATAGCAAATCTGCTATCCAATTAGCCACAAACAATAGTTGCAACGACAGGTCAAAGCACATTGACATTGATTGTCACTTTGTGCGTGAACACGTGCATTCCAACTTCATCAAATTGATACATGTTCCCTCTTCAGAACAATTGGCTGACCCTATGACAAAAGCTCTTCCAAGGCCCCTGTTTCAGGCACTTATCTCCAAGTTGGGTCTTCACAATGTCTTCAGTCCAAACTTGAGGGGGAGTAACAAGATATAATATCTCTCAGTATTATGAAATTACCTCTGTACCCTTCAAGATAACCTTAGTTTAGTTCAATTGGTTTAGTTCAACCAATGTTGAGTTAGTTTAAAACCTGTTGTACAGTTTCAGTTTATTTCTCTTTATCTGTCAGGTTGTTAGGATTCTGTTAGAGAGTTAGTTTTTTTATCTCTTGTAAATCCCTCTGTATATAATCTTCTCTTGTACATTTTGTATGGTCAAGGAAATGAGAATGCAATTCGATTGTTCAATTTCACGTTTCTTCAAGAATTAACATTGCTTGGGGGGTAGTCGGTGTTCACATTGTGAATGGGGTGGACTCGACCCCCTTCTTGGAGCCGAGTTCCTCTAGAAGTCATTATTTCTTCCTTTGAGCTTCTCTTTTAGGCATTACTTTCTTCACCTTTTAGGCATGATTCTACTCAGGTGAGAACTTCTTGCATGTTGGCTGCAGGATTGTTGGCCAGGTACTCGTTGAACTCTCCCCATCACAAACTATTGGCGTAAGCATCAACGAATTGCTTTTGGTCCGAGTGTTCTACATTGATGGAAATGTCATTGAAATGGCCGAGATACTCTTGTAATGATTCTTTGGGCCCTTGGCGGGTGTTGAAGAGAGTGGCAGTTGTGGCTTTCTGATGTTAGTCTGAGAAGTTTTTGATAAACTTTTTAGTGAAGTCAGTGTAGTTAGAGATAGATTTTCTCAGTGAATTTATAAACCAACGTAAAATTGTGTCTTTCGTTATTCTTAAGAAAAGTTTGTATTTCAATGTTTCTAATGCGCCTATGGTGGACATTTGGGTATTACACATCGTGAGGTGCTCTTGATCAGGATCACACTTTCCATCGTAATTCAAGTGGTGGGGGATCGAAGTTTATTGGATTAACGTCGATCAAGATGTCTTCAATCACTGTTGAAGATTTTCAATCTGAACATTATCGAGATTGTTAGGGCCACGCTCTCGCTGGATGAACGTCACTTGTTCTTATAAAGTTTGGTTCTGCTTGCACAACTACGGCCTGCAAGCTGGCAAGGAAAGGATTTCCCTCAACGTTGCAGTTGGTGATATGGAGATGGTGGTTTTGGTGGGGGGTCAATGTTGTTTTCTATGACTACGGTGGTGGTTGAACTGTTGGTGGAGTAGTCTGTTCGGGACTCACGAGCTGGGAACTAGAGGACTCCAGACTCAGAGGAGGACCACGTCAAGTGGCAACCTTCATTGTGTTATTGTGTGAAAAGGTGTGGTCGAGAAAAATTTTACTACTACCCCACGGTGAGCGTCAACGATCGAGGAGATCTATCTAAGCAATTTTCTGTGGTTTAAAATGAATTGCTTACCTAATTTTTTTCTTGGGTTGTGGCAATATTCTTCATTCTCCATAATCGTTTTCTCAACAATGTCTGAGCAAGAGAGTTACTAGCTCTCTAACAACTAAATCTTGTTGGACTTGTCACATGAGACGGGTAAGGGTTAGGTTCGATGGGCCGACTGCAAAGACCAAGCGGGTTGTGCCTTGTTGTGCTAGTTTAGTACTCGGATTGGGCATACCATTATTAGTGTGTAGTATCCATCGATTCTGTCAGTGCCTAATCTATGCAATCTGGTCAGCCACCTGTACTCGACTTTACTGGTGAGTGTGGTTCTCATCTCTCAATTAAGTTTTTGGCGCACTCAAAATTCAAACCCAAGACCTTGGAGTGGCCCAATTACAACTCGTGCTAACTCTTATTGGTTGTACACCTACTAATTAATTACTGTTCTGTACCGTACTTCTGACCTTGGAGGTCGGTTTGAGGTAGTTGGTAGATGTGGTCCTTGATGACGAACGCTCCGGTCGAGGTTGAGGTGTTGGTCCTGCAATGACACTCCGACGATCAAGTCAGTGAGGTAGTCAAACAGAGTATTTTTATGAGTTGAATAGCTTACCTTTAATGAGCATTGAATGTGGTATTTATAGGTTTTGAATGGTGTTGACCTAATGATTAGGAACCGTTGGATGTGTTGGCTGCATCTGAAGCGTTGAATGATGGGCTCACCTAAGAGGATGGGCCAGTGATAAAATGGGCCTCTGGGGACTACAAATAGTAACAGATCAATTACCATAACAGTTGCCCCCAAGTCTGGTCGTCTGATAGGCGATCTTGACTTTTATAACTGTGCGAGCGATCTCGACCATGCCGATTTATAGGAGGTTAGAAGACGTCGACGTCTCCGAGCTTCATATGTCACGACGTTAAGAGACTGTACGCCTTCTAGGAAATCAGAGAGGCGCATAAAGACAAATCGTCGTGATATGTGCCACGCATTAAATGCCTCTGACAGGGTACGTCTTTTCATAACTGCTAATGATGGTGACTCATCGTTTTGCGTGTGCGGTTTAATTCCTGTTGATTGGACCTGTCGCTTTGTTTCTGAGGCCCAGCTTCTTGGCCCACTATAAATAGGGAATCAGTTCCTTCATTGTGTTTGTTACGAAACTCCACTGCTCTGACTGACGATCTTGGGGACTGACCTTGAGTGAGCAAGTAGAAAGTGGCGAGGGTCGGTTTGTTCCAGTGCATTTCAATCGTTCGAGATCGCAAAGCCAGACTTCCGCTTGATCCTAATCCCTTCATACGTTGTTTACGAGGTTAGATTTGTCCAAAAACCTTTTTCCTCCTTTCTTTTTATGTATAAGGTCGAAACTACCTTGGTCCTCTTACCCTCCCTCAGAGTGGGGGCCGTCAGGTCGGGTTCCGACTTGCTCGTGAACCCAATTGCGGCATTTAACCCTGACATCTCGTCCCCCATTTCTGCAGGTCCGATCTGGCGGTCACTAAGCAAACTCCGAGACAAATCACCGCCAAACCCCCAGAGTTAGCAACTAAGATGTCCTCGGGCGGTGGAGTTCCTGCTGGGGATCTCCGAGACGATCGCGTCGATGCTCCTGATGTTCAAGATAAGATTGAATCTACTACTCCAGACGAACAAGACCACCTGGATTCGGCTCCGACCAGTGAGCAAGCTGATGAGGATCTAGATGTTGAAAATCTCACGCCCGACCCCAACGCTTCTGAAGCAAATGACGAATCATCTGGAGATCGCGGCGAGGAAGGAGATAGCAACGACGATGGTGATGACGATGACAACGACGATGGGGACGACGAATCTGGGGACGATATGTCTGAGGAAGAAATCCAATCTGGGGAAAACCAAGGGAGCTCACAAACTCGTGAATCAGGCGAGGCTGAAAATATGACGGATGATCCTTCGATCGAGGATTCCGGCGACGCGCCTGTTGATCAAGAGAGAAGAACTGCCAACCCTCCAGGAAGCAGTCGATCTCCGGCTATATCTACAGATGGATATTCCAGCACTGGCCTCGGTGTTTCAAGTGTTCCAGCCAGGGAAGCACGTCCTTATGATTGGGTTTCAAGCTCGGTTTTGGAGACAGAGTCGGTTTATCGATCTTTCCATAATCTCGGACCTGTTATGAAGAAGATTAATGGTCGTTCGGACAGAATCTGGAGGGTCGAAGGGATGAGGGACGGTGAACACGTGGCTACTTGGGCAGGGGATTTCAAGTTTACGATGTGCCACGTGACGATCAAGGATATGAACATCCGACCTCCTTTTACTTGTCTTCAGCAAACCGTACTGGCCAGGTTGGACGTTGCACCTTCTCAACTGCACCCTAATGCATGGGCATTCCTCCGAGCTTTCGAGCTCTTGTGTATTCATTTGGAAAGACCGGCGTCGCCCACGCTGTTCTTTCACTTGTTCGAGCTTAACCGGAATAGTGGCAAAAAGAAGGCCGCTAATTTCGGGCGTGAGCATGTGAGTTTCCGATCAAGGCGAGGTTCGAAAATCTTCCGAGCTTACACTGATTCCTTGCGAGGTGATTGGAAGAAATTTTTCTACCGGGTGGAGCCCGTGAACGACAAGGCTGTGGACTGTGTGGGGAAGTTCGGATCCGATGGTCAGACGCTGGAATCCACTAAGTTTCCTATTGGCTGGAGCAATGGGCATTACAACCGATCCACGCATTCTTATGCCGTTGGTGAGAAAACGCTGGGTGTGGAAGATCGTCTTACCAAAAAGATCTTGGCCTACATTTCTGACCAAATCCCTTACAAAAAGGCGAAGTACAGGGGTATTCCTACCGACGTCATTGTTAAGGCCGCTAAGAAGCGCGACGTGCAAAGAGTTTTAGGTTTGATTAAGATCATTACCGTGCCTTTTTGTTTTCCTTTCGTATTTGACTAACAATTTTTCTTTGTTCACATTGCAGATACTATGGCTTCTAAGAGGCTCGCTCGGATGAAGGAGTTGGCTTTCAGGCAGGTGGAGGAGGCTGTCGACATTGACGACGATTCCCAACGATCTGATCCTATTCCCGATGCTATCCCTATCAGTATTGTCAAGCAAGGTGATCTGAACGCCGATGATCGGGGCAAAAAGGTGCAGTCTTCTGATGCCGCATCTCTTCAGAAAAGATCTACCGACGTTGGTCCTTCGGTAAAAAGGAAACGTGACGATCTTGAAGTCGAGAAGAGCGTCAAAAAGGTCAAAGACTCAAAAAAGGTGAAGCATAAGGTCAAAGCTGTTCCTCTGTCTGAGGAATTTCTGGAACAGAACTTTGAGGAATGGCGGGTTGATCCTATCGCAGCTTCTGCGCAGATCTTCCTGAATTTGGCTGAGGTGCATAAGGTCCAGAAAGAAAAGTATGAAAAACGAGCTGAAGGTAGCGTCGTAAACCGAGCATGTTGTTTCTTTCAGGTCGTCGAGTTTAAATTCTAAGTATAACTCCTTTTTGTTCGTTTTCCAGAGTTGGTGAGTGCGGAGAAAGAGAAGAATTTTCAGATCCTGCAAGAGCTGACCGCAAAAAACACTGCTCTGGCCAACGCTAATCTCGATCTTGAGATGTTGAGGAAAGGTAGGAAAAGTCTTGAAGAAGCCCGAAGCGCCGCTTTAACAAGGGCCGATAATGCTGAAGCTAAGGTAAAAGATTTGGAGGGTCAAATCAAGGTTTTGGAGGCGTCGGAGGATGAAGCCAAAAAGAAAGTGGGAAGTCTCGAAGGTCAGGTAGTCGAGCTTCAGAGAAAACTTTCAGCCGTTGAAGATAAAGCAGAGGTTAGTTCTGATCCTGAAGCTCAGATCGCTGTTTTACGAGCCCAGCTTGCGAGATCCCAGACCGCTCTTAAGAAGAGTCAGGAGGAAGCTCAAGAGGCTGCTCGAGAGGCGGTCGGTCTTTATGAAGATGGTTTTAAGGAGGCTTTGAAACAAGTTGCTTTGGTTCATCCTTCCCTACAGTTGGATGACAAGATCATCAACGCCGAGCATGAAGTGGAAGATGATCGAATTGTTGAGACCGACATGAAGACGAAAGCGAAGACCGTGATATTTCCTCTTCTCGATGCTTGATACTTGTGTAATAACTTTCGCAGGAGTTCTGAGTCTATACATCGCAAAACGATCTTGCATAGACTCAGAACTGTGCTTAGTTTTTTTTTCTGGTGATAGGAGTGTGTGATTTTGAACTTGAGGACTCGGCCGTATCCGAGATGGTCTGTAATGAAATTTAACTTCGTATTTTGTTTAAAGTTATTATCGTCGCGTGCAAGCTCGATATTTAACATCGTGTTTCGACATCGTTTTGTGTTTACGAATGTATTTAATATTCGCTAGTCACGTACGTCGTCCTAAGGGCAGTTTACCGAGACTCGGCCCAGATTTAATTCGCCCTTTTGGGATCTTGGCAACTGCGGCCAATGGTCGTTCTAGAAATCTGTGTTCCTGAAGACCAACTCTCGTTAAAACGGTTTCCCAAGACTCGACTCGGATCTAACCTGTTTTAAAGAGTCGCGACCTGACATGGTCGCGGGGAGATCGTAAGATCGGTCCCTGTTCGATTTATCTTATTTGAAAAAATAAAGATGTTATGAACGTGGGTGCCACTTTAATTGATGAGTAAATCATTACAGCGGGTTGGCACGCCTAGAGGCGGCGTCCTTAAGGAGAAAATTGCCTTTCGAGAAAAGGACTTTTTAAATGGATGCAACGGAGTTTTTAAACATAGTATTTCTTCAGCTTGGACGCATTCCAAGTTCGCTCGATCGGCTTTCCACTGAGGGTCTCAAGTGAGAAAGCTCTGTTGCCGGTCTTGGATTTGACACGGTAGGGTCCTTCCCAGTTCAGCGCGAGTTTTCCTTGACCGGCATTCTTCAGTCCGACGTCGGCCCTTCAAAGCACTAAATCCCCGGCCTCAAAATCTCTTGGGACAACCTTGGCATTATATCGAGTTGCCACTCCTTGTTTGACAGCGGCCTCCCTAAGAGAGGCCCGTCCTCGGACTTCGTCGATTAGATCAAGTTCCTCTAGGAGGGCTTGGGTGTTTTCATTCCGAGGCTTGGGGTGTGACGTCCTCCAGCTCAGTTCCCCAATTTCGACAGGGATGACTGCCTCGCTGCCATAAGAGAGCCTGAAAGGTGTTTCTCCTGTTGAGCTTTGAGGAGTCGTCCTATAACCCCAGAGGACGTATGGTAATTCTTCGACCCAATTGCCTTTGGCGTCGTCAAGTCGTTTCCTCAGGCCGTTGAGGAGGACCTTGTTTGCTGCTTCGACTTGGCCGTTAGTTTGGGGGTGTTCTACCGACGTGAACCGGTGCTTGATTTTAAGGTCGGCCATTAACTTTCTGAAACCAGCATCAGTAAACTGAGTTCCATTATCCGTTATTACAACTTCGGGGATCCCGAACCTAGTCATGATGTTTTTCTTAAAAAACTTGATGCAGTTTTTAGCCGTGATGGTGGCCAAGGGCTCTGCTTCTATCCATTTGCTCATGTAGTCGACTGCCACTATGAGGTATTTCACCTGCCCGGGGGCTGCTGAGAATGGCCCTAGTAGATCAATCCCCCACCACGCAAACGGCCATGCAGAGGACAGGGTCGTCAGTTCATTGGGTGGAGCGACGTGGACATGGGCGTGGATCTGGCACTTCTTGCATTTCCTAACGTAGTTCTTGGCGTCGGCATCCATGGTGGGCCAGAAAAAACCGGATCGGAGTGCTTTTCGAGCTAGCGACCGGGCTCCAAGATGTTGGCCACAGATCCCTTCATGTATTTCTTTCAAAATATAATCAGCCTCTTCTCCTTGTACGCATTTTAGGAGGGGGGAAGATAGGCTTCTTCGGTATAGAGTTCCATCGATTACTGAGAATGCCGAAGCCCTTCTTCTGATGAGCTTCGCTGCTTTTTCGTCGCCTGGTTCTTGACCGGAGTTGATATAGTCCAAGATTGGCCCGATCCAACTTGTGCTTTCTTCCAACACACAGATAGTCGAAATAAAGTCGAATTCAAGGGGAATACTGGCCTGGTGGAGCGTTTCTTGGATGATAGTCCTGTGATTTCCAGGGATTTTCGTACTGGCGAGCTTTGAAAGAATATCAGCCCTCTGATTCTCCAACCTCGGTACGTGTTTTACTTCTGATTCTTCGAATTTTGATAATAGTTCCCGAACTCGGACCAGGTACTTCTGCAACGTCGGATCCTTCGTCTCATACTTTTCCGAAATCTGGGAGACCACCAAGAGAGAGTCGGTGTGCAAGCGTATCCGAGGGACTCGGAGGTCGATTGCTAGTCGGAGACCGGCAATGCAAGCTTCGTATTCTGCTTGATTATTTGAAGTTTGGAAGTTGAAGGCTAAGGATACCTCAATGACCACCCCATCCGGACTTTCCAACATGATGCCCGCACCACTTCCCTTGGGGTTCGAGGATCCGTCCACATGTAGGGCCCAGATCTCATTTTCAAGGTCAGCAGGTGTCATTTCAGCTACAAAATCGGCGAGGACTTGGGCCTTCAATGCAACTCTGGTTTCATACTTAATTCCGAACTCCGAAAGCTCGACCGCCCATTTTATCATTCGGCCTGCCAGGTCGGGTCTGTGCAGTATATGTCTGATAGGGTAGTTCGTTCGCACGACCACCTGGTGAGCCACGAAGTAAGGTCGTAGACGCCGAGCTGCGACAACTAAGGCCAGCGCTATCTTTTCAATCTTTTGATAACGAGCTTCGGCCCCATGTAGGACTTTACTTGCGAAGTAAACTGGGCTTTGCCCGACTTCGGTCCCTCTTACTAGAACTGCCCCCAATGCTTCTTCCGAGATCGACAAGTATAGGTACAGAATCTCTCCCTCATTGGGCCGGGTCAAGATCGGAGGTTCGGATAGTACCTTCTGGAGTTGCTTAAGTGCTTGGTCTTGTTCGTCAGTCCAAACGAACTCCTTCTCTTCCTTTTTTAACAACTTGAATAAAGGGAGGGACTTGAAAGCTGCATTCGAGATGAAGCGAGATAGGGCGGCAATCATGCCGCTGAGCTTTTGGACTTCTTTTTTCGATGTTGGGGTGCGCATTTCCGTGACTACCTTGCACTTGTCAGGATTTGCCTCAATCCCTCTTTCAGTGAGGTAGAATCCGAGGAATTTTCCAGCTCGGACCCCGAAAGTGCATTTTTCAGGATTCAGTCTCATGCTATTCTTTCTTACCTCAGCCAAAATCTCTCTAAGATCGGATACGTGAAGGTTGCCTTCCGTGCTCTTTGCAATCATATCATCAAGGTAGACTTCTACATTCCTCCCAATCTGCCCTTGGAAAACCTTGTTCATCATCCTTTGGTAAGTGGCACCAGCGTTTTTCAAACCGAAGGGCATGACCTTGTATGCAAAGTTTCCAAGGTCCGTCATGAAGGCCGTCTTTTCTTGATCAGGGGCGTGCATGGCGATTTGGTTGTAACCAGAGTATGCGTCCATAAACGATAAGAGTTGGAAACCCGATGCGTTGTCGACCAGACGATCTATGCTGGGGACCGGGAAGGCATCTTTTGGACAAGCCCTGTTTAAGTCCGTGTAGTCTACGCACATACGCCATTTCCCGTTGCTCTTTTTAACTAAAACAGGGTTGGACAACCAGGTCGTGTATTTTACCTCGGTGATAAAGCTTGCTTTGATGAGGTCGTCCACCGCTTTGGCAGCTGCAACTGCCTTCTCCTTACCTTGGACTCTTTTCCTTTGGGCCACCCATTTCGCTCCCGGGTTGACGGCTAGCTGGTGACATGCGACCTCCGGAGGGATTCCGGGCATATCCCCGGCCGACCATGCGAACAGATCAGCGTGATCTTGGAGACATTGGATGAGGTCCTTCTTGATTCATTTTGCTAGGTCGGAACCGATTCTGACGACTTTTGTGGGGTCTTTCCCTACCTGGATGTGGAGAAATTCTCCGTCAGGTTGGGGTCTTCTCATTTTCTTCTTTAATTCCTTTGCCAGATCGTCATCGCTTTCTTCCTCGGAGCTCTCTGGGTTGTACCTAGCATCCAAATCCGTCGCATTCACCTCGCTAGATCGTCCCTTGTCCGCTATTGGATGATCGGGATTTTCCGGAGGTGGGACCCCTTCCGCGTCTCGAGCTTTTTGCTCAGTTTTAGTCCACAGGAAAAAACATCTCGCAGCTGATTCGAGGTCGGATTTTATGGTGATTACTTTGTTACAAAGGGAGTGGAACCTCATCTTCAGGTGGGTGGTTGAAGTTACTGCCCCGAGTTTCCCAAGGGTCGGTCTACCGATGATACCATTGTAGATGGATTCGCAAGGTAAAACTAGGAATTTGGTTTTGATCATCCTTACCAACGGTTCCTCTCCATAGGATACCATCAACTCGATGTGGCCAAGTGGTTTAGTTCGAGATCCATTGAAGCCAGAAAGAGCCGATCCTGAATAAGGGGTGAGATCGTCCCTGTCGATCTCCATTCTGTCCAGAAGGCCAAGAAAAAGTATATCCGATGAGCTCCCCTGATCTACCAAGATTCTTCTAACCTCTCTGTTAGCTATAATGGCTGATATTATCAAAGGTATGTGCTTGTTGGGCTTACCGTCAATTAGATCTTCATCTCCGAACAACAAAAGCGGTCGACTTGATGTGGTCGGGGTCGTCGAAGCCAACGCTACACTTAATAATTCCTTCCATTTTCGCTTCATGGTTTTGGTGGATTCCTGGTGTTCGAAACCTCCCGAGATCATCATCAATACGGGATGACCCTTATGTCGTCCGGGGTCGGGTTCATCGTCATCAGAGCTCGCGTTCTTCCTTCCTCTCTTGACATTAGTCTCCTTGTCTTGTTTGACCTCGGCTGCCTCGTTTCCGGGCTTCTTAACATAAGTAGACAGTTTTCCTCTTTTGATGAGATCTTCAATGTCGTCCTTGACGGCGTTGCAGTGGTTTGTCTCATGACCATTACTTCGGTGGTACCGACAGTACTTATTGAGCCTTTGGCCTGGACGGTGTGGAAGGGGCTTGGGAGGTCTGACATCTTTAAACTCTACGTCCCAGCATTCGCCATAGAGTTGTGCATTGGATACGTTAAGCTCAGTATAAGAGCTATGACGATTTCGAGACCGGGGATCCCGATTGGCTCGACCGTCGTACCCTCGGTTGTCGTTCTGGCGAGGGTTTTCGTTTCGTGATTTTGAAGGTGTTAGGACTTTTCCGGTCTTGCCGCTTTCTTCTTCGTTGATGAAGCATTGCGATATTTCGAGAAACTCTTGCAAGGTACTGGGTTCCCACCTGAGGGTATGCTTCTTGAACGGACTTTCGGGAAGCAGACCTTGGGTCATGAAAAATATCTGGAACGCGTCGTCCAAGTTGCGGACTTGGGAGGCTTCTCTATTGAATCTTTCAATGTAATCTCTCAGAGGTTCGCTCTCCCCTTGCACCACGGACATTAGTACGATCTTGTTTTTGGGCTTGCTTTTGGCGAAGTTAAAGTGAACGCTGAACATCTTTGCTAGCTGATCCCAAGTTGAGATGGAGTTCGGCTTCAGGGATCGGAACCACTCTGACGCTAATTTGTCGAGCGTTAAGGGAAAAATCCGGCATTTCATTTCTGCTGGGACGTTCCTATATTGCATGATATGGTCAAACTGGTCGAGATGTCTGTCTGGGTCGTCAGTCCCGTCGTAGGTCTTCAATCCTTCAGGTGGTTTTTCTAGGTGTCGAGGGACTCGGTAACTGTCGATATCCTCAGTAAAAGGTCCTTTTCGCTTGGATGTTTGCGCTCGTGGAGGGGTTCGATGACGACGATGAGGGTCGACGCGTCGTGCCTGTTCCTTGGGTGAATTCCCCCTGCTCCTCGACCGCCTACGTGGGGACGACGACGCCCAGGATGAATGTGGTCGTGGCGAGCGATGCCGTACTCGATCATTTCGGGATGGGGATCCATGATTCCTTCTTTCCGGTGGAGATCGGTTCCTCCTACGAGCCGGGTTCCTTCTTTCCGGAGAGTCTGGTTCTGGGGAGCCTAGGTCGGCGATTCCCCGGGCCCGGATCTCAGCAACGTCTGCTTCAAGTTCGGAGAAACGGAAACTTCTAGCCTGGTTGGCCAACTCCTGCCGGGCTAGCAGTTGCACGAGCTGCTGGACTGCGTCGGCCGGAACGGAAAGCGCCGGCGGAGCCGTTACCGGAGGAGGGGGCGGAAGTCGGTTCCTTACCGAACTTGCAGGGATTAGTACGAAGTTGTTGTTCGGATGTTGAAGCTGAGCTTGAGTTGAGTTCGGGACGTCTTGCACATGTCCCTCCGGGGTTTCTTGTGGGACGGTCTCTGGTAGTACCTGCTGACCAGGATCGGCCACAGGCTCGATCGCCAAGTTAGTGGCCTTCGGACGTAGGACCGGAGCCATCGTCGATCAAGGTAAAGGGACGAGGTCTGAGTACTGACCCTCCCACTGTGGTCGCCAATGTTCTGTACCGTACTTCTGACCTTGGAGGTCGGTTCGAGGTAGTTGGTAGATGTGGTCCTTGATGACGAACGCTCCGGTCGAGGTTGAGGTGTTGGTCCTGCAATGACACTCCGACGATCAAGTCAGTGAGGTAGTCAAACAGAGTATTTTTATGAGTTGAATAGCTTACCTTTAATGAGCATTGAATGTGGTATTTATAGGTTTTGAATGGTGTTGACCTAATGATTAGAAACCGTTGGATGTGTTGGCTGCATCTGAAGCGTTGAATGATGGGCTCACCTAAGAGGATGGGCCAGTGATAAAATGGGCCTCTGGGGACTGCAAATAGTAACAGATCAATTACCATAACAATTACTATGTGTCATTCGAAGGCCTCTGTGAAAGACTAGGGATAACGTTGTCGTTGTCAAAACTCATAACCTCCGTCTATACTCGCTTCTCTAGCGAATATGATCTCACCAACATGTTGACGAGGACTAACACCACCATCATGGCAACTTCTTTTTTTTGGCAACAAACGAGGGCAGAGCCCCAAAAACGATCAATTAACTAGGAATAAGACGAGGGGTAGATATCCCCATACAATCCACGAGCACAAGAGCTTCCACACTCGGAGGGCTCTGTTCAAAAACTATCAAATGCTCAGATTGATTACAACCAATGGAAGCTAAGGCATCAACATACCGATTCACTTCCCTAAAAACATGATAAATGCTCACCTCCCAATTGAAAGCTAGCATCTTTCGAATCTCTCAGACCAGCCCACCACCAGCAAGAAAATCAACATGTTCCCCTTTGATGATCCTAGCAGCAACATCAGAGTCCACCTGACAGTCTATGTACTTCCAGCCACAGGCCCAACACAAGCGCAAACCTTCCAAGATACCCGAAAGCTCTGCTTCTAACACTGAACAAAAACCAACAAATCTCGCAAAACCACAAAGCCAATTTCCAGACTGATCTCTAACAACACCACCCGATCCAGCTCTTTTATCTGTGACTTTGACCGCTCCATCCGTACTGAGCGAAACTCGGCCATGAGCAGGAGGAGCCCAATGCACATCAATCCAATTGTAATCGCCCACCTGAGTTATGGTAGAAAGATCCCACGCATTCAGGTAATCCTTTGCCAACTAGAAGAAGGTTCTGGAAGTGCCCATTTGCAAATTTTAAAAGTAAAATAATATCTTCCGTCAAAAAAAAAAGTAAAATAATATCTCTAAGGTCACAATTATTGGTGCACGATTGGCCTTCACCAAAAAATTGCAAACTGCATAGGCCAAATAAAATAGATGCAATTTGAAGAAATAAATACAAATTGACCACAAAAAATTAAAACAAATGCAAACTGCCGTGAGCCGTGGACACACCAAAATTCAGACGGTCAACAAAAATGTTTGACCTAGTACTTTGGGGAGTTTTCTAACACTGTAAGCAGAAATGTAGCTATGCTGACAATTGGAAAATGAAAGCAGATAAAGCAAATACAGTGAACACTTTATGGAATCCACGGTACCGCCAAACATAATTACCAGAGGTATTGATGACAACCATCAAACCAAAAAGAATAGGGATAACTTGACAAGGGAACAGAAAGAAAAAAATAGCCTTTATCTTTTGACAACTAGGTTCATGATCAAGTTGCTTTGATGAGAAAAAAGTGAAGAAGGAACTCATGAAAAGCACAAGCAAACATGGCATGATCCCAACAACAAATCATGGTGAGACCAACAGCTTACTCAAGAAACAATGAACCTTGCACAAGTGCAGAACAACATTGAAGTTTACAAAAAAAAAAGTTAGGCATCATATGATTATCCAGCTCCAGTGCTAATTTTTCCCATGTTCATTCATAGTGCATTTCATATATAACACTCTCATCCCAATCAATATCAAGGGATTACACGGAGGGAAAATAGGTTAAATTAATTGACTTGTGTATCATACTATCATCAACATCTTGTCAAAAGTAAACATCCATGTGCAAGTGCAAGTGCAAGTTGACAAGAATTCTCAAAAAAAACATATGATTAACAAGATATAATCATCATATGAATAAATTAAATAATTAAGTTCACGAGGAATAAAGCATCATTCTTCTCTCCACAGGCCACACAGCTAGTGCCAACCAGAAAATGTAGAAGCTAATGAAAACTTCCCCCCAAAAACAACGATCTTTCTCAGCTTTGAAGTCTCACATTGCACCCTTCAGTGACCAATAAGCACAAAACACAGCTTCTATTGATTTTGAATGAGGGAAAAACTAAACTTGCTTCTGTAATAATTACATGCTATTTACAGTATGAATTTCTTAAACCGAAAGGGAAAAAAAATGTATTCTTTGCAAAATTGCAATCAATTAATCAATCTTCCAATACCGAAGTCCTGCTACGCCTCCGGAAATTTCTACTGAATATTGAATTGATTTGACTACGGCTTCTACTCACAGATACATTCTCAGAACCAGAATACGAAGACGACAAAGATGAAGAAGAATTAGACCTAGAACCGATTCTCCCAAAGAATGAAAAGAAATTGCGAACAACTCTCCCAAATCCACGACTTTCCCTAACCCTATGGCTTCTCACTGCCCGAGAAATTCTTCTTGGAGCTCCGTTTGCATTAATCCCGCCATCCATCTCCGTGTATACAACCGGAAAATGGCTCTCGCCGGCTCTCCTTCCACCGGAAAATCTCCCAACGGCGAATCCCCCACCTGGCAACCTCCATATAGTTAACCCGATCGATTCTTCGTCGATTTGACCAGATACTCTTGTTTCTAAAGAGCTGAGATCTGAAGGAAGCTCGTGGCGGCACACGGGGCATGAGTTTCGCACCGACAGCCATGGAAGAATGCAATCTGAATGGTAGATGTGTTTGCAGGGTAACTCACGAGCCTCCACACCTAGCTCAAACGCTTCTTTGCAAACTGCACAGTGAACTTCGGCATCAACCTGAGATTCACAGATCTCAACCGTTGGCATCGATTCAATCGCCGCTTTCGACGCCGGTGGATTCTCTGGCCGTCCAAAACCGTTCATCTCGATCTGAGAAAACTGCTCCAACAACCGATCGAAACCCGACCCTAGCAGAAACTCCGAGACCGTCGGTGGAAGAGGGCGAAGACCGGTGCCATCACCGTCATCGTAGAACAACTCAAAGGAGCTTCCTCCGTCTTGATCTGCGGCGTCTTCGCCGGTTCCTCGGAGAACGATGACAGGGTTAAAAGGTGAGCGGCTGCCGGTATCACGGCGTCGACGACGGAACCCTTGCCTTCTCGAAGCGATAGGGTCATCGGGAAAGGGACTGAGACGGTGGTTGGGCGAGGCGCTGGCTTGGATCTCTTCGACGAAGCCACTTTCGCAGTGAGGGCATACGATGTTGGTGTGGTCTGAGAGATTAACGAAACGGTTGCAGCTGTAGCACCAAAACGACGCCGTTCCGTGTTGCGTGTCAGAATTCATTTTCTTGTCAAGAGAGAGAAAGCGTGTTGAGAGAGATAGATTAGATACTAGAGAGAAAGAGGAGCGGAGAAGCGTCAATATAAGGGGATTTGAGAAGAGAGAGAGGAGCGTGTTTGAAACTGTGAAGAACGTTTGCGTGTTAAGCCACGCGTTTCAGCTTAGAAGGAGGAAGAAACAAGGCAATTTCTCTCACTTATCAATTTATCATACTCCTAATTACTTAATTAATTATGTTTTATTATTACTTAAGGAGTAATTAACTTAGGGATGACGATCTTGATGACCTACTAGGGAAAATTAAAAATGTTTTTTTTTAATAAACAAAATTGAGAATGGTTGAATAGTGAGATTTAACTAATTAAGTATGGTTGTTTCAAAAAAAAAAACTAATTAAGTATGGTTGTTAAAAAGAGGCACAAAGGTTAAGGGTTACTAGTAATTATTTAATTATTTAATAATTGGATTGTGTAAATGTTGAAGCTCAAGTTAGGGGAGGAAATAAGGTATTTATTGAGTGTTGACCGTGGACTACGTAGCAAGGGACGCCAATTTTGATTTTGATTTGAACGTGAAAGTTTTGCAACAGTAGTGTGGAATGCAATTACAACAATTGCTATCACCGGTGACGATAAGAGAACATTCCTTAACCGGTGAAAACGGAAGAGAAAGCTTCATCTCCTCCATTCTCTCCTCCAGTCCACACGGCTCTTCATGATGGAACAACTTTCTTAACTTATCACAACTCTCCTCCTTGAGTCTCGACCATTGAGGTCCCACTAGTTCCATCTTTCACACTCTCCTTTTCCTTTTCCTTTTCCTTTTCTAATTTCTTCTTTCTTCTTACTTCACTTTATTCAGATTTAATTTTTGTTTCCTCCTAATCAGACACACAACACCGTGGGGTTTAATTCGATTAATGCTTCCAAATAGCACCTTCTTTGGGCGTTGGAGAATGCGAAATTTAGACTTTGTTTGACAAAAAGTATCGATTAACGGATAAACTAGATTATAGCGGATAAGCTAATAGGTTGAAATTTTGTTTTTGGTAAAATTAACCTTTGAAACAGCTTATAAATATAAATTTACATAAATAGATATTTGTAATAAATACTTAAAAATAAGAGAAATTTATTTTATGGAGGATAAATGAGGAAATTAGTTAAGTAATAAGGGTAAAATTGAGAAGAAAAAATGAAACGCTTAGCTATAAATTCAAACGCTATTACAAGTAGCGTTTCAAAAGATACTATAAGCTAGTGAAAAAAATGTTAAAACCTAGTAGTGCAAAATAGTTATAATGAGTTGATCCGCTGTATGTTATCCGCTATAAACTAACACATCAGTCTTGTCAAACATAACATTGATCTTAAGCACAGAACACTGTATAAGTAGTTAGTAATGACCCGAACCAACATAACACCGCCTTTCACCCCATATGATGTTTTCTTTTTCTTTTTCATTCAAATACAACATACGAGTAGGGGTGTTCGCGGTGCGGTTTGTTTCGGTTTTAGACAAAAAGTGAACCGGAACCGCAAAATAAAATTACATGCAATTCGGTTGAGTTCCTAAAATAAAACCGAACCAAACCAATGCGGTTTGGGTTGGTTCGTTTTTTCCAAGATAAAATATAATTTAAAATGAAGTTAAAATTAACTAATATAAAAAATGGCTAACATAAATCTTTAAGAAAAAATCTGCTCAAATATATGTAATATATAAATTACTTTTTTTAATTCTTTTAAGATAGTTAAGACAATGTTTAAAATAATTTGAATTAAATACTTTATTGTAATTTTTAAATATAGCATAAAATTATGAATTGTTTATAAGTGAGTCAAAGAATTAATTGAATTTAGGCTAGTAAGTGAGTGAGAGTTGGGTTTTAGTTGCATTTGAGCTAGTAAGTTAGTAAGAAAGATTGTAAGTCAATTAGTCTTAGTGTTACTTGCAGTTTGGTTTGGTTCGGTTTCTATAATCAAAACCGCAAACCAAACCGAACCGCGTGGTGCAATGGAAAAAGAAACCGAACCAAACCAATAAGAAGCGTTTTTTTGCGATTTTCGGTTTGGTTTGATTCGGTTTGCGATTTTCTATTGGTTTGGTTCGGTTTTAAACATCCCTACATACGAGTAGTATGTTTTTTGAATATATATTAAAACTTTCAATTTGAATTCCTGTCGCTTTTGTTTTTCAATTAAGTTATTGTAGCAATGTACTTTAATTAAAATCCATTTCTTTTGGGTTTATTTTTCATATTTTTATGGTAAACAGTTTGAGATTTTTTGACAATGAGATGTATTTTTTGGTATAAACTGAGTATCATCTGCGCACAAATCTTTTCCTCAAAAGACTTAACACTGTTGCATGCCCAATACTGGATTAGAACCCATGACATTGGTTAAACTGGAAGAGACCCCTATCATCTCATCGAAGTGCTATTGGGTACAATGAGATGAATTTGTTTTGATGACTCAGAGAAAAGCAATTTTAAAATTATAATAATCAAATTACAATAAATAAATGAATCGTTAGTTAATTTAGTTCCTGAAATTTAACAACAGTTCAATTTGATTCACGACATTTACAATATTTTATCTTAGTCTTTTGCTTTTACAAAAATGTTTCAATTTAATCATTTTGTGTAAAAAATAGAGAGAATAAATATAATAAACAGATTAAATTGAAACATTTTTATAAAATTCAGACTAAATGATATTTTTTCAGTTACCAGTATTGGTGCGCAGTTTTTATCGGCTTTTCCAATGACTAATCTACATCGGAAACATGACTGACAACGTGTATACTCGGCTTTGCTGATCCGTGTGGCTCTTCTCTTCCAACAGAATTTTTGCCACACCCAAAATTCGAATCCAAAAACTATAGGGTAGAATCCAAGTCCGGTTTACCTTTTGGACCAACCTTTATTTTATTTTTTTACAAATGGACCAACTTTATTGGCAAAGAATAAATTTAATTCTTGTGAAAATTCAGGACGTTAATAACTCATAAATAAATCATAAGGTAAAATAATTCATCCTAATTATTCTCATAATTTACATGCAGACACGTGTTGATACAGCATGCTGGCCATGTCAACACAAACTCCTTTTCTCTTCACAACACACAAGCTTCTAGATCATTGCCTTTCCTATACCGTATTATTACGACGACTTGACAGTATTGGGTAGGAGTGCGCGTGAACAAGTACCGTAAAGATTTTTTGTCAAAAACAGAAGTACTCTAGAGAATAAGAAAAGTCAAAGTAGTCACAGTATAACACACTTTTAATAAGGGTGTTTCTGGGGTTAGCTCGTGTACGTACTTCTACCTCTGTCCCATTTTATAAGTTAATATCTAACTTGTTTTTTCACTATTGTCTTTATTAATCATTAGTGGAGGGTCCATTTTTCATGTATTGGTGTATTAGTATGTTAGTGGGTGGTTATTATTATTATTAAAATTAGAAATAGAAATGTGTTGGGTGTTAGTGGGTAGTTATCATTATAATAAGGGTATTTTGGTCAGAAAAATCTGACACCAAAATGTCAGTTTTTTTTAGAATCTCCTTTATTAATAGTTATAGATGACGATTTTTTACATTTAATAAATGATTCACGTTTATCTATGTAAAGAGATAAATGGTTAAATGGTAATTTAGACAACACTTTTTATAAAATCTAGACTACTAAACATTTTTCTTAATATGTGTGCAACAACCTTAACGAGGATGTTCACTCTCATTACCTTGGGCCTAGGATCCAAAACGAGTTAATACTTTTGATTGCTTCTGCAATTAAAAGTGAAATCCTTAGAAAAATCAAACAGGCAAAGTATTTATCGTTGATGCTTGATTGTACTCCTGATGTTAGTTATCAAAAACAAATGTCTTTGATAATAAGATATGTGGATATGTTTCTTCAAATTCGGTTAGCATTGAGGTATCTTTTTTAGCCTTTTTGAATGTGAATGATACAACTGGCCAAGGGCTTTTTGATGTTCTACAAGATGAATTGAAAAATCTTGATCTTGACCTATTTGATGTGCGAGGACAAGGTTATGATAATGGATCAAATATGAAAGGAAAACATCAAGGTGTACAAAAGAAATTTTTAGACATAAATCCGAGAGCCTTTTACACTCCTTGTGGTTGTCATAGTCTTAATTTGGCTTTGTGTGATATGGCTAATTCTTGTGGCAAAGTTCAAGATTTTTTTTGGAGTTGTTCAACGTATTTATACAATTTTTGCCAATTCTACTAAGAGATGACATATTTTGAAAGATAATGTAAAAGGGTTGACTCCAAAATCATTGTCATCTACTCGTTGGCAGAGTCGTGTAGATAGTGTCAAAGCAATAAGGGTTCAAATGTCAGATTTTAGAGATGCTTTACTTGAAGTATATGAAAAAGATTCCGATTCTAAAATAAGAAACAAAGCTAAATCTTTAGCAACAAATGTGCTGAGTGATTTTGAGTTTTTAATGGTTATAATTATTTGGTTTGAAATATTATTTGCTATTGATTTGGTTAGCAAGCTTTTACAATCAAAGTATATGCTTATTGATGTTGCTAAAATAAAGGAGTTGATTTCATTTTTTGAGAGATATAAAGATATTGGTTTTTCTAATGCGTTGGATAGTGTTAAGGAAATTGCTATTGAATTGAATATCGATTCAGTATTTTCTCAAAGGCGTATAATTCGAAGAAAAAGACCGTTTAATGAGAATTTCAATACCCCATCAGTTGAACTATCTCGAGAGGAATCTTTTATGATTAATTATTTTATTTACCTTGTTGATCAAGCCATTGTTTCTCTTAATAAGAGATTTGAGCAATACCAAGAGTATGAAAGTATTTTTGGGTTCTTGTTTAGTTCTCACAAGTTACGATCATTGGACGATGCAACTTTGAAGTTTTGTTGTAGTCATTTGGAACAGACATTGAAACATAATGAGCAATCTGATATTGTTGGGAATGAATTATACGTGGAGTTAAAGTTATTGAGAGAAATGTTTTCTGAAGAGAAAAGATGAGCTATTGATATATTAAAAATTTTAAAAGGCATGGATTGTTTTCCTAACACAATATATAGAGTTTTATTGACTATTGACTATTCCTGTGATTGTTGCTTCTGTATTCTTTTTTCAAAATTGAAGTTGTTGAAGTTTTACTTGCGGTCTTTTATGTTACAAGAAAGGCATAATGGATTAGCATTGATAGCAATTGAGAATGATCTTTTGGAGACAATACAATATGAAGACTAGGTTGGTGACTTTGCTTCAAAAAGTATTAGAAGGATGACTCTTTTTAAGTAGTTAGAAGGTTGATATTAGTTTAAAATTGTGTTGAGATCTTATTTACAATTTAAATAACGAAGTTTGAATTTCAGTTTGAGTTTTAGTGATTTATTTTATAAAAGTATAATTAGGGCCCCACTTTTAAGATTCGAACAGATCCTTCAAATTGTTTGGGCCAGTCCTGCTGTTATTCAATTCGTATAGTCGTAAGTTACCGATGATGATAACCACAAGTTGTCGACGCCCTTCCTTAATAAAAACATTTTGAAAAGCTCTTTTCAAATGCACTCAGAGAAGCTTTAGGTTTGCGCTCAATCCTACTTTTTTTTAAATAATTTTTCAAATATATAATTGTGGAATGTTATTTATAGAATTATTTTAAAAGTATCGACCTAATGTTTATTTAGACTATATGTGTGTGGGCGCGCGCGCACGTGTATGCTAGATAAAAAAAAAATCAATGTTATTTATATATTCAACTACTATAATTATTACGAGTGTCACTCTTCAACTTTCACATCTTAGAGCATCTTTAACGCAGCTCTCTAATTGTGAAAAACATCTATAAGATCCGGCATTTATAAACGGATTCGGATTCAGTGCATTCGGTTGTGGTGCATTCAGGTGCATTCGGGAAACATGTGTCTATCTCTCTCCTCACATTTTTTATATTATTTTCTACATATAAAATATTTAATGCATTTAATGGTTCAAATGCACTCGAATGCACCACAATCGAATGCACTGAATCTGAATCCATTTATAAACACCCTGCGGTAAACTGATCCTACGTGGAGGTGTCTATTGCAAAATCTTAGTCGCCGGCAACAAATTAGGCGTCGGCTACTATCAAGATTTTATCTTAAAAAATGTTTTTTTTATTCACAAATTCGATAAAAAAAATACAAAATACAAAATCCACCATTTCAAACACACAGTTCAGAAATTACAGAAAAACATAACAAAAATTCTGGAAGAAGAGCAGATCTAGAAGAAGAGCAGATGTGGAAGAGGAGAGGTGTGGTTGTGAGCCCAAATCCTTTTTGTATGAACACTACTTTTTCTTGTGTTGAGCCAAACACCCAAACATGATTTTACATGTAGAGATCCGGAGAAGCGAAAGAGAAGAAGGGTCGGGTATTGTTTTTCAGAGAAGAAGTAGAAGACTGGAGAAAATGAAAGAGTGGAAGATGAAAAAATAAAATAAGTGTTTCTAATCTGTGTAGTGTGTGCAGGCTTGGGTTTTGTGTCCTAATCTATTCCCGTTCATTTTGTCTATGCTCAATCTCAGCCATTCTTTTATCTAAGTGTTCCATCACATCAAAAACAATTTCAAACCTGCATGGGCTATTATATTATAATAATAATAATAATAATAATAATAATAATCAAACATTGTACTATATTTATTGAAGGATTTGTGATTCAAAAACTTAGAGAGGTTATATCGTAACAAAATATATACTTATATATAATTGTCTCTTCTTTAATGTAATTTACGGCTTCATAGGAGAGAATTAAATATTAAATTTGAATAAAAATTAAATATAAATAAAAATAAAAAATATAAAAAAATGGGGTCATGTGTAGTTGCTTATAAGCAACTTCCATTGGAGTAAAAACCATTTGAGTCAACTAAAAAATGCTTAAGTCATACATGACACTTTGGGCCCACAAAAAAGTAACTTAGGCAACTCATTTAGTTGCTCTCCATTAACAATCCTTTGGATTTATAAATAAACAAATCTTGAGTATTATTTGCATTGATATATTTTATCCGACATTTTTTTCTAGAGGGAAAATATTGTATATTATTGACATAGTGTTTATTTAGATTCTAAGTTTTATCAAATTAAAAAGTTTTTAATTTGATAAAAACTACTTTCAAAGAATATTTCTTTTGATAATGTAATCACCATAATTTTTTTCAATTATTTTTTATATTGTTATAAAAAGGGAAAATAAAGAATAGGGTTTTCGATTATTCTTTTCGAACATATATTAAATTTCTTTAATTACACTTTTATTTTGAATTTTACTTTTAGTTTTACTAAATTATAAATTAGTGATGAAAATCAGAGAAAGAAAACAATAAAGACCACTAACTTTTTTTATGATATATGTTCCGTCAGACTATTTTATTTGTCTCATTATCAAAATTCATGTCTATAAATTCAACATATTAAATATTATCAGGCATATCATTTCTACATATAATGAAAATATTGAACTCTAAAAACTAACATGAAATATATTTAAAAAATATATTTACTCTAAAAAGCATCATTTGGGTGTATAAATTGTACGTTCAGAAAATGCCGACCTGGGCTCCAAAAGACCGACAAGGGCTCCAACCCACCAGAGGAAGACTCTTGCCAAGCAGGAGAGGGGAAGCTGAGAAACGTGATCGTCACCCGAGGAGGCACGAATAATACCAAAGGAGACTTTGTATCGCATGTGCTGCTGTACGGACCATGCACAGGAATAGGACGTGTTCGCGTAGAAGACAAACGAAGAGGATGCGGCATCTAGGCATTGGCTCGTACTTAAGTAGTCGACGTCGCACGACTACCATGGTAGCAGGCGCAGAGCAGGTGCAGGAGGGCGATCCCCTGCAATATATAACACACTGTAGGACACTCATTATAAATAGCTCATGCTACTATTGTATTAGGGACTCTTGGTTCGTGTGTTATGGGAGGTCTCCCTTTGTAAGCTATATCCTTAAGGGTTACACCACCCCCATTTTATATACGAGAACATAAATAAACAAAATATTGAGTACTAGTATTTACTTTAAGCTATTTTCTCTATTTTTTTCTAGAGGAAAAATATAGTATATTTTTGACATAATGTTTATTTATACTAGTCTCAATACCCGTCCGATGGACGGGAAGCCTTAGTAACGACTCAATTACATGAGTTTAAGATATTCGAAATATAGGAAGCCTTACTTTGTTTATTTCTCGGTTATACTATACAACTCAGGCGATGCACGTGGAACGCCTGTATTAACTAATGTAAAAACACTAAACTGATATTTGTTAGCATTAAATCTACTCCGTATGTGGTGGTTGACAACTTCAAGTCTCCACGCTGAGATGTGTCCCTGCAAAGATACTATGATGGCTAAGTCAATTTAGGACTTTACATATTTTGTCACAAATTTTTTTCTCACCAGACTGGTTATTGAGGAACGAACTTTGCTTATTTGAACGGTTAGAAATTTTTCTAAACGTAAAAGTACCCCAAAACATACTGCTTCACATAAGACTTTACATATTTTGTCACGAAATCAGTTATTGAGGAATGAACGTCACGTATTTGAACATATAAAATTTGTTCACCAAATCGGTTATTGAGGAAAGAACTTCACGTATTAGAACATATAATTTTTTTCAGACTCTAAAGTACCTCAATACACACTGCTTAGCATCACACTTTACAAACTTTGTCATAAAACTAATTTTTTTTCTACCAAATTGATTATTGAGAAACAAACTCCACGTATTTAAACATCTTAAAATTTTGTCTGAACTCTAAAGTACCTCAAAACACAGTACTTAGCATCACAATTTAAGTATCTTTACCCAACTATAATTTTGATATTACATAAAAACTGACCACTAGTATGAACCTTTTTAAAAAAGTCGACCGGTAGACCTTTACCATTTTTAGGAAGTTTTAATAAAATATTTTTTTATATTACATTTTTTATTATTCTAAAATTCATTTTTTACTAAAAATGGTAAAAGTCTACCAGTAGACTTTTTTAAAAAGGACCATATTAGCAGTGTTTTAAGAACCGAACCAATCGGAGCGGTTGATCTGGTTAAACCATGACCCGACACCTTACCCCGTTCGGTTATTTCTACGGTTTAAAACGGTTTTATGCGAGTTTGAGCAGTTTTAAACGGTTGAACCATGACTTGGAGGTGTCACCGGTTCAATGTCCGGTTCGGTTTTCAAAACATTGCATATTAGGGGACCCTATATAAAATACCTTTAAATAGGGAGAGGGAAAAGCACGTATTAGAACATATAATTTTTTTTCGAGACTCTAAAGCACCTCAATACACACTGCTTAGCATTACACTTTACAAACTTTGTCATAAAACTAATTTTTTTTCTACTAAACTGATTATTGAGAAACAAACTCCACGTATTTAAACATCTTAAAATTTTGTCCGAACTCTATAGTACCTCAAAACACAGTACTTAGCATCACAATTTAAGTCTCTTTACCCAATTATATTTTTTATATTACATAAAAACTGACCACTAATATGAACCTTTTTAAAAAAGTCCACCGATGGACCTTTACAATTTTTAGGAAGTTTTAATAAAATACTTTTTATATTACATTTTTATTATTCTAAAATTTATTATTTACTAAAAATGTTAAAAGTCTACCGGTAGACTTTTTTAAAAAGGACCATATTAGCAGTGTTTTAAGAACCGAACTAATCAGAGCGATTGATCTGGTCAAACCATGACTCGACACCTTACCCGATTCGGTTATTTCTGCGGTTTGAAACAATTTTATCCGATTTTGAGCGGTTTAAACGGTTGAACTATGACTCGGAAGTGTCACCGGTTTCATGTTTGGTTCGGCTTTCAAAATATTGCATATTAAGGGACCCTATATAATATACCTTTAAATAAAAAAAAAAGGAAAAAAGGGAAAGGGAGAAAGAGCTTTGGCATTAAAAGCTAAAGGAAAAAAAAAAGGAGGGGGAGGGGGTTGTTTTGGCGCGCTCTCCAGCTGCAGCCACTACCCTCGCTTTATATCTTTTATTATATGCTATATCAAAAAATATTTTTATTTTTTTTATAAGTAGTATTTCTTTAAATACTGTGAATACCATACTTTTTTCAATTCATTTTCATATCATTATTATAAAAATTAAAAATAAAGAGTAGTTAATTGTATTTTATTTTTATAAAATTAACTTAAATTAAATTTATTTAATTCCACTTTGTTTTGAATTTAATTTTTACTTTTAGCTTCAATGTATGAATTATTAGTTGGTCATAAGAATCAAAGAAAGAAAACAATAAAAACTAGTTAATCTTTGTTTTCTATGATATATGTTCATAACACTCATTTCTCTCTATTATTAAAATTCATTCATGCCCATAAATTCAACATATTAAATAGTACTACATTTTTTATTACTAAATATTATGAAAAAAAATATTCTGTTCCTCTTAAAACTAACATGAAAAAATATTTTCAAATTTTTTGACAAAAAACTATTCAATAAACTTTCTAAAATTTATTTATATTTATTTTTAGCAATTAAGCTCATAAAAAATACATTGACAAGTATTAATATTAAAAAAACTCATACACTATATAAGAATATTGCTTTTTTTTGACAATAAGAATATTGCTTAACATAATAAATTTTAATTATAAAAATACAACAATATATTTATAAAATACAATATTTTTAATATACATAATTCATATTAAAAAAATATATATTTTGCTATAAAATCTCCATAAAAGTTCTTAAAAAAATATTAAACAACGGGTATTCCCTAGTATATTAGTAATTTTATCCGTGCATGTTTAACAATTAACATATTTTAAGTATATTTTATTATTTTAGTTTTTATTAAATATTCGCCATGATTAATGAATTATTATTAAGAAATAACTAGTAGGATACCCGTGCATACGCACGGGTGCTGTCGTGTTCTTTTTATGAATGAATTACACATTATTTAAATAGTCTGAACATTATCCTGTGAAAATAAAGGCAAATTTAAAGTAAATAAAAAAGGAGTTTCAAATAAAAATAGATAAATATTAAAATTTAAAAATGTAAAAGTATCATTTAAAAAAATTTGAGCATTTATCCTGTGAGTTTTATATCAATGTAGTGTTTTCTATATATTAGTGCAGCTATATATCTCGTGTTTTTATATATATCACAGTAGTTATCCCCGTATTTTTTGATATATCAGTGTAGTTATCCTGTGTTTTTTTATCTATCAGTGCAGTCATCTCATAGTTTCAATTGATTATTTGAGTTGATTAGTAGATTATAGTAAATAGTAAAAGATAGATAGTAGACTATCAATAAGAAATATTTATCCCGTGTTTTAAATTTAATCAGTTTAAGTAGTCATTAAACCTTCTTGTTTTTTAGATAGTAGGTTTATAGTAGTCTTCAAAAATTATAATTATCAATAGCAAATATTAATCCCGTGTTTTTCTATGTATCACGGCAATTATCCAGTATTTTTTTATATAGCAGTGCAGTTATCTCATAGTTTCAATTGATTATTTGAGTTGATTAGTAGATTATAGTAGATAGTAAAAGATAGATAGTAGATTATCAATAAGAAATATGTATATGTTTTAAATATTAATCAGATTAAATAGTCATTAAACCTTTTTATTTTTTCGATAGTAGGTTTATAGTAGTGTTCAAAAATTATAATTATCAATGACAAATATTAATCATGTGTTTTATTTATGTATCACTGCAGATATCCCGTGTTTTTATATATCAGTGTAGTTATCCCCTAGTTTCAATTGATTATTTTAGTTGATTAGTAGACTATAGTAGATAGTAGATTATCAATAAGAAATATGTATCCATTGTTTTAAATAGTAATCAATTTAAATAGTCATTAAATCTTCTTGTTTTTTTAGATAGTAGGTTTATAGTAGTCTTCAAAAATTATAATTATCAATGACAAAAATGTTAATCCTGTGTTTTATTTATGTATCACTGCAGTTATCTCGTGTTTTTTTATATATCAGTGTAGTTATCCCATAGTTTCAATTGATTATTTTAGTTGATTAGTAGACTATAGTAGATAGTAAAAGTTAGATAGTAGATTTTCAATAAGAAATGTTTGTTTTAAATATTAATTAGTAGTTTAAATAGTCATTAAGTATTCTTGTTTTTTAGATAGTAGGTTTGTAGTAGTAGTCTTCAAAAAAAATTAATTATCATTGACAAATATTAATGTCGTTTTTTTTTATATATCAGTACAGTTATCCCGTGTGTTTTTTATATATCATTGCAGTTATCTTGTAGTTTCAATTAATTATTTTAGTTGATTAATAGATTATAGTAGATAGTAAAAAATAGATAGTAGATTATCAATAAGAGTGTAAACAGAAGACTGAAAACAGATTTCGAAGAGAAAATTAAAATTTTAACGGGACAATTTTTTCTAAAATGGTGATAGTTTTATTTAGTGTGACTAATTTACATTTTTATAGCTAATTTGTATAAGTTTAGAAATTTAGTTAAAAAAACTTAAAGTGAGAAATGATAGGATAAAGAGAATAATTGTTTATGGGGAAAATAAAAGTAAAATAAAAAAAAGGAAGAAAGAGAGTGTAAGAAAAAAGTGAAAAGGAGGAAAGAGAGAGTAAGAAGAAAGAGAGTGTAAGAGAAAAGTGAAAAGGAGGAAAGAGAGTGTAAGAAGAAAGATAAAAAGGAATAAAAAGGAATAATTGATTAAATGTAAGTTACTATGTTATCCTCATTTTTGACACTTGTCATGTTTCTCAAATGAGCCAATAGGTAATTTCATTAGAGGTTAATTGGTATAAATCTACAGTAGATCATATGTTTTATATGAATGTATAATTGAACTTTTGAACTTAGAATTATAAAAATGAGTTTGGGCCAAATTAATTTGTACCTCCTACGATAGCCCCTAGTTTCTTTTGAGAAATTTTCTGGTTACACCCCTCATATTCAAACATGCACCCCTAGCTTCATTTAAATGCCATGGTTCACCATCTTCTTTATTTTGTACACACAACATACACACATGTCACAACCGCCATCAACCCTCGCCTAGGCCCTTCTGCCACACCATTCTCAATCTACGGTCTTTGACTCCATGCTGAAATTCACCACTCAATTTGAAATGAACTCCTGAACACCACGTCTTTTGACATGTGCACGATCAATTGGAGCCTCGTTCGCCGTGTCTCTCCTCTCCAGGCGGACTATAATTGTCTTTTTCCAGTCACCACAATTGTTGTTTGAAAAAACCACATTTATTTTGGATTCCTCTAATCAAAACCTTCAAGAAGCGCTAGTCTTTTCTCTTTTTGGTGAAGTTGACTCCCATTCATTATCTCGGTAAGGCGTCTTCCAATCAGTTTTATTAGCTTCCTTTTGATTTTGTTCCAGCTTTAAAAAATTCCCAAAAAATTATTTATAGTGTTTCTATGTTATTACAGTCACTTTCCGCTTCCAGTATAATGCAAAAAAAAAAAAATTGTATACTTATTGAGTTCATGCATTTGTTGTTGCGAATTTCCCCCGTTCTCGTTGATATCATGAATTTATTTATCAAGGTAAAAAGAGGGTGAATGCTTGATTTCGAAAAAATGGTAGCTTAGGATTTAATTGACACGATAGGTGTGTCCCATGACCTCTACATGTCGCTCTACATGATAGTTGATGAATACGATTATATGAGCAATGGAAAAACATGTTTAGCTGTTATTTTTATATTTTGAATCACTATAAGAGCGGAGAGTTATTGGTAATTCTTGTAGAGTTACACATGACTATGTTTCATGTCTTGGTATGCATTGTTTATGACTATGTGATATTGTAATGTCGTGGGATGATAATTTATTTTCCTTAGTAGAGAAATTCTTTGATGATAACATGGTTTCATGATATTGTTGACAAAAAATAAAGAAGCTTGTGTGTTTCTATGGAATGAAGAAGCTTGTGTTGACATTGATGATTAGCCTACGATAGCACAAAATGAAATGAAGAAGCTTGTGTTTCTTATCTTGCTGGTCTGTTATTTGTATTATGGTGTTTCTATGGGTGATCTGTTTCATGTTTTGGGCATTAGATCTTTCTGGCCTAAATATGCATATTTACTGTTTGTTGAAAGTCCCCATAGAGCTCCTGGCATCCTAAGCACACAATTGTGGATTTTGTTGGTGTACTTGGTGCGTGATTGTTAAAACCTTTGGAGATGACACCTTTGTCGAAGACCCCTCCAGCTATCGGTTATCCTCGTTTTCTCAAGATAAGTGGGTTCATCTTGAGACCAATTTTAGTCGAATAGAGCGTACACAAGTCAACGATATCATCCGTAACTGGATAGGGAGAAATACTGCAGAGTCTCATCTACTGATTACCACCTCTACCTAGGAGCTGATGCTACTGATACTCTGGATGTTTGATTGTTGTGTTTGGGTTGGTTATGTTCGTATGGACCTTTTACAGTCTCAATGCAATGGCTTCAATGTCCATATCTCGTGTGTAGTAGTCTATGGTTTGGAAATGTCAAACCTCACCTACTTCATGTAATATGTATTGATGATTTCGTTATCAATTGAGTGAAGTATGTTTCCTTAAAAAAACTAGTATTTTACCCGTGCATACGCACAGGTGATACTGTATTTGTTATAATTTGCTATGAAATTATAAATACGTTGAAAGTTGGAAAATGTAATAAAAAAGGGGAAAAACTTGTTAAGAGGCTATAGTTTCAAATTTATTAAAATAATTGTGTTTGTAAAAGTTTAAAAAAAGTCGGTATTTCTTATAATGTTAATAATAGAGTAAAAATGAAGAAAAATGAAAATGAGATTTTAGGTAAAATATGCATCCCCGTTGACCCTCCCGTTTGCATCCCCGTTGACCCTACCATTGGCACTCCCGTTGGCCCTCTCGTTGGCACTCTCATTGGCGCTCTCGTTACATCTCTATTTGCCGCTCTCGTTGCAACATGTTATAAAAATAAATAATTTTTTTTAAATAGTTGAGTTGGAAAAAGTTTAAAAAAAGTTAGTACTCCCGTTGGCATTTCCGTTGACGCTCTCGTTGGCACTCATGTTGGCAGTCCCGTTGCCACTCCCGTTGGCATTTTACTCCTTTTTAATAATTAGTAATTATAAAATTTTTATTGGGTAATTTTTTGTAGTGGTTAAATTGATTAATTTTAGTAATTTTAATAAAGAGATTATAGTAAATAATAAATTTTGGATTATTTAATTGTTGAGTATTATATCTATTTAATAATTTAGTATTTTGCCAAAAAATGTTTTGAAAATTTTGTTAAAGGTATGAGTTTTTTTGACAATTAGTAATGGTTAAATTGATTGATCGTAGTAGTTTGAGTAAATTAAATAAAAAATAAAAATAAAAATATTTTTATAGTAGACAAAATTTGACAAAAATGGATAAAAAATGAAAAAGAAAAAAAATAATTGATTTAAATAAAAATAAAAAATTGAAAAAAAATTAAAATTGACACGCGCCAGTCTGCGCGCGTCAACGTGTCAGATTCGTCAGTTTTTTGTTTTTTTTAAATAGCTGCAAAAAGATGTGCTTTTTTTCCTTTTTCGACGAATTGTCTATTTTGCCCCTAAGTTTTGACAAATGATAAAATTTTAAGATGTCTAAATTATTCTAATTGCGTAATTATCAATGACAAATATTAATTTATCCCATATTTTTTTATATCAGTGACAATTATCTGTTCCTCTTTAAGTATCAGTAGTGTTAGTATTTAGTTCGAACTTTTTCCCCCTTTTCTTTCTCTTCTAACTTCTACTTTTTGTTATTTTTTATGACACCAACTCTCTCTCTCTCCATACTTTAGACATTTTAAAAAAGACTGTCAATTACCAAATAACCCTAAAAAGTTAATATTGTACTATTGTTATTAGTTATGGACTTTTTAGTAAAATTGGTGGTGGTTGTTTATCCTATAGTATAGTATTGTATAGTAGATAGTAGATAGAAGTTAATACACAATAATTCTTGAGACAATGAAAATGACTGGGTAGGCACCTTTAAGATTAATGACATTGGGTAGTTACTGTTAGTTGAGTATTGTAATCTAGTTTGAGTCTTAAATAAAAGAGAAGTTGGGTTAATGAGTCTTAGCAGTAATTTCCGTATTGTTGGTATACAACACGGTATTTTTACTTCAGTGTATTTTTGAGTCAGTGTATGTAACTCGTATAAATACTTTTACTCAAGTGAGATAAAGCAATACTGTTTCATTGCAAATTCTGTTATAACTGATTCTCTAAATTAGTAAGAGAGATCTTCTTCCTCATTCTGATTTCTTGCTCCAACAAATGGTATTCAGAGCAATTGTTGGAGCCTGACGAAGATCGTGTGAGTGAATGTGAGGTGAGTGAAACCTACATTTTGCGAGTGGATCGATGAGCGAGTGAGAAACCTGAAAATCAAGCCCAAACACGAGTGAAAGTGAGAAATCTTGCAATGGCAACTACGAATGGACATTTTCCGGCGAATTTTCCAGTTCTCGATAGAAGAAACTATGATCAGTGGTGCATGAAGATGAAGGCGATCCTTGGCTATCAGGATGTGTGGGATTTGGTGGTGAACGAACTTGATCCATTGCCGACGAATCCAACTTCTGGGCAACAAACAGCGTATAGAGATGCGAAGAAGAAAGACTGCAAAGGACTGTGCATTCTACACCAGTGCGTGAATCAAGCAATTTTTGAAAAAATTGCGAGATCGGAGACGAGCAAAGCAGCGTGGGACGTTCTCGCGCGAGCTCCTACGCTGGTGATCAGAAATTGAAGAAGGTGCGACTTCAAACTCTATGGCGACAGTATGAATTGCTAGGAATGGAAGAAAGTGAGACGATCGCTGCGTATTTCACCAGAGTTCAATCCATGACGAATCAGATGCAATCGTGCGGAGAAACGTTACCAGATGAGAAGATTGTGGAGAAGATCTTGCGATCAGTTGCATCACGATTCGATCACATCACTGTGGCGATTGAAGAATCGAAGGATTTGTCAACGATAAGACTTGAAGAACTTCAAGGATCTTTGGAGGCTCATGAGCAGAGAATGAATGAGAGGAAATCTATAAAACCTAGCACTGAGCAAGCACTGGTGGCAGAAACTGGTAACAAAACTGGTGATAATCAAAGAGGACGAGGCAGAGGCAGAAACAGTTATAGAGGAGGAAGAGGTAGAGGTAATTACTATAACTCAAACTCTAATAGAGGAGGTTTTAGTAATAACAACAACAACACTGATCAAAAGAACAATAATAATGAGAATTATAGAGGAAGAGGTGGTAGAGGAGTGCGTGGAAGAGGAGGTAGAAGGCAATTTGATAAAAGTAATATTCAATGTTATAATTGTGATGGTTATGGACACTTTGCTGATGAGTGCTATAGTAATTCTAATGGAAATGATGCCAAATTGGCTCATGAAGAGGATGAGAAGGAAGAAGTGCTCTTGATGGCTGTAGAAGAAAGAATTAGTGAAGAAGAGGAAGAGAGAATTGATGAAGAAACTGTGTATATGGTGACTGTTAAAGATGAAAGTGACCATGGTGAGGAGTGGTTCCTTGACACTGGTTGTTCTACACACATGACAGGGAGGAAGGATTGGTTTATTAAATTGGATTACTCTATCAAAAGTAGAGTAAGATTTGCTGATGATGGAACAGTGAAGGTGAAAGGTGTAGGCAAAGTGAGAATCAAGAAGAAAGATGGTTCGATTTGCTTCATTTCTGGAGTACTATATGTACCAGGTATGAAGAGCAATTTGTTGAGCATTGGTCAACTTCTAGAGAAGAAATATAGGATGGTGTTGGAGGATAATGCAATGAAGGTGTATGACTGTGAAGAAAGGTTGTTGATGAAGGCAGTTCTCTTTAAAAACAGAACCTTCGAGGTTGAGTTAGATGTTGTAGTTCAGCAATGTTTGGCTACTACAGTTCACAGGGATGAGTGGCTGTGGCACTTCAGGTATGGTCACCTGAACTTTGGTGATTTGAATAAGTTGCAGAGCCAAGTGCCAAGTGATGTGTGTGCTGAATGTATTGAAAGCAAGATGCCTAGACAACCATTCAACCAGAATCTGCCTACTAGAGCAAGGAGAAAGTTGCAAGTGGTATTCTCAGATGTGTGTGGTCCAATTCAGCAGGAAACACCTGGAGGTAACAAGTATTTTGTTACATTCATTGATGAATTAACTAGAAAACTGTGGATTTATTTGATTAGGAGGAAGAGTGATGTGTTTGAGGTATTCAAAAAATTCAAAGTTTTAGTAGAAAAGGAGAGTGGACAGAGTATCCAGATATTGCGAACTGATGGTGGTGGTGAATATGTGTCTGTTGAATTCAATAAATTTTGTGAAACTGAAGGGATTAATCATGAGATTGCACCTTCTTATACACCCCAACACAATGGAATTTCTGAGAGGAAGAATAGAACTTTGTTAAATATGGTGAGGAGCATGTTGAAGAGTAAAAACTTGCCTAAGTATCTGTGGGGAGAAGTTGTGAATACTGCATCATACATTTTGAATAGAAGCCCAACTAAGAAAGGAGAGAACATGACTCCTGAAGAAGCTTGGACTGGTGTCAAGCCCTATGTGTCTCATTTGAGAGTATTTGGTTCCATTTGTTATAGGCATGTGCCTGATCAACTGAGAACAAAGTTAGATGATAAAGGTGAAATGATGATCTTGTTAGGATATCACTCGATAGGTGGATATAAGCTATTAAATCCTGTGAACAACAAAATAGTGATTAGCAGGGATGTAGTAGTGGATGAGAAGAATGAAGTGGACTAATGCTTTAGAAACTGAGAAACAAAACCTGCTAAAACTGCCTGAAGATGAAACTGTGGATGATATTGTTGATGATACTGCTATTGTGCAGGAAGAAGAGCCTGAAAATGGCATAGTTGAGATGTCAAGATGATCACTAAGAAGAAGGCAAATTCCACAGAGATTTGCTGACTATGAAATGATGACTAATGGCTCAATGAATTCAGAAGGTGACATAGTACATTTCGCATTACTTGTTGAAACAGAACCAATGAACTTTGAAGAGGCAATCAAGAGTGCTAAGTGGCTCGAGGCTATGAAAGAAGAGATAAAATCAACAGAAAAGAACCAAACTTGGGAACTAGTGACACTTCCCAAGGAGAAGAAGCCCATGAGTGTGAAATGGGTGTACAAAGTAAAGGTGAATCCAAAAGGTGAAGTGGTAAAGTACAAGGCAAGATTGGTAGCTAGAGGATTTCTTCAAAGGCAGGGAGTTGACTATGAAGAAGTTTTTGCACCAGTAGCAAGGCTGGAAACTGTGAGAGTTGTTGTAGCTCATGCAAGTTTGCAAGGATGGAAATTACATCAACTTGATGTAAAATCTGCCTTTCTCAATGGAGAATTGGAGGAGGAAGTTTACATTGAGCAACCACCAGGATTTGTAAAGCAAGAAAGTGAGAATAAAGTGCTCAAACTGAAAAAGGCACTATATGGCCTAAAACAAGCTCCACGAGCTTGGAATAAGAAAATAGACAAGAGTTTGGTGAACATGGGGTATGAGAAGTGTAGTTCAGAACATGATGTGTATGTGAAGTCAGGGGGTGGTGATATAGTAATTGTATGCCTCTATGTGGATGGCCTATTGGTCACAGGGAATAATGACTCAAAAATCATTGAATTCAAGAGAGATATGATGAAGGAATTTGAAATGACAAACCTAGCAGAGTTGTCTTACTTCCTAGGAATTGAGTTCAAAAGAACAAGTGAAGGAATTGTACTTACACAACAAAAATATGCATCTAATATACTTATCAGATTTGAAATGAAGCACTTTAATGCTGCTGAAACACCTGCAGAAGCAGGACTTAGTCTTGACAGAGATGGAGAAGAGCAAGAAGTGGATGCCACTGAGTTTAGACAGATTGTTGGGGCACTGAGATATCTCTGTAACACCAGACCAGACCTTGCATTTAGTGTTGGTCTGATAAGCAGAGTTATGGACAGGCCTAGAGTGCCACATCTCAATGCAGCAAAGAGGATATTGAGATATGTGAAAGGAACAATTAACTGTGGAATTCTGTTGCCCAATAAGTGCAGTAACAGTGGAAAGGATTTGTGTGGATTCACTGATGCAGATTGGTGTGGTGATAAAAATGATAGGAAGAGCACTGCTGAGTTTGTATTTTTGATGGGAACAACACCTGTATCGTGGAGTTCTAAGAAAGAAGTCGTGGTTGCACTATCATCCTGTGAAGCAGAGTATATAGCTGCTTCAATGGGAGCATGTCAAGCTATATCGCTTGATAAACTCATGCAAGAACTGAAGATCAAGAAGGAGGGTGCTGTAGAACTGTTTGTGGATAATAAATCAGCAATAAACTTAGCAAAACACCCTGTGGCACATGGCAGGTGCAAGCACATTGAGACACGATTTCATTTCCTAAGAGACCAAGTATCAAAAGGAAAGCAGAAGCTCAGCTACTGCAAATCAAGTGAGCAGTTAGCTGATATCTTTACAAAGTCATTGAAGATTGAAGCCTTTAAGAAGCAGAGAAAGGATCTTAATGTTGTTGACAGTTGCAAGCTAGATTAAGGGGGTGTGTTAGTTGAGTATTGTAATCTAGTTTGAGTCTTAAATAAAAGAGAAGTTGGGTCCGTATTGTTGGTATACAACACAGTATTTTTACTTCAGTGTATTTTTGAGTCAGTGTATGTAACTCGTATAAATACTTTTACTCAAGTGAAATAAAGCAATACTGTTTCATTGCAAATTCTGTTATAACTTTTTTTTTTTGATAAGTAAATTCTGTTATAACTGATTCTCTGAATCAGTGAGAGAGATCTTCTTCCTCATTCTGATTTCTTGCTCCAACAGTTACTTGGTACTAGTACATATATGGGTACTAGTACATATATGGGAGCGATGTAAATAAGATAAATGGAGAAGAGAACTCTTAGATTTTTCCATAAAAAAAACTCGTAGATTTAGTTAGGTTAAGAAGACTTATTGTTTTGAGGATGACAACGAATGTGCTTTTAAATTTTGATATGTATTCCACCAGTTCCAAATTATAAGCATACAATTACATTTTTGTCCCAAATTATTAGTAAAGTTAGTCGAATATATAGTCCCATATGGATTATTTGTGGCCCCTTTCGTTGCTCAAGATGAACACACAAGAACCCAAACCTTTCAATTAATCAATATTCTCTCAAATCCTTGATCCATCATCACTCTTCAATTTTTATGATTTCCCCTTATTTCGATTTCGTCTTTTTTCTCGGTGCCTTTTCCTTTTCCACTGTTATTAATCTTCACTACAAAATAAATAACCTACCCCCATTGATTTTTTAGTAACGAACATTTCTCCAAATATATCCACAAATAAAGGATCTTGTTGTTGTCAAAAAATATAACGACAGTCAAAAAAACTGTGGGTAGATTTATAGAGTCACAGGTAAACCACTTACAGTCAAAGGTTTTAGTAGTGAGTGTTTAGATTATGTAGATAATAGAAGTAGATTAGTATAATACGGTGTAAAATAATTAGTTTGAGCTCTAAATAGATTTATATAAAGTATTTCTATTTCGACAACGTGTAATTTTTCGCCATCGAGAATCAAAAGTAAGGAAATTTAGCAACATGTAACTTTTTGCCGTTGAAACTCAAAAACAAAATATAAAAACAATTAATTTGACAACATGTAATGTTTTCTCGTCAAGACTCCAAAACAAAAATTTCATTTTTAAAAAATAACGTGAAAGCAAAATATAAAAAATATATATAGCCACAACGTGAAAGCGAAATTTAGTTTTGTTTGTAGCTACGGTCTTTTTTAATTTTTATTTACTTTTTTCTTGTATTTGATTGTTTAGTATATTCATTGATGATTTTAGCCAAACAATAAATTAGGTAAAATTCCGTCACTGAAGGTACCAAACCCCCAATTTGACAAAATTAAGGGTCTAATTTTTAAAATTTGAATATGACCTCTCAATTGTATGAGACGACTCGACAAAGAACAACACATGATTTCCTTTTGGGGCGGGGGTTACAAATGGATTTCTTGGTGCGCAATACAATTTACCCGTATTTCCTACTTACATTGATTTTTGACCAAACCTATCATAATAAGCAAATACTATGATCTTAAGGTAATTTAATTGTTTCAATTTTTTGAGCTCTATTGTGTTAGACATGAAATCTAATCCTGAGATATATAGTACTAGTACAACGTGCACGCTCTGATTCACGGTTTGTTCAATATTGACTTATACTTTTGACAAGGCTGGTGTGAGTATTGATAGGCAATGGCACTTTTTTATTGTTTGTAGGTAACTCCATTTATCACTATTTAGCCATGCGAGTAAAAGTTGAGCACTTTGCAACTCACACATTAATTACTGATAGTAGAAGTTTCATTCATCCTTGAAAGTCAATAAATTGTTTTATTACCGTTGAATTTATTAACACATTGCTCTTAAATAGAAACGACCAATACAAAAAAAGAAGAAAATAAAAATTGAAGAAAAGAATGGGAGTATTATAATTTTTGACAAATCATGCATGCCTATTGCCTAGTATTAAAAATTAGAAAAAACATATACAGTTGGAGTAATTAAAAGGGAAGAAAACAAAAGCCAAGAATGTGTAGCATAAAAACACATAATGATAACTGAAGTGGTAACTGATGAGAAATTTACTGTACTTTGCCATGTTTTACTCATCTACGAATCTAGTTCACCTACGTGTCAGTCGGTGACAGATTCCTATTGTGGAACACGAGGGACAATAAAGTAAACAAACGCCTCTCTCTCTCTCTCTCTCTCTCTCGCAATGGCATCAGTCGGTTATCACTTGGTCAATTACCCTAAGGTTTAGGAATTGCAAAAAAAATAAAAATAATAATCTGGATATTTTCGAGAAGCAATAAAAACAAAAACTTTGCTAACTTAAATAACAAAAGAAAAGAAAAACCAAATAAATTTTCGGTTGGGTTTGCCATCATCGTCACACTCTGTATTTAATCCTTCTCTCGAGATGGAACAAAACCCTAAGGGTTCTTCCAATAACCAATCGCCGCCGGATTGATCTCTAAAATCTCTCTTCTCTTTTTTTTGATCTTAGTGCACATTTCTTAAGTGAGCACTTTTCTCTTCTCTTCCCACACTTTCTAACTTTAATTTTCTTCTCTAACTATTATGTGGGAAAACATGCTTTAGGAATTACTACTTTCTTTTATGTTTGATTATTTCAGCTTCAGGAATTACTTCCGGTGCAGTTTTCTCAAGGAAAGTTTAAATTTTTCCTTCTGCAAGTAAGTAACTGAAAGCTGGATTTTTTCTCACGTTGCAAATATGGAGTATGATATGACTGTTTAGGTTCTGTGATGAGAAAAGTTTAATTTTTTAGCTTGTTTTACTGATTAGGGTTTGATATGTATTGATGGGTAGTGATCAGTTTTAGTTGTATGAGGTTTATGGTTGGATTGTAAATTGAGTGTTTCTGAAGAATGTTGTCTGAGTTGGGAAGAAGACCGATGATTGGCAATAACGAAGGATGTTTTGGTGATGAATTGGAGATAGGGATGTTGCTTCGTGAGCAACATCGACAAGAAGCTGATGATCGTGAAAGAGAGCTCAATATTTTTAGGAGTGGATCAGCTCCTCCAACTGTGGAGGGTTCTTTGAGTGCTGTTGGAGGTTTATATGGCGGTGGCGGTGGTGCTAGTGCTGGCTTTTCAGATTTTCGTGGGAGTAAAGATGTGAATGAGATTGTTTCTGAGGAAGAGCTTAGGTCTGATCCAGCTTATCTTTCATATTACTATTCCAATGTGAATTTGAATCCTAGGCTTCCGCCTCCTTTGTTGTCAAAGGAGGATTGGAGGTTTCAACAAAGACTCAAAGGTGGAACATCAGTTTTGGGTGGAATTGGAGATAGGAGGAAATCCAACAGAACTGATGATAATGGCGGTGGTAGATCGTTGTTTTCGACCCCGCCCGGTTTTAACCTTAGGAAACAAGAGGGTGAGGTGGATGGTGAAAAGCCAGGAGGTTCTGATGAATGGGGTGGAGATGGACTGATTGGTTTGCCTGGCCTTGGGCTTAGAACCAAACAAAAGAGCCTTGCAAAAATTTTCCAGGTAGCTAGCTTGTTTATCTCTGGCGCCGTATCTATTTGTCTTGTTTGCTATCTGTTGACTCATTGACTCTTTTAACGTTGGTAACTGACTTAATTTTCTTTAGATCAGTTGTTTATATAGTTAGGGTTAGTAGATAATAGATTTGGGCATTCAGTTATTTTGTCTGTTGTGCATAACAGATGGCACTTTTGCTATTTAATATTGTATGAATTATTGAATAATGAATTCAATAATGACGTCGCCGTTTCTGCGTTTCATTCGATCACCTCTTCTGCTCTCGTGTTCTGATACTTAACATTGTGTCGGGGACAATATTCGGCCGAGCCTCTTATTTTCACCTCCACTCGTTTCTGCATTTGATTCTCTTTTGTTTTCCTGGATTTGGCATTCTGTGTTTTCTGTTTCGTCTTTGACCTGACATAACTGACTGGGTTTTGAGATGGAAGATATTAAGTTGTTAATAAGTTGTGGGATCGCCTTTTTCTTTGCTTGTTTTATTGCACGCTATAAATTGATTTTTATGTTCTGAAGTGTGATCATGATTGCAATTCTTAAGGGAATTTAAGTTTTGATTAATGAAAAATGCGTTTTCGTATGAATTTGTGTGTGCACAAGTGGTGTGTTGATTGCTGACAATGTGAAAGTTTACACTTTTCTATTTGATTAATATTTCCCTTTAGAAACCAATCTGCTGCCGACACGTTGATTTTTGTCCATTTCATGCGGTTTGCTTTTCGCATAGAATAGAACCCCCCTTTCGTTAATGAAATGCTACCGACAACCAGCATCTGTGGCTTTTGGCTAGTATAACGTTATTTCTAGCACTCACTGATGAAAACTGGCAGCACAACATCGTATGAACTTGTCGGGATCTATTTATTATTGTCCTGTGGTATTTAACCTTTTAGTTTCATACTAGCTGAAAATATTGGTACTGATTATTTATTTATTATTTACTCAAATCTATTTGACTTGTTGCATCCTCCATAAATTCTTTTGATTCCGTTGTTATAACCTTTCAAACCAAATACATTTTTCGATATTAGTGATTGACTTGGCTTATAGGATTTTTGCCCCACATAAAGCAGTATTAATGCAACACTTGCATCAAACCACATACATATCTTCCCAGGATTTATATTTTGCAGCTACATTTTTCTAACTTGCTACTATTGAATTTTGACATTTTCATGGTAAATTTATTGTATACTTTCTTTGTTCTTTTTCTTAATTTTTTTTGGTACTATTTTTCGTCTACCCGAATTGATAGCCAGTAATTGTGCAGGATGATTTGGGGCGTAACACCTCTGTGTCAGGCCCACCATCTCGTCCAGCAAGTCGTAATGCATTTGATGAAAATGATGATTTCATAAGTACTGCTGAAGCGGAGATGGCTCATGCACGCCGTGATCTGACAGCCACTGATGCTCTAAGATCAGGATCACATGTTCAAGGATCCTCTGCAACCCAAAATAGTGGCACAGCATCTTCATATTCTTATGCTGCTGTACTAGGATCTTCATTATCAAGAAGCACTACTCCTGATCCACAAATTGTTGCTAGGGCTCCTAGTCCATGCCTCACACCTATCGGTGAAGGGAGAAATGTTGCTTCTGACAAGAGAGGAATTGTCAGTCCAGATGCATTTAACGGTGTTTCATCTGGCATGAATGAGTCAGCCGATCTTGTCGCTGCACTATCAGGGATAAACTTGTCTGCAGATGACGTCTTAGATGGTGATAACCATTTGCCATCGCAGGTTGAAACGGATGTTAATAATCACCGTAGATACCTTTTTGGTGTGCAAGGTGGTCAAGATCATGGCAAGCAACAAGCATATTTAAAGAAATCTGAATCAGGTAAGAGCAGCAGGAGCGGGTCGGATCTCAACAATTTCTCCCTAGATAGGCAGGTCGAGCTACAAAAGTCTCCCGCTCCTTCCAACAACTCATATTTTAAAGGATCACCAACCTCTCATTTTGGTGGAGGAGGTAGTTTGCCAGCTCAGTACCAACCTATGGATGGTATGAATTCATCCTTTGCTAACTACGGCCTAAGTGGGTATGGTGGAAATCCAGCATTGGCATCCTTGATGACTAGCCAATTTGGTACTGGTAATTTGCCAGCAATGGCAGCATCGGCAATGGGAGCCCCTGGAATGGACTCGAGAATTCTTGGAGGTGGTATGGCTTCTGGAGCTCCTTCTCCATCTGATGTGCATGGTCTTGGTCGGATGGGGAATCAAATTGCAGGTGGTGGTGCTCTTCAGGCTCCCTTTGTTGATCCTATGTATCTTCAGTACTTAAGGACATCTGAGTATGCTGCAGCACAACTTGCTGCTCTTAATGACCCCTCTGTGGACAGGAACTACTTAGGTAATTCGTACATGAATTTACTCGAGCTTCAGAAAGCTTATCTTGGGTCTGTCCTCTCACCTCAGAAGTCCCAATACAATTTACCGCTCGGTGGTAAATCAGGAAGCTCTAATCATCATGGTTATTATGGAAATCCCGCATATGGTGTTGGGCTGTCATATCCAGGAAGTCCACTGGCAAACTCTGCTTTGCCGACTTCTCCAGTTGGATCTGGAAGTCCTATTAGGCACAATGAGCTGAATATGCGTTTTGCTTCTGGAATGAGGAATTTAGCTGGGGTCATGGGACCATGGCATGTAGATGCTGGGAACATGGATGAGAGCTTTGCTTCTTCTCTGTTGGAAGAGTTTAAAAGCAATAAAACCAAGTGTTTTGAGCTCTCTGAAATTGCTGGTCATGTTGTTGAATTCAGGTATATTTGTTGTCTGTTGGTCTTTGATACTTCATTTTATTGTGACCTTGAGAATTACATTCAATCAATTTACTATCATTGCAGTGCGGATCAATATGGGAGCCGATTTATTCAACAGAAGCTTGAAACAGCAACTATAGAAGAAAAAAACATGGTTTATCAGGAAATCATGCCACATGCTCTTGCTTTGATGACTGATGTCTTTGGTAATTATGTGGTTCAAAAGGTAAATATATTACTTTTTCGATTCATCATTCTTTACAATGGATCTGGTTTGAGCAATTGTTGGTATCTTGCAGTTTTTTGAGCATGGACTTGCTTCCCAGAGAAGGGAATTAGCCAACAAGCTTCCTGGCCATGTTCTGACACTTAGCCTTCAAATGTATGGATGCCGAGTAATCCAGAAGGTATTAGCAATAGTTGATATTTATATTTCTTCTTATCTGTAATTTTATGAATATCTCACTATTTGTCCTTTGTTCTTTCAATTATGCATCCTTCTTTAGGCCATTGAAGTTGTTGATCTGGATCAAAAAATAGAGATGGTTAAAGAGCTTGATGGTAATATCATGCGCTGTGTACGTGATCAGAATGGAAACCACGTCATTCAGAAATGTATCGAATGTGTCCCTGAAGATGCAATCCATTTTATTGTTTCGACATTTTTCGATCAAGTTGTGACACTATCAACCCATCCATATGGTTGTCGTGTGATACAGGCAAGATTTCTAAAGTGCTTGTGTTATTTTTGTTATGAATGTAAACTCGGTAGTCACATAACAAACCTTGTCATGGCAGAGAGTACTGGAGCACTGTGAAGACTCTACAACGCAGCAGAAAGTTATGGATGAGATTTTAGGAGCTGTTAGCATGTTAGCTCAGGATCAGTATGGGAACTATGTTGTTCAGGTTTTTAATTTTTCTGACTAAATAATTTATGCTTGTTGCTTATTGCCACGACTGTCGAGATATGTTTTTATGGTTCTCGTGTTTTATATGGTTTTCTGTAAATGCATTCTAAATGTCATGGCCACCTCCTGAACATTACACTCTTTGTATCTCTTTCTTTCATATCTTCATAGTATTTCATGAATAAATGTGAGCTCAGCCGATATCTTGTTTTGGTTTCTTTTCCTCTTTATAACAGCATGTACTGGAACACGGGAAGCCTCACGAGCGTTCTTCTATAATAAAGGAGCTAGCAGGCAACATAGTTCAAATGAGTCAACAAAAGTTTGCCTCCAATGTTGTGGAGAAATGTCTGTCCTTCGGTGGTCCTGCGGAACGGCAATTATTAGTGGATGAGATGCTTGGATCCACAGATGAAAATGAGCCTCTTCAGGTTTTTTGAACTTTATCTTTCTGTTATAACCCCTCCCCTTCCTTGTTTGAGGCAACTTCGAAACACCGCTAACACATTTTTCAAATCAACTGTCTCATAAGCTAATGATATTTGGAACCTTGTTTTAGGTTTAACCTTGTTTTAGGTTTGTCACAAATTATCTCATTATTTTCTATCCTATTGTATGAGCTGGACTTATAGCATCTTTTTGATTTTTTAATTATATTTTTCCTTCACATATGTATGAACAAGGCATCATCATATCTCTAACTCTCACAACTTGTATTGCTAAAATTTATGTCAATTTGTCACAACTTGTATACAGGCGATGATGAAAGATCAATTTGCAAATTATGTTGTCCAAAAGGTGCTGGAAACTTGTGAGGACCAACAACGAGAGCTGATTCTTTCACGAATTAAGGTTCATCTGAATGCACTGAAAAAGTACACCTATGGAAAGCATATCGTCGCACGTGTAGAGAAACTGGTTGCTGCTGGAGGTACCTAGTCTTCCTTCCATGTTATTCCGAATTTTCACTCTCATTGTTACTTCATGTGTATGGTTTAGAAGCACCTTTTTTTTCTCCCAAGTAAATGCGTGCATGGACACCAACACATTCTGCTGTGATGCTAATGGTGCACATAATTGCAATGTTTATTTATAGTTTGTTAAGCAGTTACTTAATTTTGTTTCAGAAAGAAGAATGGCTGCTCAGTCTCCTCAACCTGCATAGGTGGCGTAGAAAAATAATCCTTGTTTGTACAGCTAACTGAGGCTAGTGCAAGCTTCTTCTTCTTCTTCTTCTTCTTCTTCTTCTTCTTCCTCAAGAGGTGGTTATGTTTCCTATCTTTCTGTCTGAGATAGGTAATAAAGTTGTGGATTGTACTGCAGAATTGTACATTTTGTAGTCCTTTAAGTTTATACATAGAGTTTCAAGCGAGATGAGGTTCAGATGTTAAATACGCGCAGAGAAGATAAAATGACTATACAGTCCTTTTTATTATGCTGTAAAGAAAGACTATAAAATGGTGAGCTAGAGCTAGTTTACAAGTTGACGCCACTGTACAAAAATTATGCCTATTATCCTATGTGGAGAGAGAGAGAGCTTTGAGCTTTTCTTCTTTTTAATCAAATCATGTACGGTTATTGACATTTTCCCTTTATTATTATGAGTATAATTTTTATTCGAAGTGTTTCCTTTTTTCTCTTGTGACACCGTGTTATTAACCTTGATTCATTAGTAACTCGCAGTTATTCAATCACGTTTAAAACTGTAATCAAACATATTTTTAAAAAATATATCAAATATGTTTCTTGTCTGGTGCCATAGGATGGGGAGAGATCATTAAATAAAGTTTTCTATAGGATTAACATTAAATCTCTCTTTGCATCACTCAATGGCTGAGGCAGAGGTTACTAAGGTGGTTGCAAAAGCAACTGCTATGAGACTTGCAAATCTTTTCTAGGCAAAGGCTATTAGGATTTTAGGTAGGGTTTTGGAAAATAACAAAATACGTGGTTAATTTCATAATGACTTATCTTGTGTGGCAAGATTTGATGGTTAGGAAGTAAAATTAAAGGATAAAAGAACAGTATATTACTTTTTCCAATTCTTGTTTTTGCAATGGCCAACGATGAGTACGCAGTTATGTTGATTTTCTATTTCTATGCTTTTGTCATATTATTTTGTCCAAACATGCAACAAAAAAGAATAAATATCAGTTGTCCTAACGTCTTATCTTATTCAAGCTGTTCAATAAAAGATTTGAAACTATGAACTTTTTATATTTGTAACCGGCTTGCTGATGTATCTTTCACGGAACATAAAAAACGTTATCTTATCCACTAATTATTTTGATTATTTTATATTTTGAATATGGATAAGTTTTATTATCAGCATGTCTGAAGGCAGCAGCCAAGTTGCATGCAACAAAATAGTATGATATGATGCATGCAAAACAAGCCACTATATATTCTCCAGAAAAGTTACAAGTATCAAACCTATCCCCACATCCACGTGTGCAACAAGTGGCATCTGCGAGAAGCCGCAACAATTCTCTCGATTGGAATTCTCTTTGTAACGTTCATCACTTTGAATTCCAAATCATGTTATACATGTTGTAATTATATGTGTTTACACATAGGCTTTCGAATGAGTTAGATATGAATTCTACTGTTTTTATGCTTTTTTAATAGATTATGAGTGTATATAATTAAAATAGAACATGTTAAAGATTCTTGGTATGCAATTTGCAAACCAAGTTCTAATCTATTAAGAACTGTGCTATTGATAATATAAAATTTCTAAAAAAAACTCTATTATACCAACAAAATAAAAAACCACCGTCTAATGCGCTCTACAAGATCGGTTTTTATACCTTTTAAAAAATAGGCAATGTCGTATACCAAAAATGTTGTAGTGATATATTCACAGAACTAGCACCATTTGCTGCCTAAGCAGCCTTTGGGGTGTTTGTCTACAATGTAAACATACGATTTGATTCTTAAGGAATGCAGGCATATGTGATTAAGATATCCTTTTGGTCCAATGAGGCTTTAAAAAAGAGTATTAAGTTGAACAGGAGTTGGAACCAATAAATCCAAATTGTTCCCATAGTCTCTGCCATCCTCTTCTCTAAGAAGAAAACCCGTGGCCTCTTGCTACCTAAAGAAATGTAGCAAATTGCAAAGGAACCTTCAGTCAGAAAGAATCATACACCTACCTCTAATATTTATCAAACATTATCTATCCAACTCAGCCCCTGAAGTTTTCTGAGTTTTCCTTTCTTTATTCTTTTCTTAATCCGCTCAACCCTTCCCCATTTGCCAGCATCAGCATACAAGCTAGACAATAGAAGACGGTTTCCAGCACTCTCAGGCTCTAGTTCCAACAAACGCTTAGCAGCCACTTCTGCAAGCTCTACATTCCCATGATTCCTACCAGCAGCCAATAATGCACCCCACACAAATAAATCAGGTTCAACAGGCATTGTCTTAATCATGCAATACGCTTCATCTAGTTTCCCTGCTCTCCCCAGAAGATCAACCATGCATGCATAATGCTCCAGTCTTGGCTCAATACAATAATTTTCTTGCATTATCTTGAACAGACTCTGTCCAAGTTCAGTATCACCAGCATGGCTGCATGCTGTGAGAACTGCCGTGAAAGTTAAATGATCCAGCTTGGCTGACCCTTCTATTTCCATCTGACTGAAGAGGTCAATAGCTTCTTCGCAATACCCATGATTTGCGTAACCAAAAATCATAGAGTTCCAAGTCACAGTGTTCTTCTCATGTACCTTACAAAACAGTGTCCTGGCTTCAGAAATGAACCCACATTTTGCATACATGTCAATAAGAGCACTCCTTACATATACATCTTCCTCCACCCCAATTACCAAAGCATAACCATGAATCTCCTTCCCAATCCTCACTCTAGCTGAAGTAGCACAAGCAGGCAAAAGAGCACTAATAGTAGCCGAAGTTGGGCAGAACCCATGATGCAACATTTGCTTAAACGTATTAAAAGCTTCATCATTTCGAAAGTTCTGCACTAAACCAGATATAACAGAAGTCCATGACACCACATCAGGGTCAACCCCATCTTCAACCATCAGACTGAAAATCTCAAAGACCATTGCTTGGTCACATTTCTGTGCAAACCCAGATATCAAAGCGTTCCAAGTTACGACATTTGGCTTCAAACCCATTACCGTCATACTGCCCACCAAACCCAATGCCTCATTTGGAAGCCCATGTTGAGCATACCCAGAAACAACAGCGTTCAGAGCAACCAAGTCCTTGACAGTCATTCCATCAAACACCTTGCGTGCATCCGCAACTCTAGCACACTTAGAGTACATAAAAATCAACGAAGTGGACACAAAAGCATCCAGTTCAAACGAACATTTCAAAATTAACCCATGTATTTGCTTTCCGGCAAGTGAGTCACCGACGTGGCCGCAAGCTTTGAGAACGCTTGGAATAGCGAAAACGTTATTGGGCTTGAGCCTATGGGTCGTTTGCATCTCAGAGAATAAACCGAGGGCGTGATCATAGAAGCCACAACGAGCGCATGTGCCGATGAAGGCGATCCAACGACGTACATTTGTTGGGGGAATTTTGTCGAACAGTTTTCGCGCAATGGAGAGTTGGCCACAGCAAGTGTAGAAGACAACGAGGTTTGATGCGACACCGTTGAAACGCGCAAAGCCGTTGGTGATTAGATGCGCGTGGAGCTTCTTGCCCTGCTGCAACGCTCGATCGCGAGCGTATGTTTCGATGAGTTTGGCGTAGGCTTCGGTTTCGGTTCGTAGCAACCGATAGCTGGTGAGGATGGAACTTTTCGAAAAATGTTGTCTGAGTTGGGAAGAAGACTGATGATTAGCAATAGAGAAGGGTGTTTTGGTGATGAATTGGAGATAGTGATGTTGCTTTGTGAGCAACATCGACAAGAGGCTGGTGATCGTGAAAAGGAGATCAATATTTTTAGGAGTGGACCAGCTCCTCTAATTGTGGAAGGTTCTTTGAGTGCAGTTGGAGGAGGCTTATATGCTACTCAATTCCTTGCAAAATATAAGCAAAAATCGGTCGACAAAAGTTGATGTATGTGGTTCAAAATTTGTGCCCGATACATCAATTTCTTTTGATCAGGAGTAGTATTTGTTAACTCTTTTTTCCCCCTTAATAACAGCATGTACTGGAACACGGGAAGCCTCATGAGCGTTCTTATATAATAAAGGAATTAGCAGGCAATATAGTTCAAAGGAGTCAACAAAAGTTTACCTCCAATGTTGTGGAGAAAAGTCTGTCCTTATGTGTGTGTGAGTGGGAAGTTTTATGCCAAATCTTGTTTGTTCCATACTGAGAAAACCAAACAGGCACTCCAACGTGCACCTATCACTTCGTGGAAAACAATATTTAGATTCTAGTCTATATAAATATTGTGTTTTGAGTACAATATACTTATTGATTTGTATAGATTCATCACATATTCACATTAGCTGTCTTAACAGGCAACAATAAAGAATAAATATCAGTTGTTCTACGTCTTACTCTTATCTTATTCCAGCTGTCCAATAAAAGATTTGGAACGATGAATTTTTTTATATTTGTTGCAAACTTGTTGCTGTATCTTTCATGGAACATAAACAACTTTATCTTATCCACTCATTATTTTGATTATTATATATTTGAAAATCGATAAGTTTTATAATCAACATGCCTGAAATCAGCAGCTAAGTTATATGTAAATTATATGATGCATCCGAAGAAGCATTATTCTCCAGAAAGGTTACAACTAGCAAAGCTAGCCCACATGTATGCAATGCAACAAGTGGCAGCGACCGCAAACATTTGGGCCTCCAATCCAAGTCAACAATCATATCCGCATAGAATGACAATCTATGCACTATGCAGATATGATTGTTGACTTGGATTGGAAGGAGTCAATCTGCATAGATCCAAGTCAACAATCATATCTGCATAGATTTGGAGGGACTCAATCTTACTGTCCACGGAGCCACAGACTCAATCTTACTTTTTATTAAAAAATTGATAAAAATTATTAGCAAAACCCATTTAGTAAAAAACTTTGGAGGTTCTAGATTGGAGACATAATGTTCTTATTAAATACTGTTATTAAAAAATTATAAAAAAAAATGGCGTGTACTCATCAATTAAGAGCTTCTCTATTGTGAACGATATAATTGCTTCTGGCAATGAGTGGCGGATCTTGAAAAAAAAATTAGGGAGGGCCGCTAAAATAAACTATTACAATATATTAATTAAACATGCAAATCATATTAAACACAAAGTTGTTCATCAAAAAATTAAACTGTGTACCTTAAAGTAATGCTCTACGCGTCCCAAGTGACTTGAAATCTTCAATAATAGACTCAGAACTAATATTTTCAATAATAGAATTGAAATGTGATCCCCAACGAGTATCCTCAGCTCGCTTCAAAGTACCAACTTGATTTTCACCTTTACCACTTACAATTTCATCAATCTCTAATAAATGTTCAAATTCTTCTAGTTGAGCAGCTTGTAACTCATCATGGCGCTTAGAAGAAGAACAAACAATTCTTATAAGCTCTTCGTATTTGAGAACGCTTAAAAGAACCCCAATTCATATAAGCTCTTCGTATTTCATCGACTTGATTTGGTGGATATGTCCATATTGGAGAACGCTTTCCAGGATCACGTTCTAAAGAATTCAAAAAATCATCTAGATTAGGTGTAGAAGTTATCACTTCTTCAACTCTCAGAACTTCAACCGATTGAGGCGTAGAAGTTATGACTTCTTCAACTCTCGAAACTTTAATAGATTCAGAATTAGAAGTTATCTCTGTAAGTTGTAGTTTTCTAGGGTTCACATGCAAAACTACATAAGTAGGATCTTAGAATTCATGATTCTCACATAGTAAGAAGCACTAACCTTTGTCCATGGTAAATGCAATTCTTCAACACTTGGAATGACTTGAATAGTAATCTTTTCTATCACCTTCCCTTACTTTCTTATGACTCTGTTTATTGATGGGTGGTAGAATCATACTATCATAGATAGAGATAGGGAATGTTTAATTCCTTCATTATATATATATATATATATATATATATATATATATTGTTTCCATCAAACAATATATCTCTTCACCAAACAGTGTGTACCCTTTCATAAATAACTTCTCTAACTGTCATATTTATTCATTTAAATATAAACCAATAAGTCCTTTCAATTAATTATTAAACCACAATATAATTTATCACACATGAGACATAAAATTTCTTACATTCTCCCACTTGGCTCGTGTGATAAAATGCCACTTTTCGGTTTAATAAATTATCAATCATAATGCGCATAAAAAAGGACATACATTGGCAACACCATAAGTCATGGTTAAGGACAAAACTAATAAGAGTCATGGCGGTTGTGTATTATTAAATCAACACACTTCCTTCCATGTACTACTATATTAGCATTATTCCTAACATGATCATAAATGAGAAGTCCATAATGAGTTCAAACATAATGTCATTATTAATAACATAATTTGTTTTCAATATCACAAATTGCATGCATATACATAATTAGAAAACACAATTCAGAAACAAATACATCAATGAGCTCAGAGTGTCTAACATAAAATAAACATCATAATTTAACATTCGCTAGCAGTCATAATGCTCATACTCTTTACATGGCCAGCAAATACTTTAGGCGGTAACCCTTTCGTCAAAGGGTCAGCAACCATAAGATTTGTGCTAATATGTTGAATAGACACTCTACGTTTCTGAACTTCTTCTTTAACTGCAAAGTATTTCAATTCCATATGTTTAGCACCTTTGGAATACTTGTCGTTCTTTGAGAAGAAAACTGCTGCAAAATTATCACAATAAATTTTCAGCGGCCTGACAATACTGTCGACTATTCCAAGCCCTGAAATAAAGTTCCGCAACCAATTACCCTGAACTGTGGCCTCAAAGCATGCCACAAATTCAACCTCCATAGTGGATGCAGCAATGACCGATTGCTTCACACTCTTCCATGATATCGCTCCTCCAGCTAATAGATACAAATATCCAAATGTGGATTTTCTTGTATCTACACAGCCAGCAAAATCTGAGTCTGAATATCCAATCACTTCAAGTTGATCCGTTCTTCTGTAAGTAAGCATGTGATCCTTCGTCCCTTGCAAATATCTTAATACCTTCTTTGCAGCTTTCCAATGATCCATTCCTGGGTTACTCTGGCATCTACCCAACATTCCAACTGCAAAACTAATATTTGGCCTCGTACATGTTTGAGCATACATCAAACTCCCAACAATAGATGCATAAGGAACACTTTCCATCTGTTTACGTTCCAATTCATTCTTTGGACATTGCATGAGACTAAATTTGTCTCCTTTCTGTATTGGAACAGGAGTTGCTGAACATTTCTCCATTTTGAATCTCTCTAAAACTTTGTTAATGTATGCTTTCTGAGACAAGCCTAACAGTCCTTGTGATCTGTCACGGAATATGTCTATTCCAATCACATAACCTGCCTCACCCATATCTTTCATTTCAAAGTTGTTAGAGAGAAATTTCTTAGTCTCACTTAATAGACCAAGATAATTAGTTGCAAGCAAGATATCGTCAACATACAGAACTAAAATAATAAACTTACTCCCACTGACCTTCAGATATATACACCGATCAACGATGTTTTCCTTAAATCCACAGGACACAATGATATCATTGAACTTGAGATACCATTGTCGGGAAGCCTGCTTAAGCCCGTATATTGATTTCTTAAGTTTACACACCATGTGTTCCTTTCCCTTTTCTACGAACCCTACTGGTTGATCCATATAGACATCTTCCTCTAAATTCCCATTCAGAAAAGCAGTCTTTACATCCATTTGATGTAACTCAAGGTCATAATGAGCTACAAGTGCCATGATAATTCTGAAGGAATCTTTCTTGGAAACTGGTGAAAAGGTTTCTTTATAGTCAATACCATCTTTTTGAGTAAAACCTTTAGCAACAAGTCGGGCCTTGTAACGTTCGATATTGCCATGAGAGTCACACTTAGTCTTAAAGACCCATTTAGACCCAACTCTCTTACATCCTTCAGGCAATTCCACAAGGTCCCACACGCAATTCTGTTCCATAGATTTAAGCTCATCTTTCATGGCATCTAACCATTTATCAGAATTATCACCATTGACGGCTTCTGAATATGAAACTGGATCATTATCAATTCCTAAGTCATTTTCTGACTCTTGTAGATAAACCAAATAATCATCCGAAATAGCAGATCTCCGTTCTCTTTGGGATCTTCTTAATGCTATTTCTTGTGGTTGTTCTACTACGGGTTCATTGTCACTTTCGGGATCATTAAATTGTTGTTCTTCCTGATCATTGTGCAATTGAGCACAAGGAACAACAATTGATGAAGTAGGAGTACTACTTAAAGGAACTTGTACTCTAACTTCCTTAATCTCCACATTTTGTGAAGCTTCACTCCCACTATTTTCACCATTTTCAATGAACCTAGCATTCCCAGTTTCAACAATTCTTGTACTATGGGTAGGGCAGTAAAATCTATACCCTTTGGATTTTTTTGGATAACCAATGAAATATCCACTGATTGTTCTTGCATCCAATTTCTTTTCTTGTGGGTTATATATCCTTATTTCCGCTTGACAACCCCAAACATGCAGGTGTCTTAAACTGGGTTTCCTTCCAGTCCACAATTCAAAAGGTGTTCTTTGAACTGCCTTACTAGGAACCCTGTTTAACAAATACATGGCAGTTTTCAAGGCATACATCCACAACGATACAGGTAAAGATGAATTACTTAACATACTCCTAACCATACCCATTAAGGTTCGATTACGCCTTTCTGACACACCATTTTGTTGTGGTGTTCCTGGCATTGTGTATTGAGGACAAATACCACGCTTTTCAAGGAATCTAGCAAATGGACCAGGGTGTTGTCCTGATTCGTCATATCTTCCATAATATTCACCACCTCTATCTGACCTAACGATTTTCACCTTTCTGTCTAATTGTCTTTCAACTTCATTTATGTAAATTTCCAAGGCATTTACTGCTTGAGATTTCTCATGAAGTAAATAGACATAACCATAACGTGAAAAATCATCAATAAAGGTGATAAAGTATTTTTCTTTATTGAAAGAATTGACATCGAAAGGTCCACAAATACCTGTGTGTATAATTTCAAGAAGCTGAGTACTTCTTGTGGCTCCTTTCTTTGTGTGTTTTGTTTGTTTCCCTTTAATACAATCCACACAAACATTTAAATCAGTAAAATCTAAATGCGGAAGGATTTCATTCTTTACCAATCGTTTCATTCTTTCTTGGGAGATGTGTCCCAATCGCTTATGCCACAAGTAAGCAGAGCGTTCATTCACTAAACCACGTTTAGTACCAACATTATGATGCAGTGTCATAAGTGTTTCAGCATATAAATTATCAAGATTCAATTTATATAAACCATCACAAAGTATACCAGAACCAATCATAAAGGTATTCTTATACAAGCTGAAACAACCATTACCAAAACTATAAGTGTATCCAGCAACATCAAGTCTAGAAGTTGAAACTAAATTCCTAGAAATATTAGGTACATACAAAGTTTCAAATAAATCTAAATGATATCCAGTGTCCAAGATCAAACGGTAAGTCCCGACACCTTCCACTGGAACCTTCTGTCTATTCCCCACTAAGACAAATCTTTCATTTTGCTTTATTTGGATCGTAAGGAATCCCTGCATCGTATTAGAAACATGAATTGTACATCCAGAATCAACCCACCAAGTATTATGGGGAGCTTCAGTTAAATTTGATTCAAAACATACATAAGCAACAATCTCACCTTTCTTTTCGAACCAAGCCTTACGCTTTGGGCAATCCTTCTGGAAATGACCAGATTTCCCACAGAAATGGCATTTGTTGCTTTTTGATTCTTTCTTCTGAATGTTGACAGAGGACTCAGCCATCTTTAATGGTCCTTTGCCCTTTCCATGCTTCTTTTGATATTTCTTTCCAGCTCCTTGATGATTCACTAGATGAATGGAGTGATTTCCCTGATTCTTGAGTCGGGTTTCCTCTTGAACTAGCATACCGTGCAGTTCATGCACATTCCACTTATCCTTTATAGTGTTATAGTTCATTTGGAAAGGCCCATACTCAAACGGTAATGAACTCAATATGAATTGCACAAGGAAACCATCATCAACTGCCATTCGTAGTGACCTAATTTTTGCTGCAATATTTGTCATTTCAGTGACATGTTCATGCATGGTACGAGAACCATCAAACTTCATGGTGGTTAAAGTACTCATTAATGTCCCTGCAAGAGACTTGTCAGCAGTTTGAGAGCATTCTTCCACAGATTTCATAAAATCCTTAGCACATTCAGTTTTGGGAAGACTTGACTTCATGTTATTTGCTATACTCATTCGCATAAACATCAAACTTAGTCTGTTTGACTTTTCCCAAGCCTTATAATGGATTTTCTCTTCATTGCTACTATCATCATTAATAGCAGCGGGTCTTTCAACTTGAAGAGCGAGGTCAAGATTCAATACACCAAGGTGAAATTGAATTTGTTCACTCCATTCAGAAAAATTCAATCCATTAAAGACTGGAACAGACATAGCTTGAGAATGCAAAGAAATAGAGACAGATACTGCAATTAATACATGCTCAACATTAATACTTTGAGTTATAAATAAACATAAGATTCAGACAAATACACATTCTATGTATACCAATGTTCTCCTTTGGGAGATACATCAATACACAAAACAAACATAATGATGCTATTAACTTCAACATTTATTTGGCATGACATATGCACTAATCAGAAATATTTACTATCTTTGGATATATAAATAAAACTAATAATACACACACATTACCACTATAATGTCCATTAGTTATAAGAACAATTAATCAACCTTTGGGTGATCCAGAAATGCCTTATAACAATGAACTTCAATTTACCCATACATAAATAGTTATAACATTTAGCATCCATACTATGAGTAATTGAAATAATAATTTCATTAATTTGGAATTAAGCAAACATACAGGTTTGACCATTTTGGTGATTAACAAACTTAACATAATTTTAATCCAAATATTTTATTGAACACAAATGTACATGAGTGACACATCCATGTTAATTAAGGAACAACTTGGCCGTGGTTCTTTCTGCCAAATTTTCCTTCGGCATCATACGACAACTTTTATACGATAGTTATGGGATGGTTTTAATCAAACTCATGTGAAAAACCAAAATTTCACAAAAGGACAGAACCAAAATTCATTAACGTGAAGGAAAGGAACTTGGTCTTTGGCCACACATGATTAAACTATAGTAATTTTGAAACAAAACACCCACGTACAGAATGTCCAGCAAATAACCACGTGAAACATAAACTCACATACACGCGCATGTTCACGTGAAATCCATTTACTGTGAAATACAAATTGCAATGCCAAAATTGTAATAGCATTGTGATTTCATTAACGTTACGGTCGCATACTTGCAAAAGTCATTATGGGGCATTCAACAATGGATTTAACTGCACATGCAACGGTTATAGAACAAGCAAACTTGTAACAAGCAATACATTTTCAATCATGTGCAGTTTTGGATTTACAAAAATCCATGTCTTATGAATGACACAATCATTGCACGCAGTGATGAAGATATACGCAGCGGAAAATATAAATTCAAAAACCAAAAAATCTTAAATTTCATAATTAGGGTTCATAATAATTTTGGGAGAAAATTAACATTCAAGGAGAATCACATAATTCCATAACCTAACGCTCTGATACCACATGTAAGTTGTAGTTTTCTAGGGTTCACATGCAAAACTACATAAGTAGGATCTTAGAATTCATGATTCTCACATAGTAAGAGACACTAACCTTTGTCCATGGTAAATGCAATTCTTCAACACTTGGAATGACTTGAATAGTAATCTTTTCTATCTCCTTCCCTTACTTTCTTATGACTCTCTTTATTGATGGGTGGTAGAATCATACTATCATAGGTAGAGATAGGGAATGTTTAATTCCTTCATTATATATATATTGTTTCCATCAAACAATATATCTCTTCACCAAACAGTGTGTACCCTTTCATAAATAACTTCTCTAACTGTCATATTTATTCATTTAAATATAAACCAATAAGTCCTTTCAATTAATTATTAAACCACAATATAATTTATCACACATGAGACATAAAATTTCTTACAATCCCTTGTTCATTTCTTTCAATCTCACAAGCTTTCCTCTTGAAAAAAACAATCAATTGTTTTCATCTTTGTGATCTAAAACATAACCAAATTAGTTAAGCTACTAAATGTATAATAAAATAACATTTTAATACAATCAACAATAAAATAAACACAACCAATCACAAATTCACAATATCATTAATTCACAATGAGCAATATCACTCTCTCTCTCTCTCACTCACGGTCCAACAAACTATCACAATATCAATTTCAATTTCACAATATCAATTTTATATCAATTTCACAATAGCAATATCCTCTTCCTCTTCCTCATTAGTTAATATTTAGTAAGCTATCAATTTTGTGGGCCATATTTGGTATTTCCTCTTCCTCATTATATCACAACTTCTTCTTCCTCTTCCCCATATTCTAACAGTGACTGTGACAGTGAGTTAAAAAACCAAACCAGTGAGTGAGTGACAGAGAGGACGGAGAGGAGACTGAAACCGCACTTGCGAGATGAGATGGAGAGGTCGGTTAGGAAACGACGGAGAGAGAGGAGCAATGGTGCTGTGGTGGTTGTTGTGCGAGATGTGAGAGAGAGTTTGGTTGGTGGTTGCGTTGGAGAATGGAGACATGAGAGAGAGAGAGAGTTTGGTTGTTGAAGTTTAGGCGATGGAGTGTAAAGTTAAGTTACTTTTGGGAAAAAAAATTAGAGTAAGGGTATTTCTGTAATTTCACCCCTATATAATTTTTTTTCCAGAACGGGCCACGACCCTGCCTGGTCCACATGAAGGTCCGCCATTGCTAGCAATGACACACTCCCATAAAATAAGGAAATGACACCTTTTTCCCTTCTAAACGGCACCATAACCATATGCGTTAAGCCACAACTATTCTCTGGGTTGGAGTCATCTTTCTAACATTCACAACTTTGAATTCCAAAGGATGTTATATATTTTGTATTGTATATGTGCAGTGGCGGACCTAGGACCCCGGGGTCAGGGGTGTCAAAATTTTTAAATACACAATTTGCTAAAAATATAATTAAAAGCAACTATAATATATTTAAATAAATAAATTATACATTTCATAATAAACAATCGTTCATCCATGTATCTCCATCCGACTACGCAACCTATTCTTCACAATATTCATAGCAGAGAAAACTCTTTCTACAGTTGTTGTTGCAACAAGCAAAACTAGTGTCAACTTCAAAAGAAGACTTTATCAGATTCAACTTGTGTTGCACTAGACCAACACAAATTAAATAGCACTAACACAAAACACAAATTAATTAAAATAGCACTAACACAAATTACCAATTAAATAGTTCTACCAGATTCAATATTAGGATAATAAGAACAAGAACGGATCCAAGGAGATAGAGAGAGAGAGGGAGGGAAACTTTTTGAAAATAAAATATAAGAGTGTGAGTGATCGTGTGAGTGTGGTGCAAAATTAAGAACTTTAGTGCAAAACTAAGAACTTGAGTGCAAGATATATTTTTTAGGGGATGCAAAAACATTTTTCAGGAAGGTATTGGTGCTAATTTTATTTTTTCAGGGGGTTCATTTGAACCCTCTCAAATATATGTAGGTCCGCCAGTGTATATGTGTTTATACATACGCTTTGGAATGAATTTGATATGAATTCTACTTTTTTATGCTGTTTTAATAGATTATGTATAACAGAGTCTTGGTATAAAAATCAAGGAGTTCTAATCAATTAGAGAAGAACTTTAACTGATTAAAACCATAAGCATAACTAGTTTTTTGAAAACAGTACTGCTATTTACCGTGAATATTTTTCGTAAAACCCACCCACGAACTAGGTGTCTGCATATTGGTAACTGATTGAAAACACATGACAATGGTGTAAAGAAAAAATTTAACAGATGATACGTCATCACACCACACACCTCATTCGTAGGGTGATTTCATGAATTGTATTTGCGATAAACCGCATTATCCTTTTGAAAATCCTTTAATCGATTAGAAGATTCTAATCGATTAGAGATTGTTCTAATCGATTAAAGCGTAGCACCTTTTTCCAATAACATCTTATTTGATTCAAAAAGTGGTCTAATCGATTAATATATTTAAAATATATTTAAATTGTCCAGTACTAATTCCAGGGAGCTGCTAATCGATTAACAACTCGTGTTAATCGATAGAATGATTACAGAAGCACACTTCGTTTTGAATTGTCTAAATTCGAATCATTAAGACCTTATGCTCTTACCTATAATTGACCCATGACCAAGAGTCACACTACACACACCTTAGTCAGATTCTTACCCCAAAAATTTCCCTTAAACTCATCCTTGTATTCTTCTCTTCAATCCTTTAACCTCCATTGAAGGCTAACTCGGAATCTCGATCAGGGCGCGGATCCGAGATTTAAAAAATAGAGTGTTCCTTTTGTGCAACTTGGGGTGTATTACCACTAACCGTGTTCTCGTGGATTCAAACCCATCTCCTTTTGTGCAAAGTTTGAGATGTATTACCACTAAGCCACTGATGTTTGGGTGTTCCTGGGAACACCAAGAACACCCTTGAATCTGCCCTGATCTCAATCTAGGAGAGGGAAGTCATAACTTCCACTCCAAATAAACATCAGTTCTCATGAAAAATAGCAAGCATAAAACTACATTAAATGACTCAAATTTCTATGACTAAGATGCTCTCAAATTGAGTGTGAAAAGGACAATTACCAAAATTCCAGAGACTTATTTATACCTATATATAAAGACAATTACCCATAACTAACTTTTTTGACTCCACTTTTCTTTCCAATTTTACGCATATTTAATAATTGAAATTTCAACAAAAAAAGATATAATCTATATACATCATCGATGTAGAGATGTTTTACGCTAACGACCAACTACATATTGACATATCAATAAAAATAAGCGAGTAAACAAATAATCACATTGTATGTTCACATCTCATGAATTGACACCTTACTATTAACTTTAGCAGCAGTAGCAATATCAATTATAGATTTATGATCTGACGGCCAATATTTACTAGTAGAAGTGACTGCACCATAACTTAATTGTGGGGTATCCAATTCCTATGAATCATTACTAGTTGTGAGTGTACAAGAAGTTACACCAAATGTGCCTAGTAGTTAAACTCAACAAAAAATTTGGGAGAATAATTAACTCTAATTTGAACAACTAAGAAAATGAAGATGTGAAGGAACATAAGAGTACATGTACAGAAAATACATTATGATTATGATAAGGGAAAGGGAGAAATAGATATTTAGAGGGTCCAAAATATCTCGTATAGTCATCCACGTTGGCACCCTCTTACATAAGATATTGCACTTTTTCTCTTCATTTTTACAATAATTATTCATCATCAGACTGGAACCAAAAAAATTCACTCGACTTCTTCGTCACTTTTCTGTGCGCAAAGCCACACATACAACCACCGCCGAATCTCAGAAATATCTAGATTCCTTTTTTCTCTTCTTCTTCTCTTTCCCAAACTCATATTCTCAATCTCATATGTTCAATTCTATCCTTCCTCCATTTCTTCAATCAATCCTCTTTTGACTTCTTGATCTAAATCCAATAAAATTGCCTCTGCCTCCACAGAAAGAATCAGAAACAGAGAAAGTTTTATTTTATAGTTTAATTTAATTTTATTGAAACGGTTGAATCGTCAGTAAATGGGGGAAGAGGTGAGAACAGATGAAGAGCGTGTGACGGAGTGGGAGAAAGGTCTACCTAGCATCCACGATCTCCCTCCTCTTTCTATTGCTTTGATCCCGCCGGAGCTCGTATCCGCCTTCGGCATCGCACCGGAGCCCCGCCGCACACTCTCCGAGGTCAACCGCGCTTCCCGAGAGACCCTCTCCCTTCTCCGAGGCGTCGGAAACACCTCCGACGCAGAAGACGACGACGAGATAGAGGATGTTGAAGAGGAAATCGATCGGGACGGGTCAGGATCGGATTCAAGAAAACAACGAAAGATCGATTGTGTGACGGAGGAAGCAGATTCAGCAGTTAGAACAGAAACAACGCTGAAACGACCTCGTTTAGTGTGGACCCCACAGCTTCACAAGCGATTTGTGGACGTAGTAGCGCATCTTGGGATTAAAAACGCGGTGCCGAAGACGATTATGCAGTTGATGAATGTGGAAGGGTTGACACGTGAGAATGTTGCTAGTCATCTTCAGAAGTATCGTCTTTACTTGAAAAGAATGCAAGGTCTTTCCACTGATGGTCCTTCTTCCTCTGATCATCTTTTTGCTTCCACTCCTGTACCTCAGAGCCTCCGTGAATCTACGGCTGCCGGCGCCGCTGCACATTCTCATTCACATTCTAATGGACATGGGAATTCACATCATTCTGTTCCGATTCAGATGCCTTATCCACCTCCACCACCACCACCTCCTCCTCATATGATGTCTATGCCTCTTATTGGCATGCCACGTCCTCATCATGGTCATGGTCACATGGGCATGCCTCTCCCTCCTCTTCATTCTGCTGCTTCTTCCTCTTATCGTTCTCATCATCCTTATAACATGTTGCATCACAGAGATTGGCCTCATCCTCACTCTCACCCTCAAAAATGAAAGGATTTTACAGGTTAGCATTTACATTCATGATCACCGTTACTGTTACTCACTTCCATTTTTCAAAAGAAATTTTAGATTTTTATTTGACAGAATTATCTACATAAAATTGATTTAGGTTATGAGTTATGGCTTCTTTAAGTGAACTATGGTTTCAGTAATTGAACTTACTTTCACACCAACTTATTAATTTAATGGCTGATTATGGTACAATGTGTTCCGTATTTGAAACAGAGTTAAATGAATGTTCTATTTTTATTCTTTGTTTGTATGATTGCTTATTTTGTGAGGGGTAGGATGAGCAATGAGCCAGTTACTTTGTTCTGTCTTTGAGTTCAATATGATAAGGCACGAATGATTATTGGATCAACTTAAAGCAAATCATTGGCGGGTCACATTGATGCTATCATTCTCTGTTTCATTCAGTACAGTGATTACGTGATAGTAAAGATGTATGTATTTATAGAATGTTATGATGCAAGATAGTTTTGGTCTTTATTGATAATGGTTTTTCATGGTAATCTTTGCTGTCTGATCTGCTGTAGAAAATGTATATTTCATTGGATTTTCTTGTGATACTTTCGATTTGTTTTAGGAAGTAGGGTATGAATTTCTTCAACTGATATTATATTTATATCCTTATTTCCTAGATTCATCAACAATCTCAGTAGCTGCATTGATCTTCCTGTACTTCGCACAAACAGATTCGTGAGGAAGTCAATGGAGACTTTTTAGAGCTAAATTACAGTCTCAATCCGAAGTATGTATGGTACACACACACACACACCTCTAATTCCCGTCACATAAATGTAGGTGGTGAGTTCTGGCATGTCTCTTCTGGTCTACCTAGGCAGCTGATTCTAAAGCAAAAACTCTTAACTAGTTCTCTGATTCATAAATCATAAGTACTACTATTATACTGTGTACTCCTGAAAATTTTAACCCTCTTTTTCAGAACCCATAGCAAAGTTGAATAAAGATAGACTGAAATTCATTCAGCAAACATATGTATCGTGCTCTGACACTAAATGTATTTTCTACATCTTAAAGTTCTTGGCTATTACTTCATTTAAAAGGCATTCCATTTGTTAAATTGGGTAGTGTAGGTTCTCATGTTTGAAATGTAGCAACGGAGGTGGAACGGGGGTATTTATTTTGTATATATAGATAGAGGCACAAAATACACACGGGACCCCAACTGTCAGAATTGTTGTTACACCTGGCTGCATTTTCCAACTGAAATATAATATTGCTACCAAAATTACATTGCTCATCTAAAGTAGTCTTAACATGATCCCAACCATTCTAAGCTTTACTTAGTTTAGAGAGTATGCACATTGCACACTAACGAGTAGAGGTAGAAGTACATTATGATCAAATAAATTTAAGGTTGGTTTAGGAAGATCGATCTATACAGTTGTTAACTTTTGCTAGTTTTTCTTTACCTTAACAACTGCTTATTTGTACTCTTATGATGATGAACCCCTTCTTGTGGATAGGGCTTGTTTAAGTTTTCAGATTCGTTATTCTGCTTAACTATTTGAATTTCTTAAACTAAATTATATGAAAAATGAGCTAGAAGATTCAGTATGAGAAGAGCTGGTTAGAGGTCGATTAAAGTATGAAGCCCGGATACGGGATACGACACGATACGTTGATATTGGAAAATTTTGAAAATCAAGATACGATACGGCAGAGATACTTCAATAAAAAATTAAATCAAAATTTAAAAATATAAAACATAACTAAAGATATTTCACTTTACTAATTGACAATTGCTCATAATATTCAATAGATATGATCACATTTACAAAAAAGATACTTCTGATTAAAATAAGTAAGCATAGTTAAATGTATTTTCCCCACCCATTTTAAAATATATTCTTCCTCCTACGAACATGTCACAAAAGATATACAGTCTACTACCCAAGTTAGAATATAGGAAAAAACATCATAAGTCATATCCGAAAGAAGTTTAGGCTCTATAGAAATGCCTACTATTCACTACTTAACACTAATTGTGTCATTCTCCTCTCCTGTATTTCCATCGTGGAAAAATAACATAGCTTCCAATTCTGGTTCATCAAGAGACATCTCAAGATACTCCTAGGATACGTATCTCTAAAGTGTCTCTCACGTATCCGGTAAGTATCTTGTCTTTTTTAATTTAAAAATAAATATAAATTCCAGGATACTTCTAGGATACGTATTCGGAAGTATCTGACAGGTATCGGTATCGGATACATATCCGACACGGGTACGTGGCCTATTTTGGAGTATCGGGGCTTCATTAAAGCAAACTTGAAAGAATTAAAGAAAACACCTTATCTTTTAGTTAAAAAAAATGAATAATGGAGGTAATGGCATCGATCACAAAGGCGCACATGCATTTGTTTATTAATATATTTTTGGTTGAAAGTTGCAAATGCCTTTAGCGGATTAGGTCTCTTGGAAAAAAAAAAGTGAAGATTAACCTTTTTTTACTGGATAAAAATTAAACTTTAGGTTTTCAACAAATTCTTCAAATATACTAAATGAACCACCAGTTCTTTTCTCTACAAATGGCGAAGTTTTGATGAAGAATGAAGGATTCGTTTTGTGTTTGAAAAAAGGATTGAATGAATTCCCAATTTGAAATAATCCACTGTGGTAGAGAGATTCTACTCTCACGAACCACGACTGTATTCTTCAGACTTGAATGATTTTGTACAAACATTGCACCCTTATTTATACCTACCATTACCAACAAGGGGTTTTGAAAGAGCAATACTATATGTTGCGAAAAACTCTTGTGAAATTACACACGAAGTTCACGTGTCATCTTAAAAAAAAAAAAAAACATTATGCATTGCGGTTCCTCCGGATTTTAAGGAAACAATGTGGAAAAAATGGAAAACCCACCAATCAGCATATTTGTGGGGCAGCCATGAATAAAACCTTGGTGGTACTAAGCATTTCCCGTTTTGAAATGAGGGTTGTTATTTGATACGAGCGCTTTTATAAGAAGGTGGCGGATCACTTGCACAAGGTCATAAATTGTCCAATGTGCACAAGTGGGAATTCATTCAATCCTATTTTCATACTTAATTCATTCTATCTTTCTTTGTCATATTTAATTTTTGTACCCTAAATCTTTTACTTATTTGTTTAGGGACATGTTAGATTTTATATTTCAAAATGATAACAACATTAACCTTTTTTACAATTTTAGTTTGACACCGTTAAAAGATGCTTACAACATTAATACTTTTAAATAATTTTAATTAAAATTAAAAGAAAAATGTGTCATGTTCTTCATCTTCAAGAACTCTTCTACTTGCTGCAAAATTGTGTGTAGCCAAAATGACAATAATCCACTCCTTCTTCCCATCAGCGAATCTAACTTAGGAATCCTTAGTGCAAAACACAAGGAGAAGACCAAGCGCACGGTAGTGAGCTGGTTCTAAGGAAAGGTGAGAAATATGGGAGAAAGTAGAGGAGTAGTACGACGGAGTTGTAAGCAACGATTACGGTGACGATGATGGTGAAAGTGAGAACGGGAGGGATAAGAGAGAGTGCGATTCTTTTGCCAGGCAAAAGCGCAGCATGCACCCAATGGTTATGGTTCAGGTGAATAATAGATATGATGTTGCGACTCTTAGTAGAAGAATAAGTACCTCACAATGGCAAATAATTCAACTAGAGCGACATTATATTTGGTAGATATAATGTACCCCAAATTGATTGTTGTTTTAGATTTTCAAGAAAACATTTAATATTCTTTTCCACTCACGTCCTTCTTAATTATGACAACTTTTTACATATAATAAATCATTCACATTTATTTATATAGAGGGATAAAGAGTTACATGGTATATTAGACAACGTTTTTTATAAAATCTACATTAGTAATCATTTTTCTAATGGGTGTGCCAAAACCCTAAACTACTTATAAAATAGGACAAATGTAGTATATCCTTAAGAACTGCGTAACACGATATAGTAGTTTTTTTTTGGTGACACACGATATATTAGCTAAACTTCATGCTATTCAAATATGAAATAATGTCAAGACACGGCAAAAATTACACTACATGTGTAATATTGTACACTTATATTTGCAAAAGAAATAATAAATCACAACTTACATCGTTAAAAATCTTTTCAATAATATCATACTTCAAGATAATTTATGCCAAGTAGGTAACTCAATTGACGAGCTAAGAAATACCGAAGGAGTACACCAAAGGAGTGCAAGAAGGAGGTCCCTGTTGGAAATTCAAGTGTGAGTGATTAGTCCCACATCGACTATGAATGAGCTATATGAAGGACATATAAGGGAGATGACCCATATACCTGATAGATGCGTTAAGGTTTTGGGTGGAAATGTTGGAAATTCGTGTGAGACCTAACTCCTTAAGACTTTGATAGCACTTGTTAACATTTTCCCCTTCCCCACTAACATTGCTTGTAAAAAAATATTTGAAGATAATTTCCATGCATTGAGTTTACTATTTAGCACATGCATCTTTTTTTTCTCTTCAATTTTACTACAATAAACTTTGATTATAATTATTCAAATAAATATCCATGTTCTATCACATACATATACTTCGGTGTATTATACCGTAATAACATTAATTATATTATTTGAAATTTGTAATGCAAATAGACTTGCACTAACTTGTTATGTTCAATATACCAGCACAATACACATCTGAATATCTAATGTTAGTATGAAACAAAATCATGATGTCAAATAAACAATTTATAACAATACAACTAAGCCACACTCAATTGATTAGGTTTTTGTAGTTTGCTAAGATTAAACCTCATTTTCATTATTGATGACCTAACAACAATTAAAATATTTCAAATTTACAACAGGTAAACAACGTAAAACCACACTCTTTTTAAAGGAAATTAAAACAACAAAAGGAAAAGAGAACAAGTGAAAACCATAAAGAGAAAGAAAAAAGAGGATTTCTACTTTCAACTCAAAAGATCCTTTTAAGACATCTAAATATTTGGGGACTGAAAGTGCTTCCCAATGCCACTCCAGCAACAAGTCCACCTGCATACCCAATGAAAACTATTTTCCAGTCAAATTCAATGAAAGAATTCGAGTCTTCGTCTACATCAGAGGCAGAAGAAGGTGAATCTATTAAAGGACCTTCATATTTCTTCAGCAATTGATCCCCACACAGGCCTTGGTTACCCTCAAATGAATTGGCTTGGAATGTAGAAAACTGATTATTTTGTGGTATAGGACCAGAGAGATTGTTTAATGAGACATAAAAAAACTCCAGAAAGGTGAGTTGTGTCAACTGTTGGGGAATATTCCCAGAAAGACTGTTGAGAGAAAGGTCCAATGCTTCAAGGTTTGAAAGCTTCCTTAAGGAGGATGGAATGCTTCCAATAAGCATGTTATTTGACAAGTTGAGAAAAACAAGACCAGTCAAGCTTCCTATGACTAATTTTGGTACCTCTCCACTGATTTTGTTGCTTGAAATATCAATGGCTATGATGTAGTACAACTTTTGAAGACTCGGGTAAACCATTTCCACTCCTTTGTTTGACATTGTGAACTCATATGTTAATTTGGTAAAAATGAATTTCTCAATTGATAAATTGCCCACTAGGGAGTTTATATACAAGTCAAAGGAAGTAAGGGAAAAAGACTAAACTACCCTAGACTAGAAAAATTAAAATACAATAAGACTAACTAATTGAGAGTATATACAATAAGTCTAACAACTAACTGAGAGTAATATAATAAGTCTAACAAATATAATAAGTCTAACACCCCCCCTCAAGCTGGACTGTAAATGTTTTGCATGTTCAGCTTGGATAACAAATTCTGGAATGAGGCAGGCCGAAGGGGTTTAGTGTGGATGTCAGCAATCTGGGCAACAGTAGGAATAGGCATTAGATGAAGGATGCCAGCTTGAACCTTGTCACGAACCAAATGACAATCGAGCTCAATATGTTTAGTTCGCTCGTGGAATGTGGGATTCTGAGCTATCTGAATGGCAGAACGGTTGTCACAATATAGTGCAACCGAATCTGTGTGAGGAACATGTAAATCTGTCAAGAGGTAGAGTAGCCACTGGATCTCACAAGCAGTGGAAGAAAGGGCTCGATACTCAGCCTCGGAGGAGGACTTGGAGACCGTGCTCTGCTTCTTGGACTTCCATGAAATCAGAGAGTTACCAAGAAATATACAAAACCCTGTGACTGAACGTCTAGTATCAGGACAAGCGGCCCAGTCCGAGTCACTAAAACCTTTAAGTTTGAAATCAGAGTCAGCAGCAAAGAAGAGACCAGAACCGGGTTGCCCCTTAATGTACCTGAGGACATGAAGAGCGGCATCCATATGGGTCTGCCGAGGTGCGGAGATGAATTGGCTAAGCTTATGAACAGCGAAGCAGATGTCCGGTCTGGTGTTAGTGAGATATATCAAGCGACCAATGAGTCTTCTGTAACTAGAAGGGTCGTCCAAAAGTGTGCCACTAGTAGTAGAGAGCTTGAGGCCAGGAGGCATAGGGGTAGAAACCGGTTTGCATGCAAGTAGGCCTGCATCAGCGAGAAGTTCAAGGGCATATTTCCGTTGTGAGAGGATGATGCCTTGTGTAGATCGGGCTACCTCTAAGCCAAGGAAAAACTTTAGAAGTCCCAAATCCTTGATTCTAAAGATAGCATCAAGAGAAAGCTTGACTGACTGGATTTCAGCTAAGTTGTTACCTGTGAGAACGATGTCATCAACATATATGAGGAGCACAGTGACTTGTGAACCAGTGGTTTTGACCATGAGAGAGTAATCTGATTTGGATTGTACAAATCCAAGAGAGGTAAGATGAGAAACCAATTTGAAGTTCCATTGCCTACTAGCCTGTTTCAACCCATAGAGAGATTTGTGAAGTTTGCAAACCTGATTAGGTGCAGAAGTTTCAAACCCTTGAGGAACCCGCATATAGACCTCTTCATGCAAGTCTCCATGAAGGAATGCGTTATTAACATCCAACTGATGTAAATGCCAATTGCAAGCTGCGGCAAGTGCCAATACTAGTCTCACAGTGGTAATTTTAACAACAGGAGAAAAAGTTTCAGAGTAGTCAACACCTTCAAGTTGTGTAAAGCCCTTTGCCACAAGGCGTGCCTTATACCTTTCAAGGGAACCATCAGCTCTAAGTTTGGTTTTGTAGACCCATTTGCATCCAATAGCTTTCTTACCAGGAGGTAGTTGAGTGATAGTCCATGTGTTGTTTTCCTCTAAGGCCTGGATTTCTTTGTTCATGGCTTCCTTCCAACAATCATGTTTAACAGCTTGAGTATAGGAGGAGGGCTCAACAAGGCTAGAGATAGCTGACACAAAAGTTTTGTGGGAGGGGGATACATGATCATATGACAAAAAATGAGAGATAGGAAAAGTAATACCTGAGGACGCATTGGCAGCATTAGTTGAATGGATTGAGTTACAATGATATTCTTGAAGGTAACTGGGGGCAGTACGAGTTCGAGTAGACTGTCTGCGAGGAGGGGAAGGTATAATAGGGGAGGGGGCAGTAGGTTCTGTGGTAGGATTAGTGTGTGGAGGGTCGATTGAGGATGTAGAGGGTGAAGGGAGGAGAAGGTCATTAATATTGGGTAAGGGTATTAGAGGGGAAGATGAGGGAATTGGGTTGAAGACCGGGGTAGAGGAGTGAGGGGTGGCAAAAGGGAAGATGTTCTCATAAAAAGAAATGTGTCTAGAGTAAAAAATTTCATGGTTGTGCAAGTCATAGAGGAGATAACCTTTGACACCAATGGTATGACCAATGTGGACACATTTGCGGGCTCTAGGTTGAAATTTGGTCCGGTGAGCAACATGGGTAGTAGCATAACATAAGGAACCAAACACTCGAAGGTAGGAGAGGTCAGGAGAGATGTTATGTAATAGGTAGGAAGGAGATTGGTTATTTAGGGAGTGAGAGGGAAGGAGATTTATTATGTGGACAGCTTGGGAAACGGCAAATTCCCAAAAGGGAAGAGGTAATTTTGATTGAAACATGAGGGATCTGGCTATATTTAGGATATGTTGGTGTTTTCGTTCAACCACTCCATTTTGTTGTGGAGTTTCGGTACAAGAACGTTGGTGTATGATCCCTTTGGAATGGTAGTAGTCGGGTATGTGGAATTCAGGACCATTGTCAGACCTGACAGTTTTAACACTAATGCCAAATTGAGTGTGGATCATGGTGATGAAGTTTATGAGATGTGAACGGGCTTCAGCTTTGGTTTTCATTAGTCTAACCCATGTAAAACGAGACTTGTCATCGACAATGGTAAGAAAGTACCTGTGGCCAAGAATGGATGGGACACTATAAGGGCCCCATATGTCAACGTGTATTAAGTCAAATATGTTGTTGGAGATGGAAGAACTCGAGGGAAAGGGGGTCTTCTTTTGCTTAGCAAAGTGACAAGCATCACAAGCAGTGCGGGAACAATTTGGTATGTTGGAGTTCTGTTTGTGTACAAGGGAGAGGCAATCAGCTGAGGGATGTCCTAGTCTATGGTGCCAAAGGTCAATATTAACTGCAGGGTTGGTCGGGCCGGTACAGTGAACAGCTGAAACAGAGCTAGAAGAGGGTTTGAAATCAATTACCATCGAGAATAACATGCCATCCAACCTAGCGTTTCCAATCGTCCTCAGAGAAGGCCTTTCCTGTATCAAACATTCATCATCAACAAACAGTACTTGACAATATTTAGAAGCTTGAAGTCTACCAACAGATATAATGTTTTTGGAAAAATCAGGAAGGTAAAGTACATCATACAATACAAGGTCAGGTGTAAGAAAGATAGTACCGCTGTAGGAGGCAATTGTCTTAGTACCATTAGGAAGAGACACTGATACTGGCCTGATGGCTTTATAAGTGGCAAAGAAGTGCAGAGAGGATGCTATATGGTCAGTGGCGCCAGAGTCTATAAGCCATAGGGAGAGAGAGTTACCGGAACCTGTGAAGTTTGGTGCAACATGTTGTGCACTAGCTAAAGAGATAGTGGCGGTAGTAGTAGGCGCAGAGGAAGGAAGCAAAGCCAACAAACTCTGAATCTGAGCTCTTGTGAAGCCTAAAGACGAAGAGGCTGAAGAGGGAGCCATCGGTTTCCTAGACTTGAAACCCGGAGGATAGCCATGCTTGATGAAGCATGTATCAATAGTGTGGTTGGTCCTATTGCAGTGAGTGCAAAATCTATTTCCAGAAGGCATGGCAAATAAAATAGAAACGATAGATGATTGATCCAAAATTCCAGAACCAATAACAACTAGTAGCAACAACAACTATGCAGAAATTCAGAACCAGTAATAACAACTACGATCAAGAAATTTAGAGCCAATAACAACAACCGGTAATAGGAGCAATTATCCAAAGAGCCAGACTACAATTAATTATCATTAGGGAGAATGCACACGGTTTGTCTACTAGTGCACCATGTCACAAGCCTTTTAACAAACACCTAATGTGCCTGCCCACTATGTACCAGAATTGTTGACGTAGAGAGAAAATTATAGGAGCCGCAAATCACAACTTATAGGAGCCGCGAATCACAAGTCAGTCACAAATCCCAAATCAGATGCAGGACCAAAATCAAATATCAAATTGCAAAATACCTCAGCGATCAAGAAATGTTGAAGACCTTCAAGAAAAACACACAGAAAAGTAACGATCTGCAAGTCGAAGTAGAAAAAAAAAAGAAACGCAGAAGTGATGCTCTGCGAAGAAGACGAAGTGCAGAGGAGAAGGCGTTGGTGCGATCTGTGAGAGAAACTGAAGAAGAAGGACGCCGTTGAGTGAACAATTGCGATATGTGAGAGAAACCGTGAACGCCGTTTGACGGTGACGGAGGAAGACGGTGACGGAGGAAGACGGCGTGGAGGGAACGGCTACAGTGTGAGCCTAATTGGAATTTCCTAATTAGGGAAGGAGAGATTATTTTGCTTTGATACCATGTTAATTTGGTAAAAATGAATTTCTCAATTGATAAATTGCCCACTAGGGAGTTTATATACAAGTCAAAGGAAGTAAGGGAAAAAGACTAAACTACCCTAGACTAGAAAAATTAAAATACAATAAGACTAACTAATTGAGAGTATATACAATAAGTCTAACAACTAACTGAGAGTAATATAATAAGTCTAACAAATATAATAAGTCTAACATCATAAGTGTTTGATTCTGTCCAATATCCTCCATCATACTGGAACCTAAATTTGAATGGCTATGAGGCTTTCATTGATTCCCAACTCTGGATCATTTCTGATGGAAAACTGCGAGTTATGAGAAAGATCAATGATATGAAGCTTGGGAAATGTGCATGTCATGTTCTCAAGGCACCTTATGGCTCCGTGAAATCGATTACCCCGCAAAGCCAATACCTTCAACTCAGGTAAGTCTCCTAACCAGAATGGAAATGAATCATTGATTTTATTTTGGCTAACATCAAAGTACTCTAGCCATCCACAATTGACCAATTCTCTTGGCAAGTGGCCATGCAAATTGTTGTTACTAAAATCAATCATTTGCAATTCTTTTTCTATCAGATAGGTTTGAGGAATGCGACCAGATAATTTGTTCTCTTTTAGCATGAGAAAATTTAGAGATTGGCTAAAGTTCCCCAAACATGAGGGAACTTTGTCACTAAAGTTGTTGAATGATAAATCAAGATGCTCTAGTGAATTGAGATTGCATATGGATGGGGAAATTTCTCCTTTCAATAAATTGCTTTTGTCCACAGCCAACTGGGTAATGAAGTTACACTATTGTAGGACAAGTCAAGAGCTTCCAGATCACCATGCTGTCTTATAAATGTTGGAAACTCTACTAAATTGCATGAAGCCAATTCTAACACAAGAATTTTAGAAGCAGACCAGTTTGAAGAACTTTTTCCATTAAACCTTGAAGAAAGACTTGGGGATTTCACCATGGAGGTTATTAAGTTCAAGGTTCAAGTATGTTAGATTGGTTAGGTTTGTTATCCAAGATGGAATTTCACCCATTAAATTGCTTCCTTGAACAATTAAACAACGTAACTGGGTGAGATTTGCAAAGTATAATGGTATCTCACTGTCTCTGCCAAAATTTAATGAAGATAGATCTAAGTAATGGATTGATGGTAGCTTACATATCCATGAGAAGGTCTCAACAGTGAAGTTATTTAAACCAAGGTCTATATACGTGAGCTGTGTGAGGTTTCCAAGTGAAGAAGGAAGAGAGCCAACAAAGTTGCAACCAAAAATTGATAGCCGAGTTAAAGAACTAAGCTTTCCAATGGATGCAGGTACTGCACCATAGAAACTCGTGCCACCAAGTTCTATTACACTGAGTACATTAGACTTAAAATTCGGCAACCTACCAGTGAGATATTGGTTAGATGCCAAAACCAGATATCTCAAGTTTGGAAGACACAATAAGTGGTTTTTATACTCAAAAGGAAATGGAATAGACTGTTTATGCAGATTTATTAATTCACACACAATTGACCTATATAACAATAGAAAATGTTTTCTAGTGAACATGACCATCTTTCATAGGCGTGCATTTTAGTTAACTTTAAGAAAGGCCTTTGAAATTTGTCACTTCTGGTGGACTATAAAATATCGTGGGGTGTTCATTTTCTCATATAATGTCAAACACGTGCATTTAAAAATTAAAACAAGGACTTCACTATAAACATAATATATTGTATCATGAAGATCTCTGATCTTTCTAATCAATTGCATGGCCAATACCGCGCAAATTCTATATGATGCTTTATCATAATCCTCCACAAAATTTCTCTGCCTTTTTAGATTGTGTCTATTTCTTTAGATTTGTTATTTGACTCAGCATTTTGCGTTCTCTAATTCTCTACTTATGTTTCAATGTATATGGTTTCAATTTTGCATATTTTGTCCGAGATCGAGGAGTACCAAAATTACAGTTGAATCTTAAATGACAATCGGTACGTGAAGAGAGGAATGAGAAAAAAAAATTGGCGGGATTTTCCATCCACTAACAGGATAAATTCGAAAAGAAATCACTACAATTCCTTACGTTCTTATGAATTGGACATTGATCATAAGCCCCGGAAATTATCAATAGTAGACCACAATATAATCTGTCATTTTTATTTGTTCATAGAAACCTACACAAATTTTGAGAGTAACCTACAGAAAACCGAGCTCAGTACAAGCACCAAATCACTTCAACAAATTCTACGACAAGATTCAAGCACCTAAGGCTGAAAGATTTCTTCCGCAACTAAACATATACTACGCTTCATATGCACCTCAAAATCTCTCCCCAAAACGGAAGAATAGTGCACCCGTTCCCGAGTTATGATCAACAGCATATTCTGCTCTCACTAAACCAAGCTTGATACCAGCACCATAAGAGGACCCCTGACCCATTCGCCTATAGACTTCTGTCGGATTTCCTTTGAGAGCTTTAGAACTTCCTAGATCATTGCCATGTTCTGCAAAGGCATACACATGTGTACCTTTAACAGGCACACGTACCTCAGCTGCCAGCTGCATAAAGAACGGAAAATCAGATAGTTGTTAAATAGACAATGTATGGATTAGGAGGATTAAACTACCATTGTATCCGCATAAACAATCATTAAATGCATACAGCCATTCTTACCTCGAGGATGTTTCTGGCTGCTCCAATCTCACCCATGTTGTAACCCCTTACGGAATAGGGACCCCCTAGAGTAAAAGCATCATAACTTGGAAGATCACCTACACAGCCACCATAGTGACCATGGAGGACAAGCACTGGTGGCGGTGGTTTACCAGCCCCTTCTTCCACAGATTTCAATTGGAAAAACTGTGTCACAGTTAATTGGTGGCGATTAAAGAATGGGTTGTTGCTGCCGACGAAAAGACCTTGATCTACCTGCAGTTCATATAGAGAGATAACAGTGTTGGCATGGAACAGAGCATAACAAACTTCAAGATCAGAAATTTATAAGCCATCCATCTCTTGTCCTCAAAATTACAGTAAACCGTGTTTGGTTGGCAGAAAATGAAGGGAAGGGGAGGGATTTTGATGTATCACTTTTGTTTGATGCAACTATTTGGAGGAAAGTGCATGGGAATGGAGTGGAGCAAAAGCCATCCTAGCTCAATTTCGGCTCTTCTCCAATATTGAGGATTGAAGAAGAGAGAAGATGAGTTTAAAATATTTTAAATATGTCGACTGAAATGCCCTACATAAAGCGCAACAAAAGGTTACAAGGGTGTAAACTAAAAAGTAAATTAGTCTTTCCTCTCCATTAAGATACTTCATCTCTCTTTGTAAACCAACAAGTTATCTCCTCTTCCCTCTTTTCATTCAAACAAAATATCTAATTAAATCTCTCTCCTCCCTTCCATTAAAATCCCTCCTTTTCCCTAATTTGAACCAACCACTGGATAAGGCTCATCATTTCCTAAACTAGATAAACAAAATTAGGTGCAAACATCCACTATAAAAATTCACAATGAGGTGCAATTCCAGTCAATTGTTCCAAAGGCCCAGAAAAACTGAAACACTGGTTTCAAATATATAAATCTGTAGCAACAAATTAGAAGAACAAGGTATTCGTCAAATTCAATTATACATCACGGCTGGATGTAGAATAAAAAAATTGAAATTAGAAGCTTTGAAGGGCCAAGAAATAAAATTTGAGCAATTTGATTCATATCCAATAAAACATAAAATATTTATATCTAACTAATGGATTAGAAAAAAAAATTGGGCAGGCCATGGTATTTCCATAAAATAATGAGGCTCCATCCAAACACCCTTTTCTTCTCCCACTGGTCTAGATTTAAATCCTAGCCAAAACAAGAAGTGCTGCATGCAGATACAAAACTCGGTTCTGTGATTTGAAACTAAATGAACTTTTTTTGGACAATATTAACAGCAATGATTATAGGATGAGATGGTCACCTGGAACACATTCCTGCTTCCAACTATAGTTCCATTCACAAACCTTGTGTTATCCCGTGTAATATTTGCCTGTAAAAATGCCATCCTATCGATACCAGTACCACTGAGGGTGGTTGGAGGTCCATCCGCACTAATTCCACCATTAGGCAATACTCTTTGACCATTGGAACAGATATTATTGGTTTCATCACGTGTTGTTATCTCTTCCACCACTAATCCATAAGTGAATTTACTCTGACGAGTAAAGTTCTGTTTGGTAAACAATATATGCCAGTTAAGTTAAAAAGAAAACCATAAACACCCCAAATAGCCAAGCCAGATTTTAAAGAGCAAGTAAAATTACCTCTGTGATATTGGCTTTTACACCAGCACGGTCAACCCATATTGGGGGAACTTCATCCACCCCTGGCCCCCCAGTGAATACTGGACTCAGCTTTCGGCTATTGAAGCAGTTTACACGAAGAGTTCGGTTTCGTGGATCTTCCATACCATCCAAATAAGGATGTGCGTACTCAAGCTTAAATGCAAGATCATCCTACAAGAATACAATGAAACGCATTTGACCAAATATCAATGCCCATGCCTACATTGCTGAGAAACTAAACCATTCCTATCATAAAATGGGGAAAAAACTCAATGGAATAGTATAAGAGTACCTGAGGATTGAGGAAGTTGCTAGTCGTCACTGAACCAATAAGAGATCTATTCAATCCTTGCAGATTCCTGTGTTCGAATGTAACAGTCCCTCCCGGCTGCAATGAAGCCTGCACAAACATTGAGCATAAAGCAATTTTCATAAATCATCTGGCAAACAAACAAGAATAAAATGGATATTCAATTAGCGACAAATACCAAAGTGGGGCGCCCTCCTCGGCCAGGGACAATACTCCACTCAGTACTGACGTCAGCCGACTTCTGTTCCAACTCTTTGAGCTTAATTTCAACAACTATGCTTCCCTCATTTTTCTCATCAGGCCGCGGATTGACCTCAATGTTGGAAAACAAAGCAAGGGAATTTATGTTCCTCAAAGCTTGCTTACCAGCCTCAATGTTAAAAGTATGACCTGGGTAAAGCTGTCAATCCATTCCAAGACAACCAAACAAACAAACACTCAGCAAGTCACAAATAACAACCAAGTTAACCACATGACATGAATCATCAATGACATTGCATTCTATAAAGTCTATAAAACAAACAAACATTGTCAAATAAGCACCTGTTTGGGAAGTTCTCTTCGCACAATGGAAAGTTCAGTGTTACCTTCAACAAGATTGCCAAGCTTATCCAAGAACTGAATAGACAACTGAGTAATATCCCCTTCCACAACCTCACACACAACCTCACGTGTATTCAAGTTCCCAAAATTAATAACCTGAGCACAAGCATAACCCTCATCATGATACCATTTCTGAACACGATCCCTTATCTTCTGCAACAACCTAGCAGTAACCTTCCCTTGCTTCCCCAACATATCCTTAATCTCCTTATGCACGACCGGCGACAAAAGACACGGCCTAGAAGTATCAATCCTCCTCTTATATTCCCGCTCTTGCCTCCTAAACAATTCCAGCTTCTCCTTTTCAGTCATATCTTGGTCCATTTCCACAGGCTTCGATTGACTCATCATTCCCACGTTTATGCATCTGAACCTGTCTGCTTGTTGCCACATACTCTCAGTGAAAGATATCGTCAGTGAAAGTGACCCATCGGCGTTGGTTTTCCCTTCCATGTCAACCTTCTCGAACATTCCACACGAAGCAAGACTTTCTAATTCCTTCTGAAGTTGAGTTTTCGTGTACACTCCTCCAGGACGAAGAGAAACCATTTCTAAGAACGAATCATCCGTTCCAATTTTCGACTTGGTGTTCCGATCGAAAAACACGATTTCTGAGATTTTGTATTTCTTAAACCCACTCAACCTGCTCGGTACAACCGTCATATTCACCGGCAGTTCGTGAGAATCCCAATCTTGTGATTTCGATTCGTCAGCGATGGCCATGGCAGGAGAGAAAATTCTTGACCAGAAAGATCCATCTCCGCCGTTAAACCAGCCTCCACCTCCGCCACCTCCTCCTCCAGAAGAAGCACCTCCTCCTCCTCCGCCAGCGGCATTGCCTCCTGAGAAATCAAGGAAGTGAAGGGAATCAGTGAGGAAGAGTGCAGAGGCGGTGGCGGAGGAGAGTGCGAGGGTGGTGGAGAGGGTTTTGAAGAGGTTGGAATTAGAGGAATCGTGGTCGTCGGAAGAAGAGAGTTGACATTTGATGGAAGTAGGTTGGGAGTGGTGGTTGCGGCGACGAGGAGGTGGGGCTGATAAGGAAGGAGTGAGGCGATTGGAAGTAACGAAGGAAGAAGACATGGTTAGAGGCGAATAGATAAACCACTGAACTGAAACTGGGTTTTATTGGTTTTTAACTTTTTTATTTTATCATCTTACAATATTGAATATACATGGAATGAAATCCCAAATTCCCAATCTAGCCAGCAATCAAAAATTATTACCAACGCCGTGTTTGTTTCTGCAATTCCAGTAACACTCTGTAAACGGTTATTTATTTATACAAACATAGATCCAACGTCCGTTATAACATACTAGTACGTGATTTATGTATTTTATAAACACAGTAATTAATTCACAAAAAAAACACACTGTAATTAATTCACTCTTCAAATGATAAAGAGGCGATGCCTCCAATGTTTTTTAGTCTCTACTGTATTTTCTTGGGTGAAGATTTTAAGCATTTGGTTTTTTTTCCCAGCTTAGGCGAAATAGCAAATAAACAATCCACATTATTCAACGGACACACACCCGAGTTCGAATTCGAGAGATGTTATCCTTATATAGCTGAAATTTACAATATAAGCAACCGTTGGGACAAGCACTTGTTTGGTATACTAGAAGAAACACTTCGCCTTAACTTTAATAGCATTTTTATTGTACCATCCTATTGTTAAACTTTCGTTTAGATGAGTATTGTATAAGGATTTGAACTCTTGATTCCTTTTCTTCAAACGATTCCACTGATGAGGAAGGAACTTTTGTTCCTCAATTATGGATTCCCTAACTATTCCAAAGAGTGTTAAGCTAGTTGTGAGGGACGTATAGGACTATCTAAAAGGTAAGCATAAAAATGTCAAGTGTAAGTAAAAGAAAGTAAAAGACTTGAATAAAATGTAGTATGATTGATTGGTCGTTGTTTTTTACAAATGTACAACCTATACACATACACATATTCGTTGGCCACTAACACTAGCCTACAGTTAACTACTGTTGGATCAGCTAACACCAACGTACATGAACGCTTACGCGCCCTAAAAGTTAGGAGCAATGCTCCACAACGTCCACTAGTACAGAAAGTGGCGTGAAATATCTTCGCTCATATTTCCACTGCACTTCTCCACTTTCTTCAACCCCTCCAACGCTCCAATTGTCCACATGCTTCACTTAGTTGCTCTCAAAGCAAGCTCCTCTACCTCAGCCAAAGCCTCCTCAGTTGCATAATACTTTGTACCCTCAATTATTAACTCCTCAGCTGAGTTACTCTTCAGCCGAGCTACCTCTTCTCAACAAACAACATTCTCTTGGTATTTTAGCTTAAGAACTGAGCTTAAGCGTACTATTTAGGCTTTTCTACCAAGTTTCCTGGAAAATAGCTACTTTTTTGCCTTCCTCGGCAAACATCTCTTCATTAAAGTCTCAGCCAACTCCTTCATCGGTTGAACCTCCTCAAAATTGATGATCTTCTCCTGAGGAGAGTCTATTGTTTCAGTTTTTCACTTTTTTGGGTGGTGCATACCTCTACCTCTTGGCCATACTTGGCCGAGGTTACCAACCTTTCTCATGTGGTTGCTCTTCTTCAAAATAATAGGAAAGAGTTGGAAGAAATGGATTAATATAGGGTATCATGTGGCCTACTTCCCCTTTTGCTCTAGAATTTGAGTGAATCAGTTGATATGGACTCGGCTGAGCTCTTGCCTTGGCTGGGTTTGTACTCGGCCAACAACTCAGCAAGTTTTGGGTGTTAACACATCCACACCATTAGATTATTACTATTTTTTGGGAAGAATCTACGATGGATTATTATTTATCTTCCCAAATAGCTTTTTCAACTGTTTTGTCCTTCCATCAAAATCAACCACTGTGTTTTTAGCCCCCTATTCTCTCTAACTTCTTGTTAGGATAAATTTTTTTCATTCGTACCACCACAATAGCCTACACTTATGACCTGGTTTTTCTATAAGCACTTCTAACCTGCTTTGTAAACTTGTACTTGACTACACTTATGACCTGGTTTTTCTATAAGCACTTCTAACCTGCTTTGTAAACTTGTACTTGACTGATGGAGTGATAGTTACCAACAACCTATTCTAATTGAGACACGTGAAAAATAGGGTGGATTCTACAAGTAACGAGTATAGACTCGGTCTGTAGGCTATTGTAATTAATGATATAATCTGAACCGTTATTTTAATCCAACAGTCTTAATTAAATGTCCTCAATTCTCATAATAACAAAGTGTTATCATCTATATCCGTAAGGCCTAGCTCAACTGACAAATGCCGAAATTGTTAAGCTGGATATCATGTCCCGGGACCTCACAGTTGTGTGCGTAAGTTTTTAGTGGTATTTACCACTTCCTCTACAAACAAAAAAAAAGTGTTATATATATATATATATATATATAAATTCATAAACTTTTTTTTGCTCATATTTAAAGCCGAAGGAAATATCCTCCATATTTTGGTTCCCCTACTAAAAAGTATGAATTGAGCCCATTTCTTCTTCAATCCTAAAAGAAACACTCATTTTACCATCTCAGAGGGTGAGAGTAACAAATAGTAGCCGTAGGTTAAATCTTGAGCGGTTAAAATTAAAACACAAAGTCATGTGACTTTTTTAAGTGATCATGTTATCACTTAATCATGACCGTCTATATATTGTTATACAGTTCAGATTTGTTCCTCTTACATTCTCACTTTAAAATTCCTCTCACTTGATACAACCCATACACATACTCACTCGTTGATAATTCCTTTTTATGCATTTTTTTAACCAAAATTCCTATTTATATCTATCATTTGATTTTTATTTCATTCCTCAGTTTTTGAAACAATTAACTGCTGCACATATACAATCAAGTTTCTTGGTGTATTAATCTACATGAAATTAAAGTGGAAGAGGTTCAACAATTTTTATCATCCGGACCAGGTCAAATTACTAATCTAGGGGAGTACTAATTGTTTGAGAGGTTTAGCAGCAAACAGAATTATTAGTCTACACGTGTAGAAAAGGAATCCATAAGTAGAACTCAACGGTGTGGCTTGAAGTTCTTGATTGTGCAAGAACTTCGGAAGCAATTACATGAGCACGGTTGATTTTATGTTTAAATTTCTACCGCTTATTGTTCATTGGAAGAACAAATATAAAAGCAGAGTTATTCGAAGATTGAGACAAATTGTGATACAGACAGAGAAATGGCTCAACTTGAACGCCCACAAAGACAAGATATGGCTCAACTTGAACGCCCACAAAGACAAGATGATGCTCCAAAAGCTCCTACAATCCATACCATGGAACAACTCCTCCGAGGTAATCTTTGTGCATTGCTCAAGTTACAAAGATCATGCTATTTAGCAGTAACCATGCAGAATATAAGAAAGGATTCTGCTATTTTATACTCTCTTTCTCTTAATGTAACATGGAAAAAATGAAAAGTAACATTTCAATTTATCCTTGGTTTCTATACTAAAAAAAAAAAATCATAGGTGGTTTCTAGCTTACACACCTTGATAGTAGTCTACGTGGACCGCTAACTAAAAAATCGTTTGAAATTCATATGACGATGGGTGGTGCCTCCATAAAGCATAAGTTCAGACTCATTCTCGTACTCGCGACATTAACATGATTAATGCCAATTTAACGTAAAATAAGAGAAAACAAATATCAGTTGACTTTTGAGGCTTTCATATTCATTTTTCATTAGTTTTGTCGAAACAACACCGATAAAATCATTGTCTCAGTCGTGAGAAGATGGAGAACCGTGAACTTCTGCTTCCAGATGGTGATCACAATCCTACAATTTTTAAATATTCATTCATGGCCGCCCTAGGATTTGCCGAATTTGTATTATTCGTGCGCAAAATGAATTTTCTCCTTGGGGTGGAGAGGATACAAGTCCCCCATTTAACTTTTATGTGTCCCTCTTTCTGTTCTATCATATTATCAATGGCATTTCTCATTTTTTTACTCTCTTCTCTCTCTTTTCACTTTCCATCTCTCTCCCATATCATTTAAAGGGATGATGCTAACTTTTTTGTATTGTATAAAAGTTATCTCACATATAGTGTGAGAGATGTAGGAAAAGAAAAATGAGAAAAGCCAGAAAATTTTCTATTATGGTTTGAGTGTCAAAGCCAATCAAAAATCATATTTTTATTTGAAGTTCTTGTTTTATCATACATCAGGAGATGTCTCGAAGCCTAAGATCTCAACAAGCAACTCCTCCTCTCCCAACTCTGCCGGTTCTTCCCCATCCTCGCCATTCTTCCCGAGGATGAGGCACCATGACTCAGAAGAAGACCATGGCCAGAATCAGAAGAAATCAGTTCTAGCCAAAGTTAAGGAGAAGGCCAAGAAATTACGCCACAGCCTCAGCGGCAAGAAGAGACATGAGGATGGAAACTCCACTAGTCCTTGGGGTGCTGGTCAAGAAGGTGATGGAGCAGAAGTAAATGCTGAATACCATGGAGCCCCAAGTAATTATGAACACCACAAAAAGATTCATCTTTTCTTTCTTTTTTTGTTTCCTCTTCATATAATCAAATTAATATTTCAGTGTACGAATATGAGAAGGCACCTGAAGATCAAGAAAATGCAAGGCAACATCAAAGAGTGAGTCCAATATTCCCACAAAAGCATGTGCCAGGAAGAGAAGAAGCTCGAGAAAAGACACTAAGTCGTTCGCTATCCAAGAAAACAACTCAAACCACAATTCCAACTAATGTTGCTGCTGCTACTACTGCTACATTTTCTGGTCCATTGAAGATACTGACGAAAACCGCACCTGAGAAGAATCTAAAACCAGCTTATGCTGAAGGATCGGAACCACAGACACCTCACGCTATAACCACAAAACTTCAAGCCCTTGCACTTGCCAAACCTGCAGCACCTCATAATTCATCATCAACAACTGCACCTTCAAAAACTTATAAAACTTCATTGTCTCTTGGTCCTTCACATACTCGGAGCGGCCTTCGAACTTCATCGGGTCCAAATCCAATGGCAAGTCCACCACCTTCACCGCCCTCGTCAGCTCCATCGGGCGGGAATAATACAAGCTCCAGCTCACAAATATGGGATAAGGGTGTTTCGGTGAAGGAATATTTGATGAGCAAGTTTGAGCCAGGGGAAGATGAGAAAGCTCTCTCAAGTGTGATATCTGAAACAATGAGTCCTAGAAGAACTCCTGGTGATGTAGGTGTGATAGAGAAGGTGAGAGAAGCTGTAACTTCTTTGCTCCGAACTGGGGAACCAACAAAATGCGCAGACACAAACACAACTCCTACTACTCCTACGTCATCTCAAATTCCAGCGTCTACCAACACTACTCGTGCTTCATCTCACATCCCTGTGTCTTCCAACGCTCAAGAAGGTAATATGTCATCTCACCAATCGTTATCCTGTCCATGTTCAATTCGTTCACTTAATGATGTATGTTTGTTAGCATCATCTGTTTTTCTATCATATACAGTACTTTGTTTCTACATTAGCTGATGTTTCATTTGATCTTTCTAAATATGCAGTGGTTCAGGAAGAAAACCAAGGCAGGATTCTTCAGGCAAACTGAAAGTCCCCATGATGTATGCTTATGTATGTATGTATATTCAGTTTTTGTTCAACCTTCTTTGTGTATGTACTGATAATTAGGCTGGAAAGATCATTTCCCTTATATTTGTAAAATATAATTTGTGTAATAAGTTGTGTTCTGGGGGTATCGACCTGGACGACACATTGTATATTTGTATAAAATTCCATATACTTAGTTTTTCTTCTTGGTCGCGGAATATTTAGATACGATAGAAAACCTCCACTTTTTTCCATAGTCACATTAACTAGTCTATCAGACAGGATTTTACATACGATCTGAAAATATAATGTAAACCATAGAATCAAAAAGTAAGGGTTAGATGGTTGGCAAGAAAAAGTCCAACTGAACTTAAGAGTGGAAAGTGCATCATATTGTATATGAAAATATTAGTTATCAGAAAATATGGCAAGGTGTCTAATCTGAATCCTATTCACATGCTGCAAACTAAGAGGGTTGCCATACTAACGGAAACTATATGAAACACAAAATAGCAGACATAGTACACTCCCAGTTATAGGTCCTCTATTAGTATGGCAATCCTCTTGGCAATTCAACTACAGATACAGAAATAATGAGTCAGTACCCTTATGTGATTTGAGTATTTTGGTTAGAGATTATAATCTCGTCTTAATTGCAAACATTACAATGACCATCAAATCGGGGAGAAATAGAGTTGACAGACTATACTGCATTTACATCAAAAGGTGCTAGTTTGAGCCGTCAATTCAGGATTTTGGATTCAATTTCTTCTAAGCTCAAGCCTTTTGTCTCCGGGACATAAAATATAATGAACAGAAGCGACACCAATGCTATGGCCCCAAAAAGGAGAAAAAGGTTATCTGCTCCAAGAAACTCCTGTAGAAGAATTAAATTACAAAATCCAACAGCAATCAGACAAAGTTAAAAATCACAAAGTTATATTCAATGAAGAAATAAAACTAGAAGTAAAGAATCTGAAACCTTTAATGGCGAAAATGCAAAGGTGACGACAGCATTCGAAGCAAAGTTTGTTAGAACAGCGAGACTGATTCCCCGTCCTCTTGTGCGAAGTGGGAAGATTTCTGATACCATAAGCCAACTTATTGGCCCAAATGATATCTGCAATGCAAATGCAAATGCAATTTTTTAAATAATACAAGATAAGTTTCCAGCCAGGTTGAATATTATAAAGGAAGCAGCATGGTTAGTAACCAGAAGACCTATACCTGGTAGCAACCAACATAAAGAAGTAAAGCCGCAACAGCAACAACTGGTAACCCTCCGAGAAATTTATAATAAGCAGAAAGGAGAACTAAAGAAATGGCCTGCAAAAATAGAAATAGAAGAACTGGATAAGAATGCATTTGACAAGTTGCAGTTGAAGTAAACGTTAGAATATGTTAGTTTAAGATGAGATAGAATTCCTACAATGCCACTGACACCTCCAATCAGAAGAGGCCTTCTCCCCAAATCATCCACTTTTAGGACCGCAAACAATGTCATTAGTAACTGCAGGTTGATCAATCACAAAACAACTATTGTCAGTGTCACTTTTGGGGTCACTCTTCTTGGAAGGACAAATCTAAATAGGTATACCTTGAATGAGCCAATAATAACTGAAACTTTAGTCGCGTCAGCTGCAGCAGAAAATCCAGCACTCTAGATATATAAAACAGAATGTAATCTAAAGTGAGAAAGATGGAATTAAGAATTCACAATAAAGCAAAAATGTGATCAATGATTATTAAGCACCTGAAGAATAGGACCAGCATAATACAGAACACTAGGTTGACCTGTTATCTATTGTCATAAGGTGTCTAATCAGACAAACAGAAGAAAGACTTCTCCATATTTCCTTCAACATAACATGAGTTAAGTGGAAGTATGCAAACACAACAATGATAATTATGAATAGACTCATTGCATTGAAGCGGAACAACCTGTTGAAATAATACTAGCCCCCCACCAATTATGAAGGCTTTCAGATTGGGACCCTGAAACACCTCTAAGAAATTTGCCTCAGATTCCTGATCTTCATAGGAAGACTTCAATGAGACAATGGTCTCTTCTATCTGCCTCTCAGATTCTTTGTCACCGGGTGGTCGGCCTCTTAATTTGCTCAGAGACACAATTGCCTTTTCCTTCAAATCTTGAAAAGAACCTTTTCCTTGTACTGCTTTGAGGAGCAACCACCGTGGAGAGGAGGGGAGAATCCACATTCCAAGCCCCATTAAAATAGCAAGGGGAGCACTAAATCCATACATGAACCGCCATCCCCCAATTGCATCAATCTGAAAGCTTCCCACAAAATAACCCAGCTGCAAAATAGTTCAGTCCCCAACTCAATAAATTCTTTAGTTGATAAAAGATACATAAAAGGCAAAAGGCATTGTCAAAAAAAAAAAGATACATAAAAGGCAGTAATGTAATACCAGAATCCCCAGGACAATGAAGAGTTCTTTTAATGATATTAGTGTCCCACGGATTTGTGATGGACAAGTTTCTGCAATATATAAAGGAGCCCCATGCATGGCCTGCAATTCATTTAGCTTGTCAAATGGTGCAGAAATCATCTATATTCCAAAAAAGGTTATGGTTTAAAGAAGCCTACCAAACCTATACCAAGTCCATAAACCAGCCTTCCAGCTAAGAGAATACTGAGTTCTGGTGCAGTGGCAGTGACTGCACTACCAATTACATACAACAGGGCTGCGGTAATGAGTTGTCGCTTCCTCCCTAGTGTTTTAGCCACGTTAATATATTGAAAAATAGTAATAGTCTAAAAAATCTTCAGTTTCTGTCTTTCTGGAATACATAAGTAAGCAAAGCATTTACCAAGGAAATCAGCAATGGCAAATGCAAGTAGTGAGCCAAAAAGAGCACCATATAGGGAACCACTGACCTATGTTTAACATTAAGAGTTAGATTCTAATATGCACAAATTTCAATAACTTTTCTATAAATTGCAAGATGGTTTCCAACTATGCCACAGAAATCATACCACAAGACCTTGTTGGATGGCAGAGAGATTGAACCAAGTGGTACCGCTAAGCTCAGGTGACTGTGAATTCAAATCAACAATATGTAAAACCATTTATTTATGTTACTGCACTAACAACAGAATAAAAAGCAACTGAGAGACATTGAAAGACAAATTTACCAGCAGTGAAATTGTAGCACCGGAAGTCGCACCAATATCATAACCAAATAATAAGCCACCCAATGCAGGGAAAAGAAACCTAAATTTTGAAACAATGTACCATATTAATTGGCACAAACAGATGAGAAGATCGTAGATTTCAAAAATCGCAATGCTTGAATTCTGATACAAAACTATTCTCCTATTCACTGCCTTAGAATGAAGGAATGGATTGAGAAACGTACGGAAGAATAGCAGAAGACCAAGAAAAATCCTCTTGGGATATTGCGTCAGAAGCAAGCGAGTCAGATTTGTTCCCAGCAGCAGAATACACCTTCTGTGCTTTAACCTGCCCAGAAAGTGAATAAGCCAAATTAGATTAAAAAGCACGGAACTTTGATGAGTTTTTCAGCTTTTGGGTCCTTACGTGGAATCTGCGGTTGGGAGCAGAATGAGGAGTAAGAAGTGGATAAGAGATGCATGTCGTGGGCGCCAAATGATCGTTAATGGTAGAAATAAGGCGCGGATTGATGCGAGAGGAAAAAACCAGAGCTTTTGACCTTTTTGTCCTTTGATGGTGAAGTGAGCTGTTGTTGAATAGAGAAAGGCTGAAATTGAAGAGAGTAGTAGATGCTGATGATGATGCCATTACCATTTGTGGCAGTAAGAAGAAGAGACAGAGTATGTGTAGGTGATGCACAAATAGTACACAAGATATTTGTCAAATTATTTACTACTACGTTGGAAGGTTTCAGTTTCACTGTCAAGTATACTTATAAAAAGACCTTATTAGTCCTAAACTTTCTGATGCGTGTTTTGCTGATCTTGGTAGCAGGGTCAACTGCTAGTCAGATTTTGTGTGCAAATCCATTGTGGGGCAATTTTGTCATTTTGTGATATTCATGGTTAATATTAATATTAATATGGAGAAATCTCAATTCTATTTTTTTTGGGTAATGTTCAAATTGAGCAAGCTACAAAGAGTGTTAGACCATTCACAATTCATAATTTGTTATTTTAATATTTAAATGGGTCTCACGTGTTTTTCCAAACTCTATCACCAAAATAAAAAATGTGCATTTCTACTTGTCCTGGAAAAAAATTGTCTCGAAGTTTTCAAAACAACACGAGTCGATGGTCTTTGGTGGGAATTTGGCGGACACACTTGTTGTAGTAAACAAAACCAAACATATTTCTTGGGGGTGATTTCTTGGTAAAGCATATGTTTCTTCACACTTCTCTGTTGTGTTGTTTCTAGTTTTCCTTTTTTGCAGGGCCTCTTTTAATGGTGTTGTATGGCGCTTTGGTCTTTGCTGGTATGCTGTCTTAGGGATGGCAAAAAAACCCGGATCCGCGGGTACCCGTGGGTAAAACTCGTGAAGGATCCGGGGCAGGTAGTCAAACAGGTACCCGCGAATTGAATAAACGGATAGTCAAACTACCCGTTAGTAAACGGGGCGGGGCTGGGTAGTGAGGTACCCGTGCCCACGGGTACCCGGACCCGTAGCAAAATATACTTAAGGGTAAATATGTTTTCAGTCCCTACAAAATTTTGTTTTTTTAAATTAGTCCCTACATTAACGAAATAGGCGTTTTGGTCCCCATCTTATTTTTCCGTTTCCATTATTAGTCCCTGGCGTTAACTGCCGCTGAGTGGCAAACGGAATGCTGACATGGCATCTCCTACGTGGCATAATTAAATGATGTGTTCCACGTGGCTTTTCTATTTTATTTTTAATTTTTTTAGGCGTTTTTTTCTTCTCTCAATCATCTTCCCCACTATTCCCAAAAAACCCCAAAAAAAAACTGCAAATGCAGTGTGAAACACAGAGAAAGATGGTGTTCATCAAAGAAGAGAGAGAGAGACACCGTGGATGAGAGAGAGTGGGCTCGGGCGAGAGAGAGGAGGGGGAACCTCCTTTGTGCGACGGTGGTTTCAGGCGGCGTCGTGCGAATGAGGAAATGGCGGCGGAATGTGATGGCGAAGGCGAGGTAGCCGTAGTGCGGTGGTGACGGTGGTGTTGTGGAGGTCGTTCTCTCTCTCTGCTTTCTCTCTCTTGACATTCCCATCTTCTCTTTCTCTTGTCTGAACCACAAACAACCCATTTGAACCTTTGTTTCTTCAATTGGGTTTTTGGGTTTCTCATCACTCATCAATTCAATTCCCATCCTCAACCTTTGATCCAGAGATGAAAACTTGCTTTCTGGGTTTTCAAAGATACACGCGTTTCATGTTCTGGGTTTCCCATTAACTAACTACTTTTGTTGTTTTTCCCTTAATGTTATTTGATTTTCCAAGAAGAAGAAGACCAAAAAAATTTTAAAAACAAAAATTCAAAAAAACAGAGAAAAATAAAAAGGAAAAGCCACGTGGATAAAAGAAGCCACGTGTAAATAACACATCAGAAAAACGTTAGTCCGCACTATTTAACGTCAGAGACTCTTAATGAAAACGGAAAAAAAATATAGGGACCAAAACGCCTATTTCGTTAATGTAGGAACTAATTTAAAAAAACAAAATTTTGTAGGGACTTTTACCCTATACTTAAATACCCCTCATGTTTATACCCCTCATATAACTATATTTGATAATGTTAGTGACTTGTTATTTTCAAAGTTGGAATTATTATAATTTTAGTGTTTTTTATCTCCATTCATTAACGATTATATATTAATAAATAGTTGATAAGATAAATGCGTATCGAAATACTTAAAAATGAACCGAAAAATAGTGTTCAAAAAATTAATTTTACATGTTATTTCAAAATTTATTTTTATTAATTTACAAATATCTGTGGGTACCAGTTAAGAAAAATACCCATTTAAGGCCCGCTAAGTGGGTACCCGTGCGGGTACGGGTCCCATTTATACTAAACGGGGCGAGTAGCGGGTAGTTGCTACCCGTGCCCGCCCCGCCCCGTTGACATCCCTATCTGTCTGGACACTATTAGATTGTTGTTATACTGTGTTGTTGTTTGGTGCACCGGTCTTTGCAGGAGTGTTGTTTTGGTGCTGCCAGCTTGCTCTCACGCTACTGTTGTTTAGTCGTGTGCTATTTGGTCTTGGCGTTGTCAGATTGTTGTTATGATGTGTTATTGTTTGATGCATTGGTCTTTGCAGGAGTGTTGTTTGTTGTTTCGGTTCTTGTTGTATTTAATTTTGGTTTCAAAGTACAATTGACTTTATCGTTTCGTTCTCTTTGAGATACTCTTTTTCCTCATTGGGTCTTTTTCTCATGGAATTATGACCCATGGAGGCTTTAATGAGGCCTCAAGTTAATATACGAGTTGGGGTTTCCCTTGTACTCACCTTAATAAAATCTTTTAGTTATAAAAAAACACAAGTCAAATTTGAAGTGAAAGTTAACAAATAATAATTCATGTATGACTTTTTAAGATAAATAATATAAAAGTCAATTAATTTTAAGATGTGTGCATTTTTTATTGTTTTTTTAGTGTACAATTTTTTTCAATTTTTTGTACAATTTTTGAGATGTAAATTTTTTAAGACATTTCATCCCTTTTCCTAATTTGTATACTTTCCTCGCTCTTTTCGTTTTCCCTTTTTCCGCCCTTTTGTAACAAAAAAAAAATACTTTTAAGAAAAAGTGTTGTTAAAAATTTATAAAGAAAAGATAGATGATTTTATTTTCATTTGATATAAGGTAGTTAGGAAAAGAATCATCATTTTTTTTAATTGGAAAAGTTTTAGGGTGAGGGGCTGATGCCCCTGTACAAGACAGAGAAGGAGACTAATGGGGAGTTGAACTCGGACTTCTCGAATGCAATTATTGTCATACTCCACTAGAATCATCATTTTTAATGAGATTACAATTTATGATTGGTTGACGTGGTAATTTTTTTACTTGCAACAATAATGTTTGTAAAGCTAACAATCTAAATTTAACCCAAAAATAACAGAGTTAAGTAAAACAACCCAGACCATTTGTATGGTGAATACTGTTGAATGTAATCCAAGTTGGTCGAATAACTGTTGAATGTAATCCAAGTTGGTCGAATAACTGTTGAATGTAATCCGAGTTGGTCGAATAACTAGTTTTACTCACTAAGTAAATATAGCTAGTTAAGTGTTTCTCATGTAATTTGTTTTAGTGTTGTTCGTGTCATCAGTCCACGTGCATTAGTGAATTCCTACGTGTATGTACAGTTGTAAAGTAAGGCTATAAATAAATACAAGTGATGGTGGTAATCGATTATTTTTCTCATCGATCACACACCACAATATCAGTTTTCTGTTATTTTGCTTCCTTCGACTACGGCTACATTGCTTTCGACTAACCAACTTTGTGTAACCAAGAACACTCTCTTCTTGGTAAAATTCCTTCGTGATAATTGAGTGAATGTGAGGAACACTGAGTGAATTTGTTCCAACAACTGGTATCCAGAGCGAGAGTTCGTGATCTTGCGGCGTAGACATGGCAAATCAAAACTCCGGCAGTGATCAACTTCCGGCGAAACTTCCAGTTCTTGATTCGAAGAATTATGACAAATGGATTGTGCAGATGAAGGTGGTGTTCCGGTATCAGGAAGTTCTTGACATTGTGAAGAATGGCATCGTAGAAAATGCAATTGGAGATGAGTTACGTGATCAACAAAAGAAGGACAGCAAAGCGCTGTTCTTGATTCACCAATGCGTGAATTCTGACGCGTTTGAGAGAATCGCAGGGTATGAGACTGCAAAGGAAGCCTGGGATGCGTTGGCTTCAGCCTATTCTGGTGATGCGTCGTTGAAGCAAGTGAGGCTACAAACGTTACGCAGGGAGTATGAATTACTTCAAATGGGCGAGAAGGAGACGATTGCTGAGCACTTCAATCGCTTAACAGTGATCACAAATCAGATGCGCACAAATGGCAAGAATGTCACTGATCGAAGAAAGACTGACAAGGTATTGTGAACCTTAACTTCCCAATTTGATTATGTAGTGACCTCAATCGAACAATCTAAGGATCTGAGTACCTTAAAAGTTGCTGAATTACAAGGAATTCTTAAAACAAATGAGACTAGGATTAGGGCTAGGATGGGTGCCAAACCTAATGAAAAACCTAGTGAGCAAGTGTTGTTGGCTCAATCTCAAAACAATAAAGGAAATTGGGGTAACAATTGGAAAAACAAGAAAGGGAAAATGGAATAAGGGAGTTAGTGAGGGTTCAAGCAAGAATGGTGATCAGAAGCAGAATGATTATCAAAAGAGAAAAGAAGCCTGGAAGAATAAGGAGAAGAAGAATTATAGCAAGAAAGAGGTGCAGTGCTATAACTGTGATAAGTTTGGTCATTATGCAGATGAATGCAAGTAAAAGAACCCTCAAGAAGAGGCTCAATTGGCCAGAGGTGATTCTGATTCTGATGATGAGGTAGTCTTGATGGCTGAAACAGATGCTGTTGATGTTGAATGCAGAATTGATAACAAGCAGGAAGAGGCTCAGCTAGCAGGAGGTGATGCTGATGAGATAGTATTGATGACTGAGATAGGTGGTAGCAGTGATGATTTGTGGTATCTTGATACGGGTTGTTCAAGTCACATGACTGGCAACAAAAGCTGGTTCATCAAACTAGATGAATCAACGAAGAAAACTATAAGATTTGGTGATGACAGAGTGATAAGAGCAGAAGGAATTGGCATTGTTAAAATCAAGAGAGATGATGGGAAGGTGTGTCTCATCACAGATGTCTTGTTTGTTCCCTCAATGAAGAGCAATTTGATCAGTTTGGGTCAACTCTTAGAAAAGGGATACTCAATGCAAATGGAAGATATGGAATTAAGGCTGTTCAATCCAAAGAAGAAGCTATTGTTGAAGGCAACATTGAATAAGAAGAGGACATTCAAGGTTGGCATGAGTGTAGTCCAAGATGAATGTTTGAAGGCAGTCACTAGTGATGAAGTGTGGAGGTGGCATGAAAGATATGGTCACTTAAACTTCAGAGATTTAAAGAATTTGAACACTCAAGGAATGGTGCATGGCTTGTCTGATATAAGGCTTCCAACTGAGGTGTGTGAGCAATGTTGTGAATCCAAGCAAGCAAGGAGCTCTTACAATGCTGAAATGAAGATCAAGGCATCAAGGAGGCTGGAAGTTGTACACTCAGATGTATGTGGTCCTTTTGATGTGAAGACTCTAGGAGGTAACAGTTATTTCGTTTCATTCATTGATGAATTCACTAGAAAAATGTGGATCTATTTGCTAAGTAAGAAGAGTGATGTATTTGAAATTTTTAAAGCCTTCAAAATCATGATTGAAAAGGAAAGTGGTTGTTGTATCAGTAGACTTAGAACTGATGGGGGTGGGGAGTATACCTCCACTGAATTTGAAAATTTCTGCAAGCATGAAGGGATCAAACATGAAATCACAGCACCATATACACCACAACATAATGGCACAGCAGAAAGAAAGAACAGGACTGTGCTTAACATGGTAAGAAGCATGTTGAAAAGTAGACAAATGCCAAACCATTTATGGGGAGAAGCAGCCACCACTGCAGTGTATATACTCAATAGAAGTCCAACCAAAAGGCTTGACAAGATGACTCCTGAGCAAGCATGGTCTGGTGAGAGACCAAGTGTCAAGCACTTGAGAGTGTTTGGCTCTTTGTGCTTCAGGCATGTGCCTGACCAATTGAGGAAGAAATTGGATGACAAAGCTCAACCAATGGTCCTATTAGGCTATCATTCAACTGGTACATACAAGTTGTATGACCCTAATAGGCAGAAAGTTGTGATTAGCAAAGATGTAATCTTTGAAGAATCAAAAGGCTGGCAGTGGAATGACACTACACAGAGGAGTAGCACTACTACTGTGTTGCTTGAGGCTGCGAATGAGAATCCAGTGACTATAGCAGTAAATGATGAAAATGAGATGATGCAAGATGCTGCAAATGAAATGGTAAATGAAGAAGTGAGACCTAGAAGGAATAGACAGCCCCCACAAAGATTGAATGAATACCAATTGCTCCCTGACAATGCAATTGGCACTGAAGGTGAATTATTGGAAGAAGCATTTTTGGCAAATTGTGAGCCTGTGACAGTAGAGCAGGCATTAAGTGAAGCAAATTGGAAGCAAGCTATGATAGAAGAAATCAAGTCAATTGAGAAAAATGACACTTGGGTGTTGGTAGATTTGCCTAAGCAGAAGAAAGTAATAGATGTCAAGTGGGTGTTCAAGACAAAAATGAAGCCAAATGGAGAAATTGGAAGGTATAAGGCAAGACTAGTTGCAAGAGGTTTTTTGCAAAAACATGGTTATGACTACAATGAAGTTTTTGCCCCTGTGGCAAGAATAGAGACTATTAGACTGATCATAGTTGTTGCCAGCTTTAGAAATTGGTCTATGTACCAAATGGATGTTAAAGCAGCTTTTCTGAATGGATACCTTGAGGAGGAGGTATACATAAAGCAGCCACCAGGTTTTGAAATAAAAGGAAAGGAGAATAAAGTGTACAAGTTGAGAAAGGCTCTCTATGGACTAAAGCAGGCTCCAAGAGCTTTGAACAAGAGAATTGACTCATTTCTCTTGAAGCAAGATTTTGTAAAATGTGTAAATGAGCATGGCATCTATGTGAAAGGAACAAACGTAGAGAATTGTATGGTGATTTGCCTATATGTTGACGATATGCTTCTAACAGGTACAAGTGAAACTGGGATGGAAAGGTTTAAAAGAAGTATGATGTCAGAATTTGAAATGTCAGATTTGGGAAGACTTACATACTTCCTTGGTATGGAAATTGTTCATTCTGATAAAGGTGTACTTCTACATCAGAAGAAATACACAAGTGATGTGCTAAAAAGATTCAAAATGATGGATTGCAACTCTGCAGCCACCCCAACAGACAATGCAGTGAAATTGGTCACTGACAGCGAAGAAAAGAAGGTTGATCCAACCTTGTACAAACAATTAGTGGGTTCCTTGAGGTACTTGTGTCACACAAGACCTGATATCTCTTATGCAGTGGGACTGATAAGCAGATTCATGGAGCAACCTAGAGTTTCACATCTCGTTGCTGCCAAGAGGATACTTAGATATGTCAAAGGAACAACAGGACTTGGAGTGTTCTATCCTAGAAGAATTGGTAGATCTGATCAAGAAGTGTATGGCTTCTCTGACTCAGATTGGTGTGGAGATAAAGGGGATAGAAAGAGCACTGCTGCATACGTGTTCATGTGTGGTGAGTCACCAATATCCTGGTGTTAAAAGAAGGAGAGTGTGGTGGCTTTATCATCGTGTGAAGCTGAGTACATTGCTGCAGCTATGGCAGCCTGTCAAGCAAATTGGCTTGATATGTTGCTGAATGAGCTGAAGTTCAATCAGATTGACAATGATGGAATGAAGGTCGATAACAAGTCTGCAATAGACCTTGCAAAGCACCCCATATCTCATGGAAGAAGCAAACACATCGAGACCAAGTTTCATTTCTTAAGAGACCAAGTGACAAAGGGAAAACTCAGACTTGAGTACTGCAACACTGATGACAATTTAGCTGATATGCTAACTAAGCCGTTAAAGGTTAACAGATTTGAAGATTTGAGAAATAAGATGGGCTTGACAAATGTGAACAACTTGAATTAGGAGGTGTGTTGAATGTAATCCAAGTTGGTCGAATAACTGTTGAATGTAATCCAAGTTGGTCGAACTGTTGGATGTAATCCAAGTTGGTCGAACTGTTGAATGTAATCCGAGTTGGTCGAATAACTAGTTTTACTCACTAAGTAAATATAGCTAGTTAAGTGTTTCTCATGTAATTTGTTTTAATGTTGTTTGTGTCATTAGTCCACGTGTATTAGTGAATTCCTACGTGTATGTACAGTTGTAAAGTAAGCCTATAAATAAATACAAGTGATGGTGGTAATCGATTATTTTTCTCATCGATCACACACCACAATATCAGTTTTCTGTTATTTTGCTTCCTTCGGCTACGGCTACATTGCTTTCGACTAACCAACTTTGTGTAACCAAGAACACTCTCTTCTTGGTAAAATTCCTTCGTGATAATTGAGTGAATGTGAGGAATACTGAGTGAATTTGTTCCAACAAATACGAATTGTGTGTAAATAACAGTAAACAATATTGGTTGCATATGTTTCGATAATAAGACTAGATTGCCAAGACTATTAGTAGAGCAAGACACGCTTCCACACACATTCTCCTCCTTATTCTCCAGGCAAGGGAAAAAAGAACCATGAACACTTTACTAACATAAACTGAAAAAAACCAAAAAACTTTGAATGCGCAAACAAGGGATTTTAAGACAAATCATCCTACAAAAAACTATAAACCAACAAAAAAACTCGAACCTTATTTTTCCGTTTCTTATGGAAATTAAGTTAACTTAGTTATTATTACCACCTCCTTTTTCTTGTCTTCTTCTCCACCATTCCTTTTAAATCTTTCCATTCCAACTACTTTTAGATATATGCCTATATGAGTTATTACAATCAACTAAGAGAGAATTAATAAGCAGAAGCATAATTATAATTAAGCTTATTGTTAATGGAGAACAAAGCTAGGGGAACAAAAGGGTGTCCCACAAGGCTTCAAAAGCATGCTCCAGCTTCTCTTGAGATTAATAAAGTTCTTAATGATAGATCTACTAATCCTTTTTCACCTTCTGGAGAATCTTCAATGGCAATTCCTTTATTGTCCCCACTTATTTTATCCCCACAAACATTATACACAGAGAGTAGTGTACAAGAAGCTTCACAAAATTTTGGCAATGACGGTAGGAATTCATCTCCTAATACACCAAGCAACGGGTGGAAACATCCAGCTATGGCGCAATTTTCAGAACCTTCATCTTTGTGTAGTTTGTTACAAACACAATTTGTTATTGTGAACAATGCCCAGTGAAATTTGTTTAAGAAGATGAAAGATTATGATTCCAAGACCAAAGGGAGAGTTACCTTAGCACTTAGCACCTTCAAAAATACTCCGTCCAGATTTAAATATAAGCAAAATGTAACTTGTTGCTTATATTTAAAATCTTGAAGGAGTTTAATTTCTTCCTTTCTAGTCTTAATGTGTATAATATTGAGATGCTTGTTAGATATGTTAATTTGATTTTTTTGTTGTGGGGGTGTTTGTTGGGAATTCCATTTTGGTGGAAATGTGGTGTCTAAGTCTCTCGGTGGTTCGATCCATTAGCTCGTTGTTGCTTCCAGTACTCCCACGGGCTCCCAATAGTGTTCTCCCATGATGGATAGAGCTTATGTTGTTACTCACCATTTGATTATAGTGAATTGGTTAATAACAAATATCTTCAACAGCCTTGTTCAGTGTCAATTACAATTTACAAATTGAGCTTCCTTCCATTCAAATGTTACAAATGTTGTAATTTTATTTATTTTAAGAGATATTTCAAAAGTGGGAAGTCCCTTGCTTGGCTTTGGACATACAAAATTTTATTTACCGATATATTATTTTATAATAATATTTTTGGGCTTACTGACATCCAAAAATTCTATTTTCTACATAATCTAAATATACATTTCCACTTGCTTGCCATTAGTGGGAGATTATTGGTTGATTTTTTAAAAGACAAAATAAATATTTTGAAATTATTATTATGAAGTCATTTAGCTTCGTGATTGAAATATAAATCAATTCTTTGATTTGTTTTTTTTTTTAAAAACTTTTCATAGCCATATCATTAGTTTTTGAAAAACCATTAAGTGACATGGTTTCTGAATCTTTTTCGATAAAAATCTACTTTGACGTTACTTTTGGCCTGAAAGAATAATATGCATTATTACCGTTTGTATTTATATGATATAGTCATTCATACGTTATTTATTTATTTATCATGTATTAATATTATATTATGATTATAATAAGGGTTATGAACGTTACAATTTTTTATCTTTCAACGTTATAATTCTTCTTTGAAAGCTATTAGCCGTTTTGCATATCCTTTATGGCATTTTCATTATTTCGGTTTCTACTAGTTTAATGCAATAACGGGTACTTTGCTGTGAGATATAATATATATCACTCGAATTTGTAGTATAGGTGTGGATGAAAAAGAAGAAGAAAAAATTCCTGAGTTCATCTCCTGTTAACCAAAGTCACTCACTGACACTAAATTCTTGCCAGTTCGGATTCCTCATTCGTTATTTGCGATTGGGACGAGACCGGTTGTATCTCGGGGAATTTGCGCTGTAGAGGCGAATAAATTCTTCAGGACAGCCACCAGGCGCCTCCGGTTGTTTGCTCTAACGTTTGTTCATTTTGCAGGCATACTGTTTTGTTGATTTTGTTGCGTAAATCACTACAATCTGAAGAATTTATTCAATGGCTGACGCAACCAACAATCTTAAGGATTTATCCTGCAAACAATTAAAAAAACGATGTAGCCAGGTTTTTTCGTTTTACGCTTTCTGGTTTCTGCAACGTGTTACTGTAACACTATTTCTGGTATGCAATTTCGTTCCTTTCCTCTATGTAAGATATCGCTTTGATAATCGGGTAAAGCATTCCCTGCATTTTCGTTCTTTAGTGAATAACATTGCCTTGTTTTGTGAGACTGCATATCCTCTCTCGTTATTTGTCTCTTGCGTGTTTTTCCATTGACATTTTTTTTTGTATATATTCTTTTCCATGTGACTTGAAAAGGAGAAGTCATATATTGCCATATTAATCGTTCATATTGAATAATTTTTTTTTTTCACAATTCATTTTAGACTATATTTCTAACACAATATTTGTAGTTTATAGTTTAAATAAATACTAGCAGGTTCGTTGAACTCCATGATGAGTAATGTTGGTTATCTAGATAAGTATTTTATTATCATGGATTAATTGCCCATATTATAATGAGACGAAATGAGACTCTTGTAGATATATGATTTTCATACTTTTGAGAATTCATTTTGATTTATATATACATGAGTTTTATAATGCGAGAACTGATAAGTTTCATGTTACAACTATTAAAAGTTTTTGAAATTGTGGACTTTACTTTAGGCAACTATTAAAACTTGAGGAATAGAATTACTTGATATGGTTCACCAGTGATATATAAAAGTAGTTGTCTAGTGTGTTGAATACCTGTTATACTCTATATTTCTTTGCATTCACATGATCTCCTTTTAAGAGACTCACTCAACACATAATTTTAGAATGACAAAATTGGGATATGATCATTTCATATTCATTGTTATGTTAAACAGATGTTGATAGAAAACTGTGAGCCAAATTTATATCAAACTGTTTTTTAACTATTATACGCAGTAACAAATATTATTTTGGTGTGACTCATCCGCTGAGGAGAATAATTTGACGGTGGGTTAGAAGGCCTCATCCAAGGAGATCTAAAGTAGTTGTGCTTCCCAAAGAATTGTCCAAACGTGTGGACAAAGTTCTGATGACTCTGAAGCGATAACCAAATTGTGCAGTAAGATGGTAAGGAGTTGTACAAATAAGGCGTCATTGCTTTATTCCTCTGAAACAACAGGTACTCATTGTTACGATGCTTTATGTATATTTGGTGTGGACAAAGTGTCTTTGATATATACTTTATTATGTGAATCTATCTTCCCTCTACGTCATTGCTATAAGTGAATGATTCTTCTGATGGTTATTCACTAAAAGAATTCATGACTATTTAATTTGATCTTTCATGCGTATGAGAGCATAATATATAGTATTATGTCACTCTGTTTTAATTTTTTTTGTGCGAAATTGTGAAGTATTTTAAGTTTATACATATACTTTACTTGTTGGGGTATGTGAGTGTTTTTATCATGTTCATGATTAGTTGTGGTCACACATCCACAGTGCACAAATGATGATGTTCTAACTAGAACATTAAAACAATATTTGATTTGCATAGTTGCATTATATGCAATATATAATTACTACTTCAATTCGGTGCTCCATTGAATATTCAATTGGATTAATTATTTTTTAAGCTCAGATTTTGTATTGTACTCTCACAAATGTGTGAAAGTGAGATTGTTTCTATCAAAAGAATTATATATGCACAAGTTTGCTAATGCACTTATAGCTAATATAAAATAAATTGAGCTTCAATTTGGACTCAATATTTTCATGTTATTAATATGTGGTTTATTACTTTTGATTTTGTAATTCCATGTTGTATGAGGCATTGTGGGGGTTGTTCTTGATTCATGCCTCCTATAAAAAAAATTGAATGTTTTTGTTAAGACCTATACAACTGATAAATGTGATTATTGATTTTCTTGGTGTCTCTGCTTCCCATGCTTTGTTGGATTAATAGAGATCATAAAGTGTCTTCGTTTAAAGCAGGAAAAATTTATTTCCCTATAAATTAGAAAATGAGATCACTTATTGACATGTTTTAAGTGATTGAATCCAACGATATTTTAGATTTAAAAGTTGACATGGATAATTATCAGTTTTGAGAATTATGATTTGGATATATGTGATATACATATTTTGATATCACTTACTGATATGAGACATTATTAACATACTTGTGAAAATCTATAAATATTTTATGGAAATGTTGTCGCTTAGAAATTATCTAAGCAGACCTGTATGTATAAGTATGTTATGCTGATGTGGCTTAGAAATTATTTAAGCATTTATATAAATTGTGTATAGAGGCATCTATGTTACTATATATAGTGAATATCCATTGTATTGCAATGATACAGTGATGATAGACGAGTTTGATACACATGAGAATAAATCTAAAAGTGGATTTAATTATGAATGGTTGTCACTTAGAAATTGTCTAAGTAGACTTGAGTACATTACTCAAGACTTTGTGATATATGAGATTAATTGACTAAGAGACGTCTTGGTCAATATTCCTTTATGGAAGAAATAGTGTCTTTCATAACTGTGTAAAGTAGCTACTAATATGCGAGAAGGATTATATCCTTAAGTTATGTGAAATCAGAAGTGAATAATCTTCTGAAAAACCCCTAGGGAAGAAGTTAACTTGTGAAACATGGAGGGAAATGGGACTTAAGCCAATTTAAATTAAGAAGTGATGGTAACCCAACCTTTGTGATTGGAGATCCCATGAATAAGGTTCAATGTGGTAAAAACAAGTCGCTTCTTGATATTGCTAGCACTGAAAAATTAATTCAAGTAATTAATTTTAATTTTATCCCTTCCTATGGTGTTATGATGTTATTGTGATGGTGCTAGACTACAGGGTTAAAGAGGTTAAGCTTAAAGCTTTTAATGATTATCATAGCCCTTATGGGTGGTGTATGACCTGCAGCATACACTTGATGAAATCACCTATATGAGTGTCAAGTGGGGCCGCTTGCATGAGATCCTGGCGAGGTCTCTGGAGCACTCATGAATACCGAACACGCGCACGGCCTAGTAGCGCAAAACGGCGGAAACAGCAAGAATTGTGGGGGTGTAATGTGATAGTAAAACCTCTAACATATAACATGTGTCTTGGGTTCCATACATTGCTAAACCAATTCACTGTATGTTATGTTTTATCTGTCTAGGACTGGTTCCATAGCTTGCTATACAGCTCCGATGCATTACATCTACGATATTAACCCAGGAAACTTCTTTTCTTTATTTCCTTTTCCAACTTTTGAAATATGTGGGGGATTGTTGTAATTTTATTTATTTTAAGAGATATTTCAAAAGTGGGAAGTCCCTTGCTTGGCTTTGGACATACAAAATTTTATTTACCGATATATTATTTTATAATAATATTTTTGGGCTTACTGACATCCAAAAATTCTATTTTCTACATAATCTAAATATACATTTCCACTTGCTTGCCATTAGTGGGAGATTATTGGTTGATTTTTTAAAAGACAAAATAAATATTTTGAAATTATTATTATGAAGTCATTTAGCTTCGTGATTGAAATGTAAATCAATTCTTTGATTTGTTTTTTTTTAAAAAACTTTTCATAGCCATATCATTAGTTTTTGAAAAACCATTAAGTGACATGGTTTCTGAATCTTTTTCGATAAAAATCTACTTTGACGTTACTTTTGGCCTGAAAGAATAATATGCATTATTATCGTTTGTATTTATATGATATAGTCATTCATACGTTATTTATTTATTTATCATGTATTAATATTATATTATGATTATAATAAGGGTTATGAACGTTACAATTTTTTATCTTTCAACGTTATAATTCTTCTTTGAAAGCTATTAGCCGTTTTGCATATCCTTTATGGCATTTTCATTATTTCGGTTTTTACTAGTTTAATGCAATAACGGGTACTTTGCTGTGAGATATAATATATATCACTCGAATTTGTAGTATAGGTGTGGATGAAAAAGAAGAAGAAAAAATTCCTGAGTTCATCTCCTGTTAACCAAAGTCACTCACTGACACTAAATTCTTGCCAGTTCGGATTCCTCATTCGTTATTTGCGATTGGGACGAGACCGGTTGTATCTCGGGGAATTTGCGCTGTAGAGGCGAATAAATTCTTCAGGACAGCCACCAGGCGCCTCCGGTTGTTTGCTCTAACGTTTGTTCATTTTGCAGGCATACTATTTTGTTGATTTTGTTGCGTAAATCACTACAACAAATATCTCCCTTCTCCTGAGATGGTGTTGAAGGATATTGAGAAATGATGCAAATAGCCATAAATCTGTATTTATATTTCCATTTTCACCCGCTTCAGACATGGATCACTACCATTTTTTACGGCAACAAATAAGAGCTATACAAAGTTGTACTTGATTGAAAATTTAGTGGCTAAATAAAACATTTCTAGTTAAGCTTCGATCAATATCATCTTGCCTGCTACTAAACTTTACACTAGAGTTGGGGGAAAAAAATACTATCCCAGAACTTATGTACTTTAGAGAATTTAACTAATCTGTTTGTTATAAATTGAAAAATAAGTGATTTTGTTGTTTAATAATTTAAATATTAGTTTTTAGAGATTTTTAAGAAAATAAGAAAAAATCACTTTTTCTAAAAAAATAATTCGAGCACAACAAAACAACTACAAACTGAAACATAAATTCACCGTTGTAGTAACAAAAAAACACAGCCCAAGTCCAACATTCCCAAACTATTTAATTTATGGCTTAGTATTTCTTAGAAAGTCAGATAAGATAAGTCTCGTAATTATCTTCTAGCTGTTTTTTTATTGGACAATTATTTACTAGTCTAGTAACTTCGACCAACTATCTTATTTTATTTTTCGGTTTCGATTTAATCCACGCATACTAACTCAGAAATATTGTTTATGGACACCCGGTTGTCGGGTTTGATCCCGACAAACCCACAAAATCGGTTTTACAAGTTTTAGAAGTGGCACAGTGGCTAGGTTTTACAGGTTTTGAAATAACACTTTTGTCTGTTATATTATTAATGAAAGGTGGACTGGGAGAAGAAGAGGCAATTTCATTTGATGGAGACTTTTTATTTTACAAAGACAGTGTTGTTCTGCAAGAGATAGCGGAGGAACTTGGTCTAAGTTGAAGAGAGAGAAAGACGAACGGTTTACCCAAAAAGATAGAAAGGATTTACGGTCAATTTTTCGTTTTTATTTTAGTGATCCGTAAATTTTTTAGTGGGGTTGTGCCTAAAGCGATGTGTTGTGTCCATGATTACACAACATTGCATATTAAGGCTAACAACCAAAAACATGTATCAAGAACATATTAGTCAAAGCGTTAAAATGCAAAAATTATCAAACGAAAAACAAAAAACCCAAAAGGTTTTCAATGAGTTTTAAAACCCCAATGGACTAGCCATACTTAATAGGTTACTTGGGCAAAGAATAACTATGCATGGAATGAGAAATGATTGTTCTTATGCTTGTACTTAATGTTGAGTGTGTACCTAGTGAAGAAAAGGGTGTGGGAAGGGGAGGGCAGGGCAAAGAGGAAAGGGAAGAGTTACATTTGAAGTGACGACCGAGGTTTTTAGTTCCACATATATGTGAGACATCATTCTCCCACATGACAAAAAAATGTGTCATCTCTTTGACGAACTTAACTAAGGACAAAACTTAGGCACAATGCCACGGGGTGTTATAAGTCTTGTTCCAGAGAGAAAGTGTCATTTTTTTTGCTAACAAACATGATAATGGCTAATAAATATATACTTTTTTAGCCGTCACCTAATTTATTATGGGAATAACAACACTACTGCAGTTTTTATAAGTTTCATTCCTTAACTAATCGAGTTGATATCAAAATAACTTACAAAACGCATACTAAAAAGTTATTTTATAATTTCCATACTTTCAATTCAATATCTATATCATTATTATTAGCAACCATGTTTACCCTTTTTGTACCAAAAAAACCATGTTTAGTTGTTTACCCTTATCCATATGGGTAAAATTGTAATTGGCACAAGGGATGATCTTGTAATCGCGTCTGTTCAAACCCCTTCGAGTAGGTTCTTTCTGAAATCAACCACAGCTTCGCGGTAAAGTATAGCCAGTTTGCGCTGGACTTCTTGAGCAGCTTGGCACCACGCTACAGCGTTCGGAATCAAAAGCTATCCACATACTATCGCTTATTCATCTTGGTGTCTCAGCATATGCGATAGGCTCCACCTAAGTACTGCTTTGGAATTCTCAATCACAAATTTCAACTAAACATTCTTCTCTCAATTCGGAAACGATTTCCGTCAGAAGATGTCGGGCGGTTTCTTTCGAGTTAGTATAGCGCTACATCTTAATTTGCAATTAATCTTTTGCCTTTGGTTTTGTATCGCAGCTAGGTTATCTCAACATTTATCAGATCTTCTATGTGATAATCCTTAGGGTACCATTGATTTGATGAAAATAAAGTAATGTAAATTATGAAAAACACGTTATATTATGAAGCATGCATCTAGGGTTTAAAACTGAATAATTGTTGCTCAATAAGTTTTCCCTCATCTATTGTAAAACTGCAAACAGGCTTGTAACTCGAGTTGTTATAGTGTGCTGTATGTCGATGTGCATCAATAGCACTCTAATTTTTTGGCCCGTTCTTTGAATTTTTTGTATTCTTAATTGCAATGTACCTTAGCTTCTGAATTATACATTTGAATTTGATATATAGGGTACATCTGCGGATCAAGACACTCGGTTTTCGAACAAGCAAGCGAAGCTGCTTAAGTCACAGAAGTTTGCACCGGAATTGGAGCATCTGGTTTGTTTTCTTGTCTAAGTCAGACAAATTCTTTTACTATTTGGAACCATAAGGATTGTGATGTATATATATATATATATATATGTATATGTATATTAATTATACACACTGCCTTCCACTCTGCTTCCCTTTGTATCAAATTCAGCTGTGCTTGACAAATGGTTTGTAGGTGGACATAACAAAGGTGAATATGGAGGTAATGAAGCCTTGGATCACCAGAAGGGTGACTGAGCTTCTTGGGTTTGAAGATGAAGTTCTTATTAACTTCATAAACAGTCTTCTGGATGCAAAGGTAATTTACTGTTTTGTACTGTATTTTGTTTATATGGTAATTTTAGAGATTAAATGGTGCTTGCAATATTTGTTGAAATCTATACTCATTCATTTCCAACATCTTTATCTATTTTCTTTTTTGCTGTGTCATAACTTATAACTGTGCAGTCTTTTTCCTCAAAATGAACTATCATCAATTTACGTGCACTTTTTGCTGTTTTTGTTGCTTTATCACAATTTTTTGATAATGCTTAACCTTTTTGGCCCCATTTCGTCCCTTATGATGCAGGGAGTGAATGGGAAGGAAATTCAAATACAGATTACTGGGTTTATGGAAAAAAACACTGGGAGGTTCATGAAAGAGCTTTGGATGCTTCTTCTCAGTGCTCAGGAAAATGCCAGTGGGGTTCCTCAGCAGTTCTTAGATGCTAAGGAAGAAGAACTCCTGAAGAAAAAGGTGATTTTGAGTCTTGATATGCCTTTCGTTGGCTATGAAAATGCCTTTTTTTTTCCTTACTGTTTTTTGGGGATTTCTGAAAAAAGTTGCTTCCTGTGAATGGATTAGGCGGAAAATGATAGAATAACAAATGAAATTCAGAGGAAGAAAGATAAGGAAGGCAGAGAGATCATGGAAGAGAGGCTGAAGAAACTGGTAATACTACTTGTTCCTTGCTGGGGATACATTTTATAGGGCTGAGACATTGGTTTTAACTTCAATTTGTGTTTTCATGGCATTTAGCTAGCTTCTGCAATTATTTGGGTTCATATCCTTTACCTCAAACTACTGTAGGACGGAGAATTCAATGCGAAGGTTAATAATGATACTGCCTCAGACCCAACTTTGAAGCCCAGGGATTCAGGGCACCACGTTCAGGATGGGAAAGAAACTGATAAGAGGAATGGTGTTAGAGCAAGGAACAGGTTAAATGGGTCAATTCCTTTTTTCTAACCATTTTAAGTGATGACAATTGTTCTTTTCATTTTCTTTTTGGTCATTATATGTGATAACAAGTGGGTTAAATTTCAATATATAAGCTAATTTTTCAGTTTCTTAAAGTGGGTGGATTTGTGTTTTGATTTTATTAAGTGACACATGGTAGAAGTGGCTAGGCATCATTCTAGCATAGAACCTAGAGTCCTAACAATAACATGCATAGCTAAAATATTGCTTGCAACTCACTTTGCCCATCACAGGCCCTTTTAGAGGCATATTATAAACATGGCTGACAAGTTAACAAAAAAAATTTTAGAACTTCCCTATGTCCCCATATGATATCCTTATAATGTTCATAATTTTCTTTGACAACCATAAATTTGCCTATATAATAATTAATTAAAATCATTGTGAAAATTACATCTTATGACGTCATTTGAATTCATTGTTATTGTTTGGTATTTGATATTTGAATGGTGTATTAGTCTATTAGATGTGGAATCACCTTTGTTGAGTTTCTCAAGTGATACCATAATCACTTATTTCAATTTTCTTTTACTTTAAACACTATTATTTGAATATACTGGGTTGACGTTTGGGTGGAGAGAACCTTGGTGTACTTGGCTCTGCATATCAATTGAGTTCTCAAGTACTAATTGGCTTTTACCCTATTATTATATGTTTCCAGGTCTCCAAATTTACCTGCAGCTTCCACTTCGCCTCATCGGTACCAGCATTTAATTTTACACTACTAAAAACATTTCCATCTTTTATATTGGATTAAAATGCTATATATAATTATTTATCTGTATTTGCTATCTTTGACAGAGGCTCATCTTCGAGGTCAATGAGTAAAACATTTTCAAATTCCCGGAGTTATTCGGGGTATGCTTTTACATATGTTAACCTAGTTTCCTTTGACTTAATTTGTTCATGTAGCTTTTCCCTATTCAGCAGCATAATTTGATCGATAAGTAGATATTCAACTTGGCCTCTGTTAATGAGTACAATACTGCACATTTAATTTTTATTTGGATTTGTCATTTTGAATTGATGGGTCTATGTTATTTAGTGGTAGACACATGTCAAGGAGTATATCCAGGTCTCCAAGGGCTCGAGGACGTTCCCTTTCTTCTGAGAAGATACCTCGCTCTTCACGGCGACGATCTATTTCTCCTGGGAGGCATTCACCACGACATAGGAGGCCATCTTATTCAAGGAGAAGATCCAGCTCAGATTACAATTCTCCCTCTCCTTCCTATCGCCGTTCACCTTCTTTTCGTCGACGCAGAACACCCTCTCCTGTTAAAAGACGCAGATCACCTTCTCCAGTGCGGCGACGCAGATCGCCCTCTCCAGTGCGGCGACGCAGATCACCCTCTCCAGTGCGGCGACGCAGATCACCCTCTCCAGTGCGGCGACACAGATCACCCTCTCCAGTGCGGCGACGCAGAACTCCCTCTCCAGTACGGCGTCGCAGAACTCCCTCTCCAGTACGGCGACGCAGAACACCCTCTCCAGTACAGCAATGCAGATCACCTTCTCCTATTAGACGACGACGGTCACCTTCACCCATGAGAAAAAGATCTCCTGTTATGAGTCATGGGTCACCTTCACCGATGCGCCGAATACCACCAACCCATGGACGTAGATCAAGCTCTCCCATAATGCACAGGTGTGATAGTAGAGCTCCACAATGCAGGTCTCCATCTCCTTTGCAGAATAGGTCACCTGTTTTTTACAAGAAAAGATCTGCATGTAACTCCCCTCGAAGGCCGCCTTCTCGAGATGAATGGAGTTCTCAGTCGCCTATACAACATGTATCTCAATCTTCAGTTAGGAGAAGTTCACCAAGACACCAAAGTCCTGTGCAGTCTTCAGTAGGAAGAGTCAGGTATAGACTTGAGGCAATGCTTTATGAAATTTGCTTGTCTTGTCTGGAGTGTGCATCATTTTAATGTGATAACAGTGAAGCTTTTAAAAGGAACTATTTCAAATATTTCATTTATTTGATTTTGAAGTAGGTTTAGAATTTAAAATCATAAATATTACGAAATTCGTATAAAAAACCAGAATTGTCATAATGGTTCTCCCTGCCCTGTGTGAAACTGTAAAATTTTGCAGAATGATATTTTTAACAAGGTTTGTTCTTGCAAATTTATGAAATCTGTGGGGATACCCATGTTGCAGAGTGCAAAAAAGATTGTCACCAGAGACCGATCAACCCTCTAGCCCTTTGTGGTCCGTACAGAGAGATAAAAATGGCAAAGCTTCGCGTTATAAATCACAGGATTCAATGTCCACACCAGAGAAGTCTCCAATTCGACCAGTATCTCCCCAAGCAAGAAGTAGGACCAGCAGTAAAAATAAAAAGTACTTTTTTCTTGACTTCTCAATTCTCATGCAATGCCTTTAGCAGCTCATCCTTTCCCCGAATTGTTAGTTTATGCATATTTATTTGGTTTCTGCAAATGTTTAGTTCACATGTAAGCCCTCTGAGGCAAAAAAGGGAGAAACTGACCAATGAAAGAAGCTTGAGCCCTCCAAAGAAAATGACAAACCAGAAACCGACACATGACATCCCAGAGACAAGTGAAGGGGCAGAAGAAACATACAATTCTAGGTTTGAATGTGAATTGGATAACTCAGTTACTTTTTTTTTAAAATGGGAGGAATGTAAGTATCTATCATAGATTTGTTCATTGTTCTGCTTGCTTCTTTATGTCATTTTTTCTCTATCGCTTTTGTAGAGAGAGCAGGGATCCTAAATCAAATTCATCTCAAAAGAAATCTCGAAACTCCCCAAGTTAATAAGCAAAGAGGTTCACCTGCAAAATTTCATCATGAGGTTGAGTTTTATCCTGAAAAGGCAGCTGGTCACCTGGCTGCTGAATATAATCATTATGATGATAATGATTGGAGTAAGAAAGGCCAGGAGATACAATGGTAATATGATTGATATATACCTCAAATGCTCTTATTGATTTGAATTCCCAGGCGCTTTTTACATATCTGATAGTGGTAAACTCCTTTGGCAGTGATAAATCTTCTCGCAAGGGAGGTGAGTCTCCTGGTCAACAGAAGTCACCGATGAAGAAAGCAATTTTCTCTGGTGAGACGCTTCGTGATTCTTATACTGTAGCTATTAAAAAATCCGATGACATGGATCAATCCCATTCAGAATATGCCAAAAATGGTGATCAACGCCACAAAGCAGAAGCAACTCAAGATTTAGTTGGAAAAGTTGATTGTGTTAATCAGAGTGCTTCTCATGATTCTGTTTTTGAAGAAAGTGGTAAGCATAGAAGGGAGGGAAAGGGTAGGAGGAAGCATAAAAGGTCAGAGGAAAATATTGTCTCTTCTGATGAAAACTTTAGTTATGATTCGGAGTTAGAGGACAGGAAAGAGGCCAAGAAGAGGAAAAAGGAGGAGAAGAAGAAGCTGAGGAAAGAGGAAAGACGTCGAAAACGGGAAGAGAGACGACACAGAAGGGAAGAACGGCGCACAGAGAAGCTGAAAATGAAGAGTAAAACTAGCTATATTTCAGATGATGAGGAAGCTGAACGAATGGATGATCATCAAAGTGATCATGAAGAGACACCATATGATCCAAAGAAGCTTGAGATTGAACTGCGAAATCAGGCTCTTGAATCCCTCAAAGCAAAGAGGGTCATGAATAACTAAATACTACACTCTTGGGTTTTAAATTTTTTTTATGCTTTAAAAGCTTCTCAGTTCTTAAAAAATATCTTAGCTTCTTTGAAAACTTGGTTTTACAAATGTTATGTTTTTAATTTTTTGGTAAATGTTTGATGTCGTCCATCTTTAATGCTGGCAGCCGAAATGGAAAAATGACGATTTCTGAGCAAATCTGTTGAGTACAACTGTATGCAGACATTCCCCTATATTTACCGGTAATATTTGTCTCCCGTGTTGGGAATTTCACATTTTTTGGGTGGTGCATTTTGGTTGTCTTTTATTGTTTTTCCCTATGACTTTGATGCGGTTGGTGCTCAATTGATCCAAAGGTCTTGTGAATATTATTAATGAGGTTGATACTAAATTAGCTTTCTGGTCAATTGGTAGATGAGTTTATGTCAACTCTAGATGACCTGGTGAGCAGACCATGTGCAGACCTATATTTTGAACTTCAAATCAGGTGAAGTTTTTCTTTCTTTTACCTTTTTCTGGTTCTAGGAGAGCTTAGTAAGTAATCTGTTTTCTGTATACATAGGTAGTCTATTCTCACTGTATAAAATTCTGTAAGGTTTGCATCTTAGGAGTTGTTCATGGGCTGTTTTCTGGAACTCTCAAAGATGTCATATTTCTTGGGTCCATCTTGAGGTTGATGCGGCTGTATGCTTTGTACAGATGTGTTGGTCCTATATGTACTTTGATTTGTGAAAAAATATATGAATATCTTTCTAGCATTCTGATGTGTTCTTCTCTAATGGTTCCTTTGTGCATGGCAATTATTTGTTTCTGATTATATATCCTGCTTCATTCCATTGCACTGCACCTTTTTTCCGCATCGTGATATGTGCTTATGCGGCTGTTACACTAAGAAATGTTTCATGATTCAATTTTCCTTCGTTGCAACGCAAAGACCTATATTCGTCCTGATGTGATGCGTATCAGATATTTTAAGGATTTTTTTATTATTTTAGGTAGTTTTCTAATTCGTGATTTCTTCTCTGTTGCTATTGTACATGAATTTTTATCAACTATACTTTCATTTGATAGTTACATTTAAGTACACTAGCAATTTGAAGGTGTTTTATTATCTGGACTAGGGTTGTGATGACTTTTTTTCCCGTTAATGATATAGTCATTAATTTGAAATTATTATTTAAGAAATGTGGGAGTGAGTAACTAGGAAGTGGTAGTGCTAACAACACTCTTTAACACTCAACACTCTTCGTTTGAAAAAAAAACACTCAACACTCTTCCCACAATACTCTCTCAATGATTGGATGAAATATGTGAGTCTTGCTAATTTAGTCGGTCTCAGTTTAAAAGTGGTCACACTCACTAATTTAGTGGATCCCATTTTAAAAGTGGTGGAACTGATTGAGAGTGTTTAAGAGACTGTTGTTAGCACTTCTTATCTTATTAAAAGCAAGTTGCTCTTTGTTTTGAAGCCACAAGCAAGTCTTATCTTCCACTGGTGCAACACTCATATCTTAAACATGAGTTGCCCTTTGCCATTTTCCCTTTGTTTTGAATCCCATTTGATTATATAGCGATTGAGCTGTTACCCTCCATTGTGGGAAGGACTTAGGTTACTGCATTGCGGGCACTTGCAACAGAGATGACTTGCAAGTTTGACCAAGAAAAAAAAGAGATGACTTGCAGGAAGACCATTCTTTGTGGAGAGGATGAGTAGATAACAATAAAAATAAAACGAGATCTTATGTTGTCTTAGCTAGGCTTACTGGTGACCAAGTATGGGATTAAAAAAAGGGGTGAAGGGTCTTCATAGATGGAAATATGTTCAAGTGTGTTTGAGAGTGTGACTGTAGTACTTTAACCAACTGCATTGTTCTACACGCGTTTGAAAAATATTTCATTTTTACTCGAATTCTTATCTATGGTACGTGTAGTTCAAATGAACCTAACTAACTAATCCCAAACTTACAACTTCAATTCAAATGCAATCTCATAATCGGTTTTGACAACACATGAATCAATTCAATCAAAAACATGAAAAAAAAATTCCTCCTTTGAGCACCTCGAAAAACAGTTAGAGCACTTTCCTCGCACCTCTCCACCATTACTTTTATTTATTTATTCATGAAAACCCAAAACTTGTTTTTTTGGTCAAGTGAAAATTAATCAAGAGCTTATTCTAACTCTAATTTAACTAAATATAATACAAATAATTAGATAGAAATTTTCCTGGCATGCATGTATCTAATATTTGTTGCGCTAATTTATCTTGCCACTTGTAGCTTTCCCTACTTTAAGTTGTGTTACACAATTAAACATGTTATTAATTTTTTTTGACGATTATATTTTTTAATTGTTGAACTTTCGAAGCATAGTTTTATGTTTTTTAACTTGTAAAATTGACTGTATAATTTTTTAAAAAATCTATTTATCTCTAACTGCATGACCTCATAATCCCGAAACTACGATACTGCACGAATGGATGCAAATGCAATGCAAAGATATCAAGCGGGGATATGAAAAAGGGGAACAAGACATCATTGTCCATGGTGTATGAACGTTTGGTGTTGGATATTTCATCACTGGATAAACTCTGATTACGTGGCTACTTCCAATTCGTTGGCTCCAACTTCCCTCTTCCATTCAGATAATAATCCTCAACACCAAACCAAATTAATCATTCAAAGACAAATGTATAGTGTGTGTTAAGGAGCTAAGTTATCAAGAGACACACAAACCAAATAGACATTAAGACATGTTCTCCAGTTGAAGAACATCATCATCACCTAGGAAATCTCGACACTACCCATCCTATTCTATCCATGGTTCCTACACTTTCATCCAATTCTTCTCTAATACCCATCACACCTCATTCGAGGTTTAATCCAAAGCTAAAAATCTATGCTGCTAAGAAGTCTGGAACTGGATCATTTGGGTTGGTAAGACCCAAAGATGATTCTTCTTCTGAAGAAGAAGGAGGCCAATCGTCTAATTCTAACCCTTTTCGTTTCAATTTTGGAAAGATACCTGATGTAACGTCGTTGATCCCAGTTGTGAATGATTCTTCTTCGCCGGGTTTTAAGTTTGGAAGCCCAAGACGAAAGGATCCTTCATCTGTGTTTGTTGCTGGTGCTACTGGACAAGCTGGTATTCGCATTGCACAAACGTTACTTAGAGAAGGGTTTAGTGTACGTGCTGGTGTCCCTGAACTTGCTTCTGCTCAGGAATTAGCTCGTCTTGCTGCTCAATACAAGGTAATTAAACCTCTTAATCTATGAAGCACATACACACGCACGATCCTGACACATATACGTAGACACTGATAATAATTTGAGAAAATAGAAGTAATTGAAGTGTCGTGCAATACTTCCACGATACATATCAGACACGCATCTTTAATATATGCTACTAGGCTCTTAATCAACCTCCAATGTTATAGATCATAAATATTACTCATCAAATAAATAATGCTATAGTTTCATTAACGTTACATTTGGAGAATGTATTTTTGGGGTACTAAAGTAATGCATGGTGAAAGCAGGTTATATCAAAGGAAGAGGCAAAGCGTCTGAATGCAGTGGAGTCAAGCTTTGATGATGCTGATTCAATAGCTAAAGCAATTGGCAATGCGAGCAAAGTTGTTGTCACCATTGGTCCTACAGAGAACGGTCCCACTGCCGAGGTTTCCACGTCTGACGCCTTGCAAGTAGTTCAGGCTGCTCAGTTGGCAGGCGTAGGCCATGTGGCAGTCATCTATGACGAGAACAGCTCCGGTACCACTTCAACCTACAATGTACTGGATGGCATCTCCTCCTTCTTCAACAATCTCTTCTCCCGGTCTCAACCTTTGACCATCCAAGAGTTTCTGCAGAAAGTCATTGAAACAGATGTCAAATATACATTCATAAAGACATCTTTGGCCGATGATTTCAGCCCCGAGAGTACCTATAATGTGGTCGTCGTAGGCGAAGAAAATGCTGGTTCCAACGACTATAAAGTAATGTAATGTATGCGAATGAATTTGTCCTTTTTTAATTTCCTTTTACATTCTTATTGCCATATTTTAAGGTTTGAGAAAATTGTGGTTTGTTATAGGTAACAAAGTCGAAGATAGCATCGTTAGTGGCTGATGTCTTCTCCAACACGCAGGTCGCAGAAAACAAGGTATCACTTTTACATTAACAGCATACCAGTATAGTATACTATGTTTATATCTTATAACATTATTAGCATCCTCACATGGTGTCTGTTTTGATAGAACTTTTTCTGTTTTTATTAGTAATCATACAGTAATTATATGATGAAACTGGAAAAATGATAGATATTTGCTCAAGTCAAATGGCCCTAAATATTTGAAATATTAACAAATAGGTCGTGCAAGTGTGGTCAGACCCGGATGCTCCCTTGAGGCGTGTAGACGAGCTTTTCAGGTAAATAAGCTATATACAGTTAGTTGTTTCTGTTTTTCATCAATAGCAGTTGGATGGTTCTGGTGTTGTTTCTTGTTGAGGAGGATCATTATGTGATTTTATATAAGTTTCTTTGCAGCACTATTCCGGAGGATGGAAGAAGGAAAGCCTATGCTGAAAGGTTGGAGAAAGCCAAAGCAGAGGAAGAGGCAAGAGTGGCAGCTGAAAAAGCGCGCGAAGCTGCTGCAACGACAAAGAAGTCAGAAGAAGAGGCGAAGAAGCTTTCGCAGCAAGAAGCACAGGCTACTAGTCTAGCTAAAGATGCTCAAGAGAAGGCAGAGGCGGCCGGAACTTCAGTGGAAGGCCTATTGACCAAAGCCAAGGATTTCGGTCAAGGGATTTCGTGGCAAAAGTTGAGTTCACAGTTTGCTACATCTATCCAAAAACCTGATGAGGATGAGAAACCTCAAGAGAAAGCAGAGGCAGCGGCTGGAACTTCAGCAGAAGGCCTATTGAACAAGGCAAAAGATTTCAGTGCAGGGCTTTCGTGGCAAAAGTTGAGCTCACAGATTGCTACATCTATCCAAAAACCTGATGAGGATGAGAAACCAAAGGTGCAGCTAGCCACTGTGAGAGGACAGGCGAAGGCTCGGAGTCTTGCTCCTAACAAAGCGGTAGTTAAACAAGCGACTCCAAGAAGCAGTGATAGTAAAGTAAAGGAGGAAAAAAGAAAGCAAGCAGAGAAACCAAAAGAAGTTAGGAAGGTATTTGGTGGCCTGTTCAAGCAAGAGACTATCTATATTGATGATGATTAGTGGAAGTGGAACATGTCTTGCACAGTGTAAAACTGTGTTGTTTGAGTCTTTGTTAACGTTGATAATTTGGTTGGACTATTATGGTTTTGTAAAGTTGTATGTTCTAAATCAAGATGTTAATGTAGTTGTACTGGTTCAGAACCATGTAATCAGAGGGAGAAAAAAGTGATTGCTCACTGAAGATTGAATTTGCAAAATCAAACTCTTTAAAATATGTAGTTGGTGGTGCCTGGCTCGGTATTAGTACAATATACCAGTTGCAGAAGTATCTGTTGATGTTGATTCAGTCCAACAGAATCCATTTTTGTCTAATAGGTTGGTTAGTGGTGCAAGAATCACAACATAACTTTTGATGCGTTTATATTATTCAACTAAACTGAGAAGAAAACTTTCAACTGTTTTCCATTGGTAGGGGGAAGGCCGGTATAATAGAGCTTGAACTTTGTTTTATCAATGGCAAACCATTACCATAAATTGTGTGGCTCAAGTAATTTACTTGTCTAGATCTAAAAGAGATTTTGGATAAATTTTCAAATAATATGTGAGATGTGATTTCTTAGGATGATCAATGGAATTACTACCCACTGATAATGTACCTGTTTAAAAGTCCGGAGTCTTCCTAGTGACTAGTGACTATCTCAGTTCATCTGTATAAAGGTTTTTGTGTGCCTTGAAAACACAATATATATTATATACTATTCTTTGCCGTTTTAAAAAAAGATTTGAATCTTGTTAGTTAAAATTTCACATAATAATATCATGAGTAAGGTAGGCATAAATTTGTAACATGAAAGGTTCCATTTGGTGGGTATGGTGAGTCCTGGAGGTAATCTTGTGCTTAACTTCTGATTTCAACAATATGCAAAGAATTGTTCTGAATTGAAAGTCTAGTGTAAGACTCCTAATATTCATCTTGCCAACTTTGTATCATAACAATATCATATAATTGACATGGCGACTGAGCTAACTTCAAAGTACTTGTATGTTTTAGCACCCTACAGTACACTTAACTTATAAATTATAAATAGATGCATTTATATTAAATTATTTTAACGATCACTTTTCTATTATTGAATTCAGTTTTGATTAAATTAATAAAAAATACGAATCTCACGTGTATGATACAGGCAAGTAAATTAATCACCCTTGTTCTTGCCGAAGCTACGTAGTTGTTATAGATATAGCAATTGTCAAGGCTGGTTCACTTAGTTCTAATCGAGAACAGAATCTTATACATGGATACAAGAGATATACTCAATCAATCTGAGGTTTACATCATATGATATGATATACATCATACATGTCTATACTGCATCATATGATTTAAAATGAATAATTAATTAATAATCCAATTAGATTTATATAGTTTGAGAGATTCAGTGACATACAAGGAATGGGGTGCAAAGAGACTCAAATACAAAATGTACACAAAAACAATTAAAGAATCAAAAGGATCAAAACTCGATCAAATTTAGCAAAAAACACATGTATATCCTGTAAATTTTACAACATATACAACACAAAACAATGGTACGTAATAATTAATTTAAAATTAAAATTTTAAACAAAATGAAACAAATGAATATTTTTTTCCACCAAAAAAAAAAGGTTCTTAGACATCTACAAATAATTGTGTGTCTACCGTGCATTGATTGAACTCATGATCAAAAGAATTTTCTGATACCCGTTGCTGCTGATGGATCCTGTGGTTCAGGCCCTAATCTTAATTCAAGGTCTAATTCCAACGATGAATCATGCCCCCCTTCTTCTATACCATGAATTTGAGTAATTTGACCTTGTGGCTTTTGTGTTTCAGTGGTAGTAATAATAGGTGATTCAGCAAAAAGTGGAAGCTGCTTCATCTGAATTTCATCTCTAGGTGCCTCTTTTTGAGACACATTCAAATTCAAGTTTGGTTTGCTTGGTTCTTCACTAGACTTACCTTCCAAAGAAGGGTTTAAAAATTGTTGCTTGAGCTTAGCTTTGTCTTTTCTATGGATATTCATATGCCCCCCTAATGCTTGTGCATTAGAGAAACCCCTTTTGCAAAAGTTGCACTCATAAGACCTTTGATTTGTTTGACTTGCACCTTGATCATGATCATCAGACTCCATATAGAAGAAGATAATAATAATATAGATAAAAAAGACTAGGAATTAATATAGCAAGAGATAGACAACAGAAGAAGATGAGATGGTGTGGTTTTATATAGATACAAATTAAGGCCTGCTTTTCATTCTTACATTAATTTAAACAAATGGCATGCAACTTCCTAGCTGGATTTTAATTTGTTGCTTTGAGTTGTAATATAGGACAAAATAGGTTGAGGATTGAAAAACTGAGTCATGGTTTGGAGACAAAAGTTGTCTTTTGCATCTTGTTTGATTGCATTTAGCTTCAAATGTTGTCTCATAAACACTCTATGTTATTATCAGACAACTTTAATAATAATTTAATTTCTTGTAGTTATATTATACTAACTAATCTCCCCACAGAATTTGTCTCTTCGGAAGTTTAAAAAAAATCACTTTAGAAGTAGAATAAGAAATCTCTACTATTAATTGTTAAAAAATTCAACTTGGTTTTGACACAATCAATCATTTATCTAATCTTGTATTAGCTTGCTTACTAATTTTTCTGTGGGTCTGTTGGTCCTTTCTTGTTTTTATAGCTCATTGTTCTGGTCCAGCTTGTGGGTGTGAGATATCCATTGTACATAGGGTTTGTGTTCCTAAATACACATTATATATTATATATAATACATATTATTTTGCTGTTAAAAAAAAGTTTGCTTACTAATTTGTTTCTTTCTCGTTTTTAAACTTGCTTATTAGATAAATAACTTTTTATGCATTTATTAAAGTTGGATTAGAAACATGTTTAAGTGTTTTGATTTTTGTTAAGCAAATTTTGGGTTCGATTCTTGTGTAGCAAAAGTAGACGGTAGCTAGAAGTAACCGTGTGTATGACTCATACTTAACAACCCAATTAATTCGGAAATCCAATCCAAACAAATTAAAACAGGAGTTTCACAACATCGTTTGAAAAGTAATTTTTACTTACTTAAGATTGTTATGAATGGTTTTAAAACTAATGTGGTCTAGATCTATGCTAATTTCTAATTAAGAAATGTGAAGAAAGTTAAGACAAAAAAAAGACAGATATTGTTTTCCGAGAGAAAATGATTTATCCTGAGCTGTCGGAGAAAAGCTAAAATAATATTTGTATTAGGTCAGATTGGTTTCTCTCAGGATGAAAAGGTCATCTACACAATCACGCCATTGTTTACATGACCATTTAGATTTATAAAATAGTCACTACGTACTTTGAATATTTTTTTAGCCGTGTCCCAAACTGTAACTAATTAGTTTATTTACAGCGATATATATCAGCTGCATGCATGCGTATGTTTGAACCAACTTAATTAAAACTATATAAACAAAATCAGAGAGCATTATTCTATTGAATTCTGAATTATACAAATAATATAACTTAATTGATCATTCTTTTACTTTAATTAGTACTTTTCGCCGTCATTCATATTGAAAATTTTATATCATCGATCTAGATGTAGATAAAAGAACATTAATTAAAATTTATAATTTTATATACCTGTTAACGTTGCAAGTTGACAACTTCCATGGACGCAATCTTGTGTGTGTCAAACATAGTCTACAATGTTCCGGGTTTAGCCGTCCTTAATAACGTTGAATTTGAAGCTGACTTAGTTAGTAGTGATCGAGTGTATTAAGAAAAAGTCAAGTTTCACATTAACAAAAAAATATTAAAGCCATAAAAGATTTTATACAATAAAAAGACATATATATATATCTCTCTCAAAATGGGAATGGGTTCTCTCAATTTGTTTTCTTTTCTGCAATCTTTGAATCTTCACCCTTAAATAACCCTTTCCTCCAATTTTTAAAATCCCTTATTCACTCATTTAGTTTTCTATAAGAATGAGTTAGAATTATATAAACTGGTAGAGGAACTCTTCTCGGTTGGGACAACCTCACACAACAAGTTAGCTATGAATATCTTCCACATGGAACCACTAGCATTAAGCTAGCTAGTTGGACACTTGAACATAATACTAATCAGGAGTCATATATAGAAATTGAGGCAGTTGCAAAGTATTCTGGTCTTCTCCATGTGGTCTATAGTCCTCCACATACATGATTAATACAGTTTTTCAAACTAAATTATCGATCGAGTTTAATAGAAAAGAGAATCCATAGTAAAGGAATGGAATGGTGAGTGATGCAAATTGCAAACACTCTTTTCTGTGTATTGAATTGAATTGATCAAAAATCAGAGAAGTATTCTGTACAGGGAGCATCACTTACATATATACAAGGATCTATTGAATCAGTAACAGAAATCTTTAACTAACTAACTAACTAATACTAACTTAACTCTTAACTTAACCTTGTGGTTAACAGGATAACCCAAGGGAAAGAGAGACTATATATAGCTCTTAAGTTAGGACAAATCTGAAATTGTAATAGAATTTTCAAATGTAAATTAGGTTCATCCTTGTGTTTGTCTCTTAGAAAATGCATCATTGATATAAAATTTACTTAGTTTCAAATGTATCTTTTATAGGCTAAATTGCATTTTTGGTTATTTATCTTTTTTTTTTGGTGAATTTTTGGTTATTTATCTTTGATCAAAGTTTCAGTTTAGTCATTTATATTTTTTTCCCCACTTTAGTGCTTTATGTTTCAAATGTGTGTTAAAGTGAGCATTTATCTTTTTCTTCCCACTTTGGCAGGATCTGCGTGTTGTTGGTTAAATTAGATCTTCTATGTTTATGCTACAATTTCAATTAGATCCTTTAAGTATGTGTTTTAGCTCCAGTTTGGTCCTTTCATGTTATCTGTCATGAAAGGACCATTTAAGTAAAAGAATGATCAATTAAGTATGTTATCTAGTTTCATTTTGGTCATTTGTGTTCTGTTATTAAATGAACTCTCAACCAAATAATGTGAAAAGCCAAGAAGACATAATTTGAAATATTACGTAATTAGGATTTCATCAAAACACAACATAAAAGGCAAACTTAAAAATAAACAATACAAAAAACCGATCAATCATTTAGTTAACTAAAATGAAACTTTAAACAAACTTAGAATACATATTTGAAACTAAATAAAAACTCAAAAGGACCTATTTGAAGCTAATTAAAAACTTAGAGGGCCAAAATGAAACAAAAAAAGTCATAACAGTGACGCTTCATTTCTGCAACCACAAAAATGAGAATGAGATCCAATACTGGAAAATAAAAACATAGCTGATGCGTGATTGAAAGGTTTCTTTTAGATCTAGAGATTTAGGTTTGATTTGAGAAGAGGACGGGAAGAAAAAGATGACTTAAATAATTATTTAAATAAAATCTACACCACATAGTTGTTGCCACATAACACTAGTCGTTGTAGGTCCACATTAGCACATAACGAATCTAAGTGCTTATTGTCAAAAAAGCACATAACGAACACGTCACATCATCCGTTAACCCAGATGAACGAAATGTCCAAAAAAGGCTTATGTGTAATGTATTTTAAACTTGTGGACCAAATTGTGAAAAAAATCTTAAAAAAGCAGAGCAGAACAAATAAATAAATATCTTTAAAGGACTTCTCTTTTTTACCAAAGAAAATTATGGTATTTCATTCAAAATCAAAGTAGCAATACAAGCAGGACTGTAATAAAAAAACGTGGGAACTAGCATAATTCTTTAATCCTCTAACTAGAGTATGAGGCACAATGTTTGTTTGCCGCCTAACAAAACTAACTGCGTAGTTTCCAAAAGACGATAATAAGTTACGACAAATTCGAATAATAGAGCCATATTCAGTTACAAAGTTACACACAGTCACACACCATGAATTCCATCTACAACCGCTTCGCAATCAAGCTCGATGGTGACTCGTTGAATCTCTAACACTCGCAACCAATGAGCGGCCTCCAATAAACCCAAAGCTGAAGTTGCCTTCACGAGCTCACCCTTCTTATTCATGATACAGAGACCAACACCATACTGACAATTATCAAAAAGAGACTACTAAGTTGAGGACAAACCCACTCTTATATCATCTCGCTTGCTATCTTTAAAGGACTAAAAATGCATTGTGGTCACTATTTTATAAACTCTCTTAAAAAATCTCACACCAAAGACAAGAACATGGAAATGGCAACCCTTGAGCTGAAGTAATTGTTGAACTTTAAATCAAATTCCCCGTTGGGTGATTAATTAGAGCAAAATGCAGCAGATTTGTGTCTATGCCATCCCAAATCCAACTTCTACATTTCCATTGCTGTCAAGCGGCGCTGGTTCTCGTTCTCCCTCATTCAAGCTTAGAATAATATCACAGTCCTCCACTCCTCGCAGTAGTAACACCCCAACACATCATAGCCATAGGTGGTCTCTTCACGGGATGACAGCTCTCGTCACTGGTGGAACTCGCGGAATCGGGCATGCCATTGTGGAGGAATTAATAGGGTTTGGTGCCACAGTTCATACTTGTTCCAGAAATCAAGATCATCTCAGTAACTGCCTCAACCAATGGAATCATTCAGGTTTTGAGGTTACTGGTTCAATTTGTGATGTCTCTCTTCCCCACCAGAGGGAAACTCTCATGGAGGATGTTTCCTCTCTCTTCAATGGGAAACTCAACATCCTAGTAAGATTCTTTTTTTTCTCTCTCTCTCTCTCTCTCTCTATCTTTCATCATGTGTTTAAACTTTGATGTTCATAATCTCTGTAGCACCCATACTTCGAGCTGAAGATGTGTCACGTGTCCGACATGTGTCATGTGAAACACTAATATCAATACGATACTTCAATTACTTACATCTTTCAATCAGTGTCTATGTCTGACATATGTCTGCGTGTCCCTGTCCGTGTCTGTGTCCGTCATATTCATAACTCTTTTGTGAGTTTATGTCTGTGTGTGTGTAAAACCTTATTAATTTGATGTGTAGATAAACAATGTAGGGACAAATATTCGCAAACCAATGATAGACTTCACAGCAGAAGAGTTTTCTACTCTCATAGATACCAATTTAGGATCCACTTTTCATATATGCCAACTTGCATATCCACTTCTCAAAGCATCTGGAGAGGGTAGTGTTGTATTTACTTCTTCTGTTTCTGGTTTTGTCTCACTCAAGTCAATGTCTGTTCAAGGAGCAACAAAAGGTAATTTTTTCCATTCAGTAAGGTAATGTTGATGAGTTTATCATTTTGTGAAGATTTGTTTATTTTATGGTATGTAGGTGCAATTAATCAACTTACAAAAAATCTAGCTTGTGACTGGGCAAAAGACAATATAAGAAGTAATGCAGTTGCACCATGGTACATCAAAACTTCGATGGTAGAGCAAGTAAGTTTCTTCTTCTTCTTCTTCTTCTTTATCCTGTGACCTTGAATTAGAATGATCTGCCCTTGATACTGATTAGTGACATGGTCTAATAGCACCAATTTCAAAATTTGGTTGAATATATGAAAAAGTCTGTCGATTTAGGACATTGTGACAGTCATTTGATCTGCATAGCACTATAGCTAACTCCACCTAGTGAGGAAAAGGTTTTGGTTCTTTTTTTTTTTTGTAAACTGGGTATGTATCCATTGTACGCAACTCAAATGACTAATCCCTTTGGTTCTTATTGATGAGTGCATGAAAAAATAATTCCAAATTAAAATTGCTTTGAAGTTACAAGGAGGACAGATACCACTTCTAAATTTTTATAGAAATCTTCCATTCCCTTTGTAAGTTTCTATTTCTTCAATAGCACAGCTTTGATATAATATCTTTGAGACATATGCACAATCAATATCATTCCTTCAGTTCTTCCAGCCAAAGTCCCAGCTACCTTAGGTAAATTGCAGCAAAGCTATTGTCTTGTGACATGGTGATAAATAACCAAGAAATTAATCTTGAATCCAGCTCTCTAAAATAGTAGCTCTTCAGTGAGAATGTTCTCAGAATCTCATTGATCATGATGCATTTTGATGCACAGCACTGCCTTTCTTTTGTTACCGTGTTATTAGTGTGCAGTATCTATCGGCTTAGTCATTGACTAATCTATGTTAGGGAATCTGACTGGCCATGTGTACCTAACTTTGCTAGTCCGTGTGGTTCTCTCCTCACAATCGAGTTTTTGCCACACCAATACTCGAACTCGAGACCTTAGGATGTGATTTAGTATGTAATATCATGTCAAGTCATTCAAATTTCAACATACTACTCGTTCTCTGGCACAGTGGCACCTGAAAATTGCATTTCTGACATATAAGTCAATAAAAAACATCCATCTAACAAAGTTCACTTTGCTTGATTTCTGCATAAATTTAATGCAGCAATCACATATAAAACGTTATATTATATGATTCCTCGTTCTTTTAGGTGCTGAGCAACAAAGACTATCTCGAAGAGGTGTACTCTCGAACTCCTCTTAGGCGCTTAGGTGATCCAAAAGAAGTGTCTTCTCTTGTCGCCTTTCTTTGCTTACCCGCATCGTCCTACATCACTGGCCAGATTATATGTGTTGATGGAGGAATGTCCGTGAATGGTTTCTATCCGACACAGGTCTAGGAATTGCAGCCTACTAATTTTCTTCTCTACTTGCCACTTCTGCTCAAGGTATCAGCTTTGAGACCCCTGGAATCCCTTCTGCATCAATGAACTACTAATTCTTGCTATGGTTCTATTGCAATTTCTTATTCTGCTAAATCACTCACAACCTATGGCGATGGTCTGTGCTATCATATGAAACATTTCCATTAATTTATTTCACTCATTGCTATGGTGGTACTACTGCTCATGCTTATGTTTGTGAAGCGCTCAGTGAATAGTATTCATTGATTATATATGTCAAATTTTATTTGATTTAGGCTTTGGTAAGTATTCATTGATTTTTGATTTCTATGCAAACTTAATTTTATACTAGTCTAGTTATTTGTCTAGAGAATAAATACTAAAATAATATTGAAAATTTTCATTATAATATTGATGAAGTAGACCTTACGTTACGTATATCATTTGTCTGTTTTCAACTCTAGATGCCGTAACAAAGCTATATTTGAGTTGCTTGATAATGACCGTTTCTATCAAACCCTCTTCATTTTTCCCGATGGAATAAATTGGAGCAAGATTTTACTTACCTCCCGACCAAACTCCATATTATTCAGGGCCCATTTTTCCTAGACACTGGAGCGGGGTCAATGACCTCTCAACAAAAAAAAACCCTCTACAGGATCTACAATTTGTGAATTTAATTTGCTGCAATCATACATGAATTTGAACGGCTATGGTTTTTGTTTTTGTATGCACTCGTGAACGTTATGGAAATTCTATCTATTTTAATCAATTTAATCACTAGGAGGAAACCAAAATGTCCATTGCTACAATTTTAACACGTTTAGCATTTTTTGGTAAAAAAAAACACGTTTAACATTTTGAGGATAAAGTTAGCTCTTTGAACGTATTATTTTGTGCACGTGTACTATTTTGAGGGTGCTTCTAGGGTGAGGAGGCAAATCAAATCCCTCACCGGTGAATCATTATATATGACCGTAGGATGTAGACATGTAGTATAAAAATTCATCAATAGTTGAGATTTAATACAGATTGACTTAACCTTAACCACTCATAGCATTTTACACAATATCCTACGATCAAATTTGGCGGTTCATCGGTGAGGGATTTGATTTGCTCCCTCACCATAGAAACACCCCCATTTTGAGGATAAAAATATCATTTTGAGATTATACAATTTAAGCTTTTAATGAGATGAACTAACAAATACACGGCCTAAGTTACATAAACAAATATGAATTAAATATAATTGGTCTTACAGAAGAGATTTATTTCAAAAGAAAAACTTTAGTCCCACTTGGAAGCATGTAGCGACTTGAATTGAGTTTGTCGATGTAATTTTTTATTTTTAAATATATACTCCCTCGGGACCTATTTATAAGCAAAAAATCACTTTTTAGGTTCACTGAAAAGTTGATGTATCTGGACTACATTATAGTCCAGATACATCAACTTTTCAGTGAACCTAAAAAGTGATTTTTTGCTTATAAATAGGTCCCGAGGGAGTACGTATTAATTTTTTTTTTGAAGCGTGGGAGTACGTATTAATAAATGATTATTTTGGTAAACATTAATGATTTGGATTGAGTGGATCTATATTGTTTTGTCGTTTTTGAGCACGCAGAGGAAAGATTGCGCTTAAGGTCCTTAAAGTTTATTTAAAACTTTGGATTCGTTAAGATTTTTTTCTCGATTCAGGTATTTATGTTTTAAAATGTTAACAACGTTAAACAGAAGCTAGTGTGGCGTAATATGTGGCTTGTACACATGGATTATTTGGTGACCTAAAAATTTGTGGCGAGTGTGTTGAAAGTCTCTACTTGAACTAGTTCATGATAAGTGAGGGAGAAGTAGGCAAGTCTCATCTCATGAACTAGTTTTTGTCTTGAAAGTCCCTAATTGAGTAGTCATATAGCCTAATATTAGTGGTTATAAGTGAGAAAGAAGTAGGCAACTCTCATCTCATGGGCTAGTTTTTGTGTTGAAAGTTCAATTTTGAATATCATGTAGCCTAGTTAGTTGTTACAAGTGAGAGGGAAGTATCCAACTCTGAGATGAGCTAGATTTTGGAGGTGAACCAAACATTCTAAAAGTATTGACCAATAATTTTAATTTTCTAATTACTAAATAATAATTTAATATAATTAATTTTAATTATTTATTTTTCATTTATGTCAAAAATATCTCATACCAACTATTTTGTCCCACGGCCTACATTTCAACTCTAATCTTACTCCCATGTCAATATTGTATATATAGCCCCTTGAGATTGAGAAGGTAGAATCGCAAAGTATTGGCTACTTTATTGGTTAATTCTTAATTGAATAACAATTAATTAAGGAGAAATGGCTGAGGGAAACACAAGTAGAAGGAGCAATAGGTGGTCTTTAGAGGGGATGACAGCTCTGGTCACTGGTGGATCCAAAGGAATCGGGTTGCTATCTTGTGCTTTTCTCCCTTCTCTTATTCTTATAGTTGAAGATTAATTGATTTTCTTTTAGTATTCTTCTACTTTTTTTTGACAAACTCTTATAGTTTCTCTTGTTGCATATCAATTGATTTTTAAGTATGGACTACCAATTTATATGGTCTACAAATAAACATTGAAATTTGTTATGAAATAATGATTCAATTCGTAGCTATGAAAATTTTGTACTTTGAAATAGCTACAAATTATCTTTGGATTAGAATGAAGTACAAAATTTTCATAGCTACAAATTAACTTTGAAATAATGATTTCTCATTTAGAAATTGAAGAGTTACTCTTGATTAACTATAACCATGTTGATCGATTCTCACAATTTCTATGATACAAAACTCTAAATAGATACGATATTGTGGAGGAATTAGCACAGCTAGGGGCCATTGTACACACTTGTGCTAGGAACGAAGCTGAACTCAATGAATGCTTACACCAATGGACCACAAAAGGATACAGAGTTACTGGTTCTGTATGTGACGTGGCGTCTCGTGCACACAGAGAAGATCTCGTAGCTAGAGTCTCATCTGAGTTCAATGGCAAACTCAATATCCTTGTGAGTATTAATCTATACGGTTGACATAAAATTTAAGTTAATTTTTGCACCTTTTTATTTTATTAAAGGAGAACTATATTTGTGTACTTTAGGTAAACAACGTGGGAACAAACGTGTGGAAAGAAACTGTAGATTTTACAGAGGATGATTTCTCATTTTTGGTGAATACGAATCTTGAGTCTGCATTTCACATAAGCCAATTGGCACATCCACTCCTTAAAGCCTCGGAGTATGCAAGCATCATTTTCATATCCTCCATTGCAGGGGTCGTTTCAATAAATGTAGGATCTATATATGGTGCAGCAAAAGGTAGGAATTGTTTCTTCGTCTCAATTTCCTTAGGGAAAAGTAAGAAGTAGGTAGGCATTCAGCGCAATCAAAGCCAAATCACCTATTATAATAAAATAACTAAATTGCTTGTTAGTTTTTTTTCTATTTTTAATTAAAAATATTTTTAACACACTGACTGCATTTTGAATTGGCACTCAATCCAAATCCGTGTAAGTAGTAAGTAGTAACTAGTAATAATTTTAAAGTACAGTGTATTGAATTGTCATGCAGGAGCAATCAACCAACTGACAAAAAATTTGGCATGTGAGTGGGCGAAAGACAACATAAGGACTAATTGCATTGCACCAGGCCCGATTAGAACCCCTCTTGCTGAACGGGTAAATTTCTATCATTTCATATTTCATTGGTGTATTAGTTTTGGTGACTACTTTAGGGTTCGATTCTCGCATTGGGTATGGAGCAGCTTTATATCTATGGGCCAGCTGTCCCACTCTTCGAGGTGCCTCCAATTCAGCGAGGGGATTAGTCACTACGTTCGGCGGTGGATACCCTGGTCTTGACAAAAAAAACTTACCTAACTATTCAATTAATTACTATTTTTTTTGACAAATTTCAACTAACTACTATTAATAATGGTATTTTAGTAAATAAAACTCATTTTACCATTGAAATCAATTAACCAGTTTCTTAAAGAATTATGCACAATTCAAATACAACATCTTTAGGAGTGTTTTGAGCTCTCAAAATGCCTATACTCACTTATGTCTAGGTTTTTTTTATGTAGACTATTTCAATAAAATTCTACTTATCGAAAAAATGATAATTTGTTAGATAATGATACACTTAACAACTTGGTTGGTTCCATATCAGTTTTTTAACATAGAAAAAGATAATCGTATGTTTGTCTTTTACTCAACAAGAATTGGTACTTTTTTATGGGCACCTTAGAATTTACTATTACTGTTTTACCTTTTTATTTTGTATACTTTTTTATCTGAACTAAAGGCAATCTTGACATTATTTACTTGTTTCCAGCACTTGAAAGATGAAAAACTACTTGGTGGTTTCATTTCACGAACCCCTCTTGCACGAATTGGAGAACCAGAAGAGGTGTCTTCTTTGGTAGCATTCCTCTGCTTACCTGCAGCTTCTTTCATCACAGGACAAATCATATGTGTTGATGGTGGGTTAACAGTGAACGGTCTCCATGTATAAATAAGCTTGCATAGAATGCAACGACGAAATTTGCTATGGAATGATGTTGTCATGATTAGTGTTCCTTGAAGAGTCTTGTTGCATTAGATCTAAGTATCGTTTGGTGCATAAAAAAGAAAGTATGATCCACTAGTTTCTTTTAAGTTTTTTTTCAAGAATAAATGAATATGTACACTATTTGAATGGGTGAAAAGTATAAGAAGAGTTGGGTTGAAATTGCAATAATAAAAAGAGTTTGTCTTAATATTGGACCCTCTTTTTCTTTAGGGATAAGTTATTATAGCTGTGTTTTTTGTCTAAAATGTAGCTGTGTTTGGTAAAGCTTTCTTCTGAATCTTTCAGATAAATGGATACCGAGATTTTAGGTGTATAAAATTGAACCCAATAAATAATAAATATAAATAATTGATTTACATTTTGAAGTCGTTCATCAATGCAAGTGAGGTTTGCTTAAATCTTTTCGAGATCCTAAGGCAAACACTTTACTCATCAGTCATCACGATTTTACATTTTGAAATTGTTCATCGAGTGTAAGTGGGGTTGTGCTGAATCTTTTTGAGAATCCTATCCTAAGACAAACATTTCACTCATCACGATTACTGTCATGCGTGCATCTTCCTCGTTACGAAGTTAACAAAGCTAACCATTTATGCCCAAACTCAGCTTTATAAACTACTCGGGTTCACTGAAATAATTATGTACCGACAACAATTGCTCACCTGTTATTAAACATAATATATTCAAACCTCTATATGATGTAACCAATATAATAAATCTAACAAAAACCATTCATAAACAGAACAAACAAAAAAGACTAATGCACGGAAAAGTCAAAAAAACGAGACATTGGAGTAGCTTTTAACCAAAAACTTCCAAAAATAGTTCATTGGACTGCAATATACATCAGATATACAGTCCAAAACGACCTGGGGATAACTTAAGTTTCGAATATTTCAAATGATAAAAACACAACAAAACTCACAATTCTGAAATTTAAATAAAACAAAAACAGTACTAAGTTTATCAGCTGAATTTATTAAAAATATCTAAAGCTTGTCCTCGAATTCTGAAAGTGGAGTCATCTGCTCCTTCAATCCCTTCCTCTTGCGAATATCAGTAACGAGCGTTGCAGCTTGTGATCCAGTCTCCAATGGATCTGACGACATCATTTCCCAGTGATCAAAAACACATTGAGGGAAAGCCTGTCCTGATGTTGCAGCCCTCAGTGTGCTAGAGAACCCGAAGGACTCAATGACAGGAAGGTATGCCTTAATGTTGTACAATGGGGTACCAGGCCTCTGCATTTCCTCAAAAACATGCCCTCTTTTCTGGTTGAGAACACTGTAAATACCACCAAGAGCCTGCTCTGGTGCCTGTATTTCAACCATGTAAACAGGCTCAAGAAGCCTGGGCTTTGCAGTCAACTGAGATGCATAGAAAACTCTCCTAGCTGTAGGAATGATCTGGCCGCCACCTCTGTGAATAGCATCAGCATGGAGAACAACGTCACAAACTTCAAAACAGATGTCCCTCATGTTTTCTTCAGCCAATGCACCTTCTTTTGATGCCCACTGGAACCCAGCCACAACAGAATCCTTGATTTCATTTAAGTACTGCACACCCTTACACATATCCACCACCATATTGGGTCCCAAGGTTTCAGGTCCAAAGCACCAGATTTTTTTAGCAAGATCCTTGTCCCAACCAAACTCTTCAGACAAGATCTTGGAACGGACTTTGGGGTCATCCCTTGGACCAATGCGACCATCATCAATAGCTGTACCAAGCCCCTCTTCCAAGGGTCTTGCTTCCATGTACAAACGGTTGTGCTTGTTGGGTGACTTGCTCATCACAGTGCGACAAGATCTCTCTAAGACAGTTTCACGGAATGACACAACAGGGTCAGACTTGATAATCTCAGCACCGCCCATAAAATCATCCTGCAAGTCCTTCAAACAAATCTCAAGATGGAGTTCTCCAGCACCAGCAACAATATGCTCTCCAGACTCCTCAATAGTACACACAACCATAGGATCAGATTTAGCCAACCTTTTAAGACCTTCAACAAGCTTAGGTAGATCAGATGCAACCTTGCATTGAACAGCAACACGAACCACAGGTGAGACAGAGAACTTCATAGCACGGATTGGGTGAGCATCAACTTCCTTCTCGTTAGTTAATGTTGCATTCTTGGTAATATATTGGTCGAGTCCAACCAAGGCAACTGTGTTACCACAAGGCACATCCTCAACAGTTTCCTGCTTTTTACCCATCCAGATGACAGTTCTTTGGACACTCTTGGTATACAAATCTTTCTTCTCCCCAGGGACAAAATTTGGACCCATAATTCTGACTTTCAAACCAGTTGAAACTCTTCCAGAGAAAACACGACCAAAAGCAAAAAATCTACCTTTATCAGATGCTGGAATCATCTTCGAGACATAAAGCATAAGAGGACCTTCAGGATCACAATTCCTAATTGCATTGGCATAAACATCATCAAGAGGACCCTCATACAAGTTCTCTACACGATATCTTTGGGCTGTATGCGGGGAGGGAAGATGAAATATCATCATTTCCAAAAGAGCAGTACTTGCTGGTAGCCAGGTTTGCATGACACGTTTCATCAATGGCTTACCCATCAAATCTTTCTCATCAGCTTTCATTGAGACTCCAAGCTTTTGTAACATTGGCCATAGCTTATCCTTCTGATCATTCATACAAGTAGCAATTATCTGTTTGATAGGCTCATAACAAAACTGAACAAAACCACGCTTGCATGAAGGAGAACCAGTATTCTTGGTGGTCCACTTTTTGGTGGCTGGGTCAAAGAAATTCTCACCCCAAAGTCTTTCCATCATCTTTGACTCATCAACTCCAAACTTGGAGGCATACATTTTTGCGAAGTTGGTCAGAGTGAAAGCCCAACCATGCAAACCAGCAGAGAAAGCAACAGTTCCTTTCTCTGGGTAAACCATAACATCACCAAGAAGAGGATCTTCATAAGTAGCCATGATCACATTTGCGTTTTCAATAACGCGCTGAAATGTTTGGTAGGCTTCCTCTCCATCCACCTGAAGCTCGAGGAAACACCTATCCATCTTGTTGACGGTTAGAACGGGCCTGATCCTTTCACCAAGTGCCTGACGAAGAACTGTCTCTGTCTGAACACAAACACCCTCAACACAATCCACCACCACAAGGGCTCCATCAGTAATACGGAGTGCAGCGGTAACCTCAGAAGAGAAGTCAACGTGCCCAGGGGAGTCAATAAGATTGATGAGATACTCATTTCCATTGCGCTCTCCTTTGAAGCTCCTGAGAGATTCATCAGTCATCTCATAGTAAAGAGAGATACCAGTAGACTTGATCGTGATACCACGCTCAGCTTCATCAGCACGTGTATCTGTCATCCGAACATCACCAGCAACCTCCTGGGCAATGATACCAGCAGCTGCCACTAGGGAGTCGGTAAGAGTCGATTTTCCTACAGTTGGAAGAGAAAAAAATATAGTTAGGACAATCAACCAAAGAAGATAAGAAGGGAAAATAGCTATAACAGCAAAAAAATACGGTTACACTAACTATAACAGGAAATTGATAAAAAGAAAAAATAAATATTCTAAAATTCAGCTAATAAAAAATACAAAAGATAAACATGAAACACAACAAGCAATAACCATGGTTTCAAGCCAGCAACAAAGGCAATAACCAACACATATAAAACGTGAACCAGTATAACTCATACCATGATGACATGATCCAAATGCAAACACAGTCATTACAAATTTCTTGCATAATAGTACAAATCATTTTAACAACATTCGTTAAGAAGAAATGCCAAATGCAATAACCATGTTAACATGTCAGGAACTGAAAATCTGTTAATACAAAATACCAGAGATAATTCTGAGCGCGAAAAAGCAAAAACAATGCTTTCAAGTCAAGAACAAGGCCATGTCATATTCACACATCAATAAAAGTAATAACCAAAACAAATTACATGTGAAACAACATAAACCCTAACATGATCAACATGAGCAATAACAGCCATTAGGAATATTGCTTGCTTAATAGAACAAATTTATTATAACAGCTTTCATTAATAAGAAATACCTATAATAAACCAGAACACAAAAATGAAATAACCATGTTAACAACTCAGGAACTGAACATCTGTTATTGAGAAATACCAAACATAAACATGAACATACAAATACAATAGTCATAGTCATGTGTTTACATGTCAGAAATTAAAAATCTGTTAATACGAAAAAAACCATAGATAAACCTGAACACAAACGCAACAAAAATATTTTCAAGCCAGGAACAAAGGCCATGTCACATTCAAACATCAGAATAAGAATTAACCAAAACAAATAAAATGTGAACCAGCATAACTCATACCATGATCAACATGCGCAATAACAGACATATTACGGATGTTGTGCTTGTAGTCCATGATACGACGAAGCTCATCAGCAGTAAACTTCACCTGTAAGAGTTGGCAGTTAGAGTTAACAGTTCACGTCATTCAATAATATGTAGTCAATGAAATATAAAAAATCACCAAAACAAGGATCTTTAAGCATCACTTATCAACTTACCATCTTGACTTTTCCTTATTTTCTCCAAAGAGTAGCAACAATATAGGACTGCAAAAGAACAAAATTGAAAATATTAGCCCAAATACATAAAATGGTAAGAGAATAAATATAATCATATTTACTGCAAATACACTGTTAAAAAATTAGCTTGCATAAGTAGATCTAGTACAAACGGATTCGTTTTCATGTGGTCAAACTTCTCCTAATTCGAGACAAGCTACTCTTCTACTAAATTGGACAAAATAACCATGGTGAAGCATATATAGACCAAAGACAAAATTCAGCACAACAAATATAAACACGAAAACAGATACCGACAGATCCAAAGTTGTTAATGATTTCATGGAAGCTCTTAGATAAAAAAAATAACGTTGTAAACACAAAATCAAATATCAAAAACCTAGATTTATTAAGATCCGTATATAATACAACAAAATTAAGATTTGTAAAACATCTGAGATTATAATTAACTAACAAAAGCAAAATCCTTGAGCAAATACAATCAAAAAATCATGAATCTTTTTGACAACAATAGAATTACAGTAGAATCATAATATGGAACTCAATGATTGAAAGAGAAAACAAACCTGAGAGAATAGGAAAGAGAGGCCGCGGGATTGCAGTCTCTAGCGGCCGATGAGAGATGAAGATAATGTGAGAATAGCGACCATGGGGGAGTGATTCTGTTTATATAAGCTAGGGTTTACTTTACTTCTGGGCTCGGTTGGAACCGCCAAGTTTTAGATATTGGGCTTGATTGGAACTTCTAGAGTACTACGTTGGTAATTAGGGGTTTGCCTTTTATTTAGCCCATGTTTTTTTTCTAATACACTCTCTTCTTTACAAAATGCCTCTTTCTTGAAATACTACTAGAACTTTTACCCAAAAAAAAAATGAAATACTAGCTACTAGAACTCTTTTTTAAATGATATGAAAAGAAAGATATATATTCCAAAAAAAAATTAAATTTGTAATTATGTAATTTCGGATACATGGTTTTGGAAATCACATCGTCTATTTTTAGAATCAAAATTTTGATAATATAAATGAGTGTGAAATTTATCTATTATTTTTAAGTAGTTAAACTCAAGTCATTTCACTCATTAAAATTGACGAGATACAACGTGGAATAGTATCATGCACTTGGTAACTAGCAAAACATTAAGTCGGCTTAGCTAAACTATGAGCAACACAATTGGCTTGTCGCCAAATATAACTGATGGTACAGTTCTTAAAATGATAAAAAAAAAAATCCTTGTAACCAGATATAATAGGTCCAAACTATAATAGGTCTTTATTATACACATACATCAGATATCCAACTTATTTATTTCATGACCGGTGTCACACAAAATCCTAGAACCTCTAGTTTCCTGGAAAGCGGGGAGGGGGTCCCGCATAGTGACGGTTAGGAGCTAGTGCAGCTGCGACCCACATATCTTCAAGCGGCAGATAGAAAGAGACAATCAAGTTATGGTGGTGTGTACTGGTATGGAAGTTGGGATAAGTTCATGTAGTAACATAAATAGTGACATCGCCATCATAAGTTACAGTCGAGTTGGTATAGTCGGCTGTCCAAAAGCCATTTGCGAAATCCACATCAACACGAGTGCGTGGCTTATTCGGATTTGCCATCTTAACAATATGCATATAGAAACAAAACAAGAAACACAGGGGTGAGTACACATCAACAATAATAAATGTAGTAAAGTAGAGATTAGTTAAATATAAATATTGAATTTTAGTATTTTTAGTATTCAACAATCATAAACAAAAACAAAAATATGCATGCGGCCCATATCTACTCCATGGAGAGATTCTACATTAGAGGAGCGATCGGGAGGACATGTGCCGTTTCAAATTTTCGTTGGTACAATCTTCATATCACAGTTTCATAACGGAACACTCTACCACCGATCCTGAGTTCTTGCAGTGTCTCGTCAGGATCATCACAGTGGGGGATCGAATACCACGACACAGGGGAGCTACTACTTGGTCACTTGTGGGGTCTCGCACCGTGATGCCCCCAAGGTTTACTTCAACCTTCACTTGCGCACTCACGCGTGTACCAAAGCGTCGCTCACTCCAAACATCACACATCAATGTCTTAAAATTTTAATTATCTTTATTATTTTCCTTCATCTTTCTCAATAGATATTTGGATAATCTTATAGAGTTCTGTAAGGATCACTAAAATATTTTCCTTAAAAGTCAAGTAAACTGATTTCAATGTGACTTCAATGTTAGATATAAAGTTTAAGGAGTGATAATAAAACCTTTTACCCAAAAATTGATACTACTTAAAACATCTTTAGTAAAATGACGGTATAGCATCGGTATTGAACACGTCCTTAAACAAGTAGTAAATATTAATTTGTGTGAAATAAAAGTTTAGTACTGTTAATGAAATAAAACTAATATCAGTAACAATCTAAGTAAAAGTAGGATAATAATTTATATATGAATAATTGATAATTATAATGATAAAAGTGAAATGTTAATAATAGAAGAACTATTATTAAAAGGAATAACTATGGTTTTAAACAATTAATAAAGAAGATGGCAACAATAATAATAAATTATATAGTAACGTCTATAACGGTATTAAAGAAATGATAATGCTAATAGAAACTAGAATGAAATAATAATAGAAGAATGATAATGTAAAATAAAAATAGAGAAATAAAAAAATAGAGTATTAACAACATGGCAAAAGAGAAGCTGGTCTAATAATAACAATATAAGATGGAAGTAGAGAAATAAAAATAGAGTGAATATAATCAGTTATCATATTAACTCCCGTTTATTCAAAACTTTACTTAGTTCCCCCTTCTGAAATTCAATTAGTAAATTATTATGATAATAATAGTCCAAGTCAATATTGCTTCAAAAAAAAATAGTCCAAGTCAATAGTTAGTAGTCCAAGTCCCAGTCAATGGTCCAAATTACAGTCCAAATCACAGTTAGTAGTCCGAAATACAGTCCAAGTCACAGGCCAGTTTACATTTCAAGTTACAGTTAGTAGCATAAATAACAGTCCACCTGGTATTTTAGATTATAATGTATCTAGAATAATAATTATAGAGATAAATTTATTACCAATAGTTATGTTAAGTAAGAATGTAAATTATGAAAGGGCTAGGGTCACCCTTGACTCAATAATTTAGTGTCTACTCTACTACTACCGTTGAAGTTCCTCACCCCCCCTACCTGTTATTTTTTCTTCTTGCACTGCTGTGGCTGAGAGGAAGAAATAAACTTATGAGATTTGGAAAGTTGATGATGATGGAAGGGAGAAGATGGACGTGGATGAGAGGAAGAAAGAGATTTTAAAAGTTGATGATGAAAACTGGTGACGCGCTGACGCCCTGCTTTTAGCGCAGATTCCCTTTTCCAGCATTTTCTCTCTCATCTAGTTTAAAAATCTGAACTGGTGCTATAGCACCTGAAAACTGCATCACACTAAAACACATATTAAAACACAAAAATAGAGCACCAAAGTGCCCATTAATATTTAACCAGAATTTTTCCACAACTAACCTCAACTCACTGATTCTAATTAATTAATTGAAATAATTAATCTTGAACAAACAATAATTTAAGCTATTAAAGTATAAATAACTCTTATAATTAAGAGTTATCAATAATTAAGGAAGAGGCAGGACTCATAGAGGGAAGTGGCGTCATTACCAGAATTTGGCCGCGAATATAACTATAACTTTAATTCAATCCCATGAGAAAGGTAATAACGTATCCAGATTGGCTGTGCGTAATGAGAGGTTGAACGCCACCATTGTTACTTTGATGTGCACGAAAGAACTCACACAATTCTTCCCAAAGAGCTTTGATTTTGGCGTATACACGCTAACAGATTGTGTGCACTTCGTGCAACTAACGAACTCGCGACGAAGTTGAAAAATCCGCAGACCGTTCAATTGACAAAGTCATTCCTCAAGATCTAGGCAAATGTCTATTGTCGTAGAGGCATAGATGACGCTGATAGCCAATTCCTTCAAAATCAAGTTGAGCAGCCACGACAAAATGATATTGTTTGCGCAAGGCCTCCGAGAGTATGTTGTGTCATCTTCTGGAGGCGAAGGCAAAGACCCATCTACAAAACCTAGGTCATTCTTGGAGCTAAGCGCCCACACAATGGCACGACCCCAAGATCCGAAGTTGCAGCTATCATTAGAAAGAATATTGGTGACAAGCACTTGGCTAAGATTGTCAGAAGAGTGGATGTAAAAAGGATTCATTTGATTCATCAGATATTCCATGGCGTGAAAGGGAAAGAGAAATCAATGAAAAAATGCAATGAAGTTGAGACGGGGTCACAAAATTGATGATGATGAAGCACACGATTGGTGGTGATGATGATAAATTTGTGATCGGTGATGGTGAAGTGCACTCAAGAAAGGAGCAGTGATGGAGTATAACAAACTTCCGATACCATCTTAACTATCTGGGACATACTCCCTCTGGTCCAGTTTATAAGAGAAAAATCATTTTTTAGGTTCATTCAATAAATGACGTATCTAGTATATAATATAGACTAAATACATCATTTATTGAATGAACCTAAAAAGTGATTTTTCTCTTAGAATATCTTTCTCGAAAAGAAGATTTTCTTTCATTTTCTTAGAATAAATAATAGAATGTGCAAATCAGCTTATTTACAAGCATAAAACTTAACAACCCAATAACTAGAGTTGAATATAAAAAAGAGATAATTAAAGGTATAATAGCAATAAATAAAAGGCCAAATTTCCTAGCAAAATCTTTTTTTTTACCAAAAAAAAGAAGAAGATAATAACCAAAAAGTTAAAATTGGATAGATAGATATTAAATGGATTTGCATCACCTCCATATTTAACTTTTAACTTAGGTTCTGTTTGGTAAAAAGTAGCGGATAGCGGATAAGCTAGCGGATAGCGGATAAGCTAGTTGATAGCAAATGGACGTGTTTGGTAAAACTAGCGGTTGAACAAACTGATAAGTGTAAAATGACATAAAAGGACATATTTATTTAATTTATGATTACATTTATTTAATCAATATAAAATGTAATAACAAAGAAAGATGATGTAACAAGGAATCATTAACAAAGAAATAGTACCAAAACACATAATCAGAATAGCAACACAATGGCTATGACATTCATAGGTTTCACGATAAAAGCAAAATTAAAACAAAAGAGCAAAAGAGTAAAACAAGAAGGAATAGAAAGAAAAAAAAAAGATGGTGATTTATAAATACCTGGAGATAGAAGAACGTCTGTGCGCAAGGAGAAAATAAAAAAGGCTGCGCAAGTTATTGTAATACTAGGGATTAGGGATTTAAAATTGTTTGGTTTATTTTTTAAAGAGGGTAGAGAAGGAATTCTAAAAAAATAGTAAGGATAAAAATGCCAAAAAAAGTGAGCCGCTACTTCCTATCCGCTAGTGTTTGATAAAACGCTACTTGAAATAGGGTCTGAAAAAACGCTAAACGCTCCCGAAAAACACTATTCGTCAGTGCTTGCCAAACACGTGCAAATTTCATCCGTTAGTCTCATCCGCTATCCGCTAGCGGATGAGACGCGCCAAACAGAGCCTTAGTTATTCTCCATTTTCATTATCCTCCATTAAAACACATTGCCCTTGTTCTTTAGAATGTAAATTTCTTTTTCTCTCTCATTTTTAATGGTTTAGATTCCACTTGAGAAAAATTAAGAAAATTTCCACTTGAGGAGATTTTTTTTTTGTCGAGACCAGGGTATATACCGCCGAACGCAGTGACTAATTCCCTCGCTGATGAGGAGATCTAAATCTGATACTATCAGATACATTCATATTAATCCTATAAATGAAGTAAATATTTTTTTATGTGTTATTGTTGTGCAATATCTACCAACCTTGTTAGTGAGTAATTTACGTCGAGAAACCTAACTAACCACGAATACCAACTTTATGGGTTTGTGTGGGATTCATAAGTTTTGAGGATAGGTTCTTTTAAATTGGATTTTTGAGAAAACGTGTTTATGATATTGAGGTATATGGTTGATGATGGTGTTATGCATCTTGTAAAACCCTTTAAATGAAAGCAAGAAACTAGAGAGGAAAAGAGGAGTGGAGATTGAGAGAGAAGAGTTCAATGGGGAGCTCACGTCGTAGTTCGTCAGTGCAAATAATGACCATAAAAGAAGCCCCTATACTTCTAATTCATCTAGATCTTCCATCCTCAAGAGATTGTATTTTCTTCGTAAATAAATACCGTAACTATAGTGTAAAGAATGTAAAGTGTTTTGTCACCGACATCATCCTCTCACATAAAATTTGTTTATAAAAATAAAAATTCAAGTCTGTCAAAAATAAAAATTCAAGCACTTAATTAAAATTTGATTGCTATAAAATAAAAATTAGAAAAATGATCATGGTATTGATATTGGTATTAATTGATGGGGAATCAACACATAAACGTAATAACAGAGAAATATGCAGTGGAAATAAATTCCCCAAACTTGCAACGTAATAACAGAGAAATATGCAGCGGAAATAAATTCCCCAAATTTTTTAAACCCAATCCTCAACTCTGATGTAGTTGGGCTGGGTGGGGTGCTTTTGTAGTTTCCCTTCCTCGCTGGGCCTAGGCCCATTTCCCTCATCAAAAAAAAAAGAGATTTATTTCAAAAGAAAAACTTTAGTCCCACTTGGAAGCAAGTAGTAGCGACTTGAATTGAGTTTGTCGATGTAATTTTTTATTTTTAAATATATACTCCCTCTGTATCTATTTGTAAGTAAAAAAATCACTTTTTAGATTCACTGAAAAACTGATGTATTTGGACTACATTATAGTCCAAATACATCAACTTTTCAGTGAACCTAAAAAGTGATTTTTTGCTTATAAATAGGTCCCGAGTGATGGGAATCAACACATAAACGTAATAACAGAGAAATATGCAGAGGAAATAAATTCCCCAAACTTGCAAGAATCTATGAGGAGCAACACCGAATACGTGCCGGCAAATATAACGAGAATAAAAACGCACAATGAACACCGATATTTTTAACGTGGAAAACCCCTCAAAGAAAGGGTAAAAACCACGGGTCGTCCAGACCAAAGAAATAGCTCCACTATGATCAAATATGGTTACAAGAGAGTCTCAAACAATAAGCACAAACTGTGCCAACAAACAACCAAAAACAATAAAGCTCAAACGCTTACAAATTTGAGAAGATGAAGATGAAAATACCCAAACTGCAGCTTCAGTGCGAAGCCAATATCTCTCTCCTCAGAACTTGTTTCGAAGATCCGAACGGTGAAAGTGTATAACTATATCTCACGAACCTGCTGTCCAAAAACGAAGACAATCCAACGGTTAACGAAACCGGAATCGCAATTTTAAGGTGACAGGTTTGAGAAAAACGGGAATTGTTTTCTCTCTTCTTTTCTCTCTCTTTGGTGGCTGCTCTAATCCGAAATTCTCTCTCTCTCAACCCTAAATTAATCCTCTCCACTTATAATAAGTGAGAAACATAATGGGCTAAATTATTTGGGACTTTATCCACATAGGAAGGGAGCCCAATACCCAACATATCTCCCCCTCACAACTATGTGGAGGTGATCGCCAAACCGGCGATATCACAACAGATTTGGAACTTTCCTCTCGGCAAAGCCTTGGTCATCATATCTGAACCATTATCATCAGTATGAACTTTAGCTAACTCCAACAACTTAACATCCAAAACATCACGTATCCAATGATACCTCACATCAATGTGTTTGGACCTATTATGAAAAGTCGGATTCTTACCAAGATGAATAGCACTTTGACTATCAACAAATAAGAAATATTTGTCCTGAACATAACCAAGCTCCTGCAAGAATTTCTTCAACCATATCAACTCTTTGCATGCTTCGGTAATGGCTATGAACTCTGCCTCAGTAGTAGACAATGCTACACACTTTTGCAACCTAGACTGCCAAGCCACAGCTCCCCCTGCAAACTTAATCATATACCCCGAAGTGGACTTCCTGGAATCAATATCTCCAGCCATGTCTGAGTCGGAGTACCCCACTAATGTGGGATTGTCACCTCCAAAACAAAGCCTCATACAAGTAGTACCACGAAGATACCTCAAAATCCACTTCACAGCATTCCAATGCTCTCTACCTGGATTTGACAAAAATCTACTGACTGTACCAACAGCATGCGCAATATCTGGTCTTGTACACACCATTGCATACATCAAACTACCCACAGCAGACGCATAAGAAACTCGTTCCATATTAATTTTATCATCTTCATTGGAAGGACTTTGTTTAGAACTCAATTTAAAATGAGTAGCAAGATGAGTGCTTATCGCCTTAGAGTTTTCCATCTGAAATCTCTGCAACACTCTTTCAATATAGTGCTCTTGTGATAGCCAAAGTTTCTTCTCCTTTCTGTCACGCATGATTTTTATACCAAGAATCTGTTTAGCTGCTCCCATGTCTTTCATGGCAAAAGATTCGCCCAACTGCTTCTTTAACCTGTTAATCTCGGAAATATTTTTCCCTACAATAAGCATGTCATCAACATATAACAACAGGATAATGAATTCATCATTAGAAAAATTTCTAACAAAGACACAATGATCAGAAGTAGTCTTTTTATATCCTTGGCCACACATAAATGACTCAAGCTTCTTGTACTACTGCCTTGGAGTCTGCTTCAAACCATATAGACTCTTTCTTAGTCTACACACATAGTCTTCCTTACCTTCAACAAGAAAACCATCAGGTTGTTTCATGTAAATTTCTTCCTCCAAATCACCATGAAGGAAAGTTGTTTTTACATCCATTTGCTCTACCTCTAAATCTAGAGTAGCCACTAAACTCAACACGGTTCTAATAGATGACATCTTTACCACAGGTAAGAAAATTTCATTAAAATCAACACCCTTTCTTTGACGGAAACCCTTCACTACTAATTTGGCTTTATACCTTGGAGAGTTAGAGTTACTCTCATGTTTCACTCTATAAATCCACCTATTTTCCAAAGCCCTTTTACCTTTTGGCAACTTCACCAAATCATAAGTGTGATTATCATGCAATGATTTCATCTCATCATGCATTGCATCCAGCCACTTGTGACTTTCTTCACTCTCCATGGCCTCTTGAAAATACTCAGGTTCCCATTCATCAGTCAGTGTCACATACTCATCAGAATTGTACTTTGTAGATGGTTGTGTTTCCCTGCTAGACCTTCTAAGTTGAACTTGAGATGATTCAGAAGCATCACCAAAATTCTCATCTTCTGACATCTCATGTTCCTCCTCATCATTATTAGCTGGAATATTTAACTCATCTTCAAGTTGTTGATCATCGACATAATCATGATGCTCACCATTTTGAACATTACCATCAACACTATCCAAACATTGAATAGGCAACCGAACTGGATCAACATCTGACAAGTTGACATCTTTCTTGGGTGTAGTCTTCTCCACCTTATCAATGTCTTCAATAGTTTGGTCTTCCATGAAAACAACATCACGACTTCTGAGAAGCTTTTTCCCTATAGGATCATACAACCTATAACCAAATTCATCTTGACCATAAGCAATGAAAATACATTGTTTTGACTTTGCATCCAACTTGGATCTTTCATCTTTTGGAACATGCACAAAAGCCTTAAAACCAAAGACTCTCAAATGATCATAATTGACATTCTTCCCAAACCATATTTTATCTGGAACCTCGCTATTCAAAGCAACAGCAGGACTGAGATTAATAACATGCACAGCTGTGTATAGCGCCTCACCCCATAAGTGTTTGGGCAACTTAGCTTTAGAAAGCATACACCTCACTCTCTCAACTAGTGTTCGATTCATCCTCTTTGCTAAACCATTTAACTGAGGAGTTTTAGGAGGAGTCTTTTCATGTGCAATACCCTGCTGCTTACAGTAATCATCAAAGGGTCCACAATACTCACCACCATTGTCGGTATGAACACGTTTCAACTTTTTACCTGTCTGCCTCTCAACCAAAGTATGGAATTGTTTGAACTTCTCCAACACTTGGTCTTTTGTCTTCAAAGCATAAACCCATAATTTCCTGGAACAATCATCAATAAAGGTAACAAAATAAAGTGCACCACTACAAGATTTTACCTTAAGAGGGACACAAACGTCAGAATGCACAAGTTCAAGTAGCTCTGACTTCCTAGAGGGATGATACTTTTTGAACGATACTCTAGTTTGCTTACCAGCCATGCAATGAGAACATTTATCCAAATCTGCATTCTTCAAACCTAGAAGCACATCATTTTTTGCTAAAACGTTTAACCCCTTTTCACTAATATGACCAAGCCTACGGTGCCACAAAGATGCTTCCATATGCACAGCATTTACACTGTCTATAGAAACCATAGCTTTTGTCCAATACAGTTTAGAAATTTTCTTCCCTCTAGCCAAAACCAAGTTACCTTTGCTGAGTTTCCACTTTCCACCACCAAAATAATTATCATAACCACAATCATCAAGCATAGACACATAAATAAAATTAAAGCGAACATCGGGAGCATGTTTGACTCCTTTAAGCAACAACTTCAGTCCCGTGTTGGTTTGCAAACAAACATCACCAACACCAATTACCTTAGATACACCATCATTACCCATCCTCAACACTCCAAAGTCGCCTGGAGTATAAGATGTGAAGAACTCCTTCTTAGGTGTAACACACAATGTAGCACCAGTATCAACTATCCACATGCTCTCATGTGACACAAGATTAACTGTCTCATGATCACAGATAATAATAAGGTCATCACCAATAGTAGCAGTAACACGATCATCATGATCATCATCATGATCCCTTGATTTATGCTTACCTTTCTTGTCTTTATTCTCCCTCTTCCTCTGAAAACAATTCTTTAGTATGTGCCCTTTTTTGTGCCAATGGTTGCATTCCACATTTTCATAACGAGACTTGGACTTGCTTCTGCTCTTCTCTCTACCACCCTTCGATTCCTTTCTCTGAGTACTTCTCCCCCTATTTTTTGTGACAAATACCTCGGATTGAGATGAAGAACCCTGTGCCTTCCTTCTCATCTCCTCATTAAGGACACCACCTTAGTCGTTTCCAAAGAAACAATACCATTAGGAGCAGAACTCGTTATAGAAACCCGAAATGTCTCCCAAGAATCTGGTAAAGATAATAATAGAAATAGTCCCAAAAGCTCATCATCAAACTTGATACCCATTCCTGACATTTGATCAAGAAGCCCTTGAAAATCACTCAAGTGATCCGAAATAGAAGTCCCCTCCTTATACTTCAAACTTATGAAGCTATTCAACAACAACAATTTATTATTCCCTGGTTTAGAGGCATACAAGGACTCTATCTTCTCCCACAAGGTTTTTGCATTAGTCTCATTAGCAATATGATTATAAACATTATCTTTTACATATTGGCGAATGAAACCACATACCTGTTGATGTTCAAAATCTCATTCTTCGGTTGATATAGAATCCGGCTTTATCTTACCAAAAAATAGGAAGATGCATTTTCTTCACAAACAATAAATCTTTCATCTTGCCCTTCCACAAATGATAATTAGTACCATTCAAAGAAACCATCTTTATATTCATATTTGCCTCCATCATTCAAGCAAGTAAACTAACTCCTAACCAAGAGCTTTGATACCACTCTGATGGGGAATCAACACATAAACGTAATAACAGAGAAATATGCAGCGGAAATAAATTCCTCAAACTTGCAAGAATCTATGAGGAGCAACACCGAATACGTGGCAACAAATATAACGAGAATAAAAACGCACAATGAACACCGATATTTTTAACGTGGAAAACCCCTCAAAGAAAGGGTAAAAACCATGGGTCGTCCAGACCAAAGAAATAGCTCCACTATGATCAAATATGGTTACAAGAGAGTCTCAAACAATAAGCACAAACTGTGCCAACAAGCAACCAAAAACAATAAAGCACAAACGCTTACAAATTTGAGAAAAACAACAAAGCACAAACGCTTACAAATTTGAGAAGATGAAGATGAAAATACCCAAATTGCAGGTTCAGTGCGAAGCCAATATCTCTCTCCTCAGAACTTGTTTCGAAGATCCGAACGGTGAAAGTGTATAACTATATCTCACGAACCTGCTGTCCAAAAACGAAGACGATTCAACGGTTAACGAAATCGGAATCGCAATTTTACGGTGACAGGTTTGAGAAAAACGGGAATTGTTTTCTCTCTTCTTTTCTCTCTATTTGGTGGCTGCTCTAATCCGAAATTCTCTCTCTCAACGCTAAATTAATCCTCTCCACTTATAATAAGTGAGAAACATAATGGGCTAAATTATTTGGGACTTTATCCACATAAGAAGGGAGTCCAATACCCAACATTAATATACTCCAACCGGCTACTGCTAGCGTGCCGTATTAGTAGTGGAGGCGCAGCCTATCATGTTTTTTTTTGTACCAGAATATGTTACTTATATGAACATCAATTAGGTTTTTTTTTTTATATTTATTTATCCATATAAATAAGAACGCATTTTTTGCTTCCACTTTGGTAGTTGGTGCTAGTGCTAACTCTCCGCCGATGGATGTGCACCACGACAAGATGCCGTTAACATCAATAGTTGTCTGAATTGCATCTTCGTCTTGCCGCCCCATTCTAACACTTTTTTTATGCGATCTCTTCAACTTTACCTTGTTCCCACTTCATCATATCAGCTTAGTAGATTCTGAATTTCCAATTCTATCTATTCTTCGTCTTCTAAACGCTGCACGTTACTTTACTCTCTTGACTGGTATGATTATTTTTTCTTAATTATTTGCAAACTGATTTTTTTTTACTCTTCATCTAATGTGATAGTAGGTGTGTAGTTTTACCTCTTTATATTATTTCTTACTTCGCCAACCACTTTGGAATTTATAGCCATCTCTGCTTATTTTATGTTTGTTATTATACACTTCTTCAATTTGAAGTAGTCAGCTTGAAAATGTCATGTCTGTTATTATTTTTATGTTAATTTCATATGCCTTTCTTCAGCTATGAAGTTGCCAAGCACGTTCATAATTCACCAAAACATGTTTTTTCCCATCTGAACATAATTTTGAATGTTCCTTGGAGCTGACTATTCTGATTTCTGAATGATTTGTTTGTTTTATAAAACCTCACAGTTTGCTGAATCAAATGGAACACGAGAAAGCCCCTATCTTGGAAGTAAATTCTATGCAAGAAATTGAGATACCCATTGCTTCTGACAAGCTTGAACTTCTTCCTATGAAAACAGTGACATCTTGCAATTCTGTTTGTCGTTTTTCCAGACAGCAAAACAGTGTTGTATCATCAAATGAGGCAGCAAAGTCAGCAAAGAAACTTTCCTTACTCATAGTTTTCTATGCCATTGTTATGGTTGTTGAAGTTATTGGGGGTTTAAAATCTCACAGCCTAGCTGTCATAAGCGATGCTGCACACTTGCTTTCTGATATAGCGGGTTTCGCTATCTCTCTCTTTGCAGTGTGGGCTTCAGGTTGGGAGGCAACACCTCTTCAATCTTTTGGATACAATCGTCTTGAGGTTTTGGGTGCCCTTTTATCAGTGCAGTTAATTTGGTTCATATCTGGTTTTTTAATATATGAAGCAGTGGGTAGACTTGTTCACCAAAATGCCAGGGCGAATGGAAAGCTTATGTTCCCAATTGCAGCATTTGGGTTTGTTCTTAACTTTATCATGGTTGTATGGCTTGGTCATGATCATACTCATCATCATGGCTTTGGAAACTCAGATCATGATCATGATCATGGTCATGGTCATGGTCATGGTCATCATCAATGCTGCGGAGACTCGCATAAGGAACTACCTAAAATAACTGATGAGGAGAAACTTACCATGCTTCCAAGTAGTCAAAGAAATATAAATCTCCAAGGGGCTTATTTGCATGTCATGACTGATATGATTCAATCCATTGGAGTGATGATTGCCGGGGGCATAATATGGGCTGAACCAGAGTGGTTTATGGTTGATCTTTTATGTACTATCATATTTTCTCTTTTATCCTTAAGTACTACTCTACCCATGCTTAGGAATATTTTTGGCATTCTGATGGAGAGGACACCGAGTGAGATCAATCTCATTCAGCTGGAAAATGGCCTTAAAAATATCAAGGGAGTGCAGGAGGTTCATGACTTGCACGTTTGGGCCATAACAGTTGGAAAAAATTTTCTATCTTGTCATGTAGTGGCTGATCCTGGCATCAGTTCAATTGATTTACTTGCTACGATTAAGGATTATTGTGAAAAAAGTTATCGAATACAACATGTAACCATACAAATTGAGTAAGGTATTCTTTTATGTTCCTTTATTTTGTCATGTTAATTGTTCTTGAATGCATCATCATATAGATTCACAACGAATTCTGATTGTATGCAGTCACCAATCACCAAATTGGTGCACTAATGCAAGTGAGTATATCTAGGCCGTTTGAAATTGATCGGACAGTCTAGATTTTAACTTCTAAATCTGATTTAAAATATAAGGTTAAGATATAAACTGTCTAATCAGATTCGCTGACTGCGTGACTCCATCTGTTAGAGACCGCACAAACCCAATCCATTCATAGGATCTTCTTTTCTGTCACGACTTTAAACAACTGAAATACTTGAAAATATAAAGACTTCAAGGTCCTAACTCTTTCATAAAATGCAGCCATTTAAAAGAAAATTGTTTTCCCTTTAGTTGATAAATTAAGCTACCTTTTTAGCTTCACCAGTTTAAAGTTTAAACTGCACTTGCATTCATGATTTTGCAAATGAGACGCATGCTTTTACCTCCAAAAGTAGCTAATGGGATTTATATGCTAACAAAGATATTGCAAAGTGGCTGTTCATATATTCTTCTGGTCAAGCAAATATGAACAACCAATTAACAAAAGACGGAAGCTGATTATAATCTTACATGACCTCCCTTAAACGTCAGTTTCCCATTAACCACGCTATATCATCAATATGTCAGTTCAAATATTACATCAAAACAGAGAAATTATCACATAACAAAAGAGATAACCGAAAGAAACTAGCAACACTATTGTTTTGAAGCTTCCACATGCTTCCTCATCGCAACTCAACCAAGTAAATGTACTCTACATGTTTCTCTCTCACCCACAAAGAAGGAAAAATAATAAAAAAGAGAAAAGAGAAAGGGGCAAAAACCGAATTGGGGAAAAAAAATACTATCTGCTAGTAATGATTGTACTTCAAATGTCACATTAAGTTGAACAGCAGCCTTTCTTTGTATTGCCTGATGCATCTGCAACATTGATGGTGGTTCCTTGGCCAGGAAGTGAGGTGCCAGAAGTTGCTTCCTGAGCTGCAAGTGCTTTTTTGCTTACAATGTGATAAATCTCTGTCAATATGGTTTGGAATGCCTTCTCAATGTTGGTTGCTTCCAGTGCAGATGTCTCAAGAAACGAGAGACCTTCCTTCTCTGCCAAAGCTTGACCATCATCCTCCGAAACAGCTCTAAGATGGTTCAAATCAGATTTATTTCCGGCCATCATGATAACAATATTAGAATCCGCATGATCCCTCAATTCACGCAGCCACCTTGAGACATTGTCAAAGGTTTGCCTCTTAGTTATGTCATATACAAGGAGAGCACCAACAGCTCCTCTGTAATAGGCACTTGTAATGGCACGGTACCGCTCCTGACCGGCTGTGTCCCAGATCTGTGCCTTAACAGTCTTCCCCTCTACCTGTGGAGGAAGGAAGATAAACAAACAATCATTAGTAATACTTTCATACAAACAAGGATTCTTAAAACACTCTCTGCACTGTCATACAAACAAGGACTCTTAAACAATCTCCGCATATCATCTTAGGCTGTGTTTTTTAAGATTTTCGGTCAAATTCCAGTGAAAACCTCGGTTGGGTTGGGCAAAGTCTATGAGTATGAAGCTTCTAAAAGAATTAACAAATTTGTCTTGGAAATTGTATTTTTCGAGTCTGCAGTGAAACAATCTAAGCCAAATAGGCTCTTAATTGAAAACAACTTCAACACTAAAATATTTACTTTCAACATCTGTCATATAATATTAGTTTCAACTTTCAAGTTTAACACTCAAGATCAGTGAATTCCGAATATTTGGAAATTGGCATCCTTAGGCACAAAATCTGAGTTATCATAAGCTATCCATGTTAAGGTTAGACAAATCAAGCTTAGATTTCAATCTATTTATCATGATGATATGAATTTGAGTGCTCTGGAGTCTGGACTTGATCATACCACTCAATGCTAAAATCATTCCTCTCAAAGGTACCTAGTCTTACTTGATGTTCCACAGAAAAGGATCTAAGCTATAATTTCCAACATTCTAACCAATTAACACTTTGGAAAACAAAAAAAAGTAAAAAATAGAGAAAAAAAGAAGTAACCATAATCGAACAGCTAAGAATGCAAACAACTTACAAAATCCATAAATCAAAAGAGTAAAAGACCAATCAGCAAAGGCACGTGTTATGTTAACGCATTCAGTGGAGCGATGGAAAAGCAAGGAAAGAAAGGGGAAGTGCAAGTACCTGAAGGGTTCTGGTGGCAAATTCAACTCCGATAGTAGATTTGGACTCCAAGCAGAACTCGTTTCGAGTAAACCTGGAAAGGATGTTGGATTTTCCCACACCAGAATCCCCGATCAAAACGATCTTGAACAGATAATCATACTCGTGGTCCACCCTATGCGCCATAGATCTTCTCTTCGATCTCTTCAATTAAATCTACCAGATCCAATTCCAAACAACACATACACGTATTCAATTCAGATCCAAATCTAAGCCATAAAAATAAGGAAACACGCACGAAACGAAGAAACAGATCTAATAACAGAATCGGAAAGTAAAAGAACTCACCGAGAGACGGATTGACCGATAAGAAAGAGCAACGAATTGAGAAATGAATGCGTTTGATGAAGTTATCAGTCGTTGGCTAGCGAACTCAGGTGAATGAGAAGCGGTAGTAGGGGAAGGTTCGGATAACCGAACGAACCGCAGGGAAATTCACCGGAGAAGGGGTGGAGGCTTTTTCAGAGGAGAGTGGCGGAATTGGCCAATAGGAGAAAACGGAAATATCGATGAGTGAGAAAGCACTTGGAAGTGGAACGGCAAATAAATAAGGTTCATTTTATTCTATTCAAAAAACGTTTAAAAAAATGGTTATATTCTTTTTTAATTATTGGTTGCGGTTATTTTATTTATATATATATAGGGGAGGAACGGTGTCGTGTTGGGGGAATGGAATAGGACAAAGTCCGTGTAGGTTGAAAGCTGAGTATAGGCCGTGGCAAGCTGGCAGGTTGTAGCATGATGAAATTGTAGTACACATACAACTTACGAGGTGTCATTGCCAGTTTGTTTAACAGGCTTTTCTTTGTTGGCTGGCGTGTTTTTTGTTATTCTCTTCTCTTCTCTTGTGATTGCTAGCTGACCAATCATAACCTTACTCCGTCAAAATAAGGGGAACCTCAGCTAATTGACCATCTTTGTTTATTTTGTTAGCCATATGGAATATTGAATGAATATGGAATACCATAAGAAAATTATGTGTCTTCAATCTTCTCTTCAATTGTGTGTGTTGTTGATTGGAGTGCTAAGTGAAATTTTCATAATAGTAAAGGTTCTCTATTCAAGAAAGAGTAGTAGATACTTTTGCTAAATCTATGGTCGGTAGAATCACTCTTGCTAAATCTGTGGTGCAAGTCATGCCCACTTATGTTATGCAATCCAGTGTAATTTTTAGAGGAACTTGTGATGAGATTGACAATCTTTGCAGAAGCTTCATATGGGGGGATGATGAAACTCGCAAGAGTGTGCACTTAGTGAGTTGGGGCAAGGTGTGTAAACCTAAAAAGGAGGGTGGTCTTGGCTTGAGATCAACTAGGGTTGCTAATTCTGCCTTTCTTATGAAAGGGTTGTGGGATTTCTTGCTCCAATTTGTACAGTTTGTGGTGTTCCCATTTTTGGAGTAAATACAAGTGTGATTGGAGAACTTTTCCTAAGAGACTCCAATAGGAAAGACTCTAACTTGTAGAATGGGTTGGTCAATTCTTGGGAGATGTTTAGAGACTACTTGAGTTGGGAAGTTAACAATGGAGAAGACACACGGTTCTGGACTGAAGTTGGATCCCTAATATTGATATTATGGCTTCCTATTGTTCTATACCTATTAGTGGAGATGATTGTCAACTTACTATAAGGCACTTCATCAATTATGGCAGAGATTGGAATTGGGGTCTGTTGGAAAATATTCTTCCCCATGGAATCATAGAAGCTATAGCAAACTACCCCCCCAATCAATTCTTCAAGAGGAAGATGAGTTCACCTAGGGGGTGAATCCTGATGGTTCATTCTCTACTAAATCACCTTACAATGCCCTGATAGGTGGTGTCACTAACACCCATATGCCCAATTTCAATTACATATGGAAATGGAAGGGTAATGAACGAATTTGTACCTTCCTCTGGAAACTTAGTCAGGAAGCCCTGCTAACAAATGTTGAGAGACAACGAAGGATCGTGGCCACTGCTAGCAATTGTCCATTTTGTGCTAATGAAGATGAAACTTTTCTTCACCGATTCAGAGACGTCTGTATCAGTAATGTTATTTGGAATTGCTTTAAAGTCAGAAAACAGGGTCAATTTTACAATCAATCTAATTGGCTTCTCTGGCTTAAAGACAACCTGAAACAAAGAGAAGAAAGAAATGAGGAACCACACCGGTCCATTCTTTTTGGTGTCACACTTGATTTTCTCTGGAGAAACAGAAATGAGTTCATTTTTCCTCAGAAAACTTACATTACTCAGGCGACAATTATTCGAATTAAGAACCAAGTGGATGTGATTGTGAGCTGCATGATTCACAATTCCTCAGTTCTTCCTCAGATCCACCTCGCTACGGAAGACTGTCGTGATTGTTAGTATTCACTTTCGCCGGAGTTCTTTAAGCTTAATTGTGATGGATCAGTGCATGATAATGGTAGACTGCAAGCTGTGGGGGAGTTATTCGTGATTCTCAAGGTAGTTTCATGGTTGCTTACACTCTCCGTTTGGACAATTGCAACTCAATTGAAGCAGAATTGTGGGGGATTTTTCACAGGTTAACTATTGCTTGGAACAGAGGTCACCACTGCCTTGAGGTAGAGTCTAGTCACTACAGGAAAAATGCGTTTTCCGGCGGAAGTAATCCGTTCCGCCAGAAATGCACCAAATCCGCCGGAAACGTCACTTTTCCGACGAAAAAATCTGCTGGTAAAACGCTCGTACGGCGGAATTTCTACCGGTAATTTTTGGCGGATTTTTTTCGTCGGTAATAGCCGTTTCCCTATTTTTAAAAAAAAAAACGCCGGAAATTCAAAAAAATCGCTGGAAATAAAAGAAAGATAAGATAGATATGAGAATAAAATAAAGAGTGAAATGAGAGAATAAGAAGAGTGAAGGAGAAAGTTTTATTTATAGGCAATTTCAATCGGTTCCAGCGGAGTTTTTGAATTTTTTGTTTTTAATTTTTTAAACAAAATCCGGTGGATTTTATTTTAAAAATCCGTCGAAAATTTTGAATTTTCTACAGTTTTTTTTTATTTTAAAATTTTAAAAATCCGCCGGAAATGTAGTTATGAAAATCAAATCCGTCGGAAATACAATGTTTTCCGTCGGAAATGTACCGACGGAAAAAATCCGTCAGAAATGCCAAATTTCTACCGGAACCGTACCGGCGGAAAAAATCCGCTGGTACTACGCGAATTTCTTGTAGTGGGTTCTTCTGAAGCCATCGATCTGATTCTGGGAGAAATTACTGTTGATCATCGTCTTCGATCTCTAGTTCATTATACACGTGAGGTTGGTTAAGGTGAATTAATGATAAGATGGAGGAAAGTGAACAGGCTTGCGAACACTGTTACTAGACAGAAACATGAAGTTTTTGGACATAAATTTTTTTGCCAGTTTTAGTCCAAAATTAATGTAATTCCACCTTTAAATTTAGATTCTAACAATAAAATAACTACTTTAAGTGAACTTAAGTTCAAATAAGAGTAAAAATGATATTGTCTTAATACATAACCATGCTTAAAATTCACAAACATATTAAAATAAACATCAATCTTTTGCTAAGTCAATACAAGGAGGATCATCTAAATCTAAGGTTAAAGCTTTCCACTATTGCATGCGTGTTGTGAATGGCTTGACCCAGTCCTTTGCTATGTCTTTCTTGTATTTCATCCAGTAGGTATTTGTTAGGGGCATTGGGGAACCTTTCTTCATAACCATATATACAAAGTGCCCCCCTGAAGCATATGTTGAACACCGGTGTCCTGACGTTCTTTTTTATGTAAAATTGGCACAACAAGTTTGCAGTCTCTGGAAAATGCACGCCAAAGCATTAATAATACCATTGTCACAGTCAGTAAGTATGACTTTTGGCAAATCTTCTCGTCTTCTAAACAATCCCCTCTGTTTTTCAAGAATCCATGCAAAGTCCTTCTTCTCCCAATTGACGTAAGCAAATGCAACAGAGAAAGTATGTTCGGTTGATGTGACATCGACAATTTCAACCAATAGATACCTATACCGGTTGGTCTTGTATGTGAAATCAGTCAACAAAACAATGGGAAATGTATTCAAAAGCTCGATCTAGTCTGGATGTGCCCAAAAAATGTCTTTGACAATTGAAGTCCCATATTCGACTCTTTGCCAATACACATATTTTTCACACTCCAAATAAGTCATCAACTGTTGGAGCTCAGTCCTACCCTGACGATTATTCGATCTTAACCTTGAACGTGCATTGTGTATTTGTTTGATATTCAAGTGGTTGTCTATAGGGTACATCCGTACATAGACCTTAGTTCCGCCAAGATTCCATTTGGTGGAATCAAGTTCTTGGTCATTCTAGAAACCACGTCATTCTGTTCCACCGTTAGTCTGTTATTATATGGATGACTTTCACCGTAAGACATTAATGTGTGGTGATAAACTTTCCCTTTAGCGGAAACTTGCACCAGCATTTTATACTCCCCGTAGGAACCAAATGAGCATGCTTGTATTTTCCCGCCTTTTCACAAACCAGTTCACAGAATTCTTTCCCTGACCTCCGTTCATTGTCTGATCGGGATATCACAATAACCATCCCTAGAGTACGTATGACACCCTTTACCCCGAAAGTAATTATAGATGAAAAAATCCGGAATACGAGTAAATTTGTTTTTTCAAATCAAATTGTCAATCTATTTTCGAAATACCTTTCGCAAGTAGAAGATGTCAACCAACTCCTTAAATCATATAAACATGATTTATACTAACATTAATGACTAAAGCCATAAAACATTTATTTTAATACAGTAACCGAAAATGACCTGAAATATAATATTGAAAATACAACCCAAATCCCGATGTCACATAATCAGAGCAATAAACCTTTAATCAATTTAATAAAAATAAAGTAACATCAATGTGGGGTGTCCTACTTCAAGTCACTGGGTGATCGTAGAGACCACATCTTCACCGCTGCCCGATCATAGAAGACTGCTCCAACAACACCTGGAATTCGATCTAAAAAATGGTGCACAAGTGAGAAAGAGCGTCCAAACCATATAAGGAATATAAGACCGAAACTAAAATTGCAAAGACTACCACAATCCATCAAATCAACATCAAACAGTCACTCTCAAAAGAGTGATAAACACAACATGCCACAAAGTGAAGCCACAGAGGGCTCGTACATAAGGAGCAATGAGATCGCATCACACCGTAACAGTCACGACAGTATATATGACAAACACAACCTGCATGCCATGTCAATCATCAACTAAGATCATCATCCTCAACGAACGGCAAATACCACCACGGGGAATCCAACAAACATGCCACGCGTGCACGGTCGTTCATCAACTATTGTCATCATCTTCAATCTGGTGCAACGTCGAGAATATCCTACCCACTACTCCGCGATAAATCTGGATCCATCTAACTCTGGGTAAGCGGATGAAGTGCCCTCACATCCCGGGAAATAGATAGAGTCTAGTCAGGGTACCCAAGTAGTTTGTGGAACGCCCCAACAATGCCCCGCTTAAAACCTCCCCCTGGGCCTACCCGCAAGGCCGATCGTGGCCATCTCTATTACTACTCCCATAATCGTTTGCTTACCACCCCACCTATCATCATCCCTACCATCCTTGAGGTACGGCTCGCCCATACTGCGACGAGTCCTTGCTCATACTGCAACAAGGTTCCTCCTATACAATCTTGAACTATTGAGGTACGGCTCGCCCATACTATGACGAGTCCTTGCCCATACTGCGACAAGGTTCCTCTTGCAATCATCAACTTTTAAGGTACGGCTCGCCCATGCTGCGACGAGTCCTTGCCCATGCTGCGACAAGGTTCCTTCAACAGATCTCGATCACGAAGATACCGCTCGTCCATACTGCAACGAGTTCTTGCCCCTGCTGCGACAAGATTTTTCATCACGAACTTGTTTGTTAATCATCGACGAAGGATAACTTGCCCATTGTGCGACAAGTCTCCGATAACAATACCCATAAAACCAACCAGCAATCACAATCAAACATGAGCGTCAAGTCACTCAACAATTTTAACGACTCCAAGTCGAACTCGGCTACACTAATCGATGCTAATGTATCAATCTAGATCTTGCACAATTTTAACTTCGTATCAGTTAAACTTATCTATCATTCTTAGCCAGGAGCATATTAGACACTAACTAATCCTTTAAATCACACAACTAAGTCTTCTTTCTATCTTGAGTTATTATAATAAATTATGAAGAACTCTAAGGTGTTATCTACTCCTCCTGTATTCATTCAATAACCTCGACATATTATCTACAACCATCCAAATAGTAAAATTACAGGCATCCCAAATATTTACAGACATTTCAGTTATTACAGTCATCCGAAATAATTACAATCATCCAAATTACTTATAGGCATTTAAATTATTACAATCATTCAAATTGAATAAATAATAAACAATTAAATACAGGAAAATAGGAATAGCGGTAATCAATACTATTATAGTCCTATCCCCTATTCCCCATATAGAATAGAAACCATTTCCCCCGTACCTGTTATCAAACAAAAATTGTAGTATCGTCGAATGGAGAACAAACTTGTCTACAAAAATCAATTTAGCACCAAACGAGTACACACAAATTTACAGATCACTCGAGAAGCGGAAAACAGCTGAAAAAATATAAAACTAGTTCTAAATAATTTTTGGAGATTATTAAAACTGAAATGAAATTAAAACAGAACAAAAAGAGTGACCGAAAAATGTCTCACCGAGACGGCGGGTTACGAGGGGTCCGACGTCAACTTCATTGAAACGCAAAAGAAACTGGTGCTTTCCGAAGGTTTCGACGCAAGGAATCTAAAAACGACGTCCGTTTTTTGAAACAACGACTGTGGTGGCCGAGAAAGGCAAAATACAGTTCACCCATGGATATAATACGCGTCAATTGGTGCTGTGTTTGGAGGAATGGAGGTCATAAACGAGTTCGTTGGTCGATCTCGAGTTTGCTCATGAAATTTGGGAGTCAACCGCGATCTATAGATGAAACTACCGTAGGGAGAAGGTTGGAGGCGAGGGTTTTGGAAAAGCCATGTCTGTGCGGAACTGATGTAAGGGACAATGAACAGTAATTTAAAATCTATCTATCTACTATAGATTTATACCAATTAACCTCCAATGAAATTATCTATCGGCTCATTTGAGAAACATGAGTAAAAAATGAGGGTAACATAGTAACTTACATTTAATCAATTATTCCTTTTTATTTTTCTTCTTACACTCTATTTCCTCATTTTCACTTTTCTTACACTCTCTTTCTTCCTTTTTTTCTGTTTCTTCTTACTCTCTCTTTTCTCCAGTTCACTTTTTTATTACACTCTCTTTCTTCCTTTTTTTACTTTACTTTTATTTTCCCCATAAACAATTATTCTCTTTATCCTATCATTTCTCACTTTAGTTTTTTTAACTAAATTTCTAAACTTATACAAATTAGCTACAAAAATGTAAATTAGTCACACTAAATAAAACTATCACCTTTTTAGAAAAAATTGTCCCGTTAAAATTTTAATTTTCTCTCCGAAATCTGTTTTCACTCTTCTGTTTACACTCTTATTGATAATCTACTATCTATTTTTTACTATCTACTATGATCTATTAATCAACTAAAATAATCAATTGAAACTACAAGATAACTGCAATGATATAAAAAAACACACGGGATAACTGTACTGATATATAAAAAAGCACGACATTAATATTTGTCAATGATAATTAATTTTTTTTGAAGACTACTACTACAAACCTACTATCTAAAAAACAAGAAGACTTAATGACTATTTAAACTACTAATTAATATTTAAAACAAATATTTCTTATTGAAAATCAACTATCTAACTTTTACTATCTACTATAGTCTACTAATCAACTAAAATAATCAATTGAAACTATGGCATAACTACACTGATATATAAAAAAACACGGGATAACTGCAGTGATACATAAATAAAACACAGGATTAACATTTGTCATTGATAATTATAATTTTTGAAGACCACTATAAACCTACTATCTAAAAAAAGAAGAAGATTTAATGACTATTTAAACTGATTACTATTTAAAACAAGGGATACATATTTCTTATTGATAATCTACTATCTACTATAGTCTACTAATGAACTAAAATAATCAATTGAAACTACGGGATAACTACACTGATATATAAAAAACACGGGATAACTGCAGTGATACATAAATAAAACACATGATTAATATTTGTCATTGATAATTATAATTTTTTAATACTACTATAAACCTACTATTTAAAAAAACAAGAAGGTTTAATGACTATTTAATCTGATTAATATTTAAAACATATACATATTTCTTATTGATAATCTACTATCTATCTTTTACTATCTATTATAATCTACTGATCAACTCAAATAATCAATTGAAACTATGAGATAACTGCACTGTTATATAAAAAAAATACGAGATAATTGCCGTGATACTTAGAAAAGCACGGGATTAATATTTGCTATTGATAATTATAATTTTTGAAGACTACTATAAACCTACTATCTAAAAAAAAAGAAGGTTTAATGACTACTTAAACTGATTAAATTTAAAACACGGGATAAATATTTCTTATTGATAGTCTACTATCTATCTTTTACTATCTACTAAAATCTACTAATCAACTCAAATAATCAAGAGCTTAAGACATTGGGAGTTGGGGAAAGTAGAAACACATCAAATTAATTGGGAGTTGGGGGAAGTAGAAACACATCAAATTAATCCAATTGAAGTGGTGGAAAACTAACCAAATCTAGTAAATCCTAATAGAAGTTGCGTCTTCGTTTGCAGACAGAAGCTCAAATGATTTGCCATAAATCTATTACGAAGACCTCAAGGGATTTCAAGAGGCATCAAAGGAGGAATTCGGGATTTAGTGTTAGGGATGGTGATGGTGTATTGAAGAAGATGAAGATGGGAAATGTTTTTGTTGTTAATTTTTGTTTTTTAGTTTGTTTATTATTTGGCTAAATTATAGTTTTGGTCCTCCTGTTTTTAAAAATTCAGACATTTGATCCCCCTATTTTAAAACTCAAACATTTAGTCCCCCTATTTTGAAAAATTCAGACATTTAGTCCAAAGAGTGGTTTTTCAATTTTTTTTTGTTGAGTTGGAATTCTGTCAAAAAAACCCGCTGATGTGGCTCTCATTAAATGACGTGGCGCCTGATGTTGGCATCACATGTGGCTGCCACGTCATTTAATGATCCACATATACATGCTATGTCATTAAATTAATAATAAAATATTAAAACTTAAGATAAATAACAAATTAAATTAAAATCAACATAAATTAAAAAAAAACTAAAATCAATTGTTATTGTTCTTCGCCCAGCATCAACAACAACACTTCCAGAATTTCAACAAAATCTCAAAGTCCTCTTCTTCAGAAAAAAGTTCCTCTTTTTTCAATTGTATCAAAAAAATTCCTCTTCTTCAACAACATAATATCATTCCCTTTTTTCAACAACAGAATCTCAAATCCCCATCTTCAACAAACTCAGATTCTCAAAAAGAAGAGAGGGAGAAATCGAATCTGAGATCTAAGATCTAAGATCTGAGTTTGTGAAATCGATTCTGCAACTGTTTTGGCGAGGAAGGAAGATCTGAGATCGAATCTTCTAGATACGAAGGTGAAATCGTCCAGGTTTTAGATACGAGAACGCACAGAATCACAAATCGTCAAAGAAGGAAGATGTTGTTAGATCACTTTTGGGTTTGCGAGTCGAGTGAAATCGGTTCCCTTCTTCCTGGAAATGCAAAATCGGTTCTTCAATACTAATTCTGGGTTTGTGAGTGGAGTGAAATTTTGGATTTTAGGTTTTATAGAAATGGTGGAGTTGCAGAGATAAAGAGGGAAAGAAGAGCAAAGCACGTGAATCGTTTACTGGTTATGCGTGTCTGCATAGATCTCCCAAAGATTTGCTCTTATTAGTTGTTGAAGAAGAGACGTCGCTGGGTTTTTTTACAGAAAGATGTCGCCGTGTTTTTTGATTTAGTGATGAATTTTGAATGGTTTATTAGAATTTAGATTTAGAATGAATGTTTTTTTTGACATGCAAGAGTTCAATTTGATATGTTGTCGCTGGGTTTTAATTGAAGAATTGGGATTTAGATTGAATGTGGTGATGTGTTGTCGTCGCTGGTTTTAACTTTTAACTGAAGCATTGAAGAATGTTTTAATTGAAGAATCATCAGCTTTGATTTAATTTTGTTTTTAATTTACTGTTTTAAATTTTTATTAATTATTTAAATTATTTTAATATGATGCAGCATGTACACGTGGATCATTAAATGACGTGGCAGCCACATGTGATGCCAGCATAAAGCGCCACGTCATTTAACGAGAGCAAAGTCAGCTTTTTTTTTGACAGAATTCCAAATCAGAAATAAAAAATTGAAAAATCTTTCTTTGGACTAAATGTCTGAATTTTTCAAAATAGGGGGACTTAATGTCTGAGTTTTAAAATAGAGGGACCAAATATCTGAATTTTTAAAAACAGGGGGACCAAAACTATAATTTAGTCTTATTATTTTCAGTAGCTTATGTGGCATTAAAATATTGACATGGAAATAAAAATTAGTTGTCAACTCATTAAAATATGACACATAAGCAGTGCCATGTCAGCCCCGTTAGTGGATTTTAACAGTAGGGACTAAAAGTGCAAACGGAAAAAAAATGTAGGGACCAAAAGTGTTCAAAATTTTTTATAGGGACTAAAAACAAAACTCGCTATAAAAGTAGGGACCAAACACATATTTAACCCTAATAATAATGATAAAAAATAATAATAATAATAACAACGACACGGGTGCCATTGCGTTTTTTTATTAATGAACTTAGACATAGTTTAAATAGTCTGAACATTACCCTGTGAAAATAAAGACAAATTTTAAATAGATAAAAAAAGAGTCTCCAATCAAAAATAGATAAATATTAAAATCTAAAAATGTAAAACTATCTTTTAAAAACAATATGTGCATTTATCCGGTGTATTTATATAGCAGTGAAGTATTTTTATATATCGGTGTTTTTATCCCATTTTTTTTAATAGCTCAAACACAAAATAGATTAAAATAACTTAATCTGATCGATTGAAAATAATTGATAAAACAAACAATTACTAAATGAATCACGACACATAAAAATCGGGGTGTTACAATACGCGCAATAAAACAAATATATACAAGCAATTCATCACGAGTATAAAAAGACTTTTCCGGCTTGGATTTAACTCGTATTGTCCACAACCATTGAATCAACTTGGGAGCCACTTTCATCCATATTAGTACCTAAAAAATTGGAAAAAAAAATCAAGCATAGTTGTTAAAAAACAGAGTTTCTACATAATCTGTGCAACAACACGGTTCAGACATACAACTGTTGAACCGGTTCTATGCATGATGGTTCGAACCACCAATAAATAGACAGGTTTGGTGCATGATTGTCCGAACCGGTTCGGACACTGTACGTCCGAACTGAGCTCGATTTAAGCACATTGTAAACACCGAAATGAACCAAAATGCGTGAAAAAAAATTGAAAACTAGCAAATGATATGCTACATACCGTAATATAGATGATAATTGGAAGATGATTTGAGCTAGAGAGGTTAGAGAGATGAGAGGGTGTGGAGTGAGAGTAATGAGAGGTTTAGGGGGTGTGTTGGAGGAGGGACGTGAGTGTTTGAAAGAGTTGGAATTTGATAATTTTAGTAAGAGTATTTTTGTCATTTTATAACGCGAGGAGGTGTCTGTCGAGTAGAGGGGGTTGTACGGAGTATTGGGCTACACGTAGATGGGTTAGTGGGACCGGGCCCTTTTTCCATTTACCCGGTATCACATGCAAACGTTTCCAAACGTGATTTGGAATTTTTGGGTGATCAGAACGGTGGTTCAACGACACGGGGAAGAAGAAGATGAAGAAAGAAGACACAGTGAAGCTTATCAGTGCCGAAGGTTTCGAGTTTATCGTCGACAAAGAAGCTGCCATGGTTTCACAGACAATTCACAACATGCTTACCTCTCCAGGTTTTCTCTTTTTCCATCATTTCCTTATTTTTCCTGCTAATGCAAATTAGGGTTCCAAATTGAAATCAATTCATCTAGGAATACTTGAATAGGATTGTTCAGAGTTCAATTGCCTTTGTGATAGGGAGTTTCGCTGAGAGACAGCATGGAGAAGTTACTTTTCCTGAAATCAGCACCACCATTCTCGAGAAGATTTGTCAGTATTTCTACTGGCATCTTCAATTCGCTAGGTATTTCTCCTCCCCTTGCCTGCACTTTCCCGTTTCGTTGTTCTTATCGTCTTCAATTTTGGCTGAAGTTTTCTATTTTTTATTTTTTTATTTTCATATCGTATTTTGTCGTTGTTGTCCTATTTGATTTCTTGTTTCTACGTGTAATTGCTTCAAACATGCTGTTGAAAGATTTTATTTATGATTTGATGGCTCAATGATCCTTTGTGGTTATTCACCATTTCATCATCTTAGCCCATCTCTAGTGATCCTTTGTACCTTCCATTTTATTCGCGATTTCGGTGTATCATTTGTGAATTTTTTAGTTCAGCATTGAAGGGATGTAGTTTGATCAAGTGCCATGTATCTGTGCGCTTTCTGTAACTTAAGCCCAGATTCAATTTTTGATCTGCCATTGGTTTGCAGTTATTCATATCATATGCCTTTCCTTATCATAATATTCATGTCCTAAATCCCCACTTTTTGTATTCTAGTCGTTAGTGTATCTCATATGCTTAGTAGGTCTTTTGTTGACCTTGGTTTGGATGTTTTTACTGATCATCACTAAGGCAAGGTTTATTGGATGATGATAGAATTGCAATTGAATAGAAATGTTAAAATTGTTGCATGGTCAGTTGGCTCTGTTCGTATTTTCTTTTGCCTACTCTTAATATGACCATGCTATTGTTTAGTTGTTTCAAATTTCAATTTTGTGAAGTATCTTTGTTATATTCATGTGAATCCAGATGCAATAGTAAGTTGTGAACCATTACATAATTACTGCGTCCTACATTTTGGATCGACAATTGATTATTTTATTTATTGTTTGAAAATTACCGGGTGACCTGAAAATATAACCAATCAGCCTTACCGATTTGAGTTGCCATTTGTCCTCAATAATGTTTCGATCCACTGGTCTATGTTTTTAACGCGCGTCGCTGGTGGTGAGATGGAAAATTTCACATTATTTTGTAGTACTTTTCTGAACATTGCTTTGATGTTAGCTGCAAAAATCTGTTTTATGTATTGGAAGTTATATTTTCCTTTCAGATGAAGTTAAGCTCTTTAAAACAATTGTTTTATTTTATTTTTATTTAATTTATGTTCTATCTAAATTGTTGTGTTGATATGAGTATGTCGGTGTTGCTAGTGGAAAGGAGACAGAGTTTCCTATTGAACCTGAGTTAACTCTGGAGTTAATGATGGCTGCCAATTACCTGCATACTTGAGCATAACTATTGACTTCCCAAAGGTTATAGTCCTCTTCTTTTTTTATTGTTGTAACCTTTTGTTATTTCATGGAGTCGGAAATGTTTAATTTTCACAGTAATTGTTATTGTTGTTGAAATCTTCACTTTTTGCTCTTATATGGGTAATGCAGAAAAACTGCTGCTTTGTTGGGATGTTGAGAAATATAAGCTAGCATAGTTGTTGCCATTGTAAACTACATCCTTGCAGCGACTAGAGTATACATGTGACTTATGACTCTGTAATGTAATCTCGTGATTTGATATTTGGACTCAATCTTGTTACACTAGCTCTAGTGATGCTGTCTCTGTCTCTAGCTTTTCTGTTATTCTGTTTCTCTGGCTGTTTGGTTCTGCCAGTTATTCATACTTTGTATAAACTAACCAATTGAAAGGGGAATGGGCAACTGCTTCTTTCTTATTCAACAAGAAAATCCCAATTCACAGTAAAGATTAAGTATGTCGTTGAACGGATTGAAATCCACTGCAGTCAAATAGTCTGCAGCTGATTGCGTTTCCACTATATTTTAAGGTTTTAGTCTTTTCATCACCATAAATATTTTCTTTTATTATTTGTTTACACACGTTTGTTTATGGTTTACCCACTTTTGTGTTGACCGGAGGACCAGCGGTTGATTTCTAACTGCAGCGAAACACAATCTGTTGTTGAACACCTGTCTCCCATTAAGGGTCTGTTTGTTACAGATTAAAAAATAAGTGATTTTGTTGTTAAATAATTTAGAGATTAGTTTTTAGAGATTTTTAAGAAAATAAAAAGTTGTTTTGTGTTTGTGTAACTTACTAAAAATCACTTATTTTAAAAAAATGATTCTTTAAAAAATGATTTTCATAAGAAGCTACGTAAAACAGATTCTAAAAATGAATTTTTTAAGAAAATGATTTTTCAGAAAAGCAAAAACAAAAACAATCAGGATCGCTAAAAATGATTTTCTCATAAAAAAACTGTAATAAACGGGCTCTAAGTGCATTCTTATCTTCGCCTTTTCCTGCGCGATGTATCAATAAAATTAACCATCATCAATTCCTTGAGGGTGTACTTTTAATGACGAATAATATTTGTTTCTCACTTATTCTTGTTGAAGCTACTTTTTTCGCACATGGCCACACAGACTCCTTAAACACCTTAAAGTTGGTTTTGGAAGGAAACCATAATTTCCATATATTTGGTAATGAGATCGCTCTCATTCAAAGAATGCTTGAAAAATTGTTTGGGATGTTCAACTTCACCACACTCTGAGGGTAACCAAAGTGCGGAGTTCTTAGCCAAGATGGGAATATATAGTATCTTGCAACGATACCTCAGTAGTCATCAAACCCCTCCTCGGGTTGGATGCTTTATGTTTTTTTTTTCCTCGTTGATCTCAGTTGTAACAAAAAAAATGTGTCACTTAGACGAGAGGTCTTGGGTCATTGAATTGGAAACTCAGGAAGAAACTGTAAACAAAAAAGTGTCGTGCCCATATACATATGGTGTGCAAAAAATCTGGAATCACACAGCAAAAATATACGTTCTTTGTTTGATTTGAAAAATGTGGAGAGGAATAAACAAAAAAGGTAGTGGGCACATAGCTAAACCTGAAATTCTTGTCTCTTAATAATCAATGAAACAAGTTATCGTCCATAAACAAACTATTTGGGGTTCGTTTATTTTAGATCTAAATAGAATTAATGTTGAGTATAGAAAATTGATTGGTATTGTAATGATGTTCAAAAGTGAGTTTAAAAGAATGTATGCCCGGTAGAATGCACGTTCAAACACATAGAATCCCCTTCCCCATCGAGCATGGCTTATGCACGTGAGATTTGAAACACTTATTTCGTTTATTTTTTTACCTGCGAAAAGAGAATGAGCCTTTGGGTCAAGGAACATTTGACATCACTTCAATCCTTTTCTTCAATCTACAACTGGTTTTAGTGACTTATTGTGGAGGATTTTCAGACTCTTGTATGGAGAAAGAAGGCAAGCTTGATGCATGCTATTATGGAGTCTTTGGAGAGACAAAAATATCAAGGTCTCCGATCATAAAGGGAAGACGTTTATCTTTATTTTATACTAGAAATTTCTTCATCAAACGCATGACCGTACCTATTAATTGCAGGATTTACTGCGTCCGACATCATGAAACTGTACCCGTTCGGAGACATAATGTTGGGAGTGTGTCACAAGGCATATGCAACTACACCATGCAACAGTACCTGGTTTGGTACCATGGTGTCATACCCGTGAAATCTCCGTGAAAAAAAAGGGACGCGCTTTGATGATTTTTATTCATTAAGGTAGTTTGGTCATTTAGCAGGGTTTAGGGGTGTGTAGTGAGTGGAATAAGGATGGGCAAAAAAAAACACTTATATAGTATTGGGCTGAGCCCATTGCTAGCTTAACTCAACCCAATTTTTCAAGGTTCAGTCACGATGATAAAATAAAAATACATTGACCAAAAAAAAAAAATACATTACTGCCGCGCATCGGCTTGCACCATTTCTGCGGTATTTTCTCAAGTATGATGGCAAGTCGTTGTTTCAGAAGAAAATGGGAAACCTTTCGTTTGGTTTCGACATTCCTCGGAGAATTTATGTCTACGAGAAATACCATGCCAATCAGAGACGCTTTATCTCCATTACCTCTGAGACCATTTGTTACAGTTGCAGTGTTTGGATACAAAAATGTGTGGGGTTTTAGGGAATACCACGATGGAAGGCCAAGGGGACCCCTTTGGAGGGGAAAAAAGGTCATTGGAAAAGAAGCACTTTATGTGATTTCCGGGTTGAAGAGGTTTAAGGATGACGAGGATAAGCTTAACAAGTTCATTAAAACACATGTGTTGCGTCTTTTGAAGATGGACGTGATTGCCGTTCTCACTGAACTTGAGCGCCAACAAGAAGTTTCTCTCGCTCTCATGGTTTCTTCTCACTCCCTCTCTTCTAATCCTTTTGCTTTTCTATTCTTATGTTAGTCACCCGTAACCTGTTTGTTATAATGCTTCTGAGAACCTGTTTGTTAATTCTTATCACTTTTTTTTTTGTTCAATGAAAATATTATATTATGCCTTTAGGTTTTCACTTTTACTTTTGGCGATTAAGTTATTATAACTAGGATTTAATTTATATGCAATGTTGGCGTATTGATATTTTACACCACCCACCAGCCAACCAATTACAAATTGTCATGTCATTAAAAGAAGTGAGTCTACTCATAACTATCATATATATTACTCTTAATATACTATGAATCGTAATTAGTTGTAATGTAAGTGTAGAAACATACACAGGTAGTGTGTAACGATTAAACTCTTGTTACTAAGCTTGCAATGTTGGGCTTACGAGGAACTTTAATGTGTTTTCAGGTGTTTAAGGTGATCCAAAAGCAGGAGTGGTACAAGCCTGATGCATTCCTGTATAAGGACATGATTATTGCTTTAGCAAGGTCTAAAAAAATGGATGAAGTGTTGGAATTGTGGGAAAGCATGAGAAAGGAGAATCTGTTCCCCGATTCTCAGACTTATACTGAAGTCATAAGGGGCTTCTTGAGTAATGGATCTCCTGCAGATGCAATGACTATATACGAGGATATGAAGAATTCTCCGGATCCACCAGAGGAGTTGCCGTTCAGAATTTTGTTGAAAGGGCTTCTGCCGCATCCTCTTTTGAGAAACAAAGTGAAACAAGATTTTGAGGAGATCTTTCCTGATTCCAGTATCTATGATCCACCACAAGAGATATTTGGTGCACGCTGAGGTTTGAAAGTTTGAACCCTTTCTTTCTTCCCCCACCCTGGTTGTTCAGTATTCAAAAGTTTCCTTTTTAATAAACTCTGTTATTATGTCTTCGCTGCTTTCGTACATATAAGGCACATGGCACAATGTTATTTATTTTTCTATTGATGTCTTATGTGTATCATAGTTTCATAATCTAGATTTGTACCCTTACTTTGGATCCTCTGAAAATACCGTGGCCCATGAGAAATTTGTTTGTTTTTGAGATTTTTCCTTTTTCCCTTTTGAGTTTTCTTCTCCATGGTTGGGAAGGGTTTTCTCATAATCTCATGGCTAGAAGCATGTTGATTACTAGTGCATAATATAGATTATGTTAGCATAATTTTGTAAAGTTTGTTTGAATATGTAGGGGGAGTTTCTGATGATTTTATCTTCAAATAATCACTACTTCAAAATGTGTAAAAAGATATTTCCACATAATCACCACTTCTCCAGTGCTGCAGCAATAATTGTATCTCTGCTAAAAGCTTATTAGGGAGGGACTGGTATTCTGTATCCAACAGTGTTATTGTTTATGAACACATATAAAGTATGGTTGTTTATTGTGTTGGTTACCTTTGAAGCTCTCTACACGTATCTGTTTCTGTATCCAATAGTGTTATTCTAAAAAATGCAGTCCCCTCGAATCTAATCTTGGTTCCTGCATTGGCAGTTTGACACCTGGAATTTTCTAATGCTTCTAGCCAGTCTGAATTCAGCTACAACTTTTATTTAGTGTGTTTGTGTCTATCACTGCAAGCTGCAAAACTTCGAAGAACTCACTCTCCTCCTCCCTCAAGCTCCCTGCATAGTGTTAGTTGCTGATCTGGGCTAGCATGGTGGCTATGGTTGCTGGTAAGAAGTAATAACTAACGACGTAAGAGTGTGCAGCTGAGAAACAGATACCTTGATTCATTTTGGAGCGCCATTGAAGGATGGTCTCTATGCTCTTGAATTCTAGTCAACATTCAATTGTTTACAAGCAAGAATAGATGAATGAAGAACTCAGTTCCAACAACTATAGTGAACTTCAGCGGAAAGCACATAAGTTAATGGATTCTGAAATATTACCGCATTACCCCATTGATGGCAGTTCCTTCCTCCTTCCCACCAAAGTGCTTGTTGTGGCAAAAGAATGCATTGTCATTGTGTTGATTGTCCAGAAGGACACGAGAAACTATGTTTTCCTTATATTTGTTTTTTTGAAAATAAAAAGAAAGTCTTTGTGGATTTGAAATGAAATCAATGTAAGAAACTATGAGCAGTTTGCCTATGTAATTAAATAATGATATTATTATGGATGGTGGAAATGGTTGAGAACAAGGCTGCATTTCCCTGTCTCTTATTTGTATAATTTCCAAGCCCAGCCTGTAAGCCTTACACAGAACAGATTTTCAGCAATTGTCCATTAGGATTCTATGATCATAAGATTGATAAAAATATGACATTTAATGTGCACAATTTAAATGTTACAATTTCCCTTGATAATTTAGACCCCGTCTCTTCTTTCAATCTTTCTCATACTTATTAATTCCTTGAATGTTCCATTTTCACTGGTTAACATTATTAACTTATCTTTTTTATTTAAAAAGTAACCTTAACGAGTGAAGGCATAGAGGACGAGAATAACATAGATAAGTAACGCAGTAGGAACAAGAATAAGCAAAGGAGCAATAGCAGCAAAAGTATAATGACTCCCACAAGCCAAAGTTCCCAACTTGATCTGCACCAAATCAACCAAAGCCATAACCAAGAACCCACATCCAAACACCGATCCAAAAGCTGAAATCAGAGTTCCCACTCTCAAAGCCACCGAATTAACTTCCACAGCCAAGTCAGATGCGTGCACACGGAAGTTAGTGGCTCCAACTCGGACAACCCCCTTGCTAATATTGATGGCGTTTTTGAGAGCCAAGGCAATGAGGCTAGAAAAAAGGAATGAGCTGAAAGAGTACACATGGTAGGTAATGAGGCCTTCAGCAACGGCGGGTCCAGCGGCGCAGGTGGGGTTGTTGGTGAGGAGGGTGTGGTCGGTGTTGGTGGTTGTGATGCCGAGGAAGAGTGCTAAGGTGAAGAGTGAATTCACGTTGACGATTCCGTCTAAGGCCATAATGTGAATACTGGTTGTAGTTAGTCTCCGGCGTGATACGTCAGACATTTCTGGTGAGGTAGAAGCAAAAGGAGGAAAATTCATAAGTTATGGTTTCTTTGTAAACAAGCAGATACTGAGATACGGTATTTGTTACTTTTGATCAGTGTTTGTACTTTGTATTGCTTGCAAGGAACATTTTGGGTCTGTATCGCGTATAAGCTACCGCTCGGAAGCTGAAACCGCTTAACTTGTTGCCTTCTCGAAAAGTAAGAGAGCTTTAAAAATATTGAAAACGCCATTGCCGGGGATCGAACCCGGGTCGTCCGCGTGACAGGCGGAAATACTTACCACTATACTACAACGACTTTGATGCAGAAAATGTAAATTATGAGAAAACAAATCTGATACTCAGAATGCAAGCCATGAGTTCCCAGTTCCGTACTGTTCAAGTGTTCATGCGATTGTCAAAAAGGGTTCATGCTAGCTTTTGATTAGATTTCTTCCCAGTTCCCGTTATATTTTGTTTACTTTACACATATTACTTGGTTTTTTTGTTAAATCAAAATTAACTTTTAATTTAGGTTTAATTACTTCTGGATCCTGGACTATTTGAGAATTTTTAAATAAGTTGCTGGAATAAAAAAAATAGCAATTACATTCATAAATTTTTAAATAATTTGTAATCAAGTCTTTATACTTTAATCGAGTCTTTGAAGTTTTTCATAATCTGTAATTAGGTTCTTAAGATTTTAAATAATTTTTAATATAGTCCCTAAACTCAAGGACTTAATTACAAAAAATATTTAGGGATCTAACTAAAAATTATAATTTGCAGGAACCTCCTTATAAAATGCTGACAGATTTAGGAACTAAATTAAAAAATCTATTTAGAGATTCTCAAATAGTTTTGGGACCTCCAAAATAATTAAACCTTTAATATATAATCCATTGAAATCATATTAAATATATAAAGTCGAGTATGTACCATGGAGGATTTGGGCAGATCGAGCGAATAAATCATTTTCATAGATGGCCAGAGTGTATCAAAATGGGGAGAGTTTCAATGGCTTTAGGTGGGAAAGACATAATGTCTTTGTTGGGTCTATTTATCTCATTTTGTTTAAATTTTCATCCTCACCTTTCTCTTACCAAAAAGCTTAAAATCACCAAAAACATTATTCTCAAAGACACAGAATCCAACTCCGTTTCATTGTGGATGTTCAAAACCCACACCAAAAATATAGGAAAATTACCTAACAGAATATTTTTGTAGCAATAGTTTCGGTGAGAGGTTCTTCTGAACCGTATAATGTGGGAAATTGAAATGGAGGAAGAAAATAAAAGAATACAAGAAAGCGATTGTGATGAAATTCAGTAAACTTAACGAGACTTCTTTTGAAATATATCTTTCCTAGTGGTATTGGTACATGAAATATAAATTACGTAGTAGATTAATGATTATGCTCCATAGCAAAAACTTGACATCCTTCGCAGAATACAAGGCTACGAAGAAGGAAAGGTTGAAAAACAAAAAAGAGTGGCTGAAGAGGTCTGCGAGCTAACGAAAAAGCCAGATAAGGAGCGAAGTCTTTTGAGATGAGACTCTTGTGATGCTGGATAACATTGCAGTAATGAATAAAGAACTTTGAGATGGAGCTGTTTAAGAGAATTGCAGGGTAAAATTACCGATGTGCGCAGTAAAATAAAATTACGCATTGTGATTCTCTGCAGTTGGTAAACTGCAGGTGTTGCGGATAGTACCAAAGTTGGTAAACTGAAAATAACAAAGATATTTTAAATGATAGAAAGACTAAAAAAACCCTAGTGTATAGTGTAAATGCAGTGAACTGCAGGCTATTTGACTGTAGAGGATCCTAATAAAAACCAACATCTTGAAGATGAACAAAAACAAGACATTGAATATCCAGGAATCAACAGGTTGATGATTATGTGACGCAACAATGAAAGGGAGAATCAAATATAAACTTTTGAAGGCACTCCATACTGTGCGATGGATAGTTTGAAACAGATGCAGCACAAATCAAGTGCATAAAGTTTATTTATAAGCACACATTAAGGTATATCCCTCAAAAATAAACTCTTACTAGAGCTTGATGAGTACATAATAATCAAGAAGTCTGCAAGTAAGCACATATAAGAAGCATAACAGATGATGTAACAATCATTTGCAAAGACCAACAAAACACAGCAGCAGAAGCAGCATATCAGATGGTAGAAGGGGCAGAGTCTTTCACAATTGTAACAGGGCAAGTGGCATTTGTAGTGACATAACTGGACACACTTCCAAGCAACACCCTACAATCAATCAATAACAAAATTAACACTCTCAATCAATTCAACTTTTTATTTATTATGTTTCCTTTCCTTCAGAAGTCAGGAACCTAACCAAGTCCCCCCACATCATAGGTGGAAACTCAAACTATCTCTAGATCCAAAGCTCAAGCCAAGATGCATTTCATAGTTTAGTTTAATTTAAGAGTAAACCCTCAAATTGTCCCTCAACTATCACCATCTCTCCAATTTAGTCTCTAAACTATAAAAATATAATAACTAGTCTATCAACTATTCGAAATTTATCAATTTAGTCCCTGAATTATCCGTCATCTCTCCTATTTAGAAAATAGTTAAGGGACCAATTTGAGGGTTTACTCTTAATTTAATTAAACAATTGATCACTAATCCTTGTTGTCAGCTAATGTGATTTTACAATTTTTTATTTTAAAATACATGTGATGCATATACATTTATCATTGCTTAGGCTATAACATATTGCAATGAATGGGGGTTATTATTAAAAAAAGAAGAGTAAAGTACCTCTGTATGGCACCCAAACCTCTGCTACCTATGACCAAAGTGTCAAGCTTCAAATCCCCAACAGAGTCACAAGTTTTCTCCCTTGCATCCCCCCAGTATATCTTTGCCACCACCGTTACCTATATGTATTCAAAGCAAGTTCAGAGTGAAGTTCAGCATGCAATACATGTAAAGTAAATCAACGAAATTAAAACATAAAAACCCAATCCAACACAACACACGATAAGGTGGTAACCTGTTTCTGTCTAGAAGCGGTGTCAAGTAGGTCCAAAACCTCAGCATCGGGGTCAACCTCATAGTGGTGCATCACCTCCTTCTCACGAAACTCTGACAACGGGATTAGAGCTTCATCCACAAACAACGCATCAGGTTAATCAGAATTCGGAAAAAGTTAAACAAGTGTAATTTGATGATAATTAATTAGAAGAGTGGACTTACGCGAACCAGTGGTGGACCATAGCAGATTACGAGATTCAGTGCCCTGTGAAGGCTTGATGTGGATGATGTAAAGGGTATCACCGTCGCGGAGAAGGTTGTCAATAGCCCATTTCAGAGCGATCTTGCTTCCCTTCGAGAAGTCCAAAGCCACCCCAATTTTCCTATCACTGCTCATTTTCTCTCTCAATTCACAACAGTGGTCAGATTCCAGTCAATTTGTCATTGTTTTCTTGTCTTCGAATTTCTGTCTCTCAATAATAAATACTTTTAATTGATTTATTTATTTTAAAATATCTAAAAAATAATTAACAAATTGCCACTCTCTTCCGCGTATATCCATTAATGGTTTTTTTATTTTACACACAATACTACTACACATTATATCGTCATGTTGGGTGTGAAAGGACGAAAATACCCTTCAAATTTTTACAAAATTGTAAAATATTTATCACTTTTCACTTACATCCATTTGATAGAGGGAGAGAGTTTCGTTTTCGCATCAAACGGATTTACCTACTTCCGTTTCGTCTTCAACGAATTACCTAGATCTGTTTCATGGATCACAATCATCCACAAAATCAAATTAATGGATTCAATTCAATCCATTAGTATATTTTTTTTTTGTAACAGTTGTATTGGATGAATTTTGCTATGTACGAACCGGATATCTGGTGAATAGATGGACTACTTTGACACCCTAGTGAAAATTAAAGAGTAAAATTAAAAGATTGAGCAATATAGGGGGTATGTGGTAGAAGACTTTGTGATTAGCTCAGCAGAGGTATTCCCTATAAAAGTGTTCTCACGCTTGTTTCCTTAGGGTGTGTTTGTTTGGGGTGAAAGAACGAAGAGAGAGTGAGAGAAGAGAGAGTGATTTTAGGATGTTTGTTTAAAGAGAGAAATAGGAAAGAGAGAGGGAGGAAAGATTAGTTTAGTGCTTTTTATAATCTCTCCACAAGTGAAGAGAAAGTGTGTGTTTCTCTCTTCCCTCACTCTCTCCTCCCTCTTTCTCTCCTAATCCAAACACACCCTTAAAGCACACCCACTCCTCTTTTTCTATCCCCCTGTATTGCAATTTGCAACAGAGTGCAACTGATATTTGAGTGGCATGCTCAAAGTAATGATTAAAGTTTAAAGCTTCTCCGGCCAACAACCATAACTGTGGAATTCATCAAAGCCATAGTATATATCTCTTCTGATCATTATAACGATTTATAATGACTGTTGACCTACACACTAAGGACTCATCACTTCCTTATTATGATCCGTTCCTCTTACAAGATGCCAACAAGTTCAAAATCAACGTATCAGTTTTAAATACGATTCCCCGTGATTTTGGATCGCATACACGAGATCCACTTCTTAATAGCACCGAACTGTCCAATCAGATGCATATGTCTCACTTCATGCTTCAAGAGGGTCACAAATTTGATTTGCCAGCCCTTAGCTCTCAGAATTTGGAATCGGTATTTCTTTGTTTATTCACTAATGTTATATTTTCGCAAGTTTCTATGAAGGTGCACACTTATTTCTTTGTTTATTCACCAATCGCCATTGCATGATCATTTCACCTTTTGTTTGGTCTTGTTTGTTATTTCTGGTGAAGCAATGTGACTCAATAAATTGGCCCGCATCATCTACCTCTGCCTACAACGTTGTTGGAATGTTGGAGAAGATGAAACTTGACGAAAGTGGCAGTTACGAACACCACTCTGAATTCATCCCATCGACTAACGTTGACGTTGGTGCCAGCTCATATCAATCTCTCGTTTATGAACAAATTCGAGCTAACCAAGTAAGACAACACTCAACAACACTTGGTGTTTTTATGTTAATTATAAAATATAAAATTCCAATTACTAGTACGAGTTTTAATTTAATTTTCATATTACATATTACAGTTGTCTAAACTGAAGCAAGAGCAAATTGTATCTCTAAAGAAGAAACTCGCTGTGTATAGAGAAAACAATGGCCACATATCCCAACAATTTCAGAAGAAAGATGAAAGGGCTTATGTTGGGTTTGGCAAAGGAAGGAAGGCTCTTTCTCACACTTACGGATCAAGCGGCACGTATTGTAACACGTCTTCTACCAGTGGGACCGGTGTTTTCTTGCCACGTGGCACAAGTAGTGCTCTATTCGACTCACATAGGAGGCCAGGTAATCTATAACTATATATAAAAGGAATTCATTTTGTAACTGATTTTTTTGGTGTTAGATTTTTCTGACTAAAATACCTTTATAACTGCCCATTAACACTATTTCACTATATTATTATTTATTATTTATATATAATTTATCTATTACTTCTATAACCACCCATCAACCCACCAATACATGAAAGACGGGCCAAACCCCTAGTAATACTAATGATAATGGTAATGGTAATGGTAACGACGTGATGATAGGTGCAGCAGTTATGAGTAGTTTACTTTGTTAGTTAGCTGGTTGTTGAAGTAGTTAGCTCCTGATAGGAAATATCAATCAACCATCAACTATATAGTACATTTAATTTAATTATAATTCATGCGGATTAGTTTTCATTTCAACTCTATGTTGATTTATTGTCACCGACCCTGCATGTGCCTCTGTTCTATTCTTCATCCCCTTTAAGGCATTTCTTTCAATCGAATATTCTTGAGTTTGAACCTTTTTGCTAAAGTGGAACCATCAATTATAAAAGTTAGTACTTTTCGAAACAGAAAAATCAACACTTGTGATTTGTGATCAATTTTCGGATTCTATTCTCCTATGGTCGGCAAATATGTTCGAATACTGTTTAACAATTATCTGTTTCTTGTACACATTTCATCTAATTAATTAATGTTTCCATGTGACATGGTCAGGTAAAGGTTGTTCCACGGTTCTTATACCTGCTAGAGTAGTACAAGCTTTGCAACTACATTTTGATCAAATAGCTGCCACGTCTGGACCCAAATCTCCTGCCTTCCCTCCCCTACATGGTATGGTTTTGGTAGAATTGCCTTTAAATAACTTGATTTATCTTTTCATAAAGATGTTTTTTTTTTTTTTTTTTTTATGAAAATTGGTTATCTTGAAATATGACTTTTTACAGTCAGTCAATTAATCTTATTTAAATGAAACATAACTTCTTGTTTTCTTTTGGTCTTTTATTTTATGTGCTTCTTGTTTTCTTTTGGTCTTTTATTTTATGTGCTATTATAGTGTGATGACAACAATCACCGTTGTTGTTAGAATATACAATATTTTATTGTATAGTTGACTTTGTATTATTTAGTCCTCTAGCTCACTTGGTACGAGTTAGTCTCTAGATGAGTTTGTACAATTGCTTGTTTGTTAATCTTAGTAACTGGTTCAGCTTCCCTTATATATAGGGATTGACCCCTCATTCAATAAACAAGTTAAGATTTTACATTCCTAACATGGTATCAGATGGGAAATTTTTTTTTCTGAACTTCACTCTCTCTCACGAGTCTTCTCCCCAAAATTCTCTTTCTCTCTCGCGAGCATCTCTCATTGCAGAAAAACCATCACAGTTTTTCACCTCTCTTCATCGCAAGTTCTTTGCGATTCTCTCTCTGAATCTTGATCCAAATTTCTCCTTCTACTTCGAATTTCCGCTTCTAAATGCTGCTTCGTTGTATCTTCTTCATCTGGATCTCGATTTGTTTCTTCCTCTTTCTCAGATTCTTGACCAGAATTTTTTTCTTCTTCCGGTTCTCTTCTTGTTGCGATTTCGCTAATTGTGAATCGTTGTTCTTCTGGTTATGAATCGTTCTCTCTTCCATCTTAGTTTTGCGATTTGCAGATCTGTATACCTAAATCGATTTCCCTTTCTTGATCCTGATTCACATTTGTTTTCCTCTCCTCGATTTTGAATCGCTATTTTCCTTTTTCGATTCTGTTGTTTTTGAGTTTCAGAAAATAATTTCAGAAAATCAATCCACCGAAGATATTACTGGGTTGAGTCGCGGACTAGGTCGCTCTCTTTAAGACGTTTCGTGGCACTGCTCAAAATTGTGCAGGCAGACTATCAACCACGACGTCCCCAGGATAAAACAGCCCAGTCAAAACTGTTACGAAATATTACTGCACAGTAAAATTTCGCTCAAGAAATACACCTTCAAAGTATGGTTCAAAAACCACTCAAGTATGGTTCGTAGACCACTCCATAATATGGTTCGTAGACCACTCTTGAATATGGCTCGTAGGCCATTCTTTAAAGTAGAAGAGAATTAATGAGGGAGAGGAGAGAAAGCTTGAGGTATAATTTAACGTCAAGCGGTGTAAAGAGTCAAGTGAGGGAGGGGCCTATTTATAGGCTTCAAAACTGACTTCGTGCGCAAGTATTAGGGGATAAGACCGGAGTGCTTGCACTCCAAGCTATAACGGATAGGAACAGACGCGGATAAGAACGGCTCTGTTCAACGAATTTGTACGCAACGGTTAGTTCATCGTATCCGGACGGTTCAACGAATCTGGACACGCAACGCACCAAAAAATAAAATAATAATTAATTATTTTCACAAAAATATATTTACACCTCACAAGCCCAAGCCCAAGCCCGGCCCGGCCGAGCCGAGCCGAGCCGAACGGCGGCGCGCACGCGTGTGTGGTGGTGAGATGGTGTGAGTGCTTTCCTATTTACAAAACTGGGTACCCATTAGGCTCCAACCCAAGGTGTAAAGTCCACACTTATAAACACTCTTAAAGTGTTTATTCTATCCAATGTGGGACTTTTTCAATTCACAATTAACAAAGTTCTAACAGATTCTTCATCGTCTTGCTCTTGAATCGATATTGTTTCCTTTTCTCTCCCGATTCTGGTTTGTGACCTAGATCGACTCTTCTTTACAATTTCGATTCCCTCCCCTCTGTTTCTGAAATTGAAACTCGTTTCTGGTTTCCTTTCATCTCTGAAATCGCTCTTGATTTCTCTTCTCTTTCTTTGCGACTCTCTGTGTTTGCATAACCATTATTTTTCTGGTTTTCTCTACTCCGCAAACCATCGCATTTCTCCATCTTGAAACGATTCTAATCTTGAATTGCTTCCTACTCTTGTTTCGCTTCTTGATTGCAAACATTGATTTCGTTTGCGATTTGGTTCAGTTTGCGATTCAGTTTCGATATGAAATTTTGGATTTAGTTTCAGTTTTCGATCTAAAATATTTTCATCTTCACTCTCTCGGCTTCGCTCTCGCTCTCACAGTTCAACTTCATCACGAGAATTCTTGACCTGTGAGTGGATTTGCAACTGAATAGGGCAGTCACAACCTGTTTTCTCAATTTCTTGATTCGCATCCTTGTCACTGTTGGCGGTGATAATGTGAATTGTTGGGCTCAGATTCTGTCTCAGAATTTGGCTTAGAATTTGCTTGATGAAATGCCTCATAGAGACATTATTTCTGCTTGATGAAATGCCTCAGAATCTGATGTCTTTTCTGATAATTCAATTGTTGAATTTGGTGAATATCTTATTTGAAGTTGTTTGGATATACACGATGCTTCATCATGTCCATGGTTTCAAAGATCATGGTTTCATGCTTTGACATAGAATTTTAGATTACATACTCAAATGACAAGACCATCTGTTCGGTTTGCATCTGCCAAAGGAGCTGCTTAGTTGAAATACTTCTTGAAAGATCTCCTCAATTTTGATTCCTTTTGCTGTCTTTTGGTATATTTTTGGGCATCGTTTCAGGGTTGTAGACAGATTGATGCTGCTGCACATACAATCAGGTCCCATGGAGCTACAATTGCAGATCACAGCTTAGTCTGTGAGGTTCTATTGTGTTAATAATCACCTTCATCATCACATTGATTGGTTCAAGTTTTCCTATCGTAGATTACACTTATAGTGCTGGCTGTTTTGGATTGTTTTGTTATCAGTGATTCTTGACTTAGCATCAATTGCTAGTGGTTGACTGTTACCTGTTGCTGATTGTTGCTTACTATTTATACTGGATTTCTTGATTGCTTAGCATCCATGGCAACTTTCGCTTTGGCAACTTTAGTTCCCGACGACTCTTCGGCAATTGGAAGACTCTTCTCATTTTTTGCTAGTTTTTCTACTCTTCTCTTCAAGCTGAACATGATTATTACTCATGATCCAGCTTGAGGGGGCTGTTAGAATAGACAATATTTTATTGTATAGTTCACTTTGTATTATTTAGTCCTATAGCTCACTTGGTATGAGTTAGTCTCTAGATAAGTTTGTACAATTGCTAGTTTGTTAGACTTAGTAACAGGTTCAGCTTCCCTTAACTGATTCAGTGTGTATATTGTTGTATATATAGGGATTGACTCCTCATTCCATAAACAAGTTCAGATTTTACATTCCTAACCATTGTCGTTGACTAGAAAATTGGAATATGCCTCTAATGAATCATGTGATTGAGTTTTCTAAGTAGTAGTAATTGTTATGATTTGCAGATGTTTTAGTGAGTAACAGCGATGGCATGTACTCACTACAGAAGCAGCGTCAATCAAGGAAAAAACCAGCACATATTCATAATTAGATGATTCTTCCTCGAGAGTGGACATATTGAAGCCACACACAGTAGTGATGCTCTCTTGGCAGTTTCTGCCAAAGAAGAATAATATAAAGAAATAAAGTAAAGGTTGTACTTGTAGTGGAATAAAGAAAATCCCTAGTTCCTAGTTTATATTGGATTAATTAATATAGGGAATCTTTTGGATGTACCATATCTTGAATGAATTTTAGTCTTCTTAATCATGAAAATAACCTAACCAGCGATCAACGTTAACGCAAAAATTCTAGAAAATGCAAAATACATCAACCCGAGATGACAAAAATAACTTTCTTTGGGTTTCTCTTTCTTTAATTTGACTAATTACTCACATACGATAAGAAAAAGGAAAGATCTTAAAAGGTTACTTGAGCTGATAAAAAAAAAAAAAATTTGCAAATCGCTAAGTAGAAGTGGTTAGCATCTGTAGGTGCAGAATAACAACCTTTGTATTGTCCGGTTGTGTGGTTTTTCCTCACATAGAAAAGTGCGGGTATTTACCCTTTGACGTTGAGATGCGGGCGTGGAGTAGGAGTTAATTAGATTCCTTGGCTTTCAAGTCTGTTAAAGAAATGGCCTAACACAATGATCCTTTCTTTTAGTCAAACTCCCGATTGTGTACAATAAATGGCTTCTTTTTTAACGATGGAATGGGAAGAAAGAGATTCTACTGGAAATGTGGGCGATGAGAGATTTAGTTTGATTTTGTGTTTGGATGAAATAAGAACACAAGATTGTCCTTGTGCTATTGCTGTTTGCACTCACTTGGTGCGTGTTGAAGCTGGTAATAGTTTTTCAATCAAGATTTAAATATGTGGATCCTATCTAATCTCCAAACCAATGCTGGACTTGACAACTCGTTACATTGGGCCTCAATTTGGGATACTATTTGCCATTTTTTGTGGACATGGCGTAATAAAGAGTGTTTTGACCCTTCCTTTTCTCAACCACATGCGCCTTGGCGAATTGTTATTCGAGCTTGCAGCGATTATAAGGAAGCCTCTCAGTCCAAGAGTATTCTAAACATTCGTTCCTTTTCCACTACATGTTAAATGGTCACCTCTCGAGAAAGGTTGGATTCGGCTCAATTCAGATGGGGAGGTGAGAGGTGTTGACAAGATTGCGGCTAGTGGTGGTGTTTTACGTGATGAAGTAGGGCGCTGGATTTGTGGTTACGCCCGTTCTTTGGGTACCTGCTCAGCTTATGTTGCGGAGCTCTGGGGAGTTTTGGATGGTCTTCTTGCTAGAGATCGTGGTTTTTCGAAGATTGATGTTTAGGTTGACTCTATGATCTGGATGTCTCAATTGTCCAAATTTGGCTCAGTTAGAATTGTCAATGCTTCTATTGTCAATTGTATTCACTCTCTTTTGTGTCTTGATTGGGAGGTTCGCTTTTCTCATCGCTATAGAGAAGCTAATTGATGTGCCGATGCCATGACGTCTATTGGTTGTGATCAGGAAGTTATCTTGTGCTTGTATGAGGTTCCACCGGCTATTGTAAACCCTTTGCTGCTAGCAGATTTTATATGAGTTGCTACACCTATAGAGAAGCTAATTGATGTGCCGATGCCATGACGTCTATTGGTTGTGATCAGGAAGTTATCTTGTGCTTGTATGAGGTTCCACCGGCTATTGTAAACCCTTTGCTGCTAGCAGATTTTATATGAGTTGCTACACCTAGAGTTATCTCCGTATAATTTTCTTTTGGGTTTTTTAGCCCTCTTCAATACAAAAAAAGAAATGAAATAAGAACGTAAGAGAGTGTAATTATATCAATAGGGGCAAAAATCAAGTCACAACTAAAAGTTGTAATATAAAGTCAAAAAAAGAACACGCGTCGACAATAGGGTGTGAGGGTGAGGTCAGATGTACAAAAGAGGGAAAGGAAAATTGGGAAGAGTGTGTATTGAGTGTCAAGTGTTACTCCCTCCATTTTTTTCTTTTTGATGTTTTAGAACTTGACACATGGATTAGGGAGTGGTTAATACATATAAATAATTATGTGTTTTGGACTAAAATACCTTTATTCAAGATAGCATGGGTAGTTGTAGTTTGCATTTAGGTTTAATTCACTTGTGAAATGCCAAGGATATGTTTGGAAAATAAGTATTAGACTTTGATTTCTTAACAGTTCAAATATTTTGGAATATAATAGAAATGCTAAAACATCAAAAGAAAAAAAAAATGGAGAGAGTATTCTTTTCCTTTTGAAATATATTCTTCCCTCTCCCTCGTATAGATCCATTCTCCTCCTTCTTCTACTTCTCAGTCTTTAATGCCTTTCTATCCATTCTCATACAAATAATGGTTATTATTCCTCCCAATCTATATGTGAGGAGTTGGCTGGATTGTCAATTTTCACTAAAATAGTAATAACCTCTTTCATTTTAGTAATACTCGAGTTTTTACGCTCTTCTAAATTGTTATAGTATCATTACATTGGACTAGACCATTACTCGTGCGATACACAGACGGGAAAATTTTATGGACAATTATCTTCTTTTTTTCTTTCAGAAAAGTGTATGGTTGTTTGCTGGTGTTTTTAGCAAACAATCACTAGTTTTATTAGAAGGTTTGTGAGATCAAACTAGAAAAATCTCAAAGCAATTGCCTCTGAATTGCGAGTGGTTTGTGTTTCAGAAAATGTAGAAAAGGGGACGATTTGCAATGATTAACAGAATCGAAAAGAAAAGAAGCAGTAAATGGTGCATGAATTGTAAAGAAAAGACAAATAAATTGCATTGAATCGTAAAAGTGGTACACGATCACGTACAGCGATTCTTCCACTCGTTTTTCGCTCTGGCTTGGAAGTTAGAGTTTCAGGAATCGGGTTGTGTATTGTGATTTGCGACCTCTGTTTCTTCTCAGAAACAGTTATTTATACAAAAGAAAAGAGGGGGAAAAACTGAACTAAGTAACTGCCTAGAAATTTGAAAATTAATAACTGCTACTCCTACTTTCGACCAGAACCGCTCTATCACGCTTCGACCAACTGCTAGTCTTCAGCGCATAACTGCTCTGTTTTCTGTCTGTCGAAAGCTTGTGTCCATTTTCCTCTCTCTTGCTTTTGCTTCCCCGGAAGCTTGTCGAGTTTACCTTGCGCATGACCATTTTCTCTGACGAAATAATTTGGTCTTCGTCGAAATATAAGTCAGGCCTTGTTGACCATTTTCAATGAAGCCTGTCGAAATTACAGGCTAACAAATTGCCCCCCAAAAATGTCTTTTTCGACTGAACTTGAGGAGGAAGAAGAGAAAGACATTTTTGAATTCACCATCGAAATAACTTTGCACTTGAGTAAAATAGCTGTATACCTGATGTCACCACTGTTAAGTGTTGTTGACGTTACTCCTATATTGGTGTATTACGTGGCCTTCAACGTTTTACTTCTCAGTAAATGCCTTATCTCACCATTTCCTATAAGGCTTCTCCAATTCTTCCACTTCTTTTACCTCATAAGTTGCCATCAATAATCCATATTCAAACCTTGAACTTGAACAGCCTGTAATTTTGGCCTTTGACTATGTTTACTGATTCTCTGTTTTAACTTTGAATGGTTCCACCATCTTCCGTTACGTTACTAACGCCGTAATTAAAGTGATGCCTCACTTCTCGGAACGCCAAACTCGTAACCAACTGACGCTCTTTCATACTTCTCCTTATAAATAGAAGAGTTTTGTTTCTCATCTTCACCACTCCATGATTTTTCCTCTTTTCCTTTCCCGTTCCAGGATCATTCCCTTTGCTTTGAGTCTTCCGCGTAACCTCATCTCTCATAATTGCAGTGAGGTTGCCTGGAGGTTCAAAGTGATGGTTTTTGATCTCTGCGAATTATGGCTTTGCTCCTTTTTTCTTCATGTCACTTGATCTTGCAACTTTCTGAGTTTATGCGGGAGACTCAAAGTGGGAGCAGGAAGATTCATCAATATCTCCTCTCTGAAGGGCTTCCTGAGGTTTACCAAGCAAGGAAACGCCCAGTTGAAAGGCTTACAAGCCTAACGCGCAGACGAAAGAATGACCCCCCGAACGACGGGAAGCGTCAACGTGGTCGAAGAAGACCACCCAAAAGAGAAGTTACTTGGTCGTAAAAGACCAACTGCAATTCAGCGTTTTATTTATGCCTAGTTTATTTACCCTTTCGGCACTATGTAATTCACAAATGCCTCCTTTGGCACATGTAACTTGGCAACATTATAATGAAATTTCTTCCATTTTATTCTTGAGCAATTTTTATTCTGTGCTTTCGACAATATTTTGGCAACTTAAATGTCATGTTTTTACGCTTTCTTTATATTTATTCCAGCGTTATTTTAACTTCTTGCAACGTTGGCTTATACTTTTTCAAGTATTTGCCATTTATACGCAAAATTCTTTCATCAGCGCCAATCTCTTTGACCTCATATGCGCCGTTTGAATAAACTTGTAAAATTTTAAATGGTCCTTCCCAACTTGGGGACCATTTACCAAAGACTCTATCTTTTTTATCCACAGGCAATAGGACCTTCCATACTAGATCACCTGAATCAAAGGCTTTAAACTTAACCTTTTTGTTATAAGTTTTAGCTACCCTCTCTTTCTGTCGAATAAGCATATCTAAAGCTAATAACCTTTCTTCGTCTAAATCAACCAATTCATCAAGCATCATATTCCAATAATAATCAGAGGGAATCTCCCACTGTCTTTGAATTCTTGTTGATTGTAGACAAATTTCAACAGACAACACTGCATCGTGTCCAAATGTTAGCCTATAAGGAGTAGTGTTGATAGATTCTTTGGGTGAATTTCGACAAGCCCATAATGCTTGATCAAGGGTATTATGCCAATTTTTTGGTTTCTGCCCAACATGCTTTTTAATCAAATTAATAATAACTTTATTGGCAGCTTCTACTTGTCCATTGGCTTGCGCATAATATGGTGTCGAAGTTAATAACTTAAAACCATTTTCAGAAGCAAACTCTATCATTTTTCTACCAGTGAAAACTGATCCTTGATCTGTAGTAATGGTTTCTGGAATTCCAAACCTATAAATGATATGATTTTGAATAAACCTTATCACTGTTTCTTGATCAACATTGGCTAAAGGTATAGCTTCAACCCATTTGGTGAAGTAATCAATTCCCACAAGGATATATCTATGGCCCTTCGACGAAGTTGGCTTTATCTCTCCAATCACATCTAGAGCCCAACCTCTAAATGGCCAAGGTTTGACTATGGCATGCAATTCATTTGCAGGTACATGTTGTATCCCAGCATGCTTTTGACACTCTTGGCATCCCTTAGCAAATTCTATGCAATCTTTCAGCATAGTTGGCCAATACATTCCTTGTCGAAATAATAACCACTTCATTTTGTGGCCTACTTGGTGTGAACCACATGCTCCACTATGTGTATCAGAAACTGCTAAATATGCCTCATTTTCACTAAGACATTTTAATAGTACTCCTTCAGGAGTCTTTTTAAACAATTCGTTTCCAATTATTATCCGCAGGAACATATGCCTCATTAGAAGATGAACATGGCGCAATCTTCGCCATTTGTTTCTCAAAATTTTCCTTGGTAACTTGGTTCACATCAGCACGAAAGTAGCTCTGATCTGCTTCGACATACTCTACCAAACCATCTTCCTTCCACATTACTAAACGTTGATGCAAAGTTGAAGGGACAGCACCAACTCCATGGATCCACTCTCTACCAAGGAGTAAATTAAAATTCGCTTTAGAGGCTATCACTAAGAACAATGTAGTCCTCTTTATGGAACCAACGATTAAGTCCACCTCAATGGCCCCCAAAGAATGGCCAGTTTTGCCTTCATAGTTGCTTAAGACAATGTTATGTGGCCTGAGGTCAGTGTCGAACTTACCAATCTTCTTCAAAAGACCATGTGGCATTAAATTCACTGCAGCTCCACCATCCACTAACACTTTGTTAATTCCAACACCATTGACTTTGGCTTGGACATACAGGGGTTTCAAGTGGTTTTGCATACTCATATCTGGCTTCTCGAAGGTAGCCATTTGGTCTTCGACACAACCATTGTTCATCACATAGTAACACATTGGCTTATGACGAGCCATATCCTCTGTAAAATCCTCTTCAACATCATTTGGTACTGTGATAACATCGTACTCAAGAGGCAGTATTGATACCACATTGCAAACAACATCGAAATCATCTTCAGAATCATCAAAATCAGACTCCATGTCTTCATCCATGTCGAAATCAGCATTCTCTTCTTTCAGTGTTGACAATGGAGGAAATATTCTTTCAAGAGCAGGCCTTCTTGGCTTTTCTGTTACTACAGCCTTGCCTTTGGCCTTATTCGCTGCACACACATGACTAGCAACATCAGCATTCCTCTTTGTGGCAACTTCAGCTTTGTGAACCTCACTCTTCGCCACTATTATGTTGCGTGGAACTTGATTAATGTCAATCGTACTGCGTGGAACATGGTTATTAGCCAAATGACTTGGAACCTTGTTAATGTCAAAGTGTGCCTTCTTCTTCTGTTGTCTTTGGTAACGACGCCACTGTGTTCTAGTCATGGGGTTCTTACCCTTATAGTTATTCTTATAATTAAACTTAACAGCATCCGTATCTGGCTTGACAGCTTTAGCACGTTGATTATTGGGCACCCACGCTTCAACAGGAGCACTAGCACTTGGGACAAAGGATTTATTTGTTGACAGCTTCAAATACCCTTTCGCTGAGGACTTCTCCTTAGCAAATTGTCGTTTGCTTGTTGAAGGCTTTGTTGACACATTAGCCTTATAGCCAGAAAGATCTCCTTTTGCAAAGTCAAATTTTGGCCTGTTGTCAAGCCATTTTCTTTTACGTTGTTGTTGACCCTGATAACCTTCGACAGCTTTAGCTGCTTCTTTGTCGAAGACAGCACTGCACCTTGGGCAAAGCATAACTTCAGAGTTATTCCACTTACACCGATTGAGGAAATCTATCAATTCTTCCTCAGCCTTTGGATACACAGCATGTATCTTCCCATCATATTCTTTTAGGGTCACTTCCTGTTTCTTACCTTCAGCATACATAAAACCTTTTAATTTTTCGGTGGCAGTCTTGACACACTTAGGAGGGTCTGCCATTTGAGCATCCACCATGCCTACATCAGCTTCGACAGGTTCAGAATACATAGCTTCAGCCTTAGGCAATGGATCAACATCAATCTGCATAGGAGCTTTCATTTTCTTATCAGCAAATTTGAGTCTTCCTTCGTCAACTGCTTTTTGCACAATATCCCTGAAGAGCACACAACGGTCAGTGTTATGTCCCAAAAAATTATGGAACTTACAGTAACCCTTTTTCTTTCTTTGGTCAAGAGTTGGTGTTTTAAGGCCTTTAGGCACTAATATTTGACCATCAGTTACTAAAAGATCAAAAATTTCATCACATTTAGTAACATCAAAAGTATAAGTCTTAGGCATAAATCTATCATTCTTAGGCTCTACAGGGTTATTCCCATTCGCAGGCCTTAATAATTTACAGGTATAAGGAGGACCAGGCTTAAGTTCAGCCACGTCTATCTCCTCTTCTTCGACATTACTATATGTAACGTCGAATTCTTCTTCGACATATGCCACTTTTTCTTTTTTATGATACCTATTCGACCTAGATTTTTCCTCTCTAAGCCTTTCAACTTGTCGAACTCTATCAGCCAAATGCGCCATATCTCGCAAATGAGATGTGTCTAATTTCTTTCTAATTGAGTAATCAAGGCCACCCGCAGCCATTTCGACAAGCTCATGTTCAGGGACTTGTGTGAAGCAACGAGATTTCAACAGCCTAAATCTGTTTAAGTAATCATCAATAGTTTCAGGCATTTTGCGCCGGACACTAGCCAATTCTTTAAGACTAATTTTCGACTGGCCCATGTAAAACTGTGCATGGAATGCCTTTTCTAATTGCCCCCATGTGAACATAGAACCGGGGGTAAGGTCGTGAACCAAGTGAAAGCATTTTTAGTTAGAGAATTTGGAAAGTATTTCATCTTCAAATTCTCATTTTGTGCTAAGTCCCCAGCCTCAGTCAAGAAACGAGCAATGTGTTCGACTGTGGACTCATTTGTATCACCACCAAACTTAGTAAACTTGGGAACTTTCCATCCCCTTGGTAACTCAGTTTGTAATACGTATTCACATAATGGTGATACGAAGTTAGTCCTTTGTAAACCTATGTTAAGGCCATTTTGCGCCAAAATAGTTTCGACTAAAGCAGCTATATTGTTGTCTACGCCAACATTGTGTTGTTGCACTTGTCGAACAACTTCATCAGCGTTCTGGTGTCTATTTACCAAAACTACTTCAGGGACGTGGTTTACTGCCCCTTGTAGTCCGCCTACAGTTGTGGACGCTTCGACTGCAACTGCTTCTTGGGGGTTAACTGGCGACGCATTACCCGCAATAATAGGAACTTGCCTATTATTAACCGCTGGAGCCCCAAAGAAATCTGCAATCCTACTCATCTGATTTGCCAACATTTGGTAACTGTTATTGGTATTTTGAATCAATGGATTGAAAACTGTACCAATTTGTTGGGTAAGCATATTAACCATATCGTGATTACTCTCGTCTACTTGCTGTCTTAAGGCCAACAAAGACGTATTGGTTAATGCTGGGGGATTCCGACCAAATACACTCTCAGAAGAGACATGTGTAGGGGAAAAGGTCGAAATATGTGGCATTCCAGTAGGCATGCCATACATTCCCAAAGGAAATGGGGGTAGATGCACGTTATTCAAACGTGGGTCTAAACCGTTTCCCATTGCCATGTAAGGGCTATGAAGCCCTGCACTTAACGGCAAAGACATAGGCAAAGATGCCATTTCTGACTGCGTTGAACCAACATTAGTCATTGATAATGAAGAAACGGTTGTCGACGATGATGGTCCTGCGCTAATGCTCGCAGAATCCATTGTTGTTCCTTGCCCTTGTGAAACCACAGGGTTGGAACTAGACGCATTATTCGTACTAGAACGAACCATTTTACCACTTCTTAAGTGCATACAACAGCGAATACAAATAAGAGAGTACGAAAATGAACAAAATCAAAGGCAAAGTCCCACTGGGCGTGCCAATTTGTTTGCTGGTGTTTTTAGCAAACAATCACTAGTTTTATTAGAAGGTTTGTGAGATCAAACTAGAAAAATCTCAAAGCAATTGCCTCTGAATTGCGAGTGGTTTGTGTTTCAGAAAATGTAGAAAAGGGGACGATTTGCAATGATTAACAGAATCGAAAAGAAAAGAAGCAGTAAATGGTGCATGAATTGTAAAGAAAAGACAAATAAATTGCATTGAATCGTAAAAGTGGTACACGATCACGTACAGCGATTCTTCCACTCGTTTTTCGCTCTGGCTTGGAAGTTAGAGTTTCAGGAATCGGGTTGTGTATTGTGATTTGCGACCTCTGTTTCTTCTCAGAAACAGTTATTTATACAAAAGAAAAGAGGGGGAAAAACTGAACTAAGTAACTGCCTAGAAATTTGAAAATTAATAACTGCTACTCCTACTTTCGACCAGAACGCTCTATCACGCTTCGACCAACTGCTAGTCTTCAGCGCATAACTGCTCTGTTTTCTGTCTGTCGAAAGCTTGTGTCCATTTTCCTCTCTCTTGCTTTTGCTTCCCCGGAAGCTTGTCGAGTTTACCTTGCGCATGACCATTTTCTCTGTCGAAATAATTTGGTCTTCGTCGAAATATAAGTCAGGCCTTGTTGACCATTTTCAATGAAGCCTGTCGAAATTACAGGCTAACAATGGTACATGCAAAAAATTTGTCCATGATACATCAGCAAATAACTTCAAGAGAATTGCTTAAAATAATCGAACACGAATATCAATTACATGAATAAGCAATGAAATTCAAACATGTTGCTTAAAATAATCGAGCACGAATATCACTTACTTGAATAAGCAATGAAATTCCCATCATATTTAACATAAAGTTTAGCATCACTATCAATTCGTTTCTCAACATATTCTAAGGCGATGCACATGTTCAAAAGTTTTGTGAACAATGAGTTAGTTTTTTTTAGAAAATGTAGAGCCTCCTTATAAAATATTATACTTATCAAAAAAATTACATTCCATATTCCCTAACAGGCATAAAAATTACATTCAATATTCACTAACACTGTGTTTGGATGAGAAAGGAAAATTGAAGAAAAGAAAGTAAGAGGAAAGAATGTTGAAGGAATGAAAGAGAGTAGAAAGTGGGTAGAAAGTTAGATGATTTTTAGGTTGTTTGTGGTAGAGGTGAAAATGAATATTTTTTATTGAATTGTTCACCTAATTTATTTATCTTAATATATTTTTTAATAAATTTATATTAATATTTTTTATATTGGTTAATAATTCCACAATGACGGGATAAAATTTAAAGGATTTTAATGTAATGACAAATCAATGTTGATGAGTTTGAATAATATATTATATATCCCTCTCTATTCTGAACACTTTTTGAAGTACAAAAAATTGATTAGCATGTTGTCAAAAAAAATTGATTAGCGTTATATGTTTGGTAAAAAAATTTGATTAGCAAGGTTAATAAATAGACTATCCATCAGAAATAAAAATAGTTGTACCGTAAATTGTTAGCTATTATAAAAGGCAATATTGTAATTTCATTCGAAAAAGTAACAATGGCTACTTTTCTTCTCAATTTGGGAGGAAAGGATTTTTAATGTAATGACAAATTAATGTTGACGAGAATAAAAAGGATTAAGAAACGGTACAGACTGAGAACGCAAGTAAAAGGAATGAAAGCGCTACATAGATCTCCTTCTACACCTCCTCTCTCAATCCATTCCTTCCAGGTTTACTCGTCTCTCATTTTTTTTACGATTTACATGCATGATTTCCGTACACTCTGTTACGCTACTCTCGCTTTCTTTCTCTTTTCGTTTTCGTCCCTAATACGCCATTTTTGGGATTTTTAGGACGCCATTGCTGTCGTCACCATCATCATGAGAGTCGATGCCTCACGTTCTCCCACCACCATGCCGTTTTCAAATGGAAAGAAATCAAAGCAAAGCAGGTTCAAGTAACGTATTTTTCATCCCCTTCACTTTCTTCTTTGACTTTCGGTATGCTGTTCTTGACCGGGTTCTTTCTTGACCTTGATTTATATGAATTGGCTTAATTCGAATTAGGGTTTAAAAATGTCGTTGTTCTCTGATTATTGTTATTTAATCTTCTATTTTTGTTGAACCAGATGAGATTTTAATGTAGAAATTTGGAAAGTGTATACTTTATTTTAATGCACAACTCCATGTGTTTTTTGAAAACATTTATTTGGATAATTTTAGAATTTGTATTGTATGTGACGATGGCAATGGCGTCCTAAAAATCCCAAAAATGGCGTATTAGGGACGAAAACGAAAAGAGAAAGAAAGCGAGAGTAGCGTAACAGAGTGGACGGAAATCATGCATGTAAATCGTTAAATAAAATGAGAGAGGAGTAAACCTAGAAGGAATGGATTGAGAGAGGAGGTGTAGAAGGAGATCTATGTAGCACTTTCATTCCTTTTACTTGCGTTCTCGGTCGGTACCGTTTCTTTCTTTGTTTGCCCTAATGCACAACTCCAACAGTGACCGTGCGCTAACCTTGCAAACAGTGGCGGATCCAGGACCCCAGGGTCAGGGGTGTCAAATTTTTTAAATACACAATTTGCTAAAAATATAATTAAAACAACTATAATATATTTAAATAAATAAATTATACGTTTCATAATTGTCATCTACGTGATTTCATATTCTGAAATCGTTGAATAATAAGCTCAGAGTCAAATTTATTGAATACATCACTCTCAATGTATGTCACCAAACAGTCATCCATCCAAGTATCCCCCATCCGATTACGCAACCTATTCTTCACAATATTCATAGCAGAGAAAGCTCTTTCTACAGTTGCTGTTGCAACGGGCAAAACTAGTGCCAGCTTCAAAAGAAGATAAACCTCTGGATACACATTATGTCTTCCATTTTCAACCAACGTCTCTGAAAGTTGTTGGAGTCCTTTCACATATACCAAATCAATTGAGGACTCCACATATACCAAATCAATTGCAATTTCTAATAGTAATACTAATACCAAATGATTTCAGTTGTTCCTAACATTCCAAATCAATTGAGGATTCTCAGTAGTCAATTACTCAGGATTAATGCCAAATATATTATCTTTTTGGTCCAAATCAATTGGGGATTAATGCCTCTTCTAAGATGTGAGAAAGGAATACAAAATTTCAGCTAGTTAATAATTTATACTCATCCCTAATTTCTCTTTTTAAATTCAGTTAATGAGGTAAGCATCTACATATTTGCAAATTGCACAGAAGTCAAAAAATTGGGGATTTAACAAATTTAGGGTTTATAAAACAGGGGATTTTATAAATTAGGGATTAAAGTTTCAGTTTAAACATAAATTAGGGAAGAATTAGGGTTTAAGGCTTACCAATTAGTTACCAGAGAGAAGAGGAGAAGATGAAATCGCAGGAAGAGAGAAGAGAAGACTGGAGAAGATGAGATCGCAGGAGCCACTAAGCCAGGAAGAGAGAAGAGAGAAGAGAGGTCGCATCGTTGGTGGTGGTTGTCGCCAGTGGCGGAGCCAGACTGAAAAAGTCGGGTGGGCCACTAAAATAAAATTAATATGTAAATTAAATACGCAACTAGTTCCGCCACTAACCATACCCAAGTTGCAGCTAGGTTGTCAATAAAAATTGAAAAAAGGGGGTGTGTCTCAATAAAATACCCGTTCAGTTGTGCCTAACCGAAAATATCCGGTTGCCCATAAATGAATCGGCGAAAAATACGCATTTCATTAATGGTCTTTTGGTCATTTCGCAGGGTTTGGGATGTGGGATAAGCATGGGCCGAAGATTATACTAGTATGTGGCCCTATATGAATTTTTTTATTGGGTGGGCCATGGCTGGCTCCGCCACTGGTTGTCGCCTTCAACGGTGGTGCACTGGTGGTGGTCGCTGGAAGAGAGAAGAAGGAAAGTTTTGGTTTCACGTTTCAGCTTCACGCTGAAAAGAGAGGAGAGAACGCGTGAAACTGACTGAGGAGAGAGTGAGAGACAGAGTGGGGTACTGGGGTCAGAGTGTCAAAAAAAAATTCAGGAGTGTCAAAAAAAATTTATATGGGTGGTAAGTGCAATTTTTTTTCCAGGGGTGTCAGCTGAACCCCCTCAGCATGCTGTGGGTCCGCCCCTGCTTGCAAACTAATCATTTTCTTCGGACAAAAATACCCCTAACTATTATATGCCTAACTGAGCGCTAATTTGAGTGCCAAATTTGCTAAACAAAAAGTGAGCAGTTTGCCAAAATGACTGCTACTTTTATTATTATAAAGATAAAGATTTTAAGCCTCAAAATTGCATCAATTTGCTGAAAATCAACAACGAAGAGGAACTAGATCACTAGTTGTCACCATTAATGGAGCTCAATGGGTTCTCTTGTTGAGCGATGTTCTCTAGGCTTGGGATGGATTTCATTTATCCACAAAATATCTTGATTCATGTGCAATTTCATGAAAATGACTTACTACCGGTCACTACACTTGATTGATGTAGTGTAGTGGCTGATTAGTATTTATGACTAATTAACCTCATTCAAATGGAGTATATTTTATTAATTAAAAAAATCTCATAGCCTCCACATAGCTATTTAGCAGGCTGAGGTCTCGTTCGTTAAAGGAATTAACTAGACAAATCGCTCTACCAACTAAGAACGACCATGCACCATCACCCATAGAATCAAGAAAGAGCTCTCAGTCTGTCAATCCTTTAAGTTTCAGCCTTGCGACCATACTCCCCCCGGAACCCAAAGACTTTGATTTCTCATAATGTGCCAGCGGAGTGTCTCAACTCAATTTATAACCTTAACCAGTCACTACACTACATCCTCACAACTAGTCAGCTGCCGCAAATCGAAATAACTTATTACAATCTCTAGACCTGCATAAATGCATAATTGAATAATGGTAGTATTTCATCCATATTGGAAATTTCACAACGTTTTAAGTTGTGCCAAAATGCGATTACTTGGCCCTAATTGACCCATTATCCATTACCCATTCCTATCGATGCTCTACTTGGCCATGAGCCTCTGGATAATATTTTGATTACGAGGTACTTTTCTTTTAGGATTTGCATGCTTCTAACTGTATCCCTCTATTTCGTGTTCAGTTGCAAGTCTCAGTGCTAAATTGTAGTTCATAGATGACTTTGCATAAGCTGAACCAACTTGGGCCTCTCTTGTATTCAGTTGACCAAAAAAAGGGTCACATAGGATATACAATTCCACGATGATGATGTGTTAGGATATACTACTCAATTGTCTAGTTGGCATTGGATGTGTTTCCTTAGGCAACAACGTTGACTATATAATGAAGAACTGAGAATGAATTAAACAATTAAGATATTCTATTTCTTTTTCTCTAGGTGCTTTTTCTGTTTATCTCATGCATTTAAATTGACGACGAGGGATACAGTTTGTAGGTGTGTGCCTAAAAGTGAGAGAATAACCACTTTTTTTTACAATAAAAAGATCAATACATTTCACTAAAAATCAAAGATTCAATACATGAAGGAATATCATAAAGCAACTAATGGTTAACATCAGCTAAGTTATGAGCAATCATATTTGCATGTCTTCTAAAGAACTTCACAAGAGTGTTCTAAAAACTGGATTAAAGAGCTCCCTGCATTCTTTAATAATGAATCCAAATTAGGTTGCATCCACAGAATTAGACTTTAAACTATCACTCAGACTTAGAAATCCCACTGAAATATAACATCTTCAAATCTCAGCTCTCATCCAATTCATTGAGTCCCATCACCTAGTTAGAGGCACAATGTTTTACTTTTACTTTTACCCTCATAAAAATGACTAAATTCATCCACTATATATGCATATACCTATAATCCTTGAACTTAGAAGTATCAAAATGCCTCATGAATATAAATTGTAATGTTAAATCAATATCTTTTTTTTTTCCGATAAGAATCGGCCTGAAACGGTATTTAGTTCGGATTTCACCCCAAAATCTCAAGTTCGAGTATTGGGTGTGTCTAATACTCTATTGTGAGAGGGAGAACCACATAAGCAGACAAAGTCGAGTACACATGACCAACCAAATTACCCAACGTAGGTTAGTCACAAAATCGATTTGCTAGTGAATATTATATATGCACCAATAACACAATAAAAAAATCAATATATATTTTTTTGTTGTTGACCAATTGTTGAATGAATAGTATTACCAAAAAAATGTTGAATGCATACTGGATAATTGAATCATATATGATTGTTAGAAAAAGAATTATTATACTCTTTTTGTGCAAAGACTTGAATCAAATAAAAAATCGATCGAATAATCACTTGGCGCATATAAGTTTGGCCAATAGATAAATAGCGAGTTAATCGGCACGTAGCTTATAACCACAATGAACTGAACTACCATTTCAATTGCATATCCAATTTGGTATATCTACACAGCAAACACCGATAAAAGACAAGAATTACAAGTTGCTAAATAGTTTGTGATCTTCATTATTATTATGAATAATTAAAAACAGGGAAAACATTTAACAGGACATGGGAGGAAGATCAAAACCATAGTGATCCTCTTGCTTGGGTTTTTTGAAAGCCTTGCTACAGAAGAAGAATCCGAGAGCATGACCAAACACAGCAACCAAGAAGACACCACCGTTGAATGACATGAGCGCCAGCATGACCAAATAAGAGAGACCAACCCTAAGGAGATGCAACAGAGTCTGAACCAGACCGGCTCCAACCGGGTTCAAACCGGGTTTAATGAACCGGGTGTGGGATAAAACTCGATGAGAACGGACATGACGAAAATAACGATTAATGCCAATACGTACATATTAGTTCTGCCGCCAGGCCAACCGTCGAAGAGAATCAACGCATCCTTACCCCAGAAGAATGTCATGTGCATCATTCCGTGACCCATGCCCATGCTGCTACCGTTATTAGATGGTGATGATGACTTTGGTGCCATACCCATCCCATGGCCATTCATGCCGTGCATGTTTCCACCATCCATGTCCGTCTCCGTTCCCCTTTTCTCTTTAGCTTGATATGAAGCGGCGCTATATATGCCGCGGATGTATATTGTAGAATGTTGACAAATGATTGTAGTATTTATTTATTTAGGGATTTACATTTGTACTAGTACAATGGGATTGGGTAGTACAGTATTGTAATCGTATGACGTCGTATTGTATTGTACTGCACTAGCTACAAAAAATCTCCCTTTATTAGTACCAGGCGAAAGACAGGCAGACCCGTCTTTCATGTGTTGGTGTTAGTGGGTGGTTATAGAAGTAATAGATAAATAATATATAAATAATAAATAATAATATAGTGAAATAGTGTTAGTGGGTAGTTAAAAGGGCATTTTGGTCAGAAAAATCTGATACCAAAAAATCAGTTACAAAATGAATCCCTTTATATATAAGTATAGATAATAATAAATGTTCCAGAAGGATAGCTCACTTGTTTGAGTGAAAGGGAAATTGGAAAAACGTAGATATACGGGGTTCGAAAGTTGCTCCCCCCTCTCCTCTAACTACTAAAATACTACCTCCCTTTAATATTTATCGTTTTTCCTTTTTAAAAAAGTACTCATTCTATTTATTATTTTATGAATAGTTTAAAATTCAATTAATTATTCATTTCTTTTTTTGAAGACAATATGTATTATATATTTATTTATTTCGTAATTTTATCTTTAATTGTTTATTTATGTTAGGATGATAAATAAATAAGAGATACTAAATAATTTGGTCAAAAAGAAAGAGATACCGAATAAGTGAAAGAAATTAGGGAGTGAAATAAATAAGAGATACTAAAAAGAAAGAGATACTAAAGCAAAAAGAAAATAATTTTATTTATATATCATAATCATAAGTATTGTAAACCATGGCTTTGTCCACGTAAGCTGACAAGTAGGATCAATAAAAAAAAGCCACACATTTCTCAAAATAAATACGTGGCAGTCCACCAAAGCAACCATAACCAGCGAACAACATAATGGACGGCCCAGATTTAATTAAATAAGCCGTGTCTTCAACGGATGGTTAAGACCATGTTTCAAAAAGTTATGCTGCCAATCCAAAACGCAAAAAAAAAAAGGATCTGAATTAAAGACTCTTAATTTCAATTTCTTCTCATGCAAGCCAAGCAAATCAGACCCACACATCTCCTAATTTGTTGGATCCAGAGTTAATTCTCATTAATTCCCATTCTTCTCTGCGATAAGACAAAAAAAGTGGCAAAGTCAGCCCTGCAAAACACAAGCAAAAACAAACCAGTATATATCAAACTGAAATGGAAATGGAAATATCCAACAAACGAAGCTAATACTATCATTCAATGCATGTTGTTCGTAACTATAACAGTAATTAGGTCGGCAAAGCTTGCAGTGAGAAATGAAAAACTATGACCGAGGCTGTGAGTATTTCGATAATAATTATTTATTTTCGTTGCTTCACACTATTTTATTAATGCTTGAGTTTTTGATCGTGGTTGCAATTTGATTGATTGAGTTTAGTGAAATTAAATAAATTGATGTTTTCTGATTCAATTTTTAAATCTATTTTATTTTATTTAATTATTCAGGACAAGGCTCCCTATGTTGCTACTTCTGAGAAGAAGAAAGAGGAGTATGAAAGAATCAAAGGACTATTAATGCTTACAATAGGAAGCTGGTAAGAATTCATTCTTCTGCAATCTTTAAGTTTTATTGCTCTATCAATGTATAGTTATTGATTCAATTTTGTTTTGTGATGCTTAGTTGAAGTTCATTTTGTAAAAATGATTTTCAGGGTGTTTCGGTGAATTGATATGTTATATGAATTGAATGAATAGTGTTGATAAGAGTTTCTTTTAGATTTGTTCTTAGTGATACTTTAACATTGTTATGGTAATGTTTATGCTATTAACACCCCTAGAAGGCCTATTTGCTCACTGGCCCATCCTCTTAGGTGAGCCCATAATTCAACGCTTCAGATACAGCCAACACATCCAACGGTTCGTGATCATTAGGTCAACACTATTCAAAGCCTATAAATACCACATTCCGTGCTCATTAATGGTAGGCTATTCTACTCATAACATACTCTGCTTGACCAACAACCCAACCTCGACCGGAACATTGAAGATCAAGGATCACACCTACCAACTACCTCAAGTCGACCTCTAAGGTTAGGAGTACGGTACAGAACAAACATCAACATGCAAATGTTGTTAAAAGAATATATATATATATATATATATATATATATATATTGTAGACTAAACCCCTTATATTTCATTTATCTATTTTATGCTAAATTTTATGAAGGATAAATTTAATGAATCAGAAGCCTAAGTCTGGAAGGAGAGAGGAAGTACAATGCAGAGAGTATACAGCGAGTCGGCGACTGCGGTATAAAGAGCTTTACTTTTAAGGTTATGCATTGCTCTTCTTTTTGAAGTTGTTTCTCACCTTTTTATGTTTTCCACCGTTTCTTAACACTTTATGAAGAAAACGGGTATAAAAGCACAAGGAGTGTTCACTTTGGTGAATAATTTACATATTCCCTGTCAAGCTTCAGTTGAGTGGGAGTGATAAATACTTTTTTAAATGGTAAATTGAGAATCATAAAGGCTGACTCTATTTTGAAACACACATTTATAATGATAATTTGAACATTTGAAATGCTTTACTCGATGAACAGATAAATGGAGATTATTGATAGGTAAACCAAATTCAAATTCATTGAGTTTTTCATTTATGAGTCCACTATCTGGTGATTTGAGCTACAGTCATCCAAATTCATTGAGTTCGGTGGCGGCAATGGGAAGCGACGACAAGAATCAGCGTTAACTCGGTTAGAATTGATCATGTTAGTTCGCAGTTTGTTTATATTATTCGAGAATATCTCATTTTCACTTTCAAAAATAGCAAAGCTTAATTCTTTTAGAGTTTAGTCTGCTTCCAATGATCAATATTACCATGCTCCTAGATGTGATTAATGTCTGATGCATTGAACCAATATACCTGTTGTGCTCAGATTTTTATCTTAAGAAAAATGTAATTAAGAATAAACTAAGTTCTTCGTCTGTGTCTGTGTAATGTGCCGCCTACTTTGTTTTTTGATTTTACTAATCAATAAGTGCTTTTTCAATCATGTTGAATTTCTGATTCATAAATTAATTCAGATTTGTGAGAATTTGAATCCCATTATACCTTTCAAAAGGCTCTCCCAGTAAGAATTAATGCATTGAATCTGTGTTTGTAGGAATGTACAAAAATGAACATTTGTGTGTTGCTTGCTGGAGAGGAAGGAACATCTGTCTTACAAGCTTCTCATTGATCATGTTCAAGAGTTACTCTAAGTTGTGTATACTCCAACTATTGTATATGGGAGCATATTATGCATTTCCCAGGGTCTTCATATAATTATGAAAGATATGTAAGTTTGACTATGACTGTTTTTTTATCTTGCTGCAATTCTTTGAAAATTGTTTCTATTATTTGTAGTGCTTATATTATTATGAAGTGCCTTTATTGTTGACTGCCAGATTTGAGTGTTGTTATTATTGACTGAAAGAAGCATAATAATCTTTGGATATAGCGGGTGTGCTTCTCCGTCTCTTTTTTTTTTTTGGATCAAAACTATTTCATCAATTAAATGGTTGATAATGCATTCATCTATCAGGGTGAATCTCAACTTAATAAATTGGATTCAGGGTAATATAAGAACCACACTTTCTTTTTTTGAAAGCTATTTGTAACTTGCCAAGTACAAAACCAGAGTTACTTCTGCATATCACAAGACTATGTTCTGCGGACTTTCAATGTCCAGATTAACCAAAAAGCATATGTAGGTATGCTCATTAGTCATTACTCTTAATATGTCCTGTTATGATCAACATGCTATCAGGTACTATGATTTTGAATTGGTCCAATGGATTCGTCCTTATTGAGTTGGTAATATGTTCCTTGAAGAACATATTCAAGTTTTGTGACTTTGTTCTCTGTGTTCTTAACAGACCTCGTTGCGTTGACATGTACAAATGAAGAGGTTTGGTGCATGGAGCTTTAGTGTTCCATGCAAATGTTCGAGAAAAGAAGACATATCGTCATGGCATGGCAACATGACAATTTAAGCTTTTGCTGCAAATAAAAGCACATGGTTGCAAAAACTATATTGCTATTTTACCATGGTCATGTGATTTATTCATGACTGAGTATGTGCTTTGTGTGTTGTAAACACAAAGGATGAGACTGTTGAGAGTATTGACAAATGAATGATGGAAAACTGTGATTATTCATTGATGTGAGGAGAACATATATAGTTCTGCTTCAGTAAATCTGTTACAAGTTGTTTTGGCGCTAACTAACTTTAAAAAACAGAGTTAACAACTAATTGGTGAGTCAACTAATCACTGTTGACTTTATTACATGAATGGGAAAGTACTAAAATGACCTTAACATTCCCTCTCTTAAACTAGATGCTCATGTAGACAAGTATCTAGTTTACGTCAGGGACTCTGCAAACTCCAAATAGCTCTCTGATTCTGAAGAAGCCTTCTCTGCTCAATGGTTTTGTTAAGGCATCAGCAACTTGTTGCTTGGTACCACAGTGAGATAGCTTGATAGTTCCAGCCTTGACAAGGTCTCTAAGAAAGTGAAATCTCACTTCAATATGTTTGCTTCGCCCGTGAAGTATAGGATTGTGTGACAGTTTTATGGCAGAACTATTGTCACACATTATCTCAACATAATCCTCAGAACTGAGACCAATCTCCTGCATAACTTTCTTCATCCACACTGCCTGGCATGCTGCTGCTCCTGCTGCTACGAATTCTGCCTCTGTGGTTGAAAGAGCAACAATTGGTTGCTTTTTAGATGACCAAGCAACTGCACCATCACTGAGGATAAAAGTATATCCAGATGTGCTCTTCCTATCTGTAGTGTCTCCAGCATAGTCACTATCAGTATATCCTATTAATTTTTCATTTCCTCCCTTTGTGTATCTGATGCCCAACTGTATAGTACCTTGCAAGTACCTCAACACACGTTTAGCTGCTAACAAATGTTGCTGAGTGGGGCAACTCATGTACCTGCTGAGAAGACTCACAGAATACATAATATCTGGCCTTGTTGCAGTCATGTACCTGAAGAAGCCTTCTCTGCTCAATGGTTTTGTTAAGGCATCAGCAACTTGTTGCTTGGTACCACAGTGAGATAGCTTGATAGTTCCAGCCTTGACAAGGTCTCTAAGAAAGTGAAATCTCACTTCAATATGTTTGCTTCGCCCGTGAAGTATAGGATTGTGTGACAGTTTTATGGCAGAACTATTGTCACACATTATCTCAACATAATCCTCAGAACTGAGACCAATCTCCTGCATAACTTTCTTCATCCACACTGCCTGGCATGCTGCTGCTCCTGCTGCTACGAATTCTGCCTCTGTGGTTGAAAGAGCAACAATTGGTTGCTTTTTAGATGACCAAGCAACTGCACCATCACTGAGGATAAAAGTATATCCAGATGTGCTCTTCCTATCTGTAGTGTCTCCAGCATAGTCACTATCAGTATATCCTATTAATTTTTCATTTCCTCCCTTTGTGTATCTGATGCCCAACTGTATAGTACCTTGCAAGTACCTCAACACACGTTTAGCTGCTAACAAATGTTGCTGAGTGGGGCAACTCATGTACCTGCTGAGAAGACTCACAGAATACATAATATCTGGCCTTGTTGCAGTCATGTAGATAAGGCTTCCAATCAACTGTTTGTAGTGGGTTTCATTCACCTTCTCACCTTTCTCATCTCTGTCAAGCTTTGTTCCTGGAACCATGGGCACTTGCACAGAGTTACAGTTTGTCATATTGAATCTGGCCAACAGTTCTGCAGCATACTTTCTTTGGCATATGTATATACCATTATTCTCTTGGATGACTTCTATGCCAAGAAAATATTTCATTCTTCCCAAGTCAGTCATGGAAAATTCTCTTTTCATGGAGTTTTTAAACTCATTCATCATGTCAACATTGTTTCCTGTAAAGATCAAATCATCTACATATATGCTTACTAGTAGCACATCATTTTCATTATTGTTCTTATAGAACAATGTCTGTTCACTTTTGGAGGCAGTGAACCCTTCTTGGAGAAAGTAGGCTTCAATACGACTGAACCAAGCTCTTGGAGCCTGTTTTAGTCCATATAGAGCTTTATGCAACCTGTAGACTTTGTCTTCACTTCCCTTCTTTATGTATCCCTTAGGTTGTTCCACATACACTTCTTCAAGCAACCTTCCATATAAGAAGGCTGATTTCACATCAAGTTGGTAGAGTGTCCATCCTTTTTGAGCTGCTGTAGCTATTATCAGTCTTATTGTATCTAGTCTGCTTACAGGGGCAAAAACCTCAGTGTAATCAACTCCTTGCTTCTGTGAGTATCCCTTGGCCACCAATCTAGCTTTGTATTTGTCCACTTCTCCATGTTCATTGAGTTTAGTCTTGTATATCCACTTAACACCTATCCTTTTGGCTCCTGGTGGTAGCTCAGTCAGTTCCCAAGTCTCATTTTTAATGATTGAGTTGATCTCTGCATCCATGGCCTCTCTCCATTTACTGTCTTGTGTTGCTACTTCAAAACAATCTGGGTCAGAGTTCTCTGTGCTTACTGCATATGCTTCTGCTTCATTATCTGATAGCCCTTGACCAGTTTCATAGTCATCTAGCCATGTAGGAGGTCTCCTGATTCTCACCATGCCCTGTTCCTCTTCTTCTTCAGTAATTTCATCTGAGTCAGTGTCATTTTGCTGTTCAATTCCTGGTGCAATATTATCCTCTGTATCTGTGTCACTTGCTTCAGATTCCTGCTCTTCATCAGGTTCTGAGTCTCCCCAGTCAAGGTCAGCAATAATGTCTGGTTGATATTGTTCATCCCAATTCCAATGCTCTCTTTCTTCAAATATGACATCTCTGCTGACAATTACTCTTTTTTCAGTAGGATCATAGAGTCTGAATCCTTGGATTCATCACTGACACCCAAAAACACACATTTACAACTTTTATTTTCAAGTTTAGTTCTTTTAACATCTGGAATATGAACATGAGCAATGCAACCAAATACTCTAAAATGAGACACAGAAGGTTTTTTATCACACCAAGCTTCTTCTGGTGTCTTATTTTTGACAGCTAGAGTAGGACTCCTGTTCAAAATATAAACTGACCAATTTACTGCCTCTGGCCAGAAACTTTTAGGAATGTTTTTCCCACTTATCATAGACCTTACCATATTCATGAAAGTCCTATTCTTCCTCTCCACAACCCCATTTTGTTGAGGTGTGTAAGGGGTAGTTAGGTGTCTCTTAATACCAGCATCAAGGCAATATTGATTGAACTTAGTGGATACAAACTCTCCACCTCTATCAGTTCTGAGACACTTTATTTCTAGCCCAGTTTCTTTTTCAACCAAGGACTTAAAATGCTTAAAATGAGTGAACACTTCTGATTTTTCATGCATAAAATAGACCCATGCTTTCCTAGAAAAATCATCTATGAGACATAAGAAATACCTTTTGTTACTATTTGATGCAGGAGTTATTGGCCCACACACATCTGCATGGATTAATTCCAGCCTCTCCTTGGCTCTCCATTGACTCTTCTTGGGTACAGGGTCTCTGTGCTGCTTGCCATTTACACAGTCAGTACACACTTGGTTGTTGGTTGTCAGGTGAGGCATGCCTGTGACCATTTCTCTACTTTGCAGAGTGTTCAATCCCTTGTTGCTCAAGTGTCCATATCTGCAATGCCAAAGTTGACTCAATTCCTCGCTTGATGTATGAAAACATGCTGATCCAGATTGACCATCTTGAGCACTTTTTCCAATCAGTTTATACATCCTGTTAGAAGTAGCTTTGGATTCCAGAATCAAGCCTTTCTCAGGGTGAAATATCTTGCAATTGCCCTGCCCTCCTTTGAATAGCACAGTGAGACCTTTCTCTTGAAGCTGTCCTATGCTCAAGAGATTGTTCTTGAGGTCAGGGACATAGTAAACATGTGATATTAGATGAACGATCCCATTAATTCTTACCCTAGCACTTCCCTTTCCAGCCACCTCCATCTTGGTGTCATTACCCAATTTCACACTTTGCTTGACCTTCTCATCAAGTTTTGTGAAACATTTCTTGTTACCACTCATGTGGTTTGAGCAGCCTGAGTCAAGAAACCATGTTTCTTCATTCTCTTCTTCCTTTGATCCTGTGACAGTCATCATCATCAGTAATTCTTCATCTATCATGAGTTTCTTGCTGCCAATTGTGTGTTCTGAACATCCAGCATCAAGAAGCCAGAATTCTTCTTCTGTCATACACCATTTGTCTTCTTCTGTCTCAATTATAGGCTCTGTGTGAGTCATTAACAGCATCAACTCTTCCTCGTTGGATTCAGCAACATAATTGGCACTTGTTTCTTTTTCCCATTCAGGACACTCATTCCTATAGTGCCCAATTTTGTGACATTTATAACATTCTACAGTTTCTTTGCTTTGCCTACCCCTTCCTCTGCCTCTTCCTCGAGCACTTCCTCTACCTCTGCCACCAGATTCAAATCTTTCTTGTGATACTGTTTTGAGAGCCTGTTCTTCACCACGAGGAACTTTGTGCATCTTTTGCTCATGCACAGTTAAGGAACTAAGTAATTCTTCAATTGACATTTTGTCAGTATCTTTACTCTCTTCAATTGAACATACAATGTAGTTGTATTTTTCAGTTAAAGATCTAAGAATTTTTTCAACAATTATAACATCTTCAATCTTATCACCATTAATTCTCATTCTATTTGCTACGGCTAAAACTTTAGAAACATAATCAGTAACCGTGTCACCTGATTTCATTTCCAAAGCTTCAAATTCCTTCCTGATTGCATTCAAGATTGAGCGTTTTACTCTTGCATTTCCTTGATATCGTTTCTTCAAGGAATCCCAAATCTGCTTTGCTGAGTCTTTCTCCAGAATAGATTCAAGAATTGACCTATCAATGGCTTGGAACAGATAGTTCTTCGCCTTCAAATCTTTGAGCCTAGCTTCATCCAGTTTCTTCTGCATGGCTTCAGTTACCACGACTCCGGCTTCTGGTTCAACAACCCCTGTCTCGATCAATGTCCAGTACTCTTTGGACCTCATGATGTTTTCCATTAGCATGCTCCAGTGTTCATAATGCCCATCGAATTTCGGAATCGATGGTTGAACGAAATTTCCATTGCTGTCACTCGTGCTTGCATTCGTCATTGTAGAATTGCAATTCTAGGGTTTTCTCGTTTCTGCGATTTTTGAGAAATCAGGTCCTTTGGGAGGGCTCGTGATACCAATTTGTTGAGAGTATTGACAAATGAATGATGGAAAACTGTGATTATTCATTGATGTGAGGAGAACATATATAGTTCTGCTTCAGTAAATCTGTTACAAGTTGTTTTGGCGCTAACTAACTTTAAAAAACAGAGTTAACAACTAATTGGTGAGTCAACTAATCACTGTTGACTTTATTACATGAATGGGAAAGTACTAAAATGACCTTAACAGAGACATATAGTATTTGTTTCATTCCCATAACAGGATGCTAGCTAGGACATTGGCAATTAAAGTGAGCTTCACACCAAGTTCTACACAGGGAAATATTAGTAAATGCTCTGAAGATCCAGAATTGGTTGCTACAATCTTGAGCCAAATTCCTAAAAAAGTCTTAGATAAGATCCTATGTGCTGCTATCTCTAAAATTTACCAACTTTGTGTCAAACAGGACCAAACCAATAACCTTCAAATTGAAATCAAATTGAAAACATGCTATTAGAGAAGATAGTCACTTTGATATTGTGTATTGATCTCTTTTACTCATACATGCCATTCATTTATATTATCTCTTGCTTTAAATTCAGTACTCATCGGCATGTAAAGCTTGCTATACTTTATAATGTGTGCTGCTACACTGTTTCTATATAGGCATTTAGTCATTATTCCTTCTAATGCAACAATCTCTATTGTAATTGCTGATCATGATCGAAGACAAAACCTTTAGCATCATAATCGTACCTCTTGGTTGGAAGTCGCAGCTGATTGACGAGAGCTCCCGGTTGATGCGTGACACCCAAACCGTGAGGACAAAGATGCATAGTGTGTCGCCATTGATGACCAAGATTTAGCTAACGATAGAGAAACGTGAGGGTATCAAAAAACGATGATTAAGGTAGAATTTTCTAATCATCCATAATTTTCTATTTATTTTAGTAATTAAGGTAGGAATGATCATAGTAACTACTTATCAAATTACCTTTGAAAAACTATACATGTTTTTACCGTTTCATCTACTTTATAGAGTGAGCAAAAGAAGCAACATCATAAAAATAATAATTCTTAAAAGCTCAATATAAATTCTTAATTAACTACCGTTTATTACTATTAGGATGAAATAGTGATTGCAATTACGAATACGTTAAGGTAGTATTGGGAAAAAAATTAATACACTTGCAAATCTAATTAAAAATACCAAAAAAATTCAATAATTGACAACATAAGTTTATAAACCAATGTCTTCATTTTTAATAGTTGTTTATCCTAAATCGTTACTTCGATTTTTCCCTTTTATAGAATTTATCGGAACGTACTAAATACCGACAAGGGTATTTTCGAGATTATCGAATATACATATTTTAATCAAAAATCAATGTATATAATAGACTAAAATAATTATATTTAAATATATGCAATATATATATATATATATATATAATATAACCTAATAATTTTATAAAGGACGGTGTACAATGAAACACAGATGCGTCACACAATAGACGAAATTTAATTCCCAAACAACGAATTCAAATGTTACGTTAAAAAGAAATGTATACCGTGCTGGCACGGGTGATACATACTAGTACAATAAGTATATAACGTTCTGTTTGGTAAAAAGTAGCGGATAACAGATGAACTATCAGATAAGCTATCTGATAGCAATCATGTGTTTGGTAAAACTAACTGTTAAAATAGATGAAAAATGTAAAATGACATTATTTAATTAATGATTAAATTATTTATATGAAAAAAAATGTTTGATGACGAAATAGAAGTAGTTTAAGAAAATAATAAAAATAAAAATGGCAAAAAGTGAGACACTATACACTATTCGATAAAATGCTAGTTGAAGTAGCGTTTCAAAAAATGGTAAACGCTACACGAAAAATGTTAAACACTAGTGCTTACCAAATACCTGTACTCGCTAAGTGCTAGTCAAATACGCAAGTCTCATTCACTATCGGATGGGATACACCAAACAGAGCCTACGTATTTTATACTATCTACAAATTATAAGTTCATACGTCATAAAAAAGAAATTAATCAATTAGTAATTACATTCAGTTTTCCAAGAATTGTTATTAGTTATGGTTGTTAAATGCCGTAGATACATAAATTAAACTCAAAGTAAAAAGATTAAGTTTTGGTCCCCCTATTTTCACAAACTCACGATTTTAGTCCCTCAAGAATTTTTTTCACGAATTTAGTCCCCCTATTTTTAGCAACTCACGATTTTAGTCCCCCAAGAATTTTTTTGACGATTTTAGCCCCCTTATTTCCCAATTTGTTAAATCAAAGTCCCTTTCTAATTTGGTAAAATTGGAGCTGAGTAGTCAGTCGCTTATCCTACGTGGCTGACACGCTGGGTTACCTTGTTGCCATGTTCCTTTTGTAATAATAATAATTTTTATATTAGCAAGGCGAGCCAGTTAGCCACGTAGGATAAGTGACTCACATCCCAGTGTCAATTTTGACTAAATTAGAGAGAGACTTTGATTTTACAAATTGGGAAAATAGGAAGACTAAATTCATGAAAAAAATTATTGGGGGACTAAAATCGTGAGTTGGTGAAAATAGGGGGACTAAAATTGTAATTAAGCCAAAGATTAATTTTAAACATGTTTAAAAAACATGCAAAACTGAAATAGAGAGTACTCGTATGCGTCGTATTATACCGCACAAGGTGCAATTAAACCATGACTTTATTTGGTGTTTGTGCGGCGTTTGGCGAATCCGGCGGTCACAAACGAGATAGAAAACGGCGTGACGATGCAGTTACTAACATGCCGCATGAACAACAAAGTGGTCCGAATCAGCCGCGCTGTGCTTACCTGCGCAATATTGACCCGTGATAACAACACTATACTAAAATATTTATGAAGTTTTTGGCTTTTTGCAACTGAATGATAAATGTCCTCGATTCATTACCATTTTAGTACTTTTTTTTACCGGAACATTACCATTTGAATATTCAAATTATATTTTGGGTACATGTATTGTAAGGGTAAATTGCCATTTTGATGATTTATGAGGTCCGGGTGTTATAATCAGCCACGGATCTATGTGAAGGACATTGGATCAGCTGACCCCACTCTTTGCTATTTTTTTCAATCAATAGTAAATGTGTTTTAATATGTTGACCCTACTTTATCTTTTATGTTGACCCCACATGACCCAACTAATACACTAGAGACAAACCAATGACATGAAAATGGATCAACACTTACTTTATTAAAGTACCAATTTTACTTTTTTAGCTATGTAATTTATAATAATTTAAGTATTTTAGAATTTTTCTGTAATGAAATTATGTATTTTGCAAAAATTTACAATATTTTTTTGAGAAAATATTATAAGCTAATTTTTTGACCCCACAATTAAAATTTTTCTGGATCCGTCACTGGTTGGTTATAGTCATTTTGAAACATAAATTTATAATGTAGTCACTTTGATCTTCGGGCGTGTTTTCTTTTTTGTTAATTTAATCCTTAAAATTACTAAAATGAAACACTTAGAGAATAAGGTCTATTCTATGAAAAAGAATAAGGGTTTTTGTCAAAAAAAAAGAATAAGGCATGATTCATTCCTTTTTAAATTGTTAGCGTGAATTATTATGAAAAGTTTAAATAAGTCGGAAATAGAGGCTCATCACTTGTTGAAAAAAATCTCAACACTCAAATAGCGTTTAAGGAGCACTTACATAATAGAATTCGGATCCTCTCGATTCCACCTTCTTTCTTTGGGTCTCTTAACCATCAATTGTACATGTTGGGTTAATCCAAAGGCTTGTTTTAAAAGGAAAAGAAATATAGGAATATAAAAACCAAATCCATTAGGGAGCTTTTGTTTCATGGATGTGAAAGTTACTAGCCTCGTCACTCGTGCGATGCATGCACTAGTAGCAACAGATCGGTATAAGATAGCATAGACACAGCTAAATATGCTAGTTTTTTTTTGATACAAATCTAAATATGCTAGTTTAATTTTTGATAATAGTAGATAAAGTATAATTAGGAATAAAATATAGCATATAAATCATTGGGTTCGAATCGATCTTTGAGCATGTAGCAATGTTAAATCTCTTGAGGGACAGCTTTACCGCCCATTATTCTATTTTATTTATTACATAATTTCTTTCAAAAATACATTAAACTTTTTCTCCAAAAAGTACATTAATTATTCTATAGTTATTTAACATTTCTAAATTTATGTTGCTATTTTAATTTATAGATCATTATTTTCAAAAGTCATCATAGTTCCTTTATTTTTAAATATTCATTTATGTCATTTTATATTTTAGTGATTGGGTCTGGCCCAACTTAGCTTTTGTTCATTTAACATAAAATCACAGAACTTAATTTACAATTATACCAAATTAAAAAAACGAAAATAATAACAAAAAGTAAAAATAAATAACAGAAAATTACAAAAAATAAAAATACAACACCAGCAGCGCAACTTCTAAGTTGCTCCTTGGTGAGCAAGTCCCCAACCCTAATTCTGATCAGAAATAGGAAAACAAGATCAACTAGAATAAGAAAAATTATTTCTAAACCCTAAAAATTGCCTATAAAACCAGAATATTTTTAGAACAAACATAGAGGAAAAATTTCAGAAATCCCTAAAAAATAACTAGAGATTCAAATCAGAACCCTAATCACAAAACTAGTTCGAATTTTTGGAGAGGAATTACGGTTTGATCAGTAGAAATATACACACACCAAAGCAGTAGCAGTATAAAAAAGAGTCACAAATAGATTTTCAGTAGCAAGAAACAAAGCAATTCAGGAGCCCAGGTTGGTCACCTTTTTTTCCAGATTCTTAGACACATGCCTTAGGTTTTCTTTTTCTTTTAATTAGAATTTATGCTAGACGTGACTATTTAGATATAGTAACTTCAAACATGTTTTTTATTATTATCATTATCTGTTAAACATTTGTTTAGTGATATGTATATGAGTAAATAAAAAAATATAGAAACAGAAATAGGGTTAAAATGAAAATCACAAACAAATTTTTGTTGTTGAAATAGGAGCTAGGTTTTAGAAACCCTAAAACGAAATTAAAAGAGGAGAGAAAATAGAACCATAGAACTTCAGAATAGGGATGTGAAAAGGACCAAAGATCACAAACAGATATTTAGGGTTTTAGAGACTTAAAAATCAAAAATTAGGAATAGAGCGAAATCATATTAAGGGCTAGAAAATTGTATACCAAATTCGGTTTAGGGTTTAGAGGTCTCAAGAACAAAAAAAAAGATGGAGGGATTCAAATGCAAAAATCTTAAATATGAGACCCAAGTTTTTTTTTTTTGAAAAGCAGAAATCGATTAAGAGGAGGAGAAAAGGAGAGCGAAAAAAAGACGATTAGAACTCACCCCTTAGACTCCGACCGCCGTAGGTGGTGGTCGTTTGCCCAAACACGCCGCCGCTAATAGGGGAATAAGCCAGTTTCTTTTTTACCAAAAAAAAACTAAATAGGGGAATAAGCCAGTTGTACGAATGAGTAATTAGTCGGCGATTTAGAACGAATGAGATACAAAACTCCAAAGTCCTAAAACCCAATTAAACAAAAATAAATATCTTTATTTCAAAAACACAAAAAATAAATCATTATCCTTTAAAAAAACAAATTTTCAGAAATAGAGGATTGAGCCGATTGTACGATCGGGTTAGTTAGTTTTTTAGGATGAATGAGCTGTACGGCTCGAATGTCTTAAAATCCCTAAAAAACAAAATAAATAATTCTAATAAGAAAAGTCAAACATACAAATTATTTTTCTCTCATTTCAAAAATCAAATTTTCGAAAATAGGGGATTAAGTCAGCGTTCCAGGACGAATGAGTTGTACTGCTCCAAAATCCTAAAACCCCTAATTAAAAAACACAAACAAACAAACAAACTTTTTTTCTACCCAAGAACTACGTAGTTTTGGTTTTTCCATCGCACCTGGAGATACGTAGGAGCGGGGGCACTCCCGTCAAGCACAAACAATAAATATTTTTATTAATGTTTTTTTTAAAAGGCAAAATAAATCTTTTTCATAATTAACATTCCATTTGCCCAACTAATTAGAAGGAAACATTCCCTAGGAAGAATGTCGAGGGGTACTAACACATTCCCCGTACATAACCGACTCCCGGACCCAAATCTGGTGCCAATGACCCTTATCCAAAGCCAATGGGATTTATTAAAGTTTTCCCTAATAATTAGACCTTGACGACAGCTTCTTTTCGAACTTCGAAGAATCATTTCCCAGATTTTTCGGTCGCTAGACGTTATCTGGTAGATTATTCATTGGGCCCGTTTGGATTAGCTTATTTTTGAGCTTATTAAAAACAACTTATGGAAATAAATAAGTTTTTATGTTGATTTACAAGTTCTCATTAACAAAAATTATATCTCCTTTAGTTGTTTTTCCATAAACTAACTTAATAAGCTTATGAATAATACATAAAAACTTATTTATTTGCATAAGTTGTTTTGCATAAGCTCAAAATAAGCTCTATCCAAACGGGCCCATTATCTACTATTTTTTAGCTTTATACATGGCCTTGATGGTGTGGTGGAGTGGAGTGAGCCGGGTTGTTCACCCATGGAAACGATAGGATTTTGAATTTGGAGTTTGCAAATAAATTTTTTTATTAAAACTTATGTGTAATAATCAATCCTCGTTAGTTGAACTTCTTTATAAATATTAGCTATAAATTCCACCTTAAGTTGATGGGCCCGCAAGGAAAGCTGTCCTTGCAACTTTTTGCCCTCCTTATCATTAAGTCATTTTCGCATTTTTTTTTGTCGCGAAAGAGTGATTTTCATTTCAGTGGGCAAGACCCAAACCACTACAATCTAAAAGAGAACATGTCCAATTAGGCATCACACATGCAATTGTGAGCTCTAGCTATTAAATAGCACATAAAGAGGTAACCTTAAGTTAAATATACAACAGCAAATAAAGGGGGTGCATCTATGATTTACAATCAGCCCTGGGCTACTATCTTCGGCCCAACCCGTTACCCATCAAAACGGAATCTAAAAAGAAATTTTTGACTACGTGTGAAGAAGACATGTCTGAGCGTCTTTCCCTTTGAGTGAAAGTCATTTTCACAGTTAATCTCGCCCTGTCTCTCTATCGGTTTCCCTTCCTGTGTTACCTTGGCGAAGGTTTCTAAACTTGAATAATAATAATTAAATCAAAAACATATATACCATCTTAAAGATTGAGAAGCTACTCAATTTTATCCACATCGGCCTATACCTTTGAGCCCGTGTTCTTCATCGATCCATCTCAATGCCTCTTGGCTGGAAACCGCCTCTTCCAGGTGTGTTGAAATGTAATGTAGATGCGGCTTTTGATTCGGATGGAAATAAGGTTGGTTTTGGTATGTGTATTAGAGATGACTGTGGTGTGGTTGTAGCTGCAAAAATGCAATCCTTTGTACCTGTCCTAGAAGTTTACAAAGGAGAAGCTTTGGGTTTGTTATTTGCCTTGGATTGGGTTAGGGAACTTCACTTCAAAGATGTCTTATTTGAGCTCGATGCCAAGGTGGTGGTTGACGATTTTCATAGATTGTTACCTACAATGTCTGATTGTGGTTGTATCTTGTTTGCTTGTAGGCAATCTTTTGCTTTTTTAGTTTAAACTCTCATGTGGAGTTATCTAGGAGAGAAACCAACAAAGTCGCTCATACTCTTGCAGGGGTAGTGGATCGTCCAAACTGGCTTAATCCCTTAAAGACCTCAGCAGGTCAACTCGACCTAACGACTCACCAAGGATGTGACAGATGGCAATCATGCAGAAGTCCACGTGTGCTCGGCTTAGGGGACAAAAGACCGGATAAGGACGAGACATAACTCCCAGGACAGGTGGAAGAAGGAGAAGACGACAACAGGTGAGCCCGGCATGCAATGATCCCGGCGGTTGAAACATAGCTCGCCTATAAATAACGACCTTGACATAGAAGGATGGAGATCAGACAACAATTGTACTACCCATAACGTGATAGACAAAAAGCTATCCGGCACTTTGTAATCTTTTCCGACTTCTAATAAATTATTCAAGTACATTGGCGCCCACCGTGGGGCCTGGTAAAACGATTCCCGAGCACACCTATTTTTCTATGTTCTTCGAAATCTAACCGGGAAAATCCTGGAGACATGTTCATCTTCTCGGGATACCCTTCAATCATGCATGCCTTAATATGCGGAATGGAAAGGGGAAGAATCGAAACCTCTTCTTTGCAACTGAGTTCATTTTCAAAACCACGAAGGAAACAACGATAGAGCGATTAAAGAAAGGCGAATCAAGTAAAAGAAAAAATGACACACTTAATCGATCACCTTCTGCAGTCCACCGTGTGAAGTTCCTTCACCAAGACCTTCCAGATAAGTTTATCATTATTGTTATTATTAACTATTCTTGATTATATTATTTTTGTAAAAAGATTTTCGCTTATGATTGTACTTACAGTTATGATCCTGTTTTCATATCTATCGCCAGAAAAAATACACATAAGAAAATGGTTGTTTTCGTGATACATGTACTAATCAAAGCCAGTTTATTGAATCGTATTTCTGGAAAACATTGTCATTGTGGGACGGTTGCATCCAAATTGTTAAGGGTGGTTGCACTTTCTTTATGATCATTATGACTACTCATTTTTTAACCACCCATGATTTCTTGTTTTTGACCAAAACTACCATGATTTCAACCGCTTGAAAAACTGTCAATGCCTATTATGGCTTCGCATGCCTTATACCCATAACTCTCATGTTTAATATTATGACATCAAAATAGTCTCTCAAAATAATATGATGATGAGTCCTTTGCTTATCCAATTGAAAAACTCTTAGGGGGGCGTTTGTTTCAAGTTTAGTAATTTCATTCCTGGGAATGAATTTCCTAGGAACAAAATGATGGGAATCTTATTCCAAGGTATTAGTTAAAATTGTGTTTGGTAAATATTTATAACATTCCCAGGAATTATTCTAAGAGTTGGAATATAGGTAGTTACTCATGGTTTTTATTCACATATCCATGGGAACTTTTTTCCTACCCTTTTTCCTTGGGAATAAATCCTTGGGAATGATGGAAGTTATTTCACTCATAGGAATTTTATACGTGGGAATATTTTTTTTCAAACTTCTAACAAACGTGGGAATATTCATTTCCTACCTATGTATTCTCAGGAATGCTAATTCTACACTTGAAACAAACACCCCCTTACGGATTACACCGTCTTATTCTTGGCCACGATGCCATATTCGTTTGCTCATGCATAAAACATATTTTGTTTAACAGTTCGGCAAGTTTCAACATCATTTTATTTTTAAATTAATAACAGTAATATCTCATTATTACTTTAGAGTTATCAAAATTTTGACAAAATCTTATTTACTAGAGAACCGTCAAATGTCTTTGAAAACTTCTTCAAAAATAAAGGTCAAATCCCCACGGGATGCTCCTTTTGGCTCTGCCAATAAAAGTCTCCCCGAGACACAAATGCAACAAGGGTCAAATCCCCAATGGATGCTCCTTTTGGCAATGTCAATAAAACTCTCAACATGACATGACTATCATGAAGGACAAACCTACAAATAATGAACCTATAAAGTTCACACATAACCAAGAAGTATAATTGTTGCACCAACAAGCAGTTCGGAAAAACCACCAGCCATCCCTAAAGGCCTACATATACAATATCAAGTCTGTGAGGAATTAGCAATGATTCAACAGTGCGAACGGAGCCAAAGCGAATAGAAAAACTACTACCAGGACTTGCACAAGTCTCCATGAGACAAGGGTTCCCCCTTTCCAAAGGGCTACTCCCACTACCTTCTACCGAAATTGAAGTAAGTAAAACCAAAATTGAAAAGCAAGCAAAGACTTGCACAAGTCTCCATGAGACGAGGGTTCCCCCTCTTCAAAGGGTTACTCCCACTTGCCTTCTACTGCAATTGAAGTAAGTAAAACCAAAACTAAAAAGCAGGGCTCTGCGCTAAGTCTCCATGAGACGAGGGTTCCCCCTCTTCAAAGGGTTACTCCCACTTGCCTTCTACTGCAATTGAAGTAAGTAAAACCAAAACTAAAAAGCAGGTCTCTGCGCTAAGTCTCCATGAGACGAGGGTTCCCCCTCCTTCAAAGGGTTACTCCCATGATCTTCTACTGCTATTGAAGTGAGTGAAAACAAAACTAAAAAGCAGGTCTCTGCGCTAAGTCTCCATGAGACGAGGGTTCATCCTTCTATAAAGGATTACTCCCACTACCTTCTACTACAATTGAAGTTAGTAAAACCAAAACTAAAAAGCAGGTCTCTGCGCTAAGTCTCCAAGAGACAAGGATTACTCCCACTTGCTTCTACTGCAATTGCAGCGAGTAAAAATTAACCACTCGATCAAAGAAAGAACTAGGATCTCTTTAGGATCGTTCAAGACCAACAAAGATCAGTGGTTACTCACCCAATTATAGGTAAAAGGGATGTTTAATCATGAAACAAAATCCTAAAACCTGAGGATAACGGGGTCACACATGAACCCCTAAAAGCAAATCGGTTAACAAGATTAAACCGAGCTCATATACATCGAGATAACTTGTGGGGATAAAATTCTCAAAGTCGGCCATGTCCACAAGAGCAAAGTTACATCAAGCTAACTTGATGGGCTGAAATTCTCAAAATAATAAAGAAACTTAGAGTTCAAAATAAGGAAACTGAACAAAGGACTTGTTCCATTCAAAGAGCCCAGAGGCATTACAGGATAAAGATAAAAAGCCCGGAGGCATCTATAGACTTCCTTGGAGTAAGTAAAAATTAATCACTTGATCGGAATAAGAACTAAGATCTCCACGAGACAGTTCAAATCCAATCTTGAGTTCAAATCCAATAAGGTCAGTGGTTACTCACCCAATTGTAGGTCGAAAGGATATTCATTCGTAAGACAATCCTATAACCGACCTGGGGAAAATAAGGTCACACTTGAACCTCAAAAATACCTCAGTCAAAAGGGTAAGTTCGAGATGAATAACTCGTTCAAAAGCAAATAACTCGGCCATAAGTATAAGCCCGAGTTCAAACCCTTACCACGCCATGCTCGGGGGGCTAACCACGTGTCAAGTTAATAGAATGAGCTCGGTTCACAAACATAATCAGCTCCCTCAAAAATTACTTGACCCTAAAACAACTCGGTCAAAACAAGCAAGGCCGAGTACACCCCTACAATACCACGCTTGAGGGGCTAATCCAGCAATCAGGTCAATAAAATGAACTCTGCTCGTAAACAGGATCAAATCTATAAAAATATAATTGGCACCCTGAAACAACTCGAGCAAAAACCATAAAGCCGAATGCAAAGTCATGCTCAATAAAGGGAATAAAGCAAGCACAATGACTTGCAAGAAACCAAGAAATTCACTAAAGGTCAAATCTTAAGGCGATGCTCCTTCTCGGCCCAAGTCGAGTAAAACACTACTAAAGATCAAATCTCAATAGAATGCTCCTCCTCGGTCCATTTCGAGTAAAACACTATCTCAAAGACAAATTCCTAAGAAACGCCTTCGCGACCTATGTCAGGCAAAAGACAACAAAGACTGTCCACACACATAATAAATTAAGGCATGCAACTTCTTTAGAAACATCGCCTTCAACCTCAACATCATGCCTAATCATCTTAATTCCAAACAAAGGCATACTTCAGGAAGTCGAGCTAGGCTAAGAAAATGGACGCTTGGTTTACTTACTCAGCACCTGAGGCAAACTACTCAAAAGGAAGCTCACCACTCGCCGTGTAAAAACGAGTGAAAGATGGAAAAGACGACCAAGGTGATAACAAGAACACCTGGTTAAGTTATCAAAATCATCATCAATGAAATGAATCGAGTCCAAATGCATTATAAGCCTTCCCATATACTCGGATGGTTGAACTCATCAAATGCATTCTAAGCCTTCCCATGTCAACATGAGGAGGCCAAGGGCCTGGTGAGCCAATTAGAAGGCCAAACCTCCTCGAGGTGACCCAACTCGTCAACAACAATATAAAGTCTCCAAAAGACAATCAAGGTCAAGTCTCCATGAAATGAATCGAGTACAAATGAACAAAGACCTCCACGAGGCGGCCAAGGTTAGAGCCCCCCGGAGTTGACCGAGTGTAAAAACAAAGACCTCCATGAGGCACCCAAGATCAGGCGGATGAACAGAGTCTAAATGACCAAAGAAAGAAACAAGCCTACGAGATGAGATGACCTTGACTTCACTTTGACTGATAAGGCCAATTTCCCACAAGACAGGGTGACCTTGAGTCCTGCTTAAGAGAAAAACAAGCCTCCAAGAGATCGATGATGCCTAATCTACAAGAGACGAGTCGACCTTGATTCTACATCAAGGTTAAAATAAGTCTCCAAGAGACAAAGAGACAACTCACTCCGGGCACATCAAACCTGAACGAGCTCCCCATAAAAAGGCAAGAGATAATAAAGAACCCATACTCGGGGGGCTCATGACATGATTCGCCAACTAAAGGTTAAGAAGCCTAAGGCCGACCTACAGCCAATGAAATCGAACTTGGAAGCTCAATCATAACTTCAAGGTCGCAAATCAAACAAATTTATGGACTTGAGACCATAAAAGGAAGAATCGAACAAACTAACACCAGATATTTGGCCGTTCCTTCATAAGTGCAATGATAATGACAACATTCGATTAATGGGTTAAGTCGAATGGTCTACTGCTCTTCTTCTCATATGATTGCAGGTGCATTTCAAGACACGGTTTCAAATAAAGTTCGGAGAAGACACCAAAGGAACCCGACAATAATCAAGAACATTAAGCGTCTCACCCTTGCAGAGCTCGCGCTTGGGGGGCTGTGGACCGTCCAAACCGGCTTGATCCCTTAAAGACCTCGGCAGGCCAACTCGACCTAACGACTCACCAAGGATGTGACAAATGGCAATCATGCAGAAGTCCACGTGTGCTCGGCTTAGGGAACAAAAGACCGGATAAGGATGAGACATAACTCCCAGGACAGGTGGAAGAAGGAGAAGACGACAACAGGTGAGCCCGGCATGCAATGATCCCGGCGGTTGAAACAGAGCTCGCCTATAAATGACGATCTCGACATAGAAGGAGGGAGATCAGACAACAATTGTACTACCCATAACCGTGATAGACAAAAAACTATCCGGCACTTTGTAATCTTTTCCGACTTCTAATAAATTATTCAAGTATAGGTAGCATTGTCTTCTATTTCTTCTCATACTTTTTTGACATTCCAGCATGTATTTCTCCTATTATTTATAATGAAATGAACTAGACTTCTTTTGTCAAAAAAAAAAATCATGTCATAAGCACTACATCACTTCAAATTTTATTTTTTTTCTTAAAAAATTCTACATTGAGTCTCATTTATAAGTAAAAAAATGCAGTTTTTTTGACACAATAAAAGTACATTTTCTATATTTATTGAATACTAGATATATTTATACATCAAAGATATCAGATATTGAATAAACCAAAAAAGAGCATTTTTTTTGCTTATAAATGAAATTGAGGGATCTATTTGTGCTATTTACTTCTAGAATTATTTCACACACACATATATTTACAAGTAGGCAAAAAACCAAAATACGGGGACGAGGCGGGTAATGGGGATATAGGTCCCCACCTCGAACCCGCCCCGAATGTACAAATATACAATATTACCCGTCTTATATTAGAAACCTTCCACATCTCAACTAAACCCTAAATTTATTTGTTAGCGTTAACGTTTCCCTCATATATTAAAGGCTTTGATGTGTGCTAGAAGTTGGTTATGAAGTAACAAAAATGACGGTATGGTTTTAATATTGACTAGTGGTGTTACTTTCCACTTTAAAAGGGTGAAGACGTCAATAGCATTTAGAGAAATAAAGAAGACAATATTGACGTGGCTACGGGGATGGGGTTGGGGCGGGGATCCCTGAACGCGTTGGGTACGAGGATGGGGATCAATAATTCATCCCCATTGGATTTGGGTAGGGAACAAGGAACTATATGAGATTCGGAGATGAGGACGGGGAATGCAAAATCCGTCCCTGCCCCGCCCCATTGCCATGCCTATTTAAAGTTCTCTCTCTAGAAGTCTTATCTACTTGAACAAGGTAGACTTTGAAATTTTTCCTTAATTTAGTGTTAAATCAAAGATTTGCTGGTAAGATACACTTCACCAACCCATTCACAAGTCACAACGGCATCATATAGGAAGAGAACCCATTAACTATACCCATCTAATCCGTTGTTTGAGTTCTAGTGCTCTCTGTCCCATCTCCTTTCCTTCTGGATTCACCATCAATCTTCTCACTACGCCTTCTATCTCAACAACCTCGTATTTACCCTCTCTGATCTCCAAAAGAAGGTTGACAAATACTAGGTACTCCTTCACACAAACTCTCCAATGTAGTTGTTAAATTTAGTTGTCGTATAGAAAATAGAGAACGTCAACTAAATACAAACTATCATATAATACCATATTTTCTCTCTCATTCAAGGAACAACACTTGACATTAAGTTTGAATTAAATTAAAAGTTGGAAAAATATTAGTAATTGGGGGTCATTGGAGTAAAACAATATAAATAGGCTATATATGGTTCCTTATAAATAACTCTATTGGAGTAGCTTATCAAAAAAAAAATTCTATTGGAGCAAAAATTACATGAGTCAACTAAAAATTGATTAAATCATATGTGGCAGTTTGGCTCCACAAAAGTTGGTGAAATTTTTTCTGGGGACTAAAAACAGAAAATCCAAATTTTATTGGGACCAAAACATATTTAACCCTTTAATTTATCCCCATTAAAGATGCTCTAAGCAAATTCAATCGTTAATTTTACCAAATATTTTAATTCAATTCACCCACTTATCCGTTATAAACTAACTTATATGTTAGATTATCCACAACTACTATTTTTTTTTTGCTATATACATGGTATAAATGGGTTGATGGTGTGATGGAGTGAGCTAGGTTGTGTGTCACCCATAAAAACTATAGGATTTTAAATTTGGAGTTTGAAAAGAATTTTTTTTGGCTAAATTGCAGTTTTGGTCATTTATCTTTGACTTTGGTTTCACTTTGGTCCTTTATATTTTTTTTTCTTGTTTTGGTCTCTCATCTTCCAATTCTGTGTCATTTTGGCCTTTTTTGGTGTTTTTTATCCATTAACATAACAGACGCAACGCTAGCAGTTAAATATTGACGTGACGTCTTAAGTGTCAAGACTGACTTGGAACTCATTAAGTGATGTGATAAATAGGGGACCAAATTGAAACTTAAAAAAATATAAGAGACCAAATTGACACAAACACCAAATTTTCATCTTCTTCCTCCAAACACCATCTCCATCTTCATCTTCATCTTCCTCGGCAAGCCGCCACCACCTCCGCGGCTCCTATCTAATTAATCTATATTTATACATCAAATACATCGGATTCAATAAACCTAAAGAATGTATTTTTTTCACACACACACATATATACACACACAAGCTCTCCCTCTCTCTCTAGAAGTCTTATCTACTTGAACGAGGTACACTTTGATTTTTTCCTTAATTTGGTGTTAAATCAAAGATTTGCTGATAAAATACTCTTCACCAACCCATTCACAACGACATCATAGGAAGAGGACCCATTAACTGTCCCCCTAATCCGATGTTTGAGTTCTAGTGCTCTCTGTCCCATCTCCTTTCCCTCTGGATTCACCATCAATCTTCTCACCACCTCTTCTATCTCATCCCTTTCTATATTTTGGGACCATTCTAAACCTACCCTCCAAACATTACTCAACAACCTTGCATTTACCCTCTGATCTCCAAAAGAAGGTTGACAAATAATAGGTACTCCTTCACACAAACTCTCCAACGTAGAATTCCAACCACAGTGACTCCAAAATCCTCCTATGGCTTGGTGGGCCAATACCTCAGTTTGAGGTGCCCATTCCACTACGTAACCTCTTTCAGCCACTGCTATTCTTACATCTTCTGATAATGATTCTAGCCACTCCGAAACATCGTTAATTGTCCCTTGTCGAATAACCCAAAGGAAATATTGTTTGCTATTGGATAAACCATAAGCTACTTCAGTTAATTCTTTCTCGTCCCAGCTAGCTATGCTCCCTAAACTCACATAGAGTACGGATTTTCTTGCTTGTTTATTGAGCCAAGCTATGCAATATCTATGAATATGATTGGTTTCTTGTGGAAAACTATTGCTACTGCTGGAATTATCGGCAATCACGTGTAGTGGGCCTATGGGGAAGAGTTCAACATTGTATAGCTTTCGGAGGTTATTTAGTGATGAGGCTTCTAGGATTTCCATGGTGTTGCAGATAATTCCTAAAGAAGGTTTTATTGCAAGTGTTTTTGTCAATTGCTTTAGGAAATCATCTGGATTTGTTGAATTGAAAATTGGTAGGTCTTTGAATCGTAGCAAGGGTAGTTCTGGCACCAAGTCACACGACATAGAATCTGCCATGCAGTTAATTAACATGTTAGCTAATTAAAATTATTATTGAGGACAATCAATTAATGTGGATCCTCTCTTAGACTGCACAGTGCAGCCGCATGCAGAGTCTCGAATCTAGGTAGAGAGAAATAATTTATCTCTTTAGATTGGTCGACTTAGATACTACGTACTGCATTATAGAACCAGAAAAAAACGTTAAGGGGCAAAAATTTGACATGTGATAAAGAAAATTAAGAAAACTCAAATTTTGAAATTGTCCCTTTTCTACTATTCTATTACAATTTTTTTAAACACAAATAATATATAAATGAAAGATAAATAAATATATATATATATATATATATATATATATATATATACACACACTAAATGTTAATAGAATAGTTAATACTCAAGGTAATTTAAAGTCTAGTAAATCCATTTCTCTTTGAGGGTATATATAATACCTTTAGTATTTGATCAGTATTTGACAAGGCGTTAATTTGATCAGATATATATATATATATATATATATATATATATATATATATATATATATACACACACTATCACTTTTTGTTAAAAGAGGGTGGCGTCCGTCCATTGGCTTTTTCATATAACCTAGTTCCATCCTTGAAACTTCGAAAGGATCTAAACTTTGTTATATATCTTCACAAATGTCTCCAAATCCTCTATAGCAACTATGCAGCCATGACAAGACTACAAAAATGAATTCACTAGCAAAACTTTCTACTGGATTAATTAGAATTTGAGCTGGGCCTAAAACATTCTACTGAATAATTTGGATTCGGTTGGGCCTAAACTCAACCTTACAATAGAGAATTGTACAGTGAGGAGCTATGTCTGCCACATATAAACTATAGCTAGACTTGTATAGTGAGGGGATATCTGCCACATATAAATTCTTTTTATTAAACAATTGGAGCATGACTTGAGTGGTCGGTAATCAAGCCCAACAAATCTTGAATAGACTCTAATAGTATATTAGAATTTGGGTTGAGCCTAACTCAATCCTATAAAATTGGCTTATAGAGATAATAATGTAATCTATATAGAAACTCTTTTTTCATACCATATCACATTCAATGTGAGACTCTCAATAAGATCAAACATCTTTTAACATCTTGAGGGAATTTTGACAAAAAAAAAAAAAAACAAGATCAAACATCTTTTAACATTTTTTTTATTTCCCTCTATTTTTTTTTTTGAATAGATTCCTCCCTCTGTAATGACTCTTAACTGCGCACATGTAAGGCGCGGCATAGGATATTAGGATGGATACCTTTTTGTAGGGAGGAATATGTATCTCTAACTATTTGCTCCTTTTAGTAAGTGCGTTTGCGTCTATGATAAATTTTCAAATGATAGAGTCGTACAAGAATGCTTTATCTAATTTTTTTTTCTACTTTGACATTAATTATGTAGGGTCTTCCGGGAAAATTAATATTTTTTTATAAAAAAATATATTTTGAGTGAAAATCTCTAATGAGAGGTTGTATTCTCAATATCTGGATTCTGTATACACACACGTATCGTATACATATACTTGAAACATGCGTGAAGAATATGAAGCAATTAATACTGATCAATTAGAAATTAAAAAAAAAAGTATAACAACGTGAAGCTATAATAACAATACCTTGCAAGGGAAGGTAACCTTTGTTTTGTAGCTGAACACAAGCATGATAAGTGAGTAAATTAGTAGCACTAGTGGTTCGAAAGACTATGCTGGGTAGATTTAATTCTCTAGCTACAGAATCAGCAAAGTACATCAATCCATCATAGATAATACAAGCAATCTTTTCATTCGATTTTGTCATATGATGAACTAATATATCCTTAAGTGGAGATACACACTTAGTATTAAGAGTTGAAGCAATATCTATAAAATTCTTGGAAGAGATATGAGTATGATCAGATAAATCATCGAAGAAGGGTAGAAAAGTAAAGTTAGGGTGATTAGAAGGATTAGGAGAATTGAAAAGGGTATGTGCCACGGTTATGGAAAAGCCTTTTGAATGAAGAATTGTGGCTAACTGAAGCATCGGTGTTATGTGGCCTTGAAATGGAGGTGGTAGTAGAACTAAGTGGTGCCTTTGATTTTCCATTTCTCTAGCTAGGTTGGTTTGATGGCTAGTGGTTTGTGCTGAAAAGATCAACTGGGTAGGGCCTTCTTAAATAAATTTTCAATGTTCCCTCATGCATGTACCCATCACATTTGATTGTTACAGGGAACAAATGGATAATACAATATAGTTTTTTTTCTTTTCATTATTAGTGTTATGGTGAGTCTTTTGACCATATACACCCTCTTCTTTGACATCTATTCGCATCACACAAAGGCCCAATATCAGAGGGCCCAATCCAAACATTAATGGCTCAGATCGAATCGCAAGATCAGACGGTCCTAATTCGTTGAGACAAACCCCACCACACTCTATAAATACAACATTCATTGCCTTATTAATGGTAAGCTTTCTCTCATTTATTACTTTGCTAAGACTACTCCACTGACTTTAGCATCGGAGTGACTTTGCAGGTACAACACCAGCAGGATCGGATACGGTCATTGACTAAGGACATCAACCACTAACTACCTCGGACCACCCTTCAAGGTCAGAAGTACAGTGCAGAACAATTAGTATTAAGAATGTCGAAAAGCTTTGTTGGTCGGTTGAAATGTTTTTTGTCATTTTCATTTGGTTTCATTAATAATTTACAAAATATTATCTTTTTTTTTGACCAAATTATCTTCTTTTTTTGTGGCTAAATTTGTATATTGTTTTAAAATTTTAATTAATAATTTGCCAACATCATCGTATATATTGAGTAACAATTTTAACCGTTATATAAGTATTGAACCTATGTCCCCAATGGGCACATGATAGAATTTGTATTTAGGAGGTCTCGAATTAGAATCTCAACTAATCCCCTATTGAAGTGAGGAAAATGTAATTACTTTTGCGAAGGTCCTTCCCTTTTTGGACAGACTGGGGTGTCATCCTCCACCCTTCATTTAATCATTCTAAAGAAAAGTATTGAAGCTATGTCAATACATAAATTTGATGATAAGTTTAATTCTCAATCAATCTTTTCAAGAATATATGAAGTTACAATGAATTACTGAATTACAGAGCATAATAAGCAACCTCAAGGAGTTACATTATGAAAAATGACATAATTTGTATCTGAGAGCTTGTGGATTTTCTCCCCATTCTAAAAGTTTTTCCATAAAAATAAAATTGAGCATAATAGGCTAAGAGTTCAGGAAATCCCTAACCACAACAAATTTTAACTGTTACAATTTGGAACTGATAAATATAATCGAGATTGTGATAGATTCTCCCAGTTAAAACTTGTGTATTTTACATCATTTTCCACTACAAAAGCTAGACATCTCCTACCCGACTCGAGATATTAGTCTCTAGAATTGCACACAGAGGATATCTGATTTATAAAAACAAAAAAACTAGACATTCGAAATCGAGTCACAAGTCCTTAATATTTGTTGACTTATTATTAGTGCCCTGCGCCTCCTTTTCTAAACAAAGGATTACACCTTTCAAAAAATGACTTAAGTATATAATATTTCCCACTTTAGCTTCCAATTGCTTCACTCACAAGCTCACAGCTACTAAAACTAATAAAATTCCTATCTGCCAGGCCAGCAAATATGCGACTTAATTAGCGGTGTTCTAGTCACCATCACTCGCCCAGCCTAAGACATGATTATTCAAACCAATTTTCCCCTCACTTATCGTTGGAATCAAAAGCTTTTTATAAAGAAAAAAATTTCTTCTAGAAACCAGATTGCATAACATAGATAATTCTGAAATAAAAATAAAAATATATAATTTTAGTAATACATTATATATTATCTAGCTAATTTATGACTAAAACGAATCGAACTATACCTAGTTCATGTTCAACTCATTTTTTAAACGACCTCAATTTTCAACTCATTTAACTCATTAATCAAGTTCAAAAAGCTATTTTTTTTTGTCGAAAAGTTCAACAAATTATTTAACAAGTCGAATTTCGAATTATATTCGAATTTGTTCGGTGATTTTCAGCTCTTCTACCTAGTTCCTAGAGCCTCTCATAGATAAATAAGATGGAAATTAACCTTTTGTCAAAACATTTTCTTTTGGGCAAGTCCTTTTGTCAAAAGTTACATGTGCCTACATTTGACAAAAATCGTTACCTGCCCCTTTGTCTAACAGATAGTCATATATACAAAGATGTAAACAACGTAGTTGTACGTAATGTCCTTTTTTTCATTGTGGTTCAACTTCATGGTTTTTGTATTTATATTCTTAATTTTTACTACAAAAAAAAAAATTCCCTTGGACAAAAACTGTCACTAAAGGTGAAATATCCGTGGGTAAAAGTCACATTAACCTTTTCCACGGCCACTTTGTCCGTAGAGGACCCAAGACGTTTAACCACGCTTTTTCGTCCATGGGTAAAGGTTTTCCCTACGTCTAAATACTTTTACCCACAGTTTTCCACTGTCACCATATCCTTCACATGTAGATGAAATTTTGACTTCTACCTATGATTTTGTTCGTCACTAAAAGTTATTTCTTTCATTAAATTAAATTATTATATTATTTTTATTGCAATGATAAATTATGATTTATTGCTAAATATACTGTTAATTGTCAATTCTATATTTTAAGTTATACAATACATATATAAAAAATACTAAAAATTTTAGTTCTTTAGGCCAAAATATTAACATGTATTAAATAATTTAATCAATCAATTTGAAGAAAAAAATTATAAAACATTAAGCAAATCGCATGAATATCTTTCAAAATCGCATACATACAGCTACTAGTTTCTAATTGTTGTGACAATACATCATCCAAAATCATGTCTAATCTAAACCATGTCCAAGTCAACAATAACACTAATAATGTGAAAATCTTTTAAAAATGTAATATAACTATTCTACAAATGCAGCTCTTCTAATGAATATTGCTACATAACATTTGCTCCCACCCAGAAACACACTTAGTCGATTCTTATATACAAGCTCGTGAATATATTCCTTCTGACACTTCAACAATAAGATCCTTCATTTAAGTAGAATAAAATATAAACCTTTCACTTACAGATTTAACAATTGAGTTCAAAATTTATCCACGGTTTTAGTGTAAAACTTCACAGTATTTGTGTTAGCCTGTAATTTCGACAGGCTTCATTAAAGATGGTCAACATGGCCTGACTTATATTTATTTCACAAAGACCATATTATTTCGACAAAGAAAATGGTCATGCGCAAGGTAAGCTCGACAAGTTTCCAGGGAAGCAAAAGCAAGAGAGAGGAAAATCGACACAGGCTTTCGACAGACAGAAATCAGGGCAGTTATGCGTTGAAGACTAGCAGTTGGTCGAAGCGTGATAGAGCGGTTTTGGTCGAAAGTAGGAGCAGTTACTTGGCCGAAAGTAGGAGCAGTTACTTATTTTCAAATTATTAGGCAGTTACTTAATTTAAATTTCCCCCTCTTTTCCTTTGTATAAATAACTGTTTCTGAGAAGAAACAGGGGTCGCAGATCACAATACACACCTGATTCCTGAAACTCTAACTTCCAAGCCAGAGCGAAAAACGAGTGGAAGAATCGCTGTACGTGATCGTGTACCATTTTTATGATTCAATGCAATTTGTTTTTTCTTTTCTTTACAATTCCTGCACCATTTACTGCTTTTGAGATTTTTCTAGTTTGATCTCACAAACCTTCTAATAAAACTAGTGATTGTTTGCTAAAAACACCAGCAAACAAATTGGCACGCCCAGTGGGACTTTGCCTTTGATTTTGTTCATTTTCGTACTCTCTTATTTGTATTCGCTGTTGTATGCACTTAAGAAGTGGTAAAATGGTTCGTTCTGGTACGAATAATGCATCTAGTTCCAACCCTGTGGTTTCACAAGGGCAAGGGACAACAATGGATTCTGCAAGCATTAGCGCAGGACCATCATCGTCGATAACCGTTCCTTCATTATCAATGACTAATGTTGGTTCAACGCAGTCAGAAATGGCATCTCTGCCTATGTCTTTGCCGTTAAGTGCAGGACTTCATAGCCCTTACATGGCAATGGGAAACGGTTTAGACCCACGTTTGAATAACGTGCATCTACCCCCATTTCCTCTGGGAATGTATGGCATGCCTACTGGAATGCCACATATTTCGACCTTTTCCCCTACACATGTCTCTTCTGAGAGTGTTTTTGGTCGAAATCCCCCAGCATTAACCAATACGTCTTTGTTGGCCTTAAGACAGCAAGTAGACGAGAGTAATCACGATATGGTTAATATGCTTACCCAACAAATTGGTACAGTTTTCAATCCATTGATTCAAAATACCAATAACAGTTACCAAATGTTGGCAAATCAGATGAGTAGGATTGCAGACTTTTTTGGGGTTCCAGCGGTTAATAATAGGCACGTTCCTATTATTGCGGGTAATGCGTCGCCAGTTAACCCCCAAGAAGCAGTTGCAGTCGAAGCGTCGACAGTTGTAGGCGAACTACAAGGGGCAGTAAACCACGTCCCTGAAGTAGTTTTGGTAAATAGACACCAGAACGCTGATGAAGTTGTTCGACAAGTGCAACAACACAATGTTGGCGCAGAAAACAATATAGCTGCTTTAGTCGAAACTATTTTGGCGCAAAATGGCCTTAACATAGGTTTACAAAGGCCTAACTTCGTATCACCATTATGTGAATACGTATTACAAACTGAGTTACCAAGGGGATGGAAAGTTCCCAAGTTTACTAAGTTTGGTGGTGATACAAATGAGTCCACAGTCGAACACATTGCTCGTTTCTTGACTGAGGCTGGGGACTTAGCACAAAATGAGAATTTGAAGATGAAATACTTTCCAAATTCTCTAACTAAAAATGCTTTTACTTGGTTCACGACCTTACCCCCTGGTTCTATGTTCACATGGGGACAATTAGAAAAGGCATTCCATGCACAGTTTTACATGGGCCAGTCGAAAATTAGTCTTAAAGAATTGGCTAGTGTTCGGCGCAAAATGCCTGAAACTATTGATGATTACTTAAACAGATTTAGGCTGTTGAAATCTCGTTGCTTCACACAAGTCCCTGAACATGAGCTCGTCAAATGGCTGCTGGTGGCCTTGATTACTCAATTAGAAAGAAATTAGACACATCTCATTTGCGAGATATGGCTCATTTGGCTGATAGAGTTCGACAAGTTGAAAGGCTTAGAGAGGAAAAATCTAGGTCGAATAGGTATCATAAAAAAGAAAAAGTGGCATATGTCGAAGAAGAATTTGACGTTACATATAGTAATGTCGAAGAAGAGGAGATAGACGTGGCTGAACTTAAGCCTGGTCCTCCTTATACCTGTAAATTATTAAGGCCTGCGAATGGGAATAACCCTGTAGAGCCTAAGAATGATAGATTTATGCCTAAGACTTATACTTTTGATGTTACTAAATGTGATGAAATTTTTGATCTTTTAGTAACTGATGGTCAAATATTAGTGCCTAAAGGCCTTAAAATACCAACTCTTGACCAAAGAAAGAAAAAGGGTTATTGTAAGTTCCATAATTTTTTGGGACATAACACTGACCGTTGTGTGCTCTTCAGGGATATTGTGCAAAAAGCAGTTGACGAAGGAAGACTCAAATTTGCTGATAAGAAAATGAAAGCTCCTATGCAGATTGATGTTGATCCATTGCCTAAGGCTGAAGCTATGTACTCTGAACCTGTCGAAGCTGATGTAGGCATGGTGGATGCTCAAATGGCGGACCCTCCTAAGTGTGTCAAGACTGCCACCGAAAAATTAAAAGGTTTTATGTATGCTGAAGGTAAGAAACAGGAGGTGACCCTAAAAGAATATGATGGGAAGATACACGCTGTGTATCCAAAGGCTGAGGAAGAATTGATAGATTTCCTCAATCGGTGTAAGTGGAATAATTCTGAAGTTATGCTTTGCCCAAGGTGCGGTGCTGTCTTCGATAAAGAAGCAGCTAAAGCTGTCGAAGGTTATCAGGATCAACAACAACGCAAAAGAAAATGGCTTGATAACAGGCCAAAATTTGACTTTGCAAAAGGAGATCTTCCTGGCTATGAGGCTAATGTGTCAGCAAAGCCTTCAACAAGTAAACGACAATTTGCTAAGGAGAAGTCCTCAGCAAAAGGGTATTTGAAGCTGTCAACAGGTAAATCCTTTGTCCCAAGTGCTAGTGCTCCTGTTGAAGCGTGGGTGTCCAATAATCAACGTGCTAAAGCTGTCAAGCCAGGTACCGATGCTGTTAAGTTTAATTATAAGAATAACTATAAGGGTAAGAACCCTATGACTAGAACACAGTGGCGTCGTTACCAAAGACAACAGAAGAAGAAGGCACACTTTGACATTAACCAGGTTCCAAGTCATTTGGCTAATAATCAAGTTCCACGCAGCATGATAGTGGCGAAGAGTGAGGTTCACAAAGCTGAAGTTGCCACAAAGAGGAATGCTGATGTTGCTAGTCATGTGTGTGCAGCGAATAAGGCCAAAGGCAAGGCTGTGGTAACAGAAAAGCCAAGAAGGCCTGCTCTTGAAAGAATATTTCCTCCATTGTCAACAGTGAAAGAAAGAAATGCTTATTTCGACATGGATGAAGACCTGGAGTCCGATTTTAATGATTCTGAAGATGATTTCGATGTTGTTTGCAATGTGGTATCAATACTGCCTCTTGAGTACGATGTTATCACAGTACCAAATGACGTTGAAGAGGATTTTACAGAGGATATGGCTCATCATAAGCCAATGTGTTACTATGTGATGAACAATGGTTGTGTCGAAGACCAAATGGCTACCTTCGAGAAGCCAGATATGAGTATGCAAAACCACTTGAAACCCCTGTATGTCCAAGCCAAAGTCAATGGTGTTGGAATTAACAACGTGTTAGTGGATGGTGGAGCTGCGGTGAATTTAATGCCACATGGTCTTTTGAAGAAGATTGGTAAGTTCGATACTGACCTCAAGCCACATAACATTGTCTTAAGCAACTATGAAGGCAAAACTGGCAATTCTTTGGGGGCCATTGAGGTGGACTTAATCGTTGGTTCCATAAAGAGGACTACATTGTTTTTAGTGATAGCCTCTAAAGCGAATTTTAATTTACTCCTTGGTAGAGAGTGGATCCATGGAGTTGGTGCTGTCCCTTCAACTTTGCATCAACGTTTAGTAATGTGGAAGGAAGATGGTTTGGTAGAGTATGTTGAAGCCGATCAGAGCTACTTCCCTGCTGATGTGAACCAAGTTACCAAGGAAAACTTTGAGAAACAAATGGCAAAGATTGCCCCATGTTCATCTTCTAATGAGGCATATGTTCCTGCGGATAATGTTTTTGCCTCAGTTCATCTTGACCCAAATTATGGTTTTGTTTGGGAAAGAGAAATAATGGGAGATGATAGTGTCTATCCTGATGGTGTTTTTCGACCAACGGGGTGGAACACTGGTTCTTGAAAGTGTTCTTATGTCAGTGCCCAATGCATGGGACAAGATTACGGCTTATATGGCCGAAAACAAGTTTAAAGCGGCTATGGAGGCCGAAATTATTCAACAAACAATGGCTGTTGAAGCCAGTGAGTTACATGAAGAAAATGGCATAGTCATAGATGAAAGACTTGACTGTATCTATGATAATGATCCATTAGGTTTTGAAAAGGATCCTAGAGATTTGACAAAGCATATGCAAGCTCAAGACCCGTTAGAAGAGGTTGATTTGGGAAATGGCTCAATAAAACGGCCAACTTATATTAGTGCAAATATTGATGCTTTTCTAAAAACCCAAGTCATTACATTGCTAAGGGAGTTCAAAGACTGCTTTGCTTGGGATTACGACGAGATGCCTGGGTTAAGTCGAGAAGTAGTGGAAATGCAATTACCAATTCAACCAGGGAAGAAACCAGTGAAGCAAGTGCCAAGAAGATTTGCTCCTCAAGTGTTGGCTAAGATCAAAGAGGAAATCGAAAGGCTATTCAGAAACAAATTCATCAGAACTGCCAGGTATGTCGAATGGTTAGCCAATATAGTTCCTGTAATAAAGAAAAATGGGACTCTTAGAGTTTGCATAGATTTTAGGGATTTAAATAATGCATCTCCCAAGGATGAATACGCAATGCCTGTGGCAGAAATGCTAATAGATTCAGCAGCAGGATTTGATTATCTTAGTATGCTCGATGGTTATTCTGGGTATAATCAAATCTTCATTGCTGAAGAGGATGTGTCGAAAACTGCTTTTAGATGTCCAGGGGCATTGGGTGTTTATGAATGGGTAGTAATGCCCTTTGGCTTAAAGAATGCTGGTGCTACATATCAGAGGGCCATGAATTCTATGTTTCATGATTTTATTGATGATTTTATGCAAGTATACATAGAAGAGGAAATATGGATTGAAATTAAATCCATTAAAATGTGCCTTTTGTGTGCGTGCAGGTGATTTCTTGGGTTTTATAGTGCACAAAAAAGGCATTGAAATCAATCAAAATAAGACTAAGGCAATTATGGAAACGAAGGCCCCTTCGACCAAAAAAGAGCTTCAGTCGTTGCTGGGGAAAATCAATTTCCTTCGAAGATTTATATCAAATTTAAGTGGCAAAACACAAGTTTTTTCGCCATTGTTAAGACTGAAGAAGGAAGAAGAGTTCAAATGGGAACCAATGCATCAAGCAGCCTTCGACGAAATCAAGTCTTATTTGATGAAACCACCAATTTTGTTGCCTGTTATTAAACACAAAGTGCTAAAATTGTATATAGCAGCTTCTGATAGAACAATAGGTAGCATGTTAGCACAAGAGGATGATAGTGGTGTCGAAAGAGCCATTTATTACCTCAGTAGGGTCTTAAATGATGCCGAAACGAGGTACACTCCTATAGAGAAGTTGTGCCTTTGTTTGTATTTCTCGTGTACAAAGTTAAAGCAATATATAAAACCAGCTGATGTTTCTGTTTATTCGCATTTTGATGTTATTAAGCATATGCTGTCGAAACCAATAATGCATAGCCGAATTGGTAAATGGGCTTTAGCTTTGTCAGAATACAACTTAACTTATCAACCTCTAAAATCAATTAAAGGACAAGTGGTTGCTGATTTCATAGTAGACCATTCTGTTGTCGAAGAAACATTAAGTTTTGTAGACGTATATCCTTGGAGGTTGTACTTTGATGGTTCAAGCCATAAACATGGAGTTGGGATTGGTATTTTAATAATATCTCCTACTAACATTCCAACGAAGTATAAGTTTAAAATTCGAGATGTTTGCTCCAATAATGAAGCTGAATATGAGGCTTTAATAGTAGGCCTTGAAATTTTACTTGAGCTGGGGGCAAGTCATGTCGAAATAAAAGGTGACTCTGAGTTGGTTGTCAAACAATTGACAAGAGAGTACAAATGCATTAAAGAGCACCTTATCAGATACTTTGTTGTTGCCAATGCTTTGTTAAAAAGATTTGAGTCTGTTCACTTAGAACATTTACCACGAATTGATAATCAAGTGGCAAATGAATTGGCACAAATTGCTTCAGGCTATAAAGTTTCAAAACAAAGCCTGGAAGAGTTAATCGAAATAAAAGATAAAATCATTTCTAATGACTATTCTTCGTCACTATTGTCAACACCAAAAGTTGGGGGCGCAACAAACGCAAACGAGGAACTAGTCGTTGTCGGAAAACGTCAATTGTTTGGTGACTTTGACTTAGCAGAAATTTTTGCTCTTGACAATATGACCAATAATGATTGGCGAAGGCCTATTGCGGAATATTTGCAAAATCCCACAAGAAATACCAATAAAAAGGTAAGATACAGAGCTTTGAGCTATGTGATAATTGGAAACGAATTGTTTAAAAAGACTCCTGAAGGAGTACTATTAAAATGTCTTAGTGAAAATGAGGCATATTTAGCAGTCTCTGATACACATAGTGGAGCATGTGGTTCACACCAAGTAGGCCACAAAATGAAGTGGTTATTATTTCGACAAGGAATGTATTGGCCAACTATGCTGAAAGATTGCATAGAGTTTGCTAAGGGATGCCAAGAGTGTCAAAAGCATGCTGGGATACAACATGTACCTGCAAATGAATTGCATGCCATAGTCAAACCTTGGCCATTTAGAGGTTGGGCTCTAGATGTGATTGGAGAGATAAAGCCAACTTCGTCGAAGGGCCATAGATATATCCTTGTGGGAATTGATTACTTCACCAAATGGGTTGAAGCTATACCTTTAGCCAATGTTGATCAAGAAGCAGTGATAAGGTTTATTCAAAATCATATCATTTATAGGTTTGGAATTCCAGAAACCATTACTACAGATCAGGGATCAGTTTTCACTGGTAGAAAAATGGTAGAGTTTGCTTCTGAAATTGGTTTTAAGTTATTAACTTCGACACCATATTATGCGCAAGCCAATGGTCAAGTAGAAGCTGCCAATAAAGTCATTATTAATTTGATTAAAAAACATGTTGGGCAGAAACCAAAAAATTGGCATAATACCCTTGATCAAGCATTATGGGCTTGTCGAAATTCACCCAAAGAATCTATCAACACTACTCCTTATAGGCTAACATTTGGACACGATGCAGTGTTGCCTGTTGAAATTTGTCTACAATCAACAAGAATTCAAAGACAGTGGGAGATCCCCTCTGATTATTATTGGAATATGATGCTTGATGAATTGGTTGATTTAGACGAAGAAAGGTTATTAGCTTTAGATACGCTTATTCGACAGAAAGAGAGGGTAGCTAAAACTTATAACAAAAAGGTTAAGTCTAAAGCCTTTAATTCAGGTGATCTAGTGTGGAAGGTCCTATTGCCTATGGATAAAAAAGATAGAGTCTTTGGTAAATGGTCCCCAAGTTGGGAAGGACCATTTAAAATTTTACAAGTTTATTCAAACGGCGCTTATGAGGTCAAAGAGATTGGCGCTGATGAAAGAATTTTGCGTATAAATGGCAAATACTTGAAAAAGTATAAGCCAACGTTGCAAGAAGTTAAAATAACGCTAGAATAAAGATAAAGAAAGCGTAAGTACGTGGCATTCAAAAGAAGTTGTGATTGCCATATGAGCATTGTCAGAATTATAAGCAGGACGTTGAAGGCCACGTAATACACCAATATAGGAGTAACGTCAACAACACTTAACAGTGGTGACATCAGGTATACAGCTATTTTACTCAAGTGCAAAATTATTTCGATGGTGAATTCAAAAATGTCTTTCTCTTCTTAATCCTCAAGTTCAGTCGAAAAAGACATTTTTGGGGGGCAATTTGTTAGCCTGTAATTTCGACAGGCTTCATTAAATATGGTCAACATGGCCTGACTTATATTTATTTCACAAAGACCATATTATTTCGACAAAGAAAATGGTCATGCGCAAGGTAAGCTCGACAAGTTTCCAGGGAAGCAAAAGCAAGAGAGAGGAAAATCGACACAGGCTTTCGACAGACAGAAATCAAGGCAGTTATGCGTTGAAGACTAGCAGTTGGTCGAAGCGTGATAGAGCGGTTTTGGTCGAAAGTAGGAGCAGTTACTTGGCCGAAAGTAGGAGCAGTTACTTATTTTCAAATTGTTAGGCAGTTACTTAATTTAAATTTCCCCCTCTTTTCCTTTGTATAAATAACTGTTTCTGAGAAGAAACAGGGGTCGCAGATCACAATACACACCTGATTCCTGAAACTCTAACTTCCAAGCCAGAGCAAAAAACGAGTGGAAGAATCGCTGTACGTGATCGTGTACCATTTTTATGATTCAATGCAATTTGTTTTTTCTTTTCTTTACAATTCCTGCACCATTTACTGCTTCTTTTCTTTTCAATTCTGTTAATCATTTGCAAATCGTCCCCTTTTCTACGTTTTCTTCAACAAAAACCATGAGTAATTCAAAGGCAATTGCTTTGAGATTTTTCTAGTTTGATCTCACAAACCTTCTAATAAAACTAGTGATTGTTTGCTAAAAACACCAGCAAACAATTTGATACAAGAAAATGCCTCACCCGTGAATCCTGGTTTATGTTGGCAGACCCCAGTAGCACATGGCCTATTTCTTGCTTCAATGGGATGGATTGTCATAAACTCTGCAAATTTGAAAACAGAAACAAAGCATGCAATGAGAGAAAAGAATGAAAGTGTAGGCAATTTGATTTCTACAACAAAGAATATAACCTGAGAGTGTAAGATGCGGATTCTTTGTTTCTTTTTCTTTGGTTGCTAATTTTACTATGTTTCCATAATATGTACAACATTACTTCAAAATTTGTTATTTTGTTTTGATAATCCCGGTGCTTCTGGATTTGGTGGTATGCTGAAGCGACAAAATCTCAACAAACATAGTGACTTACTATCTATTTTTTTGACAACATGACTTACAATTTATTTGGAAAAAAAAGGAGTTTTTATTAATATAAATTATATATAACATAAAAAATAGATTTTCACAAGCCTGTTTGTTAGTATTTTTTTTTGTTCAACAAACTGTAGTTTCATTGATTCATAGCCAAAAAGGCCAGAGAAATTACACCAAGTGTGAATATCTTCGCTCTATCATGGTATGTACATGATTCATGCAATTACATAGATAAACCTTAACAAATAGAATTGCTCCTAACTGTAAGATAACCACATCGACCTAATAACAACCCAGAATCATTCTCCATGTCATCTAGAAACAGACCCAAATGCCCTTTTAAATTATGCTTACCATGCTTTTGCAAAAACACAAACTCAGAAAGCTCTCTTAGGATCTGCTGCTTACCAAGTGTGGTACCAAATCAGCAACAGTGATTAAGTCGATGACGATTAGCGACGACCTCCATACCTGTATGTGGACAAGAGTCCATTGTGACTGGTAACACACATAACCACCCCCGCCGTCAACGTGCAACCACCAACTGTGGGGAGAATGGAACGAACTTTGACAATGAATCTCAAAACAAAGTATTTGCTTACCCATGTTGTAACTGAAGGGGATGAACCATCGAGAAAACCCAGAACCACGTTGCCACTAGGTCGAATGTAGCCATGCAAGACTCGGTAGAAGACGACAGTTGTATCCACCGAGAAAACCCTAGCAGAGTCTAGCTAGGGAGGCCAATTTGTTAATATAAATTACATATTTTTGGGGAGGACTAAAGCCCTTGTTTTACTGCCTCCCTCTTGGACAGGTTGTTGTTTTATTGAAAGGTCCTTAAGTCTTGCTTTAGCGCATAATAAATTTTACCTTATCCATTTCTTATCAAACTGAACCCAAAATATATAAGCAAGCCATCAAACACATAGAAGTAGAATTCATGTTGTGCCTGAGAAACTACTATACCATCTTCTAGTGATTCCTAGTGGTAACCAGCTTGCAGACTTGTAGCATTGAGCAATTTAGATTCTCTCTCTCATGAATTTTGTGTCGATTTAAATCCTAACTCTCCATTGCAGAATAGAGAGAGGACTAGCAAGTCCTATGATATTGCAAATTCGTAATTAAAAGCATATATACATCATGCACCCTGTTAGGAATGTAAAATCTGAACTTACTCATTGAATTAGGGATCAATCCCTATATACAACAATATACACAACTGAATCAGTTAAGGGAAGCTGAGTCAGTTTCTAAGTCTAACAAACTAGCAACGGTACAAACTTATCGACGGACTAACTCATACCAAGTGGGCTACCAGACTAAATAATACAAGTAATTACAATAATAAGCTATACAAGCCTATTCCAAATAACTTTTAGCATAATTGGCGGACTTTAGCAATATGCAGCTGATAACTAACTGTCACGCAATTCTTCAAGAATATTGGCAATGGCAAGCACATACTATAACGTTCAACATAACATGTTCATCCCAATCACTACTACAACTTTAGACATAGATAGATACTACATAATATATGCATTCATTTAACTTAAGTTAACATACAGATTGGTAGCACACTACAGTTATAACACAACACACAACATGAAACAGACGCATACAGATTATTATTACATGATTAAAAAGTAAAGACATAATTTTAGTCAGTACCCTCAATTTCAACGACCCTGATGTTTCTACCTCCAGAGGGTTGCACAAATTTGGGAACAGTAACAACGAGAACCCCATTAACCATATTGACATTGAGTTCTTGAAGGTTGGCATCTTCGGGAACCTTAAACCTACTCATGAAATTGCCACTCTCAACGCTCACTTGCAGCATCCTGTCATCTTGGAGCTCCACCAGAACATCTTCGTTGTTGAAGCCAGGAAGCACCACCTTCCACACGTGAGCTCTTGGTGTCTCGTTCCAGTCAAGACGGGTGTTCACCGATGACCCGAACCCGAAGTCTGAGAAGAAATTGGAAATGGAAGGAGGGAAAGGGAAGTGAAAATCCATGAATGAATATGGATCCCATGGAGACAGAGAAGAGTTGGAGCTTCTGTCTTCTTGACCCTCGTTGATCGGCACTATCGACATCCTTACTTGCACAGATTCTGTTGTGTAGCTACCTGGTTTTATGTGTTACCGACACTGTCACTCACTCCCGAAGGAGCTGCTCATGAATAATACCTCTCCGTCGAATGTTCCAGAAGCTGAGAGACTTCTACTTCTACTTGTACTTTTTGTATTTCGGAATTTCTTTTCGGTCCATATTTATCGGGCTCAGAAAACAGATTTGGACTTTTTTCATACACCCCCTGTTACTTGTAAATCCCCCTTAAATATAAAAACTTTCCATCCATCTACGTTTCGTCCTTTTTTTCCTGTGTTTTCAACGGGTACGGTACTATACTACGAACTAGGTTTGGTACATTGGTATTGTATCTTATAGGCAAAATAGCACCCGGGGTCCCTTAACTTATTTTCCGTTTTCACTTAGGTCCCTTAAGTTTGAAACTTAACGTCCAGGTCCCTTAAGTTGTTAAAACGTTGCACCGTTTTCCCATTTAACGTTTTAAAATTAACAGCGTTAAACTGTAATAGTTTTTCTTACATCTCGTCTTCATCTTCATCTCTCTCTCTCTCTCTGAACTTCTTCATCTTTCTCCATCTTCAACAACACGGTCCTTTTCCTTTTCACCATCAATCCCAACCTCTGTGAAGAACCACCACATGGAAACCCCTCAAATGGCGCGTACAACCAACCACCACTGCAACAATCCCCCCTCTCCCCAGCGCAAACACCGAAACCTTCAAATTTGAAATTGAAATAAAAAGGGGTTATAAGGGAGAGGACCAAGGGTTTGGAGGAGGTGAGAACGAGAGGAAGAAGGATACGGTAAATATAATCCCTAAATCAGACCTGTAAATTTCACAATCAGACCTTCAAATATCACATTCAGACCTGCAATTCGTTCTCATCCCTAAATTCCTAAATCTAAAATAGCGTTTCTTCTTTCTCCAAGCAAATCAAGATTCGAAAATGTGAGACTCATGTGAAGAAGTTGCGTATGGTGGTGGTGTTAACAGCATGACGGTGGAGAAACGGAGGTGGAGATGAGGGGAGAGAGAGAATATTAACGCTGTTAATTTTAAAACGTTAAATGGGAAAACGGTGCAACGTTTTAACAACTTAAGGGACTTGGACGTTAAGTTTCAAACTTAAGGGACCTAAGTGAAAACGGAAAATAAGTTAAGGGACCCCGGGTGCTATTTTGCCTATCTTATAACTTGATTCACACTCCAAGTACAGTACCAAAATACTGAATTGGTTCGGTACTTTAGTATCTAACTTGTATCTTTGTATCACAGTCAGTCAGTTCATGAAAAGTTATTCTCGTGGGTTTTATAAGTTCGGTACTAAAGTACCGAACTGGTTCGGTGCTTTGGTAAGGAACTTGTATTTTTATTTATAAAACTTGTATTGTTATTTTATTTTAAAAAAGTATGGTATCAATGTACTGAACTAGTTCGATACTAAGTTACTGAAGAGATTAACACGAAGAATGGAGTGGAAGTGGGAGTATGGAAAGATTAAGGGTTTTTTTTTTGGTTTTTTAAAAATTAGGGGGCGTTTATGGATATGAGGGGGAAGTGTAAAAAAAATTCCAACTTTTTTTTTTGATAGGCAAAGTGGTTAGAAATTAGTGTGTTAGTAGTTAGAGGGGAGCGGGGTTCGAACCCCGTACACCTATATTTTCTCCAACGATGTCCCTTTCACTCAACCACATGAGCTACCCTTCTGGGACAAAAAAAAGTTCCAACTGATTTTCATCATTCCAGGTAATGTTACCAAATCAAGCCATGCTAATTGGGCTAACACAATGGGCTTACGCCTTTTTTCTCGGTCCATACTTCGTACAACCCCCCCCCCCCCCCCCCCCCCTCCCACTTAGTGGACACCTCCCAAACGCGTGAAAAAACCAAAGTGCCATTATTTTTTTGTGGATTCACGATGATTCGGAGGAGCGTGCTCCGAACCAGTTCAGACTAGCGTGGTCCGAACTATTAAACAACACACAGACACCCCCTTTTTTCCTTTCTGTTAAATTAGAAGAGGTTTGGAGCAGCCTGCTCTGAACCAGTAAACAACGCATAGAAACACCCATTTTTCTCTTTTAGTCATGTTAGAAGAGGTCTGAACCAGTAAACAACGCATAGAAACACCCCATATAAGAGTCCGGAGGTAGTATATATGAAAAGGGGTATTTTAGAAATTTTGAGAGTGAGGGGTGTCTACTGAATAGTTAGGGGGTTGGACGAAGTATGTCCCTTTTTCTCACCATAAGAAATTGGGCTAACATAAAAGGCTAAGGAGACAGTTGATAAAAAAAATGGCTAAGGAGACAGAGAAATGGAGTTACAATTGCACCCTGTTTTGTTAATACCCCTATTTAAAAGTCAACTTTTGGAGGATTTTTTTGAGGTCAAATTAATTTTCGAACACATAAGTACATGTTATGAAATTTAACTTTTGGTTTAATTTTCATTTAAACCAGTAAGATATTTGTGCATTTGCACTGTGGATTACTCAATCTTCACGCATTTTAAAAACAAAGTTTAGTTTTAAAATAAAATTTATACATTGTGACAAACATATCTTGTTATTTTGGTTCTCTAAAATTAGAGAAAAAGTAAAAGTATTCAAGCAGTAAAATAATTATAACAAAATGATGAAATTATAACGACAAAATATTTATATATTGTTTCCTCATCTACACTACAAACGAAGTAATCATTTATAAAATGTAAAAGTATTTATAAAGAGGAAATACAGAATAGTTATACCAAATAACATGTAGTTATTCCCTGTCGACGAAAAATAAAAGAAAAAATTATTTATAAAAATAAAGATATTTGTGACGATAAAATGTAAAAAATAATTATATCAACAAGGATGAAGTAATTATGTCGAAACAGTTACAAATCACTACAACAATGATGAAGTAGTTATATTGAAACTTTTTGGAGAAGCTTTCTTTAGACCGAAACTCCCTTCGTCAACTGCTTCAATACCTTCCTGACTGCACCATCATTTTTTTTGGTCAAGACTATACCATCATTTAAACGGGTAAAAAATATGCTTGCGTCTACAAAATACTTCACGACATTTGGCTAATTATTGGTTTCGCGGATACACTTCCTTTTCGAAAAGTTAAGCTCCATTTCGAATCAATCAACTGTAAATCAAATTCGAAAATTATTCGAACTATTGTCTATAATATTTTCTATTTGCTTATAAAAATAAATAAAAAAGAAGAAGAAGAAATTAACAACACTATACTCAAAAATCGATTATGCATTATACTCCCTCCGGACTCAATTATAAGCAAAAAAAACTAATTTCATACTTATTAAGAAAGTTAGTTAAATTCATTTAATATTCTTGGTTTCATAAAAATAATAAACTAATTTACTTATATACCCTTATTTTCTTGGGAATGTGCAATGTTTTTAGTTGTAAAAGTTGAATTAAATAAGGGTATTTGTAGAATCATAGCATTAAATGGCAGTGTTGTTTTCCATAGTCGTATTAATGATGATGTAGCTGGACCTCACTCTTTTACTGAGAATTTTTTTTTTTTGAGATTAAATTACTGAGAAATTTTGCATATGAACCATTGTGTTAATATGCTGTCAATAATTGGACTCGAGACATCTTTAAGTAGCACTTATCGTCCCATATATTGGGTTTGAGATTGAGAGTAAAGTGGATTCCTCATGCTATGCCTATTATGTTATTTTGATAATTTTTTGATGGTCGAATTTTGCAAATAAATGGCAAATATTTAAAAAGGTATAGGCCAATTTTGCAAGAAGTCAAAATAACGCATGATTAAAATGAGCAATTGGTTCGTTGTCGAAAAAAGGAGAAATCTGGAAAGAACAAGGTATTTTCGACCTGATGACTTCATTAGAGCAGTTAAGAGGAATTTCAAAAATGTCATTTTCTTCTTCATTTAAAAACTCAGTCGAAAAAGACATTTTTGGGGGGCAATTTGTTAGCCTGCATTTTCGACAGGCTCAATTAAATGCAGTCAACGAGGTTTAGTTTGACCTTGTATTTCAAGAGACAAGAAGTAATTTCGACGTTCAAAATGGGTTAAGTTATCAGGTTATATCAAGCTGATTTCGACGCTGGATTTGGTGAAGTCGAAGAAGTTGCAAGCGAAGATTTCGACAGGACGAAGTTTGAAGGCTGATGTCGAAGTAGAATCAAGCAACCGTCGCCGAAGGTACATAGCAGTTACATTTTTTAAACTTTGTACAGTTATTTTCTATTTGTATAAATAGTAGTTTCTCATAGGAAAAACGGGTCACAATCTCTCATACCAAGTTCCCACGCTCAAAGTACCGACACGCACTGAGAAACGAGTACAAGGAACGCATGTACGATCTTGTGCACCACCCCTTTAAATTAATGCAATTTTAATTTTCCTTTTCTTTACGTTTCATGCAAATTTTCTCTTTGTTTTATCCTCCCTCATTTGGAGTAATTCGACGGTTTCGCGGAGAAATCGACGGTTATCTTCTTCTTTTTACTTTTAAACGCGCAATTCTGGAAAAACTTTAAACACAAACGGTCTTAGGATTTACTAGTTGATCCTGCAAGCAGAAGCAATTTCAAACTAGCGGTGTTTACCAAAATCCAAGGTAAACAAATTGGCACGCCCAGTGGGACGTTTGTGCTAATTTTAAAAGTTTTTCGTTAAATTCTTAAACTTTGTGTTTGTCTGTACATGCAATTAAGGAGTGGTAAACATCTTCCAGAGATGGCACACTCTAGTACAAGTAATGCTTCTGCATCAAATGCACAAAGTACACAAGAACAAGCGTCAGTTAGTGACGTTAACGCTGCAAATGTCGCAGGCATAACCGTCGCTATGCCTTCTTCGACAACAATGGGAGTAACCGCTATAACTTCTCCCATAATTACTCCTGTGTCAATGATGACCACTGCAGCATTAACAAATGTTAATACAATGGCTTCTGTGCCATCAATAGTAGGACCAACGAGTCCTTTGATGGCAAATCCAATGATTGGAAATATGCCATTTACTATGAGTGGAAGGGCTTTACCGTATGGCATGCCAACAGCATTGATGGCAGGCCTTCAGACAAATTCGTCTACATTTGCAGAAAATGCAAGTACAGGGTATTCTCCTATTCATAGTTCGACGGAGGGCATCCATAGTCGAAATGCCCAAACTAATTTGACTACAACATCTTTGTTGGCATTAAGACAACAAATGGATGATAGCAATCATGATATGGTCAATATGTTAACACAACAAATTGGTACTGTGTTTAATCCTTTGATACAAAACACTAATAACAGTTACCAAATGTTGGCAACACAAATGGGAAGAATTGCTGATTTCTTTGGTACTCCACCCATACAGCACCAGCAAATTCCCCAAATTCAGAATGTCAGGCCTGTCGAAGTACCTGTTGAAAGACCTAACATTCCAATACCTATGAATCAGGGAAACCAAGGACAACAACAAGTTGTCGAAGAGCCTGTGAGGATAGAGGCAATCCCTGAAATTGTGTTGGTGAATAGAAACCAAAATGCTGACGAAGTGGTCAGACAAGTGCAACAAAACAATTTTGGAGTACAAAACAATCTGGCTAATATGGTCGAAACTATTTTAGCCCAGAATGGCCTTAACTTTGGTTTACATAGGCCTAATTTTGTGTCGCCCTTGTCAGAATACACCTTACAAACAGAGCTGCCTAGGGGATGGAAAATTCCCAAGTTCACAAAGTTCGCTGGAGAAACCAGTGAATCTACCGTCGAACACGTGGCTCGTTATTTGACTGAGGCTGGCGATCTAGCACACAATGAGAATTTAAGGATGAAATACTTTCCAAATTCTCTAACTAAGAATGCCTTCACATGGTTCACTACACTGCCTCCAAATTCAATTTTTAATTGGAATCAATTAGAAAAGGCCTTCCATGAGCAGTTCTATATGGGCCAATGCAAAATTAGTCTTAAAGAACTAGCTAGCGTTCGACGCATGGGGGCAGAATCTGTTGATGATTATCTCAATAGATTTAGACTACTCAAAGCAAGGTGTTTTACCCAAGTGCCTGAGCATGAGTTAGTCGAAATGGCTGCTGGTGGTCTAGATTATACTATAAGAAAGAAACTAGACACACTACATTTAAGAGATATGGCACAATTGGCTGATAGAGTTCGACAAATCGAAAGACTCAAAGCCGAAAAAGCCAGAACTGGTAGATTCCAAAGTAAAAAAGAAAAGGTTGCTTATGTCGAAGCTAATGACAGTGACCAAGAATACGATATATCTTATGAAGATGTCGAAGAAGAGGTCAACATTGCAGAACTAAAACCAGGACCTCCTTATACTTGCGAATTGTTAAAACCTTCTAATGGAAAAAATCTTGTGGAACCTAAGAATGATAAATTTGTCGCAAAAACTTACACTTATGATGTATCTAAATGTGACGAAATATTTGATCTGTTTGTGGCTGATGGTCAAATCTTAATGCCTAAAGGCCTAAAGATTCCACCATTAGAACAACGACAGAAAAGAGGCTTTTGTAAGTTTCATGGTTTCTTAGGTCATAACACTTCCCGTTGTGTCATTTTCAGGGATTTGGTTCAAAATGCTATCAACGAAGGGAGGCTAAAATTTGGTGACAAGTCTAAGCCACCAATGAAGATTGATACTGATCCCTTGCCAGCAGCTGATGCATTGCTGGTCGAAGTTGATCTCAACGTGGTTGAGGTCACAGAGGTTGCTGCTGAAATTGCTAAGGCAGAAAAAACTGTCGACAAAGTTGATGTCGAAATGGTCACTGATGACCAGTATGCTGAAAAGATGAAGATAGTATATCCAAGGGCTGAAGAAGAATTGATTGATTTTCTCAATCACTGCAAAATCAACAATACTGAAGTCATGTTATGTCCTAGGTGCAGTGCTGTCTTCGACAAAGAGGCTACTAAGAATCTTGAGGGATTCAAGCCTCAACTGAAGCGTAAAGGAAAGTGGGTCGACAAAAGACCAAAGTTTAGTTACAATAACAGAGGTATCCAATACAACGATACTTCGACTAAGAATCTTCAGAAGGGACACATTAAAACTTATGTTCCTCCAGCAAGATCTCCTGTCGAAAAATGGGTACATTCCGGTGGAAAAAGTACTGGTTATTACCCAGTATATTATGCTGGAAAGTATGACGAAAAGAAACAGGATATGAAAAAGATGGTTAAAGGGAGCACAAGTGCTACTAACCAAAATAAGGCAACTGAATCTAACAAGTATGCCTATAAAAATAATTACAAAGGGAAGAACCCTATGACGAGAACTCAATGACGTTGATATCAACGCCAGAAAAAGGTTGCTGCTGTAGGCAAGGTGGAAAATTCCAACAAAGAGAAAGGTAAACAAATACCTTCAAAATCTCTCGAAATGGCTAGAAAGCCAGCTACAGAGAGGATATTTCCACCACTTTCAGTGATCAAAGAGGGTCTCAACATAGACGAAGAAGTGGGCTCAGATTTCGCTGATTCGGGGTCAGAGTTCGACGTCTTGTGTGGTGTAGTCTCAATCCTCCCGATTGAGTATGACGTAGTTTCGGAAGTAAATGACGTCGAAGAGGATTTCGACGAAGAAACCACTTACAAGCCCATCTGTTACTATGTCCTCAAGAATGGTTGTGTGGAAGAACAACATGTTGTCTTTGAGAGACCTGATTGTGGGATGAGGAATCAATTCAAACCTTTGTATATCCAAGCAAAGGTGAACAATGTTGGGGTGAACAAGATCTTGGTTGATGGTGGCGCGGCTGTGAACCTGATGCCACAACATATGCTGAAGAGGATTGGGAAGTGTGAAACAGATCTGAAAACACACAACGTAATCCTTACCAACTATGAAGGTAAAAGTGGCCACTCTCTTGGAGCCATTGAAGTTGACCTTTCTGTTGGAAGCATTAAAAGGCCAACTATGTTTATGGTGATTTCAACCAAGGCAAATTACAACATGCTGTTGGGAAGGGAATGGATCCATGCTGTGGGGGCAATCCCTTCGACAGTTCACCAGAGGCTGATTATTTGGAGAGAGGATGGCCTAGTCGAGAATATTGAAGGTGACCAAAGCTATTTCAAAGCTGAGGTGAATACTATCACCAAGAGAACCTTCGACAAGAAATTGGCGAGCATTGCGCCATGCATTTCCTCCGAACATGGTTATGAAAGCCAAGATAATGTGAGGACTTCAGTGATTCTTGATCCCAACTACGGATTCATTTGGGATAGAGAAAGCATTGATGAAGACAACTACCCACAAGGCTGTGTCAAGCCTACAGGATGGGAAGGACCATAAATATTTATTTATGGATAAACCCACTGTATGGGATAGGATTACGGCCTATGTGGCCGAAAATAAGCAAAAAGCGGTTTTAGAAGCTGACTTACAACAACAATTAGTTGATGAAGCCGCTGAAGATAAAAATAAAGACAACATTGTCGAAAACCAGAGGCTTGATTGCGTCTATGATGACGAGCCTTTAGGTTTTGAAAAAGATCCAATGGGTTCAACCAAAAAGATCCAAGCACAAGATCCCTTAGATGAAATTGATTTGGGAGATGGCTCAATAAAAAGGCCAACATACATCAGTGCTAAGATTGATCAAGAGTTGAAGGTGCAGATTGTTGAATTGCTAAAGGAATACAAAGATTGCTTCGCTTGGGATTACAATGAGATGCCAGGGCTGAAAAGAGAGGTGGTTGAGTTGAAGTTACCTATTCGACCAGAGAAGAAGCCTGTGAAGCAAACACCAAGAAGATTTGCACCAGAAATCAGGTCGAAGATCAAAGCGGAAATCGAAAGGCTATTGAAAAGCAAGTTCATCAGAACTGCCAGGTATGTCGAATGGCTTGCTAATATAGTGCCTGTAATTAAGAAAAATGGTACGCTTAGAGTTTGCATAGATTTTAGAGATCTAAATAATGCTACTCCCAAAGATCAATACCCAATGCCTGTGGCAGAAATGTTGGTTGATTCAGCGGCTGGTTATGAATATTTAAGCATGCTTGATGGATATTCTGGTTATAACCAAATTTTTATTGCAGAAGAAGACATTTCAAAAACTGCGTTTCGATGCCCAGGGGCATTAGGTGTTTATGAATGGGTAGTGATGCCATTTGGTTTAAAAAATGCTGGTGCTACATATCAAAGAGCTATGAACACTATGTTCCATGATTTTATAGAAAATTTTATGCAAGTCTATATAGATGACATAGTTGTTAAGTCTTCATCAGAAAATGGTCATTTAGATCATCTACGACTATCATTCGAAAGAATGAGAAAATATGGATTGAAAATGAATCCACTCAAATGTGCCTTTTGTGTAAGTGCAGGTGATTTCTTAGGCTTTGTTGTGCACAAAAAAGGCATTGAAATAAATCAAAACAAGACGAAAGCAATCTTGGAAACGAAAGCTCCTTCAACCAAAAAAGAATTGCAGTCATTACTAGGAAAAATAAATTTCCTTAGAAGATTTATCTCAAATCTAAGTGGTAAAACCCAAGCGTTTTCGCCGCTACTTCGACTGAAGAAGGAAGATGTGTTCAAGTGGGACGCAGAACACCAACAAGATTTCGACGAGATTAAAGCATACTTGATGAAGCCACCAATTTTGTTACCACCAATTAGGAATAAAGTAATGAAATTGTATATAGCAGCTTCAGAATTTTCTATAGGAAGCATGTTAGCTCAAGAAGATGAAAATGGTGTCGAAAGAGCCATTTATTACCTTAGTAGAATTCTAAATGATGCAGAGACTAGGTATCAGCCTATAGAAAAACTGTGTTTATGCTTATATTTCTCTTGTACAAAATTGAAGCAGTACATAAAGCCTGTTGATGTGTATGTTTATTCGCATTATGATATTATTAAACATATGCTGTTGAAACCAATTTTACATAGTAGAATGGTAAATGGGCTTTGGCTCTTTCTGAATTCTCTTTGACTTATCAGCCATTGAAAGCAATAAAAGGTCAAATAGTGGCTGACTTCATAGTTGACTATTCAGTGGTCGAAAATACAATAAACTTAGTGGAAACCCAACCTTGGAAGTTATACTTCGACGGTTCAAGCCACAAAAATGGTGTTGGAATTGGGGTATTAATAATTTCACCAACAAAGATACCAACAAAGTATAAGTTTAAAGTTGAAGAGACATGCTCCAATAATGAGGCAGAGTATGAAGCTTTGATAGCAGGACTTCAAATCTTGTTAGAATTGGGGGCAAAACATGTCGAAATCAAAGGAGATTTAGAACTAATTGTGAAACAGTTAACAAAAGAATACAAATGCATCAAAGACAACTTAATAATGTATTTTGCTATTGCTAATACGTTGTTAAAGAGATTTGATACTGTTCACATAGAACATGTGCCTCGAATAGAGAATCAAGAGGCCAACGATCTGGCACAAGTAGCCTCAGGCTACAAAGTATCAAAAGAAAAGCTATTGGAGCTAGTAGAAATAAAGCACAAACTGATTTCGACAGATCCATCCAATGCCCAATTGACAATGCCAAAACTTGAGGGGGCAGAGATGTTAAACTTGGCGGAAAATTTTCAAATTTTTAAAGAATATGAAGTTGAAATTTTTGCCATTGACAATATGTCGAATGATGATTGGCGAAGGCAAATTGTCGAATACTTGGAAAATCCAACTGGAGTGACTGATAGAAAAACCAAGTACAGAGCCTTAAGCTACGTGATTATTGGGAATGAATTGTTTAAAAAGACTCCTGAAGGAGTATTATTGAAATGTCTTAGTGAAAGTGAGGCATATTTAGCAATTTCCAATACTCATAGTGGAGCTTGTGGATCTCATCAAGCAGGTCACAAAATGAAATGGCTTTTATTTCGACAAGGAGTATATTGGCCAATTATGTTGAAAGATTGCATAGATTTCGCCAAGGGTTGTCAGGAATGCCAAAAACACGCAGGAATACAACATGTGCCCGCAAGTGAATTGCACTCAATAATAAAACCATGGCCTTTTAGAGGTTGGGCTTTAGACTTAATTGGTGAAATCAAACCAACTTCGTCGAAGGGTCACCGTTTTATTTTAGTAGGAATAGATTATTTCACCAAGTGGGTAGAAGCTATTCCTTTAATTAATGTTAATCAAGAGGCAGTAATTAATTTTATTCAAAACCATATTTTATATAGGTTTGGGATTCCAGAAACCATTACTACAGACCAAGGTACAGTTTTTATTGGTCAAAAAATGGTGGATTTTGCCTCTGAAACTGGTTTCAAGTTATTAACTTCGACACCATACTATGCCCAGGCTAATGGTCAAGTAGAAGCGGCCAATAAAATTATTATCAATTTGATCAAGAAACACATTGGGCAAAAGCCTAGGAATTGGCATAAAACGCTTGATCAAGTGTTGTGGGCATGTAGAAATTCTCCTAGAGAGTCAATCAACACGACTCCGTATAGACTTACATTTGGACATGACGCAGTCTTACCTGTCAAAATTTGTTTACAATCAGCCAGAATTCAAAGACAGTTTGAAATTCCGTCAGATTCCTATTGGGATATGATGTTAGATGAATTGGTTGATTTAGACGAAGAAAGACTAAATGCGTTGGATGTTCTTATAAGGCAAAAAGAAAGAGTGACTAAAGCCTACAATAAAAAAGTGAAGCTAAAAACATTTGCCTTAGGAGATCTTGTGTGGAAAGTTATATTACCCATGGATAAAAAAGATAGAGTCTTGGGTAAATGGTCACCAAATTGGGAAGGACCATTTCGCATTTTACAAGTCTATACTAACGGTGCTTATGAAGTCGAAGAACTCGGCGCTGATGGTCGAATTTTGCAAATAAATGGCAAATATTTAAAAAGGTATAGGCCAATTTTGCAAGAAGTCAAAATAACGCATGATTAAAATGAGCAATTGGCTCGTTGTCGAAAAAAGGAGAAATCTGGAAAGAACAAGGTATTTTCGACCTGATGACTTCATTAGAGCAGTTAAGAGGAATTTCAAAAATGTCATTTTCTTCTTCATTTAAAAACTCAGTCGAAAAAGACATTTTTGGGGGGCAATTTGTTAGCCTGCATTTTCGACAGGCTCAATTAAATGCAGTCAACGAGGTTTAGTTTGACCTTGTATTTCAAGAGACAAGAAGTAATTTCGACGTTCAAAATGGGTTAAGTTATCAGGTTATATCAAGCTGATTTCGACGCTGGATTTGGTGAAGTCGAAGAAGTTGCAAGCGAAGATTTCGACAGGACGAAGTTTGAAGGCTGATGTCGAAGTAGAATCAAGCAACCGTCGCCGAAGGCACATAGCAGTTACATTTTTTAAACTTTGTACAGTTATTTTCTATTTGTATAAATAGTAGTTTCTCATAGGAAAAACGGGTCACAATCTCTCATACCAAGTTCCCACGCTCAAAGTACCGACACGCACTGAGAAACGAGTACAAGGAACGCATGTACGATCTTGTGCACCACCCCTTTAAATTAATGCAATTTTAATTTTCCTTTTCTTTACGTTTAATGCAAATTTTCTCTTTGTTTTATCCTCCCTCATTTGGAGTAATTCGACGGTTTCGCGGAGAAATCGACGGTTATCTTCTTCTTTTTACTTTTAAACGCGCAATTCTGGAAAAACTTTAAACACAAACGGTCTTAGGATTTACTAGTTGATCCTGCAAGCAGAAGCAATTTCAAACTAGCGGTGTTTACCAAAATCCAAGGTAAACAGGTAGATAAATGGCTGACTTATTATCACAGTATACTGCTGTTGCATTGTCTTGAGGCATCTGCAGATCTTTCAGCAGGTAGTGCAGCCATTGTATCTCACATACCAAGCTTGCTAATGCCCTGTATTCAGCTTCTGAGGAGGAACGAGAGACAGTGTTTTGCTTCTTAGACTTCCAAGATATGAGAACAGGACCTAGAAGCACACAATACCCAGTGATAGATCTCCTAGTGTCTGAACAGCAGGCCCAATCTGAGTCTGAAAAGCCAGATAAGTTTAATTGTTTCTGTGCAGGAAAATAAAGTCCTTGTGCTGGGACTGTCTTCAAGTACCTTAGAATGTGCACAGCAGCTTTAAAATGAATTTCAGAAGGTTTGGTGACAAATTGGCTTATCTGCTGTACTGAGAATGCTATGTCAGGCCGAGTATTTGTAAGATAAAGCAATCTTCCAACTAGTCTTCTGTATGCAAACTGATCAGGATAATCCTGTCCCCCTTCACTGCTTAACCTGAGAGAGGGGTCTGCAGGAATCTTGGCAGGTTTGGCAGCGAGCACTCCTGCATCTTGTAACAGTTCTAAGGTATACTTTCGCTGGTTTAGAAGTAGTCCTTGTTTAGAACGAGCCACTTCAAACCCTAGAAAGAAGCGTAAAGTTCCAAGATCCTTGATCCTGAATTTAGAGTCAAGAGTGGTCTTGACCATAGAGATTTCTTTCATATCATTTCCTGCAAGAACCAAATCGTCCACATATACCAACAATACAGTAATTAAAGGTTGCTGACATTTGACAAAGAGGGAATGGTCTGCCTCAGATTGTTTATATCCCAGTGAAATAAGGGTTTGTGTGAGCTTGTGGTTCCATTGACGACTTGCTTGTTTCAAGCCATACAAGGACTTGTGAAGCTTGCAAACTTTGTCTTTTAAAGGGGAATCTTGAGGTATCAAACCAGGCGGCACAGTCATATATACTTCTTCAATTAAATCACCATGTAAAAAGGCATTATTAACATCTAATTGTTCAAGGAACCAATTTTGTGAGACAGCAATAGCAAGTAGTACTCTAACAGTGGTAATTTTGACAACAGGACTGAAAGTTTCAAAGTAATCTATCCCTTCAAATTGATTATAAGAAAGTACAGATGAAAGGGGGTAAGAAGGAGTACCTTGTGGATGATTAGCCCAGCTGGAGAAGCTACAATGATAGTCTTGCAAGTAACTAGGTGTGTGAGTGATTCTAGTTGAGTGTCTAGTGGGTTGAGTAGTAGTTTCTGGTGGTGGTGGTTCTGTATCGTTACTGGCAGAGGAATTTGCTGAGTTAAGGTCAGTATCATGTGTATTTGGATGGTGATAGGTGGATTCTGAGACATCAGAATCAGGTGGGGTGTCTGGGGCAGTGATAGGTGGAGGAGGAGGTGTTTCAAGTGGCTGATGGTTTGGATTATTTTTGTTGGTCAGGTGGTGATATGTTAAAAGTATAAAGAGTTTCTGTGAGATTGCTGGTGTGTGAGGTAGATGGTGACTTGGCTTTGTGAAAAGGAAAGTGATCTTCATAAAAAATTACATGCCTAGATTGAATGATTTGATGAGTGTGTAGATCATATAAAATGTACCCCTTTAGGCCATCTTTGAAGCCTAAGAAAACAGTTTTCTTGGCTCTAGGATCAAATTTGGTTCTATTGGCTAATATTGTGGATGCATATGCAAGGCATCCAAATACTTTCAAGTGTGTAAGGATAGGTGTTTGGTTGTGTAGAAGTTCAAATGGTGTTTTGTTTTGAATTATTGGAGAGGCAATTCTATTAATGAGGTGTATTGAGTGTTGGATGGCAAAATTCCACAGTTTGGGTGGTAGGTTAGCTTGAAAAGATAAGGCCCGAGCTACATTGAGGATGTGTTGGTGTTTTCTTTCTACAAGGCCATTTTGTTGTGGTGTTTCCACACAAGATCTTTGATGAATGATTCCTTTACTAGAGTAGAAATCATTCAGTAGGAACTCTGCCCCATTGTCACTTCTAAGACATTTTAATTTTGTATTGAATTGAGTTTCTATATAAGCAATGAATGAGGTAAGGTGGGTACGTGTCTCTGATTTTTGTTTCATAAGAATAACCCAAGTGTATCTACTAAAATCATCAACTAATGTGAGAAAGTATTTGTGTCCTAAAATTGAAGTTTGTGAATATGGACCCCATATATCAGCATGTAACAATTCAAAACAATGTGTAGATGCAGAATTGCTAAGTGGAAATGATAATTTTCTTTGTTTTGCAAAGTGACATATGTCACAAGGTAAATTGCTATTTTCATATTGAATAAAGGGAAATTGTTTGGCCATACAATGATGTCTTTCATGAGAGAGGTGTCCTAATCTCATGTGCCAAGTATTTGAAGTGTATAAGGAAGTGTTTTAGGACTTACAAAGTTCAGTAGGCTGGTTTTTATCACTACAAACAGAATTTAAAGTACTAACAGACCAAGTCATTTGTGAGATAAACTTGTAAAGCTTCCCTTCTAGCTTAGTTGATCCAATCATCTGCTTGGTATGGGCCTGAAAAAGGAAGCATCCATCAATAGAAAAGAAAACTGAAATTTGACTGCTAATTGCTAACTCAGGGACAGAAATCAAATTAGACCCAAAATTTTCAATGTAAAGGACATTGTACAGCACAATGTCCTCAGTGATGTGGACAGTCCCTATGTGTGTTGCTATTGCAGACGTGTGGTTTGGATAGTTTATTCTAGTAGGCTTGATAGGTCTACAACTACTAAATAAACTGAAATCTCCAATGATGTGATCAGTTGCTGCAGTGTCAACTAGCCAAAGAGTGAATTTCTTACCAGAAACGTTGTTATCAGTGTCCAAAGTGTCATAACTGGATGATGAATTGGGAACAGGAGTTAAGGAAACTGTGTTGGCAGAGTGCACAGTATTAGCAGAGTGTGCAGCACCCTTGTTATTTTGTTTGGATTGTTGAATAAGATCCAGAATCTCCTTGTATTGTTCTTGAGTCAGAGTCACAACAGAGTTACCATTCCCAGCCCCTGTATCTTGCTTGTGTGGTTCACCATCTGAGGCTGTGGCAGAATTGGTGGAGTTCTTCTGGTATCTTGTCTGGTATCCAGGTGGGAATCCATGGATGAAGTAGCATGTGTCTACTGTATGATTTGTCTTGTTGCAATTTGTGCATAGTCTTGCAGGTGTTTGCCCTCTTCCTTGACCACGACCTGTTCTTCCTCTGCCACGATATCCATTGCCCCCTCTATTGTTTCCTTGCACAAAATTGACCTGTGCAGGTGTTTTTCCCTCAATTTCAATTTCTGTGGAAGAAGAACCAGCAGGGTGCATGTTCCTTTCTTGTTGGATTAGGAGTGAAAAAGCCTTAGTAATGTTAGGAAACGGATCCATTAGCATAATCTGACTCTTAACATGAGAATACTCCTCATTTAATCCTTTCAAGAACCTGATCGTATAGTCTTGTTCCTTAAATTTCTTTGCATTCATCAATGCACCACAAGTGCATGGAATTGTACATGAGCACGAAGTAAAGGGCCTAAATCTTTCTAATTCATCCCATAATGATTTTAATTCTGTATAATACTCTGAGACATCACGCGTACCTTGTGAAATTTTGTAGATATCTTCTTGAATGTCGCCGATTCTAAACATGTCGCCTTGATCAAATCTGTCATGAAGGTCCTTCCAGGCATCATACGCCTTATCGAAGAACACGATTGATTTTGCGACATTTGCAGAAACGGATCTTTGAAGCCAGGCGAGCACCAAGTTATTACACCGGAACCACTGATTGTAGATCGTGCTCGTCTTCGCAGGTACGGTGACGGTTCCATCAACGAAGATCATCTTGTTCTTCGATATCAGAGATACGCGCATTGATCGTATCCACAGTTGAAAGTTTTTGCTTCCTTCCAACGCTGGTTGAACGAGAACCACTGCAGGCGTCTCGTTGGGATGAATATAGAACAGATTCGAAGTATTAGTGGAGAAATCAGCATATTGCTCGAGATCTTGGTTCGCCATCACAATCTTGGTGAAATTTGAAGTGAAGAACCTTGGGGAATTTGAGAATCAAGGGTTTCGGATGGAAGAAAAGGAATCAAGATTCGATTTAATCGGAAAGGCGAAACCGAATCGAAGAAGAATAGGGCAAGATTGTGAAGAATCAATCAGCGGAAAGCGATAACGATGGCGAACCAGAGCTCAATGATTGAGCTCTGATACCATGTTAGATTTGTGCTCAGCTGAGAAGAAGAAATTGAAAATAGAATTCTTCATTGATGAATAACTTGATTGAAATGAATGTACAGTATTTTGTTATATATAGGCTTTTGATTACTAACTAACATCTAACAATATCCTAACTGTGGTGGTCAACAGTTTGACCAAAAACTAACCACAGTTTACAAATTGATTAACTGTACAATGCTTTAACTAATCACAGTTAATTATCATAACTGTCTTTACAGAATAAGCCTTCAACTAACAGTCTTTGATCCAATTCGTAATAATGATGTCTGGCTTTTTTTTTAATGATGTCTGGCTTTGAAACTTCAACTTCTATTCATCGTATAAGTAATTGTTCAATCTTTTTTTTATAGGCAAGGTTAATGGGGTGGAGAAATGTTAATTATTCAATCTTAATCACTTGTCTTTTTCTCAATTACTCCATCCGTCCCACTTTGTTTGCAGTTTATAGTTTTGATACATCCTTTAAGAAAAATAATTAGGAGTCTAAATTTTTTAAAACACATTGTCTAATTTACTCCCTCTGGTCCCTATTATAAAAGAATTTTTGGAGTTAATTTTGGTCCCAAATATAAGAAACTATTTCAGTTTTTAGTGTATATTTATTGCTTAAGTACCAATTTTACACTCATTGAATGTTTTGTCTTTTCAGTAAGTAGGAGTAGTGCACATAAATCTAACTTGAGGGGAGTTATTTCATATGTGGAGTTGAGCAGATGGTATTTTGGAGACTTAACTTAAAAAAGACAAGATTTAATATGGGTTTTGTAAAAGAACTACTCCCTCTAGTCTCTATTATAAGAGGACTTTTATCTTTCTACATAGAAAAAGGCGGAAGTGAAACTCTAATCAACATACAAGTGCATGTTTGGTTCTGCATTTCTACCGTGAAAAAGCTAGATAATTAAGGTTTTGGGTTGCTGATAAAAAAACCCATTATAAGAAAAGTTTAATCGACGTGTATTTCGTTGGTGTAAGCTTCTTAGCTTACATTGATGTCCAATGAAAACTCACTATCTTGCAATTATTTTGAAAAATAAAGTTATAAAAGTTGTTGACACAAAAAATAGTGTGTTCTGATTAGACATTGGTGTAAACTTGATTTACACAATACATGTGGAAACTCAAAGGACTAAGTAGATAAAGGTGAAAATTGTTAACACTCAGAAATCATCACTAGGATTACAAAATTATCTTTCTTGTTTATTGGTTGAATCAATAATGAAAAACCTTCCTAATGGTTAGAAGGGGTACCATCAACAAAATCTGTGATCTAGTACGAGAATATTGGTATTAAGACTTTTGAGGAATCGAAGGATATAGCCACTCTCATTTAGGGATGTCAACGGGGCGGGGCGGGGCGGGGCGGGCACGGGTAGCAACTACCCGCTACACGCCCCGTTTAGTAAAAATGGGACCCGTACCCGATACCCGCACGGGTACCTGCTTAGCGGGTCTTAAATGAGTATTGTTTCTTAACGGGTACCCACAGATATTTGTAAATTAATGAAAATATCTTTTAGAAAAAAATAAAATTTGAATTACCATGTAAAATTAATCTTTTGAACACTATTTTTTCGGTTCATTTATATAAGAAAATTAGGTATTTCGATACGCATTTATCTTATCAACTATTTACTAATATATAATCGTTAATGAATGGAGAATTGGAGATAAAGAACACTAAAATTATAATAATTCCCAACTTTGAAAATAACAAGTCACTAACATTACCCAAAATAATAGAATAAATCTTAGTATATTTTGCTAGGTATATATATGAGGGGTATTTAAGTATATTTTGCTACGGATACCTCGCTACCTGGCCCCGGGTAGTTTGACTATCCGTTTATTCAACCCGCGGGTACCCGTTTGACTACCCGTCACGGGTTTCACCCGCGAGTACCCGCGGGTCCGGGTTTTTTTGCCATCCCTACGGTCTCATTGTACTCCTTTACTTTTAACAGGCAAGCACACTTAACAGTGGAAGAATCTCCTCGCCAAAGATTATAGATCTCCTCTTGCAGCAAATCAAAATCCAAAAGATATCACCTAGGTACTTTACATTCTAAAAATCCCTTTCCTCTGCAGGGTTATATAGCGTTGGTGCGCTGACATGGGGGTCCCTTCTCACCGCCACTGACCCCTCCCCCGCCTTCGTTCTCTCCTCTACTCCCACCTTCTATCCCTTGACTCTTTCTCGGCGTCCACCGCTGTTCTCCTTCACTCCTCATTCTGGTGTCGAGCTTCAGCGAATCGATTGGAGTGTCAACGCCTACAAGATTTCGTCCTCTCGATTGGAGTGTCAACGCCTACAAGATTTCCGAGGGTATTGTCTGTTTATAGGATTGTTGAAAATTTCTTTTTCAAAACAAATCATTTAACTTTAAAGTTTTTCAAAAGTAAATCCCAAATTTAGCCTCTAAGTTTACATTTATTCTTCTATTTAGTATATGCAGATAAGAAATAGTCCATAAAGTATGTGGCATTCGTCAAATTATTCTCAAAGTTTTATAAGTAGTCAGTTGCAAAAACTAATGAGACAAATTTCTTAAACTTTAGAAACTAATTTGATAGATTTCACACACTATTGAGAGCACTTATAAATTATTATTATTATTATTATTATTATTATTATTTTATACAATATAAGGATTAAGTAGAAGATATGGTGTAAGTTCAAGTGCTAATTAAAATAAGAGTTTAGTTTTTATTTAACTGTCAAAACTGAAAGAACGAGGAGTCTAGGTGCAAATTAAACTTAAAACTAAGGGGGTTCAAAATAAAAATTATATATATAGGGGTATAAGCTTAAATTATATAGGAGTCTAGATGCAAACTAAACTTAAAACTAAGTGTTATGGTGAAGTGTTTGTTCTTGTTGTTTATCGTGTTATGGTAGTCTTTGGGTGTCATGGTATATCGTGTTACGGGGTACATTCCATTAAAGATCATGATCAAAGCTAAAGTAAAAGAAATTACTTTACCTATACAAGTAACTTAATGACAAATTGTAAGGGTGAATAAAGTATTGTTAGCCTGTAATTTCGACAGACTAAATTAAATGCAGTCAACGAGGTTTGACTTATTCTAAAGTTTGACCTTGTATTTCAAGAGACAAGTATTAATTTCGACGCTGAAATGAGTTAAGTTATCAAGTTGCATCAAGCAGATTTCGACCTTAGATTTGGCAAAGTCGAAGAGGCTGAAGGTAGATATTTCGACAAGAAGAAGTTGGAGGCTGATGACGAAGTAGGATCAAGTAACCGTTATCAAGAGCACGTAGCAGTTACATTTTTTAAACTTTGTACAGTTATTTTCTATTTGTATAAATAGTAGTTTCTCATAGGAAAAACGGGTCACAATCTCATTACAGAATTCTCACGCTCTAACTTCCGACACATTACAGAGAAAACGAGCCAAGAGAAGAATGTATGATCTGTGCACCAACCCTTTTTACAACTAATGCAATTTTAATTTCTTTTCTTCTTTGCTTTTCTGCAAATTTTTCTTTGTTTTATTCTCCCTCATTGAGGAAAATCGACGGTTTCGCGCGAGATCGACGGTTATCTTCTTCTTTTTACTTTTAAACTGCAAGAACACGAACAATTCTGGGAAAAACTTTAACACAAATGGTCTTAGGATTTACTAGTTGATCCTACAAACAGAAGCAATTTCAAACTAGCGGTATTTACCAAAATCCAAGGTAAACAAATTGGCACGCCCGGTGGGACGTTTGTGCTAATTTTAAAGTTTTTCGTTGAATTCTTAAACTTTGTGTTTGTCTGTGCATGCAATTAAGGAGTGGTAAACATCTTCCAGAGATGGCACGCTCTAGTACAAGTAATGCTTCTACATCAAATGCACAAAGTATACAAGAACAAGCGTCAGTTAGTGACGTTAACGCTGCAAATGTCGCAGGCATAACTGTTGCTATGCCTTCTTCGACAACAATGGGAGTAACTGCTATAACTTCTCCCATAATTACTCCTGTGTCAATGATGACCACTGCAGCGTTAACAAATGTTAATACAATGGCTTCTGTGCCACCAATAGTAGGACCAACGAGTCCTTTGATGGCAAATCCAATGATTGGAAATATGCCATTTACTATGAGTGGAAGGGCTTTACCGTATGGCATGCCAACAACATTGATGGCAGGCCTTCAGACAAATTCGTCTACATTTGCAGATAATGCAATTGCAGGGTATTCTTCTACTCATAGTTCAACAGAGGCCATCCATAGTCGAAATGCCCAGACTAATCTGACTACAACATCTTTGTTGGCATTAAGACAACAAATGGATGATAGTAATCATGATATGGTCAATATGTTAACACAACAAATTGGTACTGTGTTTAATCCTTTGATACAAAACACTAATAACAGTTACCAAATGTTGGCAACACAAATGGGAAGAATTGCTGATTTCTTTGGTACTCCACCAGTACATCACCAGCAAATTCCCCAAATCCAGAATGCTAGGCCTGTAGAGATACCTGTAGAAAGGCCTAACAATGCAATCCCTATGAATCAGGGAAACCAAGGACAACAACAAATCGTCGAAGAGCCTATGAGGATAGAGGCAATCCCTGAAGTTGTGTTGGTGAATAGAAACCAAAATGCAGACGAAGTGGTCAAACAAGTGAAACAAAACAATTTTGGAGCACAAAACAATCTGGCTAATATGGTCGAAACTATTTTAGCCCAGAATGGCCTTAACTTAGGTTTACATAGGCCTAATTTTGTGTCGCCCTTGTCAGAATACACCTTACAGACAGAGCTACCAAGGGGATGGAAAATTCCCAAGTTCACAAAGTTCGCTGGAGAAACCGGTGAATCTACCGTCGAACACGTGGCTCGTTATTTGACTGAGGCTGGCGATCTAGCACATAATGAGAATTTAAGGATGAAGTACTTTCCAAATTCTCTAACTAAGAATGCCTTCACATGGTTCACTACACTGCCTCCAAATTCAATTTTTAATTGGAGTCAATTAGAAAAGGCCTTCCATGAGCAGTTCTATATGGGCCAATGTAAGATTAGTCTTAAAGAACTGGCTAGCGTTTGACGCAAGGGGGCAGAATCTATTGATGATTATCTCAATAGATTTAGACTACTTAAAGCAAGGTGCTGGTGGTCTAGATTACACTATAAGAAAGAAACTAGACACACTACATTTAAGAGATATGGCACAATTGACTGATAGAGTTCGACAAGTCAAAAGACTCAAAGCCGAAAAAGCCAGGACAGGTAGATTCCAAAGTAAGAAAGAAAAGGTTGCTTATGTCGAAGCTAATGACAGTGACCAAGAATACGACATATATTATGAAGATGTCGAAGAAGAGGTTAACATTGCAGAACTAAAACCAGGACCTCCTTATACTTGCAGATTGTTAAAACCTTCTAATGGGAAAAATCCTGTGGAACCTAAGAATGACAAATTTGTCGCAAAAACTTACACTTATGATGTATCTAAATGTGATGAAATATTTGATCTGCTTGTGGCTGATGGTCAAATCTTAGTGCCTAAGGGACTAAAGATTCCGCCATTAGAACAACGACAGAAAAGAGGCTTTTGTAAGTTTCATGGTTTCTTAGGTCATAACACTTCTCGTTGTGTTATTTTCAGGGATTTGGTTCAGAATGCTATCAACGAAGGAAGGCTGAAATTTGGTGACAAATCTAAGCCACCAATGAAGATTGATACTGATCCCTTGCCAACAGCTGATGCATTGCTGGTTGAAGTTGATCTCAATGTGGTTGAGGTCACAGAGGTAGTGGCTGAAAATGCTAAGGTAGAGAAAGTTGTCGACAGGGTTGATGTCGAAATGGTCACTGATGACCAGTATTCTGAAAAAGATGAAGATAGTGTATCCAAGGGCTGAAGAAGAATTGATTGATTTTCTCAATCGCTGCAAAATCAACAATACTGAAGTCATGCTTTGTCCTAGGTGCAATGTTGTCTTCGACAAAGAGGCTGCCGAGAATCTTGAGGGATTCAAGCCTCAACTGAAACGTAAAGGAAAGTGGGTCGACAAAAGGCCAAAGTTCAGTTACAACGACAGAGAGATCCAATATAAGTTTACTTCGACAAGGAATCCTCAGAAAGGTCGGATCAGAACTTATGTTCCTCCAGCAAAATCACCTGTCGAGAAATGGGTGCATTCTGGTGGAAAGAGTACTGGATATTACCCAGTATATTACGCTGGAAAGAATGGTGGAAACCAACAAAAATAGCAAAATTGGTCAGGGGCAGCACTAGTGCTACTCAAAATAAGGCAACTGAATCTAACAAGTATGCTTATAACAATAATTACAAAGGGAAGAACCCTATGACGAGAACCCAACGGCGTAGATATCAACGCCAGAAAAAGGTTGCTGCTTTAGGCAAGGTTGAAAATTCCGACAAGGAGAAAGGTAAACAAACACCTTCAAAGTCTCTTGAAATGGCTAGAAAGCCAGCTACTGAGAGAATATTTTCACCACTTTCAGTGATCAAAGAGGGTCTCAACTTAGATGAAGAAATGGGCTCAGATTTCGCTGATTCTGGGTCAGAATTCGACGTCTTGTGTGGTGTGGTCTCAATCCTCCCGATTGAGTACGACGTGGTTTCTGAAGTAAACGACGTCGAAGAGGATTTCGACGAAGAAACCCCTTACAAACCCATCTGTTACTATGTCCTCAAGAATGGTTGTGTGGAAGAGCAATATGCTGTCTTTGAGAGACCTGATTGTGGGATGAGGAATCATCTCAAACCTTTGTATATCCAAGCAAAGGTGAACAATGTTGGGGTAAACAAGATCTTGGTTGATGGTGGCGCTGCTGTGAACCTGATGCCACAACATATGCTGAAGAAGATTGGGAAGTGTGAGACAGATCTGAAGACACACAACGTAATCCTTACCAAATATGAAGGTAAAAGTGGCCACTCTCTTGGAGCCATTGAAGTTGACCTTTCTGTTGGAAGCATTAGAAGGCCAACTATGTTTATGGTGATTTCAACCAAGGCAAATTACAACATGCTGTTGGGGAGGGAATGGATCCATGCTGTGGGAGCAATCCCTTCGACAGTTCATCAGAGGCTCATTATTTGGAGAGAAGATGGCCTAGTCGAAAACATTGAGGGTGATCAAAGCTATTTCAAGGCTGAGGTGAATACTATCACCAAGAAAACCTTCGACAAGAAATTGGCGAACATTGCGCCATGTATTTCCTCTGAACATGGTTATGAAAGCCAAGATAATGTGAGGACCTCAGTGATTCTTGATCCCAACTATGGATTCATTTGGGATAGAGAGGTCATTGACGAAGACAACTACCCACAAGGCTATGTCAAGCCTACAGGGTGGGATGGACCATAAATAGTTATTTATGGATGGACCCACTGTTTGGGATAGAATTACGGCCTATGTGGCCGAAAATAAGCAAAAAGCGGTTTTGGAAGCTGACTTACAACAACAATTAGTTGCTGAAGCCGTTGAAGACAAGAATAAAGTCAACATTGTCGAAAACCAGAGGCTTGATTGCGTCTATGATGATGAGCCTTTAGGTTTTGAAAAAGATCCAATGGGTTCAACCAAAAGGATCCAAGCACAAGATCCCTTAGAAGAAATTGATTTGGGAGATGGCTCTTTGAAAAGGCCAACATATATAAGTGCTAAGATTGACCAAGAGTTGAAGGCGCAGATTGTTGAATTGCTGAAAGAGTACAAAGACTGCTTTGCATGGGATTACAATGAAATGCCAGGGTTGAGTCGCGAAGTTGTTGAAATCAGACTACCAATTCGACCAGGAAAGAAGCCAGTGAAGCAAACTCTAAGACGATTTGCACCAGAAATCTTGGTGAAGATCAAGGCAGAAATAGAAAGGTTACTAAAGAGCAAGTTCATCAGAACTGCCAGGTACGTCGAATGGCTTGCTAATATAGTGCCTGTAATTAAGAAAAATGGTACTCTTAGGGTGTGTATAGATTTTAGAGATTTAAATAATGCTACACCTAAAGATGAGTATGCCATGCCAGTGGCAGAAATGCTCGTAGATTCAGCTGCAGGTTATGAATACCTAAGCATGCTTGATGGTTATTCTGGATATAACCAAATATATATTGCTGAAGAAGATACGTCGAAAACAGCATTTCGATGCCCAGGGGCATTGGGGGTCTATGAATGGGTTGTAATGCCATTTGGCCTTAAAAATGCTGGGGCAACGTACCAAAGGGCAATGAATTCTATGTTTCATGATTTTATTGAAAAATTTATGCAAGTATACATAGATGACATTGTTATTAAATCTGCTTCAGGAAATGGTCATATAGACCATCTTCGACAATCATTTGAAAGAATGAGAAAATATGGATTGAAAATCAATCCAATCAAATGTGCCTTCTGTATTCGTGCAGGTGACTTTTTGGGTTTCGTTGTACACAAAAAAGGCATTGAAATCAATCAAAACAAGACGAAAGCAATCTTGGAAATGAAAGCTCCTTCGACCAAAAAAGAATTGCAGTCTTTACTAGGAAAAATCAATTTCCTTAGAAGATTTATCTCAAATCTAAGTGGTAAAACCCAAGTGTTTTCACCATTGCTTCGACTGAAGAAGGAAGATGTGTTCAAGTGGGATGCAGAACACCAACAAGCTTTCGACGAGATTAAAGCATACTTGATGAAGCCACCAATTTTGTTACCACCAATTAGAAATAAAGTAATGAAATTGTATATAGCAGCTTCAGAATTTTCTATAGGAAGCATGTTAGCTCAAGAAGATGAAAATGGTGTCGAAAGAGCCATTTATTACCTCAGTAGAATTCTAAATGATGCAGAGACTAGGTATCATCCTATAGAAAAATTGTGTTTATGCTTGTATTTTTCTTGTACAAAATTGAAGCAATACATAAAGCCTATTGATGTGTATGTTTATTCGCACTATGATATTATTAAACATATGCTGTTGAAACCAATTTTACATAGTAGAATAGGCAAATGGGCTTTGGCTCTTTCTGAATTCTCTTTGACTTATCAGCCATTGAAAGCAATAAAGGGTCAAATAGTGGCTGACTTTATAGTTGACCATTCAGTGGTCGAAAATACAATAAACTTAGTGGAAACCCAACCTTGGAAGTTATATTTCGACGGTTCAAGCCACAAGAATGGTGTTGGAATTGGTGTATTAATAATTTCACCAACAAAGATACCAACAAAGTATAAGTTTAAAGTTGAAGAGACATGCTCCAATAATGAGGCAGAGTATGAAGTCTTGATAGCAGGACTTCAAATCTTGTTAGAATTGGGGGCAAAACATGTCGAAATCAAAGGAGATTCAGAACTAATTGTGAAACAGTTAACAAAAGAATACAAATGCATCAAAGACAACTTAATAATGTATTTTGCCATTGCTAATACGTTGTTAAAGAGATTTGATACTGTTCACATAGAACATGTGCCTCGAATAGAGAATCAAGAGGCCAATGATTTGGCACAAGTAGCTTCAGGGTACAAAGTGTCAAAAGAAAAGCTATTGGAGCTAATAGAAATAAAGCACAAATTGATTTCGACAAATCCATCCAATGCCCAACTGTCAATGCCAAAACTTGAGGGGGCAGAGATGTTAAATTTGGTGGAAAATTTTCAACTTTTTGAAAAATATGAAGTGGAAATTTTTGCCATTGGTCGAATGATGATTGGCGAAGGCAAATTGTCGAATACTTGGAAAATCCAACAGGAGTGACTGATAGAAAAACCAAGTACAGAGCCTTAAGCTATGTGATTATTGGGAATGAACTATTTAAAAAGACTCCTGAAGGAGTATTATTGAAATGTCTTAATGAAAGTGAGGCATATTTAGCAATTTCCAATACTCATAGTGGTGCTTGTGGATCTCATCAAGCAGGTCACAAAATGAAATGGCTTTTATTTCGACAAGGAATATATTGGCCAACTATGCTGAAAGATTGCATAGATTTCGCCAAAGGTTGTCAAGAATGCCAAAAACACGCAAGAATACAACATGTGCCTGCAAATGAATTACATTCAATAGTAAAACCATGGCCTTTTAGGGGTTGGGCTTTAGACTTAATTGGTGAAATCAAACCAACTTCGTCGAAGGGTCACCGTTTTATTTTGGTAGGAATAGATTATTTCACCAAGTGGGTAGAAGCTATTCCTTTAATTAATGTTAATCAAGAGGCTGTAATCAATTTTATTCAAAACCATATTTTATATAGGTTTGGAATTCCAGAAACCATTACTACAGATCAAGGTACAGTCTTTATTGGTCAAAAAATGGTCGATTTTGCCTCTGAAACTGGTTTCAAGTTACTGACTTCGACACCATACTATGCCCAAGCTAATGGTCAAGTAGAAGCGGCCAATAAAATTATTATCAATTTAATTAAGAAACATATTGGGCAAAAGCCTAGGAATTGGCATAAAACGCTTGATCAAGTGTTGTGGGCATGTAGAAATTCTCCCAAGAATCAACCAACACTACTCCTTATAGACTTACATTTGGACATGACGCAGTCTTACCTGTCGAAATTTGTTTACAATCAGCCAGAATTCAAAGACAGTTTGAAATTCCGTCAGATTCCTATTGGGATATGATGTTAGATGAATTGGTTGATTTAGATGAAGAAAGACTACGTGCGTTGGGTGTTCTTATAAGGCAAAAAGAAAGAGTGGCTAAAGCCTACAATAAAAAGGTTAAGCTAAAAACGTTTGCCTTAGGAGATCTAGTGTGGAAAGTTATATTACCCATGGATAAAAAGGATAGAGTCTTGGGTAAATGGTCACCAAATTGGGAAGGACCATTTCGCATTCTACAAGTGTATACTAACGGCGCATATGAAGTCGAAGAACTTGGCGTTGATGGTCGAATTTTGCAAATAAATGGCAAGTACTTAAAGAAATATATGCCAATTTTGCAAGAAGTCAAAATAACGCATGATTAAAATGAGCAAAGTACGAATTTGGCAAGCTAAAAATTTTAATTGCCAACAAAGGCTATTGTTAATTTACAATACTTGGAATTGGAAGTTAAAATTACAAAGTGCCAATGCAAGGAAAAATGGAATCGCAAATTACAAAACGAGTTTGTTTTTCAAATCTTCGAACAGAGCCTTAGCTTGCTCCAATCTCGTTTTGATAAAGTTTTCCTCTTCGACCAACTGGTTGACCCTGGTTTCATGTGCGTCGAATTTTTCCAAGAGGCCAAGGCAGTGGGTTGCTTCTTGATTAACTTCAGCCTCCAACATTTCTGAAGTCTTCATGCCCCTCAAGACCGAAGATTTCTTCTTTTTCGCTGCTCTGATCAGTGACTCCAACCTGTCAATCTCTTTTTGGTAACCAGCAATTTCAGCATCATATCCCTCTACAGCTTTCAGATCAATCTTTGCTTTGGTCTGTAGGGAAGAGATTTTGTATTGTGAAGCTTCAACGGCAGACCATGTTTCTAGTTTCATGGCACTCTCCTGCTCTTTGAGCGAAGCATGTTTCTTCTTCTTTTCAAGATCCTTAGTGATTTGTTCCAGAAGAGGCTCAAAAGAAACAAGAAATCCAATGAGAGAGGTGCTAGCCATTGGGTTGTTGAGTTTGTGCAGCAGGTCTTTGATTTTAAAGGCAACCATATGGTCCTCTTCGATTGCTTGAAACAAGTCCACCTCAAGGACTTTAGTACGAAGTTCTTGCAACAGGTTCACTTTAGAGCTCTCAGAATGCTCTCCCGCAGAAGTGGTCGAAGAAATGGATTTCTTTTCACTTGAGGTTTTAGTTTTTAGCAACAATTGTAGAGCCTCAAGGGGTTTACTCTTGAATTCCTTCCATTCTTCTTCACTCATGGTAATGCCAGTTGAGAGGTTGAAGCCAGTGGATCAATCTTCCTTAGTGGGGGATTCGTCGACGTGTTCTACGGTATCATTAACGAGTGGCTGATCCATAATAACGTCGTCTTCAGTTCCTTGAACCTGGTCAGACGTTTCGACCAAAAAACCATCGCCTTCTGGATTTTGATTCTGGTCGACATTTTCGACTAATTCGTCGTTTTTCTCTTGTGGCTGGTCTTGAGCCTGAATCTCAGTCACTGCTAGATCAGTTCCTCCACGCCCTTGGTCTTCGACCTCTGTTGGTTCTTCCTGTAGAGGGAAATCATCAAGAGTCACTGGAGTACTTTCATCTGCTGTGACAATGAGGTCACTCTTTCCAAACGTTGCTTCGACCAATGGATCATTAGTTGGTGCAGAGACGGTGGGTGTCGAAGTTGGTGTTGTTTGTTTGGTGGAGATTGAGGCAGGTTGATCTTCAAAGATCCTGGGCAAAAATGTATAAACAGAGTTATGTACTTTGTTAACTCAAATTGTTGAATAGGAGTGAGTAGAAGGTGCGTTAGTTACCTTTGAAGTGTCTCCTTCGACACGTGAATGCGCGCTAGCAGGCTTTGGAATCTCCCTTTTCTTCCTAAGTTTCTTTGGAGCTTTTCCTTGTGACGCATCATCCTTCCCTGTTTGTTTTTCGATAGTTTCTGGGGGAGGAGATTTGGAGACAACTTTCAAAGTCCTTGTTGGGCTTTCATCAGACTGAAAGAATTCAATGCATTTTGTTAGTAAGAGAGCCTGGAAGTATACAAGTATTGAAAGGAGAACAAAGAGTGTTTGAACGTTTCAACCTATGAATCGTCGCTTACAACCCCATCTGTTTAGTTTTCTTCCTCTTTGGAGGAGTGGCAGTAGCTGAGCTGGTTGATCTCTTCTTGCTCTGAAAGATGGGAAATTTGATAAGCATTGGGTCTAGTAATTCAATTTAAAGAGAAATAATGAAATGTTTACCTCTTGTTTCTTTGATTGTGGTGGTTTCTCTTTCGACAAAGTATTTGTGTGTTTCTTTGAAACCTTCTTGGTTGTTGTAGTTGTTGTTTCTTCTGATGGAGTAGGTGACAAGGGGATAGCTGCAAACATTTGACAAAAGAGGAAAAGCAGAGGTTAGGTTTGTCAGCAGCGTGGCTTCTTCAACAGCAGATAGTTTATTCATAAAGTAATCTCTCCACCATTCTGAAAAGGTTTTGGTGCAAGAAAACACATGCACAAACTTAACAGGTGCAAAGGTAAAAGGTTTTTTGGCGAAGTTGTTGAGGCATTTGCGCCATTCCCTCTCGTTCTTGGGCATCATCATTTCTGTTCTAGACTTAAAGAAAGGACTTGGTCGAATTTGGCATAATCCGAATTGTCGAGTGACAAGACTAGGGTGGTATGCATATACTCCAAACAAAGCAGCAGCCTTCCCAGGTGAAATTCTTGCAGAAAGCAGTGTTGGAGTTAAGAAAGCGCCCCAAATTTGGTTACTCTCTTCTTCTTCGACCAACGAGGTGGCAGGAAAATCCCTAGTGAACCAAGCAGGCCCAATAGTCCTTTAGGCAAAGGGAGCCATTGTGCGGGTGAAAGTGTTACAGTCTAAGAACATTCTGAATGCTGAAATGAATAAATCTTCATCAGAAACTCCAATTTGCTTAGGTTTCAAAAGTGCAAGCCTTATGCCTTCGATGGTTCTATGATCAACAGTTTCAATATAATCACTTGGGATATACATCTGGAGTTTAGACTCAAAAGTGGCAATGAGCCACAGTTGGAACAACCAAATTGGTCCAGAGACCAGAAGTGTACCATCAGGTTTGAGAGTCTTCAGTTCATAGGCTCCTAGTTGCAAACTTTCATAGAGTGACCCCAAAAGGAGTTGTCCAAGGTTTACCTCTCGACGCTCATGTAGTTGGATGGCCAAAGGAATGAACATTTTAGCCAATTGGAGCGAAGAGGAGCAAAAGACATAGAATGAAAGCCAGAAAGTGAGGAAGGCGATAGACTCGGTATCAGAAACTTCGTCATTATCTGTGATGTGGTGTTCTTCGATATAGCTTTTGAAGGAAGGGCGTTTGAAATCGAATTCATGGTTAGTCCCAGTAGTACTGGGGTCGAAAATTTCCCCTGTTGGTTTTAAGCCTGTGATGGCAGCTACATCCAACAAGGTAGGTGTAAGCATGCCACACTTCAAGTGCAGACTGTTGGTGGTGAGTTCCCAGAAATGCAGAGATGCAAGGAGCATGGGGCTTTGGTATCTAGGGCCATATTTCGACAGTTGAATAAGGTAAAAAATCCCCTGTTCTTTCCAAATATTTCCCCTTTTGGATTCCACTTTGTTGAGCCAATTAAGGTAAGATGGGTGATTTTTGTCGACGGGAGGTGATGACCTAAAGACCCTACCTGGGCTACTCATGAAATTCATGACCCAAGGCCCACTTTGGAAAATTTTAGGGTTATATTGGTGGTAGCTTGGGAAAACCTCCTTAACTTCAGGTGTGTCATCGCAAGCATATGGAACAGGCCCTAAAAATGCGTACTTTAAAGGTTCAGGGAAAGGGATGAGTACCTGGGAGTGGAGGATTTTGGCTTCCTCATCTGTTAGAGAAGGCTCTGCGAAGGGTTGTTGCTTGTCAGTGAGTGATGCGCGAGTTTGAGAAGAAGATGCCATTGATGAACAACGAAGGATGTTGATGAAGTTCTGGTTTTCTAGGTTTAAGAGAATGCAAGTTTTTTGCGAAGGAAGAGAAGCAGAAGGAATTGCAAAAGGTTTCAGAAAGAGTGAAATGAAGAAGAATAGATGGTTTTTATAGCTGTTTGAAGTACAAAGGCTAGAAACTCTAGAGTTTTCCTCTTAATGGAGCAGTTACTCGCAATGAGTAGTGGGGAGTTTCAAAGTGAAACGTGGCCCACTAACTTTACAATGGAGGCGCCAAAAGCTGTTTTTTGCACTGAAACGTCATATCACTCTGCAACGTGAGGCAAGTGACGTCATCAGAGCAGTTGAAAAGGGTTTTCAAAAATACTCTTTTTCTGTCATTCACATAGCTCCTGTCGAAAAAGACATTTTTGAGGGGGCAATTTGTTAGCCTGTAATTTCGACAGGCTAAATTAAATGCAGTCAACGAGGTTTGACTTATTCTAAAGTTTGACCTTGTATTTCAAGAGACAAGTATTAATTTCGACGCTGAAATGAGTTAAGTTATCAAGTTGCATCAAGCAGATTTCGACCTTAGATTTGGCAAAGTCGAAGAGGCTGAAGGTAGATATTTCGACAAGAAGAAGTTGGAGGCTGATGACGAAGTAGGATCAAGTAACCGTTATCAAGAGCACGTAGCAGTTACATTTTTTAAACTTTGTACAGTTATTTTCTATTTGTATAAATAGTAGTTTCTCATAGGAAAAACGGGTCACAATCTCATTACAGAATTCTCACGCTCTAACTTCCGACACATTACAGAGAAAACGAGCCAAGAGAAGAATGTATGATCTGTGCACCAACCCTTTTTACAATTAATGCAATTTTAATTTCTTTTCTTCTTTGCTTTTCTGCAAATTTTTCTTTGTTTTATTCTCCCTCATTGAGGAAAATCGACGGTTTCGCGCGAGATCGACGGTTATCTTCTTCTTTTTACTTTTAAACTGCAAGAACACGAACAATTCTGGGAAAAACTTTAACACAAATGGTATTAGGATTTACTAGTTGATCCTGCAAACAGAAGCAATTTCAAACTAGCGGTGTTTACCAAAATCCAAGGTAAACAAGTATAAACTCGTTTTGTCTGCAAATGAAGTGACATGTACCATTATAAACTCATACACATAAAGTAGAGATCTCCATTCGAAGCTATAAAAAATTTCAGCCCAACAAGATGAACTTTGTCGTCTGTTAGGCCTTTACATATGTTAATAAAGTAAATTAATAAAGTAAACTAATCGCATGATTTATTTACTCTCAGGATTGGGTCCCTATTAGTTTAGTACTAATAGATAAATAATAGTAGTATTTGTGGATCGATGTATATATAAGTCATATGTGTATATTAATAATTGTTATAAAAAGTTGTGAGATATAAGTGATGTTATAATTTATAGGCGAAGCTCCTTGACCATCTGAAAAGATGCAATATGCATGGCCGGCGAGGAATATTTTACACCCTGTTAGAGAGAGAAAGGTTATTAATATATAGTTCTACTAGTTAGGAGCGTGTTTGTGGGAGAATATATTTGTTTATTTGTTTATAAGAATAAAGTAGAGTTATACCCTTAATTTGAACATTTTTCTACTATTTGCTTTTAGTTTTCTGCTCCTTAATGCCAACAACTTTATCTCAACCGCGGCCTAGAAAGGAGAATATATATCAATATAGTATCTCTCTTTCTTTAGCATTAATGCATTATATAATTTCCACGTCAAAAAAAAATGCATTATATAATTTCACTTTGGAACCACCAAATTCGACGCGTCGTTTGTTTTATTTTAACTAAATAAGTATATTTAGCGAGTGTTTGAATTTATATGATTCTCACAGCAATGTCGACGACGTGACCATGAAAGCTACAATGTGTAGCTTCAAAGCTTAACACGCGTTTCTGTCATACTGTTGCCCCGACGACGCTGAACGTCGACACAGAAAACTGAACAACCACGAAAACATGCAAAGGAAAGTAATCAAAACTAGAGATAAAGTGAATACAATTGATCTCAATTAAGGACAGCGCTAAACGACAATCTCTTTCTATCCCAGCCAGGGGCGGTTCTTCTCAAGGGCGGGGGAGGACCACGGCCCTCCCTAAAAAAATGAAATTACTAAAATACCCATGTTATTAAATATCAACAATGAAATATATAGTTATATTCCGCGCAAAACTAGAGCAAGTGAATGTGTGTGTTGTGGTGGTTGAGAGTTACTAGTGTGTTTGTTGGGTGTGAGTTCGATTCCCTCAAGATTCAATTTTAATTTATTCATTTTATGACCAAGGCTTTACAAAACTACACTCTTTACCACTAGACCAACAATTGATATTACGTTTTAGTATATAAAATGTAAAATATATTTAATACATTAGTAAACTATGTTTTTTTTATGTATTAATAATATTTATTTTGCTCGATGTATAGGTAATCTACAACAAAGTATATATACACATACCTATGTTTGGTATTTTTTATATTTTTAGAATATAAACTTTATTAGTATATTATTATCATTATCACACCTCTTATATTTGAATTAGAAATTATTAAATATATGGTAGATAATTTTTGAAAAAAAAATCTTCAGCTTCAGCATATTAAAATTAGAAACAAAAGTATGTTTTTTACAAACAATTTCATTTGAGCCTCTGTGAAATCAAAATTACGATTTTAGTCATTTAATTTTCTCTATAAATAATTTTAAGTTATATTTATTTTTTTAATTGTATCATTATGTCTGTGTCCATGTTTATGCGCTTTTGAGTTTCCAAATCTCTTTAAGTAGCGGCCCTCCCTGACATTTTAGTCAAGATCCGCCACTGATCCCAGCTCCAGCCCAATCGAACGGCCCATACGAGAGAAGAGTTAAGTGGGGCCCATCAAGCCCACACACTCAGTACCATTGACAGTCGGGTCCACTATTTTTAATCACCATGAAGAGAGAATCAAAGGCAAAGCCAATAAAATAATGCTTCACGTGGGGCCTGGGATCATACGCTATCTCTTTATCGCCACCGCCCCTTTCATGTCACTATCACCGTTTGATTATTTCTCCATAATTTTTAGCCTTTGGATTACTCAAAAACCATGGTCCCCTCCCCCATTACTCCTCTGAAATCCAATGTGAATTTTGCCACGAGCATCACAAACCTTTGATTCGAAAAGAACTGCTTTTTTCCTTTTGCACAAAGCAAAGAAATTTATAAATTTTGTTTTTGTCAAAATTATTAGGGTTTAATTGATCATTCACCTTAAAAGTACACTTAATTTATATAACACTAGATGTATAAATATTTTACATTATCTACCAATTATAAATTAACACATCTTTAAAAAGAAGTTAGTCAATTGGTAACCACTTTATATATCAACAATACTATGACTTGTTATTGATTCTGGTTGTAAAAAAGTTTACGATTGTGCATAACAATTAAACTCAAATTATTAATTATTAATCTTTTTTATTATCCATCACACTTATTTTTTGACAAAGCAACCAACAATAGTTTTTCCCAATGATAACTAAGTTTGGATCTTGAACTGTACTGGTTGCAGATCTCGATCAAGTGAGAGGCCAAGATGCTCACCAAGCTAAGAAGGTAAATCGTCCCAAGTGAACCGATGAAATTTATAGGCAGGAGTGTCAAAAGGCGGGAGGAACACTGGCCATAGGATGAGGAGCTTTGATCCCCCGCATCCTAGTCTGATTTACAATACTAAATATAAGTTTAGTATTAGTTACTAAAGGGGTAAATCAGACATTTACCTTTCAAATAACAAAAACCTGTTTCATTTCAATTAACACAAAAACGTAAAACCAAACCAATCTCACTTGTGCTCCGTCGTCTCTCTGTCTACAACCGTCGTTGAGTGCTCCGTCATCTACAAACTCTGCATATCTGTGGTTAGTGGCCACTAACCACAGAGTAGTACAATCGTGGTTAGTAGCCACTAACCACAGAGTAGTACAACTGTGGTTAGTGGCCACTAACCACAGAGTAGTACAACTGTGGTTAGTGCTTACTAACCACAATGTAGTACAATTGTGGTTAGTGGCTTTGTGGTTCTTTATGGAGACGGTGGTGCGATTTGTGGTTCTCTGATTAACGGCGGAGCAACATTTGAAGCGTGTAATGGTAGAAATAGAATGGGATGCGTGATCAATTGCTACAGGATGTAAAATGACAAGGATGCCCTTATTAAACAATAGCCCTTAGATTCAATTTCATTAAAATAATAGGAATCCAACGGCTGAGTCTGATTTAGTAAGAAATACTAAGCATTTGGCTTAGTATTCTAAACCAGTGCCCCCTCATCCATTAGTTGCGGATCAGGGCTTGCTCTCTAGGCCAACTATTCATAGTCCGCCCATCAGATTGCTTTATTAATGTGCTTTGCCGATCCGGAACCGACTGATCTCATCTCAAGGTCTTGTGTTTAAGTCTTGATTGTGGGAAAAGTTTTATTAAGGGTTAAGAACCACATAGAGAGATAAAGCCATATACACCTGACTATCCGGATTCATTAACCTAAACTAATTATCGACAAAACTAGTCGATACTGCACATTAATAATACTCTAATAATACGATAAAAAAATTTATTTAATCAACAACAAACGGTTCTGTTGTTGTTGGATCTCGATCTTTATGAAATCATTCCAAAGTGTAAAAAGCTGAGTTAAGACTTAAGATGCGTTTTACAACTTGTGTCAGTGCCTTATTCTATAGCTATAGCTAGTAGTAAGTGTGGCACGCACTCACACACAAAAAACAAATAACCTCAAATCAGTTTCAACTTTCAACTCCAGCTAGGTAGGTGTCTTGTTTCAGGTGATATTCTCTGAGCCATAAGACTTTTGAGGAACAAAGAAAGAAAAGCGAGGCTCTGATCTGATCCATTTTACCCTTTGGTATATACACGACACAACAATTTTATTCATTTTATCTTCTGTTACTCTTTAGCCAAATGCCACACTCTTTTCCAGCACCGACACCGCTCCATTCATCTCCAATCTTTGCTCCTTCTCTGCATTCTTCACCTTCACTCTTTCTCAGGTATACATTCTGTTTCCCATTTTCAAACTTTAATTCTCTTTATAATTTTTTAACTTCTTCTTACCATGTTCTTTTATTTCACTCTACTTGTTGCTGTTCCTTTCTTATGTTTCAATTTGAACCTAGAATTTTGCATACATAATGTTTGGTAGAGAAAGATGAGGAAAAAATGAGGGCTTTTTTTGAAGTTGTTTTTCTTTGTCATGTGCAAATTTATCGTTTTTTATCTTCTAAGATGGAGACAGTTCTCTAATTTGATTTTGAGATTCTACTGAATGGCTGGAAATTTTTGTTTCCGTGAAGAACGGTCTCTATCCGTTATCTTTTATATTTTCAAAATTGATTTGTGTCATTTGCACATGGACCACTACCACTTGATTTGTGACTGTTAGTTTCCAATCTGATTCAAAAAAATTCTGGTTTTTCTCATCTTGAGAGCGTATGTCACTCCAGTCACGTGTTACATTTTAAAGGTCATGCATTTATGTAAATAATGACCCCACAACGGCACAACCTTTACAGCTTAAGGGGAGAGGGAATAGTTGTCCAGAATCTTACTTATCATGCCTTGTTAGCTGATAAATTTTCTGTCATTTTCCATCAATTTTGATTTTATGTTGTTGATTTTGTTTAATACTATACAATCTAATTTACTACTCTTATTATGATATTGCTTACCGGTCTTGGATTTGGTTAACTTAACAAACCCCTGAAATATATATTTTCCATAATAAGCAACTACTTTCTTAGCTTGAAATGTATGTTTTTTAGAAGATTGATTTTTAAATTATAATCCAGTAAAGTTATGGAGAAGAAAAACTAGCTGTAATATTTTTTTTGATTGCAATCTCTTTCAATGACAGGGTGGAAGGTTGGTTTCCAGTGTGGTGCTCAGAAAATTGATGGATGGATGGTTGTCTGATCTAAAATAAAATTCAGGAAATTATCTATCAGCATGAGTAGAAAGCTTTGTGACCAGTTGAAGTCAGAGAAGTCTTCTTTGCCATATGATGATGATGATCGTCATCATAAAATTAAGAAAAATGGGGAAGACAGCACTTTAAAATCTCATAAGAAGCACCACAGGCAAGGGAATAATGGAAGGGAAAGGGAATATGAAGATGAGATGGTTAAGTACATGTCCAATTTGCCTGGTTATTTACAGAAGGGAAGAGAAAATCGCGAGAAAGTTTTAAATGTTGGGGTTCTTGATTGGAACCGTCTTGAACAATGGAAGAACAGTCAAAAACATGTATCACATAGAAATAGCAGGAGTTCTACATCTAGTAATAATGCATCGTCTTCAGTCTCGACAAACGGGTTATCTGGTCAATGTAGTAAAGGTCAAAGGACATTCCATCCCTCATTGCAATCTCACTTTATGGCATCTCCAATTCAAGACCACTCTCAAGCCGTCAAATCCTCGACAAGAAGTGTTGGAAATTGTCAGGACTTTAAGACACAGAGCAAACCTGTTAGAGCAGATGAGCATCCTTCCCTGAGCCATCCTAACAGTCGATTGAAAGGATGCAGTAGGAAATATTTGGATCCAAATATTGATAAGGAAAGCGGCATCTTTCAAAAGGACCAAATGAAAGAGGCAACATCACGTGCTAAGCTAGAAATGTGTGCTAAAGATGGTGCAACGGAAAAAAGAGTAGAGACTTCGAATGAACCAAATATTGATAATATTGTGCAAGCTATGCTCATGGAATGTGAGCCAGTTGTTCGTCATTTGCCTAGAGATAGCTCTCAGAATAGTCACTGTGGAGTTACTCATAAACGAACATCCTTTGCTCATAAGTCAGAAAGTTATAGTCGATTGAGCTATTCAGAAGAGCCTAAGGAACTCTTTCGTAAAGATCCAAATTACGACATTTTGCATTCTCGCACTCATCCAGATGAACTTAGCTGTAATGATTCTCACCGTAAAGGGTCTGGGTGCAGTTCCACAGATCTGGAAAGCATCAAACTTCCTTCTTCCACTATCTCGTCACCCTTATCTACTTTGTCATCACCTTTTTCCGTTGGAATGGGAATAAGCCCATCCCAACCGAGACAAGCTGAGGAAAGGAAACAAACCTTTGTCAAAACCTCAACTGCAAATGGTCATGTCCATGAATTAGACCAAAAAGGAACATCTGAAAAGTCAAGAAGCTCTTCAGCTTTTCGTCGATTAAGCATCAGCAATGGCCATACAAGCATAGGATCTGCTTGTAAAGAGATTGGGTATGTGCCACATCAGAGCTCTATAACAGCTGCTAAATCTAGTTCAGAAAATGTGAGAGGTTATACTAGCTCAAACATTTCAGATAAACCTGCTGATGGTGGCAGAAGCAGGACTAGCCCTTTAAGGAGGTTACTGGATCCATTCCTGAAATCGAAAACAGACAGGTTCATTCACTCCTTGGAGTCATCTCAGAAGGATTCAGTGTTAACAAATAAGAATTGTAAGTCAGCTAATGGGAGATTCTCCACTCTACACCCAGACAAAGAAGTGGATAAGGACCACAGAATCGGTTGTAATCCAGTCGATACCATTGATTCTTCAAAAGACAAGAAGCACATTCCATCAAGGACTCAAGCCTTCCTGAAAATTTCTGTGAAGAATGGCCTGCCCCTTTTCACATTTGCTGTTGACAACAATAATAGCACCATTCTTGCAGCCAGAGTGAAGAACTTAGCTGCCTTGGGAAAAAACGAATGCAACCGTATCTACACCTTTTTCACTTTTAAGGAGGTTAAGAAGAAGAATGGAAGTTGGATGAATAAAGCAGGCAGATGCAAAGATCCTGATTACATTCCCCACGCTGTCGCCCAAATGAAGGTTTCCGATTCGCTTTGTTATGATTTAAGCAGACAGAATTGTGTGGACTCCTCTACCTTGAAGGAGTTTGTTTTGTTTTCTGTAAAGCTCGGGGAGGGGGATGTTCAGGACACTGACTATCAGCCTAACGACGAGCTTGCTGCTATTGTCGTTAAAGTACCTAAAGCTATCAGCTTCATCAATGATCAACATCAGAAAAGTTTCCTCAATGATTGCCATGATCTTATCCATGCAACGGTTGTGCTCCCAGGTGGCGTTCATAGTCTTCCAAGTAAAGGCGGACCTTCGTCATTGCTTGAGCGATGGAAATCAGGTGGATCATGTGACTGTGGTGGTTGGGATTTGGCTTGCAATCTTAGACTTCTTGCTAGTGAAAATCAAGCATGTAGAAAATCAAGATCATCCCAAGCTTATTTTGCAGATCAACTTGATCTTTTTGTTCAGGTACTTTCTATTCATTAAAATTTTCTTGCATCCTCCGTAGCAAAAGACACTTCCGGTTGAAGACGTGTCTGGTGTCCGACATGTATCGTGTTAGACACCGACGCCGACACTTCAATTACTTGTATTTTTCAATATTTTTCAAATTAAAGTCAGTGCCTGCATGTCTGGGTGTGTATCTGTGTTTGTGTCGGTGCTTCATAGTTTGGATCTATTGTTGTAGAGTACTAAGATTAGTAATTGACACTATCTATTTTGGTGCAAACCACAGGGTAGTCAGCAAGATCTCCGGCCTGCGTTCAGTTTAACTCCCTTTGAGCATGGGATGTGTTCCATAACCTTTGATTCGTCACTCTCGCTTTTGCAAGCATTCGCGATTTGCATAGCATTAGTGGATAGCAAGATACCTTGTGAGGTTTCTGGATCAAGAGACTCCCTTGAGGGAAAAAATCCAAGGGAAACACTACTAGTGGCAACTAAGGAACTAAAGGCTTTTGGTAAATCTGATGATATGGCTGTTAGTTATGTTTCTTATCCACCGGTTTCTCCTATTGGTAGGGTCTAGAATTAACTAGTAGTAGAGACTTGCCCCATGCTTTTTATGGGGATAAGTCACTGTTACTCATATCTGCTGCTTATTGGTAAATACCTGGCAAGTTCACAACAAGCTAGATTATAAGATTGAATGAGCAGGACATTAGTATTTATTATTATCACTATATCAATCAATGGAAGTGTGTATAGTATGACTAAATTTTAATTGTATTCTATCGATGTAACCCCCCACAACCCAACACCACCAACACCCAAAAAAAGTTGTTTTCTGTTAGGGATTACATATTTTTGTCAATATTTGCTTGACCATTGAATAAAACTAGCCTTAAGATGGCTCTATGGGGAACAACCTGACTAACTCTCTTGTTTCCTTTGGTTTAACATCTAACTTGCAATATCTACCCTTCATGTCAACAATATTTCTTTTTCTTTTTCTGCATGCGCAACCTGAAGTTTAACATGAGGACAATGTTTCTTGAAATTTCACACTCAAATTATTCTAATCAATGTTGAGTTACTAATTGGCTAATGTGTATTGATTAGTCAACAAACTAACTAAAAGTTGTATGTAAGGGTTAGTTAGAGTTCTGACAGAATTAGAATAAGGGTTCACACAATTTGAGACTGAATAACTCTTCTGCATTATTCAATTAAAGAGTAGCAGAACAGTTACAAATTGTTGCTGAGTATGAAAATGGAATAAAGTTCACTATTGAGCAAAGACATTATGCAGTAGTTCAGGTATCACTTCACTATTGAGCAAAGACATTATGCAGTAGTTCAGGTATCACTGCAATCATAATGCTTTGGTAAGAAAATATGTTTTGGCAGAAGCAGCTTGCAAGGAGGACAAAAATGTCATACGGCGAATTACCAAACCATTGTATCTAGATGGCTGCTAGTTGCGTTTATATTTTTAACTGAGAGTGACACTGAGTTTTAATCATCTGTTTCCTTTTGAGCTTTAGTACAAACCCATACCAATTTATTTAAATTCTATATCAATATAACCTAATTCTAATAGCATAATTGAGAATTAACCACCACCGTTAGACCAGTGGCATAAGCTATCCTAGGCCTGGCCTCAAATGGAATTGATTATTTTGTGGAGAATGTCATCTTTGATTCCAAAAAAGAGTATATAATATAACCTCAATTTAATCTCTATATTTGCACTCTATCTCCTACTTGGCTGTCAAATTATATGAAAAAATAGTCTCTAAAACTTGTGAACTCTGTCCAATTAGTCCGTATAGTTTTATAAGTAGTTTTTTAATGGACCATTGAAACAAATTTCACAAAAACTTAAGACGAATTTTACAAACTTTAGGGTGTGTTTGGATTAGGAGAGAAAGAGGGAAGAGAGAGTGAGGGAAGAGAGAAAGAGGGAAGAGAAGAGCCCCTTTCTCTCCACTTTCTCTCCACTTATGGAGAGATTACAAAAAGCACTAAACTAATCTTTCCTCCTTCTCTCTTTCCTATTTCTCTCCTTAACCAAACATCTTAAAATCACTCTTTCTTCCCTTACTCTCTCTTCCCTCACTTTCTCCTCCCTCTTTCACCCCAAACAAACACACTCTCTTAAAGACTTTTTATGATTTTGATATGTTTTGGTGTAGGTTTGGGGATTAAATCGAATATTTATTTTGTTCATGATTGAATGCGCATGTGCAGCAGCAGTACTCATGTTGGAGAGCTTATATTCATCAGCTTATTACTACCTCAGTGACTAAAAAGATCTTTTTTGTTGGGTGTCTAAAAAGCTTTTTCATACCCCTAAAACACTCGAAAAAAGCGACTAAAAATGTGCAATAGCGTGAAAGTTCAATTGACCTTACATACACTTTTCCCATGCTCATCATTTTAACACGTGACTGAACAGGCCTCAAAATTTGCCAGGCTTCCCCAATCATTGTGATCTTAGATCTTAATCAATGTTATCTGCTTTTTGGGAAGAGATTTGATGAGTGGTTTTAGACTTTAGTGAGCTTGTGTTAGTGGAGGTTGAGAGGAAAATTAGGGGCATGCAAATTGCAATAACATAAGAGAGCTGTAGGTAGAAAACTTGAGGTATTATTATAACGCGCTTGTAGTTGTTGGTCCTTCGGTGCTACATAAATCTCATTAAGCCCATGGCCCAAAATAATCACTCGAGATGGATTTTTTTTCACACATCCCCTCATACTCATAAAATAAACCCCACCCCCCCCCCCCCCCCCCCCCCCCCTCAAATGTGTGAAAAGTCAAAAATACCCTTAAAACAAACAAAAAAAGTTTCCAAAGTATGTGAACAGTACTATAGTATCGAAATAAGCACGGTACCACCTCTGTAGGCGCTCAAAGAGCATTGAGGTCACTCACCTAAATTTTTCTATTCCAAAAAAAAAAAAAAACAAGTACGGTACCTTGGTACCGTGGTTATAACTTGGTGCACACTTCAGGTACTGTACCAAGATATCATATCTGTTAATTCTTAAACAACAACTCCCTCTCCTATTTCAAAAAAAATACAAGTACGGTACCTTGGTACGGTACTTGTATTTTTTGAAAGAGGTGGTGGTGGTGAGGGGAGAAGGTCGTGGTGGTGATGCACAAGTTACAATGCATGGGAAAGGGGGATGACTATTCCAAGGTCTTGGAATTTTTTCCTTTGACCTTTAGACATGCACATTCATCTTCGAAGAATGCATTTGAAGTTTCTAGACCTCATTGGAATTGTGTAAATTAATTAGCTTTCATTAATCACTCTTTTTGGAGAAGCCACATTCTTGTCCTATAAATAGGAGAATTTGTGAAGAGTTTCATCATCACATCCAAGTGAAGAAATCCTAAGAAAGTTAGAGAGTTCTTTTGTATTCCTCTTTGAGAGAAAGAGAGAGCTCCATAGAGAGAGAATTTTGTATACCATCCGAGAGGGTGAGATTCAAAGAGATCCTCAGAGATTGAGAGAAACACTTTGTAATCCTAGTTTTATAGTGATCTTTTAACTGGACTAGGTCCTGTGGTTTTTCCCGAGAGGGTTTTCCACGTAAAAATTCTGGTGTTCTTCTTCTTCTCTACCCTTTTTATTTTTACGCTTCCGTATAGTGCCCATTTTGCGTTCACAAAGGAGGGAATAGGTACTGTTGTTTCCCAACAGTATGTGCATGCCTCCCATGGCTCAAGCCCCACCTATGTTTTCAGTTTATTTAATAATAATAGTTTTAGGATAGGATATATGCTAAAAAAAATAGTATTAGTATGTAACATTAAATGGCTACTAGTAGATAAATAAAAGGAATAAACAATAATTGAAGGAGGATAATAGATGTCACCTTCTAACAATTAAGGTGAGTGCCAATACAGTGCTACCAAATAAGTAAAGATAAAGTTACAATTATCTTTTAAAAAAATTAATTAGTTTAAAGTAAAAAAAATATGTGGCGTCAACTAAGTGTCCAAGTCAACTAAAAAACACAATAAGTATTTTTTTTGGTGATTAAACACAATAAGTATGTGTGTGCGCGCGCGCGCGGAGGTGGTGGTGGTGGGAAAGTGAAAAAGTGAACCGTAGGTGGTGGTGGTGATGAGAGGGATGTGGGAAAGTGAAAAAATGAACCGTACACATCCGAAGCAAAACAATTTTTTGCGGTTTTCAGTCTGGTTTGGATCAGTTTACAATTTTTGTTAAATTGGTTTGGATTTGAACACTCTATAGTCAACATGAGCCGTTTTTTTGTAAAGAAAACAAATGCCCCTTTTCTCTAGAGAGCTGGAATATAATCAATCATACAAAACTCCCCTATCAAGCTTGCTTGCTTTGTTGTGTGTCATAAGGTTTGGTGTGATCTATTAGAGAAGACATTTTCATGTATGAAAGACAGTTATGTAAATGGCAAATAGGCCGAGCTGAGTCAGTGGTTCAAAACATTGTGGGCAAGTGAGAGCTGGAAAGCTTGGTCAAGAAAAGAACCTTTTATTCATTATTTCCTTAACCAGATAACATGTGTCTCCCTAGAGACCTTCATTATTAGATGAATGAAGTGTTAAGAAAAATTATGGTCCCTTACTCATGTCAAGTGTTTGTCCACTCATGAAGTATTATGATATACGATTGTGATTTTGTGAGAGCATAGCTGGATAGGGATGTAAAGCCCCCACCTGTGAATCTTCACACTGCCATTCTAAAGATTAAAAAACCAGTGTCTTTTGTTTAGCTATTATTGCTATTAGAAAGCTTGTACACATTTGGGGCTCATGACCAAAATTGGTGAAGTCTTTGTACCATCAAAACTCTCTACACTACCGTCCTTGAATACAATTTTGTTTTTAGTTTTCGTAAAACTTTTCTATCGACTTTTAGTTCTCGCAATATTTTTTGTCATTAATTTTAGTTCCTACAAAATGTCAACTCTTGTATATGTTTCAAATTTTTGAATGACGTTTTGCATACATGTTAAAAACATTATAAAGATTTCCCCCATAATGACTTAGAATTTTTTAATTAACAAAAGATAAATTAAATATGAACTTTTTAAAGCGCCAAAATCTCAAGAAACAAAACAAAGGAAACATGAATGTAAAAGTAAAATTTGAGCTTATCTTTTGTATAAACTTCTGCTATAACATATAGAGTGTATCTACAAATTTTGGTATATAATACCTCACTCTATTTTGATTTTTATAGCGACTAAAAACTGTTGACCAAAAACCAAATTGTGGTATTTTATGGGGAGTGAAAACATATTTAACCATTTTTTTGTCTTTTTACGAAATAAATATATTTACGGTCTTTTGTTCTACTAAAATTAAATTATAGTGATTACAAAATTTATTTAAAAAAACAAATTTATAAAAAGCAAGTGGTCCTGTCGAGGATCAACCAATTTGATAGTTGAATTGAATTTTTTTGAACCATAGTCTGATTAAATCGCCCAAAAAGTAGGTGAGTTCGTTTGGTAGAGTTGAGCGAAGTTGGCCGAATGAACGATACGAAATGAATTTTTTTATGCTTTAATTAGTTTTCCCCAAATATGATACATATTTATTTAGTGAATATCACTTTCGCGCAAAATCAAAATTTGCAAAACCCAGTGTACGAAAGCAAACAAGATAAACATTACATGAAACACCTTGAGTGCAACAAAAATATTCAACCCCTTCTCCTTAAAAAGGGGATCGGTGAAGCCATCAACACACAACTTCAAGATTTAAATTAGTTTAAGCAAACGAATTTAATTTAAATAGAATCAAAAATCAAAAGGTGAAAAAGAGTAAACACCACATTAACATGGAATTTAACATAATAACTTAGGGCCCATTCGGGATGGTCGTGAGTTTTTGATTTATGGTTTTGAGAGTCAATTTCAAAACCAAAACCTGTTCGAGTAAAATGGGGTTGAGTTGGTTTTTTTCTTAATTTCAAAATAGTTTTCCATCAAAATTTTAAACCACAAAAATAAGTTTTATTATTTTTGTTTCTTTTTTTGCTTCATCAACCTCTGATCATCAATATATCTTACCACCACCAACCACCACTCCGACCACCGCCAACCACCACTCCGACCACCGTCAACTACCACTTTGACCACCATCAACCACCACTCTGACCACCGTCACCCATCACTTTGACCACCACCCCGACCACCGCCGACCACCACCGGCCATATCAATCACCACTTTTGACCACCTCCAACCACTTTATGTTTGTGTTTGAAATTTATTTTGATTTTTGAAAATTTCTTAATTGGATTTGGTTTTGATTTTTGGACTTTTTGAAACTCAAATCAGAAACTGGTTTTGGTTTTTGAAATTTTCAAAACTAAAAACAGAAAACCACCTCGAACGGGGCCTTGGATTTCAAAGTTAAACTTGAAGATTGTCAAAAACCCTAGGATTGATTACAGGTTTAGCCCTCCATTGAGGGAAGATAACTCAAAAGGTGCAGAAGCAAGAAAGAAAAGAAAACCCTAAGATGAAGAAAGCTAGTAGAGAAAAGCTCCTCCTTTTTTTACTCCAACTCGTGTCTTAGTTTGTTTTGTGTTTTTCTCACTGCTTGAGTCGGTTAAGTGAAAATTTATTTAATTCCAAACGTACCCCTTTGAGTAACAATTTCTCAAAGCAAGCCTTTTGAAGATATTGACAAACACACTTTGGATTTTCTCCTATATAATGATTAGAAAGCGTGAAATTAAGAGTGAGATAGAGAAGATGGAGATGTATAGAGTGGGAAGGAGATGATTCATATACGTAAATGTTGAAATATGGCATACACTAGGTGCTGACGTGGACAAGTTTTAATGACGTGGCAAGTCTCAATTGGCTCCCTCGGTTGCTTTGGTTCAAAAGTTAGTTAAGTTAGTTTTTCTCACTATTGTTGGATTTGATTAGGCGCCAAAAATCCCGTTTTTGTGTAAGGCTTGATGATGAGCCATATAAATACATCATCAAAGAATTGGAATAACGAATCATTGGGCATTGAGTGAGTGAACAAACACGGGAACTTTAGGGACTGGGAAGTGAGGGGGTTCAAGAATTGGGGATTCCACATTGTAATTCAATTAGCAAAGACAGATTCAATGCAAATGGACTCAAGCAATTGCTTGATCCCGCAGATGTAGGTTACCATTTTGGTGCTGAACTGCGTAACCAAATCGTGTGTCAATTTTGTTAATTTCGCTTAATTTCGCTTCCGCAAGATTAGGGTTCATTTTGGGAATTATCAGAATTTGGTTCAATTCGGGTTAATTCTGTCAAATTGATCATTGTTGTTGCTGTAATTCTCAACAATTGGTATCAAGAGCGTTAGTTGAGAAGATAGAAGCATCAATGGAGATGGCGAAGTTTAACATTGAGAAGTTCAACAGCAAGAACGATTTCGGCTTATGGAGAATGAAGATGAGAGCCATTCTTGTTCAATAGGGACTCGAAGAAGCTCTTGAAGGGGAAAGCAAATTGCCAGAATCTTTATCAGAGAAAGAGAAGAAGGAAATCATGAATAAGGCCTTCAGTGCGATAATCCTATGTTTGAGTGACAAGGTACTTCGCGAGATCTCTAAGGAAAAGACTGCTGCTGCAATTTGGTTAAAACTTGAAAACCGGTACATGACTAAAAGCTTAGCTAACAGGCTTTACCTAAAACAAAAACTGTATACCTTCAAGACGAGCCAAGGAACTCAGATAGGGGATCATATAGATGAGTTTAATAGGTTAATCCTAGATCTTGAAAATATAGATATAAAGATCGATGATGAGGATCAAGCTATATTGTTGATTAGGTCATTAACTAGCTCATATAACACTATTGCTGATACACTGATATATGGTAGAGAGACACTTAGTCTTGAAGAAGTGCAAAGTGCCTTGATGTCTAAGGAATTATCAAAGAAAGGTAATCAAAAGGATTCTGATCATGGAGAGAGTTTGATGATCAGAGGAAGGTCTGAAAAGAAAGACACAGGCAAAGGCAAGAATTAAAGCAGGTCCAAATCTAGACCTAAACATAATAGGTGCTATATTTGTGACAAAGAAGGGCACTTTAAGAAAAATTGCCCTGAGAAAAATAACAAAAAGAAGACTCAGAACAAAGAAGACACTGGTAGTGCTTCTGTGGCATCAGATGGGTATGATAGCTGTGACCTATTGTTAATGGATGGTGAAGACAACTGTCAAGACAGATTTGACACTATTGAATCAGATGAGGCTCTGAGCACTGATCATGAAGATGAATGTGAAACTCTTGGAGAGTATGATGAGCTTCAATGCACAGGTCATGAAGATGATTGTGAGATTCTTGTTGCTGCAGATTATGACAGAACTGAATCCAATTCCACTGCAACAACTTCTGGAGATAATGATTGGGTATTAGATTCAGGATGTTCATACCATATGTGTCCAAGAAGAGAATGGTTTGTTGCGTATAAATCATACAATGGTGGCCAAGTCATTATGGGGAGCAATAAAGCATGCAAGGTAATTGGTATTGGAACTGTAAAGCTACTGTTAGCTGATGGTACAGTGAAGAAGCTCACCAATGTAAGGCATGTGCCTGATCTGAAGAGATCCCTCATATCTCTAGGCACTTTGGAAGCTGCTGGTTTCAGTTTCAAGGGTGAAGATGGATTGGTAAAGGTCATGAAAGGTTCAAGGATAGTTCTAAAGGGTGAGAGAAGGAAGAACAACTTGTATGTGCTACAAGGCAGCACTATGACTGGTGAAGTAAATGTGGTCAATTCCTCAGACGACAAGACACTCATGTGGCATCAAAGACTAGGCCACATGAGTGAGAAAGGCTTGAAGGAATTGGACAAACAAGGGCTTCTTTGTGGAGACAAATCACTGAATTAGGATTTTGTGAACATTGTGTAATGGGCAAGCAGACAAGAGTCAGATTCACTACTGCAGTTCACAAGACACAAGAGAAGTTGGGCTACATTCACTCTGATCTATGGGGACCTTCTCAGACACCAACACATGGAGGAAAGAGGTATTTCATAACCTTCACTGATGATTTTAGTAGAAAGGTTTGGATATATCTAATAAAAACAAAAGATGAAGCTTTTAAGACATTTGTAGAATGGAAAAAGAGAGTTGAAACACAAAGTGGCTTGAAGGTGAAAGCACTTAGAACAGACAATGGTCTAGAATTTTCCAATGAGGAATTTAATAACTTTTGTAAAGAGCATGGGATATACAGAAATCTAACTGTGAGAGGCACTCCATAACAAAATGGATTGGCTGAGAGGTTAAATAGAACTTTGTTGGAGAAGGTGAGATGCATGCTGTCATGTGCCAAGCTACCAAAGTCCTTTTGGGGTGAGGCAGTTCACACAGCATGCTACCTTATCAACAGAAGCCCTTCTACAGCTCTACATTTTAAAACACCACAAGAGATATGGACAGGCAAGGCACCAGATTTCAAAAATTTGAGAATTTTTGCCTGTCCTGCATACTTCCATGTCAGTGAAGGAAAATTAGAGCCAAGGTCAAGGAAAGGATTGTTCATGGGGTATCCTGATGGTGTCAAAGGCTATAGAATTTGGTCAAGTGATGAGAGGAAATGCATAATCAGCAGAGATGTCATATTCCAAGAAGACAAGTTGACTGAAACTAGTAGCAACAATGAGACACTTGAAAAGCAAGACAAAAGTGAGGAATTCCAACTTGAGGTGGAGTGTACAAAGGCTCAAACAGAACCTAATATTGCAGAAGCAGGTTATGAGAATCATGAGAATCAATTGGAAGAAGTTGATCATGAATCTGAGACTGATGAAGAACCTGATGAAGACTATCTGTTGTGCAGAGACAGAGAAAAGAGAAACTAGACCACCAAGGAGGTTTGGGTATGAATCAAACACTGCATATGCACTTAACACTGCTGAAAGCCTGATAAATGATGAACCAGAAACTTATCAGGAGGCTATAACCAGCAAGGAGAAAAGTAAGTGGCATGCTGCTATGGTTGAAGAAATGAATGCCTTGCATAAGAACAAGACTTGGAGATTGGAGAAGAAGCCAACTGGAGCTAAACTAGTTGGATGCAAATGGATATTCAAAAAGAAAGAAGGGAACTCAAACTCTGATCCACCAAGATTCAAGGCAAGGCTAGCAGCCAAAGGGTACACTCAAAGAGAAGGAGTGGATTATAACGAGATTTTCTCACCAGTGGTCAAGCATACCTCAATAAGAATCCTACTTGCTCTAGTTGCTCATCATCAACTACACCTTGAGCAAATGGATGTTAAGACTGCCTTTCTACATGGAGTCCTAGAAGAGAAAATCTATATGTCTCAACCTAAAGGGTTTGAGGAAAAGGGAAATGAGAACCTTGTATGCCTACTGCAAAGATCCTTGTATAGATTAAAACAATCTCCAAGGCAGTGGTATAAGAGGTTTGATAGCTACATGATTGACATTAAGTTCAAGAGAAGTAACTATGACAGTTGTGTTTACTACAAACAACTGAAGGATCAAAGTTACATCTACTTGCTCTTGTATGTTGATGACATGCTCATAGCAAGCAAGAGTCATCATGAGATTGCTAAACTCAAGGAGCTGTTAAAGCAGGAATTTGAAATGAAAGACATGGGGAGAGCCAAGAAAATTCTTGGAATGGAAATCAAAGTGAGACCTGATGCATAAAGGCTTTGTGTGACTCAGGAAGGATACTCAAAAAGGGTTTTGGATAGATTCAATATGACTGAGGCTAAGCCCTCAAATATACCAATTGGTACTCAGTTTAAACTGTCACAAAGTGACTACCCAGAAACTGAAGAGGAGCAGAAGCAAATGGATAACATTCCCTATGCTAGTGCTGTTGGTAGCCTCATGTATGCAAGGGTATGCACTAGGCCAGATGTTGCCTATGCATTGAGCCTTGTGAGCAGGTATTTAGCAAAGCTAGGACAGCAACATTGGCTTGCTGTCAAACACATCTTGAGGTATCTGAAAGGAAGTGTGAAGATGGGGATCAACTACAGTAATGGTAACCTAAACTCAGGTGGAGTAATTGGGTACGTGGACCCTGATTTTGCTGGTGATAGAGACAAAAGAAGATCCCTCACAAGCTATGTTTTCACACTTTATGGCAATACAGTCAGTTGGAAAGCTTCATTGCAACATGTTGTGGCCCTATCCACAACAGAAGCAGAATACATAGGTATCACAGAAGCCATGAAGGAAGCCTTGTGGTTAAGAGGAATTGTGAATGAACTTGGGGAAAAACAAGAGCATGTCAAGCTATTTTGTGACAATCAAAGTGCAATACACCTATGTAGGAATCAATCCTTTCACGAAAGGACCAAACATATAGATATTAGATTGCATTGGATTAAAGACATTGTGGCTGAGGGAAAGGTGCAAGTTCATAAGGTGCATACTGCTCACAATGCAGCTGACTTCATCACGAAGGTTGTGCCACTCTCCAAGTTCAAGCATTGCTTGAACTTGTTGAATGTTGGTAATGGTTAGTGACTTGATTGGATCAGGTAATTGCTGCTGAGTTCAAGGTGGAGAATCTGTTTTGATGTGTATGCCAAGGTGGAGAATTGTTGAAATATGGCATACACTAGGTGCTGACGTGGACAAGTTTTAATGACATGGCAAGTCTCAATTGGTTCCCTCGGTTGCTTCAGTTCAAAAGTTAGTTAAGTTAGTTTTTCTCACTATTGTTGGATTTGATTAGGCGCCAAAAATCCCGTTTTTGTGTAAGGCTTGATGATGAGCCATATAAATACATCATCAAGCACAGAATTGGAATAACAAATTATTGGGCATTGAGTGAGTGAACAAACACGGGAACTTTGGGAATTGGGAAGTGAGGGGGATTCAAGAATTGGGGATTCCACATTGTAATTCAATTCGCAAAGACAGATTCAATGCAAATGGACTCAAGCAATTGCTTGATCCCGCAGATGTAGGTTACCATTTTGGTGCTGAACTGCGTAACCAAATCGTGTGTCAATTTTGTTAATTTCGCTTCCGCAAGATTAGGGTTCATTTTGAGAATTATCAGAATTTGGTTCAATTCGGGTTAATTCTGTCAAATTGATCATTGTTGTTGCTGTAATTCTCAACGGTAAATATGTGTAGTTCAATATTTATAACATACCATTGAATATCATTGATTGATATTTTTTGTCCAAAAAAATTGATTAATGTCATAAAATGAAAATTATTTTTTTAGAAGGAAAGTGAGGTAGTGCAGGCAGAGGCAAGTAGAGTGAATGATGAGTAGAAGTGGTAAACTGCTAACTGATACACTTCATTGAAAGCTTGGAGCAACTCTCAGGCGCACACACACACAATAAACCTTCGGATCCGAAGAAGAAGAAGAAAAAAGTCGCTTTCTTCGTACGTTTAGCTCGTCTACCTCGTTTTTTTTCGTTCACTTTTTCTTCTTATCTTTTCCTTTTTCTTCTTCATAAAAGTGACAACCAGACAGAGAAAGAGAACCACTGTTAGAGAGAGAGAGAGAGAGAGAGAGAGAGAGAGAGAATATCATTCAGCGATTATCTTTCTCGTGTGGGATTGCATTGCATTTTCAGCAATGGGAGCTTGTTGCTCTAAATTCTCTATATGCTGGTGGTCATCAAAATCAAACCTTCACAAATTGTCTGATAAAGGTGACCTTTTTTCTTCTTCTCACTTTCTGGGAACAGTAGAAGAAGTTAATTTCAATATAAAGTTTTAATTTTTAACACAAATTCATTTCTGGGTACAGATAATGGGAACAAGAAGAACGAGAATGATTCTTGGGTTGGTTTCACTGAATACAACTTGGATCAACTCAGAGTTTCCACTGATGGATTTTCACCTGACAACATTGTTTCAGAACATGGTGAGAAAGCTCCAAATGTTGTCTATAAAGGAAGACTTCAAGATGATAGCTTTGTTGCCGTGAAACGCTTCAACAAATCTGCTTGGCCTGATTCTCGACAATTCCTAGTTCGTTCTTCTGTTTCTATTTCTGCTTTTGGGGTTCATTGCATTTGCATGTTTATTTTGTGAGTGGAAGTTTTGTGTTTGATATGTTGGACTTATCTTTTCTTTTAGGAAGAAGCACGAGCAGTGGGGCAACTGAGGAGTGAAAGGTTAGCTAACTTGGTTGGTTGTTGCTGTGAAGGAGATGAGAGATTGCTTGTTGCTGAGTTCATGCCTAATGAAACTCTCTCCAAGCATCTTTTTCACTGTGAGATTCTATTCATTTCCTTATCTCACCTTTTAGAATAATATCTAGTTTTAGAGTCTTTTTTAAACCGCTATATGGCTCTTGTTGGCAATGCTAATCTGCTAGTTTATAGAATATTCATTGATGTTATTTTATATTTCTAAGCTAGTTCAACCACTAATTTTACCAAATATTTTAAATTCAATTCGCTAGGTTATCCGCTAGCGTATTCGCTATCTGCTATTCTTGACAAGGATGAAGCATTTTACTTCAATAAGCTACATCCCCATTTTTGTTGATATAGTTTGTGCCTTGTGGAATCTTATTTCAATTTGATTTTGTGATTTGTATGAACTTCCCTGGCAGGGGAGAGCCAACCAATGAAATGGGCAATGAGGTTAAGGGTAGCCTTATATCTAGCACAAGCCTTGGAATACTGTAGTAGCAAAGGAAGGGCATTGTACCATGATCTGAATGCTTATAGAATTTTGTTTGATCAGGTACTTCAGCTTTTGTAATAGGGTTTTGTGCATATTCCTCATTGTATGTATCAAATATCTCTTGCATGGTATCATTGATTGGACAGGAAGGAAACCCTAGACTCTCTTGTTTTGGACTCATGAAAAACAGTAGAGATGGAAGAAGCTATAGCACAAATTTAGCCTTCACTCCTCCAGAGTACTTGAGGACAGGTAATAAATTATTAAAATTAATAAAAAATAGATCATTTTTTCTTGGGCTATAGACTTTGATGTTGATTCCATGTGTTCTGATGAGTATGGCTGATATGTAGTATCTATGGGGCAGGGGAGCGAGATATTATAAATACCACTTGTAACACAAAAACCCTAATTCATTCTAAAATAAGACGGAAATACATCTTCTTTGTAGTCGCAGACGTAGGCATACTTGGCCGAACTGTGTAAATAAAGATCGTGTTCTTGTTCTTGTGTTTTCGTTTCTTTATATCTTCTTTTACTTGTTGCTTTTCTAACATGTTCTGATTTATTCAATTTCCTAATTGAGCAAACACTTATTTGATATTTGGCAGGAAGAATCACCCTCGAAAGTGTAGTTTACAGTTTTGGCACCCTATTGCTTGATCTTTTGAGTGGAAAGCATATCCCACCCAGTCATGTATGTTCCCTCTTTCCCATTTCTTGACTTCATTTCCATTTTAGATGGTATTTCGTCCTGGTAAATCATTGACTTGTTGAATTTCGGTACTTTATGGTTGAATTTTACTTGATTTTCAGTAACATCCTATGATGGTTTGGCTTAAAATCATCATAGCATTTGTAGAATTGTAAGTGAATTGGTACCATCATCCCTTTAAGTGCAGGCACTCGACCTTATACGTGGCAAAAACTTTCTGATGCTGATGGACTCGTGTTTGGAAGGTCATTTTTCAACTGATGATGGAACTGAGTTAGTGAGATTAGCTTCGCGATGTTTACAATACGAACCTCGTGAGAGACCAAATGCCAAGTCACTTGTGACTGCTCTAACGCCACTTCAGAAAGAAACTTCGGTATGCTCTTCCGCGTCTCCCTCCCTGCTCGTAGTTTCAAGTTCTTCTATCGCAAGTCAATCATGGATCATAATTTACTTGGCTGACTTGTACAGGTACAATCTTATGATTTAATGGGCTTACCAGATAGGAGTCTATCATCAAAGGAATCAGTTTCATTAACGGCTTTCGGTGAAGCTTGTTCAAGAAGAGATCTGACTGCAATACATGAAATTTTGGAAAAGGTTGGCTACAAGGATGATGAAGATGTTGCCAATGAGGTAAGTCATTGTTTCTACTTCTTTCTCCATTGTACATATTACTGCTGAATGAGGCTTTTCTTATATTATAAATATTATTTATGGATTTGTATCCTTTAATTGTATCACAGCTGTCCTTCCAAATGTGGACGAATCAAATACAAGAAACACTAAATTCTAAGAAGCGTGGTGATTCTGCTTTTCGCGCTCGAGACTTCTTTACTGCCATTGACTGCTATACACAAGTCAGTCAGTTAGAATTGCTAGGAATGTGATAACTTCTTTTGTTAGAGGGAATTCACAATACTTGTTTTGCGCAGTTCATCGATGGAGGGACGATGTTATCACCAACCGTGTATGCCAGGCGCTGTCTATGCTACCTGATGAGTGAGATGGCACAAGAAGCACTTGGAGATGCTATGCAAGCTCAATCGATATGTCCCACCTGGCCTACTGCATTCTATCTTCAAGCAGTTGCTCTCTTCAGCCTTGGCATGGACAATGATGCACAAGAAAGTCTCAAAGATGGGACAATATTGGAAACTAGAAGGCATAGAAATTGAAACTGTATAGTCTATCTTTCTTTCTTCTCCACATCACTTCTTAAGCAAATTTTAAATATGATTATTATCTGTTTGTATTGCTTCTTTCCATTACTCTATATGCTTCAGACTCTCTTGTTTTGTTTTTGGTCCGATGTTGTGAATCTCAAATTACTCAGCTTCTTATAACAATGTCATATTTTTAGTCAGTCATTCCCTCTTGCGCAACTCATGCTTCTATACATCCATGCACTGATTTTTTTTTTATTTTTTATGAACAGAATAAAGTTTAACATCTTCCCAAATCTAGGCCAATTTTTGAGTAACTGTAACTATATCGTTACCTAATGATCTATTATTATTTTCCAAAGGTGATACCTTATTGTTGTTCCTCAAAAACATTTCTATTCACTCAAGCGATTTGTATAGCACACATTATGTAGTGATCACAATTACAAGCGATAAAGAGGAGAAAAATAGATAATTATTATTTTATAAGGAGACGGAAGGCAGAGATACTTTCAACCGCACTGCACTGGACTGCACTCAAATGTTGCAGTTGCTTTGCTTATAAATTAGTACTACCGTCCAAAGTCACCCAAAAGACAAACACGAAAATGCATGGGAAGGATTCCTTATGGACCATTTCTAGCTCAAGGAGCATCATCCACATGGATTAAGAGTAGTTATAACATATCAATGGTGATGATGATTTGGTTCACCATGGACCACACTCGTGGAACATTTCTATCCTGGTCAATGTTTCATAATGTTGTTTGTTGGGTTTATTTAAGAAAAATATAAATTTGACTTTTTTTGGTTTTAGAAGACAGTATTTCTAAGATCACGTTTCTGTAAGAGTTTTGAGTAGTTATAACATATCAATAGGTGACGTGTGCTGCCTTTGTTTTTATTGGTTCATTTTCTGCACCTAGTTCTACTGATCGATCTTGCAACAATCTTTTCAAATTTCTCCCCAGCCTCCCTCAACCCTCTTCCTTTTCTCTCACCCTTCCTCATTCCTCAGTGTCCTTGACCGCATTGAAGATGAATGCAAGGAGACCAAATCGAAGCAATATTGACATCCCATACTCAAATGTAAATGTAGTACAGTATTTAACTCATTCCTTTTTAACTCTCTAGAGTGCAGAGCATTCCTTCGGTGGAAACAGAAACATCCCATAAGAATTTTGCTTCCAAGCAATATTGACATCTCAAAAGAAAATAGAATTGTACCGAAAAGAATGGGGAGAAACACATTCCAACCTTACAATGACAACATATCCTGAAAAACATGATGTCTTTACATCTCAAAAATAATGTAACCGTTCTACCCCACAGGTTTATAATGACCAACTATATCCAGGTTCCCGCCTAAATCTACATCAAAACCTCTTGAAGATTATTCGTAGTAACATAGGAAAAATTAGCAATTTGCTTCAACTGCTGATAATAGCTGAGAATTCGTACATGAAATATGCAAAAATCTATCATTTGTGTTGGCAAATTCCTATAACAGGCCCTTTACCACAAGCCAATGAATTTCCACCAAACAGAGCCGAGTCCAAGCCAAATAATAATGTTAACAATACTAATAACAAAGCCATAGCCCCACCATTGAGCAAGTGGAACATAGTTCGCACCGAAAAACACTGGAGCCGACCCAATCCCATAATGAGTAAGGCCACCCATTAGGTTGGAGAGGAAGGACAGCACCATGGCCCCAAAGAATGGTGGAGTTCCCAAAGCAGTGGCAACAGACAAAAATGCAGTAAACATGGCACCAATGTGAGCAGCACCACTTGCGAAGAAGTAATGAGAGTAGAAGTAAAGGAGGACCAGAATACCAAAAGATAGTTGCCATGAGAGACCCAATCCACCAACGAACTGTGTAATAACATTAGCAAACCGTTTCATTAAAATAATCAAGGTATATATTAAATTAATATTAATGATTTCTCGAAAATTGAAATGTTATCATAATACATGGTGCATAATGCAGCGTGTTGGTAATATCACAAGGTGTGCATGTAACATTACAACTAAAATAACACTTCTTCAGTGGCAATAAAATAGCACTCAGGACTAAGAGGTAGGGACAAATTTAAAATCAAAATATCCACATATACATACCAGAGGAAGAGAGTTTTGATTTAGTACATGTTCGGACCATGAGTGATGCTGATAAACTCAGATGTAGGAACAAAGCACCAAAACTAAACAAGATGCACAATGTGTTCCAAGAGAAGACCAAGCATGCTCATCAATCATTATTCATTACATACTAGAGGCGAGTATATTAAATAATCATAAACATTTGGTTGAAAGGTTATTAGCTTCTGAATATTTCCAAACATGTTCATGTGGATGCTTAGGTCAAACAACCAGAACAATATAAATTATATAATATCAATACAAAGAAATTAAACCTAAAAAAAAATCATGCATTCACCATTTTACTCCAGAGAACAGATAAAAAGGCAAAAGAACTGAGGAGCAAACACCATGCTAAATGCATATTAGCCACAGGAGGTAGAGAGAGGAGAGAGGAAAATACCTTGACTACAGTTTGACTGAACCAAGAAATGAGACCATATTTGTTCAAATACCCAGCCATTGCAATGAGGGCAGCGAACCACGTGAGAGTATCCCAGGCAACTCCCTCAGCTAAGCACTCTTTCCATGTTACAACCCCTGTGACAAGGAGGATAGCTAATCCAAGAATGGCAGCAGTTACAGCATCTATATTAAGAACCCCTCCAAAGACCCAAAGCCCCACCTGGTAGAATTGAGCAAGGGAGGAAACAGGTTACTAAACAAAATGATCATTCTTAGGCATTACGTGTACCGTATTGTATTCATGTTATCAAGACGCGAGGTTTACAGCAATGCAGCTACTACTAAATGATTAATTTTACTGACCAATAAGGGGATTCAGAACCTAATTTACCAACCAAAATTAAAAGTTGCATGACTAGTCTTAACCAATGTCTGATTCTTTAGGAAAAAAGCTGTCAGCAGTGCAAATTGAATGCTCAGCTATAAGAACAAAAGACGCAACACAGCATATTAATATATACCGCTAACAATATGAACATAAATTTGGGAGTGACTTGAGTGAGTGGCCAAAGGACCAACTCAGCATTTAGATTAGTTTCTGTCACGAAACAGAACTTCAATTTACAATCAAACCTATATCTGAAATCCAAAGCCAGTCATGATTATGTCTGATTGACAAGCAAAAACCGTCAGAAATCAAATCAAGAGAGTTTCCCCCATTGCAAATAATTGAGTTACTAACTTACTACTAAAGTAATGTCCACAAACAGAGTTTTAAAACAGTAAGTTATTTAATATCTACCACATTGCACATTATACTCTATTCTACACAGAACACATTATAGAGATAAATTGAGCAAAGTGATTACCGTAAGAAACAAGGTAGCCGTCATGATCTTCTCATTGGTAGTCATGGGCCCCATTTTCTGCAACTTCTCCCTAGCAAGCTTGGGAGCGTCGGGACTACTTTTCAAGGTAGGAGGGTAAATGATATACAAGATCAACGGCACCAATACCAACGATGCCAATCCAGGCACAATAGCAGCTTTAGCCCAATCCAACCACCCAATTGTCTGATTAATCGAATTCAGAGTAAGAGTAGCACATAGTGGATTCGCCGCCATTGCAGTTAGAAACATCGCAGACGAAATTACAGAAGTTTGAAAACAAGTAAGCATCAACCACGACCCTAACCTTCTCTCCGTTCCATCGCCGGCGTTACTACCACAAGCGACACAAAGAGACTTAACCAATGGAAGAAAAATCCCACCAGCCCTAGCAGAAACAGAAGGAATAGCCGGTGCTAAAAGTGCTTCACTGAAAACCAAACTATAACCTAACCCTAACGAAGAGCTACCAAAAAGGGAAACGAATTGATACGCAACACGGTTTCCGAGACCGGTTTTGATGAATCCCTTAGCGAAGAAGAAGGCAAGACAAATAAGCCATGGGATTGGATCACCGAAGCCAGAGAATGCAGCCGCAAAAGGTAGGGTTTTCGTGAGAACAGAAACTCCCAACCCTAAAATTGCGACGGCACCAAGTGGCAATGGTTGAGTAATGATTCCAACGATTGTTCCTAAGAAAATCGCAAGCAATTGCCATGCGTTTCGAGTGACGCCTTCCGGAACGGGAACGAACCAGAGGATGACACCTGTCGCTATAGATGCAATTAGAGGTTTTATCGCCGCGCCTTGCCATGGCTGAGCTGGAGGTGGAGCCGGAGCTGGAGATGGAGTGATAGCGGCTGAGGATGCCGATGAGGCTTTCGCAGTGAGGGTGGGACGTTTAGCAACATTGGAGAGTGGGAAGGAAGGAAAGGAGGAAATGGAAGGGTAGTGATTTGATTTGAGGGATTTGAAAGTGGCGGAGTGGCGGAGTGGTGGTGATTTGAGGGAAGTGCGGTGGCGGAGAGATGGGAGAGTTGCGGTGGTGGTGAGTGCTATAGAAGCCATGGTGGAGAGTATGATCTGGTGTGGAGTGGTGCGGGTGATGTGGGAAGCTTAATACAGTGCCATGTGCCATGTGGGTTGAGGTGGTGGGAATGAGATAGGAGGAGATTTGATTGTGGGCCATTGGATTTGGAATGGAGGGTTGAGATTGTGATTGAAATATGCGGCTTTGTTTGTTGGTGAGGAATTGGTGGCTTCTGTGCACTTATGGCTTTGTGATTCTCGACATGGAGTTGGTGGACAAGTTACTATTGAGATGTTGATATTTCCGTCAGAAAAAAAAAGTGCAAAAACAAATGGGAGATTGTGTTGTGAGGGCAGAAAAGAGCCTCTAACAAATCACCAACCCCACGGAACAAGGAACTACGGTAAACGGCAAAAAAACCATTGGGGAGCAAAAAAAAATATTATATACCAAAATAATGCACATCGTGGGTTATTTACCAAAGTAGGCAAAAAAAATTTTTAGTTCAGAAGTCGCCCCCCAGGGTGACTTCTGAACTGTATTTTGCAAATTTTTTTTAAAATGCAGTTCAGAAGTCGCCCCCTCCCAGGGTGACTTCTGAACTGTGTTTTGCAATTTTTTATTTAATTATATATTAAAATGATAAAAATTAAATTAAATTAATTTAAATAAAAAATTGTATTTAGATAATTAATATGTTTAATCCAAATTTCCTAATTAAATTTAAGGGTCACAAAGAAATATTGCAACGCAATAATTTATTTAAAAGACCAACCGACAATTACAATAGTTATTTAAAAAACTAATCCGAAATATTACAACAATTTAATTGCGGTTAGGACAGTTGTTTCTGTTGTGACCTTCATTTCTACAAATTCCGCATCTTTTGGTGCGTGTACCCCTTTCTCTTTGATCCATCTCTGTACAAATACGGGTAGACTGTGGACGACCCTTTTTATCTCTCCGTTTAGTTGGATCATGATGTAGTTCTAAAGTATTGAAATAAGGCCATGACGTCTCAGTTGGCAAGGGTGGGAACTCCACAATGTAAGTATTGAAAACATTCTCCATTGTGTACGGTGGATCCACGAATTGCATGTGGTCGTAATTGCATTTTGAGCATGCTGCGATGACATGTGAACAAGGGTAGTGAAGTGCCTGGAATTCCCCACACTCACACGTTTTTGCTCTGAAGTTCACCACGAATGTTCGCGCAGGTCTACCACTTTGTGGTCGTACAAGTTCTTCTACTCGGAACAATTGTTGGGCACGATCGTGAACTGCGACGTTATGCGTTTTTGAGACTTCTATGTTCCTGGCAATATTTTCCAACAATTTTTCAGAGTACATAGTTCCGGATCTCAACATTGTCTGTGCCTGTGTTCCCCTTTTGACGAAAACCTCGTTCATCCTGAAATATGTTTCAGCAGCATGAGATGTTTCAACCTCATACTCGGAGTCCTATCGAGTTGTGCGTCCAAACCACTATTTCCACCGATGAGATCATTCGTCGGGTTATCCCTCCAGGGGTCCAATGGCCACTACCAGAAAATTTTTGGTGGAAGTAGTTTCGATCATGTTTTCCTCTCGTTTCGTTTTTTATTTTCTATTCTTGTATTTCTGAAAATTTTGTTGTTTATTTCAGTCTTTTTTGTATATTATATTATGTTCCAATTTTTAATCTCTCACATTTTTTTGGTAAATATTAAAGTAATTAAATTATAAATAGGTATAATCATTTTTATAAATTTATTTAGGTATTTATATATTAATATATAATTAAATAAAAAATTACAAAACACAGTTCAGAAGTCACCCTGAGGGGGGGGGCGACTTCTGAACTGCATTTTAAAAAAAAATTGCAAAACACAATTCAGAAGTCACCCTGGGGGGGCGACTTCTGAACTGCATTATAAAAAAAAATTGCAAAACACAGTTCAGAAGTCACCCCGGGGGGGGGGGGGGGGCGACTTTTGAACTAAAAAAAAAATTTGCCTACTTTGGTAAATAACCCACAATGTGCATTATTTTGGTATATAAATTTTTTTTTTGCTCCCCAATGGTTTTTTTGCCACGGTAATAACTGTGTTGTCCACAGGATACGTGGCATGATATGAATGGGTGAGTGTCCGCGTTGGGTTGTGCTGTGGTGAAGTAAACCGGGTGAATAATGCAGTGATGACAAGTGATGGGTAGGGCTCTAAGTGTGTTTTTGGTTCTGCGGTGACGAGAATTAATTCTGATAAAACTGATTTTAGTTAAAAGTGAGTTGAATGTGGCGTAATTTTTGTTTGGATACCTTTATGGAAAAACTGATTTTGGTTGATCCTTATTGTTTGGATAGATTAGATTAGAATTTTTTTAGGTGTGAAATTACTAAAATGAATCTTAACTTAAAATTTAATAAAACAGACAAAATAATTACTAAACAAATATTTTGTTTACATTTTTAGTATAAGTTACCAAAATTAGTTTGTTTTTTTTTATTTTTCCATTTTAATTATTATTATATATATTTTATGTGAATTCTTAAAACAATAGATAAAATGTTTGTCTCAGTAAGGTAGCTCAGTTGGCGAGCTAAGGGACATGAAGGGGTTGTAAGAAGGAGGTTCGAGGTTTAAACTCCGAAAACTAACATTCCCCCACCCCCACTAACATTTGCTTATAAAAAAAACATAAAATGTTTGACAAAAAATCAGATAAAAGTAAAGTTGCGGTAATAGTAAGTATTAACAAAAAAGATGAGAAGTTAAAGTAAAGTTACTGTAACATAACAGTATTAGCAAACAAAAAAAAGTAAGGGAAGCCCAATCCACTAAATTGGCCCACTCCCATATGTCACTCATCCCTTACCTAAATGCCTTTTACAGTTTACAGTAGCAGTGCGCCTCTGTAATGGAAGGAAAGGAGCAAGAAAAAAAATGTGAAATTATTGAAGGGTAAAGATGAGAAATTAGTTGAAAAACAACACTGTTATTGTGGAAAATCGATTTTAGCTACCGTAGAAGCTCCAATTTGTAGCTTCAGCCAAAATCAATTCCAGGTAACAGAATCAATTTTTCTGGAAATCACCCAAACATCATTTTGAAGCTTAAAACCACGAAAGGTAATGGTAAAAGCACCTCTGGACCCTCCCACCGTCAATCCAAACATACACTAAATCAACTCCAACAATGTTCAAAATTCGACTTAATACATAACTTGTCCAACTCAGTTCACGAACTAAATAAGTTGAAATTTGAGCACTTGTTTGGTTCATGAACCAACTCAATAATATTTTATATAGGCAAAATTACAGCAAATGACCTTTAAGTTATTTATTTGTAACAAGTTGGCCCTTTAAGTTTTTTTTGTAACAAATAGGCCCTTTAAGTTGCCTAACATTGACACCGTTAGCCCTTTTAGTAAAATGCAATATCGTTGATTACATCAAAATACACCAAAATATGCTTGGTTGCATCAAAATACATAAGCTAGAGTAATCACAACATATAAAGTAACATTACATCAAAATATATAAGCTAGAGTAATCACTAAAAGGGCCTATTTGTTTAAAAAAAAACTTAAATGGCCAACTTGTTACAAATAAATAACTTAAAGGTCCTTTGGTGTAATTTTGCCTTTTATATGTTAACTACTAATATATTTATTTAGTAAAAAAAACATATTATTTTTATATTTTAATACAATCTTTGTTAACTATTGATATCTATGTAAATTATTCGAGCTCGCGTACTCCGGATCGAATGATTGATAGGGCTCTTCTGGATGTCGTGCCTCAAAGCTCAAGTCAGGGTGGTGCCTGCAATGACACTCTGATGCTCAAGTCAATAATGAGAAGTCAAGAATGAGGCAAGGAGAGTGAATGTGTACCCAGCGCTTCTGGCGCATAAGTGACATGTTGTGTTGTCGTCTGTTGGATCTGAATGTGCGCTCCCAATCGCTGATGACTAATGGGATCACGGCAAGTGTACCGGATCGTTACCAGTAATAGTACTGAAAGACCGAGTGTCGAACTCAGTGAATACGGTTAATTATCAGTTTAACAAATTAACTTCTAAATTGAAAGTGGACTAATTTGGATTTGTTTGACAAGAAAGTAGTGAAAAGCAATAAATATATTTTTGTGATTTTAATTTAAGGAAAACAAGAACACAAGTGTGAATTTGTATGAATTTGAGAGTATTGGGGACGAGCTCCAATTTACTTCACTCTTATATCTAATGAATCAAACATGTTATTGAATTTATTTTATGATCTATGATCAAATTGCTATAATTATTCTAATCCTAATTCCTTGGGTAAAAGAACCTTTATTTCTAATAAAACCCCTAATTCATTAGGTAACCTTAAAAAGAAATAAGCAGTAATAACAACAATTATCCTATGATTCTGAATACCAATGACTATTCCTAGACTAGAGATAAATCGATTTCAATTCTCAAGCATATGTAATTCAAATTTCCATTCATAATCACATATCATAAATCATCCTAAGAGTGATCAAATCCTAGAAAGCATTAAAAACAGAGATTAAAACATAAATCATAACGTTAATTCAAATAATAGATGTTTGATTCAACAATATAAGAGATTCATAAATTGTTACTCATCCCCAACAACGAGAAATTTAGCTAGACATAGAAATAGAGATAACAATTAAAAAAGAAAAAAGGGAAATAGAATAACCCCATGAAAAGATGAAGATGATCCAAGTTCCGTCGGCTCCTCCACTATCTCGCTCACAGTGATTGCTAGGTTCCTAATTTTTCTCCTCCATGAAACCACTTCCAGCCGTCACACCTCTGAATGTCGAGCGTACCGTTCTCTCTGCCTTCTTTTCACTCCGTGCCTTGCTCTCCAATCCTCACTTCTTGTTTAGGTCTTTCCTCTTTTAATTCCCAGCCAAGTGGATCTCTCTATTTGGGCCAACAAGTGTATTTTGTTTACGTCCAACATACTCCACACATGATCCACAAACTTATATTTGTAAATTCTTGCACATTAATTAGGCTATCATGGGCCTATTTGTAAATTCTTGCACATAGTTGGTCAACGCCCAAATGAATGGCATCAGAATTCTTCTTTCTTTCTTCACTGCACCCATTGAGATTGAGACTATGGCACTAGGAAATCTCTTTACATGTGTAACACCATAAAGCATTAGTGCTTTATTTATTTATTTTTGTTCCAATACCTACAAAAAAAATTCTATTAGATTTATAATCATTAGGCACAAAATTCATTCCAATTGGGCAATAATCATCAAAATATTTTAAGAGATTAATCATGCCCAATTAACATCAAATTAAGACAAAAGCAAACTATAAGTCAAGAGTATATGACAATTTTCCCTTCATATAGAATATAAAAATTAGATAATTTAGAGAATTATCAATGACGGTAGCGCACAGATCGCCCAAGTGAGCAACCTGCAGTGCGCGGATCAGCAACAATGAATGCTTCGCTCACATGATTGGGCTAGGCCCAAATTCAGACTCGACTTCTTGGCCTAGTCTGGAACAAGTTTTTTGTGTTTCTAGAGCAATGTTTTTTGTTTACTGGTTGGTGCAACTTGTTCAGAACTAGTTATATTATCATGTGTGTCTAAACCTTTTATTAAACTCATGATATAGGTAAACGAGACATATTATAAATATATTTATATTTTCAGTTAGGTAATTATTTGTCTATAAAAAATTAGGTAATTATTTTATCTAAAATATACTAGTATGTTGATAATTTAAAATGTCATTGATTTAGAATTTTTTGTGTGCAATTTTTCACTAAAAAAAGAGAGATTGTTTCTACCTTTTATTCATGCGAGTCGAGCTAACAAGTTGAACTGAGCTGCTCGCGAGCTTGAGTCGAGTCGAGTTTGAGCAGACAAAAAAGGTTCATGTCGAACTCAAGTCGAGCTACGAGCTGAGCCGATTCTTATCGAGTCAAGTCGAGCTTAACCAAGTTCGACTCAGCTCAACTCATTTCCATCCCTAGTGATGAGCCTTGGATTATTACGTGCAACAGTGAAATGTAGGGCTCGCAATGAACTGAACCAACTCGAGTAAAGTTTGAAATTCGACTCGATAAATAGCTTGCCTAACTTGAACTGAAAATTGAGCTTGTTAAAGAAATGATCACTACAATACATAGATTTTGTTTTGGATATCCCTACAATACATAAATGGTCATGATTAAAATTTGTTTAGAATCACATGATCACTTGAAAAGTCATAGGACTTTTTGTTTAAATCTTAATCATTTATGATTTAATCTACAACAACGATTTGTAATGCATTTTGTGTTTCTAAAGCAATATTTTGCTTATTAGTTAGTGCAACTTGTTTTGGAACTAATTATATCATTAAACAATCCTCAAATTATATTATTATGTTTGCTTAATTTTTATTATTAAACTCATGAGAGAGATAAACAAGAAATATTATAAATATATTTATATTTTTAATTAGATAATTAGTTTTCCATAAAAAAAGGCAATTATTTTATCTAAAAAATACTAGTAAATTGATCATTTAAAATATCAATGATCTGGACATTTTTTGGCTTTTCACAAAAAAAAAGTTACTTTTTAATCATACAAGTGGAGCTATTCGCGAGCTGAACCAAGTTTGACTCAGCTCGACTCATTTCTAGCTCTAATGAAAAGGAAACAGAGAGAGATTCTATACACAGAGTTGTGCAAATCAGTTTATTGATGGATAGTTTTTTTGACAAATTTTAAGGAATTTTAAAATACATTTATTTATAAAATCATGTACTTTTGAAATACACATGTTTATAAAATTAAATTTTATATATGTGTCTGTATTGGGCTTGGGTAAGGTTCTCATCAAATTTAGTGACAGATCAGATGTATGTAATAGAGAATAAGAAAATGGTGTCGTTACTCAAGATTGCCTGCATTCTATAGTCTTAGAGGATGAGATATATATAGTATAATTGGGGTTTTCTGGTTTTCGGCCATATATTATCATATTCAATGATTACATATTTCCATAGAGTCTCAATACTCTACTCTTCAACTTACCGAACTCTCAAATTCGAAACCATCGATATGGAGATTTGTAAACTTTACATCTAGAGATAAAAGGTACAGAGAGATTTTTTGTGAAAATTTAGGGAAAAAAACAAGAAAAAAAGACCTTTAAATTTAAAATATGTTGAAGAAACATTGTCCAATTGTTTATATATATAGTTTGTGCAGTCTAATCTCATCAAAGACGCTTTGGCCGAGTGGTTAAGGCGTGTGCCTGCTAAGTACATGGGGTTTCCCCGCGAGAGTTCGAATCTCTCAGGCGTCGTTTTTGGCTTTTTAATGTTTTTATTTTTCGTTATTCATCTTGCTGCCTGTTGTTTTCAAATTGACGCATGTCCGTCCACCTTGGCAGTTGGCACCTATCGATTACGAGAACGACAACTGATAACAAACAGTCGCATATTTTTTGGTAGTACAATGAAACAATGTCACTTTACCAACATTAATATATGTTGTTTGCAATTAAATTTAAATAAAACGTCATGATTAATGGCTGCTGCTTTACACATTCGGACTCTTCTATCATCTAGCTTGCACATGCGGCCATTGAATTGTGTCTGGAGGTATCACGTCGATATTAGTGGAAGTCTAACAGTTGCACCCACAGATTTTGTAAACGCGATTACGGTTAAGTTTAAGTTTCCCTAGTGACATGAGAGTCAAGTGAAAATCCTAGTCATTCATTAAGTTTTTTCCCACTTGAGAGGATCCATTCCCGTTTCTCTAGTAGTTGCACTTGCACTTGCACTAGTACTAGAGTACTAGTAAATTCAAAGTTAATTTTTTGTTTTTATAAGAAAGAAAATGTTAATTTTTTTCTTTTTACATTTCAACGATAAGTCGCTAATATTAATATTGCTTGCACTCCATTGATCCTACTTTTTAAAATCTCATTTAGTGCCGTAATTATTTGTTGTTCTACCAGATGACTATAGTCATGTCTCGTTGATCGCAACATCGTGAAGAGGATAGGGTTGAAGTTAAGTGGGACTCCGAGATCTGGATGAATTTGCTTTAATTGTAATAGAGTTGTGAGGACTTCAAATAAGGTCGCAGGTTGTTGACTTGTGGTGGCTAAATGAAAAATTCAAATGGTCAATGGCTTTCAGGTTTTTTTAATCCTTTGGTTCGGAAGAAACACAAAAAAGAAATTGGTTCAGAAAACAGTTGGCTATAACACTCGCTCTAAGACAAATTCTGTCTCTGTTTCTTTTTGATCTAGCTTTGTAAGTGGTCCTAGTTTTTTAGAAAATCAGTTTTTGTCGTTGTTTGGTTGGTTCTATCTCCTTTTTAAGGGCATATTCTCTTTATCTAACTATTGTTAGTTAGTATTTTAGCTTCTAGGTTGTTGTGTTTGAGGGGCCTCTTTTAGGGACTCCCTATTATTGCTGCCTGGTCTTTAACTTCTCTTTTGTCAAGGGTTTTGGCCTAGTCCCCCTTGTGCTCTTCATTGTCTTTTCTCTCTCTTTGTTTTTAATAAATTTTGGCAGGATGCCTGTTTGGTTAAAAAAAATTAATCCTTTGGTTTGTGAGCTTTGGGGAGTTTTCACAAGTTTGCAACTTTGCCGTTCTAGAAGCTTGGGCTAAGTGATGGTCCAGATTGATGCCAAGGTTGTGTTGTTATCCTTGGTGTAAAGATAGGTCACATCTCAGAGTGGAGCATTGTTCGAGAAATTCGCAAAATTCTCAAGCTTCCTTGAGAGATTCGATTTGTGCACATTTTCAGGGAGGTAAATCGTCGTGCGGATGAGTTGGCCAGTATTGGGTGTCGTCAGTGGACATTTTGATTACTTATGAGCAGTGTCCTAATTCTGCAATATCGTTATTGCTCTCTGATGTTGTAGGGAATTCTATTCACAGACTTATTTCTCGTTAGTTGTTGTTTTACTATCGAGCTTCACCCCGTTAAATACAAAAAAAATGGTATTTCTATCGGTTGGCCAGTAAAAATAAATGAGAATGCCCACATCAAAAACTAAAGGTGGATGTTAAAATAAATAAAAAATAGAAACACATGGAATTTCATTCAATATTCCAAATGGGAGATGATATTTGTGAAGTACTCCCTCCGTCTCATATTAAGTGTCGTTTAAGGTTATGCGCGGATATTAATAAAATGATTGGATATATTAAATTTTATGGTAAAAAAATGTGGTAGGACTAAAACACCCTTATATTTTTCTTGGTTGGTGCAAAGGCACAGTTATTGATACTCTAAAGTAAGGGTATTGTTAGAAAGTAATAATAAATGTTGTATTAAAATTCTAAAGTGACAGATAATTTGAGACAAAGGAAAATGACAAACAGGATATTTAATATGAGACGGAGGGAATACTTCATCACGTCTCCCCTCCAAAACTTGTCATTTCAAATAAAGATGCTTTAAGTTCACTTTAGGATAACTATTCTGTATAAATTTCTTGTTGCTCTGATTATTTGACGGGACAATCATATTTAGGTACCTTTTAAAGTTGAAAATCAAAGCTGGAGTTATAATTACTCTTGGAACTCAACCGTTTTAAGCTCCGTTTGGCAAACCAAATCTGCTAGTTTATAGCGGATTTGACTAGCGGATTTGACCAGCGGATAGTCGATGAAAAAAATTAGAGGTGTTTGGCAAGCAGTAGCGGATAGCGTTTATGGGGTAGCTTATAGCGTTTTTTGAAACGCTACTTGAGCTTATAGCTTATAGCGTTTCATCTTTTTAGTCACTTTTACCCCTATTAATTTTATAATATTCCATCTATATCCTCAATAAAGTATTTTTTATTATTCCTCTTCACCGTGTCTTCGCAACCTATTATAGTTCATTTATTATTTTTTTTGTTTCAAAAATATGGTTATCGTTGAAGGTATAGCTTTACGGTTATGGCTGTAACTTTTTTTTGGTGAAATTGAGGGCCAGCAGGCCCACGTTATGGCTGTAATTGTTTTTGTTATTTCTTTCCTTTTTATATTATATGGTCAATAAGTGTATCCAATAGAAATGAAAAAATGCTTGTTCCATCTCATTTTTTATGGTCAATTGAAGTTTCAACTACATAATGCAACCATTTTTTTTTCAAACTTTATCTTTTTTTTTTATTTTAATTGTATTTAAAGTTAGACTTTCAAATAAATATATAAATTAGATTATTAAAATATATACTTTAAAATTTTATCTCCTAAATAAATTAATAATTAGTTTAATTATCAAGAATTTATAGAAAAGTTATACATATATATTTTAACATATTTTATATTGTTTAAATAAATCTAACCATGAATTAAATATGTCCTTTTATGTCATTTTACATTTATCAGCTAGTTCAACCGCTAATTTTACCAAACACTTCATCCGTCATCAGCTAGCTTATCCGCTATCAGATATCCACTATAAGTTATCTGCTATCAGCTAGCTTATCCGCTATCTGCTATAAACCCATCCGCTATCGGCTAGCTTATCCGCTATCAGCTAGTTTTTGCCAAACAGAGCCTTAGTTTAAACTAACTTTCATGTATAATATGATGAGAAGAGAATTCGCAAATCATTTAAAAATTAATTCAAATAAACATCCATTAACCGTGATTCATTCTTGCATATCAATAATATATGGTTGACATATTTTTATGGTTGAAGTTGATCTCCAATTCCAAACCAATCCAAACAAAATTGATAAAACATATTTTTATACCTCTTTTTATGAAAAAGAACAAAATGAACAAAACATATTTTTATCAGATGTTTTTATACCTCTTTTTATGAAATAGATTGGACTAGCCTTCAGTTTCAATTCTGAAACCGGAATCAAACTGCATATAAAAAATTTAGGTAAAATTGCACTTTTGGCCCTTTATGTTTGGGATTTGTGTCAATTTGGCCCTTTATGTTTTTTTTCTCGTTTTAGCCCTTCATGTTTTTTTTGTGTCATTTTAGCCCCTGCCGTTAGTTTTTTCTAACGGACGCCACGCTGGCAGTTAACTGCTGACGTGGCGTCCATCTGACGTGTAATCATTAAATGACATGGCTAATGGAGGACTAAATTGAAACAAAAAAGAAACATAAGGGACCAAATTAAAACAAACACAAAACATCAATTACTCTCCATCTTCTTCCTCCTTATTCATCTTCTTCTTTTCCGGCAGCCACCACCACCTCCGGCGAGCCACCACCATCCACCGCCACCCTCCCTACACCGCCACACCACCACCACAACACCAAAACAGAACCCTCAATCCCAATCCCAAATCCTAAATCGCTAAATCCCTAAATCCCAAATCACATTAAATTGTAGAAAGGCATGAAAATTGATGAAGGATTCAAATCACATTAGAGCTCGTGGCTAGGATGGTTTGTCATACAACAAAAAATTTACCTTCATTCAGTTGTTACTTTCATTGTCTTATTTCTGTTTGTTGGGTGGATATGTTGATCTATTTTTGTTTTACTTTTTTAGGGACATGGTATAATGCCTCTGAGCTTCTGAAGCCGATATTATCATCACATTTTTGGTAAGGCTAGACGGTAGGACTCATATTGTTGATGGGTTGGATGAATTATGCGCTTTTAATGGCTTGGTTTACAGTGTCTGGGCAAAGATTATTTTGGTGTCCTACAGGCGCTTTTACATGAAAGTCCTAAATAGATTTGGTGATGTTGATTTCTACCCTCCAAATTGATGAAGGATTCAAATCACACCAAAACAGAATGAAGGATTCAAATCAACGCTTTAATGTGATTTGGGATTTAGGATTTGGGATTGGGATTTAGGGTTCTGTTTTGGTGTTGTGGTGGTGGTGTGGCGGTGTAGGGAGGGTGGCGGTGGATGGTGGTGGCTCGCCGGAGGTAGTGGTGGGCTGCCGGAAAAGAAGAAGATGAAAAATGAGGAAGAAGATGGAGAGTGATTGATGTTTTGTGTTTGTTTCAATTTGGTCCCCTATGTTTCTTTTTTGTTTCAATTTAGTCCTTCATTGGCCATGTCATTTAGTGATTACACGTCAGATGGCGCCACGTCAGCAGTTAACTGCCAGCGTGGCGTCCGTTAGAAAAAACTAACGGCAGGGGCCAAAACGACACACAAAAAAACATGATGGGCTAAAACGAGAAAAAAAAAACATAAAGGGTCAAATTGACACAAACCCCAAACATAAAGGGCCAAAAGTGCAATTTTGGCAAAAATTTAACACTAGTTAGTGCTTGCTGCGACAGTAAAACTGTCTTTGCTGATTGTTTTTTTTTTTTTTTACTTTATTTGGCAGCTTGAATGAAACAAAATACAGGAAGGCAGCAGCGATTTGGAAGAGACGTAACAACAAAGTGTGGGAGAATGTAATGCAACCACCTGTGGCTATTTCGCAGCAGCTTGGAGCAGATTTTTTGCGAGAGTGGGAGTTGCAGCGTTTAAGACCAAGACACGCCAGCAACGACGCTGGTTCAGTAGCGCCTGCTGCTGTCCAGCAACTGGCAGAGACTAGAACCAGGTGTGCTGAAATGCAACATCGATGCTGCCTTGTTCAACCAAGAGGGCAAGTACGTTGTTGGTTTTTGAATCCTTAATGGAAGCAAAATCAATGTGGTTTGAAGGAATTCCCGAACTCCAAGAAGCTGAGGCGTGAGACTTTTGCAAGCATTGAAGTGGTTGACGGAATTAGGCTTGGAGGTAGTGGCGACTGCGACAAATTGTCTCTTAGTTGTCAACACGGTGAATAAAGCGTTAGTTCTCAACACTGATTTTGATGTCATTATTTCTCATTGTAAAAGTTTAATCTCTATTGCTCATTCTACAAGGCATTACCTTCCGAGAGAAGCCTCCTCCTCCATTTTCCTAACAAGCTAGCATTGACAGCCCGTAAATCCATAACCCCTAAGCCACCACCGCTTTTTGGCTCACAAACATCTGACCACCTGACCCAAGGGATCTTACTCACCCCCAGTGCCCCCCAAGGAAATTCCTCTGTAGCTTGAAAACCTCCTTCCACACTTATTAATGAAAGAAAATAGGAATACTACTCAAGACAGCAGTAACCGGTACTATTCTGCCACCCAAACTAATGTGCTTATGATGCCAACCTAGCAGTCCTCCCCTTAACACCCCAAGGATATGCTCCAAAGTAGACACCCTATGAGGATTAGCCCCAACCGGGAGACCGAGATACTTAAAGGGTAGAGCGCCTCTTTTACAATTGAGGAATCTAGCTCATATACCCATAAAATCGCTTGGGACATTAACGCCAAATAACATGCTTTTTGCAAGGTTCACTCGAAGCCCCAAAGCCAGCTCAAAACAACAAAGAATAAATTTTATAGCCCAAAGATTATCTATTGAAGCCTCCCCAATCAACAGAGCATCGTCTACATATTACAAATGCGAAATAGTCAACCCATGATCCCCCAAGGAGATGCCAGTAAAGAGGTGCAGAGCCACAGCCTGACGCATCAAACCACTCGAACCCTCGACCATTAAGAGGAACGGGAAAGTGGCTTGCGGCAGCCCCTTTTTGATACTAATCTCCTCAGTTGGGCTTCCATTGACTAGGACAAAGAGATTCCCACTAAAAACACACACCCTGATCCAAACTCTCGATCCATCTATTGTCGAATTCAAAACGCAACAAAATATAGTCAAGGAAGCTCTAACTAACTGAGTCATATGCCTTTTCAAAGTCCACCTTGAAGATGAAGCATTTTATAAGATTCTTCTTAACAATATCAACTACCCCATTCACAACTAGCACACCATCCACCAAATTTCTCCCTTTAATGAAGGCTGATTGAACTGGGGAAATAAGGGAGTCCATGACCAAAGCCAGACGAGCAGTCAACACCTTTGCAATGATCTTATACAAACATCCCAATAAAGAGATGGGTGGGTAATCTCCCCAGGAGAAGGGGCAATGCACCTTAGGAATTAGAGTAACAAAATAAGAAGTGAAAGCTCTTGGGAGTTTCGCATTACCCTCAAAGAAGGTACCAACCTCCAGACGCAATAGGTCCCAGAATGCTTTAATGAAAGCAAAATTGAACCCATCAGGTCTTAGACTCTTATTTCCATCACGGTCGGAGATGACTCTATCAATCTCATCCATAGAGAAAGGCCAAGAAGGAGAGGAGGCTTCCGTGCTTGAGAAAACAGGGAAGGTAATCCCATCCAGGTATCCCACCCGTCGTCAAAAAATTGATCTATATAAAATACCGAATAACTTCCGCCCTGATCACTTTCACATCAACCGCCCATGAGTCTCCAACCCTTAAGGCTGATTTTCTATTCCTAGCCCCTCTAGACTTAATACAAGAGTGGAAAAATCGAGTGTCGTCATCCCCCTCTTTTAACCACTTCGATCTAGATCTCTGGAAGGTCAAACTATCCTTGCTCTTTAGAAGCTGTCTGAGCTATAAAAACCAATCCTTCCTTTTGGTTCAACTCCTCCCTAGATAGGGAAACCTTCTCACCTTTGAGATCAAGAGATTTGATATTTTCCACCAAAGACCGAAGCATAACTAAATACATTATAAATAAATAATAAAACAAGAAGTATTTTCCACACAATAGTTGAACTGAAAAATATTGTTTAACAATATCTGTTGATCAACATCTCTTTTCTTCACAAGTATGTATGTATGATTGTATTAAACTACACTGGCTCTTAGGATACAAAGTGAATTTGACAAATTTAGAAGACTGCTAATTTACATGATAACCCATTCCAGATATACATGATTGACTTTTATTTCAGGCCTGTACCTTGTTAATCAATCAGTGAATTTGCTCCTCCAATGGCAAAACTACAAATATTACAAGGTTTTAAGGAGAATATAATCCAGTGTGTACCTAATAAGATATGCAGCACTATCCAATGCCTCAAAAGAACTTGAAAAAGAAAAAAAAAAGGAGAGAGCACTTTGTTGGATCAGTTTGAAAAATCAAGAAAGGGAAAAGATGAAGCATCTTTCATCAATTCCTCCAAGTCCCATTCTCCCACTGTTTCAAATAAATTCTCCACCTGATCAACTCTATTTTCACCTCTCTTAATATTATTGCAGTTGTAATTAACAATATTGTTAATGTCATCAAAGTAACTATTAATATTATTAGTAATAATAGTATCTTTATTATCTCCATTATTGCATGCACTCTCCATTTTTAGGTTATGGTCAGAAATATTGCTAACACTCTCTAGAGGAGGAACATAAATCTCTCCTTCACCACCAAATACTCCATTTTCCAAATAAAAACCTTTGCTGTCAAATCCACTATGTAAAAAGCATGGTCCTGTAGTACTATTGAAGAATCCACCACCACCACCACCACCACCACCACTAGAAGGTGGCAAATTTATGGTATTAAGAACTGTAGCTTGCATTGATATTGGTTGTGATGGTGATGAACTGAACATAGGCATAAAATGTTGATCTTGTGTTGTAGAAGTAATTAAACCTCCAATGTTACGGTCTTTGTTAAGCTCATATGAAGATTCACTTGCGTTTGGTGAAGTTGTTGATGACATGTTCTTGAGTCTTTTCTTTACTGTTGAATTCCAAAAGTTCTTAATTTCATTGTCAGTTCTTCCAGGTAAGCGAGCTGCTATTTGAGACCATCTTTGAAATTGAAAAAAAAAAACAATTGAATGATGTTTAATACATGGTACTAAATTAAATTGATAAATAGTTGAGTGCATGCTTTGCATGGAAGCTAAAATAAAATAAAAAATAAAAGGTTAATGGAGTGTCTTTAACTCGAAGTCCAGATAAAGATGAATGACAGGCTCTATAGTCTATCGTGTTGTTTTCAGATGTTCTTTTGTCTTCTACAAGGAGCCGTCTAAACATGAATATAATATATTAATAATATTATATTTGGTACATGTTATGCATGTATTTTTTAACTTTGAAAATTTTGTGTTTAGACTAATTGAGGAGAACTAGATTTTGACATCCAAAGACTTGTAACAGTTCCTTTTAGAAAATTGTCTGTAAATGCAAGGTATGTAGAAAAAGTACTATTGTATAGTTGCTTCTTCCAAAAATATCATAGGATTTGGACTTCTATCATAATTCTATATGTTTTATAGGCATGCTTTTTCCGTGGAAAAGTTGGAATTTACTTTCTACGGTAAAATAAAATATCTCAATCATTAACAAGAAAATTGATGGTTGATTTTTTTTTTTTTAAAAACAAAATTATACTAATATTGTGTATTAAAGTTACCTCAAAACCATTTACATATCTTCGTCAACTCATATAAAATTTAATAGGACAAAACTAATATATATCCTCATGCGATTCATACAAACCTGTTATCAGGACACGCACCACAAAACCAAAAGCTACTAGATACATTTTTCATTTTTTAAATATTGTAACATATGTAATGGTTAATTAATAATTAATTTTCTAATTTACAGTTGAAATCTCTCTCACTTTACACCTAAAGTGAATCGCTTATTTTAGATGAGTCAATGGGAAAATGATGGATGAAACTGAATATGAGAATTTTTCACAAATTATTCACTCATTTCATCAAGACCTCACCCTAACCTACACCTAATGGCTAATATAATGAATATTATAGACAAATATTAAGGTATTAAAACTACTCATTCATTTTTCCTTTCAAAACACTAATCATGCATCTATATATGTTCTTTTTCACTTTTAGGAGCTAGTGGGTGATAGAGATGGATACATCAATTACGAGGTACAGGAGATCATATCTATGTACATGCATGTATAGGTAGAAGGTATATATGTACCTGTTACCAAGAAGGGAATGCAAATGGATGATGAATTCCTCTTCTTGTGGTGAAAAAGCACCACGTTTAAGATCAGGGCGCAAATAATTGATCCAACGAAGGCGACAACTTTTGCCACACCTTTGCAACCCAGCATTTCTAGCAACATCACTCCAACAACCTTGTCCACTGTTTACCATGTAGTTCATGAGCTTGTCATCTTCTTCTGGTGACCACAACCCCTTTCTTAGCTTGATGGTGGAGTTGTTGTTTTTTCCAGATGCATCTGGCTTCCTCATTCTACAAATATATTTCCCTCTCTATCAGATCAGATCTTCCCCCAACTAGTCTGATGTAGATATAAGAGAAGGATATTTATATATATAGAGAGATATATAAATTAGTACTTGAAATATGAAAGAAGCTTCATAGGGTGGGAATGATGATTATAATGATGATGGTGATGGTTGTGGGGTTTGCTTACAAATTAGGGAAGAGTTTGAGAGAGAGAGAGAGAGAGAGAGAGAGAGAGAGAGAGGTTGGTTGATGAGTCTAGTAGAAAACGGTTTGGAGAGGGACATGAGAGGATTGAGAAATTAAGATGTGTGTGTGTGTGTCTTCTTGTCTTTGACTCCATGGCCTTGTTGTCTTTTTATTTTCTAGTTTTTTTCCTTCACTCACAAGGTAATGATCATACATGAATCACAGAGTGACAGATAAAAAACATGTATATATTTATATATTTGTACACACATACGCGTTTGTTTTATAACCAAGCTAGCCAAGTTATTTGCTTCCACTTCACATAAACTCTATCTCCCTCTCTACCCCCACACGTGTAGTTGAAGATATTGAGCTTAAGATAATAATAATAAAGTTAAGACGGCAGACACAGGATCATAATGTGTATGTATATGTTGTTTTGTTAATATCTTACTAGATCCACATGTTTAAGCTTCATTGCACAAAGAAGTAAAATATACTCAAAATATGTATCTGAACATACATACTATATATGTATACGCCTCCTTTTTATCACATCTAAGGTGACTGCTGTGTTAGTTGACTATTAGTCAATTCCGTGTACATACATTATTCTGTTACTTTCACTAACAAACAAGAATTAAAAAGGTTTATCAATTATTCATTTGTATTGTTTATATATATATATATATATATATATATATATATATATATAGACACACATTTTATTTTGTTCCTACATCTTTGGATATATGAAGGTGTAAGGCCCAAGGGTAGGGAAGACTCAGTATGGCTGAGAAACATATATGCAGCAGATGTAATTTTTCAGGGAATGCTGACATTAATAAAAAGTAAACAAAAGAGTTTAATAAATTGTGATTGAAGAAAGTGATTCACTTTAACCTTGTTTGGTTTTCATCATGCATATTCTTTTCAAAACAAAGGTGAATCATTCTATAAAAAAGAAGAAAGAAATGGCGCAACAGATCTTGACTTTTCAGGCTATATCTTTTTAAAGCAAGGACAACTTCCTTATAGAGCTAAAGCATCGCAACCTGCAACAAGTTGAATTGAAGAACCCAAATTCAACTCAGTTTATGAATTAGGTTAATTAATACATCCCGCTGACGTACTAATGATAAAGTCTTGCATTAATTGGGGTCAGCTTAATTGTTTTCCTTATTCTAAAACCTACATAAATTAACCTGCTATATATAAAAAGAACTTTGTGTGGTAGTTAAAGTGGGGGATGGATGTAGAACCTAAACACGTACTTGTCTAAAGCGCATTAGATCATCATAGATTTGAAGAACAATGAAAAGACTCTCCACTGCTGTGCAACTGGTTTATGCACTAACTAGGATCAACGTGTATATCAAAATTAAACTGCAAATCTTTGTAATAAGTAATAAAGTAAATTAAGAGCAATACTTACACTAACATAGGTACCAGTTGTACTGGTATATAAAAACAAACACTTTTCTTATAACAAAAAAATAATAAAATTGCATTTGTAATAATACAAATTGTTAGATATATTTCCAAAATATATATATATATACAGATAATTCTATTCTGATATCACGAAAGTGAAATTGGTCTGATGGTTGGGTGTTTGGTGATTCGGGTGCTGGTTCGTGTGTTCGATTCTCCTGAGCGCCAGTTTTTGGTTTTGCTGGATTTAATTAAAATAAAATAACGATTAAACATGAAACGAAAAGGTGCAAGTGGGATTCGAATATGAGACCAAAGGACGAAGAGTCACCAACGTTAACCACTAGACCAATGCAACTGTTTTGTCTTGATCTTGTTGTTAACGGTATATAACCGTTTATAAGCAGAATTTGTTTGAAGAAAGGTGCAAGTGGGATTCGAATATGAGACCAAAGGACGAAGAGTCACCAACGTTAACCACTAGACCAATGCAACTGTTTTGTCTTGATCTTGTTGTTAACGGTATATAACCGTTTACAAGCAGAATTTGTTTGAAGAGTTGTGCCTCTTCATTAAGTGCCTTAATTATCTATAAATAGGGCACTTAAAGGACAGAAAAGTTAATAAATTTGGTTCTGATTCTAGGCCAAATATCTACCATTTACATTACTCTAAATCATCTTATATTTCTCTAATGCATGAGTGAGATATAAGAAACATAATTTTGTAAACTATTATCAAGAGATAGACTTGTTGTGATAGTGCAAATTACATCAAGGTATTCAAAGTATCTTGAAGGGAAATCGCTGTTCATCCATATTGCATCTAATATTCTTAAATTGGTGGGGGCGATTTGAACCTAAAGGTTAGTGTGTACACAATACACACGCTTTGAATTTCTTCAAGTGCAATCTTCATCAACAACTTCTTCTTTGTCAAAGTGGTGCAGTATCTTCCCAACAACAATTTCTCCAACAATCTTTAGGTTCAAATATCGTGTAACAATGACTGCATCACTCAAAGAGATGACTTCTGATTTTGTGAAATTGGAGAAGTTTGATGGTGGTAACTTCATTCGTTGGCAAAAGAAAATGCAATTTCTCCTAACAACATTGAAGGTTTCATATGTGTTGAATACTCCAAAACCAATGGAAAGGGACAACGAGACTATTGCGGAGATTAGAGAACGACAAAAATGGGAGAATGATGACTACATATGCATGGGACATATATATTCTCAACGGAATGTCAGATTCTTTGTTCGATATCTATCAAGGTGAAAATTCTGCTAAGGGTCTTTGGGACAAACTTGAAACAAGGTACATGCAAGAAGATGCAACAAGTAAGAAATTTCTTGTTACTCATTTTAACAATTACAATATGGTTGATAATAGGCCAATTATGGAACAAATGCATGAAATAGAAAGGATTCTTAATAATTATAAACAACATAAAATGCATATGGATGAAACCATCATTGTCTCATCAATCATTGATAAACTCCCCTCTTCATGGAAAGACTTCAAAAGAAGTTTGAAGCATAAAAAGGAGGACATTTCTCTTGATCAATTGGGTAATCATCTTAGGTTGGAAGAGGAGTATCGAAAACAAGAAGATACTAAGGACCAAAATACTAATGAAAATGTATATGTTTTGGAGGGTGGAAAGAAAAGGAAGTCCAATGAAAAAATGGATCAAGATGATGAGGAAGGTCATGATAACAACAATGGAACTGGTCACAACAAAAGAAAGAAAGGAAATTGTTTCCATTGTGGAAAACCGGGGCATTACAAGAGTGAATGTAGGTTCTTGAAGAAGATGAACAAAGAGAAGAATTCTAGTGCACAAAAGGATGAACTGGTTGCATAGAAGTTACTTCTAGAATGTGCTCACTCTTAGAAATGTGTATCATCATGTACATAATGATGGGAAGATTGTAATTTATTAAGTGTGTTTATTTGTAATAATTTATGTTTTTGTAGTTGATGTATTTAGTGTGTGTTGAATAATGTATCTTATAAATATGAAAATGTGATTTATATACGTGTGTCATTTATATTAAATGGTAATGAAATTGTGTGTCTATTTGATTTGTGAACGATCATCATAAGAAGTTGAATTTTAATTTGCCTTCATTAATTTAAATTAAATAAAATAAAACTTGGTGATATTTATATTCTATTTGAAAATTGTAAACAAACTGTTCAAATGAAGTTCAAGTTAATGTTTATATAAATTAATGTCATTATTGCTATAATATGTGTTATATAACATGTAAGTCCTTTGACACTTTTAACTTTATATGCCAATTAAGATGTCAAGTCTTATTACCTTAAATTGGAAATAACTTTAAAGTTGTGGATTAAATTTTGTTATGTGTTAATTATTAACATATTTGCTCTACCTATAAAAGAATTGTTGTTTATGACAATTAGTGATCATGTTGGTTATTAATTATGAAAATTTATGTGATCATGCTATAATTGATGTTGCTGTTTATGTTTAATGCATTGAATCTATTATATGTTGGATATATTGACTTAGAAATATGACTATAAATTGAAATGTTTATGAAATGTGTTAATGGCAAACGTATAATGACATAGAATTTTGTGTACATGACACAAAGTAATTAAATGACCTTAGTGTCATGGTTTTGGGATAGATGGTCAATTCTATCATGAATATATAAAGGCATAGCTATGTGATGAATATTCAGAATTTATTGAAAAGTTGAAATTGCAATTCTTTGACGAAAGAATTGACAAGGATTTGATGTTGAAGACATCATTGGGGATGTGGTACAAGCCCATATCTAATTGATCACCAATAGTGGAAACCCAACTCACACTTGAGAAACATCAAGTCTTGAGTTCAATGGTGAAAGTACACTATAAGAGTGATTGAAGTACTTGATAATAGATACATCCCAAGGTTTATAAGTACTTGGACCATAAGTATAAAATTGGAAGGTTGAGATTTTACTCTTAATAGACCTATAGCATATATGTGCTGAAGTGCTTATTATGGGAGTGCTTCCGATAGAGTCTACCTATATGAGAGTGAAGTGAGGCCGCTCCTTGGAGACTAAGGGCTTGACTCTTAAAGCTCTCATGAAAAGGATACATGACACAAGGCCTAAACAAAAGTGCCATCTTATAATTCTCTTGATAGTACTGAGATTTCATTTGTGGGTTATGCACACTTGTTCTATTGAATAGTTGGTTCAAAGCTTGTCTACCAATGTCTATTTGGGATAAGTGGAAAACTTAATTCACTAAGTAATGGTTCAAATCGTAAGATACCATTATCTGAAACCATGATATTTCCAGAATTATGGGATTTTAGTTATATTTTGTAAATGGTGGGCGATTGTTAGATATATTTCCAAAATATATATATACAGATAATTCTGTTCTGATATCACGAAAGTGAAATTGGTCTGATGATTGGGTGTTTGGTGATTCGGGTGCTAGTTCGTGTGTTCGATTCTCCTGAGCGCCAGTTTTTGGTTTTGCTGGATTTAATTAAAATAAAATAACGGTGGGATTCAAATATGAGACAGTCACCAACGTTAACCACTAGACCAACGCAACTATTGTGTCTTGATCTTGCTGTTAACGGCATATAACCGTTTACAAGCAGAATTTGTTTGAAGAGATGTGCCTCTTCATTAAGTGCCTTAATTATCTATAAATAGGGCACTTAAAGGACAGAAAAGTTAACGAATTTGGTTCTGATTCTAGGCCAAATATCTACCATTTACATTACTCTAAATCATCTTATATTTCTCTAATGCATGAGTGAGATATAAGAAACATAATTTTGTAAACTATTATCAAGAGATAGGCTTGTTGTGATAGTGCAAATTACATCAAGGTATTCAAAGTATCCTGAAGGGAAATCGCTGTTCATCCCTATTGCATCCAATATTCTAAAATTGGTGAGGGCGATTTGAACCTAAAGGTTAGTGTGTACACAATACACATGCTTTGAATTTCTTCAAGTGCAATCTTCATCAACAACTTCTTCTTTGTCAAAGTGGTGCAGTATCTTCCCAACAACAATTTCTCCAACACAAATGTCGGGTAGTTACAGTTTTCCTACTTTTTTTCTTGAAGAACAATACTACGGTGTATGTAGGTTTTTTCTAAAGTAAACTCACTTCTGCACGAGTAAAAGGAGACTCAATTTGAATGGCCGCTCTATCTGTAGTTATTTTTTATGATTGTTGTGTTTTATAACCACGTTCTAAGTTCCACAAACTCAGAAAAGTTGTCAAAAAGTTGCAAAGTAGTACAAGGAAAAGTTAAAAGAAACCAATCAATTTAATAAATCAGCAACCTCTAGAGGGACCAACTGTGCTAGAGAAGAGGGTGAATGAATGATATATTCTGTCCTCATTAAAATCATCATGTGTTTGTGGAACTACATAGGTAGGAAAAAATACTACCATTAGTCCACCTCAGTATAACACATGATATTGCTTTGACTTCAAATAATATAATGATTAATCACAAATTTAGTAGATGCTTGTAGGCACTAGTGAAAGGAATTCGTGTCCACAAATCCTAAAATCTTGAGATAAATACACATCATAAGAATTGACCAATGCTTGAAGTTGCTTCAAAATGCATCTTTAATCAATAAAATAAAAAGGGTAGAAAAGTATAATGAAAGTAGAGATAAGGGCCTGGAAAACCAGAAAGGATATACAGGAACTTATATATACGTACATTTTTGGATATTACTATAGTTAGATTTCTAAAATTAGTCATAAAACTTCCAAACTTTAAAGGCTGATCATAGCTTTTGTATGCTTTCTATGTACTGCATGTTCTATTGGAAGAGTTTAGGCTAATACTTATGTGTGTTGATTACCTCATAAATAAGCAAGCATGACTTTAGTTAGATAAGAGGGGTCCTACCAACAACAACTTTAGCAATAAATTAAGAAAGTGCAACCACCAGAATAACGAACTCTCTAAAGGAAGTGGGCATATGAGAGTGTGATTTACAATACTAAACAATTGTTTAATGTTGGTTACTAAATGGGTAGAAAGGTAATTTACCTAAAAATTAACAAAAATCACACTCTTATTGTTTTTAAAAAAATACAACACCTTTATTTTTTTAGTATTGTAAACCAACACCTTTTTTTAGTATTGTAAACCAACAAACTGTAAAGCCACTAACCACCACTAACCACAATTATATATATCTGTGGTTAGTGGCCACTAACCACAATTATGCATGTCTGTGATTAGTGGCCACTAACCATTGGGGTACTAACATTGGTTAGGATTATAATTTGCTCTTAATCATGATGTGCATAATTTATTTAAGCTACTAATGAAGAAATTGAATTTCTAATGTACTATTCTAATGAAGACATTGAGATTTATGGTATTAACCACTGTTGTACTATTCTGTGGTTAGTGGCCACTAACCGCCACTAACCACCACTATGCATATCTGTGGTTAGTGGCCACTAACCATTCGGGTACTAATTTGTGGTTATTGCCACTTACCACAAAAGTACATAACATTGGTTAAGATTATAATATTTATATTATATATAAATATATATGTGGTGTTGTAGGCGGTGGCCGTCGGCGGAGCTCCGGCGACCGGCCGACGGCGGAGCTCCGGCGGCCGACGGTGGTTTCGGCGGCAGTGCTCCGGCGGGCGGCGGCGGTCACGGTGGCTCTCCGACGACCGGCCAGCGGTATTTATTTTAATATATATATATATATATATATATATATATATATTATATCCATCAACACCCTTATTGTTTTTTAAAAAATACAACACCTTTATTTTTAAAATGACAACAACACCCTTATTCATTATCAACCATTAGATTAAATTGGATTAACAAAAAAGGAATCTAATGGCTAAAATCAATTTAGTAAGAAAAACTAAGGAAAAGGCTTAGTATTGTAAACTAGTGCCGCATATGATATAGGGAACGTTTTATAGAAGAGCTACAAATTAAAATCTACATGGAAATATGTGATGGCAAAGTATAATGAAGGAATACACAAATCAAAGTGTATTTGTCTCACATAGACTTGAATAATGAATGAATACACAAAGACTTAGAATAATATGAGTATTTTACGCACACATAGTGGTTTGAGGCTCCCTTAAGTATCAATAATGCAACCTAAAAGTGTCTGGATGAATTGTACGGGTCTCTTCCAGTTTAATTATGATCTTGGGTTCGAAATCTTAGAATGCATGCTAAAAGTACAGAAACATTTAGCATCGGTTGTATAGAATAACCGATGCTAAAAGTACTAGTAAGAGACATTTAGCATCGGTTGTATAGTATAACCGATGCTAAAAGTACTAGTAAGAGACATTTAGCATCGGTTAAATAACCGATGCTAAATGACCCACATTTAGCATCAGTGGATTTAGCATCGTTCGATAACCGATCCTAAATGTCCAAAACAATTGACGCTAAATGTCTTTTCTGCACTAGTGGCAGCAACGTTAAAACTCTCGAGGGAGAGCTTATCACCAATTGTAGTTCTACCCAACTCGAGAGATTAGTCTCTGCAGTTACAAGTAGAAGATATCTGGTTTAAAAAAAAATGATGAATGATGCGAACCTTGGGGAAAGGCAATAAATATAATTTGAGATGTCAAATGCCTTTGTGCTTTCCGCCCCAAATGAGCAAGTGATTCAACAATACACAAATTAAGGCCCATTCTTCTTAGATAAGAGTATTTTTTATGCCCATTCTTATTGGCGGAGAGAGTGAAGGGGGAAGAGGAGTGCGAGTGCGAGTGCGAGTGCGAGAGAGATGCGAGTATTTTTGAGATTTTTAAAAATTAGGGGATGTGGGAAATTAAGTAGTGTGGCGGAGTGGGAAAAAAGTCCCAAATATTAATAAAAAGTCCATTTATTTTTTTGATAATTGAAAACATTTTATTGATAGGACCTAGTATAAGCAACACGTTGGTTTTGAAGAGATGGTCGAAACCAACATAAGCCAGTACAAACAAGTAACACCCACGATTGCTACAAAACATCCAAAATTTGAAAGAAAGAAAAAAACAACACTTGTGACAAGAAACATAACGACCCTAATCAAAAAAACCCTAGCAAAACAACAATGCTAGCACCAAAAAGATCACAAAAATACCACCGCAGAAAACCAATACTCAAACACCAAAGAAAAAACAACAAAAGGAACGCCAAGACCACGTTCCAAGAGTCCAAAGCCCTTGATATGCAAAGATCACACCCTACTCCCTACACTACACCGGAGCGTCTCACCAACCCTCAAACCTGATACAACACGCTAAGCAGCAAAGCTTAACCAACACCTATGGGCAGTTTCTCCTTTCACTGTAACAACCACCAATGAGCAGTTTGTCGCCCCCTTAGTAACAACACTAATGAACCGCCAAAGAGCAATTCTTTTAAAGCTCAACTACACAAGAGGTATGTTCTACGAGCCAAAAAATTAGCTAGAGAAAACAAACAGGGTGTTTCAGAAAGGGCTGATAGTGTATGACAACAAGCATGTTTCACATAGATAAAACTAGAATAAGTTTTTATGTGTACACATAAAAACTTTTGTAAGTTTTCTTGCTCAATTATTTTATTCAATGCAAAAATTAGGAAATATTTCATCAATTATATTCACCCTAAAATTAATTTTTTTTGTTGAAGCAACCCTAAAATTAATTTTAACTACTATAATTTTATCTCCCAAATACAAATAAGAATATTTTCATGCTACTCACCAAACACCCCTTAACCCTGCGAAATGACCAAAGGGTCATTAATGAAACACGTGTTTTTGAACTATTCGGTTACGATGGGTAACCGCACGTGTATTTTTTATCAGACACGCCCCCTTTTGAATTTTTGTAACATACGGTTGACCACTACCGAATAGTTTCGGGTAAAGGCAACCGAATATATTCGGTTGTTGTCAACCGAATGGCACTGAATGAATTAAAAAAATTTCAACGGCTCTGATTCCACCGACACTTTAGATCAACGGCGTACAGGCAGTCAAAGGTGTCAGAAAAAGGAGTGGATGAAATTTACTCCGAAAATTGTGCCCCAACGGATAGAAATTAAACGGCCCAGATTTGTGATCCAAAATTTTGATCAACGGCTCATATTTCCCCACACCACTTCTCTTCTCTTCTCTTCTTCACCAACACCACTTCTCAGCTTATTCTTCTCCACCACCCGCTGTAATGGAAGATCTTATGCAATGGCAGTTGTGCCCAACGCAGAGATCTGAAGACAAGTACCTAACTGCCCTTCATCGCCTTGGAACGATCGAGGAGAGAGCTGATGGTGTTTTTTTAAGTCTCGCGACAACTACTTCTGTAGGTTGGACAAAAATATAACATTCAGCCAGTTGAAGAAAAAGGCGGAGAGGAATGTTCGCCAAGAGGGAGAGTGGCGCAAAGACATATTTTGTATACATTACCGCAAGTGCGTATGTCTACAAGACGGACTCTCCGCTATGAAGCTATGGATATCCGGAGCGACGACGATGTTCGCGCAATGATGGAACATCATCGTAACACCCCATTGGGACGTCAGCTCATTGAGCTGTTTGTCGAAACGATGCGGACTCTGGAAGAGGTTATCCATATTATGGAGTCCACCATCCCCAAAAATAAGTAGTTTCGTTTAATTTTCTTATGTTGTTTTTATCGTTTTCATGTATTTCGAGTTCATTGAGTTGTTTTCGTTTTGTTTGTTGTTGCAATTTGTTATTTTAAATCAATGTATCATGTTTCAATTTCTTGTCCGAATTTATGAAGCGACAATAGTATTCAACTGAGTGTGCTATTTTCATAAAGAAGTAATTAACGGCGTAGAAAGTAGATTTAAAACATACAAATCCAACAATAAAGAAGTGTTTAGAAGATTTAAAACAAAAGTAGAAATCCTAGTTATTACAACTCTATTGGGTTATTAGGGTTATCACTACAAGAATTACTTGCATTATTGGCTAACCATTTCTGGCGGAATCAGTCCACCAATAAGTTTACTGGCTGAATTTCGCGCTTTCTGGCTGATTTAGCCTGCTAGTACATTTCTGGCGGATCCTATAACGTTTCTGGCCGATTTATCCGCCACTAATGCTCGTTTCTGGCGGATTGGAATTCGGCCAGTAAAGCCACCAAATCCGCCAGTAATGGTCCTTTGTGGGGGATTTAAATTATTCCCTCGTAAAACGAATTTGACCAATTTGATTCCGCCAGTAATGTTCCTTTCTGGCGGATTGGAATTCAGCCAGTAAAGCCACCAAATCCGCCAGTAATGGTCCTTTGTGGGGGATTTAATAAATTATTCCCTCGTGGACAGAGAATGGAACCTTTCATACGCTGGCTCACTAACTCACACTCTCATATTTCTTCTTTTTCTCTTCCATTGCTTGCTTTGCTCATCATAGCTATTCATCAGCAACAAAACAAAGGTAACTAACTCTTTCAAGTTTCATTTTTTACTTCTTCATCTTCATAAAAATTTCATCTTTAAGATCTTCCACTAATCATCTTTCAATTTTTGATTTCAATTCACAGATGGGTCTTTCTCCTCTTCATCAAGTTCGTATTTTTACCTCATAATCTCATCTGGGTCTTCCTCTAAATCAAGCAATTGGGTTCGTTCATTGGTTGGTTTCTGAATTCTGATCCGTTAACTAACTAACTCTCTCTCTCTTCAATAGAAGAAGATCAAGAACAAGAACACATTAAACACGTGTGTAAATTCTGTAACAAGAGTTTCCCTTGTGGTAGATCTTTAGGTGGTCATATGAGGTCTCATGTTACAAATTTCTCAGCTGAAAGTGAAAAAATGAAGAAGCTTTCATCTCTCAAGTACAATGAAGAAACAACAGGTTCTGAAGAAACAACAGGTTCTGAAGGTGGTGGTTATGGTTTAAGAGAGAATCCAAAGAAGACATGGAGATTAACTAATTCAAGTGAAGAAAAAGAAACTGGTTTAGTTGCTGTTTTAGACAAATTGTGTAAAGAATGTGGTAGAGGTTTTTAAAACAGATTTTTAATGTGTAAAAAAACGCATCACTTTGCTTCCTTTGTGTGGAATAATTTTTTTTTTAAAAAATGCATTTTAAAAATACTATTTTTTAAAAAATAAAATATATTACCGGCGGAATTGTGTTGTTTACTGGCGGATTTTCAGCCAGTAATTACTGGCGGATAATCTGCCAGTAAATCCGCCAGTAATTACTGGCTGAAAATCAGCCAGTAACCGTTACCTGCGACCGTTTTTCTGGCGGATTAAATCTGCCAGTAATGTCCTATTTCTGGCGGATTTTGACCATTACTGAGGGATAAGGTCAGCCAGTAATACACGAAATTCTTGTAGTGTATCCCCATCAACAGGGTTCTGCTCAATAGAGTGCTGGACATCCTCATTGTTAGGGCGCACAATTTGAATTGGTGCTGGTTGGCGGCGTATTAGTCTTGGGCGAAGCCGTTCAGTTGACATTGGGCAATGAATGGTAAAAACACCCCTTGAACTTAAATAGGTCAGCTGGGCTTCTCTACATTGAGGGACCCCATCCAAACCATCAACTCCAATAACCTCCATAATACGATCAATATCTGTCTCTAGATATGGAGTACCACGTGCATCCACAACAACAGAGGCACAATATTGTGTCCCAGGGCCCGTCTCTACCCAAAATTGATTAGGAAAACGTTGATGATAGTCTCTGTAAAAGCCTTTTGGAATCTTAAGACGTCTCTGTGCAATAATGCCATAAGAGACAAATCAAATAAATACCAAAGGCAAACAATATGCAATGGTAGAAGAAACAAATAGAAATCATAAAAAGAACATAAAAAAGAGCACTTTGAAAACGTAGATTATTACCGTTTGGAGGGATATGACTGTTGAAAATGTCTTTGGAGCCAAATTCCTTGAATCCATGATGGTATGTCCAAAACTTGATAAAAAAAAGATTTGTCAATTGATAAGTCTAAAATTACAAAATTTAAAAAATAAGAGTGATTCGGTTAACCTCAACCGTATGTGTTAAAATCGTTTGAATTTTTATGCCATTCGGTTGATCCCAACCGAATCCATTTGGGATGGCTCAACCGAATGGTTTCGAATGTGGTTCGTTCTCAGGAGCGTTCGGTTACGCTCAACCGAAACTTACGAAATCATGGCAGTGTTAAAACGCGATGAATACAGCAAAACCAGTGAAATTTAAATAGATGATAGTGCGAAATCGTGTACCTGATGCGTATTACAACTTCAAATGCGTTATTGAGAGGATTTGGGAGAGGAGAAATCGAATGGGGAGAGGGGGGTTTAGGTTTTCGGATGGGTGTGTTGTGTGGGTGTGAGAGGGGGTGTGGGATGTTTGAGAGGGATAGGGGTAGTTTGGGTATTTAGGGGATTATGGGGTGTGTGGTGAGTAGGGAGAGGTGTGTAGAAAACCAAGGCCTTAATTTAAAGTGGGCAAAGGCCCAAGACAAAAGGCTCAATACAACTGGCCTAGAGAGGCTCATGTATAGTCACTCAGTCACATCGATAAATCATTCCACCTAAAAAAAGTCATACTTCTTAGAACCCTCTCCCTACTCACTAGACATCACCAAACCATACAAAAAGACAAAAATGTCACTAATGAAACGCGCGCGTCTCTGTTTTTTTCTGGGATTACGAAGGTTCGGAACTAAACTTACAGAAGTTTCGTCGGAAGTTTAGTTCCGAACCAAACAGACACCCCTTATTAATAAAAAAGGCTAGATACCACTTTTGGTCCTTTATCTTTACACGAAGTTTCACTTTCGTCCTTTATCTTTTTTTTGGTCCGTTTTGTTCCTTTATGTTTCATTTTTGTTTCACTTTCGTCCCTGTTGTCAGTTTAAACTGACGGACGCCACGCTGGCAGTTAACTGCTAACGCGGCGTCCATTTTCATTAATTGACGTGGCAAATCTAATATTATTTTATTAATATATGCAATACCACATCAGCATTAACATTAAATTGATAAAAACATAAATGAAAATATTACAAAACATAAAAGCATGAAAATAATTAAAACAATTAAAAGATTAAAGGGTTAAATATGTTTTTAGTCCCTACAAAATTTCACTATTTTGTTTTTAGTCCCTATAAAAAATTTCGTCAACTTTTAGTCCCTATAAAATTTCACAATTTTGTTTTAAGTCTCTATAAAATTTCACAATTTTGTTTTAAGTCCCTATAAAATGTAAACTCGTGTATACCTTTAGAATTTTTGAATGATATTTTGCATACACGTTAAAGATATTAAAAATATCTCCCTCACAAAAAATAAACTCAAAATTTGATTTCTAGGTTAGTATTTCCTTTAATTTGTTTATCGAATCTTTTGCACTTAAAAAATTTAGAATTAATTTATGCGTTGTTAAAAAATTCAAAGTTTTTCTAGAAGAGATGTTTATAATGTCCTCAACATGTATGCAAAACATCACTCAAAAATTCAATGGATATACACTAGTTGGCATTTATAGGGCTAAAAACGAAATTTTGAAAATTTATAGGGACTAAAAGTCGATGAAAAATTTTATAGGGACTAAAAACAAAATAGTGAAATTTTGTAGGGACTAAAAACATATTTAACCCAAGATTAAAATGAATTGAGGAGAAATTCTGGGTTTGAAACAATGCCATTTTAAAAACTCAGAAATTCTGGGTTTGAAACAACATGTTAACCTCATCTTCTTCTTTATGGAAAACTTCATCTTCTTTCTTTTTTCGTTTCTTTCTCATCTACTACTTTGATTTGGGTTTTAGGGTTGAATTTCGTTTTGATTTCAATTTGGGCTTTAGGGTTGGATTTTGTTTTGATTTCATCTGGAAACGTGTTGAATTTCGTTTTGAAATCGATTAGGGTTGGATTTCGTTTTGATTTCATCTGCAATCTGTTTCGTTTCGTTTCTTCTGATCTGGGTCTAGTTCGTTTCGTTTCGTTTCGTTTTGATTTTGATTTTGTTTCTTTGTTGTTCTTCAATCAACGATAGAAGAGGAAGAGGAAGAGTTAATGTTTTTATTTTTCCATTGTTCACCAACCGAGCTCCTCTTCTAGAAATTTTAGAACCTTAATCGCAAAAGGAGAACTCCAGATCTGTATTTTCACAGCCGATCTTCGTTGTATTTCCAGATCTTCGTTTAACTCCTCGATGAAACTCCAGATCTTCGTTGTAGTTCCAAATCTTCGTTTACCTCTTCGTTGTTTCCTCAAACGAAATCGAATCTAAACGAAAATCGTTCATGCCTTTTTCTAGATCAGAACGAAAATGGTTCTTTCATTTTTCCAGATCTGATTACGAAGTGAACAAAATCATTTCTGTTTTCATTTTAAGAAGGATTCTTTAAATATTGTCAAACCAAAGATCCTCAAACATTCTTTTATGAAGATGATGAATGATGACGATGATGAACAGATGAAATCACTTTTGTTTACGTTTTGTGTTTTATGAAGATGATGAATGATGATGATGATGATGATGATGATGATGAACGGATGAAATCACTTACGTTTTAATGATTTTGAATTATTTTTTTATTTCTGTTTTTTGTTTTTATATTTTAAAGAACTTAATTGCTGATTTGTAAAATGATTTAGGATTAAAAATATATTTATTTGCCACCTCAATTAATGAATGTCACGTCATTTAATGAATTTAAGACGCCACGTCAGCAGTTAACTGCCAGCGCGGCGTCCGTTAATAAAAACTAACGGTAGGGACCAAAATAAAACGAAAATGAAAGATGAGGGACCAAAATAGACCAAAAAAAAGATAAATGACCAAAGTAAAACTTAGAGTAAAGATAAAAGACAAAAAATGGTATTTAGCCAATAAAAAAACTGCGTTTAGCTTATATCTAAAAAAACTGCGTTTATATGTGTAGAAGGGTAACGAAAGCATCTAAATAACTGCGTTTATAATCTATCATCACATATTTTGAAGCAGAACACACACACTGGAGGAGTAACGAAAGATGTTGAAGGTGGCGGTTCAATTGAATTTACGACCACTATCTTCGCTCCCTCTAATTCGCTTCACACACCGAAAGCTCCACACATTGAACCCTAATCTTCAATTTCCCACCTCGAGGCTCTTTTGCTCCGCTGTTGCTCAAACCTCACCTTCTCTCAATGGCGAATTGGACTCCTACCTCCGCTGTTCCATGCCGCAGAAGCCGCACCGAGTTGCCGTTCTTGTCAGCGGAGGCGTCGATAGCAGTGTTGCTCTCCGGTTACTTCATGCTGCTGGCCATTCCTGCACCGCCTTCTACCTTAAGATATGGTTCCAAGTACGCTTCCCTTCCTTTCACCCACCAAACGCGAATTCAACAATTCCTTATACACATTTTCGTTTTCAATTTACAGTAATCGTTTTTAGTGGTTTTTTGTAGGAAGACTTTGAGAACTTCTGGTCGGAATGTCCCTGGGAAGAGGATTTAAAGTATGCCAAAGCTGTTTGCAATCAGGTCTCTTTCTTTTTTTTATTCAAATAACTTATAACATTTTAATTGCTTGTGATGCTTACCATTGTATTACTATTATTACCAATGTGAATTCAAATGGTGTTTGTATTTATTTGAAGGTTGAAGTACCATTAGAAATTGTTCATTTGACAGATGAATACTGGAAAAATGTGGTATGCTATACCTCCTACTACTTTATGTTCAATCTTAATTCATTTTCCCTTTAAACATGACTACTAGCATTGCCTGCTATTTAGGTACCTGATTATGTAACTAGACTTTGAAGTTAATAAATACATTATAGCTGCAAATGTCGGTATTAAAGGGCATAGACCACTATGGCTCTGTCTCCTATTTGACTTACTCACCTGTTTGTTAGGTTTCTTACATTATTGAAGAGTATCGGCGTGGCCGAACTCCAAACCCGGATGTTCTCTGCAATACAAGAATAAAGTTTGGTATGCATCTTGTCAAATGCACTGAATCCAATCTAATTATGCTGTAGTTTATTTCTTTTTTTTTTAAATTTTAATAATCAAGTACTATTTTTGTTAGGTGCATTTTTGGATGCAATTGGTGGAATGGGTTTTGACTATGTTGCCTCAGGCCATTATGCTAAGGTTATCCATCCATTTGCGGATCAGATGAATGAGCCTTCTGTTCTAGAACTATCACAAGACATGGTACCAATATGAGATACACTTCTGTGGTTACAAGATCTTGTTTTCATTTGTGGTTTATAGGTTATATTTCTTTACTTCCAGCTCTTTTTAAAGAATCTTCACAGATTAAACTATATTAAATTGTTTATAGTAATATTAAGTTCTGCATATGTATTTGCTTGCCTGTTGTGGAGAAAGTATTGTTGATCATTGTTAGTTTCTAATATTGTTTTAAATTTTAGGTAAAGGATCAAACATACTTCCTTTCACACCTATCACAATCCCAGCTGAAGCGACTTCTTTTTCCGCTAGGTTGTATTTCCAAGGTTTGTTGTGACCAGAACCAATTTCAATGCTGAAATTTCTTTTATTATCATCAGTGGTTAGTCATTTTATGATGTCTAGCATGAGAATGTGGGAGAATGCATTCGAAAAATGTTTGTTAAAATTTTTAGTTCTTTTGGTTGTTATGTGGGATTGAAAATTGGATGCTGCTTTGCAGTAACCATTTGTAAAGGCCAACAAATCATTTTGCTCTATATAAAGTTTTATTTTTATTGTCTTGTGACTGACATTTTCTTCCTTTAAAACTGCACTTGCTATCCAGTTTTTGTAAGGCTCGGGCAATATATTTTCAGAATACATTTATTAATCAAGTTCAGTGTCCTTAGTTACAGTTTGCGGTTTGAATCTGGGATGCTACTTTGAAGCAGTGTTATCAAATAGAGGCTATAGCATGACCGAATTTGAACAAACCGCTGTTGTCTGCGATCCACGATTTATCCATTAGTGCTGTCAAATAGTGACTATAACGCTAGAGCATATCGGAATTTAAACAAACCGCTTTTTTCCGTGATCTGCGGTTGACAAAACTGCTTTTAAGTAAACCATGCATGAAGGCCAAAAAGTTATCTTGTTCAATATGAGGAACTTATTATTTTGTAACGTGTTCATGCAGTGTAGCTTTTTTTATAGCACTACTACATGATGTTATGAAGAAATTTTCTCTCTAATTTCTGTCTCCTGCCACATCATCTGCAGGATGAAGTTCGTAGGCTTGCCACAAAATTTAATCTCCCAAATAAGGATAGAAAGGATTCCCAGGGAATATGTTTTTTGGGCAAGGTATTAGTGGTGAACAGCTCTTTTATTCCATATCTATTTTAATGTGTTGAGAAATATATGGTCCATTAAAAATACTCATGATTTCCTAACAGTTTTATAAGAGGCTGATAAAAATAACAATGATGCTTATGGAAATGTCCACTATAAACCAATATTCTATTCTCTAATTTTCTTTTTGAATGTTTGAAACTTTAATGCCATCATTTTGTTCACAGTTGTGTTATTGTTTTGAATCAAATCTTGAAGATGGTTTTCTTTTAAATTCTATCTTTGTGTACTTTTTGAGTCAGATAAAATTCAGTGAATTTGTTGCAAAACATATTGGGGAGAAAGAAGGTATCATACTGGAAGCTGAGACAGGAGATTTCCTTGGGAAACACTGGGGCTTCTGGTTTTATACTATTGGTCAGCGCCAGGGTTTACGGCTACCTGGAGGCCCATGGTTTGTTTCTCTCTATAGTCTATTTCTTTCTGGCATTCATCGTATTTATCTGATAAGCTTCCTATCACATTTTATTGATTCCAATTTATATCGAAGATGGACCGACATTATATATGGAAATATGAATCTATGTTTGAATCCTGTATTGTAATTTTTAACTCATGATCATTCACGTGGAAGGTTGCAATTTCTATTCTCTACCTGGGGTCGTTCTCATGTGATTTTTTTTTCATTGCATTCCTATACTCAACATATGGTGTGTTAAAAAAATCCCTTTTGTCACCTTATGCAGGTATGTTGTTGAGAAGGATGTTAAAAACAATGTAGTATTTGTGTCAAGAAATTACTTTTCCTTAGACAAAAGAAGGCGCATATTCCGTGTTGGCTCTTTCAAATGGCTTAGTCGACCCCCAAGCCAGACTAGTCAACTCCGATGCAAGGTTGATGTATACCTTAAATATCAATTTCTTTTCACTGTCAATACATACGCTTTCTATCTTTACAGTACTTGAAATTCTAGTATCTTTACCTTTTCAGGTGAGACATGGTCCTGGATTCTATGATTGTAGCTTGCAAATGGAAGATGAAGGAGATGAGTTAGGTAACTCTGCTGTTGTCCGCTTATCTGAAGATGATCAAGGCCTAGCAGCTGGGCAGTTCACAGCCTTCTATGAGGGGAGAACTTGTATTGGTTCTGGTGTGATTTTGGAGTCCTGGGATGATCAAAGTTTTCCAGTATGTGCAAAAGCTTTAGAAATTGCTAGAATGGAAGATAAATCAAAGATTGGGAAACCAGTTAAGATAAAAGTTAAAGCAGATAACCCCCAAGAAGTGTGTGATTCTATGGAGTTGTTAAGTAATGCCTCATAAGGGAGTAAGAAGTTCAAGAGGTGCTGCCACAGAACCAAACAGGCAAACTTGTAGGAATGCAGTTTCCATATTCCCTGTCAAGGATTCAGAAAATGGGCAGACAGGGACATACATATATATGTTCAAGGAAATCATAAGTTTTTTTTGGAGGGATGCTCCATTAGATTACAATGCAAAGAAGTTGGAGCTTCCATCATTCGAGCTTTTAAATTTAATATGTTATTCCTGGACATGGTTTAGAAGCTAGTACTTTACTATTCAGTTCTTACCAAAAGTATTATTAAATGATTAAATTATTAATTTGGATTCAATCAATTAAAAAGAAGTGTCATGGCACGGACGAAGTAAACCTGCATAGCATCATTTGGAAGCCTTGGAAAATTGTACTTCATACTGAGGTTGTCAAAAAGTGTGTAAAAAAGTGAAGCTTATGTAGAACAGACTCTGACTTTTTTGTGTACGAGTTTAGCTAATAATAAAGAAATTACGTTTAACACAACAATAACCCAACGTTCTAATTTCATAATAAAGTAGAGTTGCAAATTAAAATAATAAAGTGTATTGGCATATTAGTAGCAGATAAAATCATATTACATGAATAATTATATATAAACTAAAAAACTTGAGTTATTAAAGTGAAAACAATTCAAAAGGCAAGAGCTAATTTGATCAAACATTCATAATTTTTAGACACTTTATTTTGTAGCTGATTAAAAGAAAGCAAAATAATACTGAAAATATAAAAGTAACCTTCAATTTCAATATATAATGCAAGACATAGGTAATTCAACCCAAGTAATCAACAATATTAATCAATAATTTAGATATAAAGGTCAACTAAATGTAGAAGTATTGGCTCATAAACTAGGGGTGGCAATTTCTACCCGCAAGTGGGGATCCCCGCGGGGATTGCCCCGCTTGGGGCCCCGTGGGCGGGGAATTTTTCCCCGTGGGGACAGAGATGGGGGAGAAAATCCCCCCGCAGTCAACTCGGGGATGGGGACGGGGTCCGTATCCCCCGCCCCCGAATATATTACATAAATGTTCTTATTATAGATATATCTTATATTCTAAGTTATAGATTTTTTAGCCTTTTAATATGTGATTTTAAATAAAAACATTAATAAAATATTAAATTGTGTTAATTTTTATATTTTTAGTCTTATCTTTATACTTTTTAAATATTAAAATATCAAATTAAGACTAAATTTTATATTTTTTTTATATTCAATGTTAAACTTTTGTTTTTTAGTATTACTTTTGCGAACTTTAAATGAATTATTGGGGGATGGGGAGGAAAACTCCCCCGAAACGGGGAGTGGGGATGGATGGGGGACAATATTGGAGGCGGGGGCGGGGGCGGGAGAGCGGGAAAGTACTCCCCGGTCCCGCCCCGCCCCATTGCTATCCCTATCATAAACTCACTAGTAAATGCGAGAGATTACCAATTTTATCAGAGTCTATGCATTGTACTAATTTACCAAAAATCACTGCTCGTAAGATTTTAAGAATTAACTCAATCGTTTAACAAAGATGATTTCTACAATTGAATTGCTCCTGATTTTCAAGTTTTTATTAACAATAACTTGAGGAGGAGGATAAGTAACTATAATAGAAAAACCACTAACCATTCAAGTTTCCACTAATGGTAGCAGTATTCTTCAAATAGGGCTAGATGTAGGAGATGGGATCAATAGCATATGATCAAAACTTGAAGGAGAACTTGAGTCCATACAAGTGAGTCACTTGAAAAAACTACGATGTTTGCTTTAGATTCCACCCAGTCAAACTCCAGTTTAGAAATCTCAATAAGAAAAAGTAATAAACAAGATGACTCTATTCGGAGAATGATATAACTCAGAATTCAAGGACTGAGTAGGCCTCCTAAAGCAGTGAATAAAGAAAGGAATTGAGTCTGAAATTATTTCATTGATGCCTTAACATGAACTAGTACAAGGCTATATAAAGGAAATACATAATGTAACTGCTGTCAAAGCATAACAGAAGGCATAGGAATAGGAATGATTGCTATAATGGAGACTTATTGCTATAATGGAGATTTATTTGTAAACAATGTGATCTTTCAGTTTAGATGGAAGCTTCCTTGTGCGAATGGGCCTTGAACCAGCAGCAGTGTGATTGGGCCTTGATTCCGCAGCATTAGCAGCAACTTGGGTGCTTGTATTATCATCAATTTGTTGGTTTGTATCATCATTCCGCCCATCAAGACCAACCTTGTCCTCAAGGTTGTAAGCAACTTTGCAACTCTTGCCAATATTCCCAAGTCGTGTCTTCTGGAGGTAAGCCATGCCATTCGACCAAAACTTGTTGCTTCTTTTGGCCATTCTTAGTGACCATTCTAGAAGCAAGGACAACCAAAGGAGAAATGAGGGGGTGGTTCTCCACGGATGCAGTAGGTAGTGGAAACACAAGTGGTGGTATGGGTCCACGGTAAGGTTTCAAAATAGAACAATGGAAGACATTGTGTATCTTTGAGTATGAAGGGAGTTCTAGTTTGTAAGCAACCAGGCCGAGACGTTCCACAACGCGAAATGGACCATAGAAGCGTTTGTTCAATTTGTTGTATTTTTCTCCAGCTAGTGAATTTTGTTTGTACGGCTGAAGCTTAACATGAACAAATGAATCTATCTCAAAAACCACCTCTCTTCGTTTGCTGTCTGCCATAGCCTTCATGCACTTCTGTGCCTTCTCTAAGTTCCTTCACAAGTGCTAGAGTGTCTTCACGGTTGCTGAGCAGTTAATCACTTGCAGCTACGTTGGATGAGCCAGTTAAATAAGCAGGGATGCTAGGTGGTTCCTTTCCATAAACGACTTGAAAGGGAGTCATGCCAGCCGAGGAATGGAAAGAGGTATTGTAATGGTACTCCGCCCAAGGTAAAAAACGATGCCACAGGGAGGGGCGGTGGTGTACGAAAGCTCTCAAATACTGCTCAATTGTTCTGTTGGTGACTTCGGTTTGCCCATCCGTTTGTGGATGGTAAGTCGTGCTCATACAAAGCATAGTCCCACTGAATTTAAATAAGTCAGACCAGAATTTGCTAACAAAAATTGGGTCTCGGTCTGAAATAATGCTCTTAGGTAAGCCATAATGTTTGCAGACAATGTTGACAAATAATTTCGCTACTTTATATGCAGTAAAATTAGCAGGCAGGGCACCCAAGTGAATATACTTTGAGAAGTGATCCACCACTACAAATAACACAGTACCCACCTGAACACGGTAACCCAGTAACAAAATTCAAAGAAATGTCTTCCCAAATATTTGAAGGTATAGGCAGGGGCTAAAGCAATCCTCCTGGCTTCTTAGTTGAGTACTTAGTTTGTTGACAAACAGGACAATGTGCCACAAAATCTTTGATGTCTTGGCGCATGGATTCCCAAACGAAATTAGCAGACAGTCTTTTAAGTGTTTTGACAACACCAGCATGACCGCCAATGGGGGTTTCATGAAATTCTTTCATCAAAAGAATTTTGAAACGAGAATTATGTGGTAGCCATATCCTCCCTTTCTTCAATAATAATCCATTAGAAATAACATAATCTGGGAAGCTAGAGAGATCCGACGTTACCTTTTTGCAAAATTCTTGGTACACGGGATCCGTACTCATCTCATTGCGCAATTCCTCAATAAATAAGAACTGAGGTGTGGTGAGCATAGATAATTCGGCAGCAAGAGGTTCCCAGTAACGAGAAAGGGCATCCACAACTATATTTGTCTTTCCCGGTTTATACTGAATCTCATAATGGTACCCCAAAAGCTTGGAGAGGTAGAATTGTTGCTCCGGTGTCTGAATCACTTGAGTTAATAATTCCTTGAGACTCTTGTGATCTGTCTGTATTATAAAAAAATACCCCAACAAATATTGACGCCACCATTTTACAGCCGTGGTGATAGCGTGCAATTCTCTAATGTAAGTGGATGCCTTGGAGAGGCGAGGACAAAAAAGTTTGCTGAAATACGCAATGGGGTGATCCTCTTGCAACAATACGGCACCCATAGCGTGTCGTGAGGCATCCGTTTGTACCACAAATGGTGCTGAGAAATTAGGCAGTGACAACACTGGTGCAGATGCGAGGGTGTGCTTCATTGTTTCAAACGCTTGTTGAGCTGCAGGGGTCCATTCAAACGCATCTTTCTTTAAGAAGGATGTCAAGGGCTGGGCTAAACGAGCATAATCGCGCACAAAGCGACGGTAAAAACCTGACAAACCGAGGAATCCCCTCAATCCCTTAACGAATTTGGGGGCTGGCCAATCCATTACGCCCTGTATTTTCTCAGGATCTGGAGCAACTGTACTTGCTGACACAACATGACCCAAATAGGCAATTTGGGATTTACAGAAAGAGCACTTGGCAGGCTTTACATGAAAACGATGAGTATCAAGGATGGAAAAAAACTTGCGAGAGATGTTCATGGTGGGCTTCCATTGACGGGCTGAAGACCAGTATGTCATCAAAGAAAACGATTACCGTTTTACGCAACAAGGCTCTGAAGATATCATTCATGGTGGCCTGAAATGATGAAGGAGCGTTATAGAGTCCGAATGGCATGACACGATACTCGTAATGTCCATCATGGGTGCGAAACGCAGTCTTGGGAGTGTCTTCAGTAGCCACTTGAATTTGATGAAAACCCGAGGTGAGGTCAAGTTTGGAGAATACTCTTGCAAGCCCCAATTCATCCAACAATTCCTCAATTGTAGGTAGAGGGAAATGATCACGAAATGTAACTGCGTTGAGGGCCCTGTAATCCACGCACATGCGCCATGACCCATCTTTCTTTTTTAGCAACAAAACAGGAGAAGAAACGGGCTTGTGCTGGGTTGAATCCATCCTGAATTCAAAAGTTTGGAAATTTGAGACTCAATTTCCAATTTTTGAGAGTGTGGGTAACGATAGGGTCTAACGTTTACTGGCGACGTGTTGGGTAGGAGAGGGATTGTATGATCGGTGGTCCGTGGAGGAGGAAGAGTGGAGGGTGCACGAAATAAGTGGATGTGTTTACAGAGTAGAGCTTGAAATTGGGGAAGAAGGGATGGGTATTCTGGGATTAATTGGATGGGGTCAGTGTTTAGGCTTGGTGTTTCGTTTTGAGGGTTTGGGCCAAGCATGTGTAATGAAAAGTATTGGGCTTTTGAATCGGTGCGAGTGAGTTTATGGAGGAGGTGTATGCCAACGTGAGGTGTGGGAGTATCACCATGTAGTTCAACGCAGGTGTTGTTGTGGAAAAAGGTAAGGCTTAAAGTGGTGTAATTCATTAAAATAGGTCCTATCTGTTTTAGCCATTGGGCCCCTAAGACCACATCAGAGCCACGGAGGCCCAGTGTATACAAGTCCACAGAAAAAACCTAGTTTTGCCGCATTAGAGTAACTCCAGCACAAACGGAAGAACTGTAACACCCCGGAAATAATTTAATTAAAATAGTTGATTGAATTATTAAAATAATTTGGAGGCGGGATATAGATAAATTAAAAGGTTAATATTTTATATGCGTAGGAGGTGAAACGAGTAAAGGAGGTGGTGACGTAGAGAGCCCAGTGTTTACTGAGCCCTCAACTTAAACCCTGGGGGTTTAAGCCAAACCCTCATTCGCAGCAAGCAAAAGAAAAACGAAAGTGAGAGTGAGAGAGAGAGCACGCGGCGCAAAGAGGGAGAGAAGAGGAGGGTTTCGCGAAGAATTTCAAAAGGAGATCGTTCGTGTTGCTGTGGTTTTGTTCGTGTCTCGTTCGTCGTGTTCCGGAGCTTACATTATTCGAGGTAAGGGTGGGCTTAACCTTGATAATGGGTTGATGATAATTATGTGTGGGTAGTCTAGGGTTTTGTTGAATTGTTCGTGTTGTTGCATATCGTGTTTTCGTTGAGATTGGTGCTTTGATGATTGTTGCACGTTATTGTGATTTGTTTCGTTATTTGTTGTTGCGTGATTGTTGTATCACGATGATGGTGTTGTTATTGTTCGTGTTTTTGTTGTTGCTGTGCGTGGTTGATTGTTGTTGTCGCGTTGTCGAATTGTCGTTTTTGTTGTGGTGGTTGCGGTGTCGTTGCCGTTAGGGTTTGGTGTTTGGCAATTTAGCGATTCTGGACACAGGTTCGGTTTTTCTAAAACTGGCGCTGTTTGGTTGATCCAAAAATTATGAGGTTGATTGTTTTTGAAAATAGACTTAACGCCGGTCATTTTGGCACTGGTTTCGTCAAATTCGGAGTTGTATAGCTCGAGTTATAGGCGATACAAGTTAGGTTAAAATTCTGGAAACGATTTGGGTATAGATTCGGTATTTCGGTGACTGGGAACGTTGTATTGACCGAAAAATTATGTGGTTTATTTTTCTGGAAAATAGACTTAATGCTTGTTAATTTGGCACTGGTTTGGTTGCGTTTAGAGTTGTGTAGCTCGAGATATGAATTCCACAAGTTAGAGTAAGATTCTGGAAACAATCTGGACACAGGGTCAGTGTTTTGGTTACCACGTTTTCAAAAGAACTCCTTTTCGAACGAATCCAATTTCTTTGAAAACTAGACAAAATTTGCCCCAGTTTATGCACAAGTTTCATGCAATTTGATTGAGTTTTGGTCACTTTGGAATTGCTTGAATTTGAAGGACAGAAACTGTCCTCTTTTGCAACTAGCCTGTGTGCTTTTCGAAAACTGTACCTATTGGACACTCTCCTTCAAAAACTGAACTTAGGGATGATAACCAGACCCATAGGGCTTTCCAACAAGTATTTATTTGTTGAAATCCGATGTCGTTTGCTATTTTAATTAATTCGCTGAAGTAGGTGCGATGTGCCTAGGCGCTGTGCGCCAGTCTTGTGCGTGGTGTGCGTGCGTTATGTCCGCGTTGTGGAGCCGTCTGGTGTTAATATTACAGGTGCGGTGCTGGTATGCTCAGGAGAGTTTAGTGGTAGCTGTGATGCTACAACTTGGTGCTATTTTTGGTGAAATCATTGTTTTGATTCTGGTGATATAGTATTTATTTTAAATACTTGTTATGGTGAGTTGGTGCATAATCATGGTGTCGCATTGTCATATGCATGTTTTGGTGATATAGGCTCTGCCTCTGGTGTTTATTGGTGATATGCCCGTCGTGGCTCATTTTGGTGATCGGTACCGCATGCATATGCCCACTGGAGGGGTTGCATATCATCCCATTGTCTATGAATGTTATAATTTTGGTGGTTCACTGTCAAATGGATTTTTCCTTTGGTATCTGGTGCTGTGATATGGTGTAATTGTATTGTGTTGCTGTAGTTACCTGATGCTAGCATATTTTTATCATCTGCTTATTATCTCTGTTAGACTCACCCCTTCTGCTTGGAATGTTGCTCTCATGCGGCAACGCGGCAGGTGATCGCTAGTGCTCGTGGAGGAATTGCTAGGTTTTGCTTCCTCTCTCGTTTGGGTCTGTGTCAGCTCTGATATGTAGCACCGGGGAGTCGTTAGTTATCGTTTTGAACTATTATTTTAGTTATTGGAAATTGTTTTAATTAATTTTGGAGATGTCTTTAATTGTTAATTCTGGAGATGTTTAAACTGGTTAATATTTCCGCTGCTTGGTGATTTCTTTTTAAAATGGTGAAAAATGTAGCGCCCTTCGAGGTGACTCTGATAATTGTCTATTTAATTGTAATAGTAAAAGGGGGGTGTTACAAGAACATTGGAGCTCTTGACCACTTCCCACCATTACACGAAATGACTCAATTGGGTCATGGGCCAGGCCTAATTGAGTAGCCGTAGAGTCTTGAATAAAATTGTGGGTGCTTCCCCCATCTACTAGGACCCGAACCGGTTGAGAGCCAATGTAACCCATGATTTGGATGGTGTCTGAAGCGTGCGCACTAGAGAGAGCATGGAGGCTCAGTTGCACTACCTGTGACGATATTTCTGCGTTTGGATCCCCAGGGTCGAATTGATTTTCATCCACTTCCAGTTCACCTGCAATATTGGAAAAATCATCCTCATTGTTAGCGAGCAACAAAAATAGCCAAGCGCCGCACTTGTGTTGGCGTGACCACTTTTGGTCGTAATTGAAACAAACCCCCTTTTCTCTGCGTTCTTCTAACTCCGGGCCAGAGAGGTGTCGAAACCGTGGCTTGGCTGGTGGCGTGGGTAAGAGACCGGCGCTAGATTTGGTGGAAGAAACTGTCTCTGATACCCCCTTAGGGACAGTCTTGACTGACGGAGTCGGCGTCCACGGGAGATTGCGAGCGCGAGCGAGGTTCTGGATCTTGTCTTCTAGTAAACGGGCTAAACCGGCATCCTGATTGAGGGATGTTGGCCGTTGTGTGAGTACTTCTCTGCGTATTTCGAGTTTCAGGCCTGATATAAAACAACTAAGCAGATCGGCCGGTGAGAGACCCTCAAGGCAGTTTGCTAGGGCCTCAAATTCTGTAAGGTATGCTGCCACTGTTGATGTTTGAGTGAGTTTAAAGAGATTTCATCTAGGGTCATCATAAGCCGTTGGAGCGAAACGAGCTTCCAACGCCGTCAAGAATTGATTCCAAGAAACAATCTGATGGTTGCGATACATCCATTGGTACCAAGCCAAGGCAGGCCCATCAAGATAAAATGATGCAATCGTAATGCGATCTTCCTCCACCGTCTGATGATATGTGAAGAACTGTGAAATTTTAAAGATCCATCTGTGTGCGTCGGAACCGTCAAAGCGAGGAACATCAAGTTTGAGTCGTGGCCGGGACGACGCTTCTCCCCCTGAAGGTGAGCGAACGGAACCAATGGAAACAATGTGATCTTTCAGTTTACATTGGGCCGGGACGACGCTTCTCCCCCTGAAGGTGACGCTTCCCCCCTGATCACATTGTTTACATTGTCCTCTTTCAGTTTGAGTCGTGGTCGGGACAACGCTTCTCCCCCTGAAGGATGGCCTCAAAACGACCATCAATGTGGGTGGTGAGCGAATTGAGTTGCCTGGCGAGCTTCTCAACCCGATCTGGTGGTGGTGGTGGGCGCGTGTATTGCTCATTTGTGCAAGAGGGAGTACACACAATGAAAGCACCAATGATATAACTCAGAATTCAAGGACTGAGTAGGCCTCCTAAAGCAGTGAATAGAGAAAGGAATTGAGTCTGAAATTATTTCATTGATGCCTTAACATGAACTAGTACAAGGCTATATAAAGGAAATACATAATGTAACTGCTGTCAAAGCATAACAGAAGGCATAAAAATAGGAATGATTGCTATAATGGAGACTTATTGCTATAATGGAGATTTATTTGTAAACAATGTGATCTTTCAGTTTAGATGGAAGCTTCCTTGTGCGAATGGGCCTTGAACCAGCAGCAGTGTGATTGGGCCTTGATTCCGCAGCATTAGCAGCAACTTGAGTGCTTGTATTATCATCCATTTGTTGGTTTGTATCGGAGAAAATAAAATGGTTGTGGCTGCTAAAAGCAAACCAAGACGTGTTTAACAAGCCTAGTCATGATGGGAATGGATCCTCTCCAATTAATTTATTGTGCAATGGAATCCCAATTACATAGTAAGACAGAGAGAAAAGAAAATATTTCAATCTAATGAGGGGATTAGTCGCTGCATTCGACGGTGAATACCCTGATTTCGACAAAAAAAAGAAAATATTTAAAATATGAAAAGAGGAGATTCCGTGATTGAGATTTAGCACTTAAGAATAAAAACCTCTACCACTTTGGAGAGAATCCATCCCATCCCTGCCTGCTGCCACGGTAAAGTCTCAATTCTCAAGTAAGGGAATTACCACATGCTCCCCAATGTTGGGCTTAAATATATCTTACATTGCAAATGTTGGCATTATCCATTTATCTTCTACCAAAAAAAACTTTTAAAAAACATCTTGCAAAATATAACATTGTTCCCCCTGCAAAAATGTTGTCATTATCTATTTAATCACCTAAAAGAGGGGGGTAACTGGATAATTTTATATTTTACAGAGTATTTTCTTTTGCAGGGATAAATGAATAATGACTACATTTGCAGAGGTAATAGATATTTAAACCCCCAATGTTGTCCTAAGGAATTACCACATGCTCTCCAATGTTAGTCCTATTTTATTCATGCAAAAAACATAATATTAATAATATTCTTATAAAAACATAAGATTTTATGCCAAATTGTTTTCTCTTTTTTTATAAAATTAAAAAAAATAAAAAATGATATTTTTATAGTTTCAATTTGCAACTAAGAACAAAAACTGCTGTAAAAAAGAAACTAAGAATAAAAACTAGAGAATATTTTCTAAAATTAAAGCAACTTTGTAAAACAAGTGCTTAATAGGTTTGGTGAAAAAAGATATTTGATTGAAACGAATGGAAAATCGGAGTTGACGACGAGGATAAACCCCACCAAATGATCAATCTTTAGTTTCACTCCACTTCCTTCCAATGACATCTCTTTTCCGGTTACATCTTCCCACACCCATCTCTTGCTGTACCACTGTTGCTAAAACCCCAAACCCCAAATTTTCACTTAACAAAACTCTTCCTTTATCTCCTTCAATAATTTCCTCCCTTTCTCACCGAAAATTCAACTCGCTCCCTCATCGGTATCTCACCCGCTCCGTAATACGGTTTAGCGCAGGCGAATTTTCCGGCACTGTTGATGATGAACTATCAGAGGAGGAATTGGACAACGATTATGACATTGACGTCGTGGCGTTAGAGCAAGAAGCTAAGGACGCAGTACTGGAATATTCAAGTTCTCTGTCTAACCTTTTGAGTATCGGTGAGTCTTTGTTTCAAACAGGTGTTTGTTGTTTGTTTTTTAATTTTTTGTAATTTTGCAGTCTTCATACCATGTTTATGTGTTTGGTAATTTCAGATGATGAGAAAAATGATGTCAAGGAAACAGGTCGAACTTCCCAGAGGAGTAAACCGAAGAAAAAAATTGTGAGTATTATAATATTCAACTTGGCAAATTCTGTAACTCTATTCAATATAGATGAATTCGGGATATTGATAAATTTTGTAAATTATGATAGTATGATTGAATTGAGGCGACCAATTTTTAGAGATTAATGTAAATTAGGGTAATTTCTTAACCTGCGTATTTTGAATGGCAGATCCCTGACAATCTTCTCCCAAGGATTGCTATTGTTGGAAGACCGAATGTTGGCAAGTCAGCTTTATTCAATCGTCTTGTTGGGGTAATTAATGATTCTTTTAGCTTTATTATTTTTCTTATTGATGTTTTCATGTTCTAGGGAAATAACATTGAAAATTTCAACATGTCTGAACTTTGAGTGGTTAAATTGATTCCGTATGATCGTTCTTTTTTTTGCTTAAATTGCAGGGAAACAGGGCAATCGTGGTAGATGAACCTGGGGTTACCCGGGATCGTTTATATGGCCGATCATTTTGGGGAGCGCATGAATTCATGGTGGTGGACACTGGTGGTGTTCTCACTGTTTCAAAATCACAAACTACTGTTATGGAAGATCTGGATATTACTACAACCATCGGTATGGATGGTATTCCCCTTGCCACTAGAGAGGCAGCAGTTGCCAGGATGCCATCAATGATTGAGAAACAAGCAATTGCAGCCGTGGAAGAATCATCTGTTATTATTTTTCTGGTTGATGGTCAGGTATTTGTTTGCTTACAAATAATAACTTTTTTTTTTTCCATCTCTTCCAAGTCCCTATCTATTTTTGTTTAGATTCTTATTGTAATTGGATTATTGGAATATCATAAATATATAGAAAGGATAACAAGATATGTAAACTAGTGGTATATACTTGTATTGAGTTTTGACGAATTATCTGGTTAATTCCTCCCAGTCCACCTCCATAATTAGACTTTTTTTTGGTATTTCCGGGGTCTGACTGAATCTGAGAAGCTTTTAGTTGTTATTTTTTTCATTACATTATTTGTGGTGCTAATCTGGCTACAGTTAACATAGTTGTATAGCAAAATGATATATCAACTTTTTTTTGTTCTTATGCTTATTTCAAGTGCATGATGTGATTGACTGTTTCTTGAAGCTACTCTTACTCATAACCTGAAGACAGTAATGATAATTATGCTGAACAGGCAGGTTTAACAGCAGCAGATGTAGAGATTGCTGATTGGCTGCGTAAACACTACTCAGATAAATTTGTCATTCTTGCGGTTAACAAATGTGAATCTCCACGGAAAAGACTCATGCAGGCATCTGAGTTTTGGTCCCTTGGGTAAGCTATACTGGCTGAGGATAGATGTCTGAGGTGTGGCTAAATCCAATAGAACATGGTCATGATACTTTGTTTAGTAAAAATCCACTTATTCCGCTGTTTCTTGACATGGATATCTAGGAGTAAAACTTGATCTATGTCTCTTATTATTTTGTTTTGATGTGAAATTCATGGGTATGATTTTGTAGTTTTTGTGCCTCAACAAACATGCGTTCTCATCAACAAGTTGGTTTGTGTGGTTACTACTATATCAGGTTTGAACCAATTCCTATATCAGCTATATCAGGGACAGGAACTGGAGAGCTTCTTGACCTTGTTTGTTCAGAAATACTGAAAGTTGAGGTTTGTTTTCCATAAATATTGAATTCTCTTCTGTATGCATCATTGACATTGAGTAACTTTATTTTTACTTGTGTTGCAACTTGCAAGCAAGTTGTGTTGACAAAATTATACATTGACCCACCAATAATAAATAATTGGTTCATTTGGTAGCATTCTTGATCACCATACAACCAGGGGCCAATTTGTTTTAATCCTATTTCGAAACCCTTGATTTTATAACATAATTTATTTTGTGCTGAACAACAGGAGCCGGAGAATCTCGTAGAAGAAGATTATGTTCCTGCAATTTCAATAGTTGGTAGACCAAATGTTGGCAAAAGTAGCATTTTGAATGCACTGGTTGGTGAGGACAGAACAATAGTCAGCCCCATCAGTGGCACTACACGTGATGCTATTGATACTGAATTTATTGGAGCAGATGGTCAGGTCTGATTCTTTTGGTGACTAACTAATTACTACTTGGTCTGGAGTGCCACTGGAAAACCAGTGACTACTTAAAATGCTTTAGCATGGGCTGTGAGATTTTTTTTTTGAAAAGGATTAGTTGATTATTAAGTTTTCCCTATCCAAACTATGTTGGTTTATGACCGTATATTTTTGAACCATACCAGATTGTATGCATTTTGGTGAGCTTTTTAATTCAGCATGGTAATTATTTTCTTATTTTCTTTCTCTAGAAGTTCCATCTCATTGATACTGCTGGAATCAGGAAAAGGACAGCCGTAGCCTCAGCTGGAAGTACAACAGAGGCTTTGTCAGTAAATCGAGCATTTCGTGCTATCCGTCGTTCTGATGTTGTTGCTCTTGTCGTTGAGGCCCTGGCGGGTATCACAGAACAGGTTCCTAATCAATGTTTTTATTTATTTGATGAAAAACAGATTGATTTTCCTTCTGGTTATAATAAGGCATTACTGCATTAAATGACTTTGGATGTAAAGGGGATGCCAGTTGTTTAATTTATTCCCATAGTCGTTTTTAAGTTATTTTTTGAAACGTGGTGAAGGACTTCAAGATAGCTGAAAGGATAGAGAAAGAAGGGAAAGGTTGTGTGATTGTTGTTAACAAGTGGGATACAATACCCAATAAAGATCAGCAGACTGCATTATTCTATGAGCAAGATGTCAGAGAGAAGCTTCGTATACTTGACTGGGCTCCAGTTGTTTATTCTACTGCATTAGCTGGTCATAATGTCGACAAGTAAGTCATAGCTAGAAAAATATCGGTGTGTTTAAGGCTTTAAGCTGCATATGATAATTTCATGTTTCCTTCAATATCCCAATATCCCCTTTAAAACAAGTTCTCCCTTAGGCATACGTATTTATAAACATATATCAACATGAATCTCACTTGGTGAACGAGGCCAGTCTCTATATAATTTGTATATATTAGCCATTGCAATGTAGTGGTCATAGAGGACTTCATGTAGTAGTGATATATCGTCTCTGCAAATGTTGTAGAGGACAAACCTTTAATTCAATCCTCCAAATATTAGGACTGTCAATACATTAGTCCTCAAAAGGTTTTTGTCTCTAAGTTAGTCGGATAGTTATGCGATAGTCAAAAGAGCCTATGTAAGGAGAGGTAATAAGGTGAGGGGAAGGGGTGCGTTGAAAATGCAACTAAGTCCTGTAAATAAAAGGAAGACAGAAGTTAGTTAGCAAGTTAGTTAAGAACTCAGTCAGAAACTGTTAAGAGAGAGGAGGTACGCTCGAGCTCACCTTGCTTGTATTCTTCTGGTTGCGTTGACCAGTGTTACTGAATAACAATTCAGGGGTACATTACCCTAGGTTTCTTCATTCAATTCTTGTTCTTTTTTCCTCAACACCAGTTGAGACTATCATAGTCCTTAAAGATATGAATTTGGTGACAACCTTTTATCTTTATAGGACTAGTATTGGACGGACTAATATGGTGACACTGTAGTATGTGAGGGACTAATTTGGTAACATAAATCTTTGAAGTAATAAAGTGGTGACTCAAGTTTTGGAGGATCAGATTAAGGTTTTATTCTTGTTTGTTTCTGATTGTTGTTAATCTCCCAAGTGAATAGCTGATTATTTGTTGTTGTTTTGAACAAAAGGATCATTGTTGCTGCTAGTGAAGTTGAAAAGGAGAGATCAAGAAGACTAGGTACTTCTATTTTAAATCAAGTTGTGCGGGAAGCAGTAGCTTTTAAGTCTCCTCCTAGAACACGAGGTGGAAAAAGAGGGCGTGTTTACTATTGCACTCAGGTATGTTCATTATGCGACCAAGGTAGCTATTAGTTGGTAATGTATGTCTTTAGCTTACTGTGGATGTTAACATGCATTATTGTCATGTCTCTTCTATGTCTCATGTTGGAGATGTCCCGTTGCATTTGTTATAATGTTAAAAGGAATTACATGTCCTCTCGCAGGCTGCTATAAGGCCGCCTACATTTGTGTTCTTTGTTAATGATGCAAAACTTTTTCCCGAGACTTATCGGCGCTACATGGAGAAGCATATGCGTAAAAATGCAGGTTTTTCTGGTACCCCCATTCGGCTACTGTGGCGCAGCAGGAAAAAAACTGGAAAAGATGAAGGTCAGTATTTGTTTGAGGTGTTGTTAGTTTCAATGTTGTTACCAAGTCCTTTGCGTTTTGCTTGGGTTACACACAATGGTTAATGATGCCTGGATATATGATTTGCTCACAGACAAAGTGAGAACAAGGAACCAAGAAAAGCTTGCATCACATGGTCGAAAATTGGTGTCCACCACGCGTTAGGAGCAGACATTTTATCGCATTCGAAGAATGTTAGTAAAAGATCAACTCAAGAAGATTACGGTTCTGGTTGTGTTCGTGTTGAAAAAATTTAAGGGGCTTTTTATCAGGGATCACTCAACTCAAATGTTTCTGCTCCCTGAAAATGTTAGTAAAAGCACTACAAGTACAGAACGCGTGCCTGAAGTTTGGATGAGAATATGTCAATGATCGTCATTTCGAAGTTTGTAGTTCTGGGGTTTTAACCCAATGATCGTCAATAACAACATATTGTAAATTTTATAGTCGCATTTGTTAATTAAATTAAATATCATTTAGATTTCTAATTTCTTTTCTCTTTCAAATATTTAAACTGGATATTTTCCAGTGATCAAACTGTGGTTACTCTTTGGAATGATGCTGGAGATTTTACTAGACAACTGCAAGTAATTTTTCACAAGTGTAGAAATAAGAAATTATTTTGTAAATTAGTAGTAATTCGATCAGATTATAGAGAAAAGTTGGTGTTTAATGATTGAAAGAACAGTTGCGACAGGTATTCTAGAGACCGAATCACTGATCGACTGCGATAAATTCTGACTGCATTCACAACATTCACAACCCAAACCCAAATAGGCATTCGATCAATAAAGAAAAATAATTTTGGAGAGAGATAGAGTGTAGTGAATGCAGAGAATCTCCATCCCTAGAGACCTAGTGCCCTTCCACTCCAAATTCCCTAACTACAAACTTACCAACTAACTCACCAGGTAACCAACTAAGAGTAACCTAATCAATCCTCTCCCCTTGAACAACCATAGTCCCACCAGCAGGCTGTTATTTAGCACACCTTATCTTGTTAGGACACCCCCCAGTATTGAAATGCCCAAAATATTCCGTGAAAAGAAACACTCAAAGCCTTCCTTTCACTTCCCTCCCCATGTACAACCTACTACTATAAATTCATATTTATGGTAAGTCTATTTTTTTAGTTTACCATAAATACTGTATTTGCAATATGTAAAACACCATATTGTAACTACGTTATCTACAAAGTATGTTTTTTAAAACAAAAACCGCGAACGATGTATTTATGGTATATACTCATTTCAAAAAAATGACAATTCTACTTTTTCTCCAAATTCCTCTTGGTGGCCCTCCTCATGAGGAGGTTCCTCTCGTCTGTGGCGGATCATGACTAAAATTTTAGATATGGCCGCATTGTTAAATGAACCTGTAAAGCCTTTACATCGGGTACAAAGGTTGGGTCGGTGATTTTGTGATGGCTTGGTGAACTTGTCAATTGATAGTCAGGTCTGGCTTCCCAAGTTAAGTGCAGGTTCTGAGAGAGTAAGGACATGTTTGGATCGGTTTATTTGGGCTTATAAATGCAAAATTGACTTGGATAATAATGCATGGTTCTTCTTATGTTTACAACATCTAGGCTTGACGAGGGGAACATAATAAAATGTCACCAATTTCAGTTTATGAAAATTTCCAAGTCACAAATTAGGATCCATTAGTTTATTTTATAATTTTGTAAAATTAGTTTGGAAAATTGATACTGAAAAAGGTTACTTCGAAATAATTAAAAATGAGGATATATTTTTTTTATTAGGTAATTGTGTTCTAAAATTGATTTTTTTAAAAGAACTATAGTTTTAATAGTAAAATGAAATCATTCTTAAAGCATAAAATGAAAAAAATTATGAATTTCACCTTAAAAATCAAATCCACCTCACACTTTAATAAACTCATCTTTTATTTTCTACCAAAAAAATTCAACTTTTATCTACCGATAAAAAATGTCTCTAAATTTCAAATGTGTGTAGATAAAAATAGATCGACTTGATATGACCTACGATTGACCATTCCTTCTATTCATTATGTTGCATGATGCATAACAACACACATTTGTCTCTGGATAAATGTTTTACCTACCACTCAATATGTCTACTCACAATTTATTGACTGTTAGTATATCTCTTACCTATCAACATAATGATTGACCTACAATACGACCATCCCTTCTATGCATTATGCTGCACGTCGTATAACGACACACATTTATCTGTGGATATATGTATTACCTATACCCCTTAGTATGTTTACACACAATTTTTTGCCTGTTAGTATATCTTTTACCTATTAACATAAAGATTTATCTACAAATGTATTTTTGGACAAATTTCTATCACTAAAAATATTTATGGGCCGGGTAGGTCATTTTTTTAGTGTCACTAATTTTCAAACCAAACAAACAGCTATAAGGATAGAAACTAGAATGTACTAATTGATATGTATTTAATGTTAATTGTACTATCTATCCATATCAAAAGATGATAGTGGTTACTGGTTAGTTAACACATATGAAGACAAAATGGAAAGGCCCTTTCTCTCCTTTATGAAAGCCAAAGACAGTTAGCTGAGTAGATATAAATACTACTACTGCTTGAAGAGTGGTTAAGCAAGCAAGCAAACAGTATTCCAAAACCATGGCAACTTTGGAGGAAAACTTAAAGAACATGAGAGTGTATTTTAGGAGTGGAAAGACAAAGGAAGCTTCTTGGAGAGAATCGCAGCTAAAAGGGTTGCGTCGTTTCCTTGTGGAAAAAGAGGAAGACATCTTCAAAGCCCTCATGCAAGATTTAGGGAAACACAGAATTGAAGCTTTTAGAGATGAGGTATGTTATTGAGGAATGTTATATACCCAAACTTTTCTAGCCAAATATAGTCAAAAATTCACATTACAACACTAATTAATCAAGTTTTTTAAGTAAATAATCAATCTACTTTTTCACAATTTTTTAGGCCATTGATTAAAAATTGTGAAAAAATAAGTTAGTTATTTGCTTAAAAAACTTGATTAATTGATGTTGTAATGTGATTTTTGGCTATTTTTGGCTAGAAAAGTTTGGCTAAATAACATTATTGCATATTATTACAAATAATTTCTTCTGGTACCATTAAAATATTTCTGTTTCATTAATAAGTGGAAAGAAACGGTAAATACTTTTTAGATCATTATCAATATAGTATATTGAACATATATCCGAATCTTAACCAAAATATTTGTCAAAATATTTTTTATTTTTTACTAGCAATATACTAAAATATAGTATATTGAGCATATAAATATTTTTTATAGGCTTAAATACTTGTCACCTCTGCAAAATTACCTGATATTCATTTACACCCTTGTAAAATTTTTTTTTGCAAAATATAACATTATCCAGTTACCCCTACAAATGTTGTCACTATCCATTTACCTCCCCAATTTGAGGGGGGTAACTGTATAATTTTATATTTTGCTGGGCGTTTTTGGAAGCGGGGGGTGAATGGATATCAGGTAATTTTGCAGGGTGATGACAGGTATTTAAGCCTTTTTTATATTAGGCAGGGATGGCAATGGGCATGGGTATTGACTAGGCAGGGCACTACAGTACTCGTTAGGGGTGTTCAAAACCGAACCAAACTAATAGAAAACCGCAAAAACCAAACCAAATCGAAAACTGTAAAAAAACACTTCTTATTGGTTTGGTTCGGTTTCTTTTGCCATTGCACCGCGCGGTTTGGTTTGGTTCGCGGTTTTGATTACAGAAACCGAACCAAACCAAACTAAACCAAACTGCAAGTAACACTAAGGCTAATTAACTTACAACATTTATTACTAACTTACTAGCTCAAATGCAACTAAAACCCAACTCTCACTCACTTACTAGCCTAAATTCAATTAATTCTTTGACTCACTTACAAACAATCCATAATGTTATGCTATATTTAAAAAATACAATAAAGTATTTAATTCAAATTCTTTTAAATATTGTCTTAGCTATCTTAAAAGAGAGTAATTTATATACTACATATATTTAAGTAGATTTTTTCTTAAAGATTTATGTTAGTCATTTTTTATATTAGTTAATTTTAACTTTATTTTAAATAATGTTTTGTCTTGAAAAAAACCGAACTAACCGAATCAATCCAAACCGCATTGATTTGGTTTGGTTTTATTTTAGGAAACCAACTAAACCAAACCAAACCGAATCAAACCAACCGAACTTTATTTTAGGAAGCCAACATAACTGTATAAAGTTCTTTAAAGATTTTTGGATGGCTTGTTTAAAGTCCAAACTTGGGTACACCTTGTAATACGTCTGCCAAGACTTTGACTCAAAGTCACTTTCAGGTTGGAATTTGGATCCTCTAGCTCTTTTCAGACTCTCTACTTCTCTTATAAGTTTTTATCATCTCTTTTACTTTTTTTTCTCTTGAATATGTTATTTAAGGTATTTTAAGAGATAGATAGAGAATATAGATGGACAGGACTCAAACCCGTAATTTTGTTAATAATATAATGTGGTCTACTCTCAACATTATTTTTTTCACCTTTTAAGCAAGTCGATGAGGGCAAACATAAATCTTGTGCTCACATTTTGAGAGAGAGTTTTGCCGCCTGTTGAAGTCCAATTCGATTCGAGGGATTAGTCTTTGCAGTTGCGCGTAAAAGATATCTGATTTATAAAAAAAAATAATCTTGTGCTCACCTATTCTCACATGTATAACTTGTTTATTCCTAAAAAAAATTGTTTTTTTTACAAAAAATGTTTTCTATTTTTGGGTAATAAAAAACTTTTCTATGTTAATCATCAGAAAACATTTATTTATTTATTTCATGTTATTGAAGTTACGTAGAAGAAAAACAATTTTCAACATTATCTCTAAAATTCTAAAAACAAAAAAAAACATATTTTTGTAATTGAAAATGAAAATATGATATAAAAACAGAATTTACTTTTTTAAGTCAAATAAGTAGGTCCTTACATTTTATTGTTTTCACCTTCTAAATTATTAACGAAAACAAAAAAATATATATTTGACCAATTAAATAATTAAAATTTTAAAACAGTGCCAAGAAACACAAGTGTTAAATAATATTAAACACCATAAAAGACATTTTTGATTTTTGATAAATTATAAATTCAATAATTTAACTAACGATATAAGAATAGAAGACTAACGTAGTGCACTAGTTTAATATGTATGGGTTACCAATCACGGTTTGGATCGGTTTTATATTTTTAAATCCGTTATCCGAATCAAACTAGTACGGATTTTAACGGGTTGGTTTGGGTTTAACCCGATCAAAAAAATTATTTGAATGGTTGAGGTGTCCGTTTGCATCCCCTTTAATATAATTTTTTGCATATAAAAAAAAAACAAAAATTATCTGAACCAAATGCTTCGGTTTGGTTTAGACTATGAATTGGCTCGGATTTACCCAAACCACTGAACACCCCTATTCTCCAGTGCTGCAGAAATATTTAATAATTTTATCAAAATAACAAAAAATTATTTACTTGATTAGTTTCTATAAAACAACTCATTGTATTTGTCTAGGTACTATTCTCATTATATGATGCCTTATTATTTCATCCAAATCACAGATAGGAACGTTAATAAAGACCTTAAATCTCGCACTGAAGTGTTTGAAAGATTGGATGTCTAGCAAGAAGGTATTATTATCTGTCTTCCATTCCTTCAAAATACCAAATACTCTGTCATGTCATGGGAAAGCCAATTTGAAGAAAAGATAAAAACATGAACTAACTAACAACCAAGTTTACTTTGATAGGCTAAATTGCCACAGATAGCATTGCTTACAAGTGCTGAAATTGTTCCAGAGCCTTTAGGTCTCGTCCTCATTATTTCATCATGGAATTTCCCCCTTGGTGAGTTACATAATATTCATCATGTAAAGTCTTCATTCATTGAAATGATATATGAATGCAACCTTTCTTTTTTGTATACACAGGATTGTCCTTGGAACCACTTATAGGAGCTATAGCTGCAGGAAACACAGCAGTTTTAAAACCTTCAGAGTTGTCTCCTGCATGTTCCTCTTTACTTGCCTGTAGTCTTGTCACTTATTTAGACAATGAAGCTGTTAAGGTTATAGAAGGTGGACCTGAAGTGTCTCAAGAATTACTACAGCAAAGATGGGATAAAATCTTCTTTACAGGTGAACAGTATCAGCTTTTTTTCCCCTTATTTTGAGCCTATTTCATTGTCATAGTCAATGTTTTAAATCACGATCTGTGTCACGATCCAGAGACATCAAAAACTATAATGTCATAGCCCAGATTATGGTCGAATGGCTTTTTGGAAAACCTTGATCATAGCCTGACACTATATTTGGATGGAGTATTTTTTTGGATACTATAATTTTTAAGAGAAATTGAAATATTTTAGTTCAAAATTAATTTCATTTTCAGGTAGTGCACGTGTGGGGCGCATTGTGATGTCAGCAGCGGCGAAGCATCTGACCCCGGTTACCCTAGAGTTGGGTGGAAAGTGTCCTGCAGTCGTTGACTCCCTTTCATCTTCTTGGGATTTAGAGGTGGGTTAAGCAATTCATTTTAGGCACATTACACCAAAGTCTGAAAGTGTAAACTACAAGTTTTATTTTGTTCATTAAGCTGATTCTTAATTCTATATTTTTTTAATTGTCGATTCTAATTAACAAAGTCTCATTTTATTATGGTAATTAAAAGGTGGCTGTGAAGCGGATTGTTGTGGGAAAATATGGGACTTGTGGTGGTCAAGCATGCATAGCAATTGATTATGTCCTTGTGGAAAAGAGTAACTGTTCAAAACTGGTACACCTCTAAAGAGTTCAGATTCACTGCTATAAGTTTTTTATATATTATATTATATTTAATTAAGGTGTTAGCTTACTCTTGTTTTTTTAGGTGGAATTGATGAAGATGTGGATCAAGAAAATGTTTGGAGACAACCCACAAAATTCCAAAAGTATTGCAAGGATTGTTAATAAACAACAGTTCTTTAGATTGAAGAATCTTCTCACAGATCAAATGGTTAAAGAATCTGTAGTTTATGGTGGCTCAATGGACGAAGAAAACTTGTAAATAACACCCTGCCTTTCACAAACTATTTCCATTCCATTATATTTAGTATAGTGTTGTTCTCAATTCTTATGTACTATATCAGAAATGCTCACACTCTGTCCGGGAAAACATAGAAACATTATGTGCTAAAATATGTGCAGATTTATTGAACCAACAATTTTGGTGGATCCCCCACTTGATGCAACAATCATGTCAGAAGAAATTTTTGGCCCATTACTTCCAATCATTACTGTAAGTTCAATGCAAATATATGTTCCAAGTTTTTAACCTATAACCTTGCCACATTTATTTTTTCTCTAACTTAAAGTTTTGTTTTTCGTTCCATGGATAATTTGCAGGTAGAGAAGATTCAAGACAGTATTGATTTCATAAGCTCTAGGCCTAAGCCTCTTGCTCTTTATGTTTTCACAAAAAATCAAACACTGCAGAACAGAATGATATCTGAAACATCATCTGGCAGTGTGACTATCAACGATGCCATTCTACAAGTAGTACCCTAACTAGCATCTATTATATATATATATATATATATATATATAATATACCCCTTGTTTCTGTTCATATATATAACTTAATGTATATCTTTGGTTCTTTGTTCTGTACAGTATGCAGCTGATTCTGTCCCATTTGGAGGAGTGGGTGAAAGTGGATTTGGCATGTACCATGGGAAGTTCTCCTTTGATGCATTCAGCCACCAGAAAGCGATTGTCAGAAGAAGTTTCTTAACTGATTTTTGGTATAGATATCCTCCATGGACATTCAATAAGTTTCAACTACTTGAAGTCTCTTACAATTATGATTATCTGGGATTGCTTCTTGTCCTGCTGGGCTTAAGAAGAGCATCTAAACGCAAGATCATGCCTTGCTAGTGGGTCTTTTATTAATTTAGCTGTTAAGAGTGCACCTGATGAGAACTGGGGTATGGCTAAATTGGGCCAAACAAATAGATTTGGGAGAGTTTATTCTAGAAGGGGTAAAAGGGGGAAATGTCCCAAAGTAGTGGAGGGAAAATATGTAACAACCTTGCTGAGTCAGCAGGTTGTGGGAGTGAGAGCTGAAGCTCAAAGTGTGTGCGTGAGTAATAGAATAAAAGGGGAAAATTAGGAAAGAGAAGGGAGGGAAGTTTTGGGCTGGGATTGGGCACTAGGGCAGTTTCTCTCACCTGGAGAGTACTGCATTTTACCTCTGTTACTGATTTTCTGTGTTTGTACTGTTCCTATTGTAATTCTCACTGAATTTGAAGGAATAGAACACTCTAATTCCCATTTGAATTCTGTTTTCTTTTACTGTTTTATTGGAAACCTATCAATGGTATCAAAGCATTCGATCTTGAGTGCTCAAAGGAAGAACAAGGGTGCTGCCATGAAGGTTAGGGTGGAAGAACCAGAACCACCAAAGATGGAAGAATCAGATTCATTAAATTGGTTCAAGAATGAAGCACTTCCGGGATTTGCGGGAGAAGACCCAATTGGGTGGATCTCTAAGGCAGAAAGGTTTTTTGAGAAGGAGAAAATTCGTTCATCTCATAAGACGCAATGGGCATTCATGAGGATGGAAGGTGTAGCACAGGAATGGTTCTTTTCATGGTGTCAAGAGGATCTTGATGCAGAGTGGGAATCGTTTGCTGTGGATCTAATCAAAAGGTTCAAAGAACCAGAATCAAGAAAAAGAGATGAAGAGGAAGAGCCAATTCAGAAAAGACACAGTGATGAAGTAGAGGAGAAAACGGAGAAGATCGTGGTCACTCAGAAATTGCAGATTTCAGATGTGATGGTGACTCACCAAAACCAGAAGAAGAAAGATGAATCTGAAAAGGAAAATGAAGAGGTGGAGAAGCCGGAAGTGGAGACTCTGTGTTCTCGCAATCGGAGTAAACAATTTTTCTCTCTTGCGAAGGAGGAGTGCGATCTGGATGCAGGGAAGGAGGAATCGAAACCAGAGAAGAAACTAGAAGAAGTCGTCAGGGGTGACGCTGACAAGGAATTGTTGACGGAGGAGCAGCCACCGGAACCACCAGAACCACCAGACGGTGGTGTGTTTAAGGGCGGTAGAAGCCTGGGTGTTGTGAAACGAGAACGAGGTGACAAGGAATCGCCGACGACGACGACGGAGCGTGCAGTGATTGTGGCGGAGGCGGTGCAGTTTCGTCACGATTTGGAAGTTGCAGCGTGCGATAAGGAGAAGAGGAAGACGAAGGGTAGCGCTGAAAGCTTTTCCAAGAAAGTGGATCCTGCTGTCTTTTCTTTGGGCCAGGCCCAACTCAAGGTTAGTAGATTTGATTTGTTTGATATAAAGAGGGAGGTGTTAAAAGAAAAAGCTGCAAAAGAAAATAAGCTGTTTGGGTTTAGTTGGTCCCAAAGGAAAGTGGACCTCACTTTTAATCCAATGGGCCAGACCCACAAATTTATAATTACACCTACCATATTTACTAATAGTGGAGAGCGGCTACAAGAAGAAATGAAAATAGGCAAAGAAGTGCTTACTAGTAGTGGGCTGGTTGAAAAGTTTGTGAAGCCCCATTTTATCAAAAATGTTAGTAATTCTGGGAAAGCAAAACTCAGTAACAAGTATTTTGTCTCCAATTGTTCCACCATTGTTATTAATTTTGCCCAATTTGATAATGAGGGGAGGGAATTTCAAGAAGAAAGAGATGTAAAGGACAGAAGGCGTACATTTCTCCAGGATCTCAAGCACTGGGGCTCTAATTTGCTTGACATGGGAGAAGTAAAAGAAATGGGGGTTGACAAGATTTGTGGAAGTGTTTTACGGTTCCTGTTCAAAGGACTTGCTAAAAGAATCAGCTTGCTGGTGGGGGTTGGTAGAAGCCACAACAATGGTTTTGGGCCATTAATAAATATTTTAATCCTGGCAATGCCTCCACTTGTCAAGAAGTGGGATCCAGGTGGCACTCAACAAAGAAGAAGAGACATGATAAAGGTGCAGCTGTGTGAGGATAGGAACCTTACATGCAATATGAGTACAAACTTGTCATACAGTGCTTTATTTTCCATTACAAATACCATATCCATTGGGAGGTATGATACTTCCAACAATCCATCCAAATTCTCTGTTCTAACTTGTGAAATTTTGCTAGCTGGAGGAGCAATCTTTAGACCTCTATTACACTTTCCAGTTGAAGAAATATTTGGTATGCTCAAGAATCTGTTGAGAAGAGTTTCACCAATTAAGAGTGGTCCATTTGTTTTCCTTAAGAATGATAAAGAATATTCTATTACCTATTGTGGTTTCTATAAAGCACTTGCACAAATTTATTTCATTGGTCATCGCTATAGGCTAAATGATGAGGAGACAAAGACCTTGAGGGTCCAAGCGGATGAGGAGCAAAAAAATATTGTGCAGGAGCTTGCTTCACAGGCCACTCCACTGTTAATTACCAGGTCTGATATATTGGCTAACTGGAAGAAAACCAGGGCTTATTTTGCATTCTGGGGGGTTTTGTTCAACAGCCACATCTCTTCCATATTGAACCAGGACACGAACACCGTTATGTACATAGTTGACTTCCTTGAGTCTAGTCTCAAAGGGTTGAATACAAGTATATCATTACTGTGTGCATCTGTTGTTGATAATGTGGTTGTTTTCTATTTTTGCAACAACACTATGGAAGAGGCTCTGAATTTACCTGCAACTTTCAATCTTGCTTTTCATATTGCAGAGTGTCCCAATCTGTTTCCAGAAATTTTGAAAACCTTGTTCGAGAACCATTCATGGCAGATGGCACCTTTGCACCAGTTGAGATCATGGTGGTTCATTGTTGAAAAAAATTGGACACATTCAATGGGAACCAGGAGGAAATCATGAGTCTCCAGTAACTTGCTTAGCTTTGTTGTTGTGTTTTAAGCTTTGGGATCCAGGAGGAAGATCGTTAAGTCTGCTATTCTTTCGAGACCTTCACCTTGAGGACAAGGTGAATTTCGAAGGGGGGAGTATTGATGAGAACTGGGGTATGGCTAAATTGGGCCAAACAAATAGATTTGGGAGAGTTTATTCTAGAAGGGGTAAAAGGGGGAAATGTCCCAAAGTAGTGGAGGGAAAATATGTAACAACCTTGCTGAGTCAGCAGGTTGTGGGAGTGAGAGCTGAAGCTCAAAGTGTGTGCGTGAGTGATAGAATAAAAGGGGAAAATTAGGAAAGAGAAGGGAGGGAAGTTTTGGGCTAGGATTGGGCACTAGGGCAGTTTCTCTCACCTGGAGTTGAAGGAATAGAACACTCTAATTCCCATTTGAATTCTGTTTTCTTTTACTGTTTTATTGGAAACCTATCAGCACCCAATAAGAATATGTCTATACACATCTGTATCTACATCACTATTTGTAGGTTTGTGTATTCAGTTCCTATAAACTTTGACTTATCATTTATCCTGGTCCGTAATGTGCTGTTAATAGCATTCGCTTTTCTTTTCTATAAAAACAGAAACATAAAAGCTAACCTTTTGCTTGAGGCACCAATAGGTTATGAAATATGAACATTAAGATTCAGTCTTCATAAATATTGGCCATACTTCTAATTATCACTCCATTCACCCCAACATAAAAGCTACATTTTAGCACTTACTATCAAATCAAGATTTGGAGACAATTAATTTTTCCCAACAGTAACCAAACATTTATAGTGGTTAAAAAAACCTGAAGATCTAAAAAGAATCACATTAAACAGCCTCTATTTGAATCTAAACACACATTTAGTGGTAGCCTCCACGGCTGCTAACTCCGTCTTAGGCAACTCAGACCACAACGCATAAATGTGTTGCAGGCTTATCATCACGTCACTCAAATCTTAAACTTAAAAGTTACATTTTAGTATTACAATCAAATTGAGATTTTGAGATAATTATTTTTTCTAACAGTAATAAAATATTTGTATATGTAAAATCACATTTGACAGCCTCTACTATGAAATGAAACTAAACATACATTGAGCCAACACTGTCACTAACTCCGTCTAAGGCGACTTAGGTCCCAACCTGTAAAAGTGTTGCAGGCTGATCTTCATCTCCGCCAGATCTTTACTCTCAGACTCTATCTGAGACTAGCATAGGTCAAAATCTGCCCACTTGAACTCGGAGGCCATATTTGAAGCACCCATGCCTAAGATTGACAGTGTAATACAAATTGATTTTAAGCTTGCCGTAAAGATGGTGAGCTTTTCTGCCAGAGGCACCGCCCTAAAATGGCATTTCCATGTATTGAAAGATATGCAGCATTCAACCTGGCAAGGTAATCAGAGATTCTTCATAAGTCAATGTGTGTGTGTTAAATTCAACATACATATTTTTTAAGGTGTCTATAACCAACTTTGCAATTGGAAATGGAGAAAGGGGCGGGGACAGGGAGGGGGGAGAAGCTTACTTATCAACATCAGGCATTGCCAGGGGATCATAAGACTCCTCAGTAGGTGCAGACATTGCTGACATGTCTTGAGCACCATCAACCTGAAAAATGAACAACCAATATTCACAAGTAGACCAATAAAGCTATTCTCTGCCATAGTATGTAAACTGAATTTAAGATCACTAACCTGTTGAGGGTACTGTGCAAAACCAGCATATGCACCATATCCATACGCAGAAGGATCATGAGAAGTTCCATAAGCATAGGCTTCATAACCCTGTCCATATGGATAGTAGGAACCCCATTGACTTGGATCCGTTTGCTGCCCCCAGCCACCAGGTAAGTCCTAGAATTGTTTCAGTCAAAATTCTCATTAGTGTAATACTCTGTTACACATCTACAAGCACAGAAGGTTAACTCCACATACCGGCTATTTATTGAGCAGATTAGGGATATGATATTCATTCATATATGTCAATCAAGAGTACTAATAGCATGTAGATTAAAACGACAACACACACAAAAGTGCGTTTAAGTTAAGCCGGGTGAATACTTTATTATTCTTATACTACTACTAATAACTTAAGATAAAAATGTATTTTTGGCGATTCAACCAGTGAATTATATATTCAGTCAAAAAAACATTGATTATACAAGCCCATTACCTGGATTATTGGTGCCAAATAAATCTTTGAAATTTTAAAGAAAAATAACTTTATAATCAAATAACTCTTAAATTATTAAATATTTCAAAAGTGTATACATGACATTCATATTGATGTATTTAATGATTTTGGATTGATGTAAGATTTAAAATTTTATAGATATAATTTATATTTATATAACAGTAACTTAAATCCAAGTCCAACCATGGTTTTTTTGGTGCAATATTGATTTTTTTTGGTGCAAAGTTTAACCATGGTTTTGAGATATAATAAGTTATTGAATGAAGTAAAAGTACAGTACTAAAACCTTAAATTGATGTAAAATTGTAACTTGATCACTTTTAATGTGCTTACATATATAGTGGAAGTCCGCGGTTATCACTTATCACAAAAGGGTCGTCATCTCTCAATAGATTGAAATAACTAATCGTGAATTAATGAAAACAAATATTGAATCTTATATTCATTGCAACATGACAATCAATTTACCCATCGTCACTAAAGGAGAATTTTATCAACAATACTTTTAGTAATGAGTAATGACAACTCATCAAAGTCTAGTTTAAAAATAAAAAGTCACCTTAGCAACTCCCCTTCTACAGTAATGTTTACTCAGATTATATATTCGCTTCTTGATTTTCCAGTTTAGAGCTCTCAATCCACATGTTGGGCATTACATATTAATTGATAGTTTGATACTCTCTCTCACCTTAACTTTAACCTTAACTAAAACAACCCAGTGTTGAGCTCACCTTTTCATTTCTCATCTTAAATTTCCTTGTTTCACCACATATCATCACAATCTCTTGACTTTTATTTAGCCAATAAAAATTTAAGGGGGAGGAAAGTTGCTCCAATCCCAGATGAGAGACGGCTGATAAGCCGCTAATTAAGACCTCCAGCAGAAACTGAACTAAGACCTTTATAATTTTATTGATATGTTCTAATCCTACCAGTGAAGCCAACCTTCATTCAACGACCAAACCGCTATACATGGCAAAACATAACAAAGGCCATCAAAATCTATCTTAGCTGTATGCATTTATATTACCGACCTATTTTAGGACTTCTTCAAATTACTACTAAAATGCTTAACCTACTACAAGAGCACAAAGACCGCAATATGATAAACCAAGTAATTACTTTACCAAGAAATGAACCATTTCCATACCTGTCTAGCTGTTAATGCACTACCCCAAGAAAGTTGGATCACTTGTTGACCGATAATCTTCCCATGCATTCTCTGAATGGCTTCTTCAGCAGATGCTCTACATACATAAGCCATACAAAAGGTTAAAAAAACCAATTAACAATAGGGTAAAGAAAAAGAAGAAAATAAGATTGATGAAAGACCTCGCAAGATGCAGAGTAACATCAAGCCACATGAAACTTATTGCCTTGGAAAAAGGGGTAGCAAAGCAACAGTCAATATCATACAATTACCTCTTAGTTTCAAAACATCACAGTTTCTTCACATATTAAAGATATTTAAGGGGGAAAAGGAAAAATAAAAAATAAAAACCTAGTCGCAAATTGAACAAAACCATATCCTTTGCCAGCTTGAATTCTGACAGATACAATATCTCCAAATTGCATAAAGTTTTGCCTAAGCTCCTCCTCATTCACATTAAGATCCAAATTACCAACACAAACCTGCCATGCAAAGGGATATCATGCAAGAGTCAGAGTACCACAGAAAAAACAAAATGACAAAAATTTCAGTTCTAAGATCCATCTAACTTACAGTAGTATTATTGATATCATTTTCTGGTGGCACTGTATTCACTGGAGGAGTAGTATATGACGGGTATGTATATATTGCTGCCAAAGTGATTCACAAGTGTTAGATTAAAAATAAAATTGCAGAAATTCATAAAAAAAGGCCAATATATAATATAATGCATTGATATGGATACTCCAAAAAAATTCAGATAATTAGGTCAAAAGTATAATCATAGTGAAAAAAAAAAACCTTTAGCTGGTGTATATTGATGTTGAAATCCAGCGGTTTTCTTAGGAGTAGCAGCACTAATACGCATTGCACGAGTAGAACAATAAGCACCATTCATTTCAGTCATAGCACGATTCCTCTGAGCTTCATCAGAGAATTTAACAAAGCCATATCCTTTAGAGCGTCCCGTAGCAGGATCAATAACCACTTTAGCGCCTCTAACGGAAGGATAATGAGGTCGAAAAGTTTCCATGAGTAGATAATCGGTAACATCAGGAGCGAGATCACCGACAAAGATAGAATGGTCAGGACCTGAATCACCACCTGAAGAAGCCCAATTGAGTCTGAAAGCTTGTTCTGTTCCTGGCATTAGGGTTCCGTTGTAAGTTTGAAGAATTCTTTCGGCTGCTGCGTGTGAAACGAATTCTACAAAACCGTATCCTTCTGATTGACCGGTTAATTTGTTGCGTATGATTTTGATTGAAAGTACATCGCCGGTGTGAGCGAAACATTGAGTTAGATATGATTCTTCTACCCAGTATTGTAAATCCCCAATCCACAGTGTTCGTACTTCTTCAGTTGTAGTTCCCATTCTCTTTGTCTCTCTCTTCTCTCTTTCTTTCTCACCGTTGCTAACGACGGCGCCACCCATTATGCCTATTTTTGCTTTAATGTCATGGCCGGGCTGGGCTGGCTGTAATGTCATGGCCCACGCCTTATCATACTTAGGAGAAGTTTCTATATACACCCACTATTTTTGATTCCCACACCTAACCCTGCATTTTAATAAAATTAATCATATATATACTCATATAAAACCTACACCCTTCCATTTTCCCTCGCAGTTTTTCCGGACATGGATCCTCTAACCGAGTATTCTCTAATTTTTGCTAAGTTTAGGATTTTTTTATGAGAGAGTAAAGTAAATAAGGAGGGAAATAAGATGAAAGAGAATGTGTTAGAGGAGAGAGATAGATAGAAAGTTAAAAGGATGTTCCCGCCAAAAATTTAAAGAACTCATACCCCTTTTTTTCTCAATGACTATAACATTTTGTCTCACTCTTTACTTTGATGAACCTAATTGAGACCAGTGGCGGACCCAGAATCCTGAGTTTTCAAAAGACACATCTATGAAATATAATAAAAACTATACTTTAACAGGTTCATAATTTGTGTTGCACTAGACGAAAACAAATTAAATAACACTAACAAGTTCCTAAATACAAATTAAATAGCACTAAAAGAATCAACATATTAACAAAATACAAAACAGATTCAAATTAAGTAGACTAACATAATCAAAATAAATAAATAGCATTAACACAAAATACAAATTAATTAAATAGTATTAACACTAATTACCAATTAAATGGCATTAACATAATCAAAATTAGGATAGTAAGAACAAGAACAAGAATTGATTTAATGAGAGATAAAAACTTTTTTAAAATAAAATATGTGAGAGTGTAGTGTATTAGACCAGAAACTTTGGTGCAAAATTAGGAATTTTGGTACAAAAAACAGAAAATCACCCGAAACAGAGCCTAAGGTATCAGTGCTAATTTTATTTTTCCGGAGGGTTCGCCCGAACCCCTAAAGTACATGTAGGTCCGCCTATGATTGAGACACTACAATTTCGATCACCATCGTCATTGTCACTATCTGTATATTTGACATCAACTTTTAATGGCAGTTTCGCCCCCTCTTAGCGCCTTCTTCTCATATTGAATTTGGTGGTGAGGGAGATGGAGGTGGTGGTGAGGGAGCTTGCAGAGGAGGAGACTTATAAACATCTGCGAGTGGTGGTTTCCATGGAGATGGTGGAGGAGGAGATCCTCTATATTTAGACCCTGCTTTATATTTTCTCTATAATTTCGAGTCAATATCCTCTATATTTTCTCTCTACATTTATTCTCTCTGATATCATAGTTTTATAGTGTTTTAAATTTATTAAAAATATTTATATTGTATTATATTAATATATATTTTTCAAAGCTATTTTGTTTGACAAAGACTTTTTCCCTCAAAACTATAGTAATGAGAGAACATGATAAATGAAGAGACACTTTTTACTCGTTTTCTAGACGCAATATAGTAGAGAATGAACTTTTAAAAGTCATTATTTATTTATTTGAGTTTTTACTTTTTAGTTATGGAGTTTTTTTGGTACATTGTTATGGATTGTTAGAGTTCATTTTTTTTCACCAAAAAATAATTATCCACAATGAAGAAACTCTCATTTGAGTATTTAAATGGTTTTCACGTGTAAACATCACTCATTTATAATTTCTTTTTAATAGTACAGTACTTAATAAGTACTCATCTCTCCAACCTAAAAGTCAAATAAAATTTACTAAATGGGTTTCCGCACTAATAGTTTTCTACCATTACCAAATTTACTTTTTATCAAAAGTAAAACTGTGGAGCCCTTAGAGGAGATAAAGGGTTCCTCTCCAAGATTATCACTTGGATACAAGTCTTTTTTTTTTATATATATAGATGAAATAAAAGACAAAAAGAGAGAGGGGGAAGCTACTCCCTAACATAAGCTACTCCCATTACATCCGCAAGGAGAAAAGAGGAAGTAGCACTCGGGCAATGAGGCCATCGGATACCACTTAGACCAACTCTTGTTGGTATATGTTGAATGACATTGTTATACTTTAATTTTGTGGGGATATATATATATGTATAGCTGGAGCATTAATTAGACAAAATTATTGGAAATTATGTACTTTGAAGTTTGTTATAACGGGGAATGGATGGATTTAAGAAGTATAGTCATTCATTTTTTTTGAGGCAATACATAGCCATTCATAAATACTACTACCGGTCTACTACAATATAAGAGAAAAAAACCAAACATCTCGCATACTAATGAGTAACACAGAAACATGTGTTTTTCAATTAACAAAGCTGAAACATAATTTTGTTTCCAAAACTACCCTTATCTACACCACCTTTAATCATTAATGACACCATTTAATTAAGTATAGGCCCTACACCTTCTTCTCTCTTCTCCACGTAAATAATCAATGCAACTCTTCATGTACCAATTTTTTCACTTACTCACTTCGGCTATCAGGCCATGTACTCCAATAACTTAACTTTTGACAAATTTGGATTTCCCACCATCAAAGCTGAATGAATTAACAGAGTGGGAGTTCAATTTTTAACTTTCAAAAAACAAAATTAACCTGCGTATATATATTAAGAGATGAGAGCCTCGTATGCTTCATATTCATCCATTGTTGAGATTGAACGGTGCCACTTGATATAGATTTGAATGTTGTCTTCCATAATAGTGAATCACCACCCCAAAATAATGAGACTACAAATGCAGCATTAAATAGAGAAGCAAACGACTTTCTTTATGACCTAAATCAACCTCCACATTTTGATGAGTTGCATACTTTATTTAGAAAATGCCTTTTTGTGTTGCTGGTTGGATAACGTAGGAGCAGTATAAGTTATAGGACTATAGGAGTTAATTAAAGTACATGGGAAAGTAGAGAGATTAAATGTTTCTCGTAATTCTACTTTCTAAATAAATAAGGGTAGAATTGGAAATGGATATTTAACACACTTTAAAAATAATGCTTATTTCTTATTGTTGACCACCAAAACACCAATTTTTTCTTTTATATTGTGGACCGGAGGGAGTATATCGTAAAGAAGTAGTTGCATGATTTAATTGAGCTGCTAAATTGACAACTTTTTGCATGGACCATTACTTAAGCCTCGGAGAAAACAAATAACAGGGAAATAATAAATGTAAAAGAAAATGAAAATGAAAATGAAAGCAATGGAAAGAGATTAGTCACTAATAATAGTACGGGGCAGAAAATATAATTTTATGGGTTACATACATCTTAGTTGTTGATGACAGGGGTAGTATTAGAATATATTCTTATATTTTAGGATACATTTGTAATTGTAATTAATTAAGGGGGTATATTTGTAATTAGTTAATGATAGTTAGCATTGTAACTGTTTTTAATACTGTTAGAAAGATTAGTTTGTTAGAGAGAGAGAGAGCAGTAAAGTTGGTTGTTATCACCAACTGTAACAACAGTTGTATATATACCCTTTTCAATTCAATGGAAACACAAGTTCAGTTTTAACAATTCCTTAGAATCTTTTATGGTATCAGAGCAGAGAAATCTGCTCTGCGTGTCAATCGTCTTCTTCGATCTCTCGCCACCCAAACCCTAATTCATCTACCAATGGCGGAAGAAGAAATCATCATCGCTGAACCAACACCCAAAGATGGGGATCAACCGAAAAATCCTGCTCTCACATTAACGAGTCTGTATTACCTCCACCCCAATGAAAATCCAGGCGCCGTCCTCGTCACTCCTCCGATGAACGGAAACAACTATGACGCATGGAGCAAGAAGATGAAAAGAGCCCTTCTGACCAAGAACAAAACCAAATTCGTCAACGGCAAAATCACCACACCAGATGAGAACGATGATCTTTACGACGCTTGGGAGCAATGCAATGGAACCGCTGTTGCTTGGATCGTCGCTTCCCTTACGTCGGAGATAGCGCAGAGTATTGAAAACGTTAAAAACGCTTTCGATTTATGGAACGAATTGAAGAACAGGTTCTCGAAGGGAGATGTGTTTCGAATGTCAGATCTGATGCAAGAGATCCACTCGATCAAGCAAGGGGAAAGGAGCATCAACGCATACTACATGGATTTGAAGACCATTTGGGAAGATCTTGAAACCCTAAGGCCAATCAACGCCTGCACATGCGGAATCGTGGATGCCAATGTCAAGAAACAACGTGAGCAGGAGTATGTAATCTGCTTCTTGAAGGGTCTTAACGAGCAATACAGCACTGTGAGAACTCAGATCATGATGATGGAACCCCTACCGGGAATTGACAAAGTGTTCTTGATAACTCTATTTTATATAGAGTTATTCGGGCTTTTACACTTAAATAATTGCCCATAATCAAGTATAATATGTGTTAAATATGGTAGTATGAATAAAATAACAACATTTATGGTTTTAAGGTGAAAGATGTCCATAACTTAGCATTTTACATGTATATTGGTATGTTTGATGTGTTTGTTCAGTACAGGTGTAGTTTAGTGCATCTGCACTAGGTGCAACTGCACCTGAAGGGAAGTTGGTGCAACTGCACCTTCCTGCACCGAAGCAGCTCACAACCCCACATTGGAAGCACCTCAATTCTTACCATTGCTATAATGCTTAGTTGGCTTGCTGCTTGCTTCTGAGTCACATGGGGGCACATGGCCACTTGCAAAAGGAGGCGCCTACAATGAAAGACCATCATGAATAATCATTCACAAAAGACATGTGGCTACTTCCTATTGGACCTCCCTTTAAGGTTGAGTATGGGAATCAAAAGCTTATCTCCATCTTCTGAAAAGTAACCATGGTTAACACCCTTTGGTTAGCTTAATCATCAAGGAAACCCCCATATGAAGGAAATCTCCAAAGGCTATAAATAGGACTCAACTCTTCACTTGAAATATATATCATAGACTTTTATAGTCTTTTTCGTGTTCTTTTCATCTTAGTTTTTCATAGTTTCAAGTTTATTTTCTTGTAGTTCTTTTTATATTTTCTTAGTGTTAGTTTGAGAGGAAGGTGAGAAGAAATTGACAACTTCTCTCTCCACTTCTTCAAAGAGCTAATAGGTGCAAGAAATTGGTTGTAAGCAAATATATGCAAGAGTCTTTCAATTGTTGTAATTCTTACTCTTTTGAATTCTCTTGTACTTTCCTTCATTACAACATGTTTTCATTCAAATATATTTGCTTTGTTATGCCCATATTGAGCTAAATCTCTTAAGTTGGGATGTTCTAACTTTCCAATGATCTTTTGAGGAAAGTTATTGTGTTTCCAAGTGGTTTAAGCACTTTAGTTCTTGTGTTTAAATTCTTAATCTTGTTTAAGGTTGATCGCTTAGAACAAGTAGAGTTATATTCACTTAATTGGCTTATAACTAGAAATCAAGAACTAAGTAAGGATAAGTGTTTAATGAAGCTTTTTGTTAAACTTGTTTTAATGAAGTTAGCTTGTTAATTCCATGTTAATTCCTAACCTTAGGTTAACATAATCCTTACAAGAGTGTAGTAAGATCTTAAGATACAAGAGTGTACTTATTTAGCAACTTGGATTATCTGTAAGGGGGCGAGAATGGAATTGACTACTTCTTTCTTTACCGCAAAAAAACAGGATCATAAGAGCTTGTAACGAAACTCCGAAGAAAGTAGCTGACCAGCACACACTGATGCAGCTGCACCTAAGTGCATCTGCACCACAAGAAAACACAATACACTCAAAAGTGATTTAGATAGTGAAGACATCTCAACTGATTTCCTGCACAATTTACTTGCTTTCCTTTAATTTATTTTCATTTCAACTTCAACCAAAATTGTGAGTAGTGTAGCTGCACTAGCTTACAAGTCTTTACAACAATATATAAGAGTTAATCCAATCCCTGTGGGTTCGATCTTTTATACTACTTGTTTGTGACTGTGTATACTTGCACACGTTTCCACACACCAAGTTTTTGGCGCCGTTGCCGGGGATTGTCATTAATTTTTGTTGTTTTAAAGATAGTAAATTAGTGTTTTGTTTTATTACTCTGGTAGTTTGTTTTTCTGTGCAGAAACAGGTGCAGATGCACTAGCTTATGCCCAGGGATAGATCACCAGAATTTGAACTTAATCCAGAAATAGTAAGACAGCTTAGAAGGTTGCGAAAACTCCAGAAACAAAAACTTCAAAGTTGCAGCAATACTATGTCTCAACAAGGTGAAGGAGAAGGCTCAAGACTAGCCTCAGTCAGAGGTGGTCCTGGATCACAACGAGATGCTGAAGCAGATCACAGGAATCAATTCATTCACATGGAACCAATAGGTATGATTAATGATAGAGATAGACCTATGAGAGATTATGCTATGTTTGATCATCAAAACATGCAAACAAGCATAGCAAGACCTCACATAGAGGCTGTCCATTTTGAATTTAAACCCATGATGTTTCAAATGCTGCAAACAATTGGTCAATTTGGTGGATTTTCTCTTGAGGATCCCCATGAGCATTTAAAACAGTTTTTAGAAATATGTAGTAACTTTATCATACCTGGTGTTAGTGAAGATGCATTTAGACTTAAGCTATTTCCATATTCTTTGAAAGATAAGGCTAAATCATGGTTAAACTCATTGGAGCCTAATTCTATTCATACATGGAATAAAATGGCTGAAAAGTTTTTGTCAAAATATTTTCCACTCATCAAAAATGCCAGAATGAGAAATGATATTACATCTTTTAGACAAGGCTTAAATATGTATTTTGCCCCTGCAAATATCACCATAATCCAGTTATACCCTTGTAAAAATAAAAATTTTAAAATTACCCTTGCAAATATAAATCGCTTACGGTTATGCCCCTCGGTCAGCTTCCCATCCAAAAAAATAATTTAAATAAGGTTTAAATATATGTTCTGCCCCTGCAAATATCACCATAATCCAGTTATGCCCCTGCAAATATCACCATAATAGAAAAATTAAAGATTTTGACAGGGGCATAACTGGATTATAGTGATATTTGCAGGGGCATAACTGGATTATGGTGATATTTGCAGGGGTAAAACATATATTTAAACCTTATTTAAATTATTTTTTTGGATGAGAAATTGATCTAGGGGCATAACCGTAAGCGATTTATATTTGCAAGGGTAATTTTAAAGTTGTTATTTTTACAGGGGTATAACTGGATTATGGTGATATTTGCAGGGGAAAAACATATATTTAAGCCTTTAGACAAAAAGAATTTGAATCATTGTTTGAAGCATGGGAAAGATGGAAAGAACTTTTAAAAAAATGTCCACACCATGGTCTTCCAGTCATTATTCAGATGGAAACATTTTATAATGGTTTGGAACCACAAACTAGAATAATGCTTGATGCATCATCTGGTGGTGTTTTGTTAAATCTGTCTTATAATGAAGCATGTGAATTGATTGATAGAATTGCTACTAATAGTTCTAGTTGGCCTACTGAGAGGGTAAGTTCCCAAAAGAAATCATTAGGGGTACATGAAATTAGTGAAATACCAGCCTTATCTGCTCAAGTAGCCTCACTAGCAAACATGTTCAAAAACTTCACCACAACTAGTGCAACTGCATCTAGTGCAGCTGCACCAGTAGAGAACACTGCAGCAGCAATAGAACAAGCCCCTCCAAGGGCTGTAAGTTGTGTTTATTGTGGAGGAGGTCACCTTTATGAGGAGTGTCCTAGCAACCCTGTCTCTGTAAATTATGTAAGTTATGATAGGAATAACAAACCTTACTCCAATACCTATAATGCTGGTTGGAAGAACCATCCAAACTTCAGATGGAACAATACTAGTGCACCTGCACCTAGTGCAACTGCACCAACCCTTCCACCAAGATTTCAATCTCAGAACTACCAAAGGCCACAACAACAACAACCTACTACTGATAACTCCTTAGAAGGTTTGCTTAAATCTTTCATTAATGAAACCAGAACAGCTAGGCAAACCCATGAAGCATTCATTAGTGAAACTAGAACAGCTAGGCAAGCTCATGAAGCTTCAATTAAAAATCTGGAGAATCAAGTAGGTCAGTTAGCAACTGCTCTGTATCAAAGACCAACAGGTACATTACCATCCAATACAGAAGCAAGTCCATCTCAGAGGCCAGGTAAAGAACAGGTCAAAGCTATCTCACTCAGAAATGGGAAAGATCTTGCAGAACCTAATGAGAATGAAGGTACAGGTAAGGGAGAAAAATAATAAAAATGAAACAAATTCTCAAAATGAAGAAGCACCTGATGCATCTGCATCTCATAAAGTTCCAACTCCAAGGTTAGTTCCTGAATACCCTCCTCCTCCTTTTCCTCAAAGATTAAAAAAGGCACACGAGGAGAAGCAATTCAGTAAGTTTTTAGATGTTTTAAAACAATTGCATATTAATGTTCCCTTGATTGAAGCATTGCAACTAATGCCTAATTATGCTAAATTCATGAAAGATGTTCTTTCAAAAAGAAAAAGATTAGGTTAATTTGAAACTGTTGCTTTGTCAAAAGAATGTAGTTTGATTTTGCAAAACAAAATTCCAAGAAAATTAAAAGATCCAGGTAGCTTTGCAATTCCATTTTCAATAGGTAATTACTATACAGGTCGTGCATTGTGTGATTTAGGAGCAAGCATCAACTTGATGCCTAAATCTGTCTTTACACAGTTAGGAATTGGACATGCTAAACCTACATCATTAACATTGTCACTTGCAGACCGGTCAATAGCTTACCCAGAAGGAATCATAGAAGATATACTGGTAAAAGTTGACAAATTTGTATTTCCTGTAGATTTTGTTATTCTTGACTTTGTTGCAGATGAAGAAGTACCAGTCATTCTTGGAAGGCCATTCTTAGCAACTGGGAAAACATTGATTGATGTGCAAAAAGGAGAACTAACCATGAGAGTAAATGATCAAGAGGTGAAATTCAATGTAATGAATGCTCTGAAATGTCCTGCAGAGGAGAGTGAAGAATGTTCAGCAGTCATCTCTCTTGATCATTTGGTGCAAAAGCAGTTCAACAAGCAGTATGATCATCTTACCAGTGCACTTGCACCTGATGCATCTGCACTTCTTGAAGAAGAAATGCTGGAAAAAGACATACTGCCAAAGGAAGAACCAACACCTAAGGTATGGGCTAGAACTTATGAATCTCTTAATTTAGAAGACCCTAACCTTAAACAAAATTTACCCTCAATTGAACAATCTCCCAAATTAGAATTGAAAGAACTGCCTCAACATTTAAAATATGCTTTCTTAGGAGAAGGTGATACACTTCCAGTAATCATTTCATCTGATCTATCATTAGAACAGGAGAATGATCTCATTAGTACTTTAAAAAAGCATAAGAAAGCTATAAGTTGGCAAATGACAGACATAAAAGGAATTAGCCCTTCAATATGCATGCATAGGATCATTTTAGAAGATAATTCTAAAAATTACATAGAAGGACAAAGAAGGCTAAATCCTATAATGAAAGAGGTTGTTAAGAAAGAAATCATTAAATGGCTAGATGCTGGAATCATATACCCCATCTCAGATAATGCATGGGTGAGCCCTGTACAATGTGTCCCTAAGAAAGGGGGTGTCACAGTCATAGCCAATGAAAAAAATGAATTAATACCAACAAAAACTGTTACAGGGTGGAGGATTTGTATGGACTATAGGAAACTCAATAAGGCCACAAAGAAGGATCACTTTCCTTTACCTTTCATTGACCAAATGTTAGATAGGTTAGCAGGAAAAGAGTTTTATTGTTTCTTAGATGGTTATTCAGGTTATAATCAGATTGCAATAGAACCTAAGGATCAACAAAAAACTACTTTTACATGTCCCTATAGTACCTTTGCATTTAGAAGGATGCCTTTTGGACTTTGCAATTGATAAGTGCCAATGATACTTACTTTTTGATTTAAAATATTGGCACTTATTGAATCATTTGATATAAATTGAATATGTTTTACCCAAAAAAGAGTTTGATTTCACCAAATTTGAATTTAACAACCATAGGTTTAGATTTAAGACTTTGTGTTGCATTTTAATCCCTTTTTGTTGTGTTTAATAGATGAAAATGGAGTGGAAGAATTGTGAAAAGAATACAAAGAAAGTTGAGATAAGAAGGAAGAGTAAAGTTCATCATGAGAAAAGAAGGCACATTTTGTCCAGCAGGAATAGGTCTTGTCCAGCAAGATGAGGGACAGAAACTCATCAAGTGCAGGAAATCCTTCCTCGTCCAGCAAGCCCTATTGTGTCCAGCAAGCTGAGGTTTCTTCATGAGCAGGAAAGCTGAAATACAAAGGGCTCGTCCAGCAACGAAAGTGGTGTCCAGCACACCGCCTTAAGGAGGTTACGAATTTATTCACTTTTCAACTGGTATAAAAGGACTTTTGATGTTCTTTTTGAACAGAAGAGAGAGATCGAAAAAAAGAGGAAAAACATTGGGCATAAAGGAAATCAACAAAGAAGTGAAGATTCATCATAGGGAAGCTTGGAAAAGTGGTAACCATTGATTGTTCTTCATCTCTTCTTCATGTATCTTTGTAAAGCTTCCATGGAAATGGATAGCTAACTCTTTTCTTATTGGGATTGGATGTAATTGACTTCATTTTCATGTATATCTAAAGTTTCTATATGAATCTATGTTCAATATCTTGTTTGGTTTAATGATTTTGTCTTGAACTTCATGCTTTTGATAAATTGATCACTTATTAAATGATTATGGATGATGTAATTGGTTGGGAAACTGATTGTAAAATCTGAGCTAGATAGAATCATTTACAACAACAAACATCTAGGAATAGATTAAGTTTTGTAGTCTTGTTTTACCCAAGCTTAATGCTATTGATATATTAAATGGTAGAGTAATCTTCATTTATATTAATCAATAGATGTTTCAACTTTGATTAAGGAATTAACTGAGTTGGATGATTGGTAAGATGAACCAAAATTAGAATTGATATAGATTCAGTTTAGAAATCATGTTATGCCATGGAATGAAGTTGATGAAATTCAATTCCAATGCTTTTAAGTATTTGAATCACAACACCTTTCAAATTTCTAGTTTATGTTCTTAAGCAAACAACAAAACTATCCTCTTTTTACACTTCACTTAGGCATAAGAATAGTTGAACGGCTTGTTAATATTCTCAAATCCCTGTGGATACGATACCTGATACATTGTATTAGGACGATTGTAAGACGAATTCACGAAAAAGTCTTATCAAAATTTGGCGCCGTTGCCGGGGATTCGAGTTAATATTAAGAGCATAGCGACATATCTTATGCTCTTAGTGAACTTGTATATATATACTTTGTGAACAGAATTCCTTACTTTATAAATCCGTGTGTTGCTAATCTTTGTATTTAGTTGCTACTTTGTTTTATGCGAGGAAAGGTTCCGGCTAATCAATTACTATTTGATCCTGAGATAGAAAAGACAGCTAGGAAACTCAATAGTAGAAGAAGAAGAAAGAAGCAACAAGAAAAACTAAAGCAACAACAAGAGGAAGCATCTATCTCAACTACATCAACCTCAACCAACACACCAACAATGGCAGGGAACTTTGCACATCAAAGTCCAAGGCATCTTGCTAGAATAGCTAGAGCACCAGAAGAAGCCAAAGCCACTGAAATGAAAACAGGGCTTTTACAGCTTCTTTATGCTAATCCTTTTGCAGGTCTCGATCAGGAAGATCCTTATGGGCATTTGATCAAATTCTATGAGTTGTGTGGTACAGTAGGAGCCACAGAAGATGAAGAAGAATCTGTGTTTCTGAGGCTATTCCCTTTTTCTCTAATTGGGAAGGCAAAAGATTGGTTCCTTGATCAACCACAAGCAGTGACATCTAATTGGAACCAATTGGAAGAAAAATTCATGACCAGGTATTTCCCTCAATCTAAACTTATGGATGCTAAAACAACCATTTCAGTTTTTTTGCAGGGAAGCAATGAAAGTCTATGTGAAGCCTGGGAGAGATACAAATCATTGCTTAGAAGATGTCCAAATCATGGATTCGATAATCAAACCCAAGTGCACATCTTTCGCAATGGATTGCAACAACAACCCAAACTACTGTTGGATGCTACTGCTGGAGGTTCCTTGATGGCAAAAACTCCTGAAGAAGCAATTCAAATTATAGAATCAATGGCCACAAATGATCATCAGAGTCAACATAATAGAAGTCCTCAAGCTAGAAGAGGAGTGATTGAATTGGGCACCAATGATGCAATTTTGGCTCAAAACAAGTTATTGACTCAGCAATTGGAAGAGCTTACAAAGCAGATGGCTGCTTTACCACAACAGTTGAAGGGTATGCAGGAGAGCGCATCAAAGCAAAAAGCAATGAGGTGTGATACATGTGAAATTGATCATCCTACAGGTTATTGTCCACCGAAGGAGGAAGCTAATTATGTGGGAAATCAGTCCAGACCAGGACAATTTCAAAACTTTAACTACTCCAGAGGCAACAACCAGAACTCAAATCAAGGGTGGAGACAAGATGCGGGACCTTCTAGACCTCCTTATCAACAATACAGTCAACAATCAAATGTATATGAAAGAACTTCAAAGTTGGAGGACTCTCTGAGTCAACTCGTGCAGCTAACAGTATCAAATCAGAAAAATACAGATGCATCTATCAAAAACCTAGAGACTCAGCTGGGGCAGGTGGCAAAACAGTTATCTGATCTACAAGGAGGAACTTTCTCTGCAAACACCCAAACCAATCCAAAGGAGCATTGCAAGTCTATAACAACCAGGAGTGGTATCACAATTGGAAAGGGTATTGGGGATAATTTAGCTGTTGAGGAGAGTGTTGTGGAAGAAGTAGAAAAAGAGAGAGTTGAGGGAGAAAATACAGAGATTGTAAATAAAGAAGAACATGTAATAGAAAAAGAAAAAGTAGAAAAAGAGAAGAAAGATGAAAAGAGAAAGAATCACGAGGTAGAAGGAGAGAAAAATGGAGTGAAGAGCCCACCAGTGAAAAATCTACCTTACCCTCATGGTCCGACTAAAAAGGATAAGGAAAGGCAGTTTGCAAGGTTTATAGAGATATTCAAAAGATTGCAGATCAATATCCCATTTTCTGAAGCCTTGGAGCAGATGCCTACATATGCAAAATTCATGAAGGAATTACTCACCAAGAAGAGGAGATTCATTGAAGAGGAGACAATTGAACTAGAAGCAGGTTGCAGTGCAATAATTCAAAAATCCTTACCTCTAAAGTCCAAGGATCCAGGAAGCTTCACACTACCAGTCACTATTGGCAATCTTTCAATAGGTAAAGCTCTTATGGATCTTGGGGCTAGCATTAACTTAATGCCTCTCTCTATGCTGAAAAGAATTGGGGATTTAGGGGTTAGACCAACAAGAATGCAATTGCAGCTAGCTGACAGATCTGTGAAATATCCTCATGGTGTAGTGGAAGATGTTCTTGTAAAAGTTGACAAGTTCATGTTCCCAGTGGATTTTGTAGTTATGGAGATGGAGGAAGATATGGAGGTTCCTTTGATTTTGGGGAGACCATTCATGAAAACTGCCAAGGTAATCATTGATGTTGATAATTGCAAGTTGAAGGTTAGGGTGCAAGATGAAGAGGTAGACTTTAATGTATTTGAAGCAATGCACCACCCAAATGATAAAGGAAGTTGTTTCATGATTGATGCAATTGATGACTTATGTTATGAAGCAAATAAGCAAGTCCATTCTCCAAGTCCTCTTGAAAAAGCATTGATAAATGCCTTTGAAGAATTGAATGAAGAAGAGGAAAAAGAAATAGAAAGATGCTTGAAGGACCTTGATAATTTCAAGGAAATTCCTCCTCATAAAGTAATTTTGGAAGAATTGCGGGTGGAGAATAAATCCAATGACCACAAGCTGGAATTGAAAGTCTTACCGTCTCATTTGAAATATGTGTTTTTGGAAGAAGGGGACAAAAAGCCAATCATCATCAGCAGTTCATTGTCTACAAAGGAGGAGGAGAAGTTGATCAAGATCCTAAAAGAAAACAAAGAAGCCATAGGATGGGCCTTATCAGATTTGAAAGGCATCAGTCCATCTTATTGCATGCACAAAATAATGATGGAAGATGATTTCAAGCCGGTGACACAACCTCAACGCCGGTTAAATCCAACAATGAAAGAAGTTGTCAGAAAAGAAGTGGTCAAGCTTCTTGAAGCAGGTATGATTTATCCTATTTCTGACAGTTCTTGGGTTAGTCCTGTACAGGTAGTTCCAAAGAAAGGAGGCATGACAGTTGTGAAGAATGAAAAGAATGAGTTGATACCTACTCGCACTGTCACTGGATGGAGGATGTGTATAGACTACAGGAAGTTGAATAATGCAACAAGGAAGGACCATTTTCCATTACCCTTCATGGATCAAATGTTAGAAAGGCTATCTGGACAGGCATTCTATTGTTTCTTAGACGGATACTCCGGATATAACCAGATTGCAGTCAATCCTGAAGACCAGGAGAAAACTGCATTCACTTGTCCTTTTGGTGTCTTTGCATATAGAAAGATGCCATTTGGACTGTGTAATGCACCAGCAACATTTCAAAGATGTATGTTTGCTATTTTCTCTGATCTGGTAGAAAAATGTATTGAAGTCTTCATGGATGACTTTTCTATCTTTGGAGCATCCTTTGAGCAATGTTTGAAGAATTTGGACACCGTACTGAAGCGGTGTGTGGAGACAAATCTGGTTCTGAACTGGGAGAAATGTCACTTTATGGTGACAGAAGGAATTGTGTTAGGCCATAAAATTTCTTCCAAAGGTATAGAGGTAGATAAGGCAAAAGTGGAGGTGATTGAAAAACTTCCTCCACCTACAAATGTGAAGGGTGTTAGAAGCTTTCTTGGACATGCAGGTTTTTATAGAAAATTCATACAAGACTTCTCCAAGATAGCCAAACCATTGAGCAATCTGCTCAATAAAGATACACCATTTCAGTTTGATGATTCTTGCCTTTCTGCTTTTGAACTTTTGAAACAAAAACTCGTTTCTGCACCCATAATCACTGCACCTAATTGGGAACTTGATTTTGTACTTATGTGTGATGCAAGTGATTATGCTGTAGGAGCAGTTTTGGGTCAAAAGAAGGAGAAAGTTTTCTATACAATACATTATGCTAGCAAGGTTTTAAATGATGCACAAATGAATTATGCAACAACTGAAAAAGAACTACTAGCCATAGTGTATGCATTAGAAAAGTTTAGATCATACTTGATAGGTTCCAAAGTTATCATTTATACTGATCATGCAGCTATCAAGTATCTGTTAAACAAATCAGATTCTAAGCCTAGGTTGATTAGATGGATTTTGTTGTTACAAGAATTTGATTTGGAAATAAAAGATAAAGCCGGGCGAGAGAATTTGGTTGCAGACCATTTATCTAGACTGGTAAATGAAGAGGTAACTATAAAAGAAACTGAAATTACTGATGAATTTCCTGATGAGAAATTGCTAGTTGTGCAGGAAAGACCTTGGTTTGCAGATTTGGCAAATTTTAAGGCTGCAGGTGTTATTCCTGAAGATCTAAACTGGCATCAAAAGAAGAAGTTCCTCAGGGATGCAAATCAGTATGTTTGGGATGATCCTCACTTGTTCAAAATTGGAGCTGACAACCTTCTAAGAAGGTGTGTGACAAAAGAAGAAGCTGCCAATATTTTGTGGCATTGCCACAATTCACCATATGGAGGACATTACAATGGAGAAAGAACAGCAGCTAAAGTCCTTCAGGCAGGTTTCTTCTGGCCTACCTTATTTAGAGATGCTTATGTTCATGTGCAGCAGTGTGACAATTGCCAAAGATCTGGTAGCATATCAAAAAGGCATGAAATGTCACTACAGAGCATCTTGGAGGTTGAAGTGTTTGACTGTTGGGGAATAGATTTTGTTGGACCTTTACCTTCATCATATTCAAATGAATACATCTTGGTGGTAGTTGACTACGTGTCAAAATGGGTGGAAGCAATTGCCACACCCAAAGCTGATGGAAAGACGGTGATCAAGTTCCTCAAAAAGAACATTTTTACTCACTTTGGATCACCTAGGGTGTTGATAAGTGATGGAGGATCTCATTTTTGCAATTCCCAACTTGCAAGGGCATTGGAGCATTATGGTGTCAGACACAAAGTAGCTTCACCATATCATCCTCAGACCAATGGGCAAGCTGAGGTTTCAAATAGAGAAATAAAGAGAATTTTGGAGAAAACAGTTTCAACATCTAGGAAGGATTGGTCAGTGAAGTTAGATGAAGCTCTATGGGCCTACAGGACAGCTTTCAAGTCACCAATAGGCTTAACTCCATTCCAAATGGTTTATGGCAAATCATGCCATTTACCAGTTGAATTAGAGCATAAAGCATATTGGGCTTTGAAAATGTTGAATTTTGATTTGAAAGATGCAGGTGAGAAAAGGAAGCTGCAACTTCATGAACTCGAAGAAATGAGGTTGCAGGCCTATGAATCTTCAAAGCTTTACAAGCAGAAGGTCAAAGCATATCATGACAAGAAGATTCTCAAGAGAGAATTCAGGTCAGGACAACAGGTTCTGTTGTTTGATTCTAGATTGAAATTATTTCCTGGTAAGTTGAAATCCAAATGGTCTGGTCCATTCACAATTAAAGAAGTTAAGCCCTATGGGGCAATTGAATTGGAGGAACCTTCCTCAAAAAGAACTTGGATTGTGAATGGACAAAGATTGAAGCCTTATTTGGGAGAGGATTTTAAGAGGGTTGCCATGGTGATCCATCTTAAAAATCCTTGAGTCCAAATCATGCGTCAAGCTAGTGACGTAAAAGAAGCGCTTTTTGGGAGGCAACCCAATTTTCCGAACTTTCATTTTGCAATTTATGTTTTGTGATTTCACTACCGAGGTGCTGTCTTGAGCCAAACAATTTTTAGAATCAAAAATTTCAAGTTTAAAATTCAGAAAATTGCATCTCGATTTTGATTTTTATTGTGTGTTGTGCTTATGATATGTGTCCAGCAGCCAAAACGCTTGTCCAGCAAATTTCAGTAAAATATTAGATCAGAATCTGTATCTGATATGTGCTCAGCAACGAAAAAATGTGTCCAGCAAGGTCATTTGTTAAAAAAAAAAAAAAAAAGAGATCCGTTACACTAAAACCTAACGCATGCATTTCTCACTCACACACATCTTTGCTCTCTCACACTCACAGACGCACAACACGTTCTTTTTCTGTGAGTTACGTTTTCTTCTCCTTGGTTACGGCTCTCTCTCAATCTTGTTTCTTCTATTCACAAGCTTTTCCTTCTCAACTCTCATCTCATTCTCAATCTTGCATTCTTCTTCCAAGTAAGTGAAACTTATCTTTCATGATGTTAAGTTTGGGTTTCTATTAATTTCCAAATGTATGATTTGGGGGTTAGGGATTTTTGCATGTACTTCAATTGATTAACCCCTCTGTTGATATATATGAATGTATTCAGTTCTTCAATTTCTCAATTTGGGGGTTAGGGTTTTGATGATCAAAATTGGGGCTTCTTGAATCTATTGCTTTGGGTTTATGTATGATGAAAAGATGAATGATTTGTGCCTCATTATTGCGTTTTGTTGCTGTAAACGAGAAAGAAAAAGTTTATGTTCTCGTTGTTTAGTATTGTTAGCACTCTCTAGGAAGAAGAATGAGGAGTTTGTCCAGCAACCTCCATTCTTGTTGGACACCAATTGTTAAAGTTTCTGGACAGATCTATTTCATAATTTCTCTTGTAAAATATTGTTCAAGGCTGTTATTACTTCTCCAGTATTTGTTATAACAACACAAATGCTTGGCGTAACTATTCAAGTGCTTGTTAATATAAACAAAACCATGTTGCATAGAATTGAAATGCTTTGATAGCCATGCTCAATCATACAATTAATTTCACAATTGTCAAAGTCTTTTCAAATGTACACAATGAAGGAACATGTTATGAATTGTTGTGAATTAGTTACATAGTTGGAGAATAGTTATGAAAGATTGAGTGAAACTTTCATTTTTGCGTAATGCTTGTTTTGTTACTTTGAAATTCTTAAGTTAAAATTTGCAATTATATGTCAAAGTGATACTAACTTGTGGTGTGAGCTGTGATTTTTTTTCTTTCTGATTTTCAGATGGCACCGAAACAAAAAGGAACACACACTATTCCCGCTAATAAGAAAAGAAAAGGAGTAGCTACTTCATCTGAAGATTTGATTGATCAAGAGAGGCGAGGCGAGTATAGAGGAGAACTTTTTCTGACAAAAAAAGGCTCGCGAGAGGTTTGAGACACTTATAAAGTTGAATATTCTATCAGAGAGACAGATAAAGCTGAAATCAAATGAGAGAGATGACTTTTTACATGAGCTAGAAAGGAGAAAATGGATGACACTGGCGAATCCTCCAGAGGGCATTAGTGGGCTGTTAGTCAAGGAATTTTATGCAAATGCTTGGACTGAGAATAAGGCAAAAGCAGAGAGGGTCTCATGGGTAAGAGGAAAGAAGTTGAGGTATGATAGAGATGCAATAAATGAGTACTTGGGTTATCCGATTGCATCACCCTTAAATGAAGAAGATATAGATGCACATCACATACACTTCAAGACAGTGGAAGATACAACTATTGACCAGGTGATTACGGATTTGTGCGTTGATGGAACTACATACAAAGAAAGTAGTACAGGGAAGCCGCAAAGACTTTTGAGGAGTGCTCTGAAAACCATTGGACAGATTTGGTTTACTTTCTTAATGGCAAATGTATTTCCAACTGGGCACACTTCTACTGTTGATATAGAAAAATTGTATCTATTGTGGAGCATAATTACTGGAAAATTGGATGTAGATATAGCTTATCTTATTTCCAAAGATCTTCAAGATAGAATTCATGCTTCACCTCCTAAACTGATAGTTTTTCCAGCTCTCATCACTGGGCTTTGTGTCAAGCAGAAAGTTAAACTTCCATATCTGTTAGATGTATCTTTGCAAAAACTGATCACTGCACTATACATCAAAAATCATTGTATAAATCTTTGTGAACACCAGCAGGGATCAATGGAGCAACAGGGACCAAGAATGGCCCCAGAACCACTAATGAAGCCTCTGGATAAAAAAAAATCCAAAATTTATCAAAGATGCTGGAGCAACAGAGCTCGATGCAGCATAAAATGATCACAATGATACAGAGTCAGAAGTCAGCAAATGAGGAAGCTCAACAGCAACAAGAAGCAGTCAACCAAGCAATGTACAGAGCTATCAAATCTCTTAATAACTCATTTTACATGTTCTCGCTGGAGCACGGAGCAAATAACTCCAGCAGATGGCCTTCTCCAGCAGAATTCTCAGCCATAGTAGCATGGCCCGAGGACGAGCCCAGTTTGTCAGGAGGGGAGGCAGCAGCTCAGCAGAGAGAAGGAGATGAGTCGACTAGAGAAGACTTTGGGGAGCAAATTCTAAATATGGATCAGCAACCACCCACATGAGTTTGCTTTATGTGTTTTGATTGTTATTTCAGTTGATGTCATTTCAGTTTATTTCTTGTTTACTTTAGTATTTGCGTTTGTGCAATGGATTTTTACGTTCATGTGGTTTATGTTCACGTTTGAACATCACATGCTTGTTAGGTTGTGAACTAACTTTGTTTGTTTTGTTATGTTTGCACAATGGTTGTTGGATTTCAGTTTGGTGTATGGCTTTATGTAGTATCTTTGAGTCTTTCCAAAACCATTTGAACTCAAAAGAATTTTCTGAAAATGTTTTGGTTTTGAGAAATCAAGTTCATTTTGAAAATCAAAAGAAAAATGCTTGTGAAAACCTTAAATTCATAGCAAGATTTTGTGAGTGCACTCATTGACAGTCAAATCTGATACTTTGAATTATCAAAAGTGCATTTTAACCAGGAATGACATGAATTTGTTTGAAATCAGGACATATACATTTTGTGTGAATGAGTGAAACACAAGCACAAATTATAAATCTTCATTGTTTCATAGAAATTGGTTTTGTTTGAGTCTCATGTTATTGCACAAGTCAAGGATACATGGAAAGGATCAGGGCAGTTCATTTTTTTAAACTCACTAAGCCAAAAAGCCAACCAAATGATATTTAATACCTTTGCTTACCCAACTTTGAGCCTTAAAAGAAAATTTTCTTTCTTGAGACAGAACCATCAAACCTATGAATTGAAAAAGAAATCTCCTTACCCATGCTTTAGGATAAGAGAGCAACTATTAGGTAATGGTTTATGCTAAGTTGGGGAGAAAGTTTAGTGTGACCTAAAAGGGTTTTAGGGCATTATGTATGTTGCTTTATTCAAAAGAAGGTAGGAGTTATTCTATAAAAAAAAAAAGATGAGAAAAGAAACAGAAATACAAAAAGAGATATATGTTATCTATAGTGCACTTGTATAAAATTTGAGTGATTGCAAGTAGTATGTAAATAGTATATAGCAATAAAATTTTGGTTGCTCTTTTAATCTTAAAGTATATTTTATTATCCAGAAAAACCAAGACTGCTTGTAGCCCAGCCTCATTACAATCCTAAAAAGACCCTAGTGATCCATGTTTGAATTGACTGATGCATTGACTTGTGAGATAGGTAACAAAATTGATTGAAATGATTCAGTGAATGATGTGAGAGCACTCCTACCTGGTTAGTTAAGAGAATCATACACTATCTGGTGAGAAATGTGTTGTTCTTGATTGAAAGACAATTGATTGTATAACAGGTTAACTTACATGATGATGCATCAATTGTATTTTGACTGATTCTGTGTTAGCTGTGGGCATCATAAATCTTCATTGAATTGATTGTTTTCACTTGCAAAGGATGTGGATGAGATTTTTTTTCTTGAAATGAGCTTGATTGATTGAAAACCATCATCATTGTTGAAAAGTCTTTTGGTTGTGATGATACAAGTGTTGAAAATACTTTTGGACTAGGACTTTTGTTTGAGGACAAACAAAGTTCTAAGCTGGGGAGAATTTGATAAGTGCCAATGATACTTACTTTTTGATTTAAAATATTGGCACTTATTGAATCATTTGATATAAATTGAATATGTTTTACCCAAAAAGAGTTTGATTTCACCAAATTTGAATTTAACAACCATAGGTTTAGATTTAAGACTTTGTGTTGCATTTTAATCCCTTTTTGTTGTGTTTAATAGATGAAAATGGAGTGGAAGAATTGTGAAAAGAATACAAAGAAAGTTGAGATAAGAAGGAAGAGTAAAGTTCATCATGAGAAAAGAAGGCACATTTTGTCCAGCAGGAATAGGTCTTGTCCAGCAAGATGAGGGACAGAAACTCATCAAGTGCAGGAAATCCTTCCTCGTCCAGCAAGCCCTATTGTGTCCAGCAAGCTGAGGTTTCTTCATGAGCAGGAAAGCTGAAATACAAAGGGCTCGTCCAGCAACGAAAGTGGTGTCCAGCACACCGCCTTAAGGAGGTTACGAATTTATTCACTTTTCAACTGGTATAAAAGGACTTTTGATGTTCTTTTTGAACAGAAGAGAGAGATCGAAAAAAAGAGGAAAAACATTGGGCATAAAGGAAATCAACAAAGAAGTGAAGATTCATCATAGGGAAGCTTGGAAAAGTGGTAACCATTGATTGTTCTTCATCTCTTCTTCATGTATCTTTGTAAAGCTTCCATGGAAATGGATAGCTAACTCTTTTCTTATTGGGATTGGATGTAATTGACTTCATTTTCATGTATATCTAAAGTTTCTATATGAATCTATGTTCAATATCTTGTTTGGTTTAATGATTTTGTCTTGAACTTCATGCTTTTGATAAATTGATCACTTATTAAATGATTATGGATGATGTAATTGGTTGGGAAACTGATTGTAAAATCTGAGCTAGATAGAATCATTTACAACAACAAACATCTAGGAATAGATTAAGTTTTGTAGTCTTGTTTTACCCAAGCTTAATGCTATTGATATATTAAATGGTAGAGTAATCTTCATTTATATTAATCAATAGATGTTTCAACTTTGATTAAGGAATTAACTGAGTTGGATGATTGGTAAGATGAACCAAAATTAGAATTGATATAGATTCAGTTTAGAAATCATGTTATGCCATGGAATGAAGTTGATGAAATTCAATTCCAATGCTTTTAAGTATTTGAATCACAACACCTTTCAAATTTCTAGTTTATGTTCTTAAGCAAACAACAAAACTATCCTCTTTTTACACTTCACTTAGGCATAAGAATAGTTGAACGGCTTGTTAATATTCTCAAATCCCTGTGGATACGATACCTGATACATTGTATTAGGACGATTGTAAGACGAATTCACGAAAAAGTCTTATCAGCAATGCACCTGCTACATTTCAAAGATGCATGATGTCCATATTTTCTGACTTAATTGAGCAATCAATGGAAGTTTTCATGGATGATTTTTCAGTTTTTGGAGAAACATTTCCATTGTGTTTGTCAAATTTAGAAAGAATTCTCCAAAGATGTGAAGACACCAACCTAGTACGCAATTGGGAGAAGTGCCATTTTATGGTACAAGAAGGCATTGTGCTTGGGCATAAAGTGTCAAAGAAAGGTCTTAAAGTGGATAAGGCCAAGATTGAGGTCATTGAGAAATTACCACCTCCATCAACTGTCAAAGGAATCAGAAGCTTCTTGGGCCATGCTGGCTTCTATAGAAGATTCATCAAAGATTTTTCAAAAATTTCTAAACCATTGTGTGCTCTTTTACAATTAGATACACAATTTAACTTTGATGAACTTTGTATGGAAGCATTTCAAATGCTTAAAAAGGCACTAGTAACTGCACCAGTGATTGTAACACCAGATTGGAGCAGACCCTTTGAATTGATGTGTGATGCTAGTGATTTTGCTGTGGGAGCTGTCCTAGGGCAAAGGTATGATAAAATCTTTCATTCAATCTATTATGCTAACAAAACACTCATAGAAGCACAAATGAATTACACTGTAACAGAAAAGGAATTATTAGCAGTGGTATTTGCATTTGATAAATTTAGATCTTACTTGGTTGACACCAAAGTTATTATTTATACTGACCATTCTGCCATCAAGTATTTGCTTTCAAAGAAAGATGCAAAACCAAGGTTAATAAGATGGGTTCTCCTCCTTCAAGAGTTTGATCTTAAAATTAGAGATAAGAAGGGGGTGGAGAACCAAGTAGCTGACCATTTATCTAGACTTGAAGGTGAAAGTACAGGTACACAAGAGATCAAGGAGAATTTCCCAGATGAAAAGTTGTTAGCAGTCACCTTGACAGCACCTAGTGCTGGTGCACCTAATGCAGCTGCACCATGGTATGCTGACATAGTCAACTTCCTTGTAAGCAAAGTTGTACCAGTGGACATGAATTATCAGCAAAGAAGGAGATTTTTCCATATAGTGAAGCAATACTATTGGGATGATCCCTATCTATATAAGAGGTGTCCAGATCAAATCATGAGGAAGTGCATCCCTGAATCTGAACAGAAAACTGTGTTTCTGCACTGCCATGCTGCACCATATAGAGGTCACTTTGGAATCAACAGAACAGCAGCTAAGGTGTTGCAATCAGGTTATTTCTGGCCTACTTTATTTAGAGATGCTTATTTTTTGGTCAAAACCTGTGACAAATGTCAAAGAAGTGGGAATATTTCTGAAAGACATGAAATGCCTAGAACCAATATTTTAGAAATTGAACTTTTTTGATGTTTGGGGCATGGATTTCATGGGTCCTTTTCCACCTTCTTTTGGCAATGAATATATCTTAGTAGCTGTTGATTATGTGTCCAAATGGGTAGAAGTAGTAGCATTGCCTAATAATGATGCCAAATCAGTTAGCAAATTTCTTCAAAGAAACATTTTTTCAAGATTTGGCACCCCAAGAACAATCATTACTGATGGAGGTTCACATTTTTGTAATAAACTTATTGAGAATCTGCTTGCAAAATATGGGATCAAACACAAGATTGCTACAGCCTACCACCCACAAACAAGTGGACAGGCTGAATTCTCTAATAGGGAGATTAAAAGAATGCTTGAAAAAATGGTTGGGCCAACAAGAAAAGTTTGGTCCTTACACTTAGATGAAGCATTATGGGCATATAGGACTGCATTTAAAACTCCATTAGGTATGTCCCTCTACAGGATAGTTTATGGCAAAGCATGCCATCTGCCTATTGAGTTAGAAAACAAGTCATACTGGGCTATTAAAAAGCTGAATTTTGACCTCAATAAGGCAGGTGCACAAATGTTTTTAGAGCTAAATGAATTAGAGGAATTTAGGCAATTCTCTTACGAAAATGCAGAAATTTATAAAGCTAAAACCAAAGCATGGCATGATAAGAAAATCCAAAGAAGAGAACTTAGGGAAGGAGGAATTGTAACACCCCCCTTTTACTATTACAATTAAATAGACAATTATCAGAGTCACATCGAAGGGCGCTACATTTTTCACCATTTTAAAAAGAAATCACCAAGCAGCGGAAATATTAACCAGTTTAAACATCTCCAGAATTAACAATTAAAGACATTTCCAAAATTAATTAAAACAATTTCCAATAACTAAAATAATAGTTCAAAACGATAACTAACGACTCCCTGGTGCTACATATCAGAGCTGACACAGACCCAAACGAGAGAGGAAGCAAAACCTAGCAATTCCTCCACGAGCACTAGCGATCACCTGCAACGTTGCCGCATGAGAGCAACATTCCAAGCAGAAGGGGTGAGTCTAACAGAGATAATAAGCAGATGATAAAAATATGCTAGCATCAGGTAACTACAGCAACACAATACAATTACACCATATCACAGCACCAGATACCAAAGGAAAAAAATCCATTTGACAGTGAACCACCAAAATTATAACATTCATAGACAATGGGATGATATGCAACCCCTCCAGTAGGCATATGCATGCGGTACCGATCACCAAAATGAGCCACGACGGGCATATCACCAATAAACACCAGAGGCAGAGCCTATATCACCAAAACATGCATATGACAATGCGACACCATGGTTATGCACCAACTCACCATAACAAGTATTTAAAATAAATACTATATCACCAGAATCAAAACAAATGATTTCACCAAGAATAGCACCAAGTTGTAGCATCACAGCTACCACTAAACTCTCCTGAGCATACCAGCACCGCACCTGAAATATTAACACCAGACGGCTCCACAACGCGGACATAACGCACGCACACCACGCACAAGACTGGCGCACAGCGCCTAGGCACATCGCACCTACTTCAGCGAATTAATTAAAATAGCAAACGACATCGGATTTCAACAAATAAATACTTGTTGGAAAGCCCTATGGGTCTGGTTATCATCCCTAAGTTCAGTTTTTGAAGGGGAGTGTCCAATAGGTACAGTTTTTGAAAAGCACACAGGCTAGTTGCAAAAGAGGACAGTTTCTGTCCTTCAAATTCAAACAATTCCAAAGTGACCAAAACTCAATCAAATTGCATGAAACTTGTGCATAAACTGGGCAAATTTTGTCTAGTTTTCAAAGAAATTGGATTCGTTCGAAAAGGAGTTCTTTTGAAAACGTGGTAACCAAAACACTGACCCTGTGTCCAGATTGTTCCCAGAATCTTACTCTAGCTTGTGGAATTCATATCTCGAGCTACACAACTCTAAACGCAACCAAACCAGTGCCAAATTAACAAGCATTAAGTCTATTTTCCAGAAAAATAAACCACATAATTTTTAGGTCAATACAACGTTCCCAGTCACCGAAATACCGAATCTATACCCAAATCGTTTCCAGAATTTTAACCTAACTTGTATCGCCTATAACTCGAGCTATACAACTCCGAATTTAACGAACCCAGTGCCAAAACGACCGGCGTTAAGTCTATTTTCAAAAACAATCAACCTCATAATTTTTGGATCAACCAAACAGCGCCAGTTTTAGAAAAACCGAACCTGTGTCCAGAATCGCTAAATTGCCAAACACCAAACCCTAACGGCAACGACACCGCAACCACCACAACAAAAACGACAATTCGACAACGCGACAACAACAATCAACCACGCACAGCAACAACAAAAACACGAACAATAACAACACCATCATCGTGATACAACAATCACGCAACAACAAATAACGAAACAAATCACAATAACGTGCAATAATCATCAAAGCACCAATCTCAACGAAAACACGATATGCAACAACACGAACAATTCAACAAAACCCTAGACTACCCACACATAATTATCATCAACCCATTATCAAGGTTAAGCCCACCCTTACCTCGAATAACGTAAGCTCCGGAACACGACGAACGAGACACGAACAAAACCACAGCAACACGAACGATCTCCTTTTGAAATTCTTCGCGAAACCCTCCTCTTCTCTCCCTCTTTGCGCCGCGCGCTCTCTCTCTCACTCTCACTTTCGTTTTTCTTTTGCTTGCTGCGAATGAGGGTTTGGCTTAAACCCCCAGGGTTTAAGTTGAGGGCTCAGTAAACACTGGGCTCTCTACGTCACCACCTCCTTTACTCGTTTCACCTCCTACGCATATAAAATATTAACCTTTTAATTTATCTATATCCCGCCTCCAAATTATTTTAATAATTCAATCAACTATTTTAATTAAATTATTTCCGGGGTGTTACAGGAATGGTCTTGTTATATAATTCTAGGTTGAAATTGTTCCCTGGAAAGTTGAAATCAAGATGGACAGGACCATTTAAATTAGTCAAGGTCTATCCTCATGGTGCAGTTGATCTCTATGATGCAGCCTCAGATAGCACTTTCAAGGTAAATGGACAAAGGGTGAAAATGTATTTTGGTGAACAAGTGGTGCAAGGTGAAAGCACCACTCATTTTGAAAATCCTTGAAACAAGGAAAAGTCAGGCTGAAAGACTCTTAAAACAAGCGCTTGATGGGAGGCAACCCATAAATTTTTGTTAAATTAATGTTTTTCAAGTGTTTTGTAGAAAAGCAGGAATTGGTGCATCTGCACCTACCATTTTCCAGTGCTACTGCACCAACAATTTCAAAAAGGGAGGATGATTTTGGTAAATTGCCAGCGCAACACAAAGCAACCCTGTTTAACGGTGTGATTTCACCTAATCAGACACATGTGGCCTTGCATGTAACTCCACTTAGCCTGACGGCTACAAACACCCATCAAATCAACCTCCACTAGACCCATTACCTCATTTAAACCATCCCACTAACCCAAAAAGTAACCGTTTCACACCTTCATTCAATATCTCTCTCTAAACAGTAACCACCCACGCAATACCACTCTCTTTCTCAGAAATTCCCAAATTCGTTACTGTTCATCTTCAACCCTACACCATCACCAAACAAATTCCAACCCCAATCTCTTAAAAATGGTACGCAAACAAGTAGCTATCAAGTCATCAGGCAAGAATTTGAATGCAGAACCATCAAAGAAGCCAACTGGTGCAACTGCATCAGTAACTGTTTCCATTGATGCAGACAAACCTCATATATGGGAGATGAAATTTTTACCAGAGCGTGGCTACAATCTGATGAAGGCACACCCTAATTTCTTGGCCACAATTAATGCTCAGCATTGGGATCTCTTCGTACAGCACAGAACTTACTATTTGGATCAAATCGTGAGGGAATTCTATGCTGGGATTCAAAGCAACAAAGGAGGTAAGATTCAAGATCACTCTCTTTTTAGGGGTAGGAGAATATACTTTGATGAGAAAAGGCTCAATGATCATTATAATCTCTATTATAATGGTCCTGCTTTTGATAAAAAAATGGAGACCTATGGAAAGAAACAAATGGAGATAATCAAATCTAGGGTGGCAGTACCTAATGCACCTTGGGAAAAAGTTACTCAAACTGAGTTTAAATTGAAAACCAAGTACATCATCCCTGAACTAGGAAACTGGTACTTGTTCATAAACTGCTCCATTTTACCCACTTCACACACATACACTGTCTCTAAGGATAGATTGATCATTTTGGATTCGATCCTGACTGATGAGAATATAAACATTGGAAAAATCATCAACAAAGAAATTTTGGATTGTGCAACAAAAACATAGGGATTTCTTTTCTTTCCATGTTTAATAACAGAATTGTGCATGAAGCAAGGGGCCCAAATTAGTGTTGAAGAGCATCAGTACAGAAAGTATCCACCAGGAGCCTTATTTGCAGAGCTAAAGGAAAGAAAAGTTGGGAGGGAAACACCAAACTTGGTGCAAAAGCACCTGGTGCAGAAGCACCAAGCTATTTGGAAATTAAAGCAGGAACAACACGAATGGCTGCAAGAAAGGTTGTTGGAGATTTCACAACTACCAACAGTTCTGGACACTCCAGTTTTTCCATCTTGGGTATTTGAAGAAGGAGAAGAAAAAGAAGAGGTAGATGAAGAGAAGGAAGAGAGTGAAGTAGAAGAAAAGAAAAGAAGGTGTTGAAAAGAAAGAGGGAAACAAAAAGAAAAGGGAAGGGGAAGAAAAAAGTAATGGAGGAAGAGGAAGTTTTGAGTGAAGAGTTGGAGGACACTGATGAAGATCCCATAACAGTGAAAATGGTGAAGGAAATGGAGAAAAATGAAGATGAGGAGAGTGATGAAACTAGCTCTGAAAATGATGCTGATCTAGATCTAACTATGGAAGAATTGCTTAGAAAGAAGAAAGCTGCTAGAAATCAAGCAGAACCCCTTCTCACTCCAATAAGCCCATCAAAGCAACAACTCCAAATAGAAAAGTCCCCATCCGTCTCACCAATTCAATCACCTCAACAAAAATCACCAACACCACCAACTCACAAAGAACCAACTCCACCAACACAAACTCAACCAGAGCAAACACAAGCTGATTCTGTTATTCCAACTAATCCCAATGTTTTAAAAGATAAATTGCAGGTAATTAATAAAGAACCAGGGGAGAAAGCTGGAATTAGAGGTCCTGAAAAACCAGCAGCTGATGCACTTGCACTTGATGCTTCTGCATCAAGTGCAGTTGCATCCCAGCAAATTCCAAACATCACCATCTATCCAAAAGACGTACAAGAAACAATTGCAGTGGTACTGAAAGAATTGGAAGATAAAAGGAAACAAGAATCTACGCAGATTCTCATGGGAATTGCTGAGGCTGCTGGAATTACAAAGGAGACCCCAACAATAGGTGAAGCTGAACAAATGGCTGAAAAATCTGGTGAAGAGGAAAGAGCTAAAGAGTTAGAAGCAAAGGAAGTGGAAGAAAGTCAAGAAAGTCAGGACAATGAGAAAGAAGAAAGTCAGAAGCAAACCACTGAAGTTACTGATGCTGGAGAGAAGCAACCACAAGAAGTTGCTGGTCAAAGCAGTGCAGATGCACCTGGTGCAGCTGCACACAAGCCAACATCTAGTGCAACTGCACTAGCAACAACAACAGGTGCAGATGCACCTCCTGAAGCAGAAAAAGCAACAACAACAACTGAGCCTGGAGCAACTGCATCCAAGGCAACAGCAGTAAAGAGGCCAAAGAAGTTGGTAGTCAAGTGTGCAGCAACAAGGGCTAGCAACAGACTCAGATCTGGAGCAAAACCCGAGTAAACTTAAAATGTTGTTTTTAAATATTTTCAGTACTTTTATATATTTATGTTATCTGGTTTTTGAGTCCCACATGTATTAACCCCCCTCCCCCTCTACAATTACCTTTCTAGGTCACCGTGAACCTCCTTCCGGAAAACAAAGACAACCAACAGAAAGCTCACAAAATCCTCTATAAAAGCCCTCAAAAAATTCCGCCACCGAAGCCACCTCGACGGAGTTGCCCACCCTCGTTGCTGCCATACCCGCGTCTCCACATCAGAAAGTTTCGCCAGGCTTTTCTTCCTCAACAGGTGAATTGTTTCACCTTCTAATTCTATCTTTTCTACTCCCTTTCCCCCACCTACATGAACCCTAGGTCACCACTTCGATAAAATAGTTATTGTGTTTGTGTTATTAGGAAATTTGACATTAATTTAGTTTCAAAACTGCTGGTGTACTGTTTGACATTCATTATTTTCTTCACTGGAATATTATAATATGCATGGCATGAGTTGCTTCAGTAAAGCTATCGTTGTGTTTGGAAAAAGTTTAATCTTGAACTTCTTTGTATTTGTGTGTCACTCGTGGTTTGGTGTTACGTGTTAACCACGAAACCCTATTTGTCTTGGGATTGTGGTTCGAGTTGCGTGATCCTTGTTTGGGTATAAGCAATGTCATAATGCTTCTTAGGGAGCGTCATGGTGTTCTCTACATGTACTTCTACTTAGTGTGTTGTGGTTCTTAATAATTCTAACTTCTAAGAACATAGTATATTGGTTTGAAATGTGAATTCGGTATCAATTTCCTCAAATTCCTCTTAGAAATCAACGTCAAAGAACAAAAAATGAATATCATATGAATACTTGAAAAAAATACATAAATACATAATTCTCAATAAACACCAATACATGAACAATCACTGGAACCAAAATAAGGCTTTACATCAATGTAGAGTGTAGACTCTCTTAGCTTATTAACAAAGGCTTGAACACTAATTAACAGCAACAATGTTGAACACGGTTTATTGAAAGAATTTCGGACGCATTAGCCGCAAGCTTAATACACGAGAGGCGGGGGTGAGTTATAGAGGTAGGGATGATATGGTGGAGGAGGCGATGGAGATGGTGGAGGCGGTGGTGAAGGAGAGGTAGGGATGTTTTGGTGACTTATAGACATATGGCGGAGGAGGTGATGGAGAAGGTGGAGGTGGAGATTTGTACACATATGGTGGAGGTGGTGGTGACTTATAGACATATGGCGGAGGAGGTGGAGACTTGTAAACATATGGAGGAGGAGGTGAGGGAGAAGGTGGAGGTGGAGACTTGTAGACATATGGAGGAGGCGGTGAAGGAGATGGGGGTGGTGGAGGAGAAGGAGAAGGGGGTGGTGGGGAGGGAGATGGTGGGGGTGGGGACTTATAGACATATGGAGGTGGTGGTGAAGGGGATGGGGGTGGTGGTGACTTGTAGATATAAGGTGGAGGAGGTGAAGGTGATGGTGGGGGTGGAGACTTGTAGTAGTATGGAGGAGGTGGTGAAGGAGAAGGTGGGGGAGGCGACTTGTAAATGTATGGAGGTGGTGGTGAAGGGGAGGGTGGTGGTGGGGATTTGTAAACATAGGGTGGAGGAGGTGATGGTGATGGTGATGGTGGAGGTGGAGACTTGTAATAGTATGGAGGGGGTGGTGAAGGAGATGGTGGGGGAGGAGACTTATAGTAGTATGGAGGTGGTGGAGATTTGTATACATATGGTGGAGGAGGTGAAGGTGATGGTGGGGGTGGGAACTTATAATAGTATGGAGGTGGAGGGGATGGGGATGGTGGAGGTGGTAACTTGTAGATATATGGAGGAGGAGGTGATGGTGATGGAGGAGGTGGAGACTTGTAGACATAAGGAGGAGGTGGTGAAGGAGATGGTGGAGGAGGAGACTTATAAACATAAGGGGGTGGTGGTGATGGAGATGGGGGTGGTGGTGACTTGTAGATATATGGAGGTGGTGGTGATGGAGATGGTGGAGGAGGGGACTTATAAACATATGGAGGTGGTGGTGATGGAGATGGAGGTGGTGGACTCTTATAGATATATGGTGGTGGAGGTGAAGGAGACAGAGGAGGTGATGATTTGTAGACATATGGAGGGCGTGGTGATGGAGATGGAGGTGGTGGACTCTTATAGATGTATGGTGGGGGAGGTGAAGGAGATGGAGGAGGTGGTGACTTGTAGACATATGGTGGGGGTGGTGATGGAGATGGAGGAGGAGGAGACTTATAGTAATATGGTGGGGGAGGTGAAGGAGATGGAGGAGGTGGTGACTTATAGTAATATGGTGGGGGAGGTGAAGGAGATGGTGGAGGTGGTGACTGGTAGACATATAGAGGGGGTGGTGATGAAGATGGAGGAGGAGGAGACTTGTAGTAATATGGTGGGGGAGGTGAAGGAGATGGTGGAGGTGGTGACTTGTAGACATATGGTGGGGGAGGTGAAGGAGATGGTGGTGGTGGTGACTTGTAGACATATGGTGGAGGAGGTGATGGAGATGGTGGAGGTGGTGACTTGTAGACATATGGTGCGGGTGGTGATGGAGATGGAGGAGGAGACTTATAATAATATGGTGGTGGGTATTTGTGGACATGTAGAGGTGGTGGTGGAGGAGATTTGTAGTAATATGGTTTATGAACATAAGGAGGTGGTGGGGGTGGGGATTTGTAGTAATATGGAGGTGGTTTGTAATAGTTTCCTGGCGTTGGGTTTGGATAATAGTTGTATGGTTTATCTGCATAGTAAGGCTTATCATCATCAGCAGCAACACTGCTAGCTGTAACACCCCGGAAATAATTTAATTAAAATAGTTGATTGAATTATTAAAATAATTTGGAGGCGGGATATAGATAAATTAAAAGGTTAATATTTTATATGCGTAGGAGGTGAAACGAGTAAAGGAGGTGGTGACGTAGAGAGCCCAGTGTTTACTGAGCCCTCAACTTAAACCCTGGGGGTTTAAGCCAAACCCTCATTCGCAGCAAGCAAAAGAAAAACGAAAGTGAGAGTGAGAGAGAGAGCACGCGGCGCAAAGAGGGAGAGAAGAGGAGGGTTTCGCGAAGAATTTCAAAAGGAGATCGTTCGTGTTGCTGTGGTTTTGTTCGTGTCTCGTTCGTCGTGTTTCGGAGCTTACGTTATTCGAGGTAAGGGTGGGCTTAACCTTGATAATGGGTTGATGATAATTATGTGTGGATAGTCTAGGGCTTTGTTGAATTGTTCGTGTTGTTGCATATCGTGTTTTCGTTGAGATTGGTGCTTTGATGATTATTGCACGTTATTGTGATTCGTTTCGTTATTTGTTGTTGCGTGATTGTTGTATCACGATGATGGTGTTGTTATTGTTCGTGTTTTTGTTGTTGCTGTGCGTGGTTGATTGTTGTTGTCGCGTTGTCGAATTGTCGTTTTTGTTGTGGTGGTTGCGGTGTCGTTGCCGTTAGGGTTTGGTGTTTGGCAATTTAGCGATTCTGGACACAGGTTCGGTTTTTCTAAAACTGGCGCTGTTTGGTTGATCCAAAAATTATGAGGTTGATTGTCTTTGAAAATAGACTTAACGCCGGTCGTTTTGGCACTGGTTTCGTTAAATTCGGAGTTGTATAGCTCGAGTTATAGGCGATACAAGTTAGGTTAAAATTCTAGAAACGATTTGGGTATAGATTCGGTATTTCGGTGACTGGGAACGTTGTATTGACCGAAAAATTATGTGGTTTATTTTTCTGGAAAATAGACTTAATTCTTGTTAATTTGGCACTGGTTTGGTTGCGTTTAGAGTTGTGCGCTCGAGATATGAATTCCACAAGTTAGAGTAAGATTCTGGAAACAATCTGGACACAGGGTCAGTGTTTTGGTTACCACGTTTTCAAAAGAACTCCTTTTCGAACGAATCCAATTTCTTTGAAAACTAGACAAAATTTGCCCCAGTTTATGCACAAGTTTCATGCAATTTGATTGAGTTTTGGTCACTTTGGAATTGCTTGAATTTGAAGGACAGAAACTGTCCTCTTTTGCAACTAGCCTGTGTGCTTTTCGAAAACTGTACCTATTGGACACTCTCCTTCAAAAACTGAACTTAGGGATGATAACCAGACCCATAGGGCTTTCCAACAAGTATTTATTTGTTGAAATCCGATGTCGTTTGCTATTTTAATTAATTCGCTGAAGTAGGTGCGATGTGCCTAGGCGCTGTGCGCCAGTCTTGTGCGTGGTGTGCGTGCGTTATGTCCGCGTTGTGGAGCCGTCTGGTGTTAATATTTCAGGTGCGGTGCTGGTATGCTCAGGAGAGTTTAGTGGTAGCTGTGATGCTACAACTTGGTGCTATTTTTGGTGAAATCATTTGTTTTGATTCTGGTGATATAGTATTTATTTTAAATACTTGTTATGGTGAGTTGGTGCATAATCATGGTGTCGCATTGTCATATGCATGTTTTGGTGATATAGGCTCTGCCTCTGGTATTTATTGGTGATATGCCCGTCGTGGCTCATTTTGGTGATCGGTACCGCATGCATATGCCCACTGGAGGGGTTGCATATCATCCCATTGTCTATGAATGTTATAATTTTGGTGGTTCACTGTCAAATGGATTTTTCCTTTGGTATCTGGTGCTGTGATATGGTGTAATTGTATTGTGTTGCTGTAGTTACCTGATGCTAGCATATTTTTATCATCTGCTTATTATCTCTGTTAGACTCACCCCTTCTGCTTGGAATGTTGCTCTCATGCGGCAACGCTGCAGGTGATCGCTAGTGCTCGTGGAGGAATTGCTAGATTTTGCTTCCTCTCTCGTTTGGGTCTGTGTCAGCTCTGATATGTAGCACCGGGGAGTCGTTAGTTATCGTTTTGAACTATTATTTTAGTTATTGGAAATTGTTTTAATTTATTTTGGAGATGTCTTTAATTGTTAATTCTGGAGATGTTTAAACTGGTTAATATTTCCGCTGCTTGGTGATTTCTTTTATATAAATTATTTTGGAGATTTTCTTTTTTTAAAATGGTGAAAAATGTAGCGCCCTTCGAGGTGACTCTGATAATTGTCTATTTAATTGTAATAGTAAAAGGGGGGTGTTACATTAGTGGTATCAGAGCAGTTCGGTCTGTCCGGCCAAGTTGTCGAGTCGTCGAGTCGAGTAACACTTGAGTAATTGTTACTCGTTTCTGATTATAGTTTCTGTTGCAGTGTTAGGTTGAGATGGCAGGACGGAACGATGCTGCACTCGCTGCTGCTTTGCAGGCTGTGGCTCAAGCTGTGGAGAATAACCCAGGTGCTGCTGGTGATGCTGGGTCGCGCAGTTTGGCTACGTTTCAGAGGGAGAATCCTCCTACCTTTAAGGGCAAGTATAACCCTGATGGTGCTTTGGCGTGGCTGAAAGAGATGGAGAGAATCTTTCGTGTTATGGATTGCTCTGAGGCGCAGAAAGTCAGGTATGGTACTCATATGCTGGCAGAGGAGGCTGATGACTGGTGGTTGGAGGTGAGGCAGAGGTTGGCGACTGTGAATGAAGAGGTCACTTGGGCTGTGTTCAGCAGAGAATTTCTGAGAAAGTATTATCCTGAAGATGTCCGTGGGAAGAAAGAGATTGAGTTTCTGGGGCTGAAGCAGGGTAATATGTCGGTGACTGAGTATGCTGCCAAGTTCATTGAATTGGCGAAGTTCTATCCACATTATGGTGAGGCTGGTGCTGAATTCTCCAAATGCATCAAGTTTGAAAATGGGTTGCGGGCTGATATCAAGAAGGCGATAGGGTATCAGAAAATTCGGGTGTTCTCGGAGTTGATTGACAGCTGCAGAATCTTCGAGGAAGACAGTAATGCTCATTCTAGAGTCATGAGGGATAGGCAGAAGAATTTCTCGAGTCGTGGGAAGCCGTATGAGGTTCCAGTTGGTAAGGGCAATCAGAGAACTGCTGTGGGTAAGAGACCTAGTGGGGGAGATGCTGCTGCTAGTGTGGTATGTTACAAGTGTGGTAAACCCGGTCATAAGCGTCCTGACTGTCCAGGTGATGTGAAGAAGTGCTACAAGTGTGGTAAAGAGGGTCATATGGCGTCTAGCTGTGATCGAAAGGATGTGTTATGCTACAACTGTGGTGAGGGTGGTCATATCAGCACTCAGTGTCCTAAACCGAAGAAAGAAAGGTCCGTTGGGAAGGTGTTCGCTCTGGCGGGGTCAGATGCAGTGAATGAGATCAGAGGTACATGCTATATTAATAATTCTCCTCTTATTGCTATTATTGATACTGGTGCTACCCATTGTTTTATTGCTACTGCATGTGTTGAGAAATTAGATCTTGTTTTATCTTCTATGTTGAGGGAGATGGTTATCGATACTCCGGCTAAGGGTTCGGTGACTACCTCGGTTGTTTGTGCTAAATGCCCTTTATCGATATTCGGTAATGATTTTCTCGTTGACTTGATTTGTTTGCCGCTGAGCGGAATGGATGTTATTCTAGGTATGGACTGGTTAGTTGATAACCATGTTCATATCAACTGTCATGAAAGGTCTGTGAGTTTCTTTTCTCCTGAAGAGGAAGAGTCTGGTTTGTTGTCTGCTGGTCAGTTGCATAGGGTAATGAGGGAAGACGTCCAGTTGTTTTCATTAATGGCGTCATTGTCTGCTGAGAGCCAAGCGAAGGTTGATGAGTTGCAGGTGGTGCGAGAGTTTTCTGAGGTTTTTCCCGACGAGATTCCGGATGTACCACCAGAGAGTGAGGTTGAGTTTGCTATTGATCTGGTACCTGATACTAAACCTGTGTCTATGGCACCGTATAGAATGTCTGCATCTGAATTGTCAGAACTGAAGAAGCAACTCGAGGATCTGCTTGAAAAGAAATTTGTGAGGCCAAGTGTGTCGCCGTGGGGAGCTCCAGTGTTGTTGGTGAAAAAGAAAGATGGTAGTATGAGGTTGTGCGTAGACTATCGGCAGCTGAATAAGGTGACTATTAAGAACAAGTATCCGCTTCCGAGGATTGATGACTTAATGGATCAGTTGGTGGGTGCTCAGGTGTTCAGTAAAATAGATTTGAGATCGGGTTATCATCAGATCAAGGTGAAAGACGAAGACATTCAGAAGACAGCTTTCAGAACCCGTTATGGGCATTATGAGTATTCCGTGATGCCTTTCGGTGTGACTAATGCGCCGGGAGTGTTCATGGAGTACATGAATCGTATCTTTCGTGAGTATCTGGATCGGTTTGTGGTGGTATTCATTGACGACATCCTAATTTATTCTAAGTCAGAAGAGGAGCATGCAGAACATCTGAGATTGGTATTGGAAATTCTGAGGGACAGGAAATTATATGCGAAGCTGTCTAAGTGTGAGTTTTGGTTGAAAGAGGTTAGCTTTCTGGGTCATGTTATTTCGGGGAATGGAATTGCCGTGGATCCGTCTAAGGTTGATGCCGTGTTACAATGGGAGTCTCCGAAGTCAGTTACTGAGATTAGAAGTTTTCTGGGTCTGGCAGGTTACTATAGGAGGTTTATAGAAGGATTTTCGAAGTTGGCACTTTCGTTGACTCAGTTGACTTGCAAGGGTAAAGCTTTCATCTGGGATGACTGTTGTGAAGAGAGCTTCAAAGAATTGAAGAAGAGGTTGACGACGTCTCCTGTTCTGACGTTGCCTAATCCGGAAGAGTCGTTTGTGGTGTATTGTGATGCTTCCAAGATGGGGTTGGGAGGTGTGCTTATGCAGAATGGTAAGGTAGTTGCCTATGCGTCGAGACAGTTGAGGACTCATGAGAAGAACTACCCTACCCATGATTTAGAACTTGCTGCAGTTGTGTTCGCGTTGAAAATTTGGAGACATTATCTGTATGGTTCGAGGTTTGAGGTGTTCAGTGATCATAAGGGTTTGCAGTATCTGTTTGATCAGAAAGAGTTGAATATGAGACAGCGCAGATGGTTGGAGTTGCTGAAAGACTATGACTTTAGCTTGAACTATCATCCGGGAAAGGCTAATGTGGTAGCTGACGCTTTAAGTCGAAAGACGTTGCATATGTCAGCAATGATGGTTAGAGAACTCGAATTAATTGAGCAGTTCAGGGATATGAGTTTGGTTTGTGAAGTGACGCCTCAGAGTGTCAGATTGGGGATGTTGAAGATTGATAATGAATTCATGGCTAGCATTCGAGATGCTCAGAAGTTAGATGTTAAATTAGTTGACCTGATGGTTGGGATTGATCAATCCGAGAATAAAGACTTTGAGTTGGATGCGCAGAATGTATTGAAGTACCGTGGGAGAATCTGCATTCCTGATGATGAGGAGATGAAAAGAGCAATTTTAGAAGAAGGTCATAGGAGTAAGTTGAGTATCCATCCGGGAGCTACAAAGATGTATCAGGATCTGAAGAAGATGTTTTGGTGGCCTGGTATGAAGCGTGATGTGGCGCAGTTTGTGTATTCCTGCTTGACTTGTCAGAAATCGAAGGTTGAGCATCAGAAGCCTGCTGGGTTGATGCAACCGTTGGAGATTCCGGAATGGAAGTGGGATAGTATTTCTATGGATTTCGTGATAGGGTTACCTAATACTGTGAGGGGGCACGATTCGATTTGGGTGATTGTGGATAGATTGACGAAGTCTGCTCATTTTATTCCTATCAATATCACGTATCCGGTGTCGAGATTGGCAGAGATTTATATTCAGGTGATTGTGAAGTTGCATGGTGTTCCTTTGTGCATTGTGTCTGACAGAGATCCTAGGTTCACTTCTGATTTCTGGAAGAGTTTGCAAGAAGCGTTGGGTTCTAAATTGAGGTTGAGTTCAGCTTATCATCCTCAAACTGATGGACAGACAGAGAGGACCATTCAGTCGTTGGAAGACTTGTTGAGATATTGTGTTCTTGAGCAGGGAGGTGCGTGGGATACTCACCTTCCGTTGATCGAGTTTACTTACAACAATAGTTACCATTCTAGCATCGGGATGGCACCGTTCGAGGCATTGTATGGTCGGAGATGTAGGACTCCGTTGTGTTGGCATGAATCTGGGGAGAGTATTGTTCTTGGACCCGAGGTTGTTCGAGAGACTACTGAAAAGGTGAAATTGATCCGTGAGAAAATGAAAGCGTCGCAGAGTAGACAGAAGAGCTATCATGATAAGAGAAGGAAGGATTTAGAATTCCAAGCTGGTGATCATGTGTTTTTGAGAGTCACGCCTATGGCTGGTGTTGGGCGTGCATTGAAGACAAAGAAGTTGACTCCTCGTTTCATTGGACCGTATCAGATCACTGAGAGAATTGGTAATGTTGCTTATAGGGTGGCCTTGCCGCCTAATCTTTCGAATTTGCACGATGTATTTCATGTGTCGCAACTTCGGAAGTATATTTCGGATCCGTCCCATGTGATTCCGATGGATGATGTGCATGTGCGGGATAATCTCACTGTGGAGACAATGCCTGTGCGAATTGAAGATCGTGAAGTGAAGACTTTACGTGGCAAAGAGATAAACCTGGTGAAAGTGGTCTGGTTAGGAGCTGCTGGTGAAAGCATGACATGGGAGTTGGAGAGCAAGATGCGAGAGTCCTATCCGGAGCTGTTTGAATCAGGTATGTTTTCGAGGACGAAAGATTCTAAGTGGGGGAGGGTTGTAACACCCCGGAAATAATTTAATTAAAATAGTTGATTGAATTATTAAAATAATTTGGAGGCGGGATATAGATAAATTAAAAGGTTAATATTTTATATGCGTAGGAGGTGAAACGAGTAAAGGAGGTGGTGACGTAGAGAGCCCAGTGTTTACTGAGCCCTCAACTTAAACCCTGGGGGTTTAAGCCAAACCCTCATTCGCAGCAAGCAAAAGAAAAACGAAAGTGAGAGTGAGAGAGAGAGCACGCGGCGCAAAGAGGGAGAGAAGAGGAGGGTTTCGCGAAGAATTTCAAAAGGAGATCGTTCATGTTGCTGTGGTTTTGTTCGTGTCTCGTTCGTCGTGTTCCGGAGCTTACGTTATTCGAGGTAAGGGTGGGCTTAACCTTGATAATGGGTTGATGATAATTATGTGTGGGTAGTCTAGGGCTTTGTTGAATTGTTCGTGTTGTTGCATATCGTGTTTTCGTTGAGATTGGTGCTTTGATGATTATTGCATGTTATTGTGATTCGTTTCGTTATTTGTTGTTGCGTGATTGTTGTATCACGATGATGGTGTTGTTATTGTTCGTGTTTTTGTTGTTGCTGTGCGTGGTTGATTGTTGTTGTCGCGTTGTCGAATTGTCGTTTTTGTTGTGGTGGTTGCGGTGTCGTTGCCGTTAGGGTTTGGTGTTTGGCAATTTAGCGATTCTGGACACAGGTTCGGTTTTTCTAAAACTGGCGCTGTTTGGTTGATCCAAAAATTATGAGGTTGATTGTTTTTGAAAATAGACTTAACGCCGGTCGTTTTGGCACTGGTTTCGTTAAATTCGGAGTTGTATAGCTCGAGTTATAGGCGATACAAGTTAGGTTAAAATTCTGGAAACGATTTGGGTATAGATTCGGTATTTCGGTGACTGGGAACGTTGTATTGACCTAAAAATTATGTGGTTTATTTTTCTGGAAAATAGACTTAATGCTTGTTAATTTGGCACTGGTTTGGTTGCGTTTAGAGTTGTGTAGCTCGAGATATGAATTCCACAAGTTAGAGTAAGATTCTGGAAACAATCTGGACACAGGGTCAGTGTTTTGGTTACCACGTTTTCAAAAGAACTCCTTTTCGAACGAATCCAATTTCTTTGAAAACTAGACAAAATTTTCCCCAGTTTATGCACAAGTTTCATGCAATTTGATTGAGTTTTGGTCACTTTGGAATTGCTTGAATTTGAAGGACAGAAACTGTCCTCTTTTGCAACTAGCCTGTGTGCTTTTCGAAAACTGTACCTATTGGACACTCTCCTTCAAAAACTGAACTTAGGGATGATAACCAGGCCCATAGGGCTTTCCAACAAGTATTTATTTGTTGAAATCCGATGTCGTTTGCTATTTTAATTAATTCGCTGAAGTAGGTGCGATGTGCCTAGGCGCTGTGCGCCAGTCTTGTGCGTGGTGTGCGTGCGTTATGTCCGCATTGTGGAGCCGTCTGGTGTTAATATTTCAGGTGCGGTGCTGGTATGCTCAGGAGAGTTTAGTGGTAGCTGTGATGCTACAACTTGGTGCTATTTTTGGTGAAATCATTTGTTTTGATTCTGGTGATATAGTATTTATTTTAAATACTTGTTATGGTGAGTTGGTGCATAATCATGGTGTCGCATTGTCATATGCATGTTTTGGTGATATAGGCTCTGCCTCTGGTGTTTATTGGTGATATGCCCGTCGTGGCTCATTTTGGTGATCGGTACCGCATGCATATGCCCACTGGAGGGGTTGCATATCATCCCATTGTCTATGAATGTTATAATTTTGGTGGTTCACTGTCAAATGGATTTTTCCTTTGGTATCTGGTGCTGTGATATGGTGTAATTGTATTGTGTTGCTGTAGTTACCTGATGCTAGCATATTTTTATCATCTGCTTATTATCTCTGTTAGACTCACCCCTTCTGCTTGGAATGTTGCTCTCATGCGGCAACGCTGCAGGTGATCGCTAGTGCTCGTGGAGGAATTGCTAGATTTTGCTTCCTCTCTCGTTTGGGTCTGTGTCAGCTCTGATATGTAGCACCGGGGAGTCGTTAGTTATCGTTTTGAACTATTATTTTAGTTATTGGAAATTGTTTTAATTTATTTTGGAGATGTCTTTAATTGTTAATTCTGGAGATGTTTAAACTGGTTAATATTTCCGCTGCTTGGTGATTTCTTTTAAATAAATTATTTTGGAGATTTTCTTTTTTTAAAATGGTGAAAAATGTAGCGCCCTTCGAGGTGACTCTGATAATTGTCTATTTAATTGTAATAGTAAAAGGGGGGTGTTACACTAGCTATTATGCAGAACACTACTGCATAGATGAGTTGAGGCAAGTGCCTCAACCCAAATGAGGTTCCCATCTTCTCTTAGTTTAGTGCACTAGTCCGATACTGGTGTACCTTGTAAGAGTGGTCTTGTGACTGCTTGGCAAACTATGAATTCTAACTCTTCATATAGTGTTAGCCAAGCATGAATAATAGGATTTCTTAATTAGTTCAAGATTCGCCGGAGCGCCGTCGCCGGAGGCAGCGGAGGAGTTTTCGGTCCCGTCACCGGCCGATGATACCATGATAAATTCTGTTTGATTGATATTTGTGAGAGAGAGAGATTGTTTGAATCTAACTGAATCTTGTTAGATTCATTTCTGAATTCAATGGATTATTTTTCCACACATTACACAAATGAGCTCAGCACCTTATATATGTGGTTGCTGAGACTTTCTAAAGTCAGACTCAATTGACTTGAGCAAAGACAAAACTGTCCTTTTCAATTTTACAATATTCCTATCCTGCCCTTCTATATACTTGTAACAAAAGTGTTCCTATACTTGATCTATTCTCTAACATAGCCAAGCATGAATAATAGGATTTCTTAATTTGTCAAATGTGTTAACAGCCTGGCTTAATGTTTTAAATATTTTCTGATTTAGCCAAGCATGTATTGTTAATTTCATATACAATTTTGAACTACACGGAATGGAAAAAGTCAATAAAAGAAGAGAGAGTAGGTGATGGCAATTGCTTGGAAGCGCTGAACGAGTTCATGCTGGATATGGTGAACAAATTATTGTGTAAGCGCGTCAGAGGAGGCCCAACTCTAATTATTCCTTGCCATTTGTTTTTTGAATAACTCTTTTACATTTTAGAAAGAACTGGCTAGTGGCTATCATGATCGAGAGTCGAGACCCTCTCAGATGTGAAACAACTGATGGTGTCAAATTAATTAAATCCAAACATGCCCGATTTCTTTGATATGTCTTGTCTTTAGTTTTGGTTCCTTTCTTTTTTTGACAACTAGTTCTTTCTTTCAAACAATGTAAAATTATCTTAGTTGCTACAAGTTTTATGCTAATAGCATATATTTTCGGCGAATTAATAAACTACTTCAGCTTAATTACTTGACATCCTTGTCAATATGCTAACATATACCGTAGGAAGCTTTCCTCGTCGTGACTTCAAATTTAATTGACTAGGTATAGTTACTGTCTAATATTCAATTTCTTTTTGTAATTATTTTGGTCACTGTCATAATATGCACGGACTTTACTCCTTGGTTCTCACCGATCCAAATTTGTTCTAATAGATCTTTGATCAATTCCGTGTGACCAGTTCTCTACGTGTAATGTCTTTCCAAATAAAAGAATGCTGGTTTATTACAATTAAGTTAATTGTTTGTTTTTTTTCGAGATCAGGGTATCTATCGTTGAACGCAGTGACTAATCCCCTCGCTGGATTAGAGGCATCTCGAAGGGTGTGACAGTTGGCCCAGGGATTTAAAGCTGCTCCATACCCAAGGCGAAGATCAAACCCTCGAAACTTGGTTAAGGGAAGATGAGTTCCAACCGCTCAACCACACCCTTGGCTTAGTTAATTGTTTGTTTAATTTAATAAAACTAAAAGAACAAGTTAGTTTCCATGCTGCGACCGATACTTACTTGAAGTTTTTTCGATGCTGAAATAATTGAAATTTGAAGTGCATTTGGATTTTTTTTTTTGGGTTACAGCATTTGGAAATTGCTACTGTGATAATTGAAATAATTTCTAATTCCATTTCCTAGACGCACTAGTAGAGAAGGAATCAATATTTCTTAGAAAACCTTGTTGCTCTGTTTGAATTGGAAATTTTTTATCAAGTTAGTTGCATCGCATTAGTCACACAGTATCTCAGCGAAATTTTCTTTATTATTTCATCTTTGAGCTCTCCCCTTTGATATTGTTGTCTTAGTGTTTGTTAAATAATTATCAGAGTACATAGTATACAATGACATACATAATTGTACCACAAATTTGATATATATAATTAGTTTCATCCCGGTGCAAGTTTTACTGCTGAAACGTCTTTTCCACAGACACGATAACACTACTCCTTTCTCATTGACCATAAACAACTAGTAATATCATATTGTTCAGTTTGACTTATGCTGGTTGTTATCCTTCAAAGGTTTAGCTGTTTAGGAAGCATATTATATATGCATGATTCTATATATCCTTCTAGATTACTTCAAAGCATATAAATTATTTCGGTTTGGCTGGTTACCCTACAGCCTAGCTCACCTTTGAGGACTTTCTTTTGTATAATATTGCGTGAAATGCTGGTCAAAACTGAGACATGGCCCCCATTCCCTCCCCATACATTCACATTTACTACTCGCACTCGCTTGGTAAATGAAAAAAATGGGATGATTGAGAAGGATTGTAATCAAACGAATGCTAAACCCATCCCTATTGTTTCACATAATCATGTATAGGTTTAAATTTAACTAATTATACCAAACTAAGGGTGCTTCCATTGATTTTTCCCATGAAACTTCAAAATCAAGGACTTGAAAACAAAGACGGTGGTGCTGCAAGCGGGAACATAGTCGGCCTACCCTAGTTGCGGGGGCGGAATTTCTTTTGGCCGAGTTTAAGCGATTCCACTCGACATATATATTTAGGAACTTCTGTTTTTATGATTTGGTGGGATATTTTATATAGTTTGATACAGGTCAATGACACCATGTATTAAAGCGATTTGCTTTTTTGCGTTATTATGTAGTTGAACTATTAAATTATCTGTGATTGATGGTACTATATAAGCATATATGTTACGTATATATTACTTTTAATATTACGTAATCTTGAACAAGTCGAATTCACGTAGGCAAAAGAAGTTCGCTTAAACTCTTGATTTTGACAACCTTGGGTACACAGGAAAAGGAAAGTAGATTCTCAGTCACATAGTATGAGGCAAGACTAATAGACTGCTTAATATTTGGGGTATAATGCTCAATGCTTGCTTATAAGTCATGGGCAGACAACGCTCTATTTTTTCAAATGACGTCTAGATTATTCTAGTATCTCACACAAGCTTTATAAGACTAGGAAACCTCAAATTGTTGAGAGAGAGAGTTCAAATTATTCTAGTGTCCTACACTGGCTCTAGAGGACGATGACAACATCAGTTTTTTAAGAGTCAGAGAGAGAGAGATTTTTTTAAAAAAAACTATTGAGTTTCGTTTGATTTGCAAATGAATAAGTACTACAAGGGCCGACAATGGGCCTGTCTGGACCGGGCTACCACGTAGGGCCCTAGCCCAAAGCCATTTTCTTAGGGCCCAAAAAATGTTGGATATATACTAAACATAAATATATACATGTGACTTTGAACAATTATCATGTAGTTCTATGTGGTTTGATGTTTAGATGAAAGTGTTTCGTCCACTTGCACTTGGTATGGAATTCGAATCCTACACGTGGAAGTTTTGATTCTTGCTTGACTACACAGAATTGTTGTGCATTGAGTTACAACAAAACAATATATTATATTATGTATTTGGTACACAATAACATTTTTAATGCAATAGTAATCATTTTTTATTCAATACATAGATTATAAGTAATTATATCCAAAAAAATACATATGGTTTTTCTAAAAATATTTCCAAGAAGATAAATTGTTGATAAATTTCTCATGTCGATTTCAATTTATCTTAAAAAATGAGTAATCCGTGAGGCCAAATTTAATAAAATTAGGACTCAATTAGGTGTCCGATTTTTAAGATTTGTACACATTGAGTACTGGATTGTACTTGACAACTTTTGATATTGTACGTTGTTTGGTGGCTAATGGACAATACTAACAAAAAATGTAAGATTTACTGATTCTTTTTAAGTTATATAAACAATTTATATTACATTATAACGAGAGACGAGACAAAATGAGAGAGCGAAGACATAAATGTGTGTGTGAGAGAGAGTGAGGTGGGGGAGAATGCGATGAGGAGAGAGAGAGAGAGAGAGAGAGAGAGAGAGGATAGAATCGCGAGAGGTGGGAGAATATTTATTGGGTACCAGATTAATATGGTATTTTGGTACTTAAGATAGTTCGTATGTCAAACAAAAACTTATATCTTGGTTTAGTAAGTAACTTGATTTTGTGTTGTTGTCCATTTTCTTTCCCTCTCTTTTGGCGAGTACCATGCAATAGTTTCTAAATCAAATAAGGTACAACTAAATTTGTTATGTCTAGTCTGTTGCTTTTATTTTTAGCAAATCAAATGCACCTCTACTGTTTGAATGTCATTTTGGTTCTTAATATCGTCAAAATAGTCCCAGGTGACGTGTGTTGGCAAATGGGCCGGTGTTCTCATGTAAACATGCCACGTAAGCATAATGTTTGGTAGAAAATGTGTCACTTAAACAAAACGAATGGGGTCAACAAATTTAGTTAACGGCGAGGACCGAAGTAATTAACGAATTAGACATTGAAGAATTAGTTTGTAGTTTCATTGAAGTTAGAGACTAAATTAACAACAAATAACATTTTTCAGAAATTGGAATGATTGTTTACTCTACTTATTTGTATTCATGATCCTATTGGTATAGGAAAAAAGTCACCATAATTCAATTTCAGTAAAAAAAGAGTAAACCCATAATTTGGCCTCTATAGTCTATACTAGTTCCTCCGTACATAACTTTTAGTATTTTTGGCTTGTTACACACAAATTAAGTTACAATTAATTTATGATAGCTAAATAGTAAATACTCCATTTATAGTTGTCTTAGGATAATTGAGTTAATAATTGTTTTGGGTTTCTAAAAAACTAATAAATATAAAAGGTATATTTGAAAAAAATTGGGGAATTGTATGTTGGATTTTAAAAGTACCATTATCTACTTTAGATTTATACCAATTAACCTCCAATGAAATTACCTATTGACTCATTTGAGAAACATGACAAGTGTCAAAAATGAGGGTAACATAGTAACTTACATTTAATCAATTATTCCTTTTTATCTTTCTTCTTACACTCTCTTTCCTCCTTTTTACTTTTCTCTTACACTCTCTTTCTTCCTTTTTTTCTCTTTCTTCTTACTCTCTCTTTTCTCCTTTTCACTTTTTTCTTACACTCTCTTTCTTCCTTTTTTTTACTTTACTTGTATTTTCCCCATAAACAATTATTCTCTTTATCCTATCATTTCTCACTTTAGTTTTTTTAACTAAATTTCTAAATTGATACAAATTAGCTATAAAAATATAAATTAGTCACACTAAATAAAACTGTCACCTTTTTAGAAAAAATTGTCCCGTTAAAATTTTAATTTTCTCTCCAAAATCTGTTTTCACTCTTCTGTTTACACTCTTATTGATAATCTATTAACACCTCTTATTGATAATCTACTATCTACTTTTTACTATCTACTATAATCTATTAATCAACTAAAATAATTAATTGAAACTACAAGATAACTGCAATGATATATAAAAAACACACGGGATAACTGTACTGATATATAAAAAAAACACGACATTAATTTTTTTTTAAGACTACTACTACTACAAACCTACTATATAAAAAACAAGAAGACTTAATAAATATTTAAACTATTAATTAATATTTAAAACAAATATTTCTTATTGAAAATCTACTATCTAACTTTTACTATCTACTATAGTCTACTAATCAACTTTTTTTTTTGATAGGCAATGTTAGTAGTATTAAAATAATCAATTGAAACTATGGGATAACTACACTGATATATAAAAAATACGGGATAACTGCAGTGATACATAAATAAAACACAGGATTAACATTTGTTATTGATAACTATAATTTTTGTAGACTACTATAAACCTACTATTTAAAAAAACAAGAAGATTTAATGACTATTTAAATTGATTAATATTTAAAACATATACATATTTCTTATTGATAATCTACTATCTATCTTTTACTATCTACTATAATCTACTAATCAACTCAAATAATCAATTGAAACTATGAGATAACTGCACTGCTATATAAAAACACGGGATAACTGCAGTGATACATAAATAAAACACACGATTAATATTTGTCATTGATAATTACAATTTTTTAATTCTACTATAAACCTACTATCTAAAAAAACAAGAATGTTTAATGACTATTTAATCTGATTAATATTTAAAACATATACATATTTCTTATTGATAATCCACTATCTATCTTTTACTATCTACTATAATCTACTAATCAACTCAAATAATCAATTGAAACTATGAGATAACTGCACTGCTATATAAAAAAAATACGGGATAATTACTGTGATATATAGAAAAATATGGGATTAATATTTGCTATTGATAATTATAATTTTTGAAGACTACTATAAACTTACTATCTAAAAAACAAGAAGGTTTAATGACTACTTAAACTGATTAAATTTAAAACACGGGATAAATATTTCTTATTGATAGTCTACTATCACTACAAGAATTTCGGTAATTTCCGGCGGACAAAATCCGCCGGTAATGGCCAAAATCCGCCGGAAATTGGGCATTACCGGCGGATTTTTTCCGCCAGAAATCCGCCGGTAATTCACTCGTCGGTAATGGTTACCGGCGGATTTTTCACATTACCGGCGGGTTACCGGCGGATTTTTCACATTACCGGCTGATTTTTCCCTCGGTAATTACCGGCGGATTTTCCGCCGGTAATGTGCATTACCTGCGGTTTTTTTAAAAAAAAAAAAATTTTTAAAATTTAAATAAGAATTTCGTTTTTTAAAATTTAAATGTTAATGTATCTAAATTTTGCCCATATTTCAAATTTTCCCTTGTATTTGTACCGGTTGGGGTGATAATGAAGAAGTAGGAAGGAATGAAAGAGAATATGTGAGAATAAGAATGAAGTGTGAAGAATGAAGGAGTGAGAATGAAGAAAGAAGGAGAGATGAGAAGTATTAAAATTGGAGAGAATGGGAAAAAAGAAAAAGAATGAATGAGTGAGAATGAATAAGAATGAAGAAGAAATGAGAGATGTATAGAGAAATTTATGTAGATTGGAGAGTGTGAGGAAGAAGAAGAAGAAGAAATATAAGATAGAGAAAATGTATAAGAGAAAGAGAAGGAAATAAAGAGTGAAATGAGAGAATGAGAGGAGTGTAGGAGAAAGTTTTATTTATAGGTGATTTTTTGAAATTACCGGCGGATTTTTGAAATTACCGGCGGACTTTTTTCCCTCCGAATTTTACCGGCGGATTTTTGAAATTACCGGCGGATTTGAATTTTTTTTTTTTTTACAAAATCCGCCGGTAATTTCAAAAATCCGCCGGTAAACGGCGGATTTCGTAAAAAAAAAAAAAAATTGCGAAATCCGCCGGAAATGTACCGACGGAAAAAATCCGCCGGAAATTCATGTTTTTCTTGTAGTGTATCTATCTTTTACTATCTACTATAATCTACTAATCAACTCAAATAATCAATTGAAACTATGAGATGACTGTACTGATATATAAAAAAAAACACAGGATAACTACACTGATATATCAAAAAATACGGGGATAACTACTGTGATATATATAAAAACACGAGATATATAGCTGCACTGATATATAAAAAACACTACATTGATATAAAACTCACAGGATAAATGCTCAGATTTTTTTAAATGATACTTTTACATTTTTAGATTTTAATATTTATCTATTTTTTATTTGAAACTCCTTTTTTATTTACTTTAAATTTGCCTTTATTGTCACATGATAATGTTCAGACGATTTAAATACTGTGTAATTCATTCATAAAAAGAACATGACAGCACCCGTGCGTATGCAGGGTATCCTACTAATTTGGGGACAAAAATAAAAGACCAAAAATACCAAAGGTTAGGAACAAAAGGAGTATCACTCTTTTCAATTTTGTTCCGAAAAAGAATAAACGGTCCTTAAACTTTTTTAAATCCATCAAACTAGTCTTTGAATTATCATTCTCTCCTATTTTGAGAGTATTGAGAGACTAAATTGATGAATCTAGAATATTTTAAATACTATTTATCATATTTTATATTATGTAGGGACCAAATAAGAAAAAAGTAATACTATAACAACCAAATTGAGAGTTTTCTAAAAAAAGCTCGTAGTATCTTATCTTATAATATAAGCGAAGTCAGTCCTTCAGCTGGACTGGCGCGCTTTCCACCCTCCCCTTTTTTTGCTTTGTTTGCTTTTTTTTCTTTCTTTTTGGTTGTGTTTTTTTAGTTTTTTATTTTTGTGTTTATTTTTTTTGGTTGGCTTAATTAATATTGTTGGTCGAGTGACATAAGTTAGCTTGAGCCACAGAGTCGACCCAGTGCTTCGGGTAACGTGGTGTTAGTGCAATATTTTCTCCTACATACGAGTAGATATTGATCTTTTGCCGAAAATGTTAGGACGTTCTGTAGATAGTCAGGAATAGTCCGAACTAGAAAAAAATTATTGGTTAGATTTTTTTTTGTTTTTTTTTTCAATTCTCTATTTTATTTTACATTTGTTATTTACCGTCCCATTTGAGCCATGAGTTTTAGTCCATTTTTTTTTTACTATTTTCACTGTAATTAGTTTAAGTTAAAAAATAATAATTTCTATTTACACATTTTCTCTATTTTTTAAAAATCATATTTTTCTTAAGCATGAGTAGAAATTAGTATGTATCACCCGTGCCAGCACGGGTATACATTTCCTTTTAACTTAAATTTTGAAATTGTTGTTTGGGGATTAAAAAAGAGTCAGTTGAATGTTTACGTATATTATGTCAAAAAAATTGACTACTTTGGACACCTTAGAAAATAAACCCACCATGACAAATTTTAGTATGACACGTTTATTAGATTAGATTGTATACTAAAAAAATATTATAGTTAAACTAAAAAATCATAGTTTAATATTTTAATATAAAATTTAGTCCTCCTTTTATCTATTGATATTCCAAAAATAAAATTAAGAATAAAATATAGCAGTTAGCACATTTTTATTTTTTATTAATATTTTTAATTAAAAAACACATATAATGTACTCGGACAGCGGAATGGTCTCCATCCCAATCCTCACCCAGAGTTGACAGTGGGGGAATTATCTCTCTCGTCCCCGTCTCCACATGGAAAAATTCCCCATTCACGCTCCACTGTGGGCAGTCCCCATCGAGATTCCCACGTACAGGTAGAAAGCACTCGTTTAGTCGAGTGTGAGACTGAGGGAAGGATTAAACAATACATCCATCCATAAGTATACATAACAAAGATCCTTTGGTCACTCTAAGATCTTCCTCATGATCTTCATCAAACTTTCACCTTGAGTAACACCAAGCTTTGCTATCTTCGAAGCTTCATCGCAGAGAAAGAGAGTCAGTAAGTTGGAAAAAAGTAGATTAAAAAATATTTTATTACCAGATACTGGGATGTTTATTATTACTTATTTAAAAAACAAATTGTTATATTAAAATATTATGTTTTAATTGAAAATTTCATGTGGCACTCAAACATGGGATATCACGTCATTTAACTTAATACCACTTCAACAATTAGTTTGACCAATTTCGGTTGGGGGACCAAAATCGTGAAATAACTATTATAGGGGGACCAAAAATGTAATTAAATCTAAAATATTTGATGTTATAAGTTTGAAAGCAAGATACAAAAAGAAATTAGAATATCAATATTAGTATTGCTTATTCCCCATATTTTTTTTTAAAAGGGACTTATTCCCCATATCTTATTTGCCTATAAAGCTCCATAATTAATGAGGTATAAAAAATTTCTAAAATTGACAATAATTTATGATATTTTATTTTAATATGAACATTATATATTTTTTTATTAAACCTTATATATTCATTCTATTGTAACATCTATGACTGAATAATTAATAGTTTTTTTTGACAAATAATTAATAGTTGGAGAATGGTAAATATTTTACTTAATAATTAATAAAAACATAATGATGCATTAGATTAGAATTTTTTATCATATGTGCGATATACAATATTAGTTGGAGAATGATAAATATTTTACTTAATAATCAATAAAAGCATAATGATGCATTAGATTAGGTTTTTTTATCATATTGTTAGTATCCAACGACTTTGCCAGTGACTAATCTAATTTTGTAAAAAAAAACTAAATATGGAACGATCTATTGCAATCTAATTAGTATTACTCACTATTAGGAATAAGATTCAGATTGATGATAAAAAAAGATTAAGAGCAAACAAAAGGAATACAGCGCAGCACTGCTTTTCACATCACGCGATAGGGTTTGAGATCAGAGAAGTCCCAAATTTAGTGGGATATAGTGGCTGTGCGAAGAAAGAACCATTAGTTCAAGTTTTATTTTATCTTAGGGTTTCTCTCTTGGTGAAAGCGGTGAAATTGTATCCACGAAACCCTCTTGCATTGACGATCGAGACATTGTCTCTAACAGTGTAAGTAATGTTATGGATTATGGTTTATTGGAAAGTCTTAGCTTAAAAGTATAAACGCTATTGAAAATTAAGATTTACGCTCACCTTAACAACATTTGATTTATCTTTGAACTTTTTAAGCAAGTCCTACTCAATCATAATCCTTCAAACATGAAATATTTTCTCAAATATATTATCGATGAGTCCCTCACATGAACTTTGAAGAGAACCTATCAATGAGGTCAGATATGTTCCTAGAAAAACCCATAGGATTTATATTCAACATTATTCAATAAATAAGTATTAGATATTGTTGGGTATTCAGTAGTATCCCTATTTAAAACACTAAAAGCTCCTCCGAGAATTCAAGAAGCTCTGAGCAAGACTTTTCAATCAGGCTCACTGCATCGTGATTAAACAGAACAAAAGTTGCAAATTCAATATCATATATATGACACACAACTTCACAATAACCTGAGATAAATTTATATATGACACACAGCTTCACAATATCCTAATTGCACTACTATTTATGATAATTTTAATATTTGGATTTGAGTAATTGTATTCACTCTATCCATATCATATCCATCATTGCTTAGTAGTTACTTACACGAACCCAAAATTACTATTTAAAGTAAGTTGAATGCCATGCGAGCACAAATGAAACATAAAATTGAATTCTAGTTTTATATTTTGCAACCCTAACATGTACTAAAATGAAAGTGCAATGCAAAAGACAGAATATTGGTAAACTGAATAAAAAATTTAAAGTTGAAAAGAATGGGGAAAACCAATATGCAGTTATAAGAATACTTACGGAATGAACCCAAAATAGGTTCAGCACCTATGTTGTAACAACCCGGCTACCTTGTTGCTCTTGTGCTTCTGATAGTCTCCATCTTCTCTCGATAGTGGTTCCGGCCGAAAGGATTTTCAAAGCTACAACAGTCATCAAAATAGGGGAAAAAACCACATTGTTATAAGGGTGACAATAACACTTCCGTAACCGGACAATCATAGGTGTACCTTCATCGCTGCATCAACACATTTTTGTTACTATTATAGCAATATCTCACTATTTTCTACATCTGTTATTCTGGGTCTGATTATATATATTGGGGAGTATGCCTGTATACAATACAAATGTAAGAACAACTATATCCTTAATTTCTCACTATGGAGGTTGACTATATTGTAGGCACAGTCTTCAATCTATTTATTGAAATGAGATGATTGCAAAATTGATAAACTTAGGAAGTACTCCAAAACAATGTTATGATTTCAAAACCTAAATCTTTTTAGCCATAAAGATATTGCACTGCCAAAATTCCTCTAAAGCTTTATGATCACAGAAGCCGAAGGGGAAAAAACCATTTGAACATGATTGAAGAAAATTTCAAAAACTTCAAAGAATAAAAATATTACCAAGCAAAAGCAAAGAAAACCCATTTAGTTTGACATGATAAAATGATAAACTTTACAACAGAAGAAATAGAATCAAAAGCAAATAATGGTAAGGTGCTGAAGAAGTTGTGGTGGTTTAGAACGTCGGCGTCTTGTGGCGGTGGAAGTGGCGAATATCGTTCTTCATCCTTCACACAGTATCGTGGCCAACTTTGTTATGATGCTAACGAAGGAAATTCTTCAGAAATTTAGGGAAAAACGAAACCCTAACGAAGGAAGATAGAAGGAGTGATGGTCCATGGAGAGAGAGAAATGTAGTGCTCTGTTTCTTCTGATTTTTTTCTTTCGTTGCTTTGCGTTTTGAGTTGATGAAGATGAAAGAAGAGATGAAGGACAAATTTTTGTAGTTCATCAAAAAAAGATTGAAATTTTGTGATAGAAAATGAGAGAAAAAGAAAGAAGAGGAATGTGCGAATGAGAGATGAAGAGAGATTGTCGAGAGAGAGAGATTGTATCCACAAAATTAGCATTGTATTCATTACTTATTTTTGGTTTTTTGAAACTCTCAGCTCCAATCAATGTTATTAAAACCGACCCAGTGATCGACCCGAGCAAGTCACTGGGTCATTGAGTCAATGGTCGAACCGATGGGTCACTAATTGACCCGCATGACCCGATATCAATAAATTTGGTATTAAATTAATATGAGAATTAGAAAAATGTAAGATATTATAAGTCAATATTTTTAAATTTAATATAATTTTGAATTAATTTTTTTTTGAAAATCAATAAAATTACTCATATTTAATAACATTCTAGTTAATAAATATATAGAATCTAAAATCTATGGAAAGTGATACAAAATATTAGATGTCAAATAAATATGATATATAAATGTAATATATAAGTATTAAAATACATATAAATAAATATAATTAGTAGGTAATAGGTTTTGCTAGAAATAAAAGAAAAAAAGGGTATATATTCTATAATACGCCTCAGTTACAACAAAACTTGGTTCCTCAAATGGTTAGTGTTGGAAGGTGCGGATATGAGGAAGGGGGTTCGATTCCCTGATTCTTCATTTTTGAGATATATTTCGAAATTAATTTTCAATAAAAGCTGAGGTGGATGCCACGTATTTATTTGGAGATGTGTGTGATTTTTTTTGATTGGTCTTATTTGTAAGCCTATGTGGACAAACTCATGATTTATATTACTTATGATTAGTTTTTTTTTAAAGTGTTGGGACACTCTGCTAGCAATAGTCTTAGCCAAAAACAAAATTCTTGGTTAGGTTTTTTTTGGGTCTTGAGTTTTAATCCATTTTTTTTGCTATTTTACTATAATCAATTGAAGTTGAAAAAAAAATTATATTTACACTTTTTCTCTTTATTTTCTAAAATCACAAAATTAATGACTACAAGTGTTATGCATTTGGTTTAGCCAATGCAAATTTTTTTAATTAATATTTAAAAATTAATGATTATTTATGCGTTTCGTATTTTGTCAATGCATTTCGTAAATTATCCTTATTAAAAAGCCAAAATAAATAACTCAAACTATTAACATGATATTGTCTTAAAAAAAGTCTCGAAATAAACCCATATTATACAACCCCAATACCAATTAATCTTTAGTGGACAAACATTTAATCTGGTACTTCCACTTCCATTTCACGACTTCTTCTTCAAAACAGTACATAAACATTAATAACATGTAAATGTTTACTTAATCACGTTCATTTCATTATCGTTAATAAATTTAAATTATTGCATATAGTTTTTCATTAATACATTCATTCTTTTGGAGTTGAGTTCCGAACGCTACCCTGTGTGAATCTCCTAGGAGCGGAGCCCTTATCTCCAAAGACGAGGTCAATACCAAACCTTAATCTCGACCTATTTTTCACAACATGCCTAAAACGCAATGACATCATTAATAGCAAAGATCTCGTCACGATCACATTTACTTTGAGACTAGGTAATTACACCTAAATTAATGGAGACCACAATTGTTAGGGTTTGCATCACTGCACTTAAAATTTGCTAAGCAGTTGTTAGAATAATTTAGTTGTCCAAAACTTGGCACCTTACCCTGCTAAATTGTGCCAAACCTTCAGTTTCTTTTTTTCTTCTTCATATTTAAGCATTGTATTTTGCGGTAAATTTTAAAATTTAGAAATTATTTTAAACGTTCAATTACATTAAGTTCGTTTATCAATAATTGGAAAATATTTAAGTAGTGTATTTTATTCTACTTTATTTGGAATCCTAATTATGCTTAACTTATTATTAACAATCATTAACTTTGTATAGTTATTTCCGTGGATACTGGCCAACGCCATCGCACGGGTACTACGGCTAGGGGTGTGCATGATACACAATCCATACCATATTGGACCATACCATTTGCAAAATCTGGTTTAAGTAAACTAGTTTGACAAAAACTGGTTAAAGGTTACATACTGGTTCAGAACCAATTGTTTACCGGTTTTGATCCACTACCGTTTATTTAACTCATTATAGAAGACAAAAGAGGTGGTTGCTGAAAAATAGGAAAACAATAAAATTGATGAGTCAATATTATTTTCTGCAAGACCACTTTGCACCGCTAAACAAAAAATTTAATTATTGCATGGAACAAAAAACTAATGCTGAACAAAAAAGTAAAAGTAAAATACCAATAAACCATTGTGTTAAAATGAAAAATTATGAGAGAGAGAATTTGGAAATCTTGTGGTTGAAAACAATTTTAAATCTGGAAATTCCAAACTCATAGGCTAGTTGCAGATCTTGAAGATAATGATAAATGAACTTTTTACTACAGATATGAAGAGGGAGAGAGAGAGAGAGAGAGAGAGAGAGAGTACATGTGTGTTAGTAAATACCAGTTTTAAACTATTTGACTAATTCACTGTTAATTGATAAAAAACTGTGTGCAAAAACTGTGTGCTATATAAGTTGGGAAAAAAAGATAAAGATCTGACATCAATTAAACAGTGAATGCATAAAAACTAAAATACCGGTTTTGATGAAAGTAATCTACCGGTATTCCACTTTTCACACTAAATGGGATGGATTGGTATTTTTAAGAAACGGTACGGGATTTTCTAAATGGTACTAATACAGTATTCAGTATGGATCCAGTTTTCCGTTTTTTTTGCACATCCCTGACTACGGCTAGTATTATTGTGTTTGAGAAAAGTAGGTGGCGTGCGTGTAAAATTGTTATGGTGGGGTTGGCGTATTGTTTCGCGCCAAATTTTGAAAATAACCAATTTCTACGTGGCAGAGTAAGTAGCGCTAGATTATTGCAAAGGGCAAAGGCGTGATGTTTCTCACTTCCTCTTAAATCTCATTTGCGTATCTAGCGTCTCTCTCATCTCCGTACGCAGAAGAGAAAAAGACTCTCTACTCTACTCCAAAATGGGACCACCCCTCACCCCTCTACAGCAGCTTTTCCCGGCCGCCGTGAACCTTCTTCCGGCGAACCAAGACAACCAGTGGAAAGCTCACAAACTCCTCTATCAAAGCCCTCAAAAAACTCCGCCATCGAAGCCACCTGGACGGAATTTCCGTACGCCGTCGTCATTGCCACTCGCGAGTCTCCACATCAGAAAATTTCGGCAGGCTTTTCTTCCTCAACAGGTGAGTTGTTTAACCTTCAATCCTCCTTCTCTAATTCCTTTTCCCTCTCCTGCACGAACCCTAGGTCACTGATGCGTGAAAACAGTTATCGTGTTTGTGTTATTAGGAAATTTGACATTCATTTAGTTTCTCAACTGCTGGTGTACTGTTTGACATTCATTATTTTATTCAGTGAAATATTGTGAAATATGCATGGCATGAGTTGCTTCAGTGAAGCTAACGTTGTCTTTCCTTATTATCAATCTCAAATGATCTTAGGTTCATAATTCTCAAATAATATTTATCAAGAACGAATGACATTGACAGCGCGGTAGTTAGTGTAGAAAAAATAGATCTGCTATACTTGCATTGCATGCTCTATTTAGGCGTGTAAGAGCTTTTGGAATCCTTTTCAATTTGAGTTTAGAGCATCCATGAGCCAGTTAGTAATTCCTTGGCCTGTTATAATGTAAAGAATTTTCATAATTCCTTGGTTTGTTATAGTGTAAACTTTTTACTCTTTACTTTTTTAAAAAAAGGTTCAGCCTAATAGGCTTATATGGTTTGTCCCTTTTGTAGATTTCTTTGTGATTATCCTTGTTTCATTTGTTTGCATGTTTATTTCCTTGTTTTGTTTGCTCCCGGTTCAGTTTCAATGAACCTCTTTATTAGCTTTTTTTTTTAATTATTTTTTATGCTTGTGTTTGGAAAAAGTTTAATCTTGAACTTCTTTGTATTTGTGTGTTACTCGTGGTTTGGTGTTACGTGTTAACCACAAAACCCTCTTTGTCTTGGGATTGTGGTTCGAGTTGCGTGCTCTTTGTTTGGGTATAAGCAAAGTCTTAGTGCTTCCTAGGGAACGTCATGGTGTTCTCTACATGTACTTCTACTTAGTGTGTTGTGTGGTTCTTAATAATTCTAACTTCTAAGAACATAGTATATTGGTTTGAAATGTGAATTCGGTATCAATTTCCTCAAATTCCTTTAAGAAGCCAACGTCAAAGAACAAAAAATAATATCATATGAATACTTGAAAAAAATACATAAATACATAATTCTCAATAAACACCAATACATGAACAATCACTGGAACCAAAATAAGGCTTTACATCAATGTAGAGTGTAGACTCTCTTAGCTTATTAACAAAGGCTTGAACACTAATTAACCGCAACAATGTTGAACACGGTTTATTGAAAGAATTTCGGACGCATTAGTCGCAAGCTTAATACACGGGAGGCGGGGGTGAGTTATAGAGGTAGGGATGATATGGTGGAGGAGGCGATGGAGATGGTGGAGGCGGGGACTTGTAAATATAAGGAGGTGGTGGTGAAGGAGATGGAGGTGGTGGTGAATTATAGACATATGGCGGAGGAGGTGATGGAGAAGGTGGAGGTGGAGATTTGTACACATATGGTGGAGGTGGTGAAGGTGAAGGAGGTGGTGGTGACTTATAGACATATGGCGGAGGAGGTGAAGGAGATGGCGGAGGTGGAGACTTGTAAACATATGGAGGAGGAGGTGAGGGAGATGGTGGAGGTGGAGACTTGTAGACATATGGAGGAGGCGGTGAAGGAGATGGGGGTGGTGGGGACTTATAGTAGTATGGTGGTGGAGGAGAAGGAGAAGGTGGAGGTGGAGACTTGTAAACATATGGGGGTGGTGGGGAGGGCGATGGTGGGGGTGGGGAATTATAGACATATGGAGGTGGTGGTGAAGGGGATGGGGGTGGTGGTGACTTGTAGATATAAGGTGGAGGAGGTGTAGGTGATGGTGGGGGTGGAGACTTGTAGTAGTATGGAGGAGGTGGTGAAGGAGAAGGTGGGGGAGGCGACTTGTAAATGTATGGAGGTGGTGGTGAAGGGGAGGGTGGTGGTGGGGATTTGTAAACATAGGGTGGAGGAGGTGATGGTGATGGTGGAGGTGGAGACTTGTAATAGTATGGAGGGGGTGGTGAAGGAGATGGTGGGGGAGGAGACTTATAGTAGTATGGAGGTGGTGGTGACGGGGATGGTGGTGGTGGAGATTTGTATACATATGGTGGAGGAGGTGAAGGTGATGGTGGGGGTGGGGACTTATAGTAGTATGGAGGTGGAGGGGATGGGGATGGTGGAGGTGGTGACTTGTAGATATAAGGAGGAGGAGGTGATGGTGATGGAGGAGGCGGGGACTTGTAGACATAAGGAGGAGGTGGTGAAGGAGATGGTGGAGGAGGAGACTTATAAACATAAGGGGGTGGTGGTGATGGAGATGGTGGAGGAGGAGACTTATAAACATATGGAGGTGGTGGGGATGGAGATGGTGGAGGAGGAGACTTATAAACATATGGAGGTGGTGGTGATGGAGATGGAGGTGGTGGACTCTTATAGATATATGGTGGTGGAGGTGAAGGAGATGGAGGAGGTGGTGATTTGTAGACATATGGAGGTGGTGGTGATGGAGATGGAGGTGGTGGTGATGGAGATGGAGGTGGTGGACTCTTATAGATATATGGTGGGGGAGGTGAAGGAGATGGGGGAGGTGGTGACTTGTAGACATATGGAGGGGGTGGTGATGGAGATGGAGGAGGAGGAGACTTATAGTAATATGGTGGGGGAGGTGAAGGAGATGGAGGAGGTGGTGAGTTATAGTAATATGGTGGGGGAGGTGAAGGAGATGGTGGAGGTGGTGACTTGTAGACATATGGAGGGGGTGGTGATGGAGACGGAGGAGGAGGAGACTTATAATAATATGGTGGTGGGTATTTGTGGACATGTGGCGGTGGAGGAGGAGATTTGTAGTAATATGGTTTATGAACATAAGGAGGTGGTGGGGGTGGAGATTTGTAGTAATATGGAGGTGGTTTGTAATAGTTTCCTGGCGTTGGGTTTGGATAATAGTTGTATGGTTTATCTGCATAATAAGGCTTATCATCATCAGCAGCAACACTGCTAGCTATTATGCAGAACACTACTGCATAAATGAGTTGAGGCAAGTGCCTCAACCCAAATGAGGTTCCCATCTTCTCTTAGTTTAGTGCACTAGTCCTATACTCGTACCTTGTAAGAGTGTTCTTGTGACTTGCTTGGCAAACTATGAATTCTAACTCTTTATATAGTGTTAGCTAAGCATGAATAATAGGATTTCTTAATTTGTCAAATGTATCAACAGCCTGGCTTAATGTTTTAAAATAGTTTTCAATTTAGACGTTGGTGCATAGTTGCATACTACCTCTTGTTTTTATATCATTTTTTATTTAAACTTGATGTATTGTTGATTTCATGTATACATGGGTTCATATTTTACAATACACGGGCTAGAAAAAGTCAATGAAATAAGAGAGTAGGTGATGGCAAGCGCTGAATGAGTTATTGTTAGATATATGAACAACGAATAATTATGAAAGCGCGTCAGAGCAGGCGCAGCTCTAATTATTCGTTTGCCATTTTGAGATAGTAACTCTTTTGCCATTTAGAAAGAACTGGCCATCATGATCGAGACCCTCAGGTGTGAAACAGCTGATGAAGTCAAATTAATGCCAAACTAGCCCGATTTCTCCAATCTATCTTGTCTTTATGATTAATGAGTTTTGATTCTTTCTTCCAAACAACCATATTCTAGATTATCAGAATGCAAAATTATCTTCGTTGCTTTAAATTTTATGCTAATATATAGTTTCGGTAAATATTTCAGCTTAATTACTAGGCATCCCTGTCAGCATGCTAATTATACTTGACAAGTGATACCATAGGAAACTTCGCTCATGGTGTGACATCAAAAAATTTATTGACTTGGTATATAATTACCGTCTATCCCATTCGACCTACATTATTATTTTTTAATCATTTTGATCACTGTCATATTATGTGCGTACTTTACCCATTTTATCTCACCAATCTAACTTTGTTCTAATAGATCTTTGATCAGTTCCACCATGTGACTAGTTCTTTAAGTTAGAGCAGCTAGTGGATTCGCGAGTTTGAAAGCTTCTGCATAATGTCTTTCTAAATAAAAAATGGTAGGTATATTATATTTCTATCAGAGTACATAATGTACATACACAATTGTACCGACAGATTACATATAATATATAATTAGTTTCCTACCGGTGCAAGTTTTACTGCTGAAATGTCTTTTCTGCAGACACGGTAACATTCCTTTCTCATTGACCATAGCACAAATAATATCATATATTGCTCAGTTTGACATATGCTGTTTGTGTTATCCTTCAATTTGCAGGATCATGGTTTAGTTGTTTAGGAAGCATATTATAATTGCAGGATTCTATATATCCTTCTAGCTTACTTCTAAGCATGTAAATTAATTCGTTGGGAGGCTACCCTGCAACCAGCAGCTTACATTTGAGGACTTCCTTTAACATCGCGAAGGGAAGTACTGATCAAAATTTTGAGACACGACCACCATTTACTGTCTTTTTTTGGGGACACAAACCCTCAATTATTGTCTAATCAAGCGCAGATAGCAGCAGAGTCCTCAAGCAGATCATTGAAATTGTAAATATTTATGTTAGCACTTTTAGTCCCTGCCGTTAGTTTTTCACTAACGGCACTGACGTGGCATGGATTATATGACACTTTTTTAATGTGCTGGCACTGATGTGGCAAACTATGTCTTATTATGCCTTGCCACTTCATTATTTGTTATTTCAATTTATTTTAAAAGCTGATTTTGAAAAAAAATCCTAAATGACAAAAAATTAAAATCCCAAATTTAGATTAGGGTTCATCTTCATGTTATTAGTATTCATCTTCATCATTTTCAGATTGACTAAATTCAGGCTCAAATTAATAAAGGCCAAAGCTCAAATCAAAATGGAAAAGTAAAATAGATTTCTGGGAATGGTGAGAGAGATGGTCATGATGAGAGAGAGTGGAAACTGAGGAGGGAGGAGACCCAAAAAACCCAAATTAATAAGTTTCCAGATTTTCTTCATCTTCATTCCTCTTCATTCTTCTCTAAAACCCAGATCTGCGTTTTGAAAGAAAGAGAAAGAAATACTTTCAATTCAGTGTGGTCCTGTTCTTCGTCGGTGTGTTTCCGACCCTTATATTCTTTCGGAGTATTCAACTCCTCCGTCGGCGAGAGGTTCTGGTCTAAAAGTCTTCTTCCGCTAAGATTCACAATATATCTTTTAATATCACTCCCTCGTGGAATAAAAGTTCATATCGTTCGTTGAGCTCTGAATAAAACACCCCTGATTCAATGCTATTGAGGGTTGTTGTTGTTAAAGAAATTGTGGTAAAGTTTTGATCTTTTTTTGATTTTGAATCATGAGGTTTTCTTTGTTTTTTTGGGGTTGTAGAGGTTGAAACAGATGAAGGAGGTTAAGAGAAATGGGACAGTGGTGGGATGAAATTACGAAAGAAGAAGAAGAAGGAATTAGGGATTCTGGAAATAGATTTTCAATTTGTTGTGTTTTTAATTTTTGTTTTCAAACTTGTTTTTATTTTGTTTTTTTTATTATTCCAGCATGTACAGTTACATGGCAAGTAGCAAATGACTTGGAATCCACCATAATATGCCAACACATAAAAAATTGCCAAATAGTCTATGCCACATCAGCACTGTTAGTGGAAATTAACGGTAATGACTAAAAGTGCAAACAGTAAATAATGTAGGGACTAAAAGTGTCCAAAAAAATTTATAGGGACTAAAAACAAAATTCGACATATTTATAGGGACTAAAAACATATTTAACCCTATTTATAATTATAATGTATAGCAAAATATTTATATTTTTTTGGTGAATCAAAATATTTATATTTTACTTGCTATTTAATTAATCGATCTTCCATTTTGCTAATAACTTTTATAATGTATGTATAGCATCTATTATTTTGGCTGGTAATCGAGTTATTTTAATATACTTTTTTATAAGCTTGTGACATTATTTATTTGATGCTTCATAGTTTTTATTAATTTTGAATAAAAATAATTAAAAAAATATGAGTTTTCTAAAATGTGGGTTCTCATCCCCAAACCTAGAAACAAGAACGATTGAATCCATGGCAACCCTAAACCCAAAAACCCGTTTTCATCTTCCCTTCTATTTCGGTAGTCAGTCATCTTTGTTTTCCCTTTTAGTTGCAGATTCGTTTTGGTTTTTTGTATTGGTGCTCGTTCATCTTCCTTTCCGTTTTTTATTTCATTTTCGATTTGTTTTTCGGTTCATTTTCTTGTTTGTCTTCCCTTTTGTTTCAGATTCATTTTCAATTGTTGTTCCTAGGTTTGCAATTCATTTTCAATTTGTGCAATTGTTGTTTCAGATTCATTTTTGGTTTAGATTTAGTTTCCTCTTCGCTTTTTGTGGGTTGCAATTGTTATTGCGGCAAACATGATCCCTCCACCATTTTTGGGTTTGCAATTGTTGTTGCTGCAAAAGTAAGTGAGATTGATATGCTTATTTCATTGCACAAATGTGAGTGAGGCTGAAGATCATGAATTTTCAGATTTTTTAAAATAAAACTAAACTAAAAATGGACTGGATTATTATTGCATACGTCACATATGCATAAATTGTAACACATCACAATAAGAGCCACATATGCATTTTTCTAGGTTTGCATAAGCCACATAAGCATAAATTGTGTGACACATCAGCACAATAATAGCTACATATGCATTTTTTAACGGATTTGAATGGAGGCAGATGGAAAAGGGTAATGGTGCTAAAAATTTAAAACAAAAAGAACTTATTTAAGGGAAAAAAGATAAAAAACCAACTCATTACCTGAAAGTAAATTAAAGACTGTGGAGCAATTTGGTTTTTTTTAATTTATATTATTGAAGTCCTTTTATGAGTATTTTTCCTAAAGAAATTCTCATTGTTAATATTTATGTTTATAGGCAGCAAAATATAAATAAGATCCTAATTTTACTCCATCTATTGCGCCTCTCTTTCTCTTTCTAACTTTGACACACCCACAAACAAACCTAAACCAAATAATCATCTTTTTCTGAAAATCTCAATTCTCGTCTTTTTCCGTTTCTCATACAATGTCCGATAACGAAACCACTGCGCCATCCACCGCTTCCCCCACAACTTCCACCGTAACATTCACCTTAGACACCTCAGAAAAAATCCATTCCGCAATCCAATCCCTTTCTTCCATCGTTGACCCATCACTTGTTCCTTCAGATTCCAACCTCCTTTTTCTCCTTCATGAACCCAACATATATTCCCACATCGTCTCCCTCCTCCGACAACCTAACTCCGGCGCCGGCGACAACAACCTATGTCGTTGGCTCTACGACACCTTCCAATTTGGTGTCCCCGAGCTCCAACTCCTTGTCCTACGTTTCCTCCCCGTCATCGCCGGCGTCTACCTTTCTCGCATCGCCGACCGGAAACCTCAAGCAGGATTCGAAGCCGTGCTATTAGCCCTCTACGCCCACGAAACAACCTCACGCGGTGGTGAAGCGATGACAGTCACCGTCCCTGATATGTCACAACCCAGTGTATACCATGAATCCAAAGCACTTGTCAAAAATAACGCCGGTGACCACAACGTCGTCATTTTGTCTCCTGCACTTGAACCCCATGGCACTGTTAGATCCACAAGAAGGGCTCGCATTGTTGGCGTTGCATTGGAGTTGTTCTTCAACAAGATCTCGCAATTCCCTATTGCCTCAAAGATAGATTTTTGCGAGTATTGTAAGGTTTGGGCCGGCGAAGATGGAGACATGTACAAAAATTTTGAAGAAGAGGAAGAAGAAGAATATGACGATGAAGAAGAAGAGGAGAAAAAAGATAAAGAAGAACACATTGAAGAGATTGTTAACGAGAACAATGAGAGAGGGAGGGTTCCTCTACCTTGGGAGTTGCTGCAACCAGTTTTAAGGATATTAGCACATTGTTTGTTGGGTCCTGATAATAAGGATGCTATGTTGTTTGAGGTAGCCAGTGATGCATGCAGATGTTTGTTTGCACGTGCCATGCATGATGTTGATGCCAATGCTATTTTGCCCACTAGGAGTTTGTTGAGACTTTCAAAAAATGTTCTAGGAAATACTAACAATGATTTCGATCCAACTGAGCTCCCTAAAACTGATGTTATTGTTCTTTAGAGATAATTCTTTAGTTTCTTTCTTTTTCATTCCATTGTTTCTTAATTTTAACTTCTTTTTTTTTTATAAGGAAGAGTTTATAGGTGAGTTTGGTAATGGTGGCTCTTCGGGGTTATAGCCAAAACCTCAATGTTTATACAATATTTGTGTAGGTATTTGTAAGTTATTCACCAACAAGATCATTTCATCGAAATATCGAATACGAGATATGGATTTTGTGATTCTAATTTTAATATTTTTGTTTGTAATCAAACATATATCTAGTATTTTAAAATTTAATTCAAATTATTACATGTTTCTTCGACGAGCTTAGCATTGTGAATAAACAAATGCAATATACAAAATTTGTATCGTAATATTACCATATTTTTTGGTCACCCTTGGTTTACCTAAGAGTATTCTAGTATATATAGAATTCTCCATTAAGTGGCTTTTTGTTTTCAGGTTTGAGGACTTCTAAAGGCACGATTGACAGACAACTCCATGAATTGGAGCTTCCAACTAGACGTGAGTTGTAGCTCATGCCAACGTGGTTCCAAACACCATCTAAATAAGGTGAACACTCCATGCTCTAGAGTAAAAACCCAACTGGTAAAGTGATGACTCAAGCTAATGATAGCATGCTGAAATTGTTCTGAAAGGAGGGGTGACTATGGCACCGGTGGGCCTTCTTGTGATGGAAATTGGTCATTTCTTTGTTTCAGCATAGATTCTAGGTGTAACTTATATTTTTGTATTTTTTTTTTGATAAAAAATGGTTGTAAGAAGGGAAAAGGATTGTGTTGAATTTTGTGATTTTTATGATGGTGAATTTAGGAACGGAATTAAAGCGAAGCTAAAGAACTCAAACACAATAAACAATCTTTTGACGGAAAAGTGAAGAAGATGAGTGTTTAGGGTAGGGGCGCCACTTTGGTCTAATCCAAGACAAGGATAAGCTTATGAATGTTAAGATTACCACAAGAGAATTTCTTGATAACCAATCCAAAACCAAAGAGTATGAAGTAAAAATCTTTGTTAACTTTTCATTGACACTTACACTCTCTTTTTGTAATAAGAGATGTGCTTGTTGTTACAAAGATGAAAGTCATAAAGCTATTCGAAAGTTACAAGACTCCTAGGCTAGCCATTCGAAAATTGCAAGGAATCCTAAGCTAGTGTAATGAAAAAACAATTACAAGCAATTATTTTTGTTGATTGCTCTTCAGGACTAGGAAGACTTCACAAACACATTTTAATGGGAATTAAACTCCTTAATGCGCCATTATTGAGTTGTTGGAGCATTTGACCCTTTGTCTTGTAACTCGTTTCGCTTTTATTGTCTTTCTTTGATAGCGAGATTTATCGACTCAATCAACTAAACAAAGAGTTATTGAGAAGTGTAGGATCTCCTCTTTGCGCCACGTACACACACCACTGGAAGTGGATTAAACACCGAAAATAAATAACTTAGTGCCTTGGTCACAAATAAATCAATTGGTCACATGCACTTTTATTTAATTAAAATGAAATACCTTGGTTGCCATTGTTATGCAAATTGCGCCTCTTCCATAGCTTGTACGACAAACATGGCTTTTGGTGCAATTACATCTTTACCCTTGTTTGCAATTGTCTTAGTCATGAACTGAACTAAGCTTTCTTGGACTCTCTTTGATATTGCCATAGTCTTTCATCCTCCTAAGCTTTGAATGGCATTTTGGTGCTCCATGTCCTCATCATTCCTTCCCTCTTGAGGAGAATTCGACCTCAAACTGAAAACTTCATCACCTACATCAAAAGTAGACAATCAGCAACATTGAAAGTGACAGTAGCACCATACTCATCGGGAAGGTATTCTTTACAAGCATTATCATTGACTCTGGCAATCACTTGAAAGGGGTCATCTCCCCTAGGCATTAACTTAGATTTCCTTTGTGAATAAAACCTTTCTTTCTTCATATGGATCCAAAGGTGCCGTTTGCGCCCTTTATCGGCACCTTTTGCATATTAATTTTTCTTTTCAATTTGCAGTTAAGTTTTCTCATGCAAAATTTTAACAAATTCAGCTTTGGCTTTGTCATCTTTATGTTTCAAGAGAAATGTGTTAAAGGATTATAAGCATACACAATCTCAAATGGGCAGTGATTTGTGGTACTATGGACAACCCTATTATAAGCAAATTCAACATGTGGCAGCCATGTTTCCCACATTTTCAAATCCTTTGAAACACAGCCCTTGAAAGAGTATATAAAGTTATGTTTACTACATTAGTTTGCCCATGAGTTTGGGGATGTCACATTGTAGAGAATAGTAACTTAGTTCCCACCATATCTCACAAAGTTTTCCAAAAGTGGCTTAGAAATTTAGTGTCTCGATCAGACACTATACTTTTTGGTAGATCACGTAGGCGCACCACTTCTTTCAAAAACAAATCAGATGCTTTATGTGTGGTTGAACTTGCAAGAGGGGAGATAAAAAATCGTATAATCGTGCAAGTTTACGAACTATCACGCTCCTTGCTCGGATATCAGTTTCTTAATTTATCAAATGCTTTAACAGGCTGGCTTGTTTTTTGGTGCATCCCACCTTTTGTTTACATTTCATATTTTAAGTTGATTTATCGTAGGTTTCATTTATGCGTGTATATGTTAGTTTTTGCAATTTTACCATTGAAAATTGACTTATTTGACACTTATTTCCTGCAGGTTGTATACACTAATACTGGAGGTGCAGAAATTAAGAAATAGAAAAGCCCAGTTTTGATAAGGCCCAACTCTTTAACCCGGTTCAGATTACACAACAGAAAGAAGAAAACTCTCTTATCAGATTCCTTTCTCTCTCTCTCTCTCTTTCTTCGTTCTTTCTTTCTTCTTCTTCTTTCTCTTTTCTTCACTCCGCTAGGGTTCCGATTTGCACCCAGAAATCACGCGATTCAAACGTGATTTCAGTTTCGTCTTTCTCTACAACGGTTCGCGTACGACCTGCGACCAAAACCCCTTTTTTTAGTTATTGTTTTTAGTTTTAGCTTATAAACCCAATAGTATAAACCTCATGTTTTCCACAACATGGATTAGAACAAAAGTCAATGAAGATCAGAGTAGGTAATGGGAATGTGCTGAACGAGTTCTTGGTAGAGATGATCGGCAAATAGTTTTAGAAAGAACTGGCAATCATGAACGAGAGTCTCATATTTATAAGTGGGAAACAAAAGATAAAGTCATACTAGCTAATCCCAAAGTTGCCCCAGTTCTCTAATCTGTCTTTTCTTTATTATTATTTAGTTGTGTTTACTTCTTCCAAACAGCCAATTTCTGGATTACAAAAATGCAAATTGCGATAATTTTTATGCTATGAATTAATTACTACTTCAGCCTTTTTTTTTTATTACAAAAAACTACTTCAACTTAATTACTAAACATCCTTGTCAACATAGCATATTTTCTTTTGTTACCATGCTTTTGGTGCGCATTCATTGGCTTTGTCGATGACTAATCTATGTCGGGAAACTTGAGTGGCCACGAGTACGAGTACCCGACTTTACCGGTCCGTGTGATTCTTCCATTCCAACAGAGTTTTTGCCACATCCAAAATTTGAACACAAGACTTTGTGATGAGATCCAAGTCAATTTCCACTCGTAACCATCCTTATTGGTAACATTATAGCATAATACACCGTGACGTTGTGGCTTAAAAAATTTAATTGACTTGGTTATATTTTTTTTGAACAAATTGACTTGGCATAGTTCTATTGCCGTCGACATACATTTATTAATATATAATTATTAATTTTTTGTGTAAGCATAAAAAATTTAATTGACTTGGTTATATATATATATATATATATATATATATATATATATATTGAACAAATTGACTTGGCATAGTTCTATTGTCGTTGACATACATTCTTTAATAATTAATATATAATTATTAATTATTAAATTGACTTGGTTATTAATATATGTGTAAGCATACTAGGGATGGCAAAACGGGCCAGCCCGCCCCGCCCTGCCCCGCCCCGCGTTTAGCCTGCAGAAAACGAGGCGGGGCGGGCAAGCCCGCAAACTAAATACGGGGTCAAAATTCTAGCCCGCCCCGCCAAAGTGATGGGCTTGCGGGCAGCGGGCTAGCCCGTCGAGTTTTTTTTGCAGTTTTTTCAACAGACTTTTCACATTTTTTTATATTTCAATTAGATTTTTCACCTGTTTTTTAAAACAATTTTTCTTAAAACCATAAAACCAACAATTGGAATTACTAGATTAACTATAAAACAACTAGAACCATCAAGAAATTTCACCTAAACTATCAACCACAATTCAAGTTTTAACCTTCAAGTAGCCAAAATAAGCATTTTGATTGCTTGGTGACTAGAATTAACCATCAAGCAACCAAAATAAGTATTTTTTTAAAAAAATGCGGGCTTGCGGGCATGCCCGCCCCGTATTTGTCTTTAGCCCGCGGTTTTTCCCTTTTGGCGGGGCGGGCTCAACGGGTAAACGGGCCCAATATCCTAGCCCGGCCCGCATTTTTTTGGCGGTTTGGCGGGTCGGCCCGCCGGGATTTGCCCGCTTTGCCATCCCTAAAGCATACAACTAACCACTTTGCCTATAAAAAGAATATTCATTAATATATAATTATTAATATATGTACAACATAAATTAAGATTCAACATTATCCAATCAGTAAAATTACCTCCATAGAATCTATTGGCATGCACAATGGGAAGGAGGTGACGCCACAAAAATTTAGCAAGAGGACAATCATGAAGAACATGAAGCAGTGATTCCTCCACACCAAGGCAATTGGGACAATAGACATCTGAATGCTCCACTTTCCACACAATTCCTTAGTTGGCAAACGCCCATGCATAACTTGCGAAGCAAAAAAGCGAACCATTTCGGGCGTTTCTAGTTTCCAAACACGGTCCCAATTGGCTGCATTAATATATAGGGGCAAAGCTCGCAGCAAATCATATGCACTAGCAATAGAGAACTCATCATTCTTAATTACTACCAGATCAGATTCTTTGATCCTTTCCATCAACCCCACTAGGAACTGGAAGAGCTTTGAAATTCCGCATAATATCATCAGGAACAATGTTCTCGAACACTCTCAGATTCCAATTCCCATTTGGGTCCACCAAATCCAAAACTTTCCAATCCATTGACTCAAGTGGGATGTCGTCAGCAACCTCTATGAGCCTAGTAGCAGAATTGATCCAAATATCATTCCAAAGACTAATAGTTGTACCGTCTCTAATCTCCCAAGCCTCTAATGCCTCGAGGTCATTGCACACATTGAACTTGTTGATCTACCAAATTGGGAATGACTTGATATCCTACTTGATACAACAGTACTTTTGAGAATTCAAACTGAAAATGTTTGAGCCCGTCTAATACAGTTTGGGGACTGTTCTGTACCTAGCAGTGTTGTGCGGACTGCAGCTGGAGGTCTCTTGCGGAATAGCTTGATGTCAACAAGCGCCCGGGAGGGGTACCTGCGAAGCCACTCCGACGCCTAAGTTAGTATTGAGAGTAGGTGAGTGATTTAGCAAGGAATGAGAGAGTACCTAATTATGGCAATGTGAGCCAGTAATTATAGGAAAACATACCCATTGTGAGCCGTTGGATTGAATGAGTCGATCTGAGCCCTCCACATGTGAGAGTCACAATTGGGCTTGTAGATTATAGATATGGACCAAAGTGATTGAGCCAATCTATGTTTAATTGCTGAATGGGCCTTGTGGCCCAGTCCAGAACAGGGACAACAAGCATGGACTTGGTTATTTCTCATATTTTTACATGTTAGTTGCAGGATACGGTCAAAATCAAAGTAGAACTATTAAGTTTATTTAAAAAAAAAGCTTAATAAAAATACTAAGTTTTATTCTTAAATAAACTTAATAATTCTACTATGATTGTGCCATGCAACTAGAGTTGTCAATTTTGGTCCAGCCCAGCGGGCCGGCCCAATGGCCCAATTATTTGGTTGGGACGGGCTCAAAAACAACGCAAAATTTTTGCCCAGCCCAATGGGCCCGACCATATATATGGGTCGGGCTGGGTTTGCCCATGGGCTGGGCCGGGAGCCGATGGACAAAGCGTTAATATATTATTTATGGTGATTTGTAGAGTCAAAACAGATTTAAATTGGCTTTGTTTGAGCCAAAACAGATTTATTTATCTTATGTATACAGTATGTTACTCCTAAAATATTGTCTTTATGTTTTTTTTAAAGCAAAAACTGGTCTATAAAAGTTGTTGTATCTCGTTTAAAATTTAGACCAATACATCAACTTTCGTTGACCAGAAATCTCTATTATACTAAACCATAAGTTTTGCAAGTAAACGTCCACGTCACATATTCGCAATTAAACACGTCAGATCCAACACATTTCCACGTAAGCGAAAATTGTCCACTTAGTCACCACATCAGCATTCGCAGTAATCTGGACGGTTAACAATTAAACTTCAAGCTGACGCACGATCTTAACGGACCAAATTGAGTTAAATTGCGGCTGGCTATATTAAGCAACAAAAAGAATGTCAACCATCTCTCTCCCTTTGTCTTTAATTCTTTCTCTCAGAACCAGAATTTTCGCACTCTCTCCCTTCGGCTACTATATGAATAAAAAAGGAATTAATTTTATTTGACAAGTAAACAAGGAATTAAACAAGGAATTAATTTTTCATCATCATTACCCATTTATTTACATTGTCGCTCATATTTTGAATTAAAGAAATTTGAAATTAAAAATTTTAAAAAAGCATTTATTTTATTATTAGTTTACTGGTGTATGTACGAAGGCAGCAATTTAATTGGTTCACATGGAAAACCTCATTAATGTGGGGTAATTTTGACAACCTTTCAATTGTGTGTTGGAGACACTACCTTCCATATAATCACGAAGTTATGTAATATATGCCAAATACGTTTCTTCCACAATTGAAATAATCAGCATAAATTTTAAGTCAATTTATTTATACGTAATTTATTCCAATTCTAATTTCAAATTCAAATTTTCAAACACCACCACCCAACTCTACTGGTCCACCTCTTTATAAAAAACACCAGCTTTCACGATCAGCATCCAACTCACATGAAGAAATACAACAAAAAAAATAAACGTAGAAATGAGGCAATTAGTATTTATAGAACAATTAATATGATTTATGATGAAAGATGGGCGATTAGTATTTATGGAATATCTTCATATACCCTACAAGTCAAATAAGCATAGAAATGAGGACACAAAGCACAAACATGATGATAAAAATTTCACCTTCTTTCATTCATACCTTGGTCACACAATGTCCATCAGTTTGGTGCAGGGGACTCTATCAGTCGAGGCGAAAGTCAGTTACGCAGGGATCCCCACGGGGACTACCCCATTTGTGGGGACAAGGGAAAGTTTGGGGGGTGAGGACAAGGAGTGGAAGAGTACTTCCCGCCATTACCAATTAAACTATTAAGAGTATAATCTAACTAGAGGTGAAAATATCTATCCATGCAAAGGAATCTCTACGAGGACTGCCCCATTCAGTACTCCGTGAAGATGGGGACGGGGAAAAGGGAGAAAATCTCCTTGCAGTCAATCTAGAGATGGGGGCGGGGACCATATTCCCTTTCTCGAGTGTACATAAATACCTTTATTATAGATCTATATTATATTATATTATTAATAATTGATTTTTTTTAGTCTTTTCATATAAATTGTTAATTAAAAATATTAAAATGTGCTCACTTTTTGTTTTATTATTTTTCTTTTCAATTTTCAAGTTTACATTTATATTTTTTATAAAATTTATTGAATGTATATTTTTAAGGACTGCGGGGATTCATGGGGATGGGGGAGGGGGTGAGAACAGAGAATGGGGGAGTACTTCCCGCCCCGCTCCATCCTATTGTCATCCTTAAATTTAATACTAATTGCATTAAAAGTAGTTTTTTTTAACAATACATTAAAACTAGCTACATAGTGAGAGTTAATAAACTAATTCAAATTAAATCAAACACAAAACTATGTATACCCGTGCAGCGCACGGGTCATATACACTAGTTATTATAAAAAAAGAGATTTACCAAGAAAACATAAAAGAGCTCAAGGGGGGACTAGACCAAAACCCTTAACAAAAGAGAAGATAAAGCCAAAACAATAATAGGGGTCCCTAGCATAGCCCCCTAAAAGATTACATCCTAGATACTAAAAAAAAGTGCTAACTACCGATATCTAGGAAAAAAAAGACAGAGACAAAAAATGTCCTGGAACGGGATTTATAGCCAACAACTCTGGCCAAATTCTGATATATCTGAAAAAACAAGGACGAACTTATAAAAGTCAGATCAAAAAGAGACAGAGACAGAATTTGTCTTTGAATGAGTATTATAACCTACAATTTTCAGAACCAATTTATAGAATCACTACCACCCCGACTAGCTACAGCAGTGGAAGAGATCTGAACATTATTGTTTTGAGCTGTTGCCTTAGGGGTAGAAGCATTAATCGACTTTTGGGCCGTGTTCAAAGATATCTCCTGTGTGTGCATAACCGCAAGCGGCAATTGCTTACCGTCATCCGAAGCAGCAGATTCATGGACATGTGATTCTTCCTCTCTAATCCCATTCGGTGAAGATTCTCCTTGTCGTAATTGCACCTTTATAGTACCCTGAGACTTAGGGACATAAATCGGTTTTGCCTTAGCGACATATTCTGGGATCTGTAGCTCCTTATTGTTTTTCTCACCAGAGTGCAACCTTCCTTTGCAGGCACTAGTGGTATGACCGATAGTCTTGCAATTCATACAGAAGGAAGGTAGATTTTCATACTAAATGCCCACTAAGAAAGCATAACCAGGCCTCTCAACTAGAATTTGATTTCTAAGCTCTGATTTCATGTCAATATATATCAACAAGGATGCGTGTAAAAGGACCGAAAGATCTGTCAAATGAGCTTTTACTTGTTGTATCATCTAGGCTAATTGGTATTCCAATACTGCTAGCAATTGCAAAAAGAATTTTGGGACGCCAATATTCTTGAGCAAGACCTGTAAACCTAATCCAACATTCCACATTTGTATGTTTTATATTTGAAGGATTAAAATCAGGCTTCCAGGCAAACAATTGAAGCAACCCTGGCTTGCAATGCCAAAAAGGCTGCGACTGAATTCTCTGTAAATCTTCAAAAGAGGAAAAAGAAAATTCGTAATATCCTCTCCCTAAAGACATCTGACCCCACTTACCTGTTGGTTTCCAAAGAACTTGAAGTTTGGATTTCAAAGCATCTATCTTGATAGGAATGTCTCCCTTTGAAAGTAAAATTCTTCCAAGAAGGTGGGTTTTGCATCCGTCCAAACCCGCCATGTACTCCTCTTCCGGAATTGAAATTACTAAGTCATCCCCTTTAAAACACGGGCGAGGTAGTTGACAAGGAGGAATATCACAAATCTTATTCATTGATCCTGTTAAAGCTCGTGTAAAAGATTTTTAGTTTGGTGCCGCAAAATTATGCACCTTTGGATTACTACTCCTAGACTGTGCAGTTCCATTTTCATTCACACTTAAAGCCGTTTCAGGAAATAAAATATGATTTGAAACTGAGTCTTGAATTTTAATTGGCTCCATGGTTGCCGTCGCAAATCCACCAGTCTCGCGTGTGGCAGGATAATTGAGGTCGCACGCAAAGGGAGCATTCCACTGAGAGGAAATTTGCTTGGCTGCAAGTGGGGGAAGGAACGCCATCACCTACAGCCATCGGATGAGAAGAACCAAGTGTTGTGACTTGACCCAGCCACGGATCTATGTGAAGGACATTGGGTCAGCTGACCCCACTCTTTGCTATTTTTTTCAACCAATAGTAAAGGTATTTTAATATGTTGACCCCACTTTATCTTTTATGTTAACACTAGAGACAAACCAATGACATGAAAATGGATCAACACTTACTTTATTAAGGTACCAATTTTACCTTTTTAGCTATGTAATTTATAATAATTTAGGTATTTTAGAACTTTTCTGTAATGAAATTATGTATTTTGCAAAAATTTACGATATTTTTTTGAGAAAATATTATAGGCTAATTTTTTGCCCCCACTATTAAAAATTTCTGGATTCGTCACTGACTTGACCCATATCAAGAAACCCATCCTTCCCAATTCTTGATGTGTCACTGTTCTTAGTATATTGCAATGATTGGATACTTGAATTTGCATCACAATCACAATTGTTAACATGTGGGTTCTGCAATGGACAGACCTCACTTTTATGATAATGCAATTTTGGGAATAAATAGCAAGCATCACTTTGATTTAGGTGCGCAATTGATGAATGCGCAGGAACCTCACATAGACGGGCTGACACGCTTGTGTGTGCGGCTGGTGTTTGCAAGGTGAGGTGTGGCGGCAGCACTTGCAGCAGGTCATCCGCCATTGCGGCGGCTTTTCTCTAAAACCCTAACAAAGCCTTCGTTTGAACAACAATTCTTTCACTTGGATAACATTAATCAATTCCAGATATTGTCTTTATGTATGTTGCTAATTTGTAGAAAAAAACTATGGTCAAAATTCTAAAAACTCAATGATTTGTGGCCCATTGGACTGGCACATGGGCTGATGTCAGGCCGGACTGGGCCAAAAAATATGTAGCCCATTAGAATATTGGGTCGGCCCAACCCAACCCACAAATGCTGTTTGGCCCTATGGGCTGGGCCGGGCCGGGACCAGCCCATTGACAGCTCTACATGCAACCTCCTCTAACCTTTGAAAATACGAAAAATCACCGGATTCATGCTTGTACCCAGATCGTATTACCGATACAAGCATTTTTACCCCCTTTTCTCACCAATCTAAATTTGTTATAATAGATCTTTGATCAGTTCCACAATGTGACTAGTTCTTTATAATCTAACGAAGCTAGTGGATAAAAAAGAATGTTTTTGTGAATAGAAAATGTAATTTGTATTGACTGTGTATGCTTGTGTAATAGTATTTTAGACACGAGGTGTACTTGTTGTATTAATATAATTCTCAAGTTTTATTTATGTGATATAATGCGACAATATAAACACGTGAATTAACACGTTTGCAGATAGGACTTCTTTTCACCTTACATATGCAGAGGATTCCTTATCATAATATTATATTATTAATATTATAAAATGGGAGCTGGCTACAGGGCATAGAAGCAACATGCCAACCAAATTGATTAATTATGCTTTGAAGTTTGATGTAATCTAGAAGTATATATAGGATTACAAGCAAGCAGCTGTCAAGGTGTAAAATGTTACTAACCGTGTAGCAACTGGTGTTTGTAATGGTTGCGTAGTTTAACTTGTAGCAAATGATAGTCTTCTTTCTTTGCCATTCATAACGAGAAAAAAAAACTAACTTTGTAAAACTGTGAGCAAAAATTTCATAACAATATTATTGATTAAAATAAGCACCGGAAGCAAATGAAGAAGCAATTGCAACATCATCTGACTGATCATTACACATTACAATCAATTTCTGATCGCGTGGAAAAATGCTGATCAGAATCTGCTGACATGGCTCTCATTCCTTCACCATACATTCACATTTGCTTCCTTGTCTGCAGGAAGGAGTAGCATCCATTATATAGATCAGATTAAAAGAGTACTATAACTCATAGATTAGATGAAAAAAATGTATCACCAGTACACCATTTACTATGTTTCTACCAGACTCAGGGTTCAGGATGGGAAGGTCCTTGGCCTCATTCATTGGCTGTTGTACCTGTTTCAACCAATGTGACATTTGATTTGTTTTCATAGTATGTCATGGATAGCATTAAAAATTATTAAAAGAACCAAGTTGATTATTTATGGGGCTATTATATTAAGTTGTAGTGGTATTTTGTCATATTCTCGAAACTCTTTGGCAGAGTTTTCTTTGAAGAAAAACCTTTGTAGAGGTCAATAATCAATACTATATATTTTGCCTTCAAAATTATGCTGATACCAGTTGTATTACGACTTTGATTATTAATTATATTTCGTAACTTTTCATATGTCAAAAAGAAATTAAGTTCCCTAAAAAAATTAAGTTTCAAACATATGACTAGATCTTTGAGAACCATGTGATTTTTGTTTGAAGACAAAAAAAATGTAATTAAAGAGAGTACAAGGTACGCTGACTCGTATTCGTATACATGATAATTCACAACAAATTGTACTTATTATCAGAGAAAATTTGAATGATTTGACCAACTGAATCAATTTTTATGAAATATATAGAGGTGACTTAAGTATAAGTAAGAAGACTATCTAGCTAATTCCTTCTAGTAGGCGAGAAATAGAAGAGAAAAAAACTAGCCATTTAAAAACTAACCTTCAATTATAGAAATAGCCAAACCCCACAATCCAAAGAGCGAATTTTTTGTACTAAACTTGGATAGAAGATTGGAAAAAGGTGTAGGATCAAGAGGTTTCATAAATAGGTCTGCAAGCTGATTAACACTTGCTATGGAAGTAGATGAATACCTCTCTTCTATAAGATTTACTTGTCAGTCTTTCTGCAAAGTCTATCGTCTAAATAAGACACTTGAAACTTGATACATGTTTGAAAAAAAATTCATAAAAATTATGAATGTATGTTTCATACTCCAGGCTCTCCAACACACACTGTATCAGCAGCTGGTGATAATAGGTACGTGAAATCATAGCACGCTGTATAAATAAAAATAATACAAAAAACAAACCATAGTCCAGCTTCCCCAACACAACCATGATGCATTTTAACTACACTATTTGTATTTTAACTAAACCCAACGAAATGGTTTATCTCACTATGAAAAAGGAACTAAGGAAAACAAATTAATGTATTTCTATTAAACACCCCCAACCTCAGGGAGAAACAGAAACATATGCAGGTTACACACTCGCTCGTCCGCTATTTGTGTTTTGACTTGTCGGCAAACACTTCTGTGTAACATATAGGGCAGGCCTGAAAAAACAAACCCAGCATACAAAGCAAAAAGAAAGTAATTTCAGTAGACAGAAAAATAAGTACCAAAAACACATATTGAGTTCCAGATAAATTGGTAAATATCTTACCTTATTGATGCTAAGCCATTTGTTCCCACAACTAGCATGATAGAGATGTTTACATGGCAAAGTGATCCGCTTGTCCCCTCTTTTATATTCCATTTGGCAAATCACACATCTAAACAAGAGGAAGAGCCAGATCAACACATCATAGCAAAAAGAAGGAAGATATAAGTAATTCCCCTTCCACCAATAAACGATAAATACAAGAAGGACTCAAGTTGTGATTCTAAACCACACAATAGATATATATACTGATGGTTTTTAAGTGTAATAGCCATATGAACCAGTTCCAGTTCCAGATTACACTATACAAGGTAAGGAAAAAAGTCAAGAAAATCATAACATTATCCAATTGATTACACATTTAAGTCTTATTCACAGATTACGCAAGACATGATGAAATAGAAAGAACTAAAATTGATGATAAAATTAACATGTGAGATTTGCACCTTGTCATTGTTTACATAATTTCTACATAGGTTACATAAAGTAGTGTGATTTGGCAGAGAAAATATGCACATCACCGACAAAAATCAATCCAACGAATAACATAATAGCAGCAGTAAATAGTCTCTGGAGATCATTTTGGACTGAGAAGAAAACATAACAGTTTGATAACAATTAGCCAACCTAGAACACAGATAGAGTTGACAAAACAAAAAAGCAGAAAAAAAGGAGTTTGATTGCTAGACACATGAAAAATAAAATCAATATAATGGGTGAATATGGAAACAAAAGGTAATCCAAGAAAACATGAGTCAAAAAAACCCAAATATTACCTCTCATCCCGTGACTTCTTCCTCAAGAAGAACCCACACTTGTACTTTGAAACTGGAAGCGAGGAGATCTGTTCTTGGGTGAGACCACGATTTTGAGTTCCAACAGCCTCCCCTAGTTCAAGTAGTTCCTGCAATAAATATTGCAATATTAGTGTTGGAAATGTCAAAAGAATCAACTCAAATATGAGAAGTCTATACTCCCACTATTTACTATTGCTATTTATTAAGTTAAAGATGGTTACATAGCTATAATACAGTTTGAGATCACACTACCAATAGCCACATTCAATTGAAAATCAAATAAGCATCCATGAGAACACAAATGTTTCTTTATTAGCTTTTCATTTCCTGTGAACCAACTATAAAAATGGTAGAGATGCAACATAATGGATTTTACCAGTTGCAGTTAAAACAATTAATGCAATCAAGATTCTGAGGCGATATAATGAATTGTAAGAATTTTATGAAATGATTGGGCCAAAATTATTTTTCAAGAGAAACTACTGTCATATAGAATAATGTGTACAGGTACAAGGAAGAAGAGTAAAGCATAAGACAATGAAAGACATTAAAAAACAAAGGAGTTAACAAAGTAGGTTCCCTTAATCATACAAATATAATAACTATAAAGTAATCGAGTATGAGTACTTTAAGAAAGTACTACATGATGCCTAGAAAGATAAATAATCTAAGATTTTCAACCAAACCTCATAGGTCATGTTGTCGGGATCAATGTTGTCTTGCCAAATGACCTGCAAAACATAGAAAATTGTCTTAGATAATCATTTATTGTTCTTCTAAATGATGAATAGTTGTAACTAACTGTACAATCTTTTTCGAGGTTCATAACATTTAACCATTTCATGCACTACGAGACTTAAAGGTAAATACCTGATAATCATGGGAATTACTATGCTGTCTTCGTGGGCCTGAAAGAAAAGAAACAAAATTGTTTAGTTTACTATGCTTTCTCTCTCTGCGTTTCTTTCAGAGGGTGAGCAAAGCACCAGCAAAGGATCCAAGTCCATCTTTTACATACAAATAACAAATGATAATTCATAGAAAGTTTCAGCATTATTTCCTTCATAGAGGGTAAAGATTATTGAAGAGGTGAGGAGAGATGGTGAAAATTAAATAAGTTGTCTGCAATTTAGAGAAACGCCCATTGTCTAGTTTCAGAAAGATCACTAAGCTATGGCAAACCATAAAGAGCATAAAAGAACTAGAGATCAAGGCACAGACATAAGTACACTAATATCAGTGTACATTTCTTCATTATGAACCTTTACATATGTAATTCAGTAGATAAGTTCAATTAGACTCTTTCATGTCCAGGAAGCTGAAATCTGAAATCTGAAAAATACTTCAGTAGATTAACAAGTGCACCAAATTCCCCAACAAGAGGTTCTCAAACGTTTTGATGCTGATACGTAACTAAAAACAAAGGAAGAAAATGATAGAAACTCTTGTATTATTGACTTCAATTCAGAGGATCTATCTGAATTACTATGGAGAATTACAAGAGAAAATGGAAAGTTCAATGTAACAGTGAAATGGTGATCCTATCACCAAGTCCCTTTCCCAGACAATTCCCAAAACCAGCCTAATCAATCCGTTAACAATTCTCCCCTTTATATCTCACATTCTCTCTCCAAATCACAGTGAATATTCCCTACACTCCCCACCCAATTGCCACGTAGGCAATTCTGTTAGTGATTGTTTGTGTGCTAGTGGTCCCCAATAATTTGGTTTCCACTTCTTCCATTCATTAACTTTCTGAATATTCCCCATATGCCCTTCATTAATCTTGTTCGTATCAACACCTCCCCCCTTTAAAATTCACCTTGTCCTCAAGGTGAGAGGATACCAATTCCTTTAGTACTTCCGCTCGCCACTCCTCTTGATTCTCACAAGTGGGATGTTGATTCCATTTGATTAGGGCCTCCACATATATATCAACAACTTGTCTTATCATCACTACTTTCCCTTGTTGGATCGCAAATTGGTCTTCTAACCGCAACAATACAGTTCCTCCAGGATCCCAAAGCTTCAAACATGGTAACTCAATTAGGCACATTACTGGAAAGTGATAATTTCCACCAAGATCCCCTTGCTTGAGATGTGTTTCTGTCCTCAACCTACTTGAAGACTCAGATTCTTGAAGTAAATGTCCCACAATTGGTTGGTGACACCCGAACTCAGCACTTCCACAAACGTCTTCCTCATATCTTGGAAAGCTCTTCCTCATAACATTTTCTCCAATTCTTGATCGATCATTGATAAACTCCTTGAGCTGCCTCCAAATCTTAGTAAAAGCACCATCTGTAAGTGTACTGGAATGGTGCCTTTTAGTTTCTATCTCACTTGCTTCTTGCACCCTCATATCCTCATTATCAAATTGGACAACCATAGTAACAGGGTTCTTGGGATTCTTAGAACTAATAGAAGCATCACCATAGTAACCAATGAAGCTTATAACTTGCTGAGAATTCAGAAATAATACCTGATGATATTGAGACGTTCTTCTTCCATGACATTCCATTACACTAGTGTGAGCAGTCTCTTGTATGTTCTCATTTCTTTTAATGCCACTTGGATCCCACCCACCTCTTGTAAGGCCACCTGGATCCCATTTATGGACAAGTGGAGACTCCATCATAATTGAAATATTTGTTAATGACATTGTTCCCTTGCTATAGTTCCCACCAATTCCCACTAGTAACTTGCTTAATTGGTAAACTTGAGTTGGATAACTCTGGCTAATGGGGAGTCTCCCTTTAGTTTCATTCCATGATTTCTAAGTGCCCGAGCCAATCTTGTCTCCAAATAGACCCTATCTGTAAAAACCAATTTAGAAAACCCGTTTATAGAATCAGCAAGGTAGTCCCAATCTGCTTGCCCCAATACTGTAGAAATGTTGTTATCACAAAAATGGTTCTTCTCTTTTAATGTAAGTGGCACAATGGCTGTTGTCTTCCTCTTTTCGGTGCAACCTACATGCTTGTCAATAAGTACAATTTCCATGTTCATAGCTTCCAAGTGTGGAAGTGATAGAGAAGAATCATCAATTAAAAGAGTTAAAGTAGTTACAGGGCCCTGGGCAGTGTTGGTGTACATGCTGAAGTGTTGTCTGGTGGTGGGAAGATGCCCTTGATAAGCATGCAAAAACCTCTCAGTAATAGCGGAAAACAAATCCACTTTAGTTGCTGCACTTATTTTCCCTTTAAACTATTAGTAAATATTGGGGGTGTATTGTTACAATCGCAGACCGTGGAAATTAGTAAGGAATTTGGCTAAGGATTATATGTTGGTCTCTACTGCAGATGCATTGTTACAATCGCATGAAACTCGATGGTCTGATGTCCGATGGAGTCCACCTCCTCTTGGGTGGTACTGCCTTAATACTGATGGTGCCGTGAAAAATAATGGTTGTGTGGCTGGTTGTGGTGGTTTGATTCGTGACCATTTGGGAAATTGGATAGGTGGTTTCTCCAAGTTTATTGGTACTTGTAATGCTTTAGTGGCGGAGCTGTGGGGTATTTTGGAGGGACTTAGACTGTGTTGGGCCAGAGATTTGAGGAAAATCATTGTCCAGGTAGATGCTAAAGTTGCTTGTCAGGTGATCCAGGATTCAGACGATGACCATATTTTTGGTGGAGCCATTATTCGTGAGATTAGGAAGTTGTTGAAGCTTCCATGGGGGTTAAATTTTCTCATGTCTATGGGGAAGCCAATCGGTGTGCGGACGAGTTAGCTGCTATTGCTTGTCGGCAAGTGGAGACTTTGATTATTTTTGAGCAATGCCCTCCAAGTGTGGGATCAATTATACTCGCTGATATTGGGGGTGTGTCTAACCCCCGTCGTGTAATTTGCTGATCTTCTTCTTTGGGGTTTTTTAGCCCACGTTTAATACCAAAAAAAATTTGGGGGTGTATTAATAAAATGATGGGCCTGACCATAGGATTGAAAGTGAAGTCCACTTTCTTTTGAGACAAACCCAACCTAACCAACTTTCTTTCCTTTTCAAATTTTACTGTTACCACCTCCCTTTCCATATGAAATTCAGACTTACTAACCTGGACTTGGGCCTGGCCCATTGAGTGAGAAGTGAGACCCACATTCAAACCACTCCAAGCAGCCTTGTTCTTCTTTTCTGAGCCCATTATTGTTTCCAACACACACTCCATATTGATGACTTGTGTAGGTGTGAATAGCAGATATTGGGCCTGGCCCAATGACTTACCCATCATATCCAATAGCCTAGAATCCCTTTCAACCCTAGCTCTCTTCTCTACTCTCTCGGTATCGCAACCACAACCCACCGCCGCAAGAGAGAAGACAAACCCCTCCAAATCACAATCTGACAACTCCTCAACCGCAGCTCCGCCTCCCGTCGCCGTCGCTCCACCTCCCGTCGCTGTCGCCCCACCTCCCTTCGCGTCACGGCATTTCCTTATCATTGTCATTCAACATCACAGTGCTACTGCCACCACCTTCACAACGATCGTTGTTGGCTCGGTAGTTGCGCGTTTCACGTCCTCCATCGACCTCAGCATCTCGCATCAACACCATCGCCACTCTACTTCGGCCATCACTGTCCTTCTCCACTTCTGTTTTCACAGCATCACCCAGACTTCCAATGGTCCTTCCGATGCCATCGTATTTCTCGTGCGCTACCGGTCGTGCGATGCCTTCTGAGTTCTGCACCTTCAATTTCTTCTTCCACTTCGATTGGCTCATCATTTCTCTTCAACAGCGTGTTTGATTCATCTCTGCTCCAGCTTCTTCGACTCGGAGCTCGATGTTGCCGAGTCCGATGTCTCGACCCTTCTCGTTTCCTTCTTTTCCAGAGTTGCTTGATTTCTTCAAGCTTGCCTATTATACCCTCCAGGCGCTGCTCTACTTCTTCTGCTTCAGACTTCTCATGCCTTGTTTCCATTTGAGCACCCAAGATCGAGTGCTTTGATACCACTTGATACGTAACTAAAAACAAAGGAAGAAAATGATAGAAACTCTTGTATTATTGACTTCAATTCAGAGGATCTCTCTGAATTACTATGGAGAATTACAAAAGAAAATGGAAAGTTCAATGTAACAGTGAAATGGTGATCCTATCACCAAGTCCCTTTCCCAAACAATTCCCAAAACCAGCCTAATCAATCTGTTAACAATTCTCCCCTTTATATCTCACATTCTCTCTCCAAATCATAGTGAATATTCCCTACACTCCCCACCCAATTGCCACGTAGGCAATTCTGTTAGTGATTGTTTGTGTGCTAGGGGTCCCCAATAATTTGGTTTCCACTTCTTCCATTCATTAACTTTCTGAATATTCCCCATATGCCCTTCATTAATCTTGTTCGTATCAGATGCTCACATAGGAATCGAGACTATTTTACCGAAAAGTGTAGCAGTGTGAGGTGAGCAGCAATGCACTTTTAAGGAACTTATGAAAACCCAAAGACAGCAGCTTATAGCCCAAATATTACTAAATTGTAAGTGATTACTCATTATAATGTTGTTTGTAGTTTTAATTGTTCTGCTGATCCAAGGCCATGTTATAATTAGAAAAACTATCTTCAGATGAAACTCAAGAACGTACATTCAATAGAATTTTCTCGTGTGTCGGTGTTTCCACCTTCGCCCCATTCTGTGCTTACAGCCGCAGCCTGTTCATTGATGTTTGAAGAGTTTTCTGAAGGCCTCCTATACTCATTCACTAGTTGTTCATGATGATTCACCTCATAACCATGATTATAACGATAGTATGAAGTATTTTCAGGGTCAGATGGACCAAACTTGTAATAGGCTGAATTTGAAGGGTACGAACTCTCCTGCACAAATAAGTGGACTTTTTAATATAAATCTTTTTAGCAGCCTTCCATTAATAGCAACAGAACAAAAAACGGGTTCAGATGATATATGAAACACAGAACAGTCTTTCTAACAGATTTACATTCAGGAAACAAGAAGATAAGTGGAAAAACTACAATCAAATCACAGAATAAAATATCTTAAACAGAATATAGATGACAATCATTACAGGCACCTGAGGATGCGATGCACCAGAAAAAATGAAGTTGACATGTTCATAGGTGAGACCTTCAAAATATTCAATAAAGCTTCCTGCTGTATTATAAGGATAGCTGATGTTATTGTAATGGACTTCCATGTGCGGATTCCAACTCATTTTAAATACTTTCTGAAAACAAGTAATCTGCAAGATGAATTCACAGCAAATTACAAGAATCAAAACAAAGACAAGGAATGAAGTATTCAAACAACAGAATATAAAAGCCTAGACACGAAAATCCTTACATATACAAACTATTCTTCAATCTTCACAGATTCACTAAGGTAGATTCATCAATAAAAGTTGAAGGAAGACCATCCACCTCCTATTATTTAGATATAATCTTAAAATATAAACCTGCAAAAAAGAAATTTCCACAGAGATGTTGATATCATTAACTCAACCAAGGCTATCTTGATTTGACTTCTATTAGTAATTGCTTAAATCCATGCATTCTAAAAAAGGAATAATCCAGCATAACTAATCTAACATTTTACATCAACAAACCTGAGAAGGAACAAATAAAGTGAAAACAAAAGAAATAGCATCAGTATCAAATCTTTCAATATTTCAGTCAACCAAAACAATATGATTATATCAAAAACTGTATCTAATTGGCTGTTTATACAAAAAAGTCAAAATCCGAGAGATCTCTAAGGAAGAAACAAGGATTCAATGACGAGTATGAGAGCGAATGAAGAAAATAGAAAGGAAAACAGTGCTTGCATCTGAACCTAGATTTAATTTTAGCATATAATGAAATTCAAGCAACGGAATGAGAGTGATTCCTTGCATCTAATCGCAGGGAATCACATAAAGTTCACTATTGATTGATGTACAAAAATCTCGAACCTCAGGTGAATGTGATTGTAACGCCAAAGAAAAATGTGCGGATCAAAACAGAAAAAGTGATAACAGTGAGATAAAAAATGATGATTGATTTAAGAACAGAAAAATTGGAATCAGAGAGAGAGAGAGAGAGATTGGATTCGAAGATTGAATTAAAAGAACTGACCTAGTAGACCTTCATTGCTTTTGTTGCGAGATGAGTGAAAATGGCGAAATGGATTTGTCACTCTTCGTTTTGTAACTCTCTCTCTCTCTCTCTCTCTGCTTTAGACACTTTGCTGGAGCTGGTTTCACCAACACGCCAACTGTTAGATAGACCATGATCAGCTGCATCGCACCTTATTCCCAACCGCTACTCTCTTTTTTTCCACTTTTTCCTGAAATTAATTAACTATGTTTCTTTTGGTACAAAAATTATTATTATTATTATTATTTTTATTTTGATATCGGACCCTCGCGGGCGACTCATGCAGTGTTCCAACGCTGTCAATGAAAGACTAATCTGCACTCGCTATTTGGGGCTCTTAATCATTTCGCTGGCCAACACCTATTTCAAACTAGTCATTTCCCAAAAAAAACAACTATTTCAAACTAGTGTAGAACTCTCTGTCTACACTCTACACCCAAAAAAAAACGGCACTAAAAAAACTAAGCATAGAACTCTACTTTTTAAAAAAAATTATAAAGTATAGGTGATTTTTCATTAATGCAATTAATTTTCAGAAATGATGGTAATTTTTCTTACGTGGCAATATTCAGGAAAATGTTAGGTTCGAATATATTTTCTTCTAAAATTTACAATTTAAATTTAAATCTGAGAAAACAATGAGAGAGTAGTATGCGGGGATAATAATTGATATTTTTGTTTTGTGAGTTTTATGAAAGAAAATTAAAGTCAAATCAAGGTAATTATTTTTTTTGGGTCAAAATTAAGGTAATTATTTAGTTTCCTGAATAAGGGGAACTTCATAAAAAAAGGGAGGATCAAACATGGCCATAAGAAAATTGAGATAGAATTGGGTTCCACATGGAGACCAACAAATCCTTGGGTTCTTGATAGGGACAACCTTGGTTGTTGGCCCGTGTATAGAAAATGAATGGTGAATGTTGTTGAATAGGGGTGACCAAACCAAACTCATCCCATGAAGTAGGTATCTCAGTTATGGTTTGTTAGGAGTCAACCTCCAACGAAATTTATGCATGCTTTTCATTTTTCACAAAATACAAATATTATTTTGCTCTATCCCTACTATGTTTTTTTGATCTATTGCTCAACCCCTACTCTCTCGATCATGACCAAGAAAATAATCTTTTCACCTAGATAAAAAGCTTATTAGCCTTATGAATTATAAGTCCTTCAAAGTTCAAACTGATCTTTATTTTCATATTTTTAAAAATTTACACGTATGCTTTCGTTCAAAAACGGTCTTATAAAAAATAGCATTTCTCAAAAAATAAATATTTAAGCATCTTTTTTGATTCATAGACGGAGTGACAATTGCCACTAGAAACTCACACACACAACTGTGGGATTTCAGATTCGAACCCGAGATATGATATCCAGCCTAACAATTGCGATATTTACTAGTTGAACTAGGCCTTACAGATAAATGTTTAAGCATTTTAATTGATGGAAAAATGTGCTTAAAAAAGATTATCAAGTGGTTAGCAAATTTGAGTATTGATTAGAATCGCAGCATAGTTAATGTAAGCAAAGCAGAATTTGCTCCATTTCTCTTTTTCTAAACAAAACAAGTATACTACCTATGAGAAGGAACAAAAGGAAAAGACTGTGAAGCATGTGAAGGAATCAGGCATAACATGATTGAGAAGCAAATGATACAAAACCCTGGCGTGCAAGTGAAGTGAGGCATGAAAAGTAACATTATAATTATAAGCCCTTCACATTCCTTTTGTCCGCAATGCTAAAGAACACTCAGCAATATTGAAACCAAACACAAAAAGATTCACTGCTTGCTAAGAAAGGAGGGGCTTCATTATGTCGTTTTCAGACATGGCATATCACATGTCAAACTACATTTAAAAAAGAGAACGGCCTCACATGATAATCCACATCACTAGCTAGTGGTCTTTTTTTATGGGAATTTTCCCTTATTTGCTATTTTATTTTACTGTTTATTTTCAAATGATCGAATAGTATGTAACCAAAAAAATCAATAGATGATCCCAAAGAAAAATGATCATAAGAGTAGTGAACTAATGAAGCTTTTATTTTTAATATAACATTAATAAAGCTTACCAAATATGTGTAACGAATTAGAAACATAGAGAATCAGATTGGGAAAAAAATTAAATGACCAAAGCTAAACTTTAAAATATTTTAAAGGACCAAAAATGTATTTTAGCTGAATAAATATAAATAATATCCTTTTTTTACAGCATATAAATAATATCCTAGTAGGTCATATATAAACAATATCTGATACAAGAAAAACTTAGTACTCTCCCTCTCTCCTTAAGTGTCGTCAGAGTCACTAAAGAAATTGGCCCTCAAGATGATGCTAACCCCTCGTCCACATAGGAGGACGGTCCATTGCTTCGCAGCAAAAAACATATTAAGATACGAGTGGATGGAAGCTTGGAAGCAATCACACGTGAAGAAGAAATGATGGAGGCAACAACTGCTACATCCCCCTACTCCTACAGGGACGTTCTAGCAAAAGTCTTTTAGCTCTGAAAGTGAAGAAGAAGACTGGGGGGACTGTATGGATGAGGAAATGCCAAAGAATAAGCGATATAAGGAAGACAATATGAAAACAAAAGAAAATAGAATTCGGTATATCTTAGCACCATAAATCAAGATGTCGGATGAGGAACTTGCCCAATGGTCCAAATCATGGAACAATACTCTCATAGTAAAAGTTATGGGCAAGAGGATCAATTATAGACTTCCAGAGAGAAAATTGTAGTGCTATTGGCAAAAATAGGGGACTGTGAAGATCAAAGACTTGTCAAAAATTCATTAGATCAAAGATTCATTAGATCACTAATGAATCATGGAACAATACTCTCATAGTAAAAGCTATTGGCAAGAGGATCAAAGATTCATTAGATCACTAATGAATCAGAGAACTTAAACACTTGTCAAAAAAGTTTGTTTCAATCAAAACATATCCAAGGGATTTTGCCTAAACATCCAGCTCCCCCGAGTCGTCGGAGTCATCATCTCAGTATGTACCTCCTGTTTTGCATCACCACAAAATATGGCATAATTACCGCTCCATTTTAACAAAACAACATTATATAATAAAAGTTAAGTTGTATATTTACCCGAGTTTTCCCCGAGCGCTCGTCAACATACTCCTTGGTATCCTTCCTCACATGTGTGGCCCTATGCAGCTCAGGAATAGTGAGATTGCATCGGGCCTTTTTACTCTGTAAAAATGAAACACACATTTTCAATGATTGCTAACTATTCGCCCCAACTAAACTAAAATAACACAGATTTTTTTAAAAAAATTACTAATCTGACAACATGTCTAGACTAGTTGATGGAGCCGCAACAGTGAAGCGAGCCAGCCACCCTTTTCTGAATTTCGATTTTTCTTGGCTTTTTCAGCATTGCTTTTGTATTTTGTATTTTGGAATAGTGGTGTGGTATGGTATCATAAAATGAGTATAATGCTTGAGAATAGTGGTATGGTAACATGAGTAACCAAAAAACTTCTATAATTAGGACAATAAAAAAGTAAAATCCCACACCTCATGCTACATTAGAAATGCATGGTGGCGGAATCTCTCCTATATATAGCAAACCCAACTTTGGTTCTTCCATCACTCAAAAATCAATCTATCTTCAATATTAATCAAAAATCCTAATATCTTCCTTTTGTTTTTGAAAGTCTCGGCCACTACAAATCAGTATATATTTCACAAGCTTCTTTTTAGTCTTTCAGCATAATTTATGCACGTAGCTTCATAGCTGTGGTAATAGTTAAATACGTGTCCTCATTAGCAGAGCAATAGTTATGTTCGTGCAGTATTTCAGGTAGAGACAAGATACCGTATTTGTCAGGATGATTACACTACAAAAAAAACGCTTATTTGCGAGGGACATTAGCGAGGGAATAACATTCCCTCGCTAAAACTGACTTTAGCGAGGGAATTAGCGAGGGAATGTGATTCCCTCGCTAAAACTGACATTAGCGAGGGAATTAGCGAGGGAATTTGAAAATTTGACCGTTAGCGAGGGATTTAGCGAGGGAATTTGAAAAATTTCCGTCGCTAATTGTTTGGAGGGAAAATTCAGCCAAATTCACGCGAATTAAAGTGGTTTTAGCGACGGAATTTGAGTTCCCTCGCTAATTAAAGTGGGTTTTAGCGACGGAATTTGAGTTCCCTCGCTAATTTTTTTAATTTTTTTACTTAAATCTGTCACTCACTCACTCACGCACTCACTCTTCTTTCTCACTCTTCTTCTCTCCTCTTCACCCTTCCTTTTCCCTTCCTCTACTCTCCACCACCACCACCATCACCACCACACAACCAACCAACCACCCTCACTCTTCTTCTCTCCTCTTCACCCTTCCCTTCCTCTTCCTCTACTCTATCTCTCTCACCTATAAACCCTAACCCACCACCACACAACAACAACCACCACCACACAACCACCACACAACAACCACCACCACACAACAACCACCACCACCTTCTTTCCTCTTCCTCTCTTCTCTCTCTCTCTCTCTCTCTCTCTCTCTCTCTCTTACACAATTTCCACTTTCACTCTTCTTCTCTCCACCTTTTTCCACCACCACCACACCACCACCACCCACGAGACCACCACCACACCACCACCACCCACGAGACCACCACCACCACCACCACCTACGAATTTCTTTCCTCTTTCTCTCCACCTTTCACCACCAACACCACCACCACCACCTTTCACCACCACCTTTCACCACCACCACCACCACCACCACCACCACAACAACAACCACAAAATTAATAATATAATATAATAAAAAACTGATTTTAAAAATAATATAATAATAAATATAAAAAACAAACCATTTAAATTAAGACACGTGTCAGTCAGAATTTGAAAATTTGCACAAATTTTGAGGCAACATTAGCGAGGGAATTAGCGAGGGAAATGTCCCTCGCTAATTAGCGAGGGATTCAAATTCCCTCGCTAATTTCATTAGCGAGGAAGGTATTAGCGAGGGAACCGGTCCCTCGCTAATTCCCTCGCTAATGACCATTAGCGAGGGATTTTGGTCAGTTTGCGAGGGAAAGTTCCCTCGCTAATCCCTGATTTTTTTGTAGTGTTAGCATAAAGTTTTAATTTAAATAGTCAGCAATACCTGAAGGTCATTTGACTACTCTTCGGAGTTAAGGTTAAGTGAAGTTTAGGTCGTCGATGACCGGTTAACGCATATGAAAGTTCTATATTATTATTTGATTGAGTGTTCGAGATATTCTGATTTATTGTTTTGTTTGTTTAATGGTATGCTTTTGTGTTATTCATGATTATCTGTAAAATTGCTGAAACATCTTATTTTATAATTATGTTGAAAGGCGTGATAGTAATAAGATAAGCAAAGTTAAGATTTGCATAATGAACTTAGATGTGGAAAGAGAACCAAGAGTCGTAAAGATATAAAGTGGAATGAATATTTAACCGTAGTGTAGGAGATAATACAAGGTACTGATTAGCAAAATGAGTAAGGCATACGTATTAAGGTGTAATCAAACAAAATCATATATGTTATGATTCAATCCTTAAGAAGATTGAGAGTGATCAATTTCAGTTATGAATTTGAGAGAGAATTAAGAAAATGAACTAAGAGAATTATTTGGAAATTGAATGTATTGATTGCATTATTCAGTTCCCACATTACATGATTATATATAGGTACATTAGGATAGCTTCACAAAGCAGTTACAAGGTGTAACTGAACTAACTACCTATATATAACCACCAATAACAGAATCTAACTGAATAACAGAAAACACAGCTCACAGGTGCTGTGTTAGGTGCTATAGCACCACGATGCTGCAGCACCACACTGCAGCACACACTGACTAAAGCCTAAACCAATAACCTCTACAATTCTCCACTTTGGCTTAGCTTTAGACTGGACCAATTCCCAAAATTCCAAGGCAGTGTTGAAATTTCCTCCCAGGCAGTGACTTTGTCACCATGTCAGCAGGGTTGTCAGCTATACCAATCTTCTCTAGGCTCACTTCCCCTTTTGCAACAATTTCCCTCACAAAATGGAGCCTCACATCAATGTACTTAGTCCTCTCATGGTACACTTGGTTCTTAGCCAAATGTATACCACTTTGACTATCACAAAACACCTTAGATGCAGATTGCTGTCCTCCCAAATGCAAAGCCATAGCTTTCATCCATATTGCTTCCTTCATAGCTTCAGTGACTGCCATGAATTCAACTTCAGTTGTGGACAATGACACCACATGCTGTGATAAACTCTAATTTAGTGCATTTATTAGAGATATTTTGAGTTGTTTTTAGAGTAATTATTACTAATTAAACAAATAACTGACTTAAATTACTCTATATTTGCAGGAAGGTAGAAAAAGAAAATAATATAAATGTGGGCTGAAATTAGAAGAAATGTTAGAATAAAAGAAAGCAAGCGCAAGCCCAAGCCCATTAATGCAAGAAGGCCCACAGTAATAAAAAGAAGATCCTCTTGGAGATTTCAATTAAAAGTGATGCACATGTGACTTGGAGAGAAAGAAAGAGGCATGGAGTGGAGAGCAAGCAACACATATTTAGGAAGGATCTAAATCCTAATATTTAGGGATTGGCATATCTTGCAATTAAAAGTGGAAGCAATCTTGACTTGATCCTTTGCTTGGAGAGAAAGAAAATGAACTAATATAAAAGGAGAGCTTCACTTGTGAAAGGGGACTACACACCATAACACAAACAAAACCACTCACGCTGACGACAACAGATTGGAGAGTAGCAAAAGGAGTTTTGGGTACCTGTTCTTGATACCGTGAGAGAGCTTTGGAGTAAAGAAAGAGATTGAAGACATTGATCAAGATTTTCTCTATTTTACGGGTTATTCTTTATCTTTGTATTTCATGAACTTTATTTCTATTTTATTGTTCTTGACTATTATGGATACCTAAATCCTCTTCTAGGGTCTTAGGTGAATCTTGCTTGTTTAGAGACCTTTTATGTTTTAATTTTACTTTGAATTCCTAGTTTTATTTCAATTAATATTGTCCTATTGTTTTTATCACATGATTAGGATTAGCTACCCTTTTCATGTTCATAATCAATTAGTTGATCAGCGACCGTACTGCAATTAGTTGGTGGACCTATAGGACAATTGGGGCTATAATTAATGCATGACCAAACTTTAATTTAGTCTTCCAATCATTCAACCTTTTTGTACTTTATGCTTTTCCTGAATTTAAATTCTAGCATGACCAAACTAGGGTTAATTTAGGAAAAAGAATATTAATCGCGAATGACCAAACGGATTAATAGCTTTAGTAAAGGGATTGGTAATTAAATAAAATAAGGGAATTCAGGTGAAATTAGACATAGGGGAATCGAAGCTTGCAAGTGAAACCGCGACCCTAGACCTCTCTCCATTTATTAAATCTTGCAATTTATTATTTGTTATTTATTTTTATTTCTTTCAATTACATCTCAATTATTCACTTGTCTAAACAATAATAATTTTAAGTAGTTTGGTACTTGTTAATTAATCCCTGTGGACACGATAATCTTTTATACTACTTCTGCGAGAGAGTACACTTGCTCTAAGTGTGTTTTTAACGCAACATGCTGCAAATTACATTTCCAACTGACTGTGTTCCCACAGAACTTGAACACAAAACCAGTTAGTGACCTTCTAGTGTCTAGGCAACCAGCATAGTCTGAGTCCACAAAACCTGTTACATCAGAGATGTTGTCTTCATGCCTCTGGAAGCGCAAGCCTACATCACTTGTCCTCTTCAGATATTTGAGAGTCCATTTCAATGCCTCCCAATGCTGCTTGCCAGGCTTCCCCATATATCTGCTCACAATACTCATAGCATAAGCCAAGTCTGGCCTAGTACATATCATTGCATACATGAGTGACCCTACAACACTTGCATATGGAACATCTTCCATATATTTCCTTTCTTCATCAGTTTTAGGTGTATCATCTAGTGACAACCTAAAATGCTGAGCCAAGGGGGTTGCAACAGGCTTAGATTGATCCATGTTGAATCTTTTCAACACCGTCAGAATGTAATCTTTCTGGCTCAGAGTGAGTGAGCCAGTTCTTCTAACTCTAGCAATTTTCATTCCCAAAATCTTGCTAGCAGCCTCCATATCTTTCATTTCAAATTCACTTTCTAGCATTTGCTTTACCCTCTTGATTTCTTCCTTGCTCTTACATGCTACAAGCATGTCATCAACATAGAGCAACAAGTAACCAATCTCATCAGCATTGGTCTTCCTCCAATAGACACAATTATCTGACTTGCATCTATTGAAACCACTCTTGGTCATGAAACTGTCAAACCTCATATACCACTGCCTAGGGGACTGTTTTAAACCATAAAGTGACCTCTTCAGTAAGCATACCTACCCTTCATCACCTTTCTTCACAAAACCTTCTGGTTGTGTCATGAAAATTTGCTCATCTAGCTCTCCATGAAGGAATGCAGTCTTCACATCTAACTGTTCAAGCTCCAAATTCTCTTGTGCAACAAGTGACAGGATCATTCTAATAGATGTATGCTTTACCACAGGTGAGAACACTTCATGATAATCTATTCCTTCCCTTTGAGTAAAACCCCTAGCCACCAATCTAGCTTTGAACTTAGCCTTTGCAACACCAGGTATCTCTTCTTTCAACTTGAAAAGCCATCTACATCCAACAAGCTTATGCCCTTTTGGTTTGTCTACCAAAATCCAAGTCTTGTTCTTGTGGAGAGAATGCATCTCATCTTGCATAGCTGCATACCACTCATTTACTGTCTTGCTATTCATAGCTTCCTTGTAACTAGCTGGTTCTTCACTATCCACCTCTTCAGCCACATTCAAGGTAAATGCCACCATTTCAGCATGACCAAATCTTTCTGGAGCTCTAATTGTCCTTCTAGGTCTGTCTCTAGCTAGAAGATAGTCCTGCAAATCATCTTGATCATCCATGGTTTCTTCACTTTCTGACTGTACAGTTTCTAGTGCTGTTTCTGGTGCTACAGCACCACCTATCTGTTGTTGTAAGGTCTCCACCTCAAACTCAACTCTATCATCATTATCATGGTCACCTTGCTTCTTTTCTGCCACCTTCTCAGTGAAAAACATTTCATTTTCTCTGAACACAACATTCCTGCTAATGATGATCCTAGGTAGTTGCTTGTCCACACACCACAGTCTATAGCCCTTTACACCTGTAGGATACCCTATAAACATGCATTTCACACCTCTTGGATCAAGTTTACCTTGCCTAATATGTGCATAAGCAATACAGCCATAAACTTTCAAATTTGACAAGTCAGGAGGGTGCCCAGACCACACCTCTTCAGGTGTTTTCATATCAATAGCTGATGATGGGCATCTATTTATCAAATACACAGCAGTAGAGACAGTCTCAGCCCAAAATTGATGAGCCAAGTTAGCATTCAACATCATACATCTAACTCTCTCCATGATTGTCCTATTCATCCTCTCTACAAGTCCATTTTGTTGTGGTGTGCCACTAACAGTCTTATGTCTATCAATTCCTTTCATTTTACAGCATTGATTGAACTCCTCAGAACAAAACTCAAGACCATTGTCTGTTCTTAGTTTCTTAATCTTTCTACCAGTTTGATTTTCCACAATAGTACACCATTCCTTAAACCTTTCAAAAGCATCACTTTTATGTTTAAGCATGTAAACCCATACCTTTCTTGAGTGGTCATCAATCAGTGTCATGAAATATCTGGATCCTTGATGAGATTGAATCCTAGCTGGTCCCCAAAGATCACTATGGATGTAATCCAACCTTCCCTTGGTACAATGTGTTGCAGTGTTGAACTTCAGTTTCTTTGCCTTGCCAAAGATGCATTGCTCACAAAAATCCAGTGATTGAATGGAATCATCACCTAGCAATTTGTGTTTGCTCAACTCCTTGAGCCCTTTCTCACTGACATGCCCCAGCCTCCTACGCCATAGGCTGCATTTAGTGATCTCAGCAACTGTGACATTATTTGATGCTCCTTCTAGAGCACTCCCCAGCAACTTGTAAAGACCATTCACCAGTTCTCCTTTCATCATTATCATAGATCCCTTTATCACCTTGATAACTCCACCTCCTCCTTTGTAGTCAAAACCTTGTGAATCAAGCATTGAGAGAGAAATTAAATTTCTCTTCAGATCGGGTACATATCTCACACCTTGCAGCACCTTTATAGTACCATCTGCCAATTTGAACCTGATAGTTCCTATACCTTGCACTCTACATGTCTGATTGTTCCCCAACAGTACCTTTCCACCATGAATTTCAGTGAATGTAGAGAACCATTCTTTCATGTGGCACATGTGGAAAGTACATCCTGTGTCAAGGATCTATTGCAAGTAGAGTCTCACATAGCTATTCAAGTCTATATTATCAACCTCATAATGGTCTTGTGCTTTCTGTATCTTTTACACTTGCAAGGTGCTTCAGTCATACACATCACATCAGCACTTTCATACCCTTCAGAGACTACATCAGCATCTCCATTGTGATTCTTGTGCTCTCCACCCTTCTTCTTCTTTTTCTTGAATTCTGGGCAATCCTTCTTGAGATGATCCTCACTTTTACAAATGAAACAGGTCCTTTTCTTGAATTCTCTAGATTTTGACCTTGCATTCTGCTTGTTCTTGAATTCTCTTTTCTCAGATCTTCCTCTAACATTAAGTGCCTCAGCTTGTTGATCATCAACAGTTTCTGACCTTCTTGTGAGTTCCTTTGAGAATAAGGCATTCTGAACTTCTTCAAGTGACAGTGTATCTCTTCCATAGATGAGTGTATCTGCAAGATTTCTATACTCATTTGACAGTGACTTAAGCAACAAGAGGGATTGATCTTCATCATCCACCTTGATCTCAATATTTTCAAGATCAAGTATCACCTTGTTAAAATCATCAATATGTTCCTCCAATTTCCTTCCAGATGCCATCTTGAAGGTAAACAACTTCTGCTTCAAATACAACCTATTAGCCAAGGATTTGGTCATGTATAGGTTCCCCAATTTGAGCCAAATTCCTGCAGCTGTCTTCTCCTTCGAGACTTCTCTTAGCACCTTATCTCCCAATGACAGAATCAAAGCACTGTATGCTCTTTCAAGCATGTCTTGCTTCTTCTCTTCTGATAATGTATCAGGCAATTTGGCTTCACCTGCAAGTGCCTTCTCAATACCCTGTTGAACCAGAAACGCCTCATCTTCATGCGCCAAAGACTGAAATCATTCTTCCCCGTGAATTTCTCCATCTCGAATTTCACAGAACCCATTCTTGAATCTTCCTCGAGGATCACATGCCACGCCTTCGCCTTTGCCCAAGAAATGTGAACCTTGTGCTCTTCATACCAATTGTTATGATTCAATCCTCAAGAAGATTGAGAGTGATCAATTTCAGTTATGGATTTGAGAGAGAATTAAGAAAATGAACTAAGAGAATTATTTGGAAATTGAATGTATTGATTGCATTATTCAGTTCCCACATTACATGATTATATATAGGTACATTAGGATAGCTTCACAAAGCAGTTACAAGGTGTAACTGAACTAACTACCTATATAACCACCAATAACAAAATCTAACTGAATAACAGAAAACACAGCTCACAGGTGCTGTGACAGGTGCTATAGCACCACGATGCTGCAGCACCACACTGCAGCACACACTGACTAAAGCCTAAACCAATAACCTCTACAATATAGATTGCATGTGTTTTAAGTCCACAGTCGTGCGGTATGGGCCACACAAGGTCAAGTACCGGGTCTGGTCCTTAGTAGGACATATCTATAATTATAAGACATCAGATAATGTTAGGTTTAGATTACTCTGATCTGTTTTTGGACAGGGAATGACTTATAACATCTAGACTCTGTGGTGACAGTCAGATGGCGTTTTGCACAGATGTGGGAACGCTAGTGGCAACAGAATATGGCCAAAGTCGACATGTAGTATTGATACATACTCATAGATAGAGTCTAATAATTAAGATATTAATAAATGATGTAAGATATGAAATAATATGATTTGATGTGCTTGTGACATGTTTAAATTATATTTTACCTTATCTTCCCATTTTCTGACTTATACATGTATCTTAGCCCTGTGTGTTTTTCTTTTCTATATTTGTTTGTATCGCTTAGATCCAGTCTCGAGGAGCCACTTGTTACCGAAGAAGATATTATTCCTTCCACGATGGACATTGAAGGCACCGAGGATGTCGTTGCAATATGATGGAACAGTCAGGTATCTCCATGAGAGAACTTGAGTTTTGTCTAGCCAGTGTGTCAGTCTTTTGAGTCTCGCTTAAGTCATCCGACTAATTTTGTTTTTATGTTCTTATTTTTTGTTGTTTTACTCTGATAAATGTTTGAGTGGCTTTAGTATTACCACATATTTTGCAAACTCTTAACAATATTTATATATATATATATGTGTGTGTGTGTGTGTGTGTGTGTGTGGTGTCCAATTATATCTAAGTGTTAAGTTTTAAATTTATTTGTTCTTTGAGATTAAGAGTTTAAGTGTAAATGTTACTATGATGAGGACGAGGGTTGTCTTAAAGGTCACCTATGTACTTCAGTTGTTCATATTTATACTGCAGTTTATAGAGAAAATCAGACAATTGACGGGCCATTCTCTAGAGAAAAAAATTCTGCATCAATGCATCATTCTTCGACAGCCAGGTCACTTTGGTCTTACTAAGCAAGATCAAAATATGTATTAGTAATTGTATTAAATATTAAATAATAAATTAAAATTAACCATATAGCTTAGGTAATGACATAATTGATACTTACCTTTAATGTGACACACTTAATTTCGTAAGACATAACTACCAAGTATGCAGCTTAACACATGAGCTTTTGAGGATTCATTTAGAAGAATTTAATTTACCTTCAAATTATACATACAACATAAAAATCTAGCTTTACATAACTACCTTAGCCAATAATAAAATCCTTTAAATCTAGGACTCTGGTTGTAATCCGGTTACTAACTCCCTACATTTGACTGCCGACGAGCAATCCAAACATAGTGAGTTTTACAACAAAAAATTTACTTGATGTTTCCAGCCATATCCGTGTGCGTGATATGGAAAATCCTCTCTGCAACATAGAAAGTATAAATCACATACAAATGTTTTTCATTCAAATACAGTTCTCGGATAATAACAAAAGAAGCGCAACAATATAGGACAAGAATCACGTTGCATCAAAAGATCACAAGAATATTTCGTGCGCGTATATCACAAATATGATAAACATGGTGAGTCTATTTTCCACTTATTTTTTCTTTGCAGGTGTTCTCGCTCAGTTTGGACTTTCTATTCATGTTTGGATGGGCATTACAGTTATGGAAACTCTTGTTGGAGTGGCGCATTTTAAGGCTCATGGTCACTGGGTTCCAAAAAGGCTGGGAGATTGAAGTATTTGATTTGGATGGCAGTCACGTGATGTATTTGGGTTCATCGAAACCATATTCTTTTCAGGGATAAAATCTTTAACTCTCAAGTGGTGGTCAATCACGTCAAAACTATTTCCAGGAGTTGGTTCATTAGCATCAAAGGCCGCAATTCAAATTTAAAGATCTCTGATTAGTGGGGAAATCCTCTGATTTGTATGAAGGCAGTGTAACTTTGGTCTTTTGTCTCATTCTTCCTGGGGTACTCTTTCCTCCTTGGGTCTTTTTCCCATGGGGTTTTGGCCCTAGGAGGTTTTAATTAGGCCCCTTGTATTTGTAACGGTTGGAGTGCCCGTTTGCACCCCCTTTAATATAATTTTTGCTTATAAAAAATATATGATAAACAGGATACTTGTTATACTATGTGCAGATAGACCACATTATCTCTTCGTCGTGGCAAACAGTAGTCATAGGCCGTATTATCTCTTCGTCACGTCAAAACGGTAATCTGAAAGGGCTATGAGCATTGCACTCATAGGCTGCATTATCTCCTCGTTGCAACAAACGGCAAACACAAAGACTATGAGAATTTAACTCATAGGCTGCATTATTTCTTCGTTGCAGCTAACGGCAGCCAACAACAACAACAAATCAAATACATCAAAAATGTTTCCACTTCATAGATTAGATACTCACATAGTACTTTATACAAAGATAGTTCATGTAACAATCATGTTTGGTCAGAATATAAAACACATAGGAATCCATTCTACACAATTCAAGTACCATTGTCTCATAACCATCTAATTAGAGTTAATTTTATTCAAGCAACTTTGAACTAGACTTCTCGACTGATACTCTTCCGAACATAATATTTCCAATTCATAAATGATAGATAATAATGTATATTCTCTAATAGCACAAGAGTTGATCAAATCCAACAATTGTACAACAAGTTACAGCAATAATAATACAACACGTTACGAATTTTATGTTCTAACTGTAACTTGCAATACAATTTTCAGAATCAATACTCAACAAAAATAAGCCATTTCAGAGCCTATTTTGTATAAAGTTTTGTCTACTTTCCAATGGTTCAGAAATCCTTTCGATAGGATCTTTGTGGAGAAAGATATGAGCAAAATACTAACAAGATATCAAAAACGAATTTTGAGAACAACATTCAGTATAAATTAGGAATAAAAAAATATCAAATGAATTCGAATAATTTTTCTAATTTTTCTAGAGATAGTCATCTCAAAAACTAGCGTAATTTAATTGAACCCATATCAAAATTCAGGCCAATACTTCGAGAAAAATCACGTACTAGGACTGATTTATGCAGTATTTTTCAGAAATTCAAAATCACTCAAATACAACTTTAAATGATCTTTTTCTTCATTCAAGCACACAAGCACCCAAAACTTCATTACTTGATAGTATCATCATTAACAATCTTAAGTAATTTTAAACGAACTTATGCAATAAAAACTACCATTCGATGTGAAAATGGTGGTTGGAATGAAGCAAGTTTACTTAGCCATAATATGAAATTTTCGCACATATTTGACAAACTTTGTTGCATAAGTTCCTAAATTTACAACTGAGTTTGATATACCAAAACTCAATCAAATCATACAAATGAGGTGTCTAAATTGAAGCCCCAGAAGTCTAGTTTTCACAACTATGCCCAGTTTTCTGAGTTACAATTGGTGTAGTAACTTATGGTTGAAATAGTAAACAATGGTCAGGTTGCAATTAGTGTTGTATGATAACAAAAAAGCTGTAACTTTGGTGATTTTATTAAATATCAAATGATGTCAGAATTAAGTAAACGACCATTCATTGTAAAACTATGAAAGTCTAATTTTTATAACTATGATTTTTATTTTGTGAAACGGGCACCCAATTCGTACAATTTATTAAAATAAAATACAGTAACACAACAGCAAGACAATAACTATTGTCCAACTTGTAACACACATTAAATTGTCAATATCAGTCAAATCAAACAAAGGACTAAAATCTGTTAATGAAAATGCAAGACCCTAAAAACTAAAAAGTCACGAACTTTGATTTTTCTGCAGAATTGACAGCTTCTTCCTCTCTTCTTCTAGCTCTAGTTAATGCACGAATTTGATCGTCCTTGACCCAATTCTTGCTCTAATCCTGTTCCTCTACACTCCTTCTAAGCAATACTCCAAGGCCAGCTTCTAGTTTTGCCTTATGGTGGAACATGCATGGGCATCTTTAAGGCTTCATAAATAGAGATTTCAAATTCTGTTTTTGAGGGTTTTTGAGGTGATTTTGATTCCGGTGGATATTGGGTATTTTGGGTTCTGAATTTTGGAAGCAAAGTGTAGAGGAGAAGAAACTCAGATGATAAAACTAGTGTGGAAATGGTGCTGCTATAAAGCTCAATTTCTTCCTTTCCTCTTCTTCTTTTCTAACCCTCGAGATCTCTCTCCATTCCCTCATCCCTTTCTCTAAAACTTCATTTTGTAATGACAATTTGAATGTGTGTGTGTGTATATAACTCTTTCAGCTGACTTTAATATGGTGTATGTGATACCCCACTAAAGAAGGGTTATGGGGTGCCTAGTCCTTAATCTTGTAGGGGCTGTTTTACAATTTCTTTTAGTTGTATAAAATAGTCCCTTAAATCATATCCACAATTTAATTTCTAACTCCTACTTTACTTTTAGGTTCTAAATTCTTATTTCTACCCATTAATCAAACCAAAGAAAATTAAATTAATTAACATATTATCACTTAATAATTATGAATAAATCATCACAACAAATAAATTAGATTGCTCTAACATGAAGTTTGCTAACTAATCCTTATATTTCTCAACTTATTCCTTTACACACTCCTTAACTTTAGTCTATAAATAATAAATTAATACTATATTCATGAGCTCGGATAACTTCAATGAAACATTATTTAGGATCTAATCCTAACCTAGTAGATGGATTTTGAGGTGTTACACTCCACCTCCACTTTCCTAATAGACTAGTATTTACCCTTTTGAAATCTTACCCTAAGGCCTCCCCCAACTTGGGTGTACAAACATCCAACCATTTTACCCCAGAAATCTTCTTACCCACTAACACTCCGCTCCACAGAAACTCCCATTGGATCCTATCACCATCTTCGACACTTACATAGGCATCGTCATAAAAGATAGGGAGATTAATGGTATGCTACTAAACATTGAGTTGAGCTATATACAATTCTACCCCTAATACTAACACTTCTATCATGCTAACTCAACAACCAACTCCTCATCACCTCAATCATCGGCTCACATGTAGGCAAACACATGGGCTGACACCAACTAGGGATGACAAAGCAGGTCGACCCACTCCAACTTGTCCGACACTCAATGAGCTCGCCAAAAAAATGGTGAGGCGAGTTTATCCGCTAAAGAAAAGAGGGCTGAGAAGTTGAATCCACCATTAAAATAAATAATTCAAAAAGGTAGCCTAAAAATAGTTTTGGACTAAAAGGAGGCTGGTTGGCCTACCGAAAACAAAGTAAAAATGGCAGGTTGTCCCATCAAAACCCGCCACAAACATATTAAACAAAAATTTAAATGGTTTACAAGGAGAAAATAAAAAAAGAAAACTCAAGCACGGCGGGCCAAACTATGATGGATTGGCGGGCTGAGAACATCAACCCACCCCTACTTCTAGGCAGATTGGACCGAGCTTATTTTAACTTCCCACCTCCAGCCCAACTGAAATACCATGATACTTAAAAAATGGAATATCCTGAGTTTGCAATTGAGAAATTTGGCCATCGTTCTAATAAAAGGATCCTCCTCTTTCACCCAAATTATACTTCTCTTGGTAAAGTTAACTTTTACACCATATATATGTGTTCACAGCCGGACCAACCGCTATCCAAATGCTCGGAAGGCCGAGGCCACAGACCGATTGCTGCCTATAGGTATGATGACCAAGGGACTCCGCCATTACTTGTCGCCCTTTGTCCGCCTCTCAAGACTCAGCCTACCTAACATAAATCTCGCAAATGCTATATTTGTATCAATTGTCATTAACCACACTATGTACTGTATATATTGCCCTTAGAGGCTAATGAAAATGATCAGACATTCTTGATTGACCAACTTTACTCTTAATCTCTATATTTCACTATTATGTGATTATATCATTATCGTGTTCTAGCTAAATCCTACTCAAGAAAATAGTTAGGAAGAATATGCTAACTCAAAATAATCTAATATTGCTTTCATCGTCAAAAGATTATCCAGCATAGCCTAAAAAACCAATAAATAACTGATGTAATTCAGGCTGGCATATAAGTCTACTCAAACCCTCCACCACCAAAAGGAAAAGAAAGGGGTCAAGAGTGGATCACCCTGTTTCAATCCCTTCTTAATGTCAATCACTTCTTACAAATATACTCCCTCTGGTCCCTATTATTTAGTCAACTGAAACAATAAAGCCAACTGGAATAAACTACATATGCATCAAGATTTTAAACTTTAGTAACTAAATACAATTTTCATATCCAATTTGGTAGTAAAGAGACACCGAAAACAAGAATTGCAAAATAGTAAATAATTCGACATTGTAATAAACTGATAAAAGTGAAAATATTTAACAGGACAAGGGAGGAAGATCAAAACCATGGTGATCCTCCTGCTTTGGGTTTTTGAAAGCCCTGCTACAGAAGAAGAACCCAAGAGCATGACCAAGCACAGCAACCAAGAAAACCCCACCATTGAATGACATGAGGGCCAGCATGACCAAATAAGAGAGACCAACCCTAAGGAGATGCAACAGTGTCTGAACCAGACTTGATCCAACCGGGTTCGAACCGGGTTTAATGAACCGGGTATGGGATAACAACTCGATGAGAACGGACATGACGAAAATAACGATTAAAGCTAATACGTACATGTCAGTTCTGCCGCCAGGCCAACCGTCGAAGAGAATCAAAGCATCTTTCCCCCAGAAGAATGTCATGTGCATCATTCCGTGCATCTTATGACCCATGCCCATGCTGCTGCCGTTAGTAGAAGATGATGATGATTTCGGTGCCATCATCCCCATACCATGGCCATCCATGCCGTGCATGTTTCCTTCATCCATTTGATGTCGGTCTCTCTAAAACGGAGCTATACCAATACGGTGGATATCAGCTAGGTTGTTTGATGAATAAGAATGAGTTTATATATGTGGGGATGAAGGTGTGTAGTACACAGTATTGACCAAATAGGAAAAACTCTCTATCTCGTACCGTATGGTATGGTATCGTATCGTATAGGTCGGGTAGTATTGTACTACATTCAGTTAATTGGGCGATTGTAGTACATACGACGAAAATGGTAGTCACAAACGACTTAAACCATACGGAGATGTGTCAATCAAGCGCAGTGCTTATCTGCATGATGACAGATGATGTGCGCAATTTGGGCAACGGATGGTCACAAACCATATGGACTGTATTTATTTTCCTAATTTCCTAATTCTTAATTTATGAACCTTTCATTTTTACAACCACTCAATAAAAGTCTTCGAATTGTCAAAAAAATAAAGTCTTCGAATTTATTGCAATTTTTTGACAAGGAATTTATTGCCATTTAATTAATAGTATTGTTTTGTTGGGAATATTTATTGCCGTGCCTGTAACGACTTTACCAGTATTGGCCATCTACTGATGTATGTGGTCACTGAGTACAAAGACGCGTGATTCTTTCATTCTTTTATTTTCATTAAGAAAGCAAATTAGTATTACTAATGAAAAAGGTTTAATTGGTAAAAAAACTTTTTTTTCCTTATTAATAAAAAATCATGATATTGAATTGTTGATGACTTTTATGGTATTTAAGATAAAGTTAAATACTCCTTCCGATCCATAATATAAGAAAAAAAAGTGTGTTTTTGATGATCCACAATATAAGAAAGCTTTTTTTGACAAGAATATAAGAAAGCTTTTGTACAACAATACTAGTATATATAATTTAGGATTTGTTTGGCAAAAAAGAGCGGATAGTGGATAAGCTAGCTTAAAGCGGTTAATCTAGCAGATTAAATTTAAAGTGTTTGGTAAAATTAGCGGTTGAACTAGATTATAAATATAATATAAAATCACATAAATAGACGTTTGTAATTAATGCTAAAAAATGATAGAGAAGATTCATTCAATGGAGGATAAATGAGGAATTTCATTAAAGTAATAAGAGTAAAAATAAGAGAAAAAGTGAAACATTATAAGTTATAAGCTCAAACGCTACTTCAAGTAGCATTTTCAAAAAACGCTATAAGTTACTGAAAAAACGATATAAGCTAGTCATGCCAAACACCTACAATGACTTATCCGTTATAAACTAGCGATTTGGGTTTGCCAAACAGATCCTTAAATTCATTCAAAAAAGGCAAGTAGATGATTATATGTATTTGTTATAAGATGTGGAAAATTGTCTTTTAGACTCTATTTGGTAAAAAGTGTGGGTGACTGATGAGCTTGTACAATTTGTGGCAGGGGTGAAATGGGGGGAGTTAGGACGTACAGGTGAATTATTTCTGTTATGGGCAATGGTGAATCAATTGCAACTAAACACATGCCATTACATTATTGACAATTTGATTCATGTTTCTGAACTTAATAAAGGGGATATTGTGATTGGAGGGATGCTTACCTTCATTGCTCAAAAGTTGGGCTTAGAATATATGTTGAAAATTTTGGATGCACCGGAAAGTAGCACAAGTATTGATATGGAGATGTGCACCCTCATGTTTTTGGTAAGGCCAGCAAATAATGTAAGAACTAGATTTCACTTGTTGATTGAAAAGCAAAAATCCATCCTTATGCCAAATTCGGCTAGGATAGATACAAGAGTTCAGGAGAACTGGTTATATTTGGATGCTGCTGGAGAAATACCACAAGAAGTCCCAATGCAAGAAGAGGAGATGGATGAGCAGGCAATGCAAGATGAGCCTGATTTTAACATACAAGAGTGGTGTCTCAGAATTCAAGGTGAACAACAGAGGCATGGAGCTGATCTGCAAGTCATCAGAGAAGAACAATTGAATCAGAACCAGCAGATGGCACGGATGACAGGCATGCTCGAGGCTATGATGCAGCACTTTCACATAGACCAGCCACCTCCACCTGGACAGGTGTGAGCATTGTGAGATTTCTTTACCCTCTCATGTATTTTTAATTTCATATCATTGAGGACAATGTCTGGTCCAAGCACGGGGCTACTTTACCCTTTGTTATTTATTTTACTTTTCATTTTGTTTTGTTTTGAAATTTATTTGCTGTTTTTAGTTAGTAAGTATTCTCTCATGTCTCGAGTTGCTGCTGATGTTTCTCTGCAAGTTGAATGTAAAAATTTCCAGCACTTATTAATAATTGCATTGAAAAAGAAAAAAAATAGAGTCTAGTCTTTTTAGGACCACAAAACTGATTTGTATGACATACCTGTGCTTAAATATGACTGTGAGGTTGTTATGCTGGAAACTGAAAATTAGCATTGTACCTGTTTTATACTTTCTGTGATCCAAACTACTAAAATGTGAGTTCTAGAGCTTTCACAAGGGGATGTTACTAAAATCTTATATTTTGTACCCCTTTTTCTTTGCTGAGTGTGTTTTTCAAAATTGCATCATTCTAGAACTTGTCTATTGACCGTCTTAAAGCGAAAAATGTTTTGCGTAATGTGAAAGAATCCGGGGATTTAGGAATTTCTCTTCAAGCCTCAGAGTTAGTTGTGTAATAATTATTTCCATCTTGTTGCCCCCTTGAACCTATATCTAACTCTTATATGCGGCTTGGCATAAGTTGGCGCCAACTTCCGCTTTTTTTTCCTTTTTTTTTTTTTGACAGATTCTTTTATTATTTCTTTCATATTTTACTTCCTCTTTTCGTTTATTTTTTATCTTTTTTTGTTTTTCCATCTTTTTTCACATTTTGAGGTTCGGTCTTTCTTTTTTCTTTCCATTTTTAATATTTTAAGTAGTACATTACGGTCTCGAAAACTTTTAGGTGTTTAAATATGCAAAGTTTATTTTTCAATAACCAATTAGGTGATACATAGATTAAATTTAATGAATAAATATGTAAAGTGAGATGATAAACAGTATGTTTTGGTGTATTTTATGGTTTCGAAAAAACTTTAATTGTTCACATACACAAAGTTCCTCGATAATCGGTTTGGTGAGTTAAATCATGATAAAATACGTAATGTGTGATGTTAAGTAGTGTGTTTTGTGATACTTTAGCGTTCGAATTTTTTTTTATCTCTTTAATACACAAAGTTTGTTCGTCAATAGCCGATTCGGTGAAAAAATTCATCACAAAATACGTAAAATGCGATGCTAGCCAATGTGTTTTGGGGTGCTTTAGCATTCAAAAAAATTTTAAATTGTTCAAATAGTTAAAGTTTGTTCCTAAATAACCGATTTGGTAAAAAAAACAATAAATAACTTCATGACACTAATCCGTGCAACTCACCTTTTCACTAATTTTAGCACTGTAAAAAAATCAATTTCTTTATATACTTCTTCTCTTAATATATTTTTAGTACCATGTTTTTCCGAACATTAAAAAAATTATTATACTTCTCAACCTGAAATATCTATTGAATCCATTTAGATCGGTCACCGCCAAATCACAGATATATCTTTTTAATTTTTTTAGATTTACGGTTTATAAGAATAACTTCACTCTTTGTGTTTGTTTGCATTTGTCATTACAGAGAGTTGCTTCTTTGTGTTATTAAAAAATTTCCTCTTTCCAAACAAGTTGTAGCTTCCTCCCATTATTAACAATGAAATATTGACAACTATCAATTCCACAATAGATGTATTCAACGTCTTTGTTAATATTTTTTAAAAATTTTATAATTTTCTTATTTAATTTATAGTTGTAATTTAATTTTTATTAATAGTTATTTGACTATCTAATATAGATTTATACAACTACTACTCCACTAAAATTACCCATATAGTCATTTTGGAAAAGAGACACCTATACTAACTAAGGATCTAATATAGATTTATACAACTACTACTCCACTAAAATTACCCATATAGTCATTTTGGAAAAGTGACACCTATACTAACTAAGGATAAAAATGTAATTAATTCACTAAAAAACAAAAACAACTTTTTACTTTTTCCAACATTTTCATTTTCTCTTTCTTCTCTTTTACCACTTTCTTCTTCTTACACTCTCTTTCTTCCTTTTTTTCTCTTTCTTCTTACACTTTTTTTCCTACTTTTCACTTTTCTCTTAAACTCTCTTTCTTCTTTTTTTACTTTAGTTTTACTTTTCCCATAAACAATTCTTCTCTTTCTCTTATCACTTCACTTTATTTTTTTAACTAAATATCTAAATTTATACAAACACTACTCTACCAAAATTTTAACTCTCACCTTAAAATTTTAACTAAATTTTTTTACACTCTTATTGATAATCTACTATCACCTCTTATTGATAATTTACAATCTATCTTTTACTATAATCTACTAATCAACTAAAATAATCAATTGAAACTACGAGATAACTGCAATGATATATAAAAAACATGGGATAACTGCACTGATATATAAAAAAACACAAGATTAATATTTGTCATTGATAATTAAAGTTTTTGAAGACTACTATAAACCTACTATTTAAAAAAGAAGAAGATTTAATGACTATTAAAATTACTGATTAATTTTTAAAACAAATGTTTCTTATTGATTATTTACTAACTCTCTTTTACTATCTTCAATAATATACTAATTAACTAAAAGAATCAATTGAAACTGCGAGATAATTGCAACGATATATAAAAAAATACGAGATTTATATTTGTCATTGATAATTAATTTTTTTGAAAACTACTACTACAAACCTACTATCTAAAAAACAAGAAGACTTAATGACTATTTAAACTACTAATTAATATTAAAAACAAATATTTCTTATTGATAATCTATTATATATCTTTTACTATCTACTATAATTTACTAATCAACTAAACTAATCAAATTTTCTTATTGATAATATATTTTAAAAACACGAGATTAATATTTGTCATTGATAATTATAATTTTTGAAGACTACTATAAACTTACTATCTCAAAAAACAAGAAGGCTTAGTAACTATTTAAAATGATTAATATTTAAAACACATGACAGATATTTGTCACTAATACCTAAAAATGACAAATAATTGTCACTAATATATAAAAAACACTGGATAAATATTTTTTATTAATAATCTACTATCTATCTTTTACTATCTATTTAATCTGTTAATCAACTCAAATAGTCAATTGAAACTATGAGATAATTGCACTGATATGTAAAAAACACGGGATAACTTCACTGATATATATAAAAAAACACGAGATTAATATTTGTCATTGATAATTAAAAATTTTCAAGACTACTACTACAAACCTAATATCTAAAAAACAAGAAGACTTAATGAATATTTAAACTATTAATTAATATTTAAAACAAAAATTTATTATTAATGATCTACTATCTAACTTTTACTATCTACTATAACATACTAATCAACTCAAATAATCAATTGAAACTATGGATAACTGCATTGATACATAAAAAAAACACGGGATAACTGCACTGATATGTAAAAAATACAGGGATAACTGCAATGATCTATATTAAAACACCGCATAGCTGCACTGATATATAAAAAAGCACGGGATAACAACACTGATATATAAAAAAACACGCGCAGATTTTTTTTAAATGATACTTTTACATTTGTAGATTTTAATATTTATCTATTTTTTATTAGAAACTCATTTTTTATCTACTTTAAATTTGTGTCCATTTTCACGAGGTAATGTTCAGACTATTTAAATACTATCTAAGTTCATTTATAAAAAGAACACGACATCACCCGTGCGTATGCACGGGTATCCTACTAGTATATTTTACAAACCAACACCATTGATCCACTGACATAAACTACCCTGGGACATAGAGTCGACTCAGTGCTACCGAGTTCGATTCCCGCAGTTGTCAAGCTTTGTTCCGATAGAAAAAGAAATCGTGCATGAATGTTTATAAGGAGGTTTGCTAATAAATGTGTAAAAATTCTATTACTTATTTACACGGAGTTTAGCCAACCCCGTGCATCGCACGGGTTATGGGGCTAGTATTTTATTCTTTTGGCACCCAGAAATATTTTTTGATTTTGTGGTAACCTTGGAATTGGATTGGAGCAACTATTGGAAATTGCAAATTTTGTCCTACTTCTAGATTGTTTATCTTATGGACATATAGCTGGTTATTGTGGATACAAATGTCCTTTTTCCTCCTAAAAAGAGAAAAGATCAAAAAAGGGGAAAAAGAGGAAAATCAAAGGAAGAAAAAGCCTAAGAAAAAAAATCAACTCAAAGAAAAGAAACAATATCAAAAGAGTGGACTCAAGTGAGAAATGAATGAAGAAGAATGAAAATTGGAATTTTGGGCAAAAATTTGCAAAGCTCTATTGTCATTTTCAAAGGTTACTTTGATTGATTTTATTTTTAGCCCTTTTGTTTTTCCTTTCTTTCTTTTACCCCACCTAACTCTAATACACCAAGGCCCCATTATAACCCATGAAACCCCAATCTTTCGCATGAATGTGAACTTTTTAGTGAAGAATCGGTCAATTTACAAGCCTATGGCAATGTGCGTTTTGATAAACTTGTGTGCATAATTTCTCAAGTCCTTAAACACTCAAAGAGAGATGGTGAGCGAGTGCCTTATTCACAGAATTGTATTTTTCAGGTCATAAGCCTCTAATTGGGCAACCAGCTAACACCTCACTTGTGATACTATCTTATGTCTGTCATATGCTTCTGTTTTTGGTCTTTTATTTGGCTATCTTTGTTGTTGGACTTTTTGAGAATGCTGTTATTAATTTGTGCTGCAAGTTTTGATTGTTCTTGCTTGAGGACAAGCAAAGATTCAGGCATGGGGGAGTTTGATAAGTCTTATTTTACTATGTTTTTAGCATTTGAATTAAATAAAAATTGTAGAATTTTAGTTTCACTTTGGAGCTATTTTACTACAAAATGTTGGTTTCTATTTTCAGGATCAAATAATGAAGGAATGGAAGAAATTCAGGTGATTAAAAGCAAAGAATAAAAGTTCAAGGACCAAGGAGCAAAATCAAGCAAATGGAGCCAAGAATTAAGTGTTCACGCACGGTCCGTGCCTACTACACGCATGGTCCGTGCTCACTGTTACAGAAAGTAGCTGAAAAGACTCCAGACACGCACGGTCCGTGCGTACCACAAGCATGGTCTGTGCGCACTGTACGTTGCAGAAGCTGGAGAGTTTGAAGACCACGCACGGTCCGTGCGCCCCACCTGCACGGTCCGTGCGCCCTGTTCCGAATTGAAGTTGTGAAGTTTATACGTAGCGCAAGGTCCGTGCGCCACAGCAGCATGCTCCGTGCGCCTTTGTCTGAAGCAAGAAATGTTACAAAACTCTTCTCATTCCTTTCATTATGGTTTGTAATTCGAATTTAAGTGTTTGTCTACTGATCCTAGGCTATAAATAGGACCTCAATTCAGTTGTAATCTCACCTTTGCATACTTGAAAATTACACTCAAAGTTTATCTAAGTTCTTGCTCTCATTTTAGTTCTTGTTTACTTGCTTTCCTTTACTTTCTTGTTCTTTATTTTTCTGCCATTTATCTTCTAGCACTTTTATATTTCAGTTCTTTTATATTTCAGTTCTTTTACATTCAATACTTTATTTCTTTATTTACATTATTGTCATTTACATTTTGCCATTTTAATTCTATGTCATTTATCTTTATGTCATTCTCTTCTACCCCTTTGTCTACTATGATCATGAGTGAGTAGACTTCTTTAGTCTTGGAATTGTGGGACACAATCCAATGATGGGTCCCTAAACAAATCCAAGACTAAACTCTATCTTATTTAAAACTTGATTTTAATCTAATTCCATCAAACTAAATTTCTATAAAACAAATATCAAACGAAGTACCGATAGGAGAAGTTTGATATTGGAACAAATGGAATTAGACAAGGCAAAGCAAAGCATGAGAATAGCATTGCTAGCCTTGGGACAATAAGGTTGTGCTTAATGGGTCTCTGCGATGATCAACCATGAGAATAGGTTTGACCATTGTTTCGAGACACATTCTTGTGTTCCGAAAGGAAACCTGAATTACACCAAAAGAATACATTGTCCTTAAAACAATTTCAAAATAAGGGTTGTTTATCTCCATCATTGTGATCTAACCATGATCCCAAGGCGTCTTTTATTCTGAATTTTACAAAACAAAAATACTCTCTTTATTTAAATGATTCCTTTCAGCTAATCAACATCGAAAATTAGATTAGTAATCGCATAATACTCCCTGTGGATCGATACTTTCTATTACGCGATAGAACCGTGCACTTGCGACCTATCAAGTTTTTGCCGGATAACATATAGCGGATAAGCTAACTGATAGGAAATTACGTGTTTGGTAAAATTAGCAGTTAAACTAGGCGATAAATAAAAAATGATATAAAAGAACATATTTATTCATGATTAAATTATTCAATCATGACAAAAGTTTAATAAAGATAGAGAAGGAATTTAAGAAAAATAATAAGAGTAGAAATGATAAAAAAAAAAGTGAGACGTTATATGTTATTCTTTGGCGTTTGAAAGAACGCTAAAACGCTACCCAAAAAATCTTAAATGTCAGCGCTTACCAAACTCGTATACTCATTATTCACTAGCGATTTGAATTTGCCAAACAGAGCCCTAATGAATTAACTTTAAAAAATTAATTTTAATTAAAGTTGTTTTAGGCAAAGTGACTCATTTTTCAATAAATTTACATAAAAGTAAATTGAACAATAAATTTGAGTCTAAAAATCATGTACCAATAATAAATTGTGAGACATTAAATACACATTTCAATAGTAAAAAGACAAATATTTTAAATGAAAATAAAAAAATCTATATAATAAATACAATATTAATATTGAAACTTTTTCCTAACATAATTAAGACCGAGGGGAATATTTATATTCTACATTATAATTGAAAGAGAGCATTAAAACCGTGTTGATTTTATTTTTTTGACTAGTAAAAATCTTATCATTATGATGACTAGGGGAAAGACGGTGTCTGTCTTTCATGTGTTGGTGGGTTGATGGGTGGTTATAGAAGTAATAGATAAATAATATATAAATAATAAATAATAATATAGTGAAATAGTATTAGTGGGTAGTTATAAGGGTATTTTTGTCAGAAAAATCTGACACAAAAAAAATTAGTTACAAAATGAATCCCCTTTATATATAGGTATAGATAAAAGATTAAAAAAGGAAAAATATGGGGTTAAATATTCCATCTTTCCTCCAAAATCTAGAAATAGAAGAATTTTATTTAATTTTCCCCCTTGCAGAACACACCTATATTTCTTTTTCTAAAACTACAATCCATCAACAATCTCTTAAAACTGTCCCAGGAAGGTAGCTCAGTTGGCGAGCTAAGGGACATGAAGGAGTTGCAAAATGCAAAATTACAAGAAGGAGGTCCAGGGTTCAATCCCCGAAAACTGACATTCCCCCACCCCCACTAACATTTGCTTATAAAAAAAAAAACAATCTCTTAAAACTTATAAGATACAACTAAACGAAGTATATTGACCTCATATATATATATATATATATATATATATATATATATATATATATATATATTATATATTGTACTCTGTTGATAAATTTCCACAATATTGTTGTTCTTGTCAAATATATAGTGCTCTTGATCATAGTAACAGTATGTGTAAGGATGTGGATATTGTGGGTAATAGTACCCGAGATTCATCTGCAAAATCAAGTATATAACATTATATATTCTAAAAATGAAACAATCACCGATAAAATGTTATCTTATCATAAACATAAAAGAATTTGATAGATTAAAAGGGGATAATATGAATGTGTTAGCGTTACTACTTACCCTACTAGAAGGATAGATAACTTGTCAACAGCACAAAGGACTTCAAATTGAATTGACAGAGTAGCAGAGGAGATGAAGAAACTATTTCGAATTGAATTTAGAAGCTGGATCCTGTGGTGTTTATATAAGCAATATTGTCATGGGCTCATGGCCCAGGGGCCTTGTTTCCCAAATGAGAATATATGATTTGGTTCGGTTTTATTTACTTCCATTTTTGTTTTTGGCAGGTTCCAATATGATTTGGTTTTATTTACATCCGTCTTTATTTCTTACATTTTTTATTTTGAACTATAAAATTGAAGACATTAACGAGGATTGAGGAATAATGATATTTTTTGATTGTTTGAGATTGTTTCCCAAGTCAGAAATAAATAATAAAATTAAATATATACAAAGTTGAGAAACTTAAAGATAACAGAACGAAAATAATTTTTTCTTATTCTTTCTGATAGTGCACTGCGGAATGAATCTCATTCAGAAGGCTACATTCCCATGTCATCTGGTAAGCTGATACGTAGAAAGTACAAACTGCAAACCCAGAAATACAGAATTTAGTTGCAGTACATTTTTGTTTAAGCACTTGCAAAAAGATTTATCACCTTGTAGACATGAAAGCCATTCCACAGAAGACAGCTTTAACAGATTGTTTATGTCCAGCATACTCAAAAGCCAGTGGAATCATTTCATGAAGGGTTAAAAATGCCATAACACCACCAACTGTAATTATAATTATAACAGAACAATTAACAAATATACAACACAAAGTGACCAAAGACAAATTAAGAATAGTGCAAGCAAACCTGATGCAAGTAAACCCTCAAGAATCTCAGGATTTAGGCTAGTAGGGAATAGACAGGCTACAGAGAAAAAAGAGGAATTATCTCAGTAAGAAAAATAGATTAATATGGTGCAAAGAAATAGTAGCAGAGGATATTTATTAGTACCTACAACAATAACCCCTAGGGGCTCAGCAAAGCCTGAAAGGGATGCCAATTTGAATGCCTGCCATTTACTACAACATATCCAGAAGTATAGTTATTGGTATAACTAGTGTGACATAAAATATGAAATATCAACCTTAGGTTTATGATTAATAAATGATTTCAGATGTTATTGTATACCAAAATAATGACACTGTCAAATTTACAAATGTACTGTGAATATAAGATGTGTCTGGTGTCTAGGGGTGCACAAAATATCCATGGTTACATAACCGGCATTGTCCAACACGTGTCGTATTGACACCGACATTGACTCTTCAATTTGTTCCATTATCTTAAATTATTATCAGTATATACGCGTCTGTGTTAGTGTCGTGTCTTGTATATGTGCCGGTGCTTCGTAGCTCATAAGCATGTAGACGTAGTTACTAGTTATTACCTCTGTGTCCCAAAATAAACAGGAAGTGCAACAGCAACACCCTGAAAAACAGAAAATTGTATAGAAGTGCAATATAAAAAACAAAACAAAAATAAGCTAAAATATTTAGACATGGCATCATATCATATAAGGATAGTTTTTGACTTGTTTCTCATTGCTGATAACATTTATTAAAATTAAGTCACAAGTCTAAGAAGGGCTCTGTCACAAGATAAGAATTTGTACCTCTGGGATATTGTGGAGAGCAATGGCCAATGCAAGGTTAAGACCAACACGTAGACCCTGTTAAAAAATAAACATGACACAATCATCAAATTGAAAGTGACTTCAACAAACATATTAGTCTCATTATGGATATAATTATCACCATCTTCTAATTTGAAATTCTTTATTTTGTCACCTAAATTTTTTGAAAGAGCTGTACCTTCATGGATCCAAGGTACACTGCCATTCCTTCTGGAAAATTATGTAAACTTATACCTGAGAGAAAACCATAAATGAAAATTTTAATATTGGCCTTTTTTTTATGCAGTATGCACCACAAAACTATAGTAATGTAAAACTTCATTTCTTTTGAGAAATGAAGAGGATCTAAACTCATATTAAAGTCATACCTATGGCTGTAATAATTCCACTAACTAAAACTTGACGACGACGTTTTTGCATAATGTTCTTGTTTTCTTCACTCCCAACCTTATGATTTCAACAATGATGTCATCAAGTTATCAGAAACAGTTAGTATTTATATAGCAGCTGCAATGCCATGTAAAAATTGCACCAATAAAGAGAAAGTAAGAACTTGACTAGAAAATTTTCATGAGAACCTTTCTTCTTTTCTCATCTGGAGGAGGAGCTGCTAATGGTTCTGGTATGAAATTAGCAACAACGGCAAAGAATATGACACCAGCAAAAAACTATATATACAAATAATATGGTTAGAATAAAATGATTGATCAAGTTTTAATACATGAAAATCATGATGAAGAGTGAAGAGAAGAGAAAGGGATACCCAAAGGTTGCCTCTGAGGAAGCCAAGTGAGTTTAAGGCATTATGAGCAAGATCAAAGAATGATATGCTCAGCAGCAAACCAGCAGCAAAACCCTTCATTGAGAGAAATACATGAAGACTTTAAGTTCGCAAATTGATATTGATATTGATATATACATACAATTATATAACATGGAATTTTTTTAGTTTGAACAATAAAAACAACCTGTAACAGTCCAAGCATCTTCAAACTTGGAGCTCCACTAATAATTACAAAAAGTGCACCTGTTCCATATTGAGAAAATTTAGTTAGGTAGTTGCATATAAAAACTTAATATGGTAATTATCAACATCTATAGATTATATGTGGATGTTCAGTTTCTCACTTTCGAATGAGATTATTTGGTTCCTCTAGACGGCTAATTCACTCTAGTGGGTATTGATTAGAGGCATCAAACACATGGGTCGGATAAAATTTGGACAAGATTAAATTGGATGGATAAAAATAATCCATTAACTCATTAGCAATCCATTAGAAATAGATGAAAAAAACTAATCCATCCATTAATTTCTAACCTCTAGCGAGCCCCGAGAACACTGGGCCAAAATTGACACATATAGTTGTACTGCACTTATATTGTTTAAAACAATAACTTTTTAAAAAAACTTTATTTTTATTTTTAAAAAAATAAAATTTTTAAAGTGAGTTTTCGAAATATTTGAAATTTTATAAATATGTGTATAAAATTACAAATTTGTAGTTGAGTCCATTGACTTATCAACATTTTGTAATTGGATTCCTACGTGTTAGAAATTTAAAATAATTTTTGATTTAATCTCTAAACTTTTAAATACTTTGTAACTAAGTCATTGCATTCAAGGACTCGATAACAACATTTAAATTTTTATGGACCTAATTAGATGTTATATAAATATTTAGGGACTCAATTAAAATTCAATGACATAATAATTACAATTTATTTAAAAGCTTAAGGATCTATAATTAAACCTTTTTAATTCAAAGACTTAATTATTATGAAATTTTGAAATAATTCAGGCACATATGGAGTAATTAAATTTTAAATTTAATATCTGTGGGTTTTTTATATTTAGATCAGAAAGTGTTAAAAAATTCCAATGAGTTAACCTAGTAAAATATTATATAGGACTTGTATTTCACATATTAGGGTCTAAGTCGCCACTATACCCAAAATTAGGGCTCAACACCTCCCCAGAACTTTCATTATATATAAAAGAAAGTGTTTAATCACCTTTTCTCTCTTGTTTTAAACAACTTCAAAATCTCTTCTATTTCTAACTTATTTCTTCTCACTTTCTCTATTCTTACTGGGGATATGGTAAAAAACTCGTACCCATATAAATACCTGTGAATAAAACCTGTAACAGGTAAGAGGCGAATAGCTAAATGGGTACCCACGAGTAAGATATATGGATAGTCGAATTACCAATGTGTCAAAAAAGCGAGGCGGGGTGGATAATGAGATACACATTGATACCCGTACTTGCTAAAATAGTTGAATGTTTTTATTTGATAAATAGTTATAAATATTTAAATGTCTTTCATCTCTCTTTATCAAACAATATAAGTCATCAAATATTTAATAAAATAAATATTTAATTTTGTTATATGAATAATAAAAAATAGTATTAAAAAAGTTACTTTTTTTGCGTAAAATAATTTTTTATTTTCTCAAAAATCATTTTTAAGTAATTCAATATAAACCCGCACATAAGGGGTTACCATAATAGAGGACTATTATGCACCAAGTAGGTAGCTCAGTTGGCGAGCTAAAGTATACCGAATGAGTGAACCAAAAGAGTGCAAGAAGGAGGTCCCGAATTCAATTCCGAAAACTAAATTGCCCCCACCCCACTAACATTGACTATAAAAAAATAATAATAGAGGACTATTACCTATGCCGGTATAGCCCATTCACATCCTAATTCTTACTCTCTTTATCACCTCTCTCTCTTTACGGTGTCTTCTCTTAGTGCTTTGCAGGACCCGTTTACCGGTATTAATGTGAATGAAAAAATGAATAAATTCATGGAAAGAAAGAAAAGGGTGAACAACATGCATACCAATTGAAGTGCTGAAGCCACCGATGGATGAAAGGAGCAGACCCAAGATAAACTGAGTATCCATGAAGACGATACAGAAGATGAAGATGAATAAAGGTGAAATCGAAATGAATTTGCAGATGGAAGAAGGGGGAATAAAAGGAACTCCATCACGACCTGTATATATATACCGTTTATTATTCAGGGTTATTATTATTTTAATGTAAGACCATGTTGTGAGGAAAGCTGAGGGAGAGGGAATCTGAACATCCCACGGTGAAACATGGACACATTAAAGAAAGAGATGAATTGTATCATTGGTCCACGAAAAGCACTTTTTTCTTTCCCCTCCTCTTATTAACTTCAGTATTCCTCAATCCTACGAGTCTACTAGTACTACCAACCCTAAGAAGAACATCTATTTGTATTTATACTTATACTTATTTTAGGGGAGAGTTCAAGATATGTCTTGCATATATGTTTGGCTTTGCAAATATGGTCATAATTCATTTAGGTCTTTGTTTAAAAAAGTGTTAAAATTACTCTTGCAAATATTAAGTATTTACAATTTAGCCCTTCGGTTAACTTTTCATCTAAAAAAACTGATGTGGCTAATGGAAATGACGTCAGCATGACATCATCAATGACGTCATTGCCATGCGTATCATCTTACTGGGTCTTTGTGCCACGTGGCACTGACATGTCACGTCATCCCCATATGTCACCACTGCCAAAGGACATTGACATGTGCCACGTCAGCAACTAGTAGCTGGCTTCCATTTGGCACTGGCATGGCAATGTGGAGCATAGTGTGTTACTAAAAAATAAAACTTCTGGGGGAATATGGGTTTTGAGCTCGTGACTCTCATGTTGTAGGAACTCCCAAATACTACTAAGACACATGTTTTTTTTTTCCGATTTATATATTGAAAAGAGCATTAGGTATGCTCAAAACCAGAATAACAGAAAGGAATCAGAGATTATATTGTTGATACAAGTGAGAGCATTGTTCAACCATAGTAGCAGAGACAAACTAGAATCTCTTTCCACCCCAAAAATAAACCAACACCAAGACAGATATTTGAAACGAGCCACAATCGAGTCTAGCTTGGCTTCTTCACCTCTAAAACACACACCATTCCGAGCTAGCTAGATGCACCAACAAGTTGTCAACGAGATTAAAATTTTAACCTTCTTGGATTTCTTCCCAATACATAGCTCGTCAAAATGAATGAAATGTTGGTGTAAGTTATAAGAATTAGGCAAAGCAATATCAAGCCAATGCTCCACCTCCCGCCACACCTTCCTCAAAAAGTCATAATCCAGGAATAAATGTTGAGCTGCCTCTTTGTGATTATTATACAAAGCACACAAACTGCCCCTTCCTCCGAGAGAATGATATGACGCCTCAACAGGATGTCGCAAACCGGTAAATCATTAATAAGCAAACACCGCCTGAAAATAAAAACTTTCGATGGAATTGAAGTTTTCCAAAGAACTTTAAAATCTGAAAACTCTTTGTCACGCGCCTCTGAATACGTTGATCTCTTGACATCGATTAAAAAGAGGTAGCAAGATCGCACTAATTATATTGAGAGATCAACGTATATTGAGCCAACTACAAATATATAATAACTAATTATTTTGATAAAAAAATAAAAAAGGAAATTGAATCGAGAACGGATCTGCAAACGAAGTATAAAATAAGCCATAAACGTATATGCTCATCTTCAATATTCAACCATGAAGATTAAAAAATATCTGCAAACAAAGAACAAGTGGTACACATTCAACATAAAGAACGAGATCTTCAATCCATTTCATTTCCATATTTGAAACCCATAAACGAAATCAAAACCCAGAAATCCAAACCCATTTTCGATTTTTTTGAAGATACGAAGAGGATGATACGGAGAAGATGAAGTTATGCAGATTTGGATTCAATTTGGGCGTTTTCAATCTTTTGCGTTTTCAATTTCCTTGCGATTCCAAATCCGTGCCTTTTCGATTTCAATTTGGAATCAAAGCCCAATTCCATAGCTGTGCGTTTTTTTATTTTTGCGTTTATGGCAGATTTGTTTCGTTTATGGCATATTTGTTTTTTAGATTATGGCAGATTTATTTTTAGTTTATGCCTTAATATTTTCGATTCCAGATTTGCAGACTGAAGGTTGAAGGTTCTTCAAGGTTGGTTGAAGATTGAAGATGCATTTGCACATTTTTTTTTCGAAAAAATGATTGAGAATTATGTATTATATATTAGTAGGTGGCCCAGTGTACTCAAAGTAATTATGTACCCTAGTGGTATTTGGGAGTTTATACAACATGATGGTTATTAGTTCAACACACATATACCGAAATGTTTTAGTAACAATAAATGTCCCACCGCAGCTGGTTGCTGATGTGGCACATGTCAGTGCCACGTGGCACAATAGGATGATGATACGTGGCAGTGGAGTCATTGATGATGTGAAAATTTAACGAGAGGCTAAACTGTAAACGCTTAATATTTGCAATGACCATTTTAATTTTTTTTTTACATAAGCCTAAATTGATTATGACCATATTTGCAGGGGCCAAAGCCAAACATATATTTAAATCTTGAAGCTATTCTACAACTAACTTTGCAGAATGTATCTTCGGGAAAAAAATACTTTGCCTAAATCATTTTGCTTAATAGTTCTAGGAAGACAATTCTTTATTAATTAACAAATGTTAGTTGTTAATTAGTTAGGAAGAGATTATTTTTTTGGTCAAACGTTAGGAAGAGATAAATGTTGGTTTCTAGAATTTGAATTTATATTTTTTTTACCCTAAATTATACTAAAGGTCCTTTAATATTAAAGTTTTTTTGACGTGAGGTCCTAAGCCATATATTTACAAACAAGTGTTTATGTTCACCTGCCTTATTTCCATCTCTCCTAGTCCTAGACTCCTAGTCCTAGGTTCATTTCCCCCGTCCAGCGATGTTCCGAAACTTCTAGTTCCTTTCGGTTTTCAGCCATGGCGGCTTAGCCTGATTCAAAACCCTAAACCCAACCTCAGAAATTCCTCTTTCTGCTTCCTCATTTACCGAAAAATTGCCAATGGCATCCAGACTTGCCCTCAGATTCAGATCCCATCTGTTTCGCACAACCTCTCTCTTCCACCCCTCTCTCCGCCCACAACCCTTCAATCCCTCACCACTAGTCGCTTCCTTCTCCATCACCCCTTCAATCACCCACGATTCCTCATCCTGGCTCACCCTCTCCGGCTACCGCTTCCTCTCAACATCACGCCGCCAACCACAACGGTTAAAGAAGCCAATAGACATCGGAGCACGCGCACGACAACTCCAAACCCGTCGTCTATGGACCTACGCACTAACCTTCGCTGGCATAGCAGGATTCTTCGTGATCGTGCTAAACAATTTCCAAGAACAATTAGTCTTCTACGTAACCCCAACCGATATGCTCGAAAAATACAACAACAATCCAACGAAAGCGAGATTCCGATTAGGTGGTTTAGTCGCTGAAGGGAGCATAGTATATCCATCTTCATCTCCCGGAGTTGAATTCGTTGTCACCGATTTGCTCACTGATATGTTGGTTCGTTACGAAGGTTCTTTGCCTGATTTGTTCAGAGAAGGACACTCGGTAGTTGCGGAAGGGTTAATTATGCCTTTCACTGATGAGATCAGGAAAGAGACTTCGGCGAAGAGCGTTTCTGCGAAGGCTAGGAGCGGAGAGTACTATTTTTCGGCTTCGGAGGTTCTTGCTAAGCATGATGAGAAGTATATGCCGCCGGAAGTTGCTGCTGCTATTGAGAAGAATAAGAAGATTATTGAGGCTGCCGCCGCGGAGGAGCGAAACAAGAATAGCACATCTTAGATTGATGGTAATGGTACTGCCCAAATTTTAATTTTGATTTTAATTTTTTGGGGATTATATTACAGTGTTAGAGATATTTGGATTATTTACCAATAGGCTGAGAAATTTTGTAATAATAATAATTAGGATGAACACATTGGGAAAAAGGGAGGAGGACAATGGAGAGTGAGAGAGACATACACACATTTTGATTGTTTATGAAGTTTGGAAATCCAAACACACTATATATCTTTTTTGTTGTAATGCATTTTTGTTGTTATTATTATGAGATGATATTCCTCAATAAACATTTATAGGGTTATCTCAATAAATTCATTAAGGAAGCTTGAGTTAGGTTTAAACTTGTGCCCTTTGGCTTGCTATGTCAATCTTGTTGAACCTGCTTGTTAAGGCTGATAATTGATTTGAATTCTCAAGCATCTCTCTTACAGTGTTGTCTCACAAGTTTGTGTCATTTGCACATTCAATTAGAGTTTGTGTCTCAAGCAACTTGTGTTCGTAAACTGAATCTGGTGTAATGTTTTGTATCATAAATGTCATCAATTAGTTGCAATTAGAGTTATCAATCCTGGATGGTGGAGTGGAGAGTAAAGACTGACCCCAAAAATGCTATAGCTGGATACTGGATAGCAAAAATGATCATTTTTCTGAAATTTTTATACAGTTTATATAATTTATACTACATACATTAAAACTCTAACTAGTTGTGACATACCTGTGGGTTCATTAGTCTGTAGTCAATAGTGGCTGTAGCAATCTCCCGTTGGTTTTGAGTTGCAAGCATAGTGCCGCAAACAGCGACCAAAATAGCGCTAGCAGCTGTCACTACAGGGAAGTTTTATCAAATATCCATTTTTCCCTTCACTTTTAGCTGCTCCCTCTTCTTTTTTGTGCTTTTTGGTCAATTTTAGCCGAGGCAGCACAACTCTGCCTCTATCCCTTTTCCTAGTTTGCTGTTTTGCACTCTTTCTCTACTCGGTTCACTATTTTGCATTGTTCCTCCATCTATGCTGTTATTTGTGCTCTGTTTACTATGACTGATGCTAACTTACAAAACATTGATATCTTTATTTTAGCTTACTATTTTGTGTTGAAATTATATCAATTTGCTATGTTGTAATTTGTAATTTAGTTCTGTCTTGTACTCTTTGAAATTTGCTATATCATGCGTGTCTTGTACGTGTCTATAATTTGCTTCCTATTTCGGATGGAAATATCTAGTAGATCCACTTGTACTCTGTACTTTTCAGAGCTTCATCAGCTCAGCTGTGAGCATTCTTTCTTCACCATTCTTCACTTACTGTGTGTTTGATAGAAGAGAAAGAGGAAAGAGAGAGAAGGAGAAGGGAGAAGAGAGAGTGACTTTCTATTGTTCGTTTGTTAATCCCTCTTTGTTAGTCTTTTACCTCCCAAAACCCCCCAAGTTAATAGGATTATTTGCTTGTGATAGGTCGAATCAGTAGTTTCCAGCTTTGTATCAGTACAGACCTCCAGGGTCCAAAAGTGTAGATGAACCAGGATACTTCGGATGGTTTTTTCATTTCTTCAAATATGAGTTAAATTCTTTTGGTTTTGAAATAGATTTTTAGTTGTCTGAGATTAGAGGGGTTTTACTTTGCTTGAAAGGCAGGGGATATGGTTCCTATCTTCCTAGTTCGTTGTAGTTTGGTTTCCAGTAATTATATTCCTTGTGCATATTTATGTTTTGAACACACATTCAACTGGAGTGATCTCCTGTCTTAACTCTTAATTTTATAATTTTATTATGTTACCCAAAAGTTCTCTTTTTAATACTTATTTGATTTATTAGAACTATAGAATATAAGATATTGGACAACAGAAAGTTAGGACTCAGATAGTACTTTTTTAAACACATTTTCCATAGTTGGCACCTCATGCAATAAATCACACCCTAACCAATAGTTAGGGAAAAAGAATGAGATAATACAACAACAATATTGCCATGAATAGAAGAAGAATAAATAATGTTGTCCCTGTCACCAGCCACGAGTCCATAACAGGTCACCACTAACCATACATTTAGAATGAACAAAAGTGAACAGAATCTGATAATTTCAAAAATATCAATCAATTGAATATAATAGATGTATGTGCCTCAATGTATTAGGAAAAATCAACGGCAAATTAGGGTGATGACAGGGAGAATAAGCGAGGAGCAAACAAAAGCTCCAGAATAAGTCACCAAAACTCCGGCCCCAGCATCCATTGTGGGTGCTGGCGCAGGTGTTTGAGAAAACTCGGTGGCCTGCACCCTCACCCCAGCGGCAAACAGAAGCCCCACACCAAAGAACATGAGGAAGAACATTGCTCTGCTATTGCTGAAGTGAGCCATTCATTTTTCTTACACAAGATAATTTGAATAGCTAAAGCTTAGGGAGGAGGTGATGCCGATGACTGCAAATTGTGGTAATCTTGTGTTGTTGGAGAGAAAGAAGCCTCTCTGATTTATAGGCTCCACTTCATATTATTTTATGGCAATGATTCGTATAAAATGAATTAATATTTCAACTTAATCATCCTAATCTAAGTTTAATATACGTTTAGCAGACAACGTCTGTCTGTTTTGAATCCTTTGATGATTGTTGTAGGACCCGCCCACCACCCAAACAAGTCATCTTCTTTTGTTTCCTGTAGTGGTGGCCCCTTCAATCTTCATGCAGAGTTCAAACGGCTATGCTAATTTTGACCCAAAAAAAAAACGGCTATGCTAATTGTTTTCTTTGTGTTGAGAATCAAACGGCTCTGCAGACAAGTTTGGAGATCCCAGTTTGAATCCTCCAAAATTTGTTTTGCGACTCCATGATTTCTGAGTCTAAAAAAAATCATTAATTTTGTTTAACACTTACTCCCTCCGGGCTCGTTTATAAGCAACAAACAACTTCTTAGATTCGTTGAAAAAGTGATGTATTTGTAATATATAGTCCAGATACATAACTTTTTCAATGAATTTAAAAAGTTGTATGTTGCTTATAAACGAGTCCGGAGTAGTATAACAGAGTAACTTTTAAAATGTTCATTAATCCAAGTCTCAAATTAAACTCGCCAAAAAAAAGATTCACTTTCTCTAAATTATTCATACTATATATCAACATGATGTGGCACCTTCGAGGTGTCTCCAATCCAGCGAGGGGAGTAGTCACTGCGTTTGGCGGTGGATATCCTGGTCTCGACCAAAAAAAGCATGATGTGGGGCTTTATAGGTCCAGATATATATTTGGGTTTCTAAACCATTTGGTCCTGGGTTTAGAGCTAGCAAAATGGGTCTCCCCCTGGATCAAGCGGGGCTAGCCTAAAAAATGAGAGGGCTTGGGCAGAAGGAATTGATCCCATTTTTACACTTGGGCTTTTTAGTCTGGTCCACAAAAGTCTAGGCCTGTGTCGGGCTTGCGCGACCGGGCAATTGGTAGCCCGTAGGCTCGTGAATTACAAAAAAAATTCATACGACATTGGCCGAAAAGGAAAAGAGAGGTTCTTATTTGGCAGGCAAACCAGAATATTTGAAAATAAATATAAATAGATCGTATAAGTAAAGAATATTTGAAAAAATAATGTTATTCTAAGTGGTTTCTTGCATGATAATTAGAACAGAGGTTAAAATTCTTTGAAGCTTTTTCTTCATATTACAGTCTAAGGTGATGAGAAAAACATATAGGCGAGTGCATAGTTCTGTTCCTGACAATCTATGGGTCCTTACATAACTATTTTTTAATTTGAAAAAATTTCAATAAAAGACAAGATTACTTTTAGCAAGATATTTCACAACTGAAGATATTTTATGTAAAACTTGTCTCCCACGCTCTTTCTCTCTCATAATTTCTTCTTGCAATTGCTTGTCATTTGTCTGATTTTTATCCGATCTTGTTTTTTGACCAAAGATTTTTATCCAATCTTATTCTCAATGCACTCCAAGTATTCATATTAGTCATAAGCTTGACACTATTTTCATGTTGTTTCGGTCTTTCGCTAATGTGCTTCCAATCACTTACGCTCTCATTTGCTAGATAACTCAAGTTACTAGAATATTTAAACAATTTACAACAAAAACAATATACTTTGTCAACATAAATGCAATAAACCGACCATTTTCGATCACTAATCTCACCATAGCTTAAATTTCTTGAATAGAAAAATGCCTAAAATATTTGTCTAATGGAAAGTTAAGATTTATTTCCCTAGTAGGCCCATTTTCAACTAGAATATCCTTCTATTTGTTATCAAGATTCTCCCAATTTCTTGAGTCATAAATATCAAAATGAGGATTTCCTTATTCACTAGGAATATCATTAGGTGCATTTGGCACATCAATATTATCGAGATTATGAGTGTAGGTTTTTTTGGCATTTTTTACTTTCAATTTTTTTGTTATAACACAAATATAATTTAGGCTTAGTATAATTTTTTTGGGCCGTCTACAAACCTGGGCCCTAGGCAGTCGCACCCCAGCCCAGGCCCGGCCCTGCCAAGTGCATTCTTCAGATTTTGTGGAAAAAAGTAACAGATTGCTCTGTAAAATGGCAACAACCAATATCACCGCCTGACACAATGCACGTAAAAGACAGGATCCAAAGACATAAAAACCGACCATTTTGTGAAGGCTCATACTTCGTCCAACCTCCCTCTACTCAGTGGACACCCCCAATCCTTAAATATTTCCAAAATACCCTCACGTGGAAAACCCCCTCACACTGCATTTTAACTGTTTCGGAGCACGGTCGATCGAACCGGTTCGAACATGGTGCCACCGAACCAGTAATTTAAGGGGGGTGTCTGTGTGTTTGTTTCTGGTTCGGTGGCACCACGTCCGAACCGGTTCGGCCGACCGTGCTCCGAACCATCGTTGGATCACAAGACTCATTAATGGCATTTTGGTCTTTTCACGCGTGTTAGGGGTGTCTACTGAGTAGCTAGGGGGTTGGATGAAGTATGGTCCTTTGTGAAAGGTGGCGTATCTGGAGACCATTAAAAATAGTTTTAGGGACAATTGCTCTTTTCTTAACCTCTTCTTCTCAAGCTAAAACGTACTCCAAAGTCCTCAAGTTTAAAATTTCTGCAGAACCAAAATCATAATTTGAAACACTTAAGGATCTTTAGAAGTTCAAACAAACAAGCATTTAAACAAGAAAAATGAATGCAGAATGTTATTAAAAAATGTTGAATGCAAAATGCCATAATGTAGAAAAATTGAAAAATATCGAGTCTTCTTAATTCTTACATGACAGTGTCGTTAAAAAATCGCGTGCAATGCAGGCTAGCCTGAGAAGTTCGTAGCCCGCATAGGGTCGGACTTGGGCTGTAAAGAGCGAGCCCAGATCTCAACCTGAGCTTTTTAGCCCAGCCTTAAAAACCCGAGTCCGATACGGGCCGGGTAGCTCGTTTTGCCATCTCTAAATGGATCTCTGATACCTCAAATGATTAGTATCCACAATCACGGTGGAGGGTACATTGGTTTAAAAAAAATTATTCATACTGTTAAATTTTGATTAGAATATTCTTGGTTTCTTATATTTATTTTAGATTTCGCTCAGGTTTCTCTTTTTGCAAAATAAGGAACTACCATGGAACATGGGGAAGATCACATTGGTAACAATTTTGTAAAACAAGGGAACATGTCTGAACAAAAAATAAAAAATGGGTAACGTTAGTATAATTTTATAAAAGAGATCATTTCTAAATAACATATAGAAGATGGATTAAACAAAAAATTAAAATAGAGATTTATAGAAACAAAAAAAAAGTTATGATTTAGTGCATGAAATTTTATGATGGTTGTTATTTTATTTGGTTTAGAAGAGAAGTTGTGAAGAGATACTTAGGTGTGAGAGAGAGAGAGTAATTTTGATCAAAGAGATACCTACTTATGTCTATTCTAAATCACCTCTTAGTATACCATATATAAGTTGTGTTTAATTTTGTAGATGTGGTGTCTCTGACACTCCTCTAGGTGTGTATTCGGCTTTAGATTGGCGAAGATTGATTTTGATTGAATCGATTTTGTAAAATTGATTTTAATTAAAAATTTGTTTGAATGTAAATGACCTGTGTCTGGATATATTCACGTAAACTTAAGTTGAAAAAAAAATTGAGTTTAAAAATTCCATTTGAAGTAAAAGCTACAAACATTTTGATATGATAGACTTAGGCGATTTGTTTGGCAAAGCCAAACCGCTAGCTTATAGCGGATAAGCTTGTGGTAGTTGTTTGACAAGACAAACTTATAACGTTTTTTGAAATGCTACTTGAAATAGCGTTTGAGCTTATAGCATTTCAATTTTCTACCACTTTTACCCTTATTATTTTAATTAAATTCCTCATTTATCCACCATTAAATGATTCTTCTCTCTCATATTCAAACATTAGTTACAAATGTCCATTTATCATTTTATATTTATAAACTAGTTCAACCACTAATTTTATCAAACACCTAAAATTCAATTCGCTATCCGCTCTTTTTTACCAAACAGAGTTTTATCATATCCTGTCTCCTTATCCTAGCCCTTAAACATGCCTAAATAAATGGAGTTTTGCGAACTTTATACCTTACCCCATCTATCAAAAGTTATAAAAAAAAATTAAAAATCATAGAGTACCTTCATGTTTGCATGGTGGCAATATTTCATGGTTCAGTGCTCGAGGAGAACTATCGAGGAGAACTAAACTGAACTGAACCAAACTGTTTAAACAGTTCGCCCGAACCGAACCGTCTTAGCAGTTCGGCCGAATCGAACTGAATTGTCTTAATAGTTCGGTTCGACAGTTCGAGTTCGAATAGAACTGTTTAAATTATTTTTTTTTGGTTCAAAAGTTCGGCCAAATCGAGTTCAATAGTTCGAAAAAAAGTTCAAAATTTAAACAGTTCGGTTCGAACTCGAACGGGCGAACCGAACTATTAAGACAGTTCAGTTCGGTTCGGGCCAACTGTTTAAACAATTCAGTTCTAAACTGTTAGTAAAAGTTCAGTTAATTTTGATTCAGTTCGATTCAGTTTGGCAGTTCAGTTCAGTTTTTTAGATCTGATGAGCAACCCTACCTATGGGATGCCTTTGGGGATGACCGGATGAGAGACCCTAATTTGAAGCCCTATGGGGACTATATCCCTGTTGCACATAGTGGTTGGGTCCTCACCTTGATTAGATTACGAAATTTCTTGTGATATATACATGTTATTACAAAATTTCGACTGGTATACAATTATTTTTTTGATAAGCAAAAAGATTATATTGATGGGGGCACGAGGGGTGCACCAACCCATTACATCGGTAGCTATAGAACACATGAGACCTGGTTAAAAACTACCGGAGCCAGTATACAAGTTATTAGATTATAATTACTGGTCTTTTTGGCCTAAAAGTTAATTTCTTCAATTGATATGCATCAATCTTAACGAAGTTTGTTTGGAAGCAACATATTATTTTTTATTTTGTTGTCTCTTTTATTCCTTTCAGCTCATTGCGAATCTTGTTAAGAGCTAATCCTAGAAGAAATTAACTTGGGGGCTAATGCTGGATTCTATCCGCAAAAGACTTCCTCTTGGAGTGTTCAACACGCATCCATTAGAGGTAGAGTTATCCTTATTAACTCTGTTCTGAGTAGTCTTCCCATATATTTTTTTCTCTTCTTGTAAGGTACGAGCGAGCTCGACGGAAGGAGGGAGCAGGGGTGGTCAGTTTTAGCACGTTTTCGGAGTACCCTTCTCCTTTTTTGTAATGTACTACTACCTCCGTCCCATTTTATAAGTTGTTTTAGCAAAATGAATTTATCCCAAATTAATTGTTGTTTTACATTTTCAAGAAAGCATCTAACATGTTTTTCCACTATTGCCCTTATTAATCATTACAACTTTTTACATTTAATAAATAATTCACGTTTATCTATGTAGAGAGATAAAGGGTTAAATGGTAATTTAGACAACTTTTTATAAAATCTAGACTACCAATCATTTTTCTTAATATGCATGCAACAACCTTAAACTGCATATAAAATGGGACAGAGGTAGTATTTTTTATTATTTAAAGGGTACCCACTTGTCATACTGTATTAATCATAACTAGAATAATTGACCCGTGCCATACACGAGTATATGTCATTGAAAATTGTTGTCGAATAACTTATATATTTTAAGTTTGTAACAAAATGCATGTATAAGTAAATAGCGCTATTTAATGAAATGAATTAAGTTTGTTCTTGTCAAAAAGTAAATAGCGCTATTTTTTGTGATTTGAAGATAATATTTAAAAGGCAAAATATCTCCCGGGGTTTTTTAACTTATTTATTTGTAACGCATAAGTCTCTTGACTTATTTATTTGTAACGAATAGGTCCCTTAACTTTTTTTTGTAATGCATAGACTTTTAAAAATGTAACACTGTTGCCCCTTAACTTTTAAAAACGTAACACAGTTGCCCCTTAAAATCTCTCCCTTAAATAAGTTAAAAGGGGCAACGGTATTACGTTTTTAAAAGTTAAGGGACCTATGCGTTACAAAAAAAAGTTAAGGGACCTATTCGTTACAAATAAATAAGTTAAGGGACTTATGCGTTACAAAATAAAGTTAAGGGACCTATTTGTTACAAATAAATAAGTTAAGGGACCTGGGTAGATATTTTGCCTATTTAAAACTATAAGAAACTTTGTATTTATTTGTTATCTTTAAGCACAAAGGATATATCATTTTGTTGTTATTAGAGTTCTTCTCGCATACTCTATCTTTGAATGCGACGATGTTAATGAGAATATCCTGACATGGTCATATCCGGTCATATATTTGGTCAAGGAAATGAACAACTTTCGAGTCTCCTACCTCCGGTCTCATGTCCCTCACTTGCTCCTTTTGCGGAACCTTCAGTCAAGACTGAGTAAGAGATTCGAAGCTTGCAGAGTAGTGCTTGTAACAGAGTTTCCTCAATATCAACCGTGGATGTTTTTGAGTTCTTCCCCTTTTGCATTTCTGCTATGTATCATTTTTCACCCATCCTACTAACTTTTATATCAGATATTGCAGCAGCCACCATAGAGAATTATCAAATTCAAAATCCCCCTCTCGGATGTATTGAGTTTCTGCAAGATAATTCTTTGGCTCATTGTCTTCAAAGCAATATTACCTGCACTCGTAAATCAATCATGCAATGCACCAGCCTTCCAATTTGATAAACTTGTCACTATTTCCTTCCCAAAGTTTCAAAAGAGTTTGTATGTAAATATCATCTTGTTGATAACCAACTAAAATCAAGAGAAAATTATACGGTCGATAAAAAATGGATTTCGCTAAATTTTACAACAACTGAATTTAATAGCTGGTCATATAATATTTTCTTTCAGTTACTATATGTGAAGAAGACATGATGAAAGAAAGCATATATTAACAATTGATAAATTAAGCTGCCATAAGTGAAAGAAGACATATTAAGCATTTTTTTTAAAGAATAGCAAGTGAGCGCCATAATGCAGCATCTAAAGTAGCATTAGAAATAATATTAGGAAAAATAAAAGTAAAAAATAAATACCTCATTTCTCCATATTAATAAAAAACACAGTTGTATAGTAGATCATAACTTAGCTGACTAAATATGAATCCCCTCTTAGTCACAATAAAAATACAGACGTGCTGTATAACTATATATGCAAAACCCATATCTTGTGGGCATTAAGCTGACACAATATCAACTTAGTTGAGGACATGTGAAACCAAAAACAGGACGACTTTAAAAAAAATTATACCTCCAAATACTCATCCATCTCATATTTCGAGGATAGACTGTTAAAATCCACCAAATGCATTCGTTAATGAAGTTTTATCCAGTTTCAAAATCTTACATCACAAGAGCTCAAATTAATGAACTGTGAGCAATTAAGTTTGCAGGCTCAAAGAAAGTTGCATATATGATTGATAATATTAGCAAGTCATAGTCAACTTTCCCTATCCTTACATTCTATTGCATAGCGGCAATAATATATGTGATTAAAAAAGAATCATTATTTGAAATGAAAATGTTTAGCATTTGTCCTTATTTACATAGTCAAAAAATTACCAGCTGAAAAAATTAATTGGTGTGCCAAAATTAGGGATTTTTTTGATTGAATTTGTTTTTATACTTGATTGAAAGTTGATTTTCTGATATTTCTAGCAGTTGGGGAATACAAACATTTTATAGGTGCAAATGGAAATAAGCAGATTGGATTGTCATCTATATTTATATCAAAGCATAAAATGACTATTACTACAATTTGTAAAAAAAACTATTACTATATTTTGAATTTGGAAATAGGCTGATTTAATTTTGACATTTATTTTGTTTACAATTTGTAAATTTATTATGCTAAAAAATTTATTAGGAATAAAGATATAACATTAATTATTATTAAAAGATTTATTGTAGTCTTTTAAATGCAATTATTAAAATAAATCAAATGCTTAGGATATAAATTAATTAATATTAAAAATATTAAAAGTAAATTATTAAATGCTTAGGATATAAATTTATAAGAAATCAAAATATTAAAAGATATAACATTAATTACATATGGAGCATTAATCACAAAAATTGCTAAAAAACATTAATTACAAAAGAATATTAATTGCCAAAATGCTTAGGAGATGACACATGGAAGAGTAATAAATGAAATTCATTCTCAAATGTTATATATATATATATATATATATATATATATATATATATATATATATATATATATATATATATAGATGTATAGAGTATCTAGTGGGAATGGTTTATTAGTAATTTAGGGTGGCACATGGGATATAATATTTCAGATTGGTGGTGTAGTCTGTAAATCTGTCTTGCTAGTAAGTAATCCAGATGTTTTTATTAACCAAAATGTAAGTAATTTTTCTATTAACAAGAAAATGTAAGTAAACTTTTAAGCAATTCCAACTTATTTACTGACATGGATCTTAAAATACTTTTCACTTAATTTTGGTTTTATTTTTCAATAATAAATTTGTTTAAAAGTTGTAAGTTTCTGCGAAGATTGTTCGGAAAACATAGTTGTTTTTTACCAATAAAAAACATAGTTACATATTTGATAGGAGAGAAAGTGACAGGAAATAAAAGTGTGTATGTACAAAATGACAAAACTAACCTTTAATAAAAAAGTAAAATATTTTGTTATTGAAATACATTAATTTTAGTGCAAGGTTAAATATATCATTTAAATAAAAATTGTGTTTTTCCCTTATTTTTCTTCTCAAAGTGAGAACAACTAAAACTTTTCTATCATTCCTTTTTTATAAGGCAAACAAACAAAGAAAAATGATTTATTCTCTTACTTTCTTTCCTTATCTTTCTTTTCTCTTGGTTTTCATGATCACCAAACACCATAAATGAGACTAGTAAATTTTGTAAAGAATGTGAAAAAATGTTTTGGCTTAATTAGAATCATCTAGAAGTAAGATACTAATTTAATCCCCATAATAGATTAAAAAATGATATAATTGGGCCCTCTGTTAGCATGCTCCCTGAGAAGCCGAGGCACAGGGGGAGAGTTGAATCTTCCTAAGCTGGCAAACCTGTTAATAGTAAACCGTAAAGGGACAAAATGGGGAATATAAGAGTAACACGCGCGCCCAATAATAACTTCCCACGTCGTCACAATTCAGTAAACAGAGTTCGTTGGCATAGAGAAGAGAGAGAGAAGCAAAAGGCCCTTTTAAATACCAAAACACTGACACACACAAACGACGCATCTCTCTCTAGCTTTGGTTTCTCTCTCCTCCTTGATCCCAATTCTACTAGGGTTAGGGTTTCTTTACCTTTATTTCGTTTTCAATTTTTTCATTCTGCTCGTTAATCTGCTATTTCTTTCTATTATTAAGAATCCTCAATTTACGCTTTATTGTTTCATTCGGTAATTCCAGGATTCATGATCGGTGCGATTCTGAGATTATAGATCCGCGTCGAGGTTTCATTTCACGGATTTAATTTTGTAAAAAATTTCTTACCTTTGCCAGCAGGTAAGATTATCGTTTATTTCTTGCAATTTTTGCTTCTACAAAGTGTCTTTGTTGTTTCGTTCGTAATCATTCTGGATGGTTTTAATTGTCTTGTGTTATGCGAAGGAATCCGAGTTATAGTTTGTTCTGTAAATAGCAAATTCTGTTTTTGAATTGAGACGTAACCTGCAGGGTTCTTTTCTTGCAGCCGTGGTGGCGTGTTTTTGAATTTTTGTTAAATTGATTGATATTTATAGTGCTTGCACTCGATAGTTTGATGCTTTATTCTGGCTATATCATCTAATTGGTGTCTATTATTGTTCTCGCTATAGCTTCTATACCTGTTTGCTTCTAGTTATTGAGTTTTAGGGGTTTGTCGGTTGTGGTTCTCTGTTTTTGAAGTTTTAGGCTAAATACCTGTTTTGGTCCTTTATGTTTGGGCAAAGTTTCACTTTCGTCCTTTATCTTTTTTTTGTTCCGTTTTAGTCCTTTATGTTTCATTTTTGTTTCGGTTTCGTCCCTACCGTTAGCACTATTTGTTTCATTTTCGTCCTCTGCTTTTTTGTTTGGTTTAATTTTGGTCCCCCTCAGTTTTTAATTTGTTTCGTTTTGGTCCCTCACTTTCTTGCACAATGAAACATAAAGGACTAAAACGGAACAAAAAAAAGATAAAGGACGAAAGTGAAACTTCGCCCAAACATAAAGGACCAAAACAGGTATTTAGCCGAAGTTTTATTATTGGGCAATAGCTTTTTTTAGTTGAGACGGTCACTAGGAGATCATTGTTGTTTCAAGAAATATTGTTATTAAATGCATAAAATTTGTAATTTTAAATTTTGTAATTTGTAATAACGAGTACTTTTGATTGTAAAAGTTTTCGTGTTGGTCCGTAGTATTCATGACCTATTCCGGTAAACATGGAAAAGGACTTTGCTATCTTTAATTGCATATGACCTAGGAAGGTTTCTGATTTCATGCATCCAGAAAACAGGTGTTGAGCACTTGTTGAAAGGAATTAAATATTACATATGCACTTGAAAAATAAAGTTATCTGAAAACAGCTGGAGCTTGGAAAAGGCTTATGGAGTGTTCTCTGTTATTTTATTACAATCTTGACCTCTAAAACTATCCTAATCTGTTAAGGAGAAGTCAAGTGAAATTGTAATTGACAATGAATCTGATAGTATACTTTGATATTTTTCATCTTTTTGTGTTGCATACTACTACCATGTATTATATCAATGTACAATCTGTTAGGCGTTGGGAGTTGGATGGAAAAGGAGGGGAGGGGTTTGAGTGGAAGGGGAGGGAAAAGGGAAGAAGAGGGGGTTTGTCACCAATAAAAGAGAAAGTGGAAGGGTGGGTAGTCTATATTACCTTCCATGGGGTTTATTCTCTTCGTTGGACTCAACCCCACTAATTTTGGGGAAACTCAACAAATGAACTATAAAAGGACTTTACGTGTTTTGGAGGGTCATTTTTTATCCATTCTACTGATAAATTATTATCAAATAAATTATCAGTAATAAGCCTCCTATACCCTCCAAACCCCCAAACATAGCCTAAGTGCTTAAAGTTATAGTGGCGTCTTACCATTTTTTTAATAAGGCCACGGATAAGTAGGTGTAAGAATTTCAAATTACCTTTTCACGGTGATATGAAGGCATTCTTATTCTATACAAGCTTCATAACGTTAATTCAGTATATCATAAGTTCATAACTAATATTGCCGCCTCTTTGATTATTTAAATTATACCGAACACAGTATTCATTTTATCAGTTTGTTCTTGTAAAGTTAACACACCCATGTCTGCTTATTTCTGTTTCCGAAGGATTAACCATTTTTTCTCTACAACTAAGTTTTAAAATTTAAGGGTTTGTCTGCTTTTCTATCCATGCAACTGCATGCTTAAATTAAAGAGAGACTCTGTTACTTTCCTTGTTTAAATGTATGTGTCCTCTCATATGCATGGTTTTCAAAATTGCCAGTTGGATTATAAGAACTTTCAATATTATGATTTATGTTGCTTAGTGGGTCTTGTAGAGAGAACTGGGTTTTAATGTTGCCAGGTCTAGTCCCTTGGTTATAAAATAAAACCCCAGTCTTGTAAACATATATCTGTTTTGCTCTACCTCTTAGTAGCCCAATAAGCTACTCTCACAATCTCCATAGTTCAGACCGTCTCTTTTGTCTCTACAAGTTGCAACCTGCAGCAGCTGAGAGCCGTTTTCAGCCATTGCTTCCTGTTTGCTACTGAGCGGCCATTGTGCTCTACCTCTCAGGAGCCCAATCAGCAGTGACCCTCACAATTTTCGGACACTTTCAATTGCAACCTGCAGCAGCCATTGCTTCCTGTTTGCCACTGAGCTACCATTTCTGTCTGCCAGCAATGTGCTCTGTTTTCTCTCTGTGCCCCTTTCTCGGCTCTCCCAGTATCCTAGTGTTGGGACTTGGGAATTGCACTTTTTTTTTTTTAATGTATCCTTGTATTGTTACTTTTTCTTAACATTGATGGTTGGGTCTGTTTGTTTAGTTAGTTGAAGTTGTTGATTTTTGACTTATGAATTGCTTATGACTTATGATTGGGTTAATAATCATGTTTGGATACTGGGTATGCTAATCAGTGGCTATGTATTTATTGTTAAATTAGTGGTAACTTGATCTTTGCGTCCATGGTGCAGGAAAGTTGAAAAGATGGAACATGAGAAGACTGAATGTCAAGCTCCCCCTGAAGGTCCTATATTGTGCATCAACAACTGTGGATTTTTTGGAAGTGCAGCTACCATGAACATGTGTTCTAAGTGCCACAAAGACTTGATGTTGAAAGAGGAGCAGGCCAAGCTTGCAGCATCATCCATTGGAAATATTATGAATGGGTCATCAAGCAGCCCAGAAATTGAACCCATTGTTGCTCCAAAAGTGGATATCCCAGTTATTCCGGTGGAGCCTAAAACTACCCCTAAACAATTCTTATTTGGCTCGGGTTCACAGGAGAGTGGTGAGGCAAAGACCAAGGATGGTCCGAAACGTTGCAGCAGCTGCAATAAGCGAGTTGGGTTGACAGGTTTTAATTGTCGATGTGGTGACCTTTTCTGTGCTGTACATCGGTACTCTGACAAGCATGATTGCCCATTTGATTACCGCACTGCTGCACGGGAAGCCATAGCTAAAGCAAACCCAGTTGTCAAGGCTGAGAAGCTTGATAAGATCTAAGAATTTTTACCTTGAAGTTTCATGCCCAGAGATGTTATGCTCAATTTCATCCTGAAATCACCCAAGTTTCCTGTGCATTTTATCGGTGTTCTTATTATATTGTTATATGTGGTGGGGGGGGTACTTGGTCTTATGGGAAATCTCTGCAATTTGAAGAACTTTCATTGTGATTGGGAAAAATATATATATGTTGGCCCTAGTGTTTAAGTTTTTTAATCTGTGCTGGTTTGGTGGAAGTTGGTGTTGTTAGCTTTGTAATGCATCTATTCCGTTTCAGATTGGTATGTGCAATTTGCAGATGATTTCATAGCATCCAAAATTTGTTTAGATTGTATTTATTGTGGTCTATCAATGAATTTCTATTGATAAAAGTATCCTGTAAACGCTGGGCTTTCTAATATACTTATATACTAGATATTGTTAGTTTTGTATCTGTAATATACTTAATACATGAAAGTTGCGGTATTCGTTGTCTATTTATTTTTAATTGTAAAAAAAAAGTTGTCTACTTATTTTATTATTAAGTTACAAATAGGTGTTGTACTTTGACTCTTTAGGGGATTGTTAAATTCTCTTTAAATGCAAATATTAGGCTTTTGTTCTTTCTGTTTATTTCGTCAACAATGCAAATATTAAGTAAAAATAAAGAACGAACTTCTGACTCTTGAGACCTCACACCCATATAAAAGCATGGACCCGGACAGCTCATTATATGTGGGTTTTTTTACCCCGTCATTTCACCTTATACCCCCCCCCCCCCCCCCCCCCCCCATACCTTATGAAAAGGCAAAAATACCCTTGAAAGTTTTACAAAATTGCAAAACATTTACCACAACTCACTTACATCTGTTTAGAGAGATAATGTTATTTTCGCACGAAACAGATCTACCTGCATCTGTTTGAGCTCGTCGCACATGTCTATCTAAATCCGTTTTCTAGCAAACAGATCTACCTACATCCATTTTCCAGAAAACGAACTTACATACTTCCGCTGGGGTCGCACGGAAGTAAGTACCTCAGTTTTTATCCGTTTTGTCTCAACGGATTCACATAGATTCGTTTCTTCAGTTTCATTTGTTTTTCAATTTTTATTTTTTCAGTGCCTTTTCAGAGGGTCGGTGGCCGAATTTCCAGTGATTCATCGGGGTTGATACTGCGAGGGGAGACTTCTTCACGACCGAGATTGCAAGAGGAGTCTTCATCACGGTCAGGTGGTGGTGACCAGGAAGAAACTTCTGCTCCTATTACACGCACCCGCATCAGGATTGCGGGACATGCGTTTCACCGGCACGAGCGTGCTCAGAGACGAGAGCAGGAGCAGGCTGTGGAGGATGAGGAGCAGTATATGGAGGAGGATGACGTGTATCAGCAGCAAATGGAGGAGGAGGAGGATGATCAACAATAGATTGAGGAGGAGGATGACGTGTATATCGACCGGAGTACCACCATCATTACCAGCAGCACTACCACCATGCTGACGTCATCGCAACTAGCGAATGGGCAAGGGGTCCAGTAGCATTAGCTTTCTTATATGACCAGCTGAACTTTGTCTGCCTACAAGATACCAAGCTGTTAGGGGCTATGCGATACTGTTCCTGGTAAGTTTATTTTTTTAATTTTAACGAGTTTGTTTTAATGTTATATATTTTATTTTTAACGATTTTGTTTATTTGTGCATTTTTAGTCATGGATCTTTGAGTACTTCCCTCGGATAGCTTTGCGGAGGGAGACTAGGAACACGACCGGGCCACAATGTTCGTTTTGGAAGAGGAGGAAGACGGATGCGGTGAAGCTGGAGGAGTGTCGCAGGAGATTGATGCTTTGACACCTGATGATGTCATTTGGAGACCATTTGACGACAACCGACACGAGAGACCCTTTGACCAGATATCATTATAGAAGGGTTTCTTGATCTGGGAGGACATCACTGTTCCATATATGCCGGATAGGTGCCTCCGAAAATTTGGATACATTCAGGTTATCCCTCGTGACTCGCTTCACGGTCATCCAACGTATAGTGACATTATGAGGCGTATGACCAGATGGAGGGACAGTGTTTAGGAGGTTATGAGCATTACTACTTCCACCATGGAGGTGGGTGAGGTTCATTGTGATTACTTGTCATGGTATGTTAGGGTATCTGTTCCTCGTCTCTTTCCAGCACCATCGCCGCTGCCACCAGCACGAGCACGAGCACCAGGTGTGAAGGGACCTGAGGAGAGACACATGATTGTGAGCCAGCAGTTGCGGTTGGGGCTTGCATCCAGAGACATTCATCCCGAGTCTCGGACGTACAAACGGTTCATGACGTTGCTTGATTTGGTACAGGGGCGTGATTATTTTTATGGTTATTGTATTGTACGATATTTTCACGTTAGACATATTTGTTTCTTATTAGTATTGTTTTTTATTATATTTTAACGTTATTATTTTTGGTGCAATCTAAACTGTTAAAAAAATTGGTCGTTGCAATCTAAATCGTTAAAAAATATCTGTTGGGCCACACTTATCACGACGACAAATAGATAAATAAAAAAAAAGTTAAAAACGAATTTACCCCCGACCTAGGTAAATCCGTTTTCATAAATAACAAAACGGATTTACCCTATAATCAGGTACATGCGTTAGCCACCAATAACACATACAAATTTATGTTTAAAAATATTAACTCCGTTTTCAAAAAATTATAAAAACAGATTTATAATTTTTAACGTAAATACGTTGGCAAAAATTAGTTAAAAACGGATTTATGTCTGATTCAATATATCCGTTTTGTAAATTAGTTCAAAGCAGATTAACCTGTGTCGTATGTAAATCCGTTTTTATTATTTTTAAGGGGTATTTTTGGAATAAAAATTATTGCGGGGGTATAAATTGAAAGTGTGGGGGTAAAAAAGAAGAACTTATATATGGGGAGCACATCAGGTACTCGGGTGTAGATATATTCGGGTGTAGATAAATGACAATAGGGCTATGCTTATTCTACTCCCTCACCTACTCGTCGCACACCCGCCAAATCCCGCAAAATGACCAGTCATTTTTTCTCTGGGATGTAACAGATACGGTACCATGGTATCGAACTTGATACGGTTATATGGTGTCGTGGCATATGTCTTGTGACACCCCCCCGCCCCCCCCCCCCCCAACACTCCATGAACTTTTACAGGTACGACAACATGAGGCCAAACTGGAATGGTTCCATGCTGCCTGAATTGGTAAATTCTGCAATTCTCAAGTACGACTATATGGGACCGAACCTGTACGGTTCAAGGTTGTCGGACCTAGTGAATTCTGCAATCATCAGGTACGGTCTCATGGTACCATACTTGTTAATGAGCATCCTAAGATAAGCCACCTTCACGTTGAACCCTAGCTTGTCGATGAAGATGATGGTGCCCAGCAGGTATAGCAGATATGCCCGAGCAGCATACTCCCATCGTTGCTCGTGGATGGACGAAGCGCATACCACAGTCTTCAACCATCTGAGCTCCATGTACAGCCCTCTAGCTGAAGTTTGCTCATGCGCATCCTGGGGGTCCGCTCCTAAGTGGTTAATCAGAAGCTGCTCGCCCTAGAACTTAGTTAGTCCACCATGTCGTAGAACCTGCCGTCAATGGGGATGTGCAGCAACGACGAGACGTCTTAAGTGTGACCATCATGTCAATAACAAGAAAATGAAAGTTTGAGGTGTCTGGCTGTCACCGCTCAATAAAGGCATTTACGAGGCCCGTAAGGATTTGGGCGTACCCTAATCCCTAAGAGGGTATAGCGCAGGTGCCTCCACAAAGCCTCTAATGCTTGGATGGATGTCCATCTTCGGGTTACTCTACCCATGTCAAATTATTTTTAACGACTTACAATCCTGCATTGGCAAAAGGTTTCCGTTACTCAAACATTCAAAAAAAAAAACATAACAATAAATATTAAAAAACTTATGAGCAATAACTTACCAAGCCATCCCATAGTGATTTAGCAAAGTGCGAGGCGTAAGTTGGCAATACCGACTCGTCCTCCAAGCCACCCATGCACCGGAATGTAGATGCAGCTGATGTGGAGGGCTCATCAGCGAGAGCGTCAGCACAAGCAGAAGTAGCCTGCTGATGATCATCACCAGCAAGATCATGACCAGTAAGATGAGGGGCACCAACAAGATCAATGATATGATGGGCGGCATAATGCTCAATGTCTAGGTCCGAGTCCACGTGCCTGCGGGTAGGTTGCGGCGTCGACACGTTCATCCCCCTTCCTTTTCCAAAGAGAAGAAATAGGACGTGGCCCCCGTACGACGACAACCACGAGGCTTAGGCGGGGAATGTGTTCGTGAATTACCACCTCTGGTTTTAGCCATACCTAAATAAGGCAAAAAAAAGAAGTTTAACTAGCAGACAACGACATTTTCAAAATCAGAAAAATCACACTGGTTCGGCACTATCAAACCATACAAGTTCGGTGCTGAAGTGCCGAACCTTGTTTTCTCAAAAAAATTCAAAAGGCACGCTCGACAGAATGCAAGGAACCGGTATGGTTACATGCTACTGGACATTGTTTTTTTTAAATTTTTAACGGGTTTGATATCAATATACCGAACGAAGGTCGAATCCAGAAAAAAATCGAAAGAAGAACATATAAACAAAAAACGCAATGTACCTAGAGATCATAAAGGTGATGGAGATGGAGTTTTGGGTTTGGAAGAGAGTGGGTGTGAGAGAGAGTGAATGAGAGAGAGAGAGAGAGAGAGAGAGAGAGAGAGAGAGAGAGAGGGGGGTGAAGGGATGGAAAGTGTGATGAAGTGGTTTTGGGCAAGGGTATTTTTGAAGAGTTTGAGGGTGTGTGGTGAGTAGGAGGAGACTGGAATAAGCATGAGCCTGACAATAATATGGCCTACTTTGAGTATCGTAATACAAGCATCAACGTTGCCTTAAAAAAAACAATACCTTAGTCTCAAAAAATAGTTGTTGACCAAAAAAAAAGTCTCAAACAATACCTACCTAAATGGTGAGGCCTAGGTTGCCCTTTGGAAAAATATGAGTAATTTACCCACGTTCACTTGTATTTTACAAAATTTGACACATGTGTCCCACTAATTTAATATCAATGTGATCTAAACATACAAATATACAAATCAATCAAGTAGCTAGGTGAAATTTATTTTTTAGGTGAGTCCTAAACCACTTTTGAAAAATGTGGGTAACTTACCCATATCTCACTTGCTTTCATTCTAAATTTGTCACATCTATCCAAAAAAATTAATAATAACATGATGTAAAAGCACAAATATATTATAATTGATAACTATAGTGGATTTCACAAAAAAAGATGATTGATTTTATTGATTTCACATCATTTAAAGTAAATTACCCACATTTTTTCAAAGGGCAACCAAGAATTTACCTACCTATAAAAATTCAATAAATAAATAAAATATTGCAAAGTTTCCCACTTATCTTATGAGTGTTTCTTTTGTATTTGAAAAATTAGTTAGATATGGTGCATTGTCGCGCTAGTTATTCTGCTTTCATGCATTTTTAAAAGGAAAATGCTATTTCTCGCGAGAGCAACCGTAGTATTTTGGTTTTCTAAAATTCAGAAAGAGTGACAATATTAAACTAGGGAAAACATTATCCCGAGTATATAGCTCAGTTGGCAAGCTAAGGGATACCGAGGAGTGCATCAAAAGAGTGCAAGAAGGATGTCCCGGATTCAATCCCCAGAAACTAACATTTCCCCCACCCCCACTAACATTGCCTATCAATAAAAATAGTAGGGAAAACATTATTGGACCGATAATTAGTAGTATTTTTTCTGTTAGGACTAAAAAGTAAAATAATCATTAATCTAAAAAAAAAGTAAATTTTTTTTTGACAGCGTAAAATAATCATTTATTATTAATAATATTTTCAATGAATTTTCTTTAATAAACAAATATTAGTGGGGGTGGGGAAATGTTAGTTTCCAATCCAAGGATTGAACCCTGAACTCCTTCTTGCAACTCCTTCATGTCCCTTAGCTCGCCAACTAAGCTACCTTCCTGGGACTCGAAGACAAAATACTTATTAATCAATACTAATAAACACCGATCTCATAAAATTGGAATATGTTCAAGACAATAAAATTATATTGATAATGATTTTTTTCGTAGTGAATTACAATTAAAATAATTTATTTACAGTTAACAAATATATTTATAAAATTGATTTTTGGTAAAAGATAGTAAAATTGCATTCACCATTCCAGACCAATTCTAAATTGCAATCCATACTACCCTTGAACACCTACACAAGAAATATAAATGGAAAATCGACTCATCCTGCTCAAAACAAAAAGGGCAACACACCCCATGAGGGTCATTAATAATGCCCTTAGAAATAAGATTATCGCGAGTTGGCAGCCTCCCCAAAAACAAGTTGCCACATTTCAATAAGAGCGCTCTGGATATCGCTATCCAACCTATCATACTACATCAAATTCAACAGAAGCACATAACAAGATTTAGCAGAAAAAGAATCGAGGTTTTCAAGCCTGTGCCGCCAACAATCTTGTAATGATTCGCCAGGGTGAAACTGAAGAAGAGTGTCCAAGAGCAAGTCCGCCAAATATTGTCAAGCCAATACCCATGCTCCAAAATGCTACCATGATTAAGCTTTGCAACTTCAAAAAGACTAGGAAACAGATCCTTAAAAGACTCATTACTAAACCACTTATGTCTCCAAAAAGAAATCTCATTCCCTTCCCTAACATAGGCCTGAGCGCAAATTCAAAGGCATCATTCCACGAGGGATTACCTTCTTCCAAAAGAAGTAAATCCCTCCACCATAAAGAGTCATTCCTCTATTCGAAATAGCCCTTGTGAAAATATGCCTCAAGTTACCATGTCGATGAGAAAGCAATTGCCACCAGCTTGCACTATTGTCATTAATACATCTCCACTTCCACTTGCACATGAGAGCCGTATTGAATGCTTCCAGATTCTTCAGTCCCAAACCACCTTCCTTCTTGGGTCTACAAACTTTGTCCCAAAACACCCAATACACAGGCAAAACAATAATAATGTAGAAATATTACATACATTGTAATGCAAAACTAATTGTATTGTTTCTCTATGATAACCCAAGACAACCAACTTCTTGTGTTCGTAGTTTCGTAACTTTGTTCGTATTCGTCGGGATGGTTAGCGTAAAGTTTTTAATTTAAATATGTGTAGAGTGACCCAAGCTCTACTAGAGTTAAAGAGCCAGCGATACCTAAAGATCATTTCACCACTCTTCGGAGTTAAGGTTGATGATGTTTAGGCCGTCGATGACCAGTTAACACATAGGAAAGTTCTATATTATTATTTGATTGATTGATTTCTTGAATGCTTTGATTGTTTTAAATGTTATGAAATGCTTATGTGCTATTTGTGATTATTTGTTAAATTGTTAAAATATCTTATTGATATAGTTAAGTTTGAGAAGCATGACTTTATTTAATAATAGTAATGAAGTTAAGATTTCATAATGAACCTAGGTGTGCATATTTAACTAAAGAGTCATAAGATATAAAGTGGAATGAATACTTAACCGTAGTGCAGGAGATAGTACGAGGTACTGATTAGAAAAATGAGTAATGCGTACAGGTTAAGGAGTAATCAAACAGTATCATATAGACTACAATATAATAAACTTGGAGATTTAGACTCCTATATCATTTCTAGATTCAAAACATTTTTATCTACAATTTGTGGCTCTTGCTATTAGTAATTACCACCATTTTATTACTCTACTTACCATGTAATTGTTTTGTGTTTATGTCTCTCATGATAAAATGGTAAACTATTTATGGTTTTTGTGGGTATTTTTATCTATAGCTTTTCTTCTGGAGCATTGACTAATGGGAAAAAAAGGAATCACTATCAATCCAAATGCCAGCTGGAAATGTACCTGTAGGTGATACTAGAGTGCAATTTCATACTAATCAAGTGACCTTGCTAGTAAGCCATGCAACTCAATTAGCAATCTATGATGCTTCAAAAATGGAATTGATTTCCCAGGTAAGCGGCTAGCAGCTAGCAGCTTAGCAGTATATGCTTTTCTTTTTTGAAAATAATATTTTGCACTTTCTGTCATAAATTAAAATTGATTCTTATAACATATTTATATGTTTGGACTATAGTGGATGCCACAAGATGGGTTATATGGTTCAATATCCTCTGCAACATTTTCATGCAATGGCCAGCTAGTTTATGCTTCTTTCACTGATGGAAATATTGGAGTATTTGATAGCTTCATCTGCATACCTTCATCAGATTTCATCAAACAGGTTTTTAAACGGTTTCTTTTATGTATTTTTACTTGATTTCTTTTCATGATATAGTTAGTTTGTTGTTACAAGAAGTTTTACATTTGTTTATCTTTTTGCAGCCAAAATGTATACTCTCTTGTTGTTGCAGCACATCCACATGAGCCCAATCAATTTGCAATTGGATTGTCAGATGGGTCTGTTAAGGTTATAGAGCCCATAGAGTCTGAAGGAAGTTGGGGAATCAAATCGCCTGTTGGGACAGTTTCATGCATCCTCAACCAACAAATGATATGATTAATTAAGATGTATTGTTTTAGTTCCTTTTTATTATACAATTGTAAAACTACAAGGCTCATTGGTTCTAATTGTGAGACAGAATTTGGGTGCTCATAAATATGTTTTGATTAAGAAACCTTTCTTTATAATAATATAATAAATGTTTTATCTTCTCAATTAAAGGTGATAACCTTGTCCTTTAAGTATCATATTTGTGTGTATGGAAGAACATTTATTGTTTTTGTATGTGAATAATTTCTTTTCAAAAAATATTAGATTATTTGTATCTGAGTTCACTTTATTCTTCTTACTCTATTCATCATGATATGCGTCTTTTAGCCAGAAAAGGAACTGTATAGATAAGTTTTTGGTTATTGTTTTACTGAGTACTGCTATAAAATGATAGTTGGTAATCATTGGCATTTCTCAGAATAAAATCTCGTGTGTTGAAAACATTGCGTGGTTCTTCTGATGATATTGGGTTGGTTGCAGCATGCTCCCGATATGCCTCGAATTGCTTTCAGACATAAGGTCCCCTATTTTACTATAAGGTTTATATTGAAATGAACTGGACTACATATTTCTTTTTGCCATTCTCATTTACCTTTTGAAGACCATGGTTTTCTTGCCAATTGATTCATATGCCAAATTTGGTAGTGTTGAACTACAGATAGAAGTTATTCCAATTTTATATTACTATATTTCTTACTTTCTGAGTTCCCTATTACCCAAGTTTTTGGTATTGCATGTTTTGTTTTTTCTTATCAGTAAATATTGCAGTTTTTGATCTTTCATCGGGAGTCGGCGTCTCCATCATTAATCTTTCATGTTGTTTTTAAAGAAAAAGAGGAAGTTGGTTTGGCAATTATTGACCATTTTGGAAAGCCATGGCAAGGGATGGTTATGCTTAACAACGAATTTGCATTTGGGAAAGCTCTGCTGCTTGGGTGGCTACCAATTGTGCAAGAGTATGGTTTCACTGAAGGCCTTTCTATCAAATTAGAGATTCTTGTTGAATGTCCCCAATTTCTTTTCCTTTCATTTTGTTAAGTATCACTTGTGTTGTCTTGACTGTAAAACCTAAATTCTTATTCTTGTGTTGGAAGCATTAGGTTACTAATGTCAAATGTTTTTAACGCATTTCTGTTTTATCTACTTTTATGGATTCCATTAGGCGACATAATTGACGAAAGAAGCTTAGACTAATCGTAGTTAGCAACTCTTTTTTTGATATGGCCCATAGTGTTACATAGTATTAGAAACTCAACTTAGTGCTACATAATAAAACTGAAACTTAACACCAACAGAAATTTAAATTAAATGGAAAATATTAATCTTTACACTTTGCTACTAAATGTTTTAAATAACATAGTATTAGAAAGATTAAATTAAATACCACCTTCATTATTTGTCAAGAAAAATGGGATTTTCCGGCGACCAAAATCCGCCGAAAATTTGGCATTTCCGGCGAATTTTTGGCGCCTGTAAAACGCTGGTAGCAAACGGTTTCTAGCGGATTTTTAGCCGGAAATTTCCGGCGGATTTTAGTCCCTCGGAAAATTTCTGAGGGATAATCCGCCGGAAAATCCCCCGAAAAATAAATCAAATCCGTCGGAAAGACCAAAGTCAAAAAAATGGAAATTCAAAAAATCCGCCGGGAAAAAAGTTTTTAAAAAAAAAATCAAAAATCCGCGGGAAATTATTTATTTATTTTTTAAAAAAAATCAAAATCCGCCGAAAATTTATTTATTTTTTAAAAATCAAAATCTGCCAGAAATTATAGAAATCCGCTCGAAATTACTATTTTTTTCTTAAAAAATTAAAATCCGCAGGAAATTGATTTAAAACCGTCGAAAATATTTCAATTTTTTTAAAAAAAACCGCAAATTTATTTAATAGAAAAATATTATTGATTTAATAATTAATAATATATTTTTTAAAAAATTATTAATAAAAATATTAAATATACAAATTTATTAATAAATTAAAATAATAAATTAAATAATAAATATACGAATTAAATATAATAAATTTACTAATATATATTTTAAAAAATTAATAATAAAAATATTATTGATTTAATAATTAATAATATTTTTTTAAAAAAAGTATTAATAAAAATAATAAATATACGAATTTATTAATAAATTAAATATTAAATATACGAATTAAATATAATAAATTTAATAAAAATATTAAATATACGAATTTTTTAATAATATATTTTTTTAAAAATTATTAATAAAAATATTAAATATTATATTATTTAATAACATTATTTGATTACATTAAATTAAAAATATTATGAAACTTTATTGTGATTGTAATATAAAAATTAATAATTAAATTAAAATAATAAATGAAATATACGATTCAAAATCAATACCCGGTCTGAAAACGATATAATATCCAAACAAGTGAAAACTTAAAGATCCTAACAAAGTACGCAAATATTCATAATTAATACAAATTAAAACTTAAATATCCAAACAACAAAATAACACAAGTAAAACCTATTGGGGTGGGAGCTGGTCTGAATCATCGCTATGATAATAACTGCCACCTGGGGCGTCATCAGATGCAAGAAAAGCACTAGTATGATCGATATTATTCAAATCGTTACTTGAGTTGAATGGTTGCTGGGAGTGCTGAACCTGCTAGGGTGGATACAGCTGGTATGACTGCTGCTGGGGTGGATAGTGCTGTTGCTGGGGTGGATAGTGCTAGGGGTACTGAGACCATGGCTGAAAGGCACCGCCAAAATGCTGCTGCGGCGGCGGGTAGGATGGCATATGTGAAGATGATGGCCTGCAGTACTGCTGCTGAGACAGCTGACTCAACAAATGATTATAACGCTCCTCATTTAGCCTAGCCTGCTCCGATGCCAACTTAGCCTGCTCCTCCATGCGTGCCTCAGCCAACCTAGTCCGCTCTCGAAGCTCCTGCATTTCCCGTGCACTTTGCTCCTGGCGTTCGGCAAAGTCACGATGTGCCTGGCGCAACTGCTGGGTCAATTCAGTCACAGCATTCAAATCCCCAGTACTAGGAACATATGAGCGGGCAGTACTCCCAGCTGATCCAGAACTTGACAGACTCGGAATAACACTTGTTTTGAAAGCATTCGGTCCAATATCACCAGTTCCTACTAGACGATTACTCTTTCGTGGACCAACTGCTCTCTCCCAAATTTCACAAGCCGCTCTAGCCTCCTCCACAGGATCAACTTCTGTGCTCTCACTACTCTGCTCCTGAGTCTCACGGTACTCAGTAATCCCCGCCTCAAAGTTCTCCTGAAAAAATAACACAGCCAATAAATGAATAACTATTAATAAAATAATGATAATTTAAAGATAAACATAGATATATATATATATATATATATATATATATATAATTGTAAAATTAGTTTTACCTGAATCTCCCTCGCATGATCAGTAACAAAGTCACCAGTGTCCTCCTGTACATGAAAGTAGCAATACAACTCAGGCAAAGTAACTGGCCTTTGATGCATCGCCTCCTATATAGATAGTGTTATTAATTAATACACATGAAAATGACTTGTTAAATAATAATTAAGTAATCAAGTAATATATAAAGTAAGAAATTTACCAAACGCCTATGATGGGTTGCAGCATTAACACTTCCACCTGTGTGTGTGCAGCGACCTTTATCAGAAACCCTATTTTTCTTGGCTTTCTCACAATAAATTTAAAATTCTGGTGTCGCCCAATACCGTTTCAGCTCATACCAACTTGAATCTACCATTTAAGGCGGCTTCTCATCCTTTAACCCTGTCGTCCTCAGTAATTCAGAATAGCGATGAGAACACCTCTTATGGAAGACTCTCTTGACTTCTTGTTGCTCCTCCGGTAACCACGTACATTTTTCCTATTTTAAAAATATACAATTATGTTAATTTGTTAATATTATATAAAAACAAATTAATCAATAATAAAATAATTAAAAATCGATTTGTAGAATTAAAACTTACTAAAAATGATCTTAATATCGCCGCAATTGCGTCCCTATCTTTTTTCATTGCCGTCCAATTCTTCCAGCCTTTATTGAAATTCTCCCTAATTGATGTTATGACTGCAGTTGCACTTTTCTTTGAAGGAAGAAACCTGTACAATATTAAAAGAGATGAATTTTGTTACATAGAATTTATATAAAATTTAAAGACAAGAATAATAAATTAATAAATACTATACTTACGAGTCACCAACAGTCTCCAAAATGATACGACCATCAGGCGTATACCTCACCACCTCTTGGTCAATGTTATAAGTGCGTATCCCATTAGCATCAACATGTATTGGGGCTAAGCCCTCGGTAACTTCAGGAATCACTGGCTCCTGTGCACTAGTAGAAGCTCCATCTGTCCCAGGTCGAGGCACATATCTGGCACCAGGAACAACAACATGAGTGGGTTGCTGACGACGCCCAAGGCGGGTAGAAGTCTTCCTCCTACGACTAGTGCTGCCAACATCCGTGGCAGGTGGAGGAACATATGTGTCATCATCAGATCCAGATCTTGAGTGAGCCATGACTGTATATATTTAGAAATATATATAGATTTAAATTTTAAAAAAGCAGACTTCTTTAATTTAAATACCACCAAAAGATAAATTGTACTAATTATTATTAAATAAACAAATTAATATTGATATCCATATAATTAAATCCATACTAACAAACATGCATAAAATATTAAGTACTAATTGGAATCCCATTCATTCTCAAAATCATCATCATCATCAGAGGAGTGAATTCTTGATGGACCAACATGCTCTGCTGCATCTTCATTAGCATCTTCTTCATCATCAACTTCATCATCTTCTTCATCATCCACTGTGTCATCATTTGTCTCAATGCGACCTCTTGGCTTTGTTTTAATTGCGACACACCAACCACGCCTATCAGTCCGTGTTGATGGATAAGGGACATAATAGACTTGTCTCACATTTTGTGCAATGACGAACGGATCATATAGTCGATATCTACTACTCATTTTAATGTCCACTGTATTTGACTTTTGATTCGCCCTTGTTCCTCGAGAAGACGGATCAAACCAATTACAATAAAAAACCACTACCTTTTGACTAAAATCTAGATGGGGGTACGCAAGTTCGTATATGTGTTGAACAACACCATAAAATCATCTTCATCTCGTTCAGTGACACCATTCATGTAAACACCACTATTGATTGTTTGTCTGTCCTGTGTCCATTCATTGGTGTGAAATTTGTAACCATTAACAAAGTATGTGTGCCATTCTCTAACACATCTTCGAGGACCGTCGGATAAGTTCCTCAGGTGTTGGTTGGCAGGAGTTGGTAGGAGGGCATAAACACGTTGCCTAAACCACATTGAAAAATGTGCATTAATATGAGCAGAAGATTGATCTTCACTAACTTCCTCTGATGACAAAAATTCCCTAATTAAAAAAAGATAATTAATTGTTACACAACCGTCAACATTAATTAGTATCTAATTAAGATTGATAGTTATAATTAATGCATGTTGAGGAATACATACTCAATGAATGGTTGCAGTCCCAGGAAGGTAGCTCAGTTGGCGAGCTAAGGGACATGAAGGAGTTGTAAGAAGGAGGTCCAGGGTTCAATCCCTGGAAACTAACATTCCCCCACCCCCACTAACATTTTCTTATCAAAAAAAAAGAATGGTTGCACGTCAGAACAGTTTATCAACACATGAACATGTGCTGAATTTAACTCTTCTTCAGTTAGCCAGTGAATTGACTTCTTCCCAGATGGAGGACCAGGTAGACAAAAGACAGATAAAGCTAAATGATGTCTAGGACAATCGATATCCATTTCATTTCGACTGTTTCTTGGAGCAAATTCACTCTTGAAATAATAAGAACAAAAATGGGTTGTTTCACGGTGTAAGTAAGAAGCACATATTGATCCTTCAACTCTAGCTTTGTTTTTCACCGATCTTTTGGAATCATCCATAAACCTAAAAAAATGATATGTTAATTAATATAATAATAAACATAAACTTCTTTCTTTGCTAGATCGATTATGATAATAAACTGACCTTTCAAATGGATACATCCATCGGTATTGGACAGGTCCGCCAAGTTTAGCTTCATATGCGAGATGCACCAGTAGATGCTCCATAGAATCAAAGAAACCAGGCGGAAATACTCTCTCCAACTTGCATAAGATAATGGGATGTCTTCTTCCATTTTTGTAAGATCATCAACTTTTAGCGTTGCAGAACACAAATTCTTAAAGTATTGACTAATTTCAATGAGCGGATTCAAAACGTGTGTCGGCAACGAACTAAAAGGGATGAGAAGTAAACACTCCATGAATACATGACAATCATGGCTCTTCATCCCATGAAACCTCCCATTATCCACGTCTGCACATCTAGATAAATTGGAAGAATAACCATTTGGCATTTTCAACTCTTTTATCCACCGATAAACTGCTTTCGCATGTTCAGTAAATAAAGTATAATTGGCTTTAGGTTTCAATGTCCTAGTACCATGCTCAATCAACAACAAATCCTTTCGTCTACAATAATGATCTATGTCCCTCCTAGCTTTCTCATTATCTTTCGTTTTACATTTCACGTTCATGACAGTGTTAAATATGTTGTCAAAAAAATTATTCTCTATATGCATCACATCGAGATTGTGTCTCAATAGATTATCTTTCCAATAGGGAAGTTCCCAAAAAATACTTTTTTTGTCCAATTGTGCCATTGTCCATAGCCTTATGGACGAGAAACAACACCCGCTACAACTTCCACAGGAGGAATATCCTTAACACTGTCCCAAACTTCCTCCGTGTCAAAATACGAGGAGGTCCATCTGTTTCAACATTTCCCTTGATAAATGCATACTTCTGCTTTCGAAAAGGGTGATCCATAGGTAAGAACCTACGGTGCGAGTCAAACCACGAAGTCTTTCCTCCGTATTTAAGAGTAAAAGCCTTTGTGTCAACCATGCAAATCGGACATGCCATCTTACCATGTGTCCCCCAACCAGACAACATTCCATATGCAGGGAAGTCATTAATGGTCCACATCAAAGCCTCCCTCATCACAAAATTTTGTTTGCGTGCTGCATCATAAGTTAAAACACCATTCCACAGTCTTTTGAGATCATCAATCAAAGGTTGCAAATATACATCAATACTAGCTGTTGGATTACTTGGCCCTAGAATAATTGCATTTAAAAACATGTATGGTTTAGACATACACATTTCTGGAGGAAGGTTGTACGTGGTAACAATAACGGGCCAACAAGAGTACGGTGTTGCCGAGGCTTGAATATATGGTGTGAATCCATCAGAGCATAAACCAAGCCGAACATTCCGTGGATCACTGGCAAAATCTGGATGAACACGATCAAAATGCTTCCAAGCCTCACCGTCAGATGGGTGACGTAATTCACCAGAATTGTTTCTATTTTGATGGTGCCACGTCATTTTACCGGCGGTCTCCATTGAAGTAAACATCCTCTGTAGCCTTGGTATGAGCGGCAAATAGAACATTGCTTTTCGTGGAACCAATTTGCCTCTACTCATCCCTTTCCTGCTGGCACGATAGCGTGGCTCTCCACAAATCTTGCATTCCGACAACTCTCCATCATTTATGCCAAACTCATTGTTATAATAGAGCATGCAACCGGAGACACAACAATCAATTCTTTTAGATTTCAAGCCAAGCTTCGATACCAATCTTTTAGCATCATAATAACTCTGCGGCAAAAGTCCTCTAATGGGAGTTGCATCCAACATCATTTTGGTCATATATTCCGTGCACAACTCAGCAACATTAAACTGAGACTTAAGACCCAACAACCGAACACACATTGATAATTTAGAGTCTTTAGATCCTTCAAATAATGGATTATTTGTCTCACTCAAATACATGTAAAATCTTTGAGCTTCCTCATTTGGAACTTCTTCAGCATCATATTCTGGCTCTTCAAAATCCAAATTTACTCCAACCGCATCAGATATCATTCCCTGATAAACTTCTAACGGTTGAATAATTTCTCCTCCAGACGTCGTAGCCGCTAGATAATTACTTGTTGTGGGAGCTACTACTTCAACCGGAACATTAACTGCACGAACAACTACCCCAGGTGCTACTTCGCCGTGACGACTCCATATAAAATAATTTGGCCTAAACCCATTTGAACCGTACCTTGGGATGGTCTGCGGAGACGGTCAAGGGACGGGTCGTCTGATACTGTAGATTGAGGAAGAGCTGAACGCGCGGGGAGGTGTACCTGCAAGAACACTCCGACGCCCAAGTCAGCTATATCGAGCTACAGTAATGTCTAGTGAATATTAGAATGAATTGCGTACCTGACATCTGGTGACTGGAGGTATTTATAGTAAATAGTCTGGATCGTTGGCGTCGGATAGCCCATTTGCGATGGGGGCCCAAGTATCAGTGGAACTGACCACTTCGTTATTGGGCTGGTTGGTTAGTTGTTGGATCAGGCCCAACGAAGCTGGCCCTTCCCTTGCTGGGTTGGATCGTTGCTATTGGATTGGGCCTGACGACTGGCCTAGTCCAGAACACCATTATTGTACAAATCAAGCCTGACTTCATCATCATTTTTTATAAATTGAAATGAACATTTCAAGCACGGACATCTAATTCCGCCTTGTCGGCCAAATTCTTCATGCTGCTTAGCACAAAAAATAAGCTCTTCTACTCCTTGTACAAAATGCCGCTTTAAACCAGCTCTTCCAGGAAACAACCGGTCATACACCCAACTACGATCCATGTTTTCGGTAAATACGTACTATAGTTCAATAAAAATTAACGTTATCTACCTATATATTTATTACATATACATGCACATATATATACCCATACACATATTTACATACACTAACAATGTAAACAATAAATAAATTAATAGGTTTTTCCCAAACTGTACTTTTTTTAATAACAATACTTAAAATACATGTTATTTTATTTTATTATATATTATTAATAACTCTATTAGTAAATAATAGATATATTAATAACTCTATTATATTACTGATCTATTAATACATATATATTATCCATTTTAACTAACAACATAAATAACACTTTTACTACATGTAATTATAGAATTGAAAATGAAATAAACAATCAAATATTTCTTTTCAAATATATGTTGTATTGATATATTAAGTGAATAATACATATATTTCCTTTTTTTTCGACCAAAATACATATATTTCCTATTTATCTAAAAATTAATTAAAAACTGAAATTAATAATAGTTCGCATTTATACAAAAAATAATAACTGTAATTAAAAATTAATTTTATTTTTATTTCGCATTTATATAAAAGAAAATATTCAAATAAATTAAAATTTAGTTTTATTTTTTTCGTTTAAAAAATTTTAAAATAATAACATAAATTTAAAATATAAACAGAAATTAAAAACTAAATTAATAAATACATTAACTTTAATTTTTTTCCGTATTTATTTATTTAAAATTATTATAAAAATTCAAAATTAAAATAAATTAACAAATACATTAATTTCGTATTTACTAACTAATATTAACAAATATATTATTTCGTATTGCTAACTAATATTAATTAATATATTATAACAAATAACATCAAATATAACGACTAATAATTTCGATAACTAACCAGGAGTGAAGAGAAGACTCTAGCTTGATGCTAATCCCGCCCTCCTTCTAACAAAACAGACAAGGAACCAAACCCAAACAACTCCTAAACAAACAACACCACAGTTAGTAACTAAATAATACATAAACTAAAACTATTAAATCATCATGTTATAAAGATACCTTAGATTGAAGAAATGTGTCAGAGAGCAAGAGATTTTGTAGAGAGAAATTTCGGATTTGAAGAAGTGAAGAAGTTGTGAAGTGAAGATGTGAATATATATAGAGATCTGACGGGTTGAACGGTCAGAAATTTGAAATCCGCCTCAAAAATGTATTACAGGCGGATTTTGTCCTTTCCGGCGGATTTGGATCCCACAAAAATTCGGATTTCCGACGGATTCTATTGGCCGTGGTATTTTCGGCGGATTTCGTGGTATTTCCGGCGGATTCGAATCCCCCACAAAGCCGGATTTCCTGCGGAATCTATTGGTAGAAGTATTTCCGGCGGATTTAGTGGGTTGAACGGTCAAAAGTTAAAATCCGCCGTAAATACGTATTACCGGTGGATTTGTGATTTCCGGCGGATTTGGATCCCCCGCAAATCCGAATTTTCGGCGGATCCCATTGGTGTTGGGATTTCCGGCGAATCCAATGTAATTTCCGGCGGATTTTGAAATTTAATTTTCCCGCTTTTTTGGTAAATCCGCCGGAAATGACGGTACCGGCGGATTTTTTCAATTTTTTTTAAAAACATTTTTATTTTGCTGAATAAATCCGCCGGAAAGTAGTATAAATCCGCTGAAAATATACCGGGGAATAAAATCCGCTGGAAATTCCATAGAATCCGCCGGAAAATGTTCGTGGGACTAAATCCGCCGGAAACCTTTATAATAATCAATCGAAAACTTTCTGACGGATTAAAATCCGCCGGAAAGTCATGGCCAGTAAATCCAGTTATTCTTGTAGTGTGTCTATAAGATTGGACGATGATGTTGAAGATTCAGAAGATTTTTGCTTCACCTTCTTTGAGACAATGGGACTAGAAAGCATTTAAGGTAAAGGAGCATCCTTGTTCCTTGCTAAACCTATTAAATTGAAGACAAGTGATACTAAACCTTTGAGAGTCATTTGATTCTCTTATTATGTTATGGGTATAATTAAGCATGTCTATTTGTCCCTTAATTAATAAGAAATTTGGGTTGCTACTATTGTGTCTCATTTTGACTCATATAGTTATTGTGTAGTGATGGTTTGTTGTTTTGCTTGGTTTGAAAGGATAGGTAGATGAGGATTGTGTGACAATTTCTAGCTTCCAAAGTAGACGGCGCCGAATCACTTTCTTCCTCCTTGTGAGTTGACCAATTGGTAAATCATCAACAATTACTAATTGGTCAACACTTACTTCTTGAGTATGCATATCATCATCCTCATCCTCATCATCCTTATAAGGTCTACATGAAGATTTTTTGTCATCATGACTTCTGTTTTCATATTTTCTTAGAGATTGTAGACGGTGCCGAGTCACTTCCTTCCTCCTTGTAAGTTGACTAATTGGCATATCTTCATCACTTACTTCTTGAGTATGTATATCATCAATTCATCATCCTTGTTAACACCCAATTTTAACCGGTACCTATTGTCCATTTTTTTTCTTTTACAAAAGGATATAATAATATGATAAGTTTAAATGAGGGAATGGCGTGATGTTGCAATTGTTGTTGTTGTTATTCAGGTTATAATGACAATGATACAACTCAAAAATAATAGGATCTAAATAGAGTTGTTATTATAATACAATAACTGATAGCAAAATGGGGGATGAGCGTGGTCTTCTTTCTCTTCACAGAGGGCAAAATCTTTTTTAAGCATAACAAGTGATAAAGGACAACAAACCAAGCTGTCCTAGCAAGGGGCTCTACACCATCAGCAGCTAGCTAGTTTGCAGAGACAAACAATACATGACAAATTGTTGCAGCGATAGGCCTAGGCTTCAAAACTTTAAATGGAGGGTCTCATCTTTCTATGCACATCCTGCTCTGAGCAAGTAACCACAAATAAGGTTTAGGAAATCAGATAATAGTCAAACAAGTCTATTTTTGTGATGAAATAGAGACTTGGAGGAAGAAATTTGTTGCAGGAAAACCTAAGACATCAAAACATGAAAGTCTTGAGAAAATACAAGATCAGAGTCTCAAAAATTGACCATTCAATGCTCTTATCTATTCAATTTTGGCTATAAATACAGCTTCAAAACGTAGTAACAGGGGGGTGACAGATACACATTATAGAAACCAGATTTTCGTTTGTGTAAAATAGAGAGAAAATACTGTGAGAATTCGGGTACAAGTCAGGAGGAGGAGAAGTTCAGAGGCTGGAAAACTGGTTGGTTCTCGTATTATTAATTTCGAAAATATAGAAAATATATGCTTAATTCGTTGTTGATGCTATTATGTGTAGATTGTTAGAACCTGCTCGTGAAATATTAAATCTGTTCAAGGCTTGAAATATTAAATAGTAGCATAAACGAATTTTTTCTTAAACTGATTTAGTGATTTAGTTGTAAATAGATTTAGGGTTCATATTGTTTATACCGTAAATAGATTAGTGTACAAATTAGTAGTTCATAGGTTCTAAAAAAATAAAACGGAATCAGTAGGTTTTAAAACAGCTTTTTTTTTTAGTTAGAAAAAATAGTGTTCATTTGACAATAGAAATAGGATAGCAAAAATAATAAACAACCAAATCAGAAATAGAAGAAGAAGACAATAGAAAACAAAAAAAATATACAAAAGAACTCACCTTTATATTCCGACCACCGTAGACGGTGGTCGTCGGCCGCGAACTTCCATCGACACCACAAACACCACGTCACCATCACGAAAACGCAGCTATGGCCCCTCCTTCGCCGTTGCAGCTATTTCGGCGAAAATCAGTAGCAACACCACCGTAAGTCGTCGCCGTTCGCCGTTAACCAACCGTCACCGTTGTTCCTCCTACTCCGGCCAACGCACCACCCTTCGCCTCCCTTCCTTCCTTCTATTTCTTTCTTCCACGTTCTCTCTCTCTCTCTCTCTCATTTTCTCTTTCCGAAAATCACTCCCTCTCTCTCCAAAAATTTCGCACCTCTCTCCAGAATAGAAGAGAAAACGTCACTGGTGTGAAATTATGATGATGGGATTAAATTAGGTCTAGGTTAAATGTAGTTTGGGCTTTCTATTTTAATTTTTAATCAGAATACTAATCACACCCCAGTTTTTAATGACTTAACCCCTCCACGCCAGCCCAATCTTTTCAAACGAGCCCAGTTCACTGAAGACAAACTGGGCTCGCTATTTACACCCCTGATTTCTAATACGACCCCCTTTTAGTTAAACCCCTATTTTTACTATTGCAACCCTTTCTTCATTTTTATTATTTATTTTTATAAAAAACTCATGAATGAACAAACATAAATATTTTATTTCAGAAATAACAAAAATGGGTTGGATTGAGATGTACATCTTATCAAACCCGCAATCCGGTTAAGACGCCTGAGCTGTACAACTTGGTGATCTTAAACCCCTTTCCCAAAAATTAAAATCAACAAAACAAACCAATCTTTTCTCAAGAACTACGTAGCCTTCGATTCTCCGCACGCGGAGATACGTAGGAGCGGGGCTTCCCCGTCAAGCACAAAAAAATTAATCTTTTTCCTAAATAATCAATTTTCTTTCTTTAAACACCTATTTTCCTAAAAAAAATATATATATACAAAAAAATAGGGATTGGCTGAGATGTGACATCTTGTCAAATCCTGGTTTAAGACGCCTGAGTTGTACTACTTGGTGATCTCAAACCTCTTCAATAATAAAAACAACCAACCAACAATATTTTCAGGAAGAACTACGTGACTTTTGAGTTCCTCATTGCACCAGAGGATACGTAGGAGCGGGGCTTCCCCGTCAAGTCAAAAATTAAATTTTCTATATTAGTCCTTATTTTGTAAATAATTATTTTTCTACTAAAATACTATTCTATTTTTGGGTAAACAAATAATTAAATAATTTATAATTGCACAATCAAATTTAGGGTAACCGTCTTAAGACGGATGTACTAGGGGTGTAGTGGAATTAGGTTTTCGCCCTTCCCTTTGCATAATCGACTCCCGAATCCAACCTAGTTTTCGCAGACCAAATAACTTTAATTAGGTTTTTCTCAATTTTGCCTATTAAATAAATTGGGTGGCGACTCCCAAAATTGCAATATTTTTGAGACGTCTACGTCGGGATCACGGTCACGACAGATGGCGACTCCACTGGGGACTGTGAGAGTCAAGCCTTTTATAATTTGAATGTGCAAATTATTTTTGAGTAATAATGTTATTTACCCTTTACTTAATTATCATATATAGTTGTTTTACATTTTGTTTAAATATAAACCCTAGGCTAGAGGACATGTATTATTTGCTGTCTGGTTGTATTTTCTGGTTATTTCGCAGGAGGAGTTTGTGGTTTTTTTTTCTGGTTTGAGGTTTGTATGCTCCCGTCACACACTACACCTACACTGTGAGCACACACTATGAGTTGGGCTTACACCGGAGCCTAAAAAAACACTTAAGTTAGAACGAGGCTGTGTAGTGGTAGTCATTTTGGATGTACATCCTGGTGGCTGCCATGAATTCCTCATCTAGAGTACGATTCTTCTCTGCGGGTATCCACATTTCGGATGTACATCCTGGTGTGTTTAACCTTCTAGAAGAATACTTGACTCTAGAGACCTGAACTCTCCATAGGTTATAGTTGCCAACCCAGTGAGTATCCACAATAGAAAGACAATAGATCCATAGGGTTCAAAGACCAATAACGTAGGCCAACCAAATTAGGACACAAAGGGAGCTACTCTACCTCTTACCTTACTCTTCAAAAAAATTCTTAGCATAAACAAACTTTTGTGCACAGAAAATTACTCACTCTTTTTCTCAAAAAATGAAAATATTTCACATGCATTTTTCGACCTTTCTTTTAGTATGCTAATATTTGTTATTTATACATCCAGGAAAGTTTGTCGAGGGATCTAAGTTCTGAATTGAAAAAGTGAGTATCTTGGTCAAAAGAAACAGTGAGACATGGAACTGATGAATGAGAAGACAATGTTGCAAACAAGGAAGACCACTCAGTTCATGATCCAGAAACCAGACATGACCAAACTGAAGGCCTATGCCACCGAGCTGCCTGATGGGTCACGAGATGTTCTTAAGGGAAGATATGGGAATCTGTTGGATTTATTAGATGTAAATGTTCAGACTGATGCTATTTCTGCAATGGCCCAATACTATGACTCACCATTTAGATGCTTCACCTTCTCCAACTTCCAACTAGCCCCCACTCTCGAGGAGTTTTCGGTGATTCTTGGACAACCTCTAAATGATGGGAAACCATATCACTTTTATGGGAGCTATCCTCGAGTTAACACTGTTGCTAAGGCTCTTGGAGTTGACCCAAACGATATCAATAATAAGAAACCCGATGAGAAAACCGTTGAAGGGATACCAAGGGTGCGCGTGGAAGAGCTAATGCACAAATTGATGAGGCGTGGAGACTGGGGGATCCTCATAGACGTGTTGGCCCTTGCAATTTATGACTTGATCTTATTCCCAAGTAGTGGAGACTTTGTGGGCCCCGGTGCAATTGATGTGTTTATGGCACGTAAGTGTCGAAGGGAGAACTCAACGTTCCCAATCTTGGCCGATGTGTACAATACCCTGAGTCTCTGCCACGAAGAGAGAAAAAAGAAGATTATTTGTTGCTTGCCAATACTATATATATGGTTGACAGCCCACGTACTCAGGAGAAATTTCAATAACTGGTGCCCTATCTCGGATTGGAAAATGTTGGGCTCACAGATCTATAGTGCAAGGGAATGGAGGCAGAAATTCATTGAGCTCATAGAGGATTCAGTACGGTGGTTTCCACTAGCGGGGGGTGTAAAACGCGTTGTTTTCAGTTGTGGGGATTTTCCAAATGTGCCACTTGTGGGAACATCAGAATGCATCAATTACAACCCCATCTTGGCATTGCGACAAGTGCGTTATCCGATTACGAGCCCGCCCACTGAAGAGTCACTATTTCGCTTTAGGACTGTTCTGACAGACAGGCCTATGTTGGACAGAATCAGTAAGGCATGGAACAAGGTCACCTATATAGGGAGCAAAGAGCTGGGGAACAAAAGTTGTGGAGCAAGTGATACATATAAAGAATGGGTACGAGATAGGGTGGAGGTGATCAAACTACCATTTCAGAGTTCGACACCTAGGCCACAACAAGAAACCGATACAGTCTTGGAAGAAAGTGATGAGATGAGAATAATGAAAGACGAGTTGGCCAGGTCAAAAGGTGAGAAAAGTGCCTTGGAAGCCGAACTGAAAGAAGTCCGCGTCACCCTAGAATCCCTGAGGTTGGAGTGCAAGGAGAAATCCCGGTCACTTGAGCAGGCCAACAAAAGAGCCCGAACTGAGAAGAACTCCAAAGATAAAACCAGAACTTACTTAAGTTCTGCGAATCAAGATTTGAAAATGCAGATTGCTGAGCATGACAAAACTATGAAGGAAAATGAGCGGCTAAGATTGGTCCTTAGAGAGAAGGAGTATCAAATGGACACCCTCAAGGCCCAAACGGATGAGTTAGTGGCTCAGCATGATGTAGACAAAAGGTTCAAGGAGCGTACTCACACTGAAATCATAAGGGAGTATCAAGATCACCTTGAGGAGAAACATAGAGAAATGAAAGAACTCCTCAAACTAAAGGAGGATGTGCTGGAGGAAAATTGGCGACTGAAGGGAGAGATGGTGAACTTGGAAGCAGTCCATGATTTGAAGTTGAAAGAAACAATTGCTCAATATGAAGAAAAAATCAGGAAAGACAATCTGGAGGTCAGGAGTGTGATCCACATGTATCGGGCCACTATCGACAGGAAGAATGAAGAGTTGAGGGCTTTGGGTAACTGGCCCATAGAAAGGAACAACCTCTTGGGACTAATTAGAGAGGCTGAGCTGAACCACATGCATGCTTGGTATGAGGTTGGACGTTGAGCTCGCAAATTGAGGGAGGTTGAAAGGATCCCCGAGCTGGTTCGTGATGCAGAGGCTACAGCTAACCCACTCACAACCCCTCGTGAGGCGGTTGAGCTGATCAACGTTTGCAAGGGACTTGTGGAAGACTTTGAGGAACTAGTCATGCAGGCTATGAATAATTGATGTATTTGGATGTTTTCCTTTTGTTTCTGGATTTTGGTTATGTAATTGAAAGACTCATCTGGATGTTATTAGTAATGAGAAGACTCGTTCGTTTTGTTTCTTCATAATTCCATGTCTACGATTTATTTGAAAATATCGAACCAACGATACTCATTTCTTTTTCAAAGAACGCTCTATAACGACAATCCCTCGACAACTAACTGGTAATTTATTTCTGCATAAACAATAACATAAAAATTCTCTTTGGAAAATTGGAACTTAGTAACCATTGCGCGTGCTAGTAAAAAGACCAATCAAACTCGAATACACTTCACCAGATCCAGAGGAAGTGCAAGGAAGGAACTTGAGCCAAGAAGTGGACCAAGTCAAGGAGAAAATGGAAGACGTGGTGGCGACCCAGGCCCGAATGGAAGGTGCATTGCTGGCTATAAAGGACACAATCACTTTTTTGTCAGCAAGAGTAGTCGGTATGGTTGGTAATGGAGGGGATGGGTTTCAACATCCGACTAATGGTGAGGCTACACCCAATCTAAACAATAGGCCATTTGACATCCCTGTTGGAATGGGATACGAAGCTGTGGGGGAGCACCAATACCATGTGTCGGATGAAGGACTTGCATCGGTGCAAAAGAATAAATCTAGGCAGCAATGGATGGACAAAATGGAAGAGAAGATCAAGGCGATACAAGGATCTGGCACTTTTGGATCCCTGGGTTTAGAAGAGCTCTGTCCTACTACTGAGGTTGTAATTCCTCGAGATTTCAAAGTCCTAGACTTCACAAAATATGATGGGAGCACCAACCCTCTTTTGAACTTAAGGACCTACTGTACGAAGATGTCTATGTGGTCTAAGGACGAGAAATTCCTTGTTAGCTTCTTTCATGAAAGTTTGACTGGACCGGCTTTGGCTTGGTATATCCAAATGGATCACTCTAAAGTTGATGGTTGGAAAGATCTCGCCGATGCCTTCATGAACCAATATAGGTTTAACATCGACATGGCTCCAACTCGGGAACAGCTAGGAGTGTTGCAGAAGAAAGGTGAAGAGACTTTCAAGCAATACGCCCAAAGGTGGAGAACTCTTGTTGCACAAGTTCAACCACCGCTCACCATATCAGAGATGTGCTCCTATTTCTTGGGTACCTTGGGATCCCCCTATGTGGCCGCAATGGCTGGGGCGGCTTATAGGGACTTTGCTGACTTAATAGCCGCCGGAGAAAGAATTGAGATGCTGACGAGAGCTGGCAAACTCCCGGCGGAGCAATTAGAAAGCGGGCAATTTAAAAAGACCTTCCCTCAAAAAAAGAAGGACCCAGAGGTTAGCTTCGTCCGAGCTTCACCCAACATCACTCCCCAGCAGCTACAATACAACCAACCGCGTCCAAACACTCCATACATGATGAACCAAAACACAAACCCTTCACCCACACAATCTTTTCCCATAAACAACATCCCAGCCACACACCCACAATCACGCCCAAACTACCAACAAAATCGCCCAAACTATCGCCAAACACATACCACCAACTTCCCACCATTTCCAAAACTCTCCATCACCAACACTGAATTATTCCAGCGATTGGCCGATGCCCGCTTGATTGCAGGACTTCCCGTCAAAGATTGGGAGCCTCCGTTTCCAGCATGGTACAACCCAAATTTGACTTGTAAGTACCATATGGGGGCCGCAGGACATTCAATTGAAGATTGTGAGGCTTTCAAAACGGCCGTACGGAGATTGATCGCTCATGGGAAGCTTGATATCCAGGAAGAGGCGGGACCAAATATCAATAGCAACCCTCTCCACAATCACGAGGGAAACAGAGGTGTGAGTATGGTGGAAAAAGACCAGATGTCTATCAAAAAGGTTTTGAAACTGCGAACCCCTATGATAGAGATCTGGGAAGGGTTGTACAACGTTGGCTATGAAGTATTGGCACCAACGAAAGAAGTTGTAAGATATGCCATGTATGATGAGGGGAGGACGTGTTTGTACCACCATGGTTGTGCGGGTCATGACATTGAAGGTTGTTGGGACTTTAAAGCTCGAGTTCAAAGCCTAATGTTGCTAGGAGTAGTGCAAGCTAGGGGGCCAATGCTTCAAGAGGAGATTAACGTTCTAGAATATTTTGTGCTTAAAGTTCCACCACTCAACTCACCTGCGGCACCAGAAAAAGTAGTAGTCACTGTGAAGAAGCCCACACCCTTTGCTTGTAAAGATACTCATGCAGTTCCCTGGAACTATGAAACCCGAGTTGAAGTTGTGGGGGGTCCTGCTGAAAGGGGAATGAGCAAGAACAAAGAAGTTGAGGAGCCCGTTGGCAACATTGTGAGTGTCAGTGGGATAACCCGGAGTGGTCGATACTTCGGTCCGGAAGAGTCTGAAAAGAGAAGAAAGGAGAGAGAGGCTGAGAAGGAAGAAACATCAGAGGAAGAGTTCCTGAAAATCATGAAGCAAAGTGAGTATGATGTGACTGAGCAGTTAAGAAAGACTCCGGCCCGGATCTCACTGCTTTCCCTCATCCTCTCTTCAGAAATGCATAGAAAGGCTTTGTTGAGAACCTTGGAAGAAGCTTTTGTGAAGCCTAATGTAACTCCCCAAACTGTGGTTAACATGGTAGATCCAATGCAACGGGTCAATCTGATTACATTTTCTGAAAGCGAGGTTCATCCTCAAGCAAGGGGGAGCATCAAGCTCTGCACATCACTCTGAAGTGTCGAGAGTTTGTGGTAGCCAAGGTGCTAATTGATGGTGGATCGGCCCTTAATGTTCTGCCTATGACTACACTGACCGCATTAGGGTTAGGGGAGAGAGATTTGACCCCTCAAACCTTGATGGTTCGGGCTTTCGACGGTTCTAAAAGAAGTGTCCTGGGTGAAGTAGTGCTCCCATTAGAAATTGGTCCAAGTGTCTTCCGTGTGTCGTTCCAAGTCATGGTCATTGATTCAGCATACACTATGCTCTTGGGACGACCATGGATCCACGAAGCTGGGGCCGTACCCTCTACTCTCCACCAGAGGGTCAAGTTTGTTGAGAATAGAAACATCATCACCATCCGTGGAGAAGAGGAGATGCTGGTCTCGAAGCCTATGTCTCTACCTTATGTGGACAACACTGAAGAAGAAGTAACAAATATGTGCCACAGTTTCGAGGTGGATAAACCCAAGGTTACCAAAGGAGCTTCGTCGAGGCGCAATGTGAATCAAGTAGTGGGTCGAATAATGGCAAAGAATGGCTATGAAGAAGGAAAAGGTCTGGGTCGTCACCTACAAGGAGCTTGCACTCCCATACCCGTGAAGCAGAAGTCAGACACTATGGGAATTGGTTATGAGGGGAACCTCGAGATGAAGTCAAAGAAACCGACAATGGGTAAAGAGGGAATTCAGCTGATTCCACAACTAAGCGACACTTTCCCAACACCAGCGGAAGTGCTCACACCTGAAGATGCAACCAACACTATGCACCGCCTTGTGATCAATATGGCGGACAAAGATATTTCAGGAACATGTGGCGTTATTCTCCCTTGCACCAATCAAGAGTCACTGAGCAATTGGGAAGCTGAACCAGTTGTTGATGTTGTTACTTTCATGTAATCGTCTTTTATTTTGTTGTTTTAGCCTATTAAGGCTACAAGACTTATGTTATTTTGCTTGAGACAAGAATTAAATGAATTCGCATGCATTTCCATTCATTTGTGTTGTTATATTTCTTATCCTCTCACCCTATTTCACCTTCCTTTTTATCTTTATTTTTTTGATTTCTTGTTTTTTCTATCATCATTTATTATTGTGGTTCCCCCTCCAACTACTCTTCAGGGATTCCGAATTTGATAGAACTTTGCTTCATTGTGAAAATGTTGAGAATTTATCATCTGATCCTCTTGTGACTTTGGAAGAAGACTATGTTGAGTCGGAAGAAGACGATGAAGCAATTGATAGACTCTCCAAACATCTGGGGCACACTGAAAGGGAGTTTGGTTTAAGCGACGAGATAGTGGAAATCATCAATATGGGGACTGAAGAAGAGAAGAAAGAGTTGAGGTTAGTAGACAACCCGGAACGGGAGGAAATGGTTACTTTGTTTAAAGAGTATATTGATGTTTTCGCATGGTCCTACAAAGATATGCCCGGGATTGATCCAAAAATAGCAGCCCACAACATTCCTCTCTTTTCGGATGTAAAGCCAAAGAAACAAAAGTTGAGGAAGATGCACCCGGAGATGTCTTTGAAAATCAAGGAGGAAGTAACTAAACAATGGGAGGCAGGATTCTTAGAAGTCTCAGTGCATCCAGAATGGGTGGCCAATATTGTCCCAGTGCCCAAGAAGGATGGGAAAGTAAGGATGTGTGTGGATTATCGAGATCTGAACCAAGCCAGTCCAAAGGACGACTTTCCTCTTCCTCATATTGACTTGCTTGTTGACAATACTGCCAAGAACCATAGATTCTCCTTCATGGATGGTTACTCTGGGTATAACCAAATTCCCATGAATGCTGATGATAGGGAAAAGACTACATTCATTACCCCATGGGGAACCTTCTGCTATAGGGTGATGCCCTTTGGTTTGAAAAATGCTGGGGCAACCTACCAACGTGCCATGGTCGCACTTTTCCATGATATGATGCATAAAGAGATTGAGGTATATGTGGATGACATGGTGGCGAAATCTCAAGAGAAAGAAAGTCATGTGGCAGTACTGCAAAAATTGTTTGAAAGGCTTAGGAAATATAAAGTGCGATTGAACCCTAATAAGTGTGTCTTTGGAGCATCTTCAGGGAAGTTACTCGGATTCATCGTGAGTAGGGATGGTATAAGGGTGGACCCTGACAAGATAAAATCTATTCAGGAAATGCCTGCCCCCAAAAGTGAACGTGAAATAAGAAGCTTTCTGGGAAGGCTCAATTACATTGCTAGGTTCATCGCAAATTTGACTAGTACATGTGAACCCATATTCAAGTTACTGAGGAAGAACCAACCCGGAAAATGGGATGAAAAGTGTCAAGAAGCTTTTGATAAGATAAAGGATTACCTGTCAAATCCTCCTGTTTTGGCACCACCAACGCCAGGGAGACCATTGATCCTGTACTTGACTGTGTTGCCATCATCCATGGGGGCAATGCTGGGACAACATGATGCATCGGGGAAAGAGCAAGCGATTTACTATTTGAGTAAAAAATTCAATGACTGTGAAACCCGTTACATGGCAATTGAAAAGACATGTTGTGCCCTGGTTTGGACCTCTAGAAGACATCGCCAATACATGTTATACTACACTACTTGTTTGATTTCACGATTTGATCCACTAAAGTACATTTTCGAAAGCCCCCATGTTTCTCTAAGGGTCTCAAAATGGCAAGTGATCTTATCAGAGTACGACATCAAGTACGTGTCACAAAAGTCTATCAAGGGGAGTACCATCGCCGACTATTTGGCCGAAAACCCTCTCGGGGAAGGGCAATCTTCTAGTTGGGACGATGTAGAAAGAGGAGTAATGGCAACTGATGAAGATGAAGGAACAAAAGATGCATGGAGAATGTACTTTGACGGAGCAGTCAATATGTATGGAAACGGTGTTGGGGCAGTGGTAATTTCACCAGAGGGTAAGCAGTACCCCGTGGCCATCAAGTTAAGTTTTGAATGCACCAACAACATCGCTGAGTATGAGGCATGTGCAAACGGGCTACAGGTTGCAATCGACCTGGGTGTAAAAAGATTAGATGTGTTCGGAGATTCGGCACTCATCATTTACCAGGTAAAAGGAGAATGGCAAACCAAGGATTCGAAGTTAGTACCTTATTAAAAACATCTAACTGAGTTGGTGGGAAATTTTGAAGAGATAACATTCACTCATCTGGCGCGAGATAAAAATCAATTTGCCGATGCTTTAGCTACCTTGGCGGCGATGTTTAAATTGAATGTCAATGCTGAGGTTCAACCCATCTGTATAGAAGTCAAAGATGAACCGGCTTACTGTGCTAATGTAGAGGAAGAAGAGCCAGATAGTGAACCGTGGTTTTGCGATATAAAGCAATATATTCAACAAGGAGAATACCCAGCAGAGGCAGGCGAAGTGAACAAGAAAACAATCAGAAGGCTAGCAATGAATTTCTTTTTGAGTGGTGAAATACTCTACAAGCGAAGCCAAGATGGTACTTTGTTGAGATGCGTGGATGCTCAAGAGGCTCGAAAAATCATGATTGAGATACACGAAGGGATCTGTGGAACACATGCAAACGGGCACATGATGACCCGCAAAATCATGAGAAGTGGTTTTTATTGGACAACCATGGAAACAGACTGCATAGTACATGTAAGAAAATGCCTCAAGTGTCAGCTGTACGCCGATAGGATCAATGCACCTCCATTTCCTCTGCATAACCTCACGAGTCCTTGGCCGTTTTCCGTGTGGGGGATTGACGTGATTGGACCGATTAATCCAAAAGCATCAAATGGGCATCGGTTCATATTAGTGGCAATTGACTATTTCACCAAGTGGGTGGAAGCATCCTCGTATGCTAGTATCTCCCAAAAGGTATTTGCCAAATTCCTGAAGAGAGACATCATCTGCCGGTATGGGATCCCTGAAAGGATAATCACGGACAATGTTCCTAACCTCAATGGCACTGAGATACAGAGACTGTGCGAAAACTTCAAGATCAAGCACCACAATTCAACTCCATATAGACCTCAGATGAACGGTGCAGTGGAAGCAGCAAATAAGAACATCAAGAAAATCATCGCCAAGATGGTAGTAATTACAAAGATTGGCATGAAATGTTACCTTATGCTCTACATGCTTATCGCACTAATGTACGATCCAGCATTGGGGCAACGCCATTTTCTTTGGTGTATGGAATGGAAGCTGTGTCCCCCATCGAAGTTGAAATACCATCCTTGAGGGTTTTGATGGAGGCGGATCTGGAAGAGTCAGAATGGGTAAAAGCTCGATTTGAACAGTTAAATATGATTGAGGAAAAGAGATTGGCAGCCATTTGTCACGGGCAGTTGTACCAAAGTCGGATGGCCAGAGCATTCAACAAGAAAGTCCGCCCAAGAAAGTTTCAACCTGGAGACCTGGTTCTGAAGAGATTATTGCCGCACCAAGAAGACGCTCGTGGTAAGTGGACACCCAACTATGATGGCCCTTACGTGGTCAAGCACGTATTTTCGGGTGGAGTCCTAGTCCTACTTGACATGGAAGGACATGAACTTCCAAAGCCAATAAACTCAGACGCTGTCAAGAAATTCTATGCATAAAAAAAATGAGAAATGAAAAAAAAATGATAAAGGCCCGCTAGATCGAAAACCTGAAAGGGCGGTCTAGGCAAAAGTTAGGGTTATCAAGAGCCTGCTAGATTGAAAACCCGAAACGGCGGTCTAGGCAAAAATTAAGGCAGAGAAAAGAAAGAAAAAAGAAAGGCATAATATGGCAGAAGGACTCATGAGCGTGCTTACACTATGACAATATGGTCCTAATGGCTGCATGGAAAGAAGTTAGAATCAGATTCCACTGTAATAGTTGCATTGGGGATTCTCAAGAGGATTGGCAGATAGGGGATTGACTCAATCACAATGGGTCAAAGTTCATGTGAAGTTTCCTACTTATGGCCTTCTTTCCTTTCTGTATTCTTTCCTACTAATCAATACCAAATAAATCTGGCTATTATCCATTTTGTTCATGCATTTGTTATTGATCATGCATTCATGACCTATTCATTTAGCTTATCTCCTTTGTTCTTGCATTCATGACTGACTCATTTAACCTATGTCTCAAGTAAAATGGTTTAAGTCTGACAAAACTTCAAGATGAATGTGTCAGTAACACTTTAATAATTGGAACCCAAAAAAAAAAAAAAAAAAAACTCAGTTGACTGGGGAGAATAGACCCACACTTCGCGAAAAGAGCGTGGAGACTTGAAGGTCTCGAGGTTGTCCCTAACAAATCTTGCATAAAACTTAAGGGGAGTACATTCAATCAGGTGAATAGTGGGATCAATGTTATGAAAAACCGAAATAGTCGCAAGGAAGAGGCGAAGGCGAGTAGATGAAAGTTTGATTGGTCAAAGATCTTTAGTTCGCAGCAATGGTTCTAGTTCTAAACAAAGGCATCCACAAGTAAACATGCATTACATTGTCTTTTAAATTTCGTGCTATCGATTAAGCTCTGGCACTGTTTTATTTTTATGCTACCGGTTCAGCCCTGGCATTGTCTTTTAAATTTCGTGCTATCGATTCAGCTCTGGCACTGTTTTATTTTCATGCTGCCGGTTCAGCCCTGGCATTGTCTTTTAAATTTCGTGCTATCGATTCAGCTCTGGCACTGTTTTAAATTTCGTGCTATCGATTCAGCTCTGGCACTGTTTTATTTTCATGCTACTGGTTCAGCCCTGGCATTGTGTTTTAAATTTCATGCTACCGGTTCAGCCCTGGCATTGTCTTTTAAATTTCGTGCTATCGATTCAGCTCTGGCACTGTTTTAAATTTCGTGCTATCGATTCAGCTCTGGCACTGTTTTATTTTCATGCTACTGGTTCAGCCCTGGCATTGTGTTTTAAATTTCATGCTACCGGTTCAGCCCTGGCATTGTCTTTAAATTTCGTGCTATCGATTCAGCTCTGGCACTGTTTTAAATTTCGTGCTATCGATTCAGCTCTGGCACTGTTTTATTTTCATGCTACTGGTTCAGCCCTGGCATTGTGTTTTAAATTTCATGCTATTGATTCAGCTCTGGCATTGTTTTAAATTTCGTGCTATCGATTCAGCTCTGGCACTGTTTTAAATTTCATGCTATCGGTCTCGCCCTGGCATTGTCTTTAATTTTGTACTACCTAATGGTGCATATTTCACCAATTAAAATTGAGGTTCATATCTGTACTTATTCCTTACTTTGATAATACAACAAAACATAGTTTTATGTATTATCTCGTAAGAAAGTAAGCACAGAGGGGCAACTGTGAACACCCAATTTTAACCGGTACCTATTGTCCATTTTTTTTCTTTTACAAAAGGATATAATAATATGATAAGTTTAAATGAGGGAATGGCGTGATGTTGCAATTGTTGTTGTTGTTATTCAGGTTATAATGACAATGATACAACTCAAAAATAATAGGATCTAAATAGAGTTGTTATTATAATACAATAACTGATAGCAAAATGGGGGATGAGCGTGGTCTTCTTTCTCTTCACAGAGGGCAAAATCTTTTTTAAGCATAACAAGTGATAAAGGACAACAAACCAAGCTGTCCTAGCAAGGGGCTCTACACCATCAGCAGCTAGCTAGTTTGCAGAGACAAACAATACATGACAAATTCTTGCAGCGATAGGCCTAGGCTTCAAAACTTTAAATGGAGGGTCTCATCTTTCTATGCACATCCTGCTCTGAGCAAGTAACCACAAATAAGGTTTAGGAAATCAGATAATAGTCAAACAAGTCTATTTTTGTGATGAAATAGAGACTTGGAGGAAGAAATTTGTTGCAGGAAAACCTAAGACATCAAAACATGAAAGTCTTGAGAAAATACAAGATCAGAGTCTCAAAAATTGACCATTCAGTGCTCTTATCTATTCAATTTTGGCTATAAATACAGCTTCAAAACGTAGTAACAGGGGGGTGACAGATACACATTATAGAAACCAGATTTTCGTTTGTGTAAAATAGAGAGAAAATACTGTGAGAAGTTTTTGTTGAAAAAAGAAAGAAGAAGCAGTTAGAGGCAGCAAAGCACAAATATTTTTCAGAAACAGAAAAAAATATTCACACACAAAAAAAAGGGGAATTCGGGTACAAGTCAGGAGGAGGAGAAGTTCAGAGGCTGGAAAACTGGTTGGTTCTCGTATTATTAATTTCGAAAATATAGAAAATATATGCTTAATTCGTTGTTGATGCTATTATGTGTAGATTGTTAGAACCTGCTCGTGAAATATTAAATCTGTTCAAGGCTTGAAATATTAAATAGTAGCATAAACGAATTTTTTCTTAAACTGATTTAGTGATTTAGTTGTAAATAGATTTAGGGTTCATATTGTTTATACCGTAAATAGATTAGTGTACAAATTAGTAGGTCATAGGTTCTAAAAAAATAAAACGGAATCAGTAGGTTTTAAAACAGCTTTTTTTTTTAGTTAGAAAAAATAGTGTTCATTTGACAATAGAAATAGGATAGCAAAAATAATAAACAACCAAATCAGAAATAGAAGAAGAAGACAATAGAAAACAAAAAAATATACAAAAGAACTCACCTTTATATTCCGACCACCGTAGACGGTGGTCGTCGGCCGCGAACTTCCATCGACACCACAAACACCACGTCACCATCACGAAAACGCAGCTATGGCCCCTCCTTCGCCGTTGCAGCTATTTCGGCGAAAATCAGTAGCAACACCACCGTAAGTCGTCGCCGTTCGCCGTTAACCAACCGTCACTGTTGTTCCTCCTACTCCGGCCAACGCACCACCCTTCGCCTCCCTTCCTTCCTTCTATTTCTTTCTTCCACGTTCTCTCTCTCTCTCTCATTTTCTCTTTCCGAAAATCACTCCCTCTCTCTCCAAAAATTTCGCACCTCTCTCCAGAATAGAAGAGAAAACGTCACTGGTGTGAAATTATGATGATGGGATTAAATTAGGTCTAGGTTAAATGTAGTTTGGGCTTTCTATTTTAATTTTTAATCAGAACACTAATCACACCCCAGTTTTTAATGACTTAACCCCTCCACGCCAGCCCAATCTTTTCAAACGAGCCCAGTTCACTGAAGACAAACTGGGCTCGCTATTTACACCCCTGATTTCTAATACGACCCCCTTTTAGTTAAACCCCTATTTTTACTATTGCAACCCTTTCTTCATTTTTATTATTTATTTTTATAAAAAACTCATGAATGAACAAACATAAATATTTTATTTCAGAAATAACAAAAATGGGTTGGATTAAGATGTACATCTTATCAAACCCGCAATCCGGTTAAGACGCCTGAGCTGTACAACTTGGTGATCTTAAACCCCTTTCCCAAAAATTAAAATCAACAAAACAAACCAATCTTTTCTCAAGAAGAACTACGTAGCCTTCGATTCTCCGCACGCGGAGATACGTAGGAGCGGGGCTTCCCCGTCAAGCACAAAAAAATTAATCTTTTTCCTAAATAATCAATTTTCTTTCTTTAAACACCTATTTTCCTAAAAAAAATATATATACAAAAAAATAGGGATTGGCTGAGATGTGACATCTTGTCAAATCCTGGTTTAAGACGCCTGAGTTGTATTACTTGGTGATCTCAAACCTCTTCAATAATAAAAACAACCAACCAACAATATTTTCAGGAAGAACTACGTGACTTTTGAGTTCCTCATTGCACCAGAGGATACGTAGGAGCGGGGCTTCCCCGTCAAGTCAAAAATTAAATTTTCTATATTAGTCCTTATTTTGTAAATAATTATTTTTCTACTAAAATACTATTCTATTTTTGGGTAAACAAATAATTAAATAATTTATAATTGCACAATCAAATTTAGGGTAACCGTCTTAAGACGGATGTACTAGGGGTGTAGTGGAATTAGGTTTTCGCCCTTCCCTTTGCATAATCGACTCCCGAATCCAACCTAGTTTTCGCAGACCAAATAACTTTAATTAGGTTTTTCTCAATTTTGCCTATTAAATAAATTGGGTGGCGACTCCCAAAATTGCAATATTTTTGAGACGTCTACGTCGGGATCACGGTCACGACAATCCTCATCCTCATTGTCAGTTAAAACGACATTAAAATTGTTTTTCCTCTTGGGATTTACAGAAAATAAGACATCTTCACCAAAACCCAAATTTTCATTATTGTTTTGGGCATAATTGGGGTCAAAGTTTTCACCTTTTTCTGCTATAGCGAATGTTGAAAGAGAAATGTTTCCACTTACTTGCTTATCTAGTGGAAGATTCTGAGTAAGATTAAGCTATTTTCTAATGATAAGAAAATAGCTTGACCGATTGCACTCCTTCTTTCATAATACTTTAATCTGTAGTATCTGAATCTACATCCAAGAAACTACGATTAGCAACTTACCTGATAGAATTGTAATAACTATCTAAGTTAATTTTTATTTTGATTCTTCTACTAATTTTTGAACAATTGAAGAGTTTGTAAAATACATAAAAAATTCCGTAATTCACTAAGATCAATGATTTCAACCTTGATTTTCCTACTAATTTTGAACCATACCAAAAAAGTCTCAAAAATTAGTAGAAGAATCAAGAAAGAAGCCCCAATCTTCTTCATTAAGTTGACTGCTGTATGAACTTCTAAAACAATAGTAAGTTTAATGTTATTTGGTGCTAAATTTGCTCTGGTAGCCTTCTCTATATATAGTCGTATTGTAACTAAACAACTTGATATTAATATATAATAAAAAGGGTTAAATATGTTTTTAGTCCCTACAAAATTTCACTATTTTGTTTTTAGTCCCTATAAAAAAATTCATCAACTTTTAGTCCCTATAAAATTTCACAATTTTGTTTTAAGTCCCTATAAAATGTAAACTCGTGTATACCTTTAGAATTTTTGAATGATATTTTGCATATACGTTAAAGATATTAAAAATATCTCCCTCACAAAAAATAAACTCAAAATTTGATTTCTAGGTTAGTATTTCCTTTAATTTGTTTATCGAATCTTCTGCACTTAAAAAATTTAGATTTAATTTTTGTGTTGTTAAAAAATTCAAAGTTTTTCTGGAAGAGATGTTTATAATGTCCTCAACATGTATGCAAAACATCACTCCAAAATTCAATGGATATACACTAGTTGGCATTTATAGGGACTAAAAACGAAATTTTGAAATTTTATAGGGACTAAAAGTCGATGAAAAATTTTATAGGGACTAAAAACAAAATAGTGAAATTTTGTAGGGACTAAAAACATATTTAACCCTAATAAAAATTGATAAACCTTTTTGCATGATAGCTACCTGTACTCAATTATTTAACTCATAGTTGATATAGTCAATCTCTGTCTGGATTTTCTACCAATGTTCTCAATTAAAGGTGATAATCTTGTCCTTTAATCTACATCACGTTTTCAAAATAAAATTTGTTTTATGTTTATTCATGTGGCTAATGTGGAACATTGTTGAATCTTCATGATTGCATGGTCAAGAAGCCTAAATGTCTTTTAGCTTCTGTTGCTTTGCTTTTGGGAATCTTAATTTATCACATATCTATTTTAGCCCTGATATTTTGTGTTTGACATCAGATTTAATAAAACTTTCATTAATGTCAGACTCCGTTTTGCTTAATTTCACTGATGTTGATACAATATTGATATATCTCAATTCTTAATACAATGATATCATGTATTTGATGACTTTATTCATTTTTAACATAGTAATTGTCTCGTTTTGAACCCGTTGAGAGGAAAGTCTCAATAGGCATATTAATATTGAGAGGAATGTCTCAAAAGGCGTATTTAGGTTGAGAGGAAAATCTCAATGCTAATGGTCAATTCGTAAAGGAATTAGGTCCCTATTGATCTAAAATTGCATCATTTTGGGTGCGTCAATAGTATTTATACTTCATAGATATAGTACGAGGTAAGATGAGATACCGAAGAGGTGTTGCGGTTTCCAGATGAGTCGATTAAGCAAGTGGAAGCGGTGGTTCAAGACAAGGAGATATGATGGCTTCATGAAGACTTTCTTATGCTATTTGAAGAATTTAGTCTAGGATGCTAAGTGACATTTTGGGAATATGTATTATGATGTGCTAGATTCACAAGTATTGTAGACTTTGATGTTTATCTTGTAATAGGATGTGTATAATCTTTTAACCTTGGATTATGTGTTTTGACTCTTTAGTGACTTTTGATTACGCATAATAGTGAAAGGTTTGGGGTTATGGGAAAAACATAACTTTTATGTGTCAAATCGAAAGTTTTATATTCTGTTAGTGTTGTATGTGGCACTCTCCAAGTATGCTTACTTTGCCATGTCAGATTCCATGTGTGTTTAAAGTCCACATCAGCATGTTCTGTTTGAAGGAAGCTAGCAACCGGTTATAACAGATTTCTAAAATCTGTTATGGGCGCCAAAATCTGTTCTTAGCTGATATAAATAGTAACAAGCAGTGTTATGATAAAATATATCATAGAATCACAGGGGAGTGGAGAGAAAACACGGGAATCAAGGGTTTTGGGAAGTGAGGGGGATCACGATTGGGAAAAACTTCATAGTTCAATTGTGTATTTCTCTTGGAACTTCAATATCAATGATAATGGATAATAGCATTCGCTATATCCCCCCGATGTAGATATTAATACAATATCGAACTGGGTAAACAAAGATTTGGTGTTTTCTGCTTGATTTTACGTTTTCCCAATTTCATCTTTTAGGGTTCATATGTGCGTATTCTCAAATTGATGTTCAATTCATAAATCAATTGCTGAATTGAACCTCGTGTTAGATTCCTAATATGTTACGTGATTGATCGGGATCGGTTGCTTCAATCTGTAACACCCTCAACTCAAATTCATCTTTCTTGAATTGTTTCTGCTACTGTTGCATTGAGTCTTCTGCTGCTAATCTTAGTCTGAGAATTAAGAGGGTCTTTCCTAACAACTGGTATCAAGAGCACTCTAGTTAGGAAGGTAAATCAATGGAAATGGTCAAATGGCAAAGTATCACATAGAGAAATTTACGGGAAAGAATGACTTTGGCTTATGGAAAATCAAGATGCATGCTCTTCTTGTCCAACAAGGATTGGAAGATGCATTGTTTGATGGAGGGAAAGATATGTCAGAATCTTTAACAGAAAAGGAGAAAAGGGACAAGATGAACAAAGCTCATAGTGCCATCATTTTGAGTTTGAGTGACAAGGTATTAAGAGAAGTCTCCAAAGAAAAAACAGCTGCTGCTGTTTGGGCAAAATTGGAAACTTTGTACATGACAAAGTCACTGGCAACAAGATTGTATCTCAAGCAAAAGCTCTACACTCTCAAGATGCAACCAGGTACTTCTATTGGAGATCATATTGATGAATTTCATAAACTGATCTTAGATTTAGAGAATATTGATGTGAAAGTAGAAGATGAGGATCGAGCCTTGTTACTGATTAGGTCTTTAAATAGCTCCTATGATGCATTAGCTGACACTCTTGTATATGGGAGGGAATCTCTAAGTCTTGATGAAGTTCAAGTTGCACTTATGTCAAAGGAATTGTCTAGGAAAACTGACAATGCCAATGGTGAACATGGTGAGAGTCTTGTAGCCAGGGGTAGAAATGAGCAAAGAAATGATAAGGGGAAAGGAAGAGGAAGGTCTAAATCAAAAACTAGACACAACATATGTTACATTTGTAACAAAGAAGGGCACTTTAAGAAGAATTGCCCTGACAAAAAGAACAAGAAAGGGAATCACTCCAAGGAAGACACTGCAGAAGTGTCAGTTGCGTCAGAAGGGTATGATATTTGTGAGCTCCTATATACAGCTGAAGAGAACAATTGTGAGGTTCTTGGAAATGAAGAATATGATGAACCAGATGACCAATGGTGTGAAGCCCTACTTGCTGCAGACGATGAGAGAGCAGAATCAAACTCCACAACATCAATTTCAGGTGAAAATGACTGGATATTGGACTCTGGCTGTTCTTATCATATGTGTCCGAGAAGGGAATGGTTTGAAGACTACAAACTGTTTGATGGTGGTCAGGTGATAATGGGAAATAACAAGGCCTGCAAGGTGGTTGGTATAGGAACTATTAAACTGGTTCTAGCAGATGGCACAGTCAAGAAACTGACTAATGTGAGACATGTCCCTGACCTCAAAAGGTCTCTAATATCTCTTGGCACTCTTGAGAAGGCTGGCTTCAGTTTTAAAGGAGAAGATGGCACTCTAAGGATCCTCAAAGGATCAAGGATAGTCATGAAAGGTGTAAGGAAGGCTAATTGTCTCTATGTCCTTCAAGGAAGCACTCAAGTAGGGGAAGCAAATGTTGCTACAAAAGCTACTGATAAAACTCTCGTATGGCATCAGAGACTTGGCCATATGAGTGAAAAGGGCCTGAAGGAATTAGAAAAACAAGGTGTATTATGTGGAGACAAAATTAACAAATTAGAATTTTGTGAACACTGTGTCCTAGGTAAACAAACCAGAGTGAAGTTTGCCACAGCTATTCACAAGACCAAAGAGAAACTCGGGTATGTCCACTCTGATCTTTGGGCCCCCTCCAAGGTTCCCACACATGGAGGAAAGAGGTATTTTATCACTTTCACTGATGACTACAATAGAAAAGTGTGGCTCTACCTACTTAAAACCAAAGATGAAGCATTTAAGACCTTTGTTGAGTGGAAGAAAAGAGTTGAGACTCAAAGTAGACTCAAAGTTAAAGCTTTGAGAACTGACAATGGATTGGAATTTTGCAATGAAGAATTCAACAGGTATTGCAAAGAAGAAGGCATCTACAGGAACTTCACTGTAAGGGGAACACCTCAACAGAACGGCCTTGCAGAGAGACTAAACAGAACCTTACTAGAGAAGGTAAGATGCATGCTTTCATGTTCAAAGTTACCAAAAACGTTTTGGGGAGAAGCTGTCAATACAGCCTGCTATTTGATAAATAGAAGCCCTTCAACAGCTTTGAACTCTAAGACACCTCAAGAGGTGTGGACAGGGAACAAGCCTGACTATCAAAACTTGAAATTTTTTGGTTGTCAAGCCTTTTTCCATGTGAATGAAGGGAAATTGGAACCAAGGTCAAAGAGGGGATTATTCATGGGATACCCTCAAGGAGTAAAAGGGTATAGGATATGGTCAATAGATGAAAGGAAGTGTGTGATCAGTAGAGATGTAGTGTTCAATGAAACTACTCTTATTGATGAATCAAAGAAAGATGAGACTTTTGAAAGGCACACAGTGGATCATAACTCTGAGATTGAGGTGGAGCTGGATTCTGCTAAAACACAATCAAAATAACACTGATGATGTTGGTCAAGACACTGATCAACTCGAGGAAGAAAGCTCAAGTTCTGATAATGAAGGACTAGATGAGCAAAATCAATTGCAAGGATATATGCTGGCCAGGGATAGAATTAGGAGAGAAATAAGACCTCCAGACAGGTTCTCAATGACTGCTTATGCCTTGAACACAGCCATGGGTCTGAATAATGATGAACCAAATACCTTTGAGCAAGCAATGAATGGAAATGAGAAAAACAAATGGAAGGATGCCATGATAGACGAAATGAAGTCATTGGCAAAGAACAAGACCTGGACACTTGTGAAGAAACCTGCTGGGGCTAAACTAGTGGGTTGCAAATGGATATATAAGAAAAAGGAGGGCAACACTGAGAAGGATCCCCCCAGATTCAAGGCCAGACTTGTTGCCAAGGGATACACACAGAGAGAGGGAGTTGACTTCAATGAAATCTTCTCTCCTGTTGTAAAACATACCTCCATCAGAGTGCTTCTAGCACTAGTAGCTGAATATGACCTTTACCTTGAGCAAATGGATGTCAAAACTGCTTTCTTGCATGGAATTTTGGAAGAAAAAATTTTCATGTCTCAACCAAAGGGTTTTGAGGAAAAGGGAAAGGGAAAGGAGGGCATGGTTTGTCTACTGCAAAAGTCCTTGTATAGATTGAAGCAATCCCCGAGGCAGTGGTATAGAAGATTTGATGGCTATATGTTGAATATTGGTTACAAGAGAAGCAATCATGACAGTTGTGTTTACTACAAGAAGCTAAGTGAAACCAATTACATTTATCTACTTCTCTACGTAGATGATATGTTAATTGCTAGCAAAGACAAGAAAGAGATTAATACTCTTAAGGGTCTGCTAAGTGAAGAATTTGGAATGAAAGACTTAGGAAGAGCAAGGAAGATTTTAGGCATGGAGATCAACCCCAGTGAGAAGGGTATAAACATTACTCAAGAGGGGTATTCACAGAAGGTCGTTGTCAGGTTTAACATGGATAATGCCAAGGCTACAAATGTGCCCATCAGTTCTCAATTCAAGTTGTCCAAGGAAGATTGCCCAAACACTGAACACGAATTGAGAGAAATGGAGAGAATACCATATGCTAGTGCAGTTGGCAGCTTGATGTATGCCATGGTCTGCACCAGACCAGATCTTGCATATGCCTTAAGTCTTGTAAGCAGGTACCTAGCAAATCTTGGAGCACAAGACTGGAATGCTGTCAAATACATTCTAAGATACCTAAAGGGAAGTGTGAAGCTAGGTTTAAGCTATCACAAATGAAGCAATGACTCTGGTGGAGTTATTGGATATGTTGACACAGATTTTGCTGGTGACCGTGATAAAAGAATATCTCTCACAGGGTATGTGTTCACTCTCTTTGGCAAGACAGTGAGTTGGAAGGCCTCTCTACAACATGTGGTGGCTCTTTCAACCACTGAGGCTGAATATATTGGTGTGACAGAGGCTGTCAAGGAAGCTTTATGGCTTAAGGGGCTCGTAAATGAGTTAGGTGTCAAGCAACACAGTGTGGATGTGCATTGTGACAATCAAAGTGCCATCCATTTGTGCAAGAACCAATCATTTCACGAGAGAACTAAACACATTGATACAAGGTTACATTGGATAAAGGACATAATTGCTGAAGGTAAAGTTCAAATTAAGAAGATCCACACTGCTCACAATCCTGCTGACTTCATCACCAAGGTTGTTCCAGTGGCAAAGTTCAAGCACTGCTTGAACTTACTCAATATGTTCTGATATGTAATGAAGTTTGGATGGGGCTTCTGCTATGAATGTCTGTTATTGTTGATAAGGGAAGTGCCAAGGTGGAGATTGTTGTATGTGGCACTCTCCAAGTATGCTTACTTTGCCATGTCAGATTCCATGTGTGTTTAAAGTCCACATCAGCATGTTCTGTTTGAAGGAAGCTAGCAACCGGTTATAACAGATTTCTAAAATCTGTTATGGGCGCCAAAATCTGTTCTTAGCTGATATAAATAGTAACAAGCAGTGTTATGATAAAATATATCATAGAATCACAGGGGAGTGGAGAGAAAACACGGGAATCAAGGGTTTTGGGAAGTGAGGGGGATCACGATTGGGAAAAACTTCATAGTTCAATTGTGTATTTCTCTTGGAACTTCAATATCAATGATAATTGATAATAGCATTCGCTATATCCCCCCGATGTAGATATTAATACAATATCGAACTGGGTAAACAAAGATTTGGTGTTTTCTGCTTGATTTTACGTTTTCCCAATTTCATCTTTTAGGGTTCATATGTGCGTATTCTCAAATTGATGTTCAATTCATAAATCAATTGCTGAATTGAACCTCGTGTTAGATTCCTAATATGTTACGTGATTGATCGGGATCGGTTGCTTCAATCTGTAACACCCTCAACTCAAATTCATCTTTCTTGAATTGTTTCTACTACTGTTGCATTGAGTCTTCTGCTGCTAATCTTAGTCTGAGAATTAAGAGGGTCTTTCCTAACAACTGGTATCAAGAGCACTCTAGTTAGGAAGGTAAATCAATGGAAATGGTCAAATGGCAAAGTATCACATAGAGAAATTTACGGGAAAGAATGACTTTGGCTTATGGAAAATCAAGATGCATGCTCTTCTTGTCCAACAAGGATTGGAAGATGCATTGTTTGATGGAGGGAAAGATATGTCAGAATCTTTAACAGAAAAGGAGAAAAGGGACAAGATGAACAAAGCTCATAGTGCCATCATTTTGAGTTTGAGTGACAAGGTATTAAGAGAAGTCTCCAAAGAAAAAACAGCTGCTGCTGTTTGGGCAAAATTGGAAACTTTGTACATGACAAAGTCACTGGCAACAAGATTGTATCTCAAGCAAAAGCTCTACACTCTCAAGATGCAACCAGGTACTTCTATTGGAGATCATATTGATGAATTTCATAAACTGATCTTAGATTTAGAGAATATTGATGTGAAAGTAGAAGATGAGGATCGAGCCTTGTTACTGATTAGGTCTTTAAATAGCTCCTATGATGCATTAGCTGACACTCTTGTATATGGGAGGGAATCTCTAAGTCTTGATGAAGTTCAAGTTGCACTTATGTCAAAGGAATTGTCTAGGAAAACTGACAATGCCAATGGTGAACATGGTGAGAGTCTTGTAGCCAAGGGTAGAAATGAGCAAAGAAATGATAAGGGGAAAGGAAGAGGAAGGTCTAAATCAAAAACTAGACACAACATATGTTACATTTGTAACAAAGAAGGGCACTTTAAGAAGAATTGCCCTGACAAAAAGAACAAGAAAGGGAATCACTCCAAGGAAGACACTGCAGAAGTGTCAGTTGCGTCAGAAGGGTATGATATTTGTGAGCTCCTATATACAGCTGAAGAGAACAATTGTGAGGTTCTTGGAAATGAAGAATATGATGAACCAGATGACCAATGGTGTGAAGCCCTACTTGCTGCAGACGATGAGAGAGCAGAATCAAACTCCACAACATCAATTTCAGGTGAAAATGACTGGATATTGGACTCTGGCTGTTCTTATCATATGTGTCCGAGAAGGGAATGGTTTGAAGACTACAAACTGTTTGATGGTGGTCAGGTGATAATGGGAAATAACAAGGCCTGCAAGGTGGTTGGTATAGGAACTATTAAACTGGTTCTAGCAGATGGCACAGTCAAGAAACTGACTAATGTGAGACATGTCCCTGACCTCAAAAGGTCTCTAATATCTCTTGGCACTCTTGAGAAGGCTGGCTTCAGTTTTAAAGGAGAAGATGGCACTCTAAGGATCCTCAAAGGATCAAGGATAGTCATGAAAGGTGTAAGGAAGGCTAATTGTCTCTATGTCCTTCAAGGAAGCACTCAAGTAGGGGAAGCAAATGTTGCTACAAAAGCTACTGATAAAACTCTCGTATGGCATCAGAGACTTGGCCATATGAGTGAAAAGGGCCTGAAGGAATTAGAAAAACAAGGTGTATTATGTGGAGACAAAATTAACAAATTAGAATTTTGTGAACACTGTGTCCTAGGTAAACAAACCAGAGTGAAGTTTGCCACAGCTATTCACAAGACCAAAGAGAAACTCGGGTATGTCCACTCTGATCTTTGGGCCCCCTCCAAGGTTCCCACACATGGAGGAAAGAGGTATTTTATCACTTTCACTGATGACTACAATAGAAAAGTGTGGCTCTACCTACTTAAAACCAAAGATGAAGCATTTAAGACCTTTGTTGAGTGGAAGAAAAGAGTTGAGACTCAAAGTAGACTCAAAGTTAAAGCTTTGAGAACTGACAATGGATTGGAATTTTGCAATGAAGAATTCAACAGGTATTGCAAAGAAGAAGGCATCTACAGGAACTTCACTGTAAGGGGAACACCTCAACAGAACGGCCTTGCAGAGAGACTAAACAGAACCTTACTAGAGAAGGTAAGATGCATGCTTTCATGTTCAAAGTTACCAAAAACGTTTTGGGGAGAAGCTGTCAATACAGCCTGCTATTTGATAAATAGAAGCCCTTCAACAGCTTTGAACTCTAAGACACCTCAAGAGGTGTGGACAGGGAACAAGCCTGACTATCAAAACTTGAAATTTTTTGGTTGTCAAGCCTTTTTCCATGTGAATGAAGGGAAATTGGAACCAAGGTCAAAGAGGGGATTATTCATGGGATACCCTCAAGGAGTAAAAGGGTATAGGATATGGTCAATAGATGAAAGGAAGTGTGTGATCAGTAGAGATGTAGTGTTCAATGAAACTACTCTTATTGATGAATCAAAGAAAGATGAGACTTTTGAAAGGCACACAGTGGATCATAACTCTGAGATTGAGGTGGAGCTGGATTCTGCTAAAACACAATCATTCGTTATCATAACCTTGAAGTATTTACAAAGAGTTGGGGATAATATAAGGCATCCCAACCCAAGCCATTCGTTATCATTTTCTAAGAGGATGGGGATTGAAGGGCCCACTGATAGAATACCACTTGTTTACTGTATTATCTTTCTCAAAATCAAAAGGGTTTTTCTTCTCTGGATTTCTCTCTCTCAAAAATCACACACAAAGACTCTCTCTTCCTTATCATCGCACTTCAGATTCAGGTTTAAACCTCTTCTTCACTCTTCTTCTTCTTCTTCTTCTTCTTCTTCTTCTTCTTCTTCTGCTTCTTCGTTATCGCTCTTCAATTTCAATTTCACATCACGAAAAATCAAATTCACTATTCTAATTTTCGTTGCACGTTATCGATCTTTCGCTTAATTTGAATCGTGAAATTTTATCATAACCTAGATATCTTTATTTGTTTGTTTCAGTTCTTTCTATTTCTTCTCTCATGGCTTCCAATTCGCAAAAGGATCTCCCTGCTGGTATGTATGTTAATTTACTATTATTTGTTTCGTGTTATGAGTGTGAGTGGATTTTGTGGATGCAACATCGATATTATCGTTATTGTTTATGGAATTTTTTGAAATTTAATCTCAGTAGTCGCGTGTTTGTCGATTTAAAGATGGACTTTGAATCAAAATTCAAAGCCTAGAAGTTTATTTGCATCAAGGTTACGACTTACCAGAAGAATTTGGTGTTTTCTAGTTACTACATATTTGTTCTCATATATGATTTATTCATGTATTTATTTATATGCATAACAATTCATGTATTTATTTGTTCTCATATATGAATTTTGGGGATAGTCAACGAGTAGACTTTTGGAATCATAAGTAGATTGGGCGGATGGATCAATAACGCGTGGAATTAGAAATTTCCTTGGAGAGATTCGGCTGACCACATTTTATTGGAGGAGGATCGATTTTGAGCTCTATTGTCTCAAAGCTGCACATTGAGCCTGGCAAAAGGGATTTTTGGATTTGGGTCTTGAGTTCAAGGAAGAATTTTTTGATAAGTTATTGTTATGAGTATATTTTTTCGTCTGGTATTAGTCTTGCTGCGGTTAGCGAGTTCAATGGTGTTTTTAAGGATTTCTGGAGCACTTCTATTCGGTCTAAAGTCATAATATTCGGTTGGAGGATGCTTGACAATTCCCTTCCTATTCACGCTGTGTTATTTCGCCGCCAAGTGATTACTTCTTAAGACGCTGTTATCTGCCTGATTTGTAGGGAGGAGAGCGAGGACTTGCAGCACTTATTTTTTCATTGCAAGTTGCGCGTGCGAGGCCTGGTTTAACACTGGCCTATGGTTGAACACTCCGCTTCCTCATTCAAATGATGTGGTGCAACATTTTATTAATTTTGGTGAGCTGTGCAAAGGGAAAAAAGCGCGAAAGGTTAGGTACATTTTGTGGCTGACAACATGTTGGTGTATTTGGTTTGCTCGAAATAATATTATTTTTAGAGGGAAGGAACTCGGTTTGGATTCCAATGTGGCTCAAAGCAAATGTTTATCCTGGAGCTGGTTTATATATGGAGCGGGTAGACATACTAGTTACTCGTCTTCCACTTGGTGGAATAATGCACTTCTATGTATTAACAACTTCTGAGATCGTTCATTTGTATTGAGTTTGAGCACCCTTAATGCTCTTGTCAGTGAATAATTGCGTATTGAAAAAATGATTAAAAAAATAACATCCTTGAATTAATGGTGCAAGCCCATTGAAATAGTCTGAATGAGACTATAAATTATACACATAATATTTTTATTGATGAGGTGTCAGTTAAAAATATGAGGTGTTTTTATATGGGGAAGATATGGATTAACTTTCTCTTTTAAATAAACTCTTCACTGTAGATAGATATAGATATAGATTTGATAGATTAGTGCAAAGGAAGTGTGATAGAAGATGTTGTATTGCTATTTGATTAAATTTTCTCACTTTACAGACACCTTGAACTAAGGGTACTTTGGTCATTTCGTTTAATTAAAAAGTGTCTGGTGCTGTTGGTCTGTCAGTATATAAAGGCATAGAGGTGCTGTTGGTTCTTTTCAAATTCTCAGAAACAGTGCAAGTGTAACTCCATGGAACCCCAAGCTCCGGCCACCGGCACCACCTCTCGGAACGCAACTGAACCCTCACAATCTCAGCCGCAGCAACCGCCAACTTCTCTTCCTCCATCATCCTCATCAACCCCTCCAATCTCAACACCATCCAATCCTTCCCCAAACCCAAACCCTAACCCAATCCAAAATGCAATCCCCAGACCGCCCATTCCTACTCCTCGCCCTCTCACCTCGTTCATCCGAAACCCACCACCGTCGCAGCAATCCCATTTTCCGCACTTCTCCTCGCTCCCACCTTCCTCCACTACTGCGCCGACGTCATCTTTTCCGTCCACTCCCTCATCGACCACTACTCCAAGGGGTGGCATGGCTATTGGTGTACCCGCGCACCACCAGAACCCTTCCCCTCCATTTTCTTCTTCCTTCGGTCAGCACTTTGGCGGGTTGGGTCGAACCGATTCTAATTCCAATTCTAGTACATCTCAGGTAGAACATTCTACTATGATTCTTTCTTTCTTTGATGTGAAATTTGATGGTTGTAGCTTTCTGAATGAATGTCACTGTTTATACTTTTTTTTCCACTTGTTTGTAATATTCAGGTGAGACCGCCTGTGCCAGGAATGGGAATGTTAGGATCTTTGGGTTCAAGTTCTCAAATGCGGCCAGGTGGAATGCCTTCACATCCACAGAGACCCGTTCAATCATCTCTTAGACCGCCACCCTCAACCCAAAATAGTCAACCTGCTGGTCCACAAGTTAGTATTTGGGTTTAATTTGTTCCTCTCAATGTACTCTAGTTGTTGTGATTCTTGTGAAGCTTAATATGTGTAAAAAATTTCAGCTTTTCTTTTTTTTTAAATTGCTACTGTGTTTAAGAGGTTTGCTTACTTTTATGTGTTATGCTGCCTGTAATACTTGTGCTTTGTATACAAACATATTATTTTCGGGGGAAAAATGTAGTGATTTCATACTTTGTTACATTTTCTTTAGAGCTTCCAAGGGCATGGACTTATGAGACCCTCCTCGGTGGGATCGCCTGCTGCTCCATCTCCAAGTGCATCACAAAATATGCAGTCGATTAATCAGCCATGGTTGTCATCTGGGCCACAAGGGAAGCCTCCTCTGCCATCCCAGTCTTATAGGCAGCAGTTGAATCAACCATCCTTGCAGCAAAGGGCTCATATTTCTCAGCAGCAGCAATCCACGCCAACAGCTTCACAGCAGCAACCTTTGCCTTCCAATCAATCCCAGGAGCATTTTGGGCAACAAGTTCCATCGTCCAGGGCTCCACAAGTGCCTCATCAGCAACAGGTTACGAGGTTACAGGGGCCAGGAAATCAGAAACCTTCATCTCTTGTGGCTGCACAAGCTACTGCAGTTCAGCCTGGGGGTCAAAGTAGATTATTAAATACAGACACAGATGAATCGTCTAAGAGTGTTCTTGGGAAAAGAAGTATCCATGAGCTAGTCAACCAGGTTTGTTTTTCTTGCTTCATATTCACATTACCAGCATCTATTGTTAAATAAACATGTGTGGAAATATCTAGATTTTGTAGGCCAAGTAACCATGCGGAATGTCTCTTGTAGTTGTAGGAACTTACTAATTATCCACAATGACAGTAAGGGCTTGCATGAATCATTTTGATTAGTTCTACTTGTATGTTTGGATTGGCAGAAAAGGGTGGAATGGAGATAAAATGGAACCATAATTGGTCCATTGTTTGGATTGTTTAAAATAGAATCTAATGAAATGAAACATGATGTAATGCATTCCACCTATTTGCATCCAATACCCCACTTACCCCTTCAATTTGAGGGATTTAGGATTAAGATTGGATTTAGCCAGCCTTTTTCTTCATTCATCCTTATAAATTTCCAATTAAAGGAATGGTAACTGTAAGTTCATTCTGCTCCATCTGTTCCACTCAATTGTGCTCCGTTCAGCTCCATCCTATTCTATTCCACTCTTTATTAGATATCCAAAACTCTTTATTAGATATCCAAACATAGCTTGGTGACCTGATAAAATTAAAATTAAAAAAATCCCTGGTATCTTCTTAGGCTCATTCATGAAATTTGTGATAACCCGGGTGCCAGGTCCTACATTAGACATGTAATAAATTGGATGATGTCTTATGATCACTTGAAAGAATCTAAAATAACTACTGTTAGCTAAACTTCATGGTTTGCCCTAGCAGTTGTATTGTGACCATTTATGTGGGCCTCATAACTTTGTATTAATGTATAAATGGAACTATGGAAGGGTATAACTGCCGCTTTAGCTAGTAACTTTGGTTTTATGAAGGTTCTATTGTGTTCTTAGTAAAAGAATTGTTTTGTTAGAAATCTTTTCTCTTTTTTATATTATTTGTTTTCGAACCCTTCCATACCGAGGGCCTTGATAGTCACTTTATTTTAATAAAAATCATGCTATGTTGTGTTTCGACTTCGAGATATTACATGATGATCTAATATAAAAAGTTGTCATCGATTTATTTGCACGGGTTTCTCAATTGGGTCAAACTTTTCTCATATTCCTTAAATTCTATGGTAATTACTTGGTCATTTTTATCCGCATTAGTGTACTATATATAATATTAATATATAATGGAATGAATATGACAACTTGATATTAATTGTTAATATAAACTTGTACATGCTTTTGGGTGAATCGGGGATTCTTTGTCTATTACGCACCTGGTATCAAAGTCTTTTCGAGCCCCAACTAACTAAAAGTCTAAAACCAAAAAATGAAACAAGAAAAAATAGTCAAACTTGCCAAATATCCAATCTGCTCTATTCTCTCCAGAAAGCACATTAAAAAGAAAATGGCTCTCTTCCTTCTATCAAATTTGACATTATAGATTACATAGATACATAGACATGGGTGTAGCGCTAGCAACCAAGAGACCCGCTCTCAATGTAAGATAACCAAACAATAGGCTGCGCAAATATGTAAAAGGAATTGCACACGAAAAAGATAATAAGTTTAGGCCAAAACAATGGAACAATATACATATGGTGATGTTAACTCCCAAAATAATTTAAGTTCTTAGCCGAGGGAAAAGAGGAGACCGAGGATAGGGTTAGGCCGAGGCAAGCCATAAAGACACTAGGGCCTGAACAATGTAGTACTTGCGAGATGAATGATTACAGGGGAAGCTCAGTTTGAAAGCATAAGAGATATATCAAGAAGGCCGAGTCCTTGAGGGAATGATATAGTATGCTGAGGTAAGATAAACTCGGTTGGAGGGCGCCTCTGCGACAGGACAACTCGGTTAGGGCATCAACGACCGAAGGCCGGGGAAGCAACATGGCCGAGGTGATGAGAGCTTACTTGGAGCGCAAGTATTTAATGCACGTGGGCACAACGTTGAAGCGATTAAGGTCAATGGATAGGAGAGCGCAATGGAAATAGGAGCGACTAGGTTTACCTCACTAACCCGTGCTAGTGAGGTCGTGGAGGAATGACTCCGAGTTTCTAGATACTAGGGATAATCGTAGGCGTTGGTCTTAGTTGATCAAACAAAGAGTAGTTGTAGGTTTGAGTAGCGGCCAACGGGGGCTCATGTTTATATATATAGCAGTGTTATCAATAGCAGATGGCGGTTTATGGCGGAGACCCAAAAAACCGCCATAAACATACGACATATGGCGGACCAATTTTTATAAAAAATTTAAAATAATATATGCTAATACACATACAAAAAACACTAAAAAATTAAGAACCACTTCAAATTAGTCTCCATCAAATTGTCATAAGCAACTTAGAAGTAAGAACCACTTCAAATTAAGTCTAAGACATCAAAATAACAACAAAATTATAAAAAGCAATGAGGAATTTGGTTGAGACATATTCTACAAACTAAATAGAGAGACAAACTCAACAAAATGAAATGGAACAAACAGAATACTATGAAAAACAAAAAAACAAAAAATAAAAAACAGAATACTATGAACAGAATACTTTGAAAAACAAATAAAAAATAAATAAAATACAGAATACTATGAAAAACAAATAAAAAACAAATAGTTTAAGAAAATAAAAATAGAGAGTGAGAGGAGGTATGAACAGAGAGAAAAAAAATAAAAAACAGAGTGAATGAATAGAGAACAAAGATGTAGAGAAACAGAGCCAGAACTCGTGAGCAGAGATCGTGAGTAGAAAGTAGAGCATAGGGCGAGCCTAGAACAGAGGGCGCCGTCGTGAATGAATAGCAGCGTGGGAGGCGCCGTTGCAAATGAACACAAGGGTGTGAGGGAAAGGAAACGCGAACGAAGGTGAGAGAAAAACCAGAAGCGGAGCGTGAGAGAGATGTTTTTTTTTTGATGTGAGAAGGAGATGTTTGTTAGAGAAAAACGAAGGTGAACCGTTTTTACTCACAGTAAAACAAATTTTTACCCTAACAAAAATAACTGAACTTTAAAATTTACTAACCCTAAATGCAAATGGGTCACAAACTGGGTCTTCTTGACCCGCATTTTCGCTTGCGGGTTGCGCAGCAAAGGCGCTGAACCAAAGAACCAGAGATGGCTATCGGAGAAACCACTCATAACGGCCAAACAACACATAGATCTCCCGTTTTTCCTGCGCTGCCCGCCATAACCCGCCACGACGCCACGACCGCCACACGAATAACGGTCGCCATAACGCCGCCATTGACACACTGTCAGAAAACCGTTTTTTGATGGTGGGCTCTCCAAAATCCACCATGCCATAGCGCTATGGCGCCGCCATAACCGTTTTTTAACAACACTGATATATAGTAGAACTGTACATTCGAAAACATGCATCACTATCTCACCTATCCTAACACTCTTTTGGACGAGTTAGGGAACCCATCGTCAAAGAACATAGTTCCGTAATTGACGCAATTGCTTGAAGAACATAGGGAATCACTATCTCAAACCTCTGGCCGATCCCACGGCTAGGAAAGAGTTTGAGCGACAAGACAACAGATGAATTAACCATGCAATAACGTAGTCACACACGAAACAATGTCTTCTTCTATGAGTATATTTTTACTATGACTTGTGAGCTACACACAGTCTTGTTTTCATGAAATTTACTTGTTTTCTTCCCTATATTTACATCTATGCTTTATTGACAGGTTGATCCATTGGAGAAATTGGATCCCGAAGTTGCAGACATTCTTGGGGGCATTGCAGACGATTTTCTTGAGTCTGTGAGTTCTTTCATTTTGTTTTATTGTTTTAAATGGACTGATGGGTTTGGTCACAATTTTTTGCCACTTGATAAAATTCGTCAGATCTATCTATTATTTTGTTTTGATTTATTTTTTAACCGCTCTGCAAAATAATTTATCTGTCAGATGTCTTGTTTTTTTCTATAATAAATGTGTTAACTTATTGTTTATTTTTCTTTTTATTTGAATCTGGAAGTACAGAAGCAGATATTGAGAGCTTTGTTCTGCTATCTCCCTGATTGCTGTAGATATTTTTCATAAAAGAATTCATTTTTACATTTTCTAAGATTATTAGTCTGGTAAAGATCCCGACACTCAATGTTAATCAAGTAGAAACTAGAAACAGATGTTGTTTTTGTAAATATCTCAGAATTCAGAATTTTGAAGTTATCATTAGTAGTAGTAGTAGTAGTAGTTTTGTACATTTCGAATAATCAACAAATTCATGGAAATTTATGGAAAGAAATTTATAATCAAACAAATTCATTCTGTAGAAATTTATGGAATATGTCAACGTTATAAAATTTATAATAATATTTTATTAAAGTCATAACCTTTTTTCATTGGATTTATTAAACTACAGTTTATATTGGGCTTTAAAGACATGCTTCTGACTTTGTCAAAAAAAAGAGACATGGTTTTGATTAAATAAAAATATTTTTACGTAGAGTTATCAAGTGAGAGGATCATTTTTATGTGAGTTAGAGGAATAAATCTTAACTCTTAGATTTAACAATCAATGATTAAGATTAAAACAATAGAGGAATGTCACTTTTTTAAATGGTCATGTGACCATTAAAAGCTTTTAATCTTGGACATGCATGTATGGTTGTACACTTAAGATTTACCCCCCTCACTCTTACAAATTACAATTACCCTTCTAATTGGTGTTGGCTTATTTGATTGTTTTATGATTTCCTCATTCCTATGAACAATTTCCTTTTGTGATGTTTAGTTTGTATAGAAATGAACTAAGCTCACAATATCATTCTTCAGATAATCCTCTTGTCCTTTTTTCCTTCCGATATACTCATTAGATTATTTTGATGATGGCTATTGTTTTATCTATCCATAAAATAGATAATCAGGTTTGGTTGCTCACTAGCCAAGCACAGGAAATCAACACTTTTGGAACCCAAGGACATACTTTTACATCTTGGTTAGTTGCTGAAAAAAAAATACTGTGCTCTGATTGTATTTTTAATTTCAAAACTCTTCACACTTTATATCTACATATTTATAGAGAAAACATGGAATATGACACTTCCTGGATTTGGTGGTGATGAGATTAAGAACTACAGAAAGCCGGTTAGAATCATCAATCTTTGTAACATCTTTGTATTGGTTTGTTTTGTTTTAAATTTTATATTCTTGGCTTGTACTTGTGATTATTTTGCAGCCTACAAGTGATATTCACAAGGAGCGCTTAGTGGCTGTAAGTTTCTGTCTCCTTGTCTTATTTGGGGAGTTATATTATATCTATTAGGTGCTTCTTGTTATTGCACACTTCTGCCATATGCTGGCATACTTCTCGTGCACTCTTGCTATGTCTGTGTGTAGTAATTTTTAAAATTTTTTTTTTGGTAGGGGTCTTTGACCCCCTCCGGTATCCGGGGGAAAGGGGCCCTGAATAATCCGGAGTTCGGCCGGGAGGTAATAAAGTCTGACTCCAATTTGTTCCATCGCCGGGGACCGAACTTGGGTACTAGCCGAGTCCGCCCCTTAAGATAGAGTGCATTAACCACTTGCACCCAAGGTTGGAGTTGCAGTAAATTTTAAGTTAAAACATTATTTGGTAAACATTATGTAGTTTTACTTTTTGGAGAATGATAAATTGATTAAGGAATAAAAAAAGGTAAGTTTGTATGGGAAGATGGTGTATTATTACATTGGAAAGTGTTTAGCTTGTATTCAAAGACAAGTTTTCCTTTTATTGATTCCTTAACCAATGCCCTTATTTGCAAGAGCCTTAGTTGTTATATTATTATTGTGATTATTATTTCGTTTATATGTTTATCCTGGTTGTATTATTGGCAGATAAAGAAATCAATGGTAGCAGCTGAGGCTGCACATGCTAAGGGCTCTGCTGGTCAGGCATCTGGTAGTGCAAAGGGTAGTCAGGGAAAGCCACCCTTGAATATCATTGGCTCTCCCAACTTTAAAGGTTCATAATTTGCATCGCTGTATTTATGCTTTATACAGCATTGGAGGAACTGCTTTGGCAAAGGTAATCGAAACTCACAATAAATCAAGCAGGTATGACAATCTGTAATCATATACCACTAATCGTAGGACCACTCTAATTGCAAAGATTGAATTGCTTTAAACAAGTTTCACACTTCCACTTACTGACACAAACTGATACAAAGTGTTGCCTTTATTTCTTTGATCCTGATTCCAGAGTGACTTGATAGAAGTCTAAGCAGAAAATGGAACATGTTGGCTTCAGTCCTGCTATGAAGCCCGGATACGTGATACGATACGGGATACAATACGACACGATACGTGGATACGGGAAAATTTTGAAAATCAAGATACGATACGGCAGGGATACTTCAATAAAAAATTAAATCAAAATTTAAAAATATAAAAATAACTAAAGATACTTCACTTTACTAATTGACAATTGCTCATAATATTCATATTCAATAAATTACATTTACAAAAAAGATACTTCCGATCAAAATAAGTAAGCATAGTTAAATGTATTTTCCCCACCCATTTTAAAACATATTCTTCCTCCGACAAGTATCGGTATCGGATACGTATTCGACACGGGTACGTGGCCTATTTTGGAGTATCGGGGCTTCATAGCAGTCCTGATAAAAATTTACATCTGCATGTCATGATTTTGTAATTTGCAACTGCCTACTCAGATTGATGCTGATTATTGTTTTTTATGCGAATTCGTACCCTCAAATCCCCCAGTTGAAACCAAATTTATCTAATCAAACTTGTTCGACCTAATCTAATCTGTTTCATGTTGGAGAGTTGTTGGGCATAAAACTAAGAGTTCAATACTTCTAAGTTATTCAACTTCTCAGCATTTTCTTTCAAGATTTTTATTTTCTATTTGTTCTTCTCATGTGGAATTAGGATTTTCAACGGAATTGTCTTGTAGTTTCTAACATGCAGAAAAAGAAAAAGCCGCGGCTTTAATTTTTTTTGGATTGATGATCATAAGATAGTCACTGATTGGGTTTTAATGTTATTGAATTTCTATTTTAGATGCAAACGGGTCTCCTCAAAAATGCATATGCAATTACTTACTTTTTCTCTAAAATAGGCCTTAGAGCTTCAACATCTTCAGCAGGCCCGTAACAATTTGTTGATTCCGGTTTCATGCAAAAGGATCTTTCGTTGTGGTTTGGGGAAGTGTTTTGGCAAGGAAACAACTTACATACAGGGTACTAGTTTTGGACCCCAAAAAAAAATACAGGGTACTAGTGGTGCTGAACTTAAAAAAATAAAAATAGGAAAACTGCCATTAACTACCAGACAATTGTAGTGTTATACATGCAGTTTTGTTATTTATTTAAAAAAAATATTTGTTTCTAGACCAATACAACCAGCCAAAAGGTACCGTAACCAACATCATTGGTCCAGTGGCTTAATCTACTCTTGAGACACCGGGGGCCGACCTGGTTCTCCCGGGTTTGATTTCTGTAATGGACAAACTCAGTGTTGGTCAATGCAAAATTTAATTTATTTCTAAGCACGAGTGGATATTTGTTTTTCGTTGAAAGCGTTGGGATATTCTGTGAGAAGGTATTGTGCATTTTTTTGTTCAAGTAGATACTGTACATTGCTCTTTTGGCAAACTTACTTGGTTTTATTAAAGGTTTTGGTGCTTCTCGTGAGAATTTACATGAATGGATTTTTTTTTACTATGTGATCGACCCCCTTTTGCAATTCCAAAAGGCAGACGCCATATAAAGGAAAGTTCCATTCACAAACATTGCCATGCATCTTAGATATTATCTCAAAGCCAATTCTTTTTCCACTCCTCTACTTCCCCACTACCCCAATTATTTTAGAAACTCTAAAATAGCCTCACTCTCACTCTTTCGCTTTCCCCCTCTTCTCCCTCACACCACTGCCACCTCATTCTCCCTCTCACCACCACCATCATTTCCTCCTCCTTTCTTTTGTATCAGACCTCATTCTCCCTCTCACCACCACCATCTTTTGTATCAGATTTTCTTACCCATTTTACCCCTAAATTCCTGATTCACTATTTCACTATATTATTATTTATATATTATTTACCTATAACTTCTATAACCACCTACTATATATTATTATCTATAACTTCTATAAAATATATAAAGGGGCTTCACTATATTATTATTTATTATTTATATATTATTTAAAAGGATATTTTGGCACTTTTTCTATCAAGTTATTTTTTTTTTTTGACAAGCTCTATCAAGTTATTAATATGCAATACATCCTCGAAATTTATAGCAAAACGCTTCTACCTTTCATTGGAGGAGTAATGATTATAACATGAGACATAAGTCACAACCTGCTACTTCAAACTTTTCTGGTATCTCATAACTCACCGATCAAACTATCTACTTAGGACTGAATCATGCCATTCTTTCTTGAAGCAAGATTTTCTACAATAAGGCCCTCTTTCTCCTACTTTTAGGTAATTAACAAACACATTCATCTTGACTCTGGAAAATATCACATGAAAGATTTTTATAGAAGTTAACTTTTTTTATTGTTAGGAAGATGAAAAATTTTCAATATCCAAATTGTAAGGAAACAGACATCCCCATCATCTAATTCAACCTTCACATGTTTTATCCTAAATACATCTTGAAAAAACCTTATTATATATATATATATATATATATATATATATATATATATATATATATATAAATACTATTACAAAGATACACCTGGGTTTCATCGGGAGTCGGCGTCTCCATCATTACAACAAAACGGAGGAATTGGGTAGGACTACAATAGTCGTATTTTAAACGTTTTTTGGAGATATAAGTTACCTCCACAACTCTCTGCTTTGTGGTGTTCCATACAGACCATCTATTCCTAACAGAGCCATGATTTTATCTGTAGGAGCTTGAAGATAAGTGGTACCTCCTTCCCCAGGAATAACAGCAGCAGTATAAGGCAAATCACATATACTTTCTAACTGAACTTTAGCAGGCAGATTATTACCATATATGTTGGTGAAAAACTTGCCTAAATTAATGAGTCTCTAAAAACAGAAGAACAAAGATCAAATATTAAAACATGTTTTCATATATTCAAATACAATATGACAAAATCAACCAAATAAGCAACAATTACCGAATCGCGAGAAATGACGGTAGTGATTGTCTTATTATCCATTGAATTGACTATGGATCTGTATATTAGAAATAAAGAAACATTGTACATCAAATTGGGGATGAAATTGATAACTTTCCAAATGACAAAACCTAAATTATATCAACCTTAAAATGGAAAACAAGTTATCAAAAAAATTAACGCTAAATGGTTTAATATTATTAATATTTGAATAATGGGACGTATAATTGTGGTGAGGATGGAAGCAAAATTCGTTAGAATTAACAGCAACATAATTTTTCCTCTAATGTAAGAAACCAAAAAATAGAAACATGATACTGACATGTAACAGAACAGCACAAATGAGGCAAAAAATGAAAAATAAAATAAATGAGATAAGGAAGACACTAACCGTGGTTGAGAAAACAGATGAGGAGAGACAGCAATCTAGAAAGAGAAGCAAAAGAAGGATGAAGAAAGCTGCTAACAGTTTTAATATTTAGGGAATTCTACAAGTAAAATAAGTTAGATTAAAGTAAAACCATGCTGGGTGTGTGCGGTGATGGGTCAAGGAAAGAATTGGGCCTTTTTTTTAATCTGGGCTTTGCTTCTTACACAACCTTCGCTACTTACAACACACCCCATAACCGAGTAAATCCCCAAACCACCCCTAACTCAAAACATTTCTTCTCCCTCTCAAACGTCTCACACCCGTTCACTGCCTCACAGAAAACACCCCAACCGAATCCCTAACCCCCCAACTCACCCTATTGCACTGTCCTTCTCTCAAAGTCAGTTTACTTTCAATTCAAATCTTCAAAGTAGTTTTCAACACCCAAATCCTAGTTCCATGTAACTTCTGCAAAGTAGAAGACGATCTTGGAAAAATCAAAGAAAGAATCTCTTCTTCCTCCGTAAAGAATTCTTCTGAACCCGATCTTTTCAAAAAAGCGCGTACAGTACTTTTGTGTTTACAAGCCAAAGTTTTTATACAAGAAAGCTGAAGTATATATTTTATTGGATACAATTTTTTTTTTTTGAGGATCCGTTGTAATAATGAGAAAGATTTCTGCATATTCGCAAAAATCGGTCAATAATATCAAAATCGGATGAATCGGCCCAGACCGCCTTACTAATGGAATGCCCTAATACATTACAAAATTTCGCTTTAGCCAATGATCTAATTATTGAAATAATTGGAACTAAGGTACGTACACAATTCCTTTCCCTCTTTTACTTGCAATTTGTTGATTTTTCAGGCTTTTCTGCATATTTATGTTTCTGCTTTTAAAATACTGCAAATCCTTAAATTGTTTTCGGTTCTGCAACAATGTCAATCTTCTGCAATCACCAACAACCTTAGAATCTTCAAACTATTTTTAAGTCTTATTTCCTTGAGTAAAAATGTTATGTAGTGGCTGTTTAAAGTAAAAGGATTTAAACTTCATAATTTTTTACATAGAAGTATAATCTTCAACTCTATAGGTCATTTATGTGCACATGATCCCAAATTAGTATTGTTCCTGTTCTTTATTTATCTATGTATGGTCAAAATAACATTATCAATATCATGCAAAAATCACAGACTCTAAATATACTGGTTTTGAATAGCAATAATATTTAAATTTAGTCATGCTGGTGTAGTGTTTTAAATACATCTCATCAATGACTTGTTTCAGTGCAATCTGTGTCCACTGTCTTAGAAACAGCATTCTGCATATAATTGGGTAAATGTCTCAGATTAAACTGAACAAATTTTTTATTTATAATATGCATAGAGGACAGTAATCCGGTTTGTCAACATTAGTTTCATACATACAATAATTTGCTCAGTTTTTTATTAAAGAAGTTTAAATACACAACAACATAGTAGCCACATGATGACATTACATATGCAGGTGGTTAGGCTGTCAATGCATTAAAGTATATATTGTTTTCTATTTACATCTTATTCATGCGACTTTGATATGATCAAGTAAGCCAATAAGATTTGACAAAAATATTAATTCTCTGTATTAGCTTTCATTTAGTTAACTCTCAGAAAACAATATCTTAATGCGTCTGATACTTAAAATATCTTACATGTAGTTAATTCTATGATCATAATGTAGTTCTTCAAAAAATACCATTGAGATTTGTATTAGATTGGAAAACAATATCTTCTTTACCGTTGTTGTGAACCATGTGTATTTTTTTGTGGCAACAAAATAGGTCTGATACTTAAAATTTTGAGACTACTTAATATATCCATTAGTTTAGTGTTACTTACAAAACTGTTTATGTTTCAAGGAAATGGAACCGAGAGGATTTGTGATAATGCATCAAATTCGTGGTGGAGATAGAATCATAAGATTTCAACATTTAATCATTTGTTACGTTCATTACAAATACTGTGTCCAGGTTTATTTTATGTAAGATGTATTCCATATAATCATTAATCTTTCTATCAATTAATTGTAATGTAGATGATACCGCGTAGATTCAATGAATCTGTTTTACTGAACACAAAGTTCATGCGAGGGTGGTTGATTGAGATTGAAAGACGAAATGAGAACTTATGGTTTGGTGAGAGGTGGAACCTTTTCTTAAACTTTTACAAAATTAAACACGGTGATTGTTTGCTATTTAAGTATGTGACAGAAGGTAGATTTGTTGTTAGTCTATTTGATAGTAATGGACTTCAATTTAATAATGACCACATGCCAAGAACCATTCTACCTGTTCAGTTTTACAAGAAGGTGGATTCAGATGATTTTGCTACACAATTTGTAAGTGTTTAGACCCTTACAATACCTTTCTAATTCTTAGTGTTTTGACTAACAGATATTGTTATAATTATATAAGTAAGTAATCTATCTATTTATTGAAAATAGATTCTGCCAGAATACTTTACCACCAGTTTGCTGCCTGTACTTGAAACAAATCTACCAAAGCGCTTTAACATCATTGATAAGAAGCATCAGGGGTCTAGTTGGACTGTTAATTGTTCTGTAGTGGATGGGTGCATTTGTTTGTCAGGAGAAGGCTGGACTGAATTCATCATGGATAGCAACATAAAGAAGCAAGATTTGCTATTTTTCAAGGCTGGCTGGGAGTGGATTGATAGGCAACATGGTGAAGATAGATGAAACATATAAGATAATATGGAAAGTTGAAATTACTCCTGCTGCTGCTGCTCAGAAGAGCAAACCATTGGTGAGTTGAGTCTGTTCTTAATCTATAAAAAAAATGACTAACTACTGTATTATTTGTTGTTGAAATGACATGTATCTGATTTAGTAATTTTGCATTATTGTTTCAGTATATCCCTACTGGTGTTGTACATGGTTACTTGTATAATAGGCCGGCCAATGTTAAAGTCAAGGTACCATCTGGAGAGATAAAAACTTGGGATTTGATTTGGAGTAGCAGAAGCAAGACCAAAACTGAATGTTACATTGGAGAGGGGTGGAAACGATTCAAAGAGAATCATGAGATTGTGGCAGGAAAGATAGTTTATTTTAGGAAAAAATATGCTGATGCTCACTGGACAATAGAAGCGCGCGTGGCTTTCTTCATATATTAATAGGAATATTTGCAAACAATTTGTTAGTTTAAATTTCAGTGTGTAAGATATGAATTGATGTTTTTTTTATTAACATGCAAATTGGATATGATATGTATGTGTAGTTGTTTTAACGATACCTTGCCAAACAATACCTTATGTGAATAATAAGTTTTGAACTTTTTGCTTCCCTTGAAGATGATTTATTGGTGATTGTAACATTCTAACTAAATGAAATGCTTGATCATCGTTGAAACTTATGTGCAATTGAGTTGATTGTTATGTGTTTCTTAAGCCAGGTTATAGTAAGTCCTGAATTACACATCTAACCTAGTTTGGCACCATTCTTCACCTTCGAATAAATAGGGTGTTGCATGGTATTTTATGCTTATTTTCTTGTTCAGGAATTGTAAGAGGTTCTCTTCCCAATTGAATGAGAAAAATCCACCAAAATTAACAATATTTCGATGGACGGGGGTCGTTAGTAATAATGAAATTAACGCCTTAAATTTGGTTCAACACTAAATGTCAATAAAAGCATACAAAAAGCATATGAAGCTGAGAAAAAAACAAGAAAGAAAAGTGAAGAAGAACAATCTCTGTGAAGAAAGAAATGCAACTCTCTGCATAAGTGAGAGGCGCTGCTCTATCCTCCAGATAACAAGTGGTTTCTTACCGATTGAAGAAGACATGATAACAAACGTTTAATGGTGACAATTATCTAGAAGGTGATTGGGGAATGGTATGATCGGTAGGAATACAATTCAGAAAATAAAGGAGAAAAGAAACCTAGAAAAAGATGTAAAACCACTTCGAACCATAATATTTATGGGAAATTAATAGAATGTGATTTTCAAAGGGATTTATGTAGTTGTCCTGTCAATTTGGTAGAGAACGAAAAATAAAAAACAAACCCTCAGAAAAATGTGGCTGAGAATAAAAAACAAAAAACAAATCGTGAGAAACTAACCACACTTCAATAACATATAGCATTTTGATTGATAGACAAAATAAAAATAAGATGATCTTTCAAATACATGATACATCTCAAGATTACATCATCTCATTCAACTAATTCTTAACAAAGTAGAACACATCCAAGTTCTAATAGCGCATCAACCTAGGACGAAAATGACTAGCAATTGGTGGATAACATATGGTGAAGTAACCCCTAGAATTGTAAGTGAGCTGAAGATCAACTTCTACATGTGATGTACCAATAAGACCATCAATTTCAAAATGCTCTACAATCTTATTTGTCACAGTCCTAATATAAACATCACCATGTGCACCAAAGACGAGCCTAGTTGGAAACTCAGAACCGTTATCAGTCTTTAATTTAAGGGTAGCTGGAAGTTCATTATCATAATACATATAAAATTCCCTACCCACCCTAAGCAACATCTGCAAAAAAGACAAGTGAAAGATGTGTCTAAGGCATGAACAACCAAAAGCATGAATTTGGGATACCAAAAATACAAAGATTAACATTACCGAATCAAGAGATATAACAGAGAGGAAAGTCTTAGACATTGATTGCAAAACAATTCAATGGCAAAATCTGAAAACCAAAACGATTCATTATTAATAAAAGCACAAGAAAAATCCAAGTACAATAGGATTACAATAAGAAGTATGAAATATAAAAGTGAAGTAGAAGCCACTAATATGAATTTCCATGTCCTAGTTGAGCAATCAAGTCTCTCACGGTAAACCCTCTTGCTAACAACAATTCTCTTTCCACCTCAAGGCCAATTAATCTCAGCAGAAAATAATTTTTCCTTCAAACTTTCCACTTCAACTGCTTTCTCCACATAAGTTTTCATGGCAAATGTTGAATGAAGATGAATCCTAAGCCAATTAAGATCAAATCCAAATGGCTGCAATTCTTGCAACAAAATGCGAACATGTCTACAACAGTTGTAATTCAAATCTCTTATCTTTTTTCTTTTAAGAAAATAAAGAATTCGACCCAATGTATGGAGCGCTGGTTGACTAAAGTCAGGAGTTTGCCTTAGCTGACACTCAATAAGTGATGGATGTTCAGAACACACTTCCTCTAGGAGCGGAATAAACGCTTTTGGTACCTGACCCAACCCCTTGAAATCTACAAGATCGTCAATGGAAGATTCAAACAACTCCATGTTACTATGTTTATTAGGTTAATTAGTTAGTTGACACACTTATTTCAATCTATTTGGAGCGAGTAGACGAACTCAAGTAACAGCAAAGCAGCAAAAAATAGAAAAACGAAATAAAGTTTTAGTTGGGTAATACTTGTCACTTGAAGATGCCATGAGAGAGTGCAGAACCGGAGTAGAAGAACAATATATATACGTTTGAAGTACATAAGACGATGTTAAATAAGTAGAAGCGATAATGTTGGGAAAAAAATTGCATGGGTTGGGGTATCATGTTGAATTTTCATTTGTGGGAAATCTTTGAAGAGATAAAATGTTTTATCCGAAAGCAAAGTAAATAATAATATGGGACACATGGAAGGCATGCAAAGCACCGTAATTTATGAGGCTTTTTTTTCACTTATTGTGGGGTTGATTTCAGTAATTCCATTGCAAAATTCTGATGCAAGTGTAACACTTGTCCCTTCTTCCCTATTTCTTTGCTGACTTAGTGAAAGAAAAAGCAGTTGTGAGAAAAAAGAGACAGCAGTTGCAACGCAGAAGACACAATTGTTGCGAGAGAGAAGAGAGGGAAGGAAGAGAAGAGAGAGAATAATAATAAAAGTACAAGACACATGAAGACATGCAAAGGAAGGTGATGTGTAATGTTGTTGTTAGTTATTTTTTTTAAAGGTAAGGATAATATAAAATTGTAACAGCTGACCATACCGTGGGCTTTAGCTCGAAGAAAAAGACCAAACGAAAAACAAATTGTTGGAGTAATTGCTCAGGATTCTGCACTCACTTGCAGAGAGCCAACACTTCACACTCTTGAGAAGAAGATGAATGTAACAGAAGCTATAACAGAATGTGTGAAACCGGTTATTGACTTCATTGATTGAAAAAATATTTATACAACCATTCAGGCCAGATTACTTGGCCTTAATTGACTAGTGTAACTAGTTGCCACATCAGCACCAATTTGGTGACTGGGCATATTAAGAGAGTAAAACAAATCAATACAAATAGAAGCTAACACAATGGGTTCCGAATGTAGTTTATTATTATTCTGAATTAATCATTGATCACCAATACACCTCCCTAATTCAGATCTTCAAGTTTCTTCATTCCAATCAGCTCCCTCAGTTCTGCAAATCTTCCAGTAGCAAGTGGCTTAGTTAGCAGGTCTGCTAACTGCTCAGATGACCTGCAATGAACCAGTTCCAGTTTTTCTCTGTTGACTTGATCTCTCAAGAAGTGAAATTTTGTTTCAATATGCTTGCTACGGCCATGAGAGACAGGATGTTTGGCTAGATCAATTGCTGACTTATTATCAATTCTGAGCTTCATCACATAGTCACCCTTCAAGTTCATTTCAATCAGCAACTTCTCAATCCATTGAGCTTGACAGGCTTCTTGTGCAGCTGCTATGTATTCAGCTTCACAAGAAGATAAAGCAACAACATTTTGCTTTTTTGAGCACCAAGAGATTGGTGCATTTCCTAGCATAAACAAGTAACCACTAGTACTTTTCCTGTCCACTGTGTCTCCACTCCAGTCAGAGTCTGTGTATCCATACACCTCTGCATCAGAATTCACCTTACTTGGAAGCAGGATTCCCAAATCAGCAGTGCCTTTCACATACCTAAGTACTTTCTTTGCTGCTGCCATATGAGAAACTCTTGGTTTCTCCATGTGTCTACTAATCAAGCCCACACTGTATGCCAAGTCTGGTCTAGTATTAACTAGATATCTCAGTGACCCTACAATCTGCTTGTAGAGTGTTTCATCCACCAACTCCTCCTGCTCATCATTTTTCAGTTTTGTACCAACTTCAATAGGCACTGAGGTTGAGTTGCATCCACTCATCTTGAATCTTTTCAAGATGTCAGTGGCATACTTCTTCTGATGAAGTAGCATACCCTTGCTAGTCATTGCAAATTCTATCCCTAGAAAGTAAGTCAAGCATCCCAAATCACTCATCTCAAATTCATCCATCATGTTTTTCTTAAAAGCTTCAATCTCAGTAGCATCATTGCCTGTAATTAGCATATCATCAACGTATAAGCACACTATCAGATGCTTGTTGCTCTTCCCTCCCTTAGTATATACACCATGTTCAGAGACACACTTTTCAAACTTGAGTTGGTGCAAGAATGCATCTATGCGCTTGTTCCAGGCCCTTGGTGCCTGTTTCAAGCCATAGAGTGCTTTATACAGTTTATATACCTTTTCTTCTTCATTCTTCACTTCAAACCCTAGTGGTTGGTTCACATAAACCTCCTCTTCCAGTGGCCCATTCAAGAAAGCTGACTTGACATCAAGCTGACTCATCTTCCATCCCTTCAAGCTGGCCAATCCTGTCACCAATCTGATGGTCTCCATTCTTGCTACAGGGGAAAAAACTTCCTTAAAATCAAGCCCAGCTTTCTGTAAAAAGCCTCTTGGCACTAATCTGGCCTTATATTTTGCAACTTCACCATTTGGGTTGACTTTGATTTTGAAAACCCACTTGACATCAATAGCTTTTTTATTTTCTGGAAGTTTCACTAAATCCCATGTCTTGTTCTTCTCAATGGATTTAAGCTCTTCATCCATTGCTGCCTTCCAATTATTGTTGACCAGAGCACTTTCAACACTTACTGGTTCAGCTTCAGCTGCAAATACATTTAACAGTAAATCACCATCTGATGTAACAGCTGTATCAGGAAACATTTCAAAGTCCTGTAGTCTCTGTGGCACCTGTTTGTTTCTCTGAGGTCTTCTTATTTCCTCCTCATCATCTACATCAGGCTCATCACCCTGCTCATTCATAGCAGGCTCATTCTCTTGTTCATTGAGTAAGTCAAGAGTCACTGTATTTTCTGCATCTGTGACTTCAGTATTCTCCATTTCAGTGCTCCACTCCCATCCTTTCTTCTCTTCAAACACCACATCCCTGCTCATTATTATTTTTCTTTTGACTGGATCAAACAACCTATATGAGCCAGTCACATGATATCCTACCATCACCATTGGTTGAGCTTTGTCTTCTAGCTTCCTTCTGAGTTGTTCTGGTATGTGTCTATAACACAGTGATCCAAATATCCTGAGGTGCTTCACATTAGGTTTCTTATTCCACCACTTCTCATATGGTGTGATATCATTCAATCTTTTGGTGGGGCTCCTGTTCAACAAGTAGGTAGCAGTTAATGCAGCTTCTCCCCAGAAACAGTGTGGTACTTCCTTTTCTTTGAGCATGCTTCTCATCATGTTTAGAACAGTCCTATTCCTCCTCTCAGCTGCTCCATTATGCTGTGGAGTATAGGGAGCCACTATCTCATGGCCTATTCCTTCATTCTTGCAGTATCTGTCAAACTCTAGGGAAGTATATTCACCTCCACCATCAGTTCTTAAGCACTTTATTTTTCTGCCACACTCATTTTCAACTAGCTTCTTGAACTCCTTGAACACTTCAAATACTTCACTCTTCTTCTTTAATAAGTAGGTCCACATCATTCTAGAGAAGTCATCTATAAATGTGACAAAGTATAGATTTTCTCCTAGAGTTTTCACCTCAATTGGACCACAAACATCAGAGTATATCACTTCAAGTTTTTGTGTAGATCTAGTTGGAACATTGGACTTGAATGAGTTCCTGGGTTGTTTTGCTTCACAGCATTCACCACATATCACATCAGGCTCAGTAATTTCTGGCAGACCACTCACCATTCTTTTCTTATCAAGTTGCTTCAGACTCCTGAAATTCAAGTGTGCATACCTTTTGTGCCATAGCCAACTCACATCATCAGTTGAAGTCTTGAAGCATTGATAACTAATAGCATCTCCTTCCACCTTGAAGGTTCTGGTTTTAGACAGAGGTGCCCTGAGCACCACCTTGTTCTTACTGTTGAGAACATTCATATAGCCATCCTCCATCCTCATTGTATACCCCTTTTCATGCAATTGACCCAAGCTGATCAGATTGCTTTTCATGCCAGGAACATATAGCACCTCCCCAATCACTGTCTTCTTACCATTGCTTCTTCTGATCTCAACTTTCCCAATGCCTTCTGCCTTAATTGATCTTCCATTTGCAAACCTGATATTTTTCTTCACATTCTCATTCAATTCACAGAACCAGGCTTTGTTTCCTGTCATGTGATTTGAACATCCTGTATCAAGATACCAGAACTCAACTATTCTTCCTTCATCATCAATTATGGCCATCAGCACTTCCTTTTCTTCCTCAGAGTCATCACAATCAGCATATTGAGCTTCTCCCTCCTTATTCTTCCTAGGTACTCTCTTATTGACACATTCATCAGCAAAGTGCCCCCATCTTTGACAGTTGTAACATTGTATGTGTTTCTTATTCATCTTCTTCTTAAATTTCTTGTTATTTTCTCCATCACCTTTACTTGTTTCACCAGTTTCACTATCATCTGAGTGATCTACCCTAGTGTTCTTTCGCTTCCAATTTCCCTTTCCCTTTCCCTTCCAATTACTGCTATTTTTCTTAAATTTTGCCTGTAATGCTTCTTCAGTGATCTTTTCTTTTTCTTTGTCATTCACTCTGTCTTTGATCCTAATTTCATTTGCTTCTAGGGTTCCTTGTAATTCGTCTAATTTCAAGGTATCTAGGTCCTTGGATTGTTCAACAGCAGTCACTATGTAATCAAATTTGGGAGTTAGGATTCGCAATACCTTCTCAACTTTTGATTGTTCAGAAATCTTTTCTCCGTTGTTGCGCATTTGGTTCGTGATTATCGTCAATTTTCTCAGATACTCTGAAATTGAGTCTTTCTCCTCCATCTTGAGATTCTCATACTGTCGTCTCAGAGTTTGCAATTTCACCTTCTTCAATCGTGCGTCACCGGAGTACGCAAGTGCTAATGCATCCCATGCTTCCTTTGCCGTTTCATGTTCTGCGATCTTTTCGAATACTTCAGTATCAATGCATTGATGGATCAAGAATAGCGCCTTGCTATCCTTCTTCTGCTGTTCGCGAAGTTGTTCTCCGGCGGTGGCCACAACACCGTTACGAATTACTTCAAGGACTTCTTGGTACCGAAAAACGACCTTCATTTGTACGATCCACCGATCGTAATTCTTGCCATCAAAGAGAGGTAGCTTTGCCGGAAACTGACCGCTGCTACCGCCGTTGTTCGTCATCACTACTTCAGGATCGTTGTCAACGTAGCTCTGAGGCCAATTTGTTGGAGTAATTGCTCAGGATTCTGCACTCACTTGCAGAGAGCCAACACTTCACACTCTTGAGAAGAAGATGAATGTAACAGAAGCTATAACAGAATGTGTGAAACCGGTTATTGACTTCATTGATTGAAAAAATATTTATACAACCTTTCAGGCCAGATTACTTGGCCTTAATTGACTAGTGTAACTAGTTGCCACATCAGCACCAATTTGGTGACTGGGCATATTAAGAGAGTAAAACAAATCAATACAAATAGAAGCTAACACAATGGGTTCCTAATGTAGTTTATTATTAATCTGAATTAATCATTGATCACCAATACAAATATGTAATATCATCAAGTTATAATTAGAACATCCCATTATCACACAAATCTGAGATATGGCATATGTAATACAAAGTAACTACCTAGTGTAAGATGGAAGACATATAGGAATAATAATTTTACAGGAAAACGATGCTAAGATGGAATACACATATAAAACACAAGTAGAATAGTGAGAATTGCTTAAATAGAGAAACATACACAAAACATCAAGCAACAAACATAACCACAACTTTACAAACTTAGTCATAGATTAGTACAAAACACATCAGAGTATGTTGAAACATAAGTTTCATGTTAGATAGTGTTAAAAGATAACTATGCTTAAAGCAATATTGGATTTTCAGCAACGGCCTACTCCACTAATTCATCAAGGAAATTTCCTCCAAATCAACTTCCTCTTTTTCTTTAAAAACAACATGAAAGATTAATGATAAAATTTAGGTTTAAATATGTATTTAGTCCCTGCAAATGTCTCTATTTTTCGATTTAGTCCCTGCAAATTTATTTTTTTTAAATACGTCCCTGCAAAATAACTTTTTTTTTTAAATACGTCCCTACAAAATAAACTTTTTAAATACGTCCCTGCAAAATAGTTTTTTTTAAATACGTCCCTACAAAATAACTTTTTTTTTAAATACGTCCCTGCAAAATATCACAATTTTTTTTTGTTAGGACGTATTTAAAAAAAAAAGTTATTTTGCAGGGACGTATTTAAAAAAAAAGTTATTTTGCAGAGACGTATTTAAAATTCCAACTTTCGGAATGGCATATTCAAAAAAAAGTTATTTTGCAGGGACGTATTTAAAAAAAATAAATTTGCAGGGACTAAATCGAAAAACAGGGACATTTGCAGGGACTAAATACATATTTAAGCCTAAAATTTAATATTACTTTTGCCTTTAAAAATAATAAAATTTCACTCACAAAATATATATATATATATATATATATATATATATATATATATACAATAAAACTAAATTCTAAAAGATTTTGCACATGGTATGTCATACAACAGTTTGCTTTCAAGTATAAAACTCAAATATAACTTTATATGTGTGTTTAAACATGTGCCTAAAAGTGTCGTGACCATACAAGTAATTTTCAAATTACCGTAACCCATATAAATATTAAAAAAATCGATATTGGCATCACCTTCCAAATACCACCAAGATCTTAAGCTTTGAAACATTAAAGATTTTTTACCCTTTAGAACCATTTAAATATACTTACCTAGCTAGGGTTTGCATTGCTTTGAAACCCTAGAAAGAGCGAGCAAAGAGAAAAGTAATATTAAAATTAAAGAACTCAAATGTAATCTTGAAGTAGTGGTTAGTCCATGAACATTCGGCATAACGAGAGAGATAAAGTCTAAGTCATTAGTCAATGGTGTCTTGAAAATCAACAACTACTTTTTGTTTTCAACTACAACAATGCATGATAACAAACAAAAGAAAAAGCATAAAACATTGTATGGTTGTTACTTGTTTCCATGCTTGTTAAGCAACATCTAATTTTCTCTTGTCTCATTCATTCCACATAGTAAAGAAACCAGCAGGATTTGACGTCTGCATGGACTCCGCCGCCGACCAACCACCAAAACCTCCGGCAGGCATGTCATAATCAACCTTAACCAATCCAAGCTCCTCTGATGATCCCGCACCATTAACATTACCCATAAAACCACCACTATTATAACTTCCACTAGACCCACCAACAGCACTGCTATTATTTCCCATCACACTCACCGGTGGTGAAGAAGGACCACCCATATTCATCATTCCCTGAAACATAGCTGGATGATTCTGGAAGTAACCATTGTAAAACTGAGCATTATTATTCTGATGAGCATAAGAAGAAGAAGAACCACTTTGGTGCAGCTCAAGTTGTGTTTGAATATGATGAAGTGAAGATGGATGTTGATGAGAGAAATGAGAAACAACTTCATGGTTTTGTAAAGTAAGCAATGGTTGAGGTTGTTGTTCAAATTGCATTAAAGGGTAAGGTTGTAATTGTAGTCTGTTACTTGTGTTTGAGGTTGTTCCATATTGAAAAGTTGAGTTGAGTGCAATCATTTCTTCACGTTTTCTTGAAGATTCAAGAACTTGAGCTTCTTTTAAACGCTTTGCAGCTCCTCCTCCTATTGGTAATGTGCTGCTTTCAAGAATTGCTTTTACATCGTAACGACTCATGTCGAAGTTTGTTACAGCATTTAATCCTCTGAACTTTATTGCAGCTATGTCGTATGCTTCTGCAGCTTCTTCCTCAGTTGCTGTAATTAAATAGTTCAAGATTTATTTGCATTATATTCAATTAAGTACGTAAAATAAGTGTTATTATATATTTGGCTTACTGAAAGTTCCTAAGTAAAGATCTTTGTTTCCTGCTACTCTGCCAATCCTAGCTTGCCATCTTCCATGTTGGTGATGCCTGATATATAATCACAGTAACAATAATAATTAGAAGAAATAAAGGAGGAAAAATACACATAGGAAATTAACATTGTGGTACAATTCTATACCTTGTGACTCCACGATACATTGATGCACCCCTAGAGAAACCACTGCTTTTTCTGCAGTTCATTGTACAGTGAAATGAGTTCATTAGTTTACAAAAATTAAATTAATGATTTATGCACGTTATCTCTCAGTCTCAGTAAGTTGTAACTAATTAATCACCTTCTGATAGCGGCTACAAATTCTTGTCTTGTCATGTGCTTCATATCATCCAATTCCTTTTCATAGTTACCAACCTGTAAAACGATCATGTAATTAACAAGACTATATATATTGTTTTAATTACTAGTATAGTGAGTTAGACGGGTTGAGAAAGTAAAGTTAATTACTGGAAAGTTTGTAGTGGTGGAAGTTCCCCAGTACTTAAGTGCAGCTAAATCATAGGCCCTAGCAGCTTTGTCTTCTTTATCATATCCACCTGCCATTATTAAATCACAAATCTTATTCTCTATCTCTATCAAAATGAAAAGGAGTTGAACAAATTAAAATATCTAAAATATATAGACACTTACCCAAATAGACTGACGAAGAGTTGAGAAGAAACAAAAACCAAACATGAGAAGAAATGTGTTAATACAACTCCAAAAAAAAAAACAACAAAACCAAAAAAAGTTAATAGTATGAAGAATAAATAATTACCTTGGCGACCTTTTCTTGATTGTCCCTCCCTTCTACAGCTATTATCCCAAAGATGAGCTTCATACCTTCCAGTCCATCTATGTCTATAATATACACATTTTTTTTTACATAGTTAGAGCAAAAGCTAAAAAGACATGTAAAAATAAATTGATGAACTAACTATCCCACCTTGTTACGCCACGATAGATTGATGTTCTTTGGCCAAAGGTGTCAGAAGCTCTTCTAGCAGGAGCAGCAACTTCAACAGTATTTGTACTATTATCACCACTAGTTTCACATGTTGAATCTTTCCCACTTCCAACAGATAATGTCAATGATTGCAAATTACTATTACCCTTTTCTTGATACTCATCACTAGGTGTTGTTACCATAGCTGCCACTAGACTATTGTTGTTATTTGTAAACAGATAATCTGAATCACTTTCGTTGATGGCAGCAAGATCTGACTGATTTTCAGTCTTGGTGCTTACACCGAGAAAATCTGCAACCTTTGGAATTTCATTGCTGCTGTGACCTTGAGTGTTAATTAGACTCCAATCTGCTGAAATTAAACATCACAAAAATATAGGTCAAAAAAATGGGAAGAGCAAGAAAAATTAGTTCACAATAAGAGTGTGAAAAAAGTTGTAGTTACTCTCTTTGATTCTATTTATAAGAAAAAAAAATACGGCTTTAAGTTTATTGAAAAAGTGATGTATCTCGTCTATAATCTATACTATAGACCATATACAACAGTAACTGAATACATATAAAACTCCATTTCTTATAAATAGGAGTAGAGGGAGCATATATTATATGTATACCATGATGATTTTGGAAAGGGTTTTCCATGTTGTCATGGACTAAACCAAGTGAAAATTGATGATACTGGGTTGCTTGGAGATCATGATCATCAGCAGGTAAGGAAGAATGAGAAGGAGAGAGAGGGAAAGAAAGCCAGTTGTTGTTCATTGCTTTACTACTTTTCAGATCAAAAAATTAACACCTGCATGAAATGAGAACAGAAATGGACATATAGTAGTGTGAGAAAAATGACATGGTCAAAGAAACAGATACATACAAATTAACTAAGGTTTTGAATGAACTTTGAAGCTTAACTGGTTAAAGAGAGAAGAGAGAGCACTGAAAAGAGAAAACTTTGAGAAAGCCACAATATTTGAAGAGCTTCTTCCCGGTTTTCTATTAAAAGTTTAAACTAAATTAAATACTCTCACCTCCTTAGGGAAGGTCCTTTTTGTAGACTTGGACTCTTTCAACAGGTTTCAACACTAGAGAACAAAGTTTAAATCTATCTATAATGATTATTAAATAATTAGTATATATATAGTATATTATTAGGGACACGAGTGTCACACTAAACTACTATAATATACTTCATATCCTTCAGTCTTTGTACAGACACAATGGCCACCATTCCAAATGAAAAAATATTATACAATTTCATAGTACTCCTCTCTCTCTCTCTCTACCCACTTGGTTTGTTGGAACTCTCGTTCTCGTTTAGTGGAAAAAATGACACCCGAAAGCCCAGCATTCCCACCCACTACAAATCATCTCCCCCTCGGTCTCAAAATCGACGACTCTACGTAAAGTATTTACAATACCGACTCCTCTCTCTCTCTCTCTCTCTCTCTCTCTCTATAAACTAAAATAAAGAAAGAAATAACATCATGGTAGTATTGAAGATCAAGAAGAAGATCAAGTTCAATATAGGTATAGAAGATAGTATATACTATATAATTAACAAACAAAACCCAATATTTGGATACTCGAGTCGTGCATGTGGTAAAGATACATGAGAACCGTCATATGATAAATATCCAACATACTAAAAATTAAAAGGACAGAAACAAAGAGTGAGGATTACTCTTCAGTTCAAAATCAGACCATGCCCTATTGTATTATTTATTATTAACATGAAGATTCAGTTGAAGTAATTAAGAAATACAGTACTTATTTATTAGTAGGGTTTCATCTATTGACCATCTACTCGGTTTCCCCACCAGTCAAAAGGCACTAACAAGGTTCAAATTGTTTAAGAAAAATGAACAAATGATGTTGGTATTAGGGTCGTGACCTAGAATACCAGAAGCTCTGCATTGGTCCACATCAGGAATTTTTACAGAAATTAAAATGACCCTTTTAACCACAACCCAATTTAATTACCTGAATTTTAGCATTCAAAATACTTTAATTACCCTTAAGTGAGATTTAAGTATTTAGGGAGAGCTTTGTCGTTAACTATGGTTCTATTCGACTCGAGAGATTAGTCTCTGCAATAGCGCGCAGAGACTAATCTCTCGATAGAGGCACATAAAATTAAAATATTTTATCGGTGGCATACCCTCTTGATAGAGACACTCAAAACACTTACTCATCTGGTCCTATTTATAAGAAAAAGTATAGTTTTAAGTTCCCAGAACAACTAATGTTCACCGGATATATAAGTTATTCAATGAACTTAAAACTACATTTTTTTCTTATAAATAGTACCAGAGTAATATACAGCAATCAATTGAATGAAGAGTAAAAAACACTCTAATCTCTGATAGATAGTGGGCAACCGCAAAATCAGCTAAAGCAAACACCACAAGTCCACAACCAAGTACTTTTAGTTCTAAAGATACACTTCAAATGATTCATTGATAGAAAAAACTAGATTACAATCTCTTCCTATTATATAGGTTAGGAATTTTTTTTAGCATTCCTGACTGAATGAGTCTTCTCACCTAGTATATACTAATGGAACATTGATTACGGAACACATGGCACACAAATCTCATATTTTTGTGGAATGTTTAAGTTATTGCTCAATATATAGGGAACAAACCAAGTTACTAGCTAGCTAGGCAAAGTTTGGATCTCATCTTATCTCATTATATACAGCAAATACCGCCACACGCACGCACACATTGTTTTGTGAATAAGAGCTTAATTGCCTTTTTTGGTAACTGAAGCACAGTGTAATGTGTACAGATCTAATACCGTCAAATACAAACAATAGTTTTATTTCACTGACATATAGATTTACAATAATATTATGCATGCAAATAAATACACACGCCATTATCAGGTGAGTGAGAATAAAGAACGACTCATTTAAGTATGCAATTTCCTCAATAAACTCTACTAATCATGTAGTCAGTTTGCAACAGCGAGGAAATCCATGCATGTTAATTTTTTGTTTATAAAAATTAAAATTAAACTTAAACCTCTATGAGGCTGAGCAGTGAAGCAGAGCTTTACTGATAAGTGATTAAATTTAGAAACTATGGACCAACCCAAATCGAGATGAACACCGATTAGAAGGATCCAAACTCTATACTATAGCAAATTAATTAATCTCATTATATATAGCGACATTAGAAGTAGAAGAATAAAATAAACAATATTCCAAATACCTGGCAGTATTATTGTATTGATAATATTGCACACTTGAGTAAAAGCCACAAACGTTTCTCACTTTCTTCGATTTCACCTTTCAGTTTCTCAACTTGTACATGCAAATGCAACTAGCTAGATATATAGCACTATATTATATATAAGAAGTTAATATATACTATATATTAATGGTTGAAACTTTTACAAGAAGAAAGGACAGAAGAGAAGAGAAGAATACGCAGGAGTTGTTTTGTTTTGGTTGTGAGAATAGAAATAGAAATGAAAATGTAAAATGAAAGTGAAAAGAAAAGAAGTGAAGTGGAGTGCAGTGCATGAGGAGGAATCTAATTAAATTTATTGGAAAATGTGAGTGAGAGAATAAATATTAATGTTTGTTTGGCGAATACAAGAAGAGAGTTAGTGGTGATTCGCCACCGTCCTTATACAATCAGTCAACACAAATTTAATCACATTCTCACGCACGCCGTTTCAGGTTTCTCTCTCAGCCCAAATACACTGTCAGGAGAATTTGACTGACACGTGTCAGTTGTCGTTCCCTTCCTTCCTTCCTCTTCTCTTTGTCTTCGCTTACCTCTTTAACTTTTCAAATTTTGCTCCCAAATTGCCCAATTATCCCATTTGCATGCCTGCTTTTAAAAACACCAATAGCTAATCACCTTTGACCACCCTACCTCTCTCTACTACCACCCCACCCACGACAAATACAATCTTCCTCAAGAGATGATACAAAAGCCATATCCTTCATGTAACTTCATGCTCACTAAAAAGGATTTTGTAATCTTATTCTACTACTCTCCTAGTCCTAGAATTAATAATCACAATAATTACATTTATTAAATTTATGATGATAATTAAGTATGTTTACTTTTACAGCCTAGAAACGAAATAAAAGGTCTAAAAAAATACTATTAAAAGTCATAAAATGCTATTAAAAATCATGAAAAATTAAAATTAATAAAAAAACTCGGGGCCAAAAGTAGGTTAAAATTTGTTGAACGACTAAAATCAAATAACTCAAATTTAATAGAGATTAAAAACAATATTTTAAACTCAATTAATAATAAATAAAATTACTTTTACTAAATTTATGATGATAATTAAGTACATTTAATTTTATGATTTCATATAAAAAATAAATATGCTTACTAACATTAATAAATTAAACATGGTAGGAGACTAGTTGTCGTTTAAGTATATATGAGTTCACTAAGTTTAGACATTTTTTGCTTATAATTGAGTCTGAAGTAGTACCAGTATAGTATGAATTCTAAGAAGTCTTGTAGATTTAAGTATTTGTTTTGGATGGGGGGTACGTGATGTTTATGGTTTCTTCGAAACCACATTCTGTTTAAAGGTCATGTTTTTGGTTCACAAGTTGCTGTTAACCACATTAAGTCTACATCGTGGAGTTGATTCATAGTATAGAAGGTCATAAATCTTCTTTTATGCTTTCTGACCGGTGGGTTAACCCACTTCTGTATTTGGCCGATTTGTAATTGGCTTTTTGTCTTTGATCGGTTGGAGTACCTATAGTGCTCCTCTTTCAATCCAACTAGCGGATAGCGGATGAGCTAGCAAATAATAAATCATGTGTTTGGTAAAACTAGCGGTTAAACCAACTAATAAATGTAAAATGACATAAACAAATAAGGGTTTTAAATTGTTTAGTTTATTTTAAAGAGGATAGAGAATGAATTGAGAAGAATAATGAGGGTAAAAATGACAAAAGAAATAAGACGCTATACATTATCTGTTAGCGTTTCAAAAAACACTACTTGAAGTAGCGTTCGAAAAAACACTAAACGTTATATAGTGCTTATTAGACACGTCTATTCATCATCCGTTAGTCAAGTCCGCTATCCGCTAGCGGATGAGACTTGTCAAACAGAGTCAAAATATAAAGTATTTGTATTTTGACAACGTGTAATGTTTCGCCATATGGAATCAAAAGTAAGGAAATTCAACAACAATTCCGGAAAACTAATATTTCCCCACCCCCTAATTAATTACTTTTTTTTGAACCACTAACATTTGTCTATAAAAAAATAACAACATAAATGTTTCTCGTTGAAACTCGAAAGCAAAATATAAAAATGATTAATTTGACAACACCTAATATTTTCTCGTTGAAACTCCTAAGTAAAATGTTCATTTATATATATAACCCTAAAATTTAGTGTACTTTTATTTTAGTCACAATAATTTTTTTTTCTTGTTTTTGTCCGTGCAAAATATTTTATTTTAATTTGTATTATTTGACCAAAATACTTATATATTTTTTATAAGTAAATAATATTATTGAAAGGAGGTATAAGGGTACCTCTCATGACAATTGATTGGACAATAAAGTCTTTTTTTTCCCGATTTTGTTACAAATTTTGGTCAAAATTGTTGAATGTAATCCAAGTTGGTCGAATTGTTGAATTCAAGTTGGTCGAATTGTTGAATTCAAGTTAGTCGAAGTGTTGAATCCAAGTTGGTCGAAGTGTTTAATCCAAGTTGGTCGAATTGTTGGATGCAAACCAAGTTGGTCGAATAACTAGTTTTACTCACTAAGTAAATATAGTTAGTTAAGTGTTTCTCATGTAATTTGTTTTAGTGTTGTTCGTGTCATCAGTCCACGTGTATTAGTGAACTCCTCGTGTATGTACAGTTGTAAAGTGAGCCTATAAATACAAGTGATGGTGGTAATCAAATCAATTGATCACACACCACAATATCAGTTTTTCTGTTATTTTGCTTCCTTCGACTACGGCTACATCCCTTTTTCGACTAACCAACTTTGTAACCAAGAACACTCTCTTCTTGGTAAAATTCCTTCGTGATAATTGAGTGAATGTGAGGAACACTGAGTGAATTTGTTCCAACAACTGGTATCAGAGCGAGAGTTCGTGATCTTGCGGCGTAGACATGGCAAATCAAAACTCCGGCAGTGATCAACTTCCGGCGAAACTTCCAGTTCTTGATTCGAAGAATTATGACAAATGGATTGTGCAGATGAAGGTGGTGTTCCGGTATCAGGAAGTTCTTGACATTGTGAAGAATGGCATTGTAGAAAATGCAATTGGAGATGAGTTACGTGATCAACAAAAGAAGGACAGCAAAGCGCTGTTCTTGATTCACCAATGCGTGAATTCTGACGTGTTTGAGAGAATCGCAGGGTATGAGACTGCAAAGGAAGCCTGGGATGCGTTGGCTTCAGCCTATTCTGGTGATGCGTCGTTGAAGCAAGTGAGGCTACAAACGTTACGCAGGGAGTATGAATTACTTCAAATGGGCGAGAAGGAGACGATTGCTGAGTACTTCAATCGCCTAACAGTGATCACAAATCAGATGCGCACAAATGGCAAGAATGTCACTGATCGAAGAAAGATTGACAAGGTATTGCGAACCTTAACTTCCCAATTTGATTATGTAGTGACCTCAATTGAACAATCTAAGGATCTGAGTACCTTAAAAGTTGCTGAATCACAAGGAATTCTTGAAGCAAATGAGACTAAGATTAGGGCTAGGATGGGTGCCAAACCTAATGAAAAACCTAGTGAGCAAGTGTTGTTGGCTCAATCTCAAAACAAGAAAGGAAATTGGGGTAACAATTGGAAAAACAAGAAAGGGAAGGGAAAATGGAATAAGGGAGCTGGTGAGGGTTCAAGCAAGAAAGGTGATCAGAAGCAGAATGATTATCAAAAGAGAAAAGAAGCCTGGAAGAATAAGGAGAAGAAGAATTATAGCAAGAAAGAGGTGCAGTGCTATAACTGTGATAAGTTTGGTCATTATGCAGATGAATGCAAGCAAAAGAACCCTCAAGAAGAGGCTCAATTGGCCAGAGGTGATTCTGATTCTGATGATGAGGTAGTCTTGATGGCTGAAACAGATGCTGTCGAAGTCGAATGCAGAACTGATAACAAGCAGGAAGAGGCTCAGCTAGCAGGAGGTGATGCTGATGAGATAGTATTGATGACTGAGATAGGTGGTAGCAGTGATGATTTGTGGTATCTTGATACAGGTTGTTCAAGTCACATGACTGGCAACAAAAGCTGGTTCATCAAACTAGATGAATCAGTGAAGAAAACTATAAGATTTGGTGATGACAGAGTGATAAGAGCAGAAGGAATTGGCATTGTTAAAATCAAGAGAGATGATGGGAAGGTGTGTCTCATCACAGATGTCTTGTTTGTTCCCTCTATGAAGAGCAACTTGATCAGTTTGGGTCAACTCTTAGAAAAGGGATACTCAATGCAAATGGAAGATATGGAATTAAGGCTGTTCAATCCAAAGAAGAAGCTATTGTTGAAGGCAACATTGAATAAGAAGAGGACATTCAAGGTTGGCATGAGTGTAGTCCAAGATGAATGTTTGAAGGCAGTCACTAGTGATGAAGTGTGGAGGTGGCATGAAAGATATGGTCACTTAAACTTCAGAGATTTAAAGAATTTGAACACTCAAGGAATGATGCATGGCTTGCCTGATATAAGGCTTCCAACTGAGGTGTGTGAGCAATGTTGTGAATCCAAGCAAGCAAGGAACTCTTACAATGCTGAAATGAAGATTAAGGCATCAAGGAGGCTGGAAGCTGTACACTCAGATGTATGTGGTCCTTTTGATGTGAAGACTCTAGGAGGTAACAGTTATTTCGTTTCATTCATTGATGAATTCACTAGAAAAATGTGGATCTATTTGCTAGGTAAGAAGAGTGATGTATTTGAAGTTTTTAAGGCCTTCAAAATCATGATTGAAAAGGAAAGTGGTTGTTGTATCTGTAGACTTAGAACTGATGGGGGTGGGGAGTATACCTCCACTGAATTTGAAAATTTCTGCAAGCATGAAGGGGTCAAACATGAAATCACAGCACCATATACACCACAGCATAATGGCACAGCAGAAAGAAAGAACAGGACCGTGCTTAACATGGTAAGAAGCATGTTGAAAAGTAGACAAATGCCAAACCATTTCTGGGGAGAAGCAGCCACCACTGCAGTGTATATACTCAATAGAAGTCCAACCAAAAGGCTCAACAAGATGACTCCTGAGCAAGCATGGTCAGGTGAGAGACCAAGTGTCAAGCACTTGAGAGTGTTTGGCTCTTTGTGCTTCAGGCATGTGCCTGACCAATTGAGGAAGAAATTGGATGACAAAGCTCAACCAATTGTCCTATTAGGCTATCATTCGACTGGTACATACAAGTTGTACGACCCTAATAGGCAAAAAGTTGTGATTAGCAAAGATGTAATCTTTGAAGAATCGAAAGGCTGGCAGTGGAATGACTCTACAAAGAGGAGTAGCACTACTACTGTGTTGCTTGAGGCTGTGAATGAGAATCCAGTGACTATAGCAGTAAATGATGAAAATGAGATGATGCAAGATGCTGCAAATGAAATGGTAAATGAAGAAGTGAGACCTAGAAGGAATAGACAGCCCCCACAAAGATTGAACGAATACCAATTGTTCCCTAACAATGCAATTGGCACTGAAGGTGAATTATTGGAAGAAGCATTTTTGGCAAATTGTGAGTCTGTGACAGTAGAGCAGGCATTAAGTGAAGCAAATTGGAAGCAAGCTATGATAGAAGAAATCAAGTCAATTGAGAAAAATGACACTTGGGTGTTGGTAGATTTGCCTAAGCAGAAGAAAGTAATAGATGTCAAATGGGTGTTCAAGACAAAAATGAAGCCAAATGGAGAAATTGGAAGGTATAAGGCAAGACTAGTTGCAAGAGGTTTTTTTACAAAAACATGGTTGTGACTACAATGAAGTTTTTGCCCCTGTGGCAAGAATAGAGACTATTCGACTGATCATAGCTGTTGCCAGCTTTAGAAATTGGTCTATGTACCAAATGGATGTTAAAGCAGCTTTTCTGAATGGATACCTTGAGGAGGAGGTATACATAAAGCAGCCACGGGGTTTTGGAATAAAAGGAAAGGAGAATAAAGTGTACAAGTTGAGAAAGGCCCTCTATGGACTAAAACAGGCTCCAAGAGCGTGGAACAAGAGAATTGACTCATTTCTCTTGAAGCAAGATTTTGTAAAATGTGTAAATGAGCATGACATCTATGTGAAAGGAACAGATGTAGAGAATTGTATGGTGATTTGCCTATATGTTGATGATATGCTTCTAACAGGTACAAGTGAAACTGAGATGGAAAGGTTTAAAAGAAGTATGATGTCAGAATTTGAAATGTCAGATTTGGGAAGACTTACATACTTCCTTGGTATGGAAATTGTTCACTCTGATAAAGGTGTACTTCTACATCAGAAGAAATACACAAGTGATGTGCTAAAAAGATTCAAAATGATGGATTGCAACTCTTCAGCCACCCCAACAGACAATGCAGTGAAATTGGTCACTGACAGCGAAGAAAAGAAGGTTGATCCAACCTTGTACAAACAATTAGTGGGTTCCTTGAGGTACTTGTGTCACACAAGACCTGATATCTCTTATGCAGTGGGACTGATAAGCAGATTCATGGAGCAACCGAGAGTTTCACATCTTGTTGCTGCCAAGAGGATACTTAGATATGTCAAAGGAACAGCAGGACTTGGAGTGTTCTATCCTAGAAGAATTGGTAGATCTGATCAAGAAGTGTATGGCTTCTCTGACTCAGATTGGTGTGGAGATAAAGGGGATAGAAAGAGCACCGCTGCATACGTGCTCAAAGAAGGAGAGTGTGGTGGCTTTATCATCGTGTGAAGCTGAGTACATTGCTGCAGCTATGGCAGCCTGTCAAGCAAATTGGCTTGATATGTTGCTGAATGAGCTGAAGTTCAATCAGACTGACAATGATGGAATGAGATTGAAGGTCGATAACAAGTCTGCAATAGACCTTGCAAAGCACCCCATATCTCATGGAAGAAGCAAACACATCGAGACCAAGTTTCATTTCTTAAGAGACCAAGTGACAAAGGGAAAACTCAGACTTGAGTACTGCAGCACTGATGACAATTTAGCTGATATGCTAACTAAGCCGTTAAAGGTTAACAGATTTGAAGATTTGAGAAATAAGATGGGCTTAACAAATGTGAACAACTTGAATTAGGAGGTGTGTTGAATGTAATCCAAGTTGGTCGAATTGTTGGATGCAAACCAAGTTGGTCGAATAACTAGTTTTACTCACTAAGTAAATATAGTTAGTTAAGTGTTTCTCATGTAATTTGTTTTAGTGTTGTTCGTGTCATCAGTCCACGTGTATTAGTGAACTCCTCGTGTATGTACAGTTGTAAAGTGAGCCTATAAATACAAGTGATGGTGGTAATCAAATCAATTGATCACACACCACAATATCAGTTTTTCTGTTATTTTGCTTCCTTCGACTACGGCTACATCCCTTTTTCGACTAACCAACTTTGTAACCAAGAACACTCTCTTCTTGGTAAAATTCCTTCGTGATAATTGAGTGAATGTGAGGAACACTGAGTGAATTTGTTCCAACAAAAATGATATATTTTTTGTCCTTCAGATCAAATTTCACAATAGAAGCTAGGCAGAAAATTGAAATATTTTGCTATAAATTTTGACCAGAATAAAAATAAAGTACTTTGTAGAGATTAAAAAAAACTATTTTTTAAAGGATTAAAATCAAAACACTCAATAACATAGTATATTTAAGTTTATTTCTTAACAAAAAAAAAGTTTATTTCATTCATAGGCATTGAAGTGGTGAAATTTTATTGAAATTTGTTGATAATTTATAATAGAAAAAGTTCACGATCAATGATCCATTCTCCAAGTTCATATGTTAAGAAATTCAGCAAGTTAATTTGTTTGATTTGTTCTATTTATACTTTGATCGCGTTTTGAACTTCATTTGTGAGTGAAAAATAAAGAAAAAGATTGATGGTAGTAGTTGTAATTTGAAGGAGGGCATGTGGGTTATTGCATCGATTAAGGGTTGGAAGGCATTTGAGGAGAACAGTGGTCACGAGGATCCAGAGACAAAATTTGAGAATTTCCAAGGGAAGAGATGGGAGGAAATGCCGGGAAAGTGCTCGTGTCGCGTCGAAACGAAACACTCGGAAAGGTTCATGTTTGGTGTGAATCCCTCTGCATCTGCTCGATCCATCCGCATGATATTTTTTTGAACCCTAACCCATAGCATTGCTAGCTAGTAGCTAGGTTTAGCTTTGTTTTCTATAGCACGAGTACTCAGGTAAGCTAAGGTTACTGCCAGTCACAAATGAGACATAAAAATAGGTTTCCTATATTTATATAAGCATGCACTCCTTATGCTATGCATGTCCTCCTCCTTGGATACATAAAACAGATACATTAGAGTTGATCCTTATCCAAAAAACAGAGACATCAGAGTTGGATGCTTGCACTATTTCCATTGCCATTGCGATTTATAATTCAATGCTTTCACTGCATGGTAGAATGATATTTGATGCTAGTAGTTGACTTATATGTATGTGTTCATGTTCGACTAATATATCAAGAATGGTAAAGAAGAAAAACATACTAGTACTAAGTAACCATTAAATCATCTTTAAAAGAACTAACTTCATTGTACTCAAAAAAATAACTAACTTCATAATATAATATTATTAATTGGGAATGGTAGCTATCATTTAATTTTCTTGATTTCATATAACGCAATGGCTAGGCTATGGATCGTTTAAATCAAAATTTAGTCTCCAAAAATTGAGTATGTTTGGGGCGAGATGAGACAGTGGGACTTGTCTAGGGATGCCTCTGATCATTGTGCTCTGGTGATAAGATACATTACCTATGATTTAGGCTTAAAACTGCTAAGATTTAATTATCATTAGATACATTGCCTCTTTGGGGTTGTTGATACCCTATACCCTATAGAATTGTTGGTTGAGGAAATTAAGGTGGCTATAGTGTTAAAAGGTAGGATGGATGTTAACACTTATTTAGGAATGCCACTTAATGGGATGGTGTGGTGATTGTAAATGAGATTGTGGACTTTGCTAAGTAGTATTTGATGTTTAAGGTTAATTTTGAGAAGACGAGTGACTCAGTGATTAGGGTTTCTTCTTTGATTACGTGCTAGTGAGATTTAGCTTTAATGAAAAGTGGTGGATAGGCGTGCATGTTTTTTCTCTAACATTCGGCGTTGCCTCAAACAGGGGAACCTTTTTGATTCTCTAAGTGACAAAGGGTTTGGGCGGACTCATGAGACAAGCAATGACACCCGACAAATTCAAAGGGTTTAGATTGGATGATATGAAGTGGTTATCTCCTATTTCCAGTATGTGGATGATACCTTACTTATAGGAAAGGTTCAGTTCAAAATCTTTGGTATATAAAGCAAATTATTTGGTACTTTAACTTAGTCTAGAGGATGAAGGTAAACCTTCCACAAGAGCAATCTTATGGTGATTGAGTATAACAAGCCTTCATTGCCATGGCCTGAGATCCTTAACTATAATATTAGGATAACCCCTTTAAGTAAATCTGGTTGGTGCTAGCCCTCAGAGAACCTATGCTTAATATCTTGAGGTGTTTATTGGATCTGGTGGAACAAGCATGTCATCGTAGTGTTTCCAACTGTCTGATGGTACAACTGTCATAAGTCTAGCTTAAGGTATCAACGGCTGGTATGTTCTTTACTTAAGGGCAAATGGGACCGATTGCGTGTAATTTCTGAATATTATTGTTTTAACTTGGTGTTAGTTTCAACCGTCATTGAATATAAATATTTTATTATTTCTCTTAGTGGTGGTTGTAATTGTCGCAATGTTGTTCACCAAATTTAATCCTCAACTAGCTTAGTGGTGGTCAATAACCACCACTAAAATTGTGCATTGTTTTTGTTATAAATTTTCTTTATAAAATGTTTAACAACAATAACTGGCATTAGGTACAATCAAAAGTTGTTCGAGTGTACAATCTAGTGGTAAAACACAAGTATTAAGTGGACATCGAAAGTGTAGATTCAAACCTGCAATGCTAGCTCTACATTCCATTTGTATCTAAGTGCAGCCAAAAAATGAACAGAATAAAGAGTATACAAGAGTATATTCCACATCATAAAAATATATAAACCCCCTTCCCCCAACAAGTAGTATCAGTGGTCGTCGATATCCCTAATATCTCATAACGGGTTGCACAAGTATAGGCCGATTGAAGAGGAGATGTTGGATATCCAAGATTGAGATAGTCTCACACCGCCAAATAATAAACATAACAAAAAGAATATAAGAGATTATATTCATTAACCTAACACCTTAAGGTTTTGGTACGAATGTTGTGTATAAAAATAAAAATAAAATATCAAAGAGCCCAACAAGCCAACATATGCATGTATATTACTGCAACTCTTTTACTCTTATAACTTATAGAGAATGCAACATGGAGTTGGATATCTAATGAATGGGATAAGATCACAGAACAGTGCAATTAAAGAGGTGATAAAATGACTTTATAGTTAAAAATAGTTTTACAAATGAATATAAGATCATAGAATATCAAGGTGGTTCTTAACATGCATGTTGCATATGTTTCAGACTTTGGGGAATCAACTCATCCTCAAATATTACCAAACCTTATATCCAAATTTATGCGTTGTACAAATAATTCAAACCAGATTTAACATAAAGCTCTCATCCAACCCTGCAAATTGACAATTATACCACTACTACATTTTAAATCCTCAGCAACGACTGAAAATCATTTCCGAAGAACAAAAAACTGTTTTCTTTTCTTTTGGCAACAGTTTTGCACCCATGGTATAGCGAACTTGCCTATTCTTGAGGCAATAACTTTTTATGAGCAAAGACAACACTAACAAAAAAACTGTTGCTATTGGAATGGTAAAGACATTGGTTTTTGTTGTCTATTCTATGACAACAGTGCAAAACTAATGCAGTCAATGGCAACGATTTTTCACAGAATATCTATTGTAAAACTGTTGCCTGTCTTTATCATATACAACACTTTAAAATAGTTGCCGTTGATAATAAATTTTTTTAATAGATTTGAGAGTGTGTTATACGGAACCAACTACACAAAAGTCCTACTTTTGTGGAAACGCCGAAGATTACAACTCACAATAAACTAGGAAAAAATTATCAACAAAACTTTAGAAAGCCCTAAAGCAAATTTCAATTTATCAAAGACTAGCTAACAACAAAGATTAAACGAATCAAATTACTGTTAATATTTATTTTGTTGAAGTTACTGTTAATATATTGATATGACATTTTTTAACCATAGCTCATAGATACTTGAAGGTACTAGAGGTTTCTCTAATGACCCAAAGAGTGAGGAATCTCCCAATTGAAGAAGTTATGAAAGAGATCGAGACTTTGAAGCCTGGAATGTTTTCCTGGCTCTGAAAGAATAGGTCCAATTATGTTGCCCTTCTCGAGTACCCTGAAAAGTAATACAAAACTCCCAACATTGTATCAGTGGAAGTAACTAATATAAGAAACATACATCATTTTGACTCTTGAGGGTTTAAAATTGCATTGATGAACAGATGATTGATCGATCTATCTCCTCACATGTCCCCCACTAGCAGTTATTTTGAAGTGATGGTGTGCATCTGGGCCTCCTGGACTCACTTCGACAGGGTTGGTAGTACTGGCCGCCTTTCGTTGCGTTACTACTATTTCTGAAATTAATGCTGAAAGAGACCTTAGACCTTAGACCTTGTGTTCAATATTTTATCTATCTTGGCTAGGCTTCTTTCTTCTGATCCTGGATAAAGGTAGTGCTTGACGGTGCTAAGGAACATAAAGCTTGAACGAAAATGAAAAGAAACTAGATCGTGATTGCTCAGTGGCCTAGTCTCAGACACGGAGAGTGAAAGCAACGGGAGCAAAGTACAGAAACAACTTGTATATTCAAGCCATTTTCCCTCCTTCAAGATTTCATAAAATTAATGCTAGACAACTTGTATATTCAAGCCAGGAAGGCAAATATATATATAAGCATCAGGTGCCGTCATTATTTTGATGTTATAGTAATCAAATTGGAAGTCCAAGGACATCTAAAAAATTTTGTCAGAGTATGCCGTGCAATTTGTTTTCGTATCTTTATGAGCACTTGCAACTAATCGCCAAAAGCTTTTATTTCCTTATACCTTCAATATAAATATATACGAGTCTCTGTTTGGACAAATGTTAAAAGGATACATTTTGGATTTATAAGTAGAGTCAAAATTGTTGTATTCAATTCTCAAGGGAATTGGGAGCAAGATATTTTTCTCTGGACTTGGGAATTGCTCTGTCTGAGTAAGGAACAGTTTTATAAGCCTACATCTCCCAACTGCTAATATGTTGCCTAATGAGTGTGCCGCTACTTATAGATATTTTTCTGCCCTTTCTTGTTTGCAGTTTCTAATCAATTTCAACTGTGTTCTCTTTCCTAAATAAATTCAAAAATGATCCTAAACCTAAAAGAACCTACTATCAAGAATATTCAATTACTTCAAATTTTATAATTAGGCTTCTCTCTATTTTCAATTCGGAAACCGCACAATTAATCTTCTCTAGACTTCTCCTTCCCCCCTCTTTCTTTACTAATCAATTTCATCTTGTGTTCTCTTTTCCATATTATCACAAATTTGATAGCTAGGCCTGGACCTAAAATATCAGAACTTACCCCAAGATCACATTGTGAAACTAAAATCAAGCTTACCCCCAATTGCTCAAAGTTGTTCTAAAGTGATCAGAACCATTCATAGATTTGCATTCTTTAGCTATTTCAAACTTACTTTTCATTTCTATTTTTCTTTGTCATTAATTCTCAAGACCTAATATCTGACATTGGAACCTTCCAAGACATGCAGAATCAATAGTGAAATCTCTTTTCTTCAAGGGAGCACTTAGAAGGAATTCTGACCTAGGCTTCTGCTGAAAAACTTTTTTCTTTTGGTACATAGCTAAAAAGTTATTTAAGTTTATCAATGTATAAATGAGATGACAAAGACAAAACGGACTTGCGGAAAACATCACAGTAGACTTTGTACAAACTTGAAACCTTAATTGACCATAGAGATGACAAGTTTTTGACAATTTCTCATCTTAAGGAAATGACAAATGTTTGTCAGGTGCAGACCACACTGAAGGAATAACTAGACAAATTTATATGAATGTACTTTATCCTTAAATTCAAATGGTGGCTAACCTGACAAATTTTATAGTGCAGAATAGGCTACATACCTTCCAATGCAACAATTTGTTGTTCATCAAGTTTGAACTGCCTTAGACATCAATTGAAAAGCAAATTTCTGAACCTTCCGAATGTTAAAATAATGTTAAGGAAATAACCAGCTTTTATATCTAAAGTTAAATGCCATGAAGGAAATGACCGACGAAAGAGTGGAAGGATATTTCTTCTTCGTGAATGGGATGATTAAGCATCAGCAAGTTATTGTCGTTCACAATGGCTGGAACTAATAATTCTTTTACTTCCTCGTGCCTTTTTTTCAGCATGTTACAAATCTGCAAGAAATCACATTTAAAAAGAAATCCATGAGGTGCAGTATTAATTTTTTCCCCTTATAATAAATCCATTACGCATGGATGAAAAGGACCTATTCACCACTACTAAATATGATTAAAAAACTCAATTTTAAAATAAACACAAAAAGTTAAGGAATTAGAAATTGTACTATAAAAGGAGATATAGCTACTGCTTGATCAGTCTCCGGCTAAAATAGGCATTTGAAACATGTATTCTCTCAAAGTCGTGATATAGTACACGTATTATTCAGAAGAAACAAAAGGCAATTTTTAATTTTCACACGCCAATCTGAATTTTGTGATACCTGTTAAATTTTGGGTTCAAAATGTCTTATGTAGTGATTAAAATAAATAAACAAATTTGTCATCATAACGACTAAAATTTTGAGCTTGGGGTTACATTGATGGAACTGACATTAAAAGCAGGGGAGCTATTCATTAGCAAACACTAAACAGAGTCAAAAGGATATTATTACCTTATAATAAAACCTGTTTCCTAATGACCAGCAGTGTATCTTATGTTTTTCATTTTTCAATATCAGGTCTGTTGCTTAAAATAAATGGGGCTCATCAGGTGGTCGAGATAAGATAAGGAAAGATAGTACAAGAGAGTTGGATAAGAGTGGAATATGACATGAGCCTAATGTGTGTGTGTGTGTGAGAGAGAGAGAGAGAGAGAGAGTGGAACATGACAGAGTGCCGAGCAGCAATGGCAGTGGTGGATGGTGCTGGGTGGCAAACAAAATGGTTTTAGGGTAACAGTGGTATAGGATGTCAAGTGATAGTTGCAGAGAGTACCGTTACCGGTGTGGCAGGGACGAATGGATGCAATGGGCGTCAGGTGAGGGCAGTTAAGGGTGCAGGCTTCGGAGGTGGCGGTGGATACTGGAGGGTGCCAAGCAGCAAGTGCGGCCTTCGGGAAAAATACTAGACGATAATAACCCAGCTACCCCATCCCCCTGAATACTCCCCATGGCTTACAGGATAAGCGTACACTCTCCTTTTGATTCAAAAAATACTAGACTATAATAAGATAGAGCAACTCATCATATATTATCTTCCTTAACCTAGCCACCTAGCAGATCCTCTTTTTTTTCAGCAAAGTTTGATAACCCAATAAATTGAATAATTTTTAATACTAAAACTTATTATCTAGTCTATGGATGGCAAAAAAATGTAGATCGCTCACATTGTCAAGTTCCTTCATATATGCTTCAGCCTTTTCAACATTACCGTTATCTTCCAGGAGTACAGAATCAGGTATTTCCACTTCTGTTACTTTAATCTCTGATGGGCTTTCAAGTCCAGAGGTTGAATAATTGTAGAGGAAGTCATTGGGCTTGGTCTCTACCTGAATTTCATAGATGTGAATTCAAGTAATATGTAGAAAAAAATAAACTGGTATTGACAACCATCACGAACTTAAATATCCCCAAGTCTCTTTGCATTTATCATTCATCATCAAAATATAAGGCAACACGTCAGATAAAATAATGTTATTTTACCTGCTCAACAACTTTTTCTGAAGATTCTTTAGAATTTCTGCAGTTGCAAGAACTATGTTACTTGTCCAGAAGAACCAATAAAAGAAGCAACAGACCATTTGTGCAAGAAGAAAAAGGAATATAATTGATTTGTTCTGCAGGAGGACCTGCTTTTACAAGGTGACTGAGATAAGCGCTTTAGGGACCTCGAGGACGTTAAATCTGCTTTAGAAACCTACAAAATTGATTTTTAAAGATATTCTAAATTTTTGTATGATTTTTTCCAACTTAAAAGGTAATAAATAGAGTACTATACTGGTGAAAATCTATGCTCTTATTTCTTCGTTTTGAACTTTTTTTCCCTTGAAGGAAACAATATTAATTTCAGTTATGAAATTGAAGTGGAACCAGGGGAAGATTTATGCACCAAAAATATACAGCAGGCGTAGGAGACGGTAAAGGAAGACAGTTGCAGATATGACAGTTTGGGGAAAAAGAGCAAAGGTATAAGTTGTGGTATCAAATCATTCAGTGACAATTTCTTCCTTCAATTGCTCAAAAGGAAAATAAGTCATGTCAAACCTCAATGCTTTTCCTCTTCAAGAAAGGGGTTGAGGGCTTTCGATTGTCGCCACTGTCAGTCAGATGGTCGTTCTTTGATGCTTTAATACCGGGTATCTCCTTATTTTGTTTAAAACTTAACAAGGAGTTTGCCTCTTTTTGGCGTAAGGAATTTGCTAGAACCGAGTTACCTCCAATGTTCCTGAGATAACAAAAAGAAAAGTCATTCAAACTTCAAAGTCCCCACTACGTGAGTTTAAAGAGGGCAATTAACTCAGTACCAGACCTTGAAATCTTTAATCTGGGAAAAGCAGGTGTGATTTTGCAAGCTTTGAAAGAAGAAAGTTTATTTCCTTTTATTGAAGTGATCCTTGATTTCTGAAGGGACTCCTTGCCTGAAGCGTCAGTTTGAGAATTTATGGAGATCTGTGTAGTAGTTTTAGCCGTCTTCTCGGTAAAACTGCCTGGATTAACTTCAGAACTGAAAAAAAATCCACAGAGAATGGCAAATAAGACATTGAGGCACTAAGAAATAAACATAAATTTGATGAAAATTAGGCTACGTTAAAATTTAATGAGAAAATCGTCCAGTTATCATGGTGAAGACCCTAGAAATGGTATATTATAAAATTTCACAGTATCAGAGAAACATCTTTGAATTGTTTTTATTATATTGGTAAAAGAACACTCTAAAAAATATCAAAATTATAAACTACTTAAACAAGAGACCACAGGGAATGCAATCCAAATGTGCGTGAAGATGCAAGATTTTCAAATTTTTCTATGAAATAATTCTTCAATATTTATTTTTCCCATTCAGTTAACTTCTATCAATAAATCCAAGACATCAAAAGGTTGACATATTTGCATTGTCATAATCATTCAATTGACAACAATAGCAGCAGAGATATAACAAGTGAATTACATGAGAAATCACAAAGATAAAGTGGATAACCCCAATTTAGGTTTAATAGTACATCCAATAGGAGACGTCCATACCTATTCAGTTTATCTCTCTCAACTTCGATCCGTGAGGTGGACAATCAAATAATAGATAGTAAATAGGTTGTTTAATGAATTGCTGGTTGTAGAATATTATTCTCGTCAGACTTGAGCCTAATAAAAATAACAAGAATTTTTATCTGAGGATTTTCCCCCATTCTTGTATAGATGTTGGCTGAAATGATTGTATTATTTGATTGTGAAAGGAAAACAAGTAGAGGAATGGTATTCCCACTACTCCTAGAGCTATGTTCCTACAGAGAAACCACTCTTTCTGCCCCAACAGAAAATATTACACATCATCCCATCTCTCCTCACTACACTCTCCCATATAACAGAATTCTCTCATGCCCCTGTAAACTTCTCTCCATTCCCTGCCAGTTCATCACTCTCTCTTCTTATGTTTCCTAACATTCAACCTCCATATCTTAGGTCTACCCTTGCTCCTGCCCCATTAAATGACTACCACTCTCCCTCTCATTCTCTACTTTATCAGGTTAGCTATGAAGATGTTATCTATATTAACATCTTGGATTTATACTATTTGGCCACAAAAGTAACTTGTCCACAATTGTCGTCTCATATTCGGCAGTTTAAATCAACTTGATTCACCATTCACCTAATCATATCAGTTCTGGAAATGTATTGATATCATGTTGGTTGATCAAGTCGAACTGCAGTATTTGTGGGAGGTACTTGAGAGGTTAGGATATGATGTAGACAAGGAGGTTCACATATTCCTTGTGTTGCTGACCATTGAATCAATGGTTTACAACTTCTCATACTTTCAGTAGGTGATAGAGATGAATAAAACCATAGGCAAATAACACCAATAAAAGGTTGACCGTTGTAGTAATGGTGTACATACTCTAATGTTTCTGTAGTTTGAATAAAAGCATAAGAAAATACCACCAATATATTTTCTAGCGCAGCAGGTTGAAGAAGCTACGGCTAGCACTAGCGCGCTCCAGTGGCTTATGTAGTGGTAGGCATTTAACAAAATATTATCTGGACTCTGGTATGATTTATTAGTTCTACCACTACCTAAAAATATTAGCATCTTTCGTTGACGTGCCAGTTTCTTGAAATATGCCCTTGCTTTTATTTACTTCTTCATGAATCATATTTCTAGTCAACTTTCCTGAACTTGCTGTGACATCAAAAACAGCGCCCTCCCTGATCATGATCAGAAGTAACACCCACATTCACTACTGGGAAATAAGTCAAATAACAACCTAACAACCACAAAAATATCATCTTTGCCATTGGAAAAAGTGTTTATAACTTTGCACGTATAACAGAAATCGAGGAACATACATATTACCTGGCATCACTACAACTTTTAAGATCATCTTTGCTACCAAGCAATGCTCATGCATGTGCATCCTTCACTGGTTTGCTGGAACCTGGGAGTGAATCGCTTACTGTTTTGCTTCCAAATTTTGCGTCATTTGATATGAAGCTGTCCCTGTTAAGGGATGTGTATATGAAACACTATAATTGAAAGCTCAATAAATATATTTGTTATGGAAAGCATATGCATAACAAACTGTGTTTGGGTTATGGATGTGAGGTGTATATCAGCATAACTTGGAGGATGCCTCAAAGACCTTTTCTTCTCTGGCATACTGACCATATTTGACTGCATAACTTGGAGTTCTTTATCTTTCATCAGCGTGATTTTATCAACTAATGGTTTACTGCAAAAAACAACATTTATGTCCTTGTTACCTTATGTATTAGTAATTTCAGCAACTCAGCAAATATTACAATAAACTTATAAAGACATGATTATATAAAGGATAGTAATAATTCCACCTGGTCGCTGTAGCCAAATGATGACACTCTAAAGTTGATCTTCTGTTTTCTCTGACTTTATTGTCACATGAATTCTTCCTCAAGGTATCAGTTTCACAACTTGTATGACTCTGTTCTGGTTTAGGGTCATTTGTAGTTCCTTCTTTAGCACTGCTACCTAGATTAATTGTTTCTCTAGAACCTCCATCTGATTCAGTGAGAGGTGGAGATGAATGTTCTGATTGTAAGTGTACACCATCAGAGTCCACAAATGTTGCCTTAGCATTAACCTCTTGTTTATCACCTGAAACATTATTTACTCTTGTTCCAGATGAAAAAACCTTGGTATGCTGTTCAGAGATAGTGTCTTGCTCTGAATCACTTTGACCTACAGACTGAGAAGGTACCTTTTCGATAACCTTCTCAGACTTCGATTCTGTTGACTTTGTCTTCTCAGATAAGTCTCTTTCTTGATCCATTTTTTTTATACTTGTGCTTTTATTCATAGCTGAAGTCTGATTCTTTATTGGCACGTCAAGATTTCCAAAGAACGAAAAATTGGAAACAGAATCATCCTGTAAGGAAACTTGATTCCCTAGGTTACCAACTAAAGTGTCAACCTCCAAAGCTTCCACCCTCTCTAATGTTTGAGATTTCATAGCCATATTATCACTAGATGTATGGATAACTTCACCATCAATGATTTTAGGCTTTTTAGCACCTTCATTATCATTTCCTTCTGTAGTAATTCCTTTCATTCTCTGGTTACTGATGGTATTAGTGTCTGCTTTTAGTAAGCTTGAATCAAGATTGAAGCTATCCAACCTGAGCCAATAAAAGGCATAATAATTTGAGAATATATATTTATACCTTATTAATGTTGCACAACCCAAAAGTAAGATATCTGTGAATTAAATGATTATTTCCTTGAACATTTACCCTCACTTACTCGTTAAAATCAAAGTTGAAATTAAACCCATCTTGTTTCCCTGCTTTTGCACAAGAAGCTTCTCCCTTTTTCTCAGTGGACTGGGAAGACTTTTTGGGTGGGCATGTAAAATCAAGGTCTGACATGTCCACCTTAGACGATGATATCTTCTCGAACTCACTATCCAGATTAAAATTCATGTCCCTAACAAAGATTATTCGTAACAACTATTAAGGAACTACAAACTCGCAAATGCATTACATAAGCATATTATATCCTGATAATATGTTCCTTAAATGAAATACTCTTTTGTATAATTTACCATAATCACTATAAATCTGTAGACAAATTAAAATATTGCACACTTAATTCATCTGCAATACTAACCAACGAATTTGTCAACCTAACAATATTTCAAAAACCGAAGTTTTCAAGATGAAACCAATAACAGACCTTATATCCATATTTCATTTTGCACAACCAAAACTTACTTTACGAATGCTTACAGTTTTTCAAAGTCGAATGTCTTTTTCTTGCTTTTAGAAACAGTGTCAAAGCTAAAATCCATGGCATCATCATCTGCCGTTGACATGGATTTCCAGGAGCCAAGAAATTCCTTTCCGATCTCATCATCTGTTTGAATTGAAAAATCCAAAAGAAAAGCAAAAGCAATACTTATGTGATGTCATTTTTGTTGTTTCTATCAACCACTTGGGGGAGAGAGAGAGAGAGAGAGAGAGAGAGAGAGATAGAGTTTGCTTTTTCTGGAGTGTCGGTGAGAATGCAATCTCACAAGTTTACAAGAAGCTGAGAAGCATCTAAGAATATTGCATCAATACTTAGGATAAAGAAACATTGTAGTAGATAAGAGCCTTAAAGGAATGCAAGAAATATCTTATTTTTACAAGCATTGACAAGTTTAAGCAAATACCGAAGAATCTACAAGTATACTCAGTACATCGTAGAAGTAAGAATCAATATAGAGAAAAATCTAGCAATGAATTTTTCTCCTTAGAATCTGCAGGTGAGGATTCCTTGTGCTGTTCTGCCATTACTTGAGGTCGAAAACTTTTCTGGTCCACACCTTGGCTTGGATAAAGCTGCGATACTCCAATTACAAAAAGGGAATAGAAGTTTCTACCCTATAAATCCAACCACTGGTAAAAACGCAAATATCTAAAGAAATAAGATAAGAAAATACAAATAGTTGACCAATAAGACTTAACAAGTGCAAGTTGACACATTAAAAGAAAATTTCTAAAAAATGTATTTGTGCGATTCAAATGATCCAATTGTACCTGAAAGCAAAGCATGAACAAGATTACTACCTAGAGTATTAGCGATAAGGAGACTAACCAAATGTATTATGGAATACAGTGGAATAGCATTATCTTCTCTAGTGTAAGATTTTGATTCCAAATTAGGTCATTAAGTCAACCAAAAAATCACAGAAAAATCCAATACGGTGCAAAACAAAGAATTAACAGTACCGATCAATAAAAACTCCGATTCAGAAGTCAAATCGCAACTGAACTGATGTTGCAGAGACGCCAAATCCAGAAATAGGAGAGGTTCGGTGAGACAAACACAATTTCATAGTTCGTTAAAAAATAAACAGAAACTGATCATAAATCAAGGAAACATGAATCTGACACTATTTCAGCAAGTGGCATTAGTTGAATTGAACTCCATAGATAGCAAATGTAACAAAATTGATATTGCAAATGAAACGCATAAAGATATATTCACATAAAAAACGAAATGCGTTAGTTACAGATTCAAGAAAGTGAAGAAACGTAGTGGAATCAGCGGAATAATATACCGTATGCTCTAGAGCTTGAGTAGAAGCCTAGAAGGCAGTGATTTGCAATTTCAGGCTTTCAGCTACCGAATGGGAGTGATGACCGATAGAGATAGGGTTTTATTTGGTTATGATGAGAAGAGAGACGCGAAAAATTTCGCCGTTTCGCTGGGAAAGCTCTAAGCGTGAAGAGGTAGTAGTGGAAGTGGCGCTGAGCTCTTGATATAGATTTAAATTGTAACGGCTTTTATGTCCGAACTTCATAAAGGCGGCAACAAACGGGAAAAGGAGGCAAAACGGTTAGGGATGAAGTTTATAGGTCCCCAGAGCAGCAAGCCAGCAAGGCCTCGACTTTTTTTTAATACTTAATAAAGATATTTTTAATTTAATTAGTTCATGACTACTATTTATATTTTGAGGCGCACAAATTTTTATGTTATTTACTATTTTTGCCACTAATCAAACTCAGACAAAAATGGGTTGGAGTACCCTTTTCTAAGCAAATTTGAGGGCTCTCTTTTATGTTTTTGTTACGGTGATTTGAGGAATAACGTTATATTATGTAGAGAGGTGGAGCACCACAGACTCTATTTAGTGAAGGGATATATACTATGATAATGGAAGACGACTTTCACTCTGACTAAGATTTATTTTTACGGTTTGTTAAACTGGTGCTTGGCAATGACCATGGTGTTTCCTTTTGGGAGCATCAGCGGGTGGATAATGTTGCTCTAAAGGAGGTGTTTCCAAACTTATTTGAGGTTGTTGTGTTGAAGAGGGGGTGTGTGACGCATAATGGGGTGTGGGATGTGAACTCGTGGAGTTGGAGGGTGGAGTGGGGGGATTTTATTAATGAAGGTGTTTTTGATGACGTCTCTCTTTTTTTTGAAGCCATTCGCGTTGTTGAGCCCGTCAGAGGGTGTGTTGACTCGTGGCAATGGGGATGGGAGGTGTCGGGTGGGTACCCGCGGGTTCGGGGTTATGTTGCCATGCCTAGTTATGGAGGTGGTTTATTAGCAAGGCAGGTAGACCTTCAGGTTTCACTTTTTCAGATTGGTGGTCTGACCCAATTTGGTGCCTGAATAATTTGTAATGGTTCTTTTGTTAGCGTTGGTGGGTAGTGGCGTTAGCTTGTAGTTTCCGTTGTATCTTTTCCCCAGGGTACACATTTTCTTCCTTGGGTCTTATTCCCAATGGGTTTTTGGCTCCGGGAGGTTTTAACGAGGCTTCAGGGTAATGTATGGGTTGGAGTACCCTTTTCTAAGCTAGCTCATTGACTATAAGCTAACTTATTTGTTGTCCGCTCCTATCCACTGTCGACAATAATATGTTACAAGGTCTTGAATAATTTTTCACAATGATCAGAAAACACTTTTTTTCAATATTTCTTCTTAATAAATTTTGACAATTTTTTAATATTTAGTTTTTCTCTATCAATAAGCTTTTTCCTTATTTGGAAAATTTAAAATTTTAATACAATTTTTTTTTGAACAATAATTTAATACAACTTTATTTCTTAGCCTCTACGGGAAATATTACATGTTATTGGTATAGTTTTTTTTTGTTTCTATGTCATTGGTGCGCAGTATCCACCGGCTTTACCGATGATTAATCTACACCGGGAAACCTGGACCAACCCTTGTTGGTACATGTTGTTGGTATAGTATTATTGTTTTAAAATGTAATTTAACACATTTCTTTTTCCTTTTTTTTTCCACATTTTCACTCTCTCTCTCCCACTTTTTGAATTTTTTTCAATTTTTCAATTTTTTCCATCACTCTCTCTCTCTCACCATCTTTTTTTCTTTTAGTTTTCTTCTTAATTTTATTTATCTTTTTTCTTCTCTTTTCTCCTCTAACTCTCTCATTTCTCTTTTACTATTTTAAAAATTTTCAAAATTTAACAAAATTCTATCAATAATGACACACACAAAATTAACGGAGGGACCAAAATGATATACAAAAAAACATGAGGGGCGAAAACGAGAAAAAAGGAAGATAAATGGCAAAAGTGACACCAACCCCAAAGATTTTTTTTTGGTGGAATCCAACCCCAAAGATAAAGAGTCAAAACTGTAATTTAGCTTTTTTTATATGTCTTTGAATCTTTGATAGACCTGTAAAATAAATAAAATTAGAAAGAAAAAGAAAAGAAATCATTTAAATGATATTGGGTTTAAGAAGAAAAAGTGATATTGGGCCAAGCCCGTTACGAGCTTAACCCACCAACACAAGTTCTGAAGTTTCCGTCGTCTCTCTCTGCGATACCTCCTGTGTGCATCATCTTCTCTCATTCCCTCTATTTCACAGTTTTTCTTCTTCCCTCGTCTGTTACGTCTTGCTTAAAAAGCAAAAGCTATTCCGCGATCGCCGCACCTGCAAACCACCCAGCACCAGCACTTCGCATCGCATCGCATCGCATCAAGCCTTGGTTCTGCCTCAATATTCCGATCGATCGCATCCATCGCCCCGCTATCGACTACATAGATCAGTATGTAAATTGATGATCAGCATGTGTATATTCTTTTAAGAAAAGGGGCCATATGTCTCTATACATGTATATAATTTAATTTTATTCCCCTCATATTAAGCTTTGATCGCTGATAGAGTTTTTGTTACAAGCTTTAATATTATTGTTTGCTTTCATGTTGGTAGTTAATTGTTGGTACTTAATTGTTCAATATTTTACTGATATGTGTTTTTCCTACATATATCTGATATAGTTCATCAAACTCAACATTGAGTGGATTTGCTCCAAGTTTAGATTAAAATGGATGGGGAGCATCAGAAGCAGAATAATAAGTACTCAATAATTGTTCCTACGTATAATGAGCACCTCAACATTGGTCTCATTGTTTACCTTATATTCAAACACCTTAGGTAATTTCTCCATCTTTTGATTCTATCTATTCCTTCTTAAATTGTAGTTCTTTTTCATTTTATTCTATATTCTATATTAGTGTAAATATTATTTATAAGTTGGGCGTTGGGTAGATGCTAAACATATTGGGGAATATAACGACGTTCCTATAGTATGTGTATAATGCAAACCAAATGAAATCATTTTTGTATTTTGTAATATTTAGGGTTCATTTACTTTATTCTCTTGTTTCCTGTTTTCATTTTCACTTAAACTAAGATATAATTAGTGAAAACAAATCCAATATTTCTGAAATTTTGAAAATGTCAAAATGATTGTTTTCATTCTTTCTAAAACTACATTCTCTTTAACTAGCATTTCGGTTGCTTTCTATCGCAATTATTCACTGCGATGGTTTTCCATCTTCTTGTTAGCAATATAAAATGAATACATAATTTAGGAAATGAAAACAGTTTTTAGTAAATAAACGGGCCTTTAGCATCTCTTTCAACCTGGAATTAAAAAGAGACACGGAGAATTTTAGAATAAAACACGTTTGTTATCCTTTTAGAATTTGGAGAGCTGTCTTTTATGCCATTACATGAATTTAAGCAATCATAGAGTGAGTGTTGGAGAGAATGTTAAAAAGAGAGTGTCGCTAGGGATGTTGATTACATGAATTTAAGCAATCATAGAGCTGTCTCAATTATTATTATTAACCATCTTTATGAATACGCCTTTTTGGTGGTCAATTTTAGGGATGTTGATTTTGAAGTTATAGTTGTGGATGATGGGAGTCCTGATGGTACTCAGGATGTTGTAAAACAACTGCAGCAAGTTTATGGAGAAGATCGAATTGTAAGCTGTGACATTTACGAATTGAATTTTCATTTATACATGACTAGTAATTCATGATCTTTTCTATTTTTTGGGTCTATCTCACTCACTTTGTATCATTTAGAATAACCATGCTTATTCTTGTGGTTCCAGCTGTTAAGAGCGAGACCTAGGAAGATGGGTTTGGGTATGTACCTAACACTTTTATACTTTTACCAGATGATTTTGATAAATTTGCCTTTGACATAGTTAATTTGCAGGGACCGCTTATATTCATGGCATGAAGCATGCATCTGGAAATTTTGTTGTCATTATGGATGCCGATCTGTCACATCACGTAAGTTATGCTGATCAATGTAGACAATAAATTGCAGTTCGAAGAGCGATTAAATTTGAAAAAGACTAAAACATTAAGACAACTAGGATGAACTTTTTTTCAAAGTTTTAGTTCAGAGAAATTGTTACTTGCAGCATCGTATTATTTTATTTATTATTTATTATTTACTATTACTATTCTTTATCTAATCTGTTTAGTTCTCTTGCAGCCAAAATATTTGCCAAGTTTCATTAGGTAAGGGAAGCTTTCAATAATTTCTTTCTCAATTTCTTGTTATCTGTCATAACCTAGCTCTGCCCTTTTGTTTTTCAGAAAGCAGTTGGAAACTGGTGCTGATATAGTTACAGGGACTCGTTATGTTAAAGGTGGTGGTGTGCATGGTTGGAATCTTATGCGCAAGTTAACAAGCAGGGGAGCAAATGTTCTTGCACAAACACTTTTATGGCCGGGTGTCTCAGATTTGACAGGATCTTTTAGGTATAGAGCTTGATAATGAATAATAAACAGTTTGATGAGTGTTGTTGCTCTGCTGTTATCAGGTTTGAGATTGATGTATTGTTGATCTCTGCAGACTTTATAGAAAATCAGTGCTTGAAGATATCATTAGTTGCTGTGTTAGTAAGGGATATGTCTTTCAAATGGAGATGATAGTGCGAGCATCCAGAAAAGGGTACCATATTGAAGAGGTACAGTTGCTTACTTCGTTATGCTTATTATTTGTATAGCCTGATTGTTATGTTGACTTCATAATTGGCTACAGCTTACAGATGTTTGCTGGTGAATTCTAGAAATGTTTCACAAATGCATATACACCGTAATAGGCAATGTAAATAGCAGTAGGGCTGCTACAGCAGCACCCACACTTGCATTCAGTTAGAATCCTGACTTGCAAGTTAGTTAGATCTACACTTGTATAAATACTCAAACTGTAACAGAATCATTTACACTGAAAAAATAACAGAATTTTAGATCAAATGAACTCTCTAGAATTCCATCACACCAGAATCCCCGTGGCTTTGGTTAGCCATGAAATTACGTATGTGCTTTGTCTGTTGAGGCAATCAGCATGTATTATCCATGCAGGCGAATAAGTTCTGTATATTGAATCTAAGCTGCAGTTATGGCTTTGCTGTCTAACCCTTTTGTCAAATTGCCTGCTTAGAGTTAGAGAGGCTGTTGGTCTTTTATAGGTGGCCGATAATCCATATGACTGAGTATTGTATGATATATAAGTATAACTAATCATTCTACTAGATGCATTTGATGCTAACATATTACCGATTTGAATGCCAGGCATACTCAATTATAACTCGTGCTTTGCAAACCATCTGAAATGTAATTGGCTGAACATTGTAATTATTCCATGAGTGCCCTTATTCCTTTCTATTGTTCTACCTTCTCTTGTTGAAGTTATTCTATATGCTCATTCGTAGGCATACACATAACTATTAGTTGACTACAGAGAAGCTTCTAAGCATTTGATGATTAGATAAAATATGATTCTCTTAAGTTTTCAAATTTGAATCAATTCATGCTTTTTTCTTTCAGGAGGGTATTTTAATGCTTGCTGGTTGTTTTTGAATGTAATTAAGCAATCAGCCTTTCTTTTTCTCTTAATTGTGTTTAATTGCATATTCATCAATTATCACCTTCCCAAATACTTGCCATGGAGGTGGCTTAGAGTTCTTAATGTGGTCACCATGTTCAAGCTTATCACCTTTTTCCTTATTCACTTTGCAGCTGACTATAGTTTCACATGTGCACAGGTCCCAATCACGTTTGTTGATAGAGTATATGGAAGTTCAAAGCTTGGTGGATCAGAGATTGTTGAATACCTGAAAGGCCTAGTATATCTTTTGGTGACGACATAAAAAGAAATTATAAAATTTCATGCATGTGTTTCATGTTTGGCCAAAACTAGATAGATTTTCTAGTTCAAAAACGTATTTATTGATGACATGAGATTGGATGTCACAATTTGCCTTTTGAATTTTGGAGGAAGCATCTGTATGGATCCTTGTGTTCATAACTGTAAGCAAATCGATTTTGGTTTGGCTGAAGTCGTGATATGGGCCGATGCATTCCCTGGTTTATCCTTCTATGCAGTATTGGAGATTTCTTGAACACGATAATCATTAGTGGGAACCTGAACCGTAGTCCATATAGCATTGAGAAGTTGGGTTTTGTAACTTATTTTGTCTTAATACCTTACCAAATTTTAGGATGAGATTTATTAGGAAACAAGTCAATCGTTTTGTGCATTGCTTAGTAAGATGATGCTAGTCTTAATATCTTTAACTATATTCAATTGTATTGTTTCTACCTATTTGAATGAATTAATTGTGTGTTTGTATTCACGGTAGCATATGAAGAAATGAATCTGACTCGAAAAGCATCAAATCTATTGTGGAACCAAGCACACAATTCATGACTTTATTTTGGGAAAAGGTAGGTTTTCCCTATAAAAAAAGTAAATAGATGTATATAACTACTCTTAATTTATAATGATACACTAACACAATATGGGTTTTTTTTTTTGACGGAACAATATGGGTTTTTTTTATCCCCACAGTTTACCTATATACCCCAACACGTTTTTTTTGGACGAAAATGCTCCTGTCTATTTTTGGCTCAATCGGATTTAGGTTTTGAAGACAAATACGATTTGTTTTTTACAAATCGTATGTACGTATAGGTGGATACATACGATAATCCTGAAAAATTTTCAATCGTATTTACCTAGGCTGAGGTAAATACGATAGAAGTAAAAAAACAAAGCGTATTTACCTTGGGGTGAGGTAAATACGATTCAGATAAAATACAAAGCGTATTTACCTATGGGTGGGGGTACATACGCTTTGTAAAATACAAATCGTATTTACCCTCACTGTAGGTAAATATGATTTGTTAAAGGCTTAAATACTTGTCACCCCCTATAAAATTATCCAGTTACCCCCCTCAAACTGGGGGGGTAAATGGATAGTGGCAACATTTGTAGGGGGTAACTAGATAATGTTATATTTTGCAAGGTTTGTTTTGCAAAAAAAAAAAATTGCAGGGGGGTAAATGGATATCAGGTAATTTTGCAGGGGGTGACAAGTATTTAAGCCTTTGTTAAAATACAAATCGTATTTACCCTAAATCATAGGTAAATACGATTTGTATTTTAATCGACGGCCAGATTTACTCTCCTGGCCCAACGACTATTTATTCAACTGTGTAGATTGCACAAATAGTATCAACGGTTGATATTCATTCACGAATTCTATAAATACCCACCTCACCCTCATTTATTTCACTCTCAAATACATTTCTCACACATCCAAAATGCAGATTTGCCTAACACAACGGTCTGCTGAGAATAGGCTCTGCGCTATACATTATGGGGGCAACATCACGATGAGAGAAGATGGGGTCTACTTTTGGAGTCCGAAGCCGGAGTTATGCCGAATCCACCGCGCCATGGGGTTTGATGGTTTGAAGGATAAAGTGTGGTCGAAAGTTCAAGTGATTGGGGACGACTGTGACGTCACTGGTATCACTTATCGGAAACCCGATCGTGGAGATGATGGCTGCATTTTCTACTCGTCCATGTCTATCAAGACCGACGAAGACATGGCGACCATGTTCGACATTCATGACAGGCTTATGGGGGTATAAGCCTTTGGAACTGTACGTGGAAACACAACGGAGCGTGAATGAGATTTTACGTCGTTTGCGAGATCCGGAATATTAGGGTTTAGTTTGTTATGTTTTATCTTTTATGTAACTTTGTTTTATCGAATCAATGAAATGAATGAAATCGAAAGTTTAAGCAAACTCGTAAGAAATAGTAATGAACTGATATAAAATAAAAGAGTTCAAAAATAAATCCAGAAAGTACAGACATAAAATAAAAGTAATAATATAAAAGGCCCTAATCATCGGTCTCTATATCTAGCATCTACATCAACTGGTAGAGACGAGCGTACGTCGAAGTGGCCATACGAATATGCCCGCGACGAAGCCCCTCCTGTACCGCCTCTATCACACTCTGTACCCAAACTGGATCGCGCTGTGGGGGTGGTGGTGCAGCTGCCTGCTCTGGTGGTGGTGGTGCAACCGCCAACAGCCTGGGAATAGATACTCTGACGTACCACTCTAAGTAGTCCGCAGCAACCTCACCCAAATCCCGAGCAGGCCTAGTCGTCTAAAACACCTCGTGCACACTAGGCAAAAAGTTAGAAATCTGGAAGATGCAGGTATCATGGCTAGGACGACCGGTGAGAGGGGGATGTGGGATGACCTGGACGTACCCAAACTGGCGGAGGCATCTATCTGGCATGTAGGGAACTGTGATGTCTCCCCAGTTGAGGAAACCCCTGTAGAGTGCAACATGCTCAAAGGGTCTAACATCCCGATGACCCTCAAATGGTCGCCAGCATACATCATCAGTAGTGAGGTCGTCAATCCTCCGCCTGTAATCGGCCAACTTCGGTGCACCTGTCTTCTTCCTCTTCCAAACCCCACAGAGTGGTGTGTGCACATCAGATGGCTGCCTCTCCACCAGATGAGGAAAGTACCATAAAATCCAGCTCTGAAATGCAAAGATAAATAACTGAGTTATTTAAATTAAAAACATAATTATTTACCTGTAACATGGAGGGGTAGCCAGCTAAATGTTTGGCCTGGTCCAACGATCCATAGTTCAGCTGGTCGTTGAGCAAGTGCGGCCACACCCCATGCATATGATCCAGCACCATCAGCAGTAAGGTCCTCAAGCAACAGCAGCCACTTGGCCTCAGCCCTGTCATACGTCTTCACTGTGAAGATGCTCCAACTCAGAACCAGAAGGATCATCGCCCTGACAGCAAGAGACATGTCAGCAGACATGGACGATGCAGCAACTATGTCTAGGAGCCAGCTAAAACGATAATACGGTCCCTGACCAAATCGACACTCAGTACGGGCCTCCTCCTTAGTAACCCCGAGATATGCCACAGCAAGCTAAACTGCCTGATCAGCGGTGACACTAGTGGGCGGTGCTCTGTAGTATCTGCCTAAGAGCGGAAGGTGCAGCAAACATGAGATGTCATCCAAAGTAATGGCCATTTCAGGTGAAATGACGAAGTCTCCTGGTGCTACCTCTCAACAAAAGCGGACAATAGCTCGTGGTCCACAGTAGTATGTCCTGTCGATATGAGGGGGGCCAAACCTGAAGCTGTGAACCTCTCCCAAAACTGGTGGTTCTGGGAATAGACCAGGAGTCTCTTAGCTAGCTTGTTACCGTGGTTCGTAGCCTTCACTTTACGCTCATAGATCTGTATTTAAAAAAAATTTTAAAAAAAAATAGTACGCTATGTAAAAAGATGAATTTAAATACAAACACAATGTAAAAAAATAAATTTCACTAACCGGGTTAAGCCGAACACGGTAGCAGACATGAGACTCCAGCCCAGTGAATTGAGAATGCTCCTCCTGATCGTGGTGGAACTGTTGATGGTGGTCCTGGCCTGATAGAACTGCTGCTGAGGCTCTCCCATATACTGGTCCTGCTCATACTGCTAAGGCTCACCCATATGCTGGTCCTCCTCCTCCTCATATCGGTGGTGCTGCTGGCCCGGCGGGTGCGTGTGCTGGGAGCAGAAGACGACGACGCCTGGTCAGTCCGTCAAGAAGAAGACACTGAATAAAAAAAATAGGTTAGTTAAAAAAAAAGAGGAATATTTACCCTAAAAAGAGGTAAATACGATGCGAATTTTTGAAGATAATCGTATTTATCCACAAAAAGGTAAATACGATTTACTTGTTTTTGAAGATTCTGGAGGTAATCGTATATAGCTAGATATTATGTGAATTTTTGGTGCAAATCGTATGTATCTCTTAAGAGGTAAATACGATGAGCTCTGAAATTTGACTACTCAAATTATAAGTAAGTGCCAAATGGTAAATACTTTGTAAATTTGTAAATTTTTTAGGGGTATTTACTTTTCACCGACTGGGTGGGGGTAAAAAAAAATCCCATATAATATTGATCAATTACAAGTTGACAAGCTACTAAAAAGAATTGAGTTTATTAAAAACAATCTTACATATCATTGATACTATGAATTATAATTGGTTGTGAGGGTAAACAAATTTATATCGACATAGCAATTAATCTCAATAAAATACTCAAAAAGGTAAAAGATAAAATAAAATGACTTGAAAACGATCAGGTCTAACCCAACCCTGTTAGGGTCTCAATTAAGAAACCCAGGAGGTGTGAATAACACTTTCACAGCTCACAACACAGAATAGGGTATGCCCAATATACCAAAATATCACAGCAACCCAACTTGGCTTCCAAACAAAACCCTAATCTCACACCCAGCCACACGATCTTCTCTCTTTTTTTTTCTTTCTCTCACGCGTTTCTTTCTTCTTCTTCTCTGCTAGTTCTGATCTTGCTTTGATTTTGCAGCAATCAAAGCTTTAAACTCTACAACGAAGCTTCATATATGTCAACAATCAGGTAATTAACGAAAACCCCTTGTTTCCTTTTACTAATTTCGCTGTTTGTAGAACCTAAGTGCTGCGAATCTGATTTGTTATTTTTCTTACACTTGCATATGTGTAAACGTTGCTGAATGTGTTGATTGACGACTTCAAAGTTTCTGCAAAAGCCTCAAACAGGTTCGTAAGACACCTTCTTACTCACTGTTTTGATTTATTCTCAGTTACTCACCTTGTAAAATATAGCAGAAAGCACACACAAAGAAAGCAGAAGAGGAATGCAAAAGGCTGAATGTAAAACTGTAAACTTGTTTTTTATTCAACTGTAAATTCTGTACATAGCTACTAGGTATTTATAAGCCTTGTATTGAGATTGTTACAGGCTGTTTAAAACTGTTATAACTGATTTGGTTTGTTGTAACAGTATTTGTTACAAACTAACTGTAAGCAACAACCTTTAGATAGTAACAGCTATATCAATTTGTTAGAAATATAGCTGTTAAATACACTACAGGGTTTTTTTTTTGAATTATCATAATTCAACACCCTATAGGAGAGAATAACTAAAACACTGGTCAGGACAAGCCCCTGACATTTAGCCTTTAAAACAAAGATGATCCAGAACAAGCCTCTGAATAATAGCTATAGAAATTGCTTTCAAAGGTTAGATAGCAACTAAACCTAATTCTCTCCTAAGTTTAATAAAAGACTCACCTTTTAGTGCCTTAGTAAACACATCAGCCAGCTGCTCTTTAGTAGGACAATATTCCACCACCAAGTTGCCTTTGGTGACTTGATCTCTTAGATAATGATACCTTGTCTCGATGTGTTTGGTCCTTCCATGCCCCATAGGATTCTTAGCAAGACATAGGGAAGATTTGTTGTCAATTAGGAGCGTAGGAGGTTGAGTCAGCTCCACTTTTAGTTCCTTTAGCAATGCTTCCAGCCATGCTGCTTGTGTGGCAGCACCACAAGCTGAAACATATTCGGCTTCACAAGAGGAAAGAGCAACTATTTGTTGCTTCTTTGAACTCCATGAAACCGAAACACCTTGAAACTTAAACAAAAAACCTGAAGTACTCCTTCTATCTATGTGATCACCACACCAATCACTATCAGAATATCCTAGGAGTACATTTTTCCCTAGATCAGAACTTTTAGGAAAAAATAAGCCATAGTTAAGAGTTCCCTTGATGTATCTTAGGATTCTCTTAGAAGCATTTAAGTGTATTTCCAATGGTTCATTCATGAACCTGCTAATCATCCCAGTAGCAAATAAGATGTCTGGCCGGCTGTGGCAAAGATATCTTAGTGAACCTACAATCTGCCTGTAGTATGTAGGATCCACCTTAGAGCCCTTTTCACCCTCCTTTTTGCATAAAAGACCTTCTGCTGGGTAGAGGGCAGAATTACACTCAGCCATTTCAAATCTTGTGAGTAATTCCTTAGCATATTTTGTTTGGTGTAGGATTAGACCTTCCGGCACCCTTAGGAATTCCAATCCTAGGAAGTAGGATAGCCTTCCCAAGTCTGTCATCTCAAATTCACTTTTCATAGAAGCTTTGAACTTGTTAATCTCCTTAGGACAGCAACCTGTTACCAAAAGATCATCAACATATAAACAAATTAGTAACAAATCAGAATCCATAGTGCCTTTTACATATACACCAAACTCATTGGTGCATTTTGTGAAACCATTTTCCACAAAAAATGTGTCGATTCTTTTATTCCAAGCTCTTGGAGCTTGTTTTAGGCCATATAAGGCTTTATGTAAATGACACACTAGAATTTCTTTTCCTTTTATTTCAAAGCCAGGAGGCTGTGAAATAAAAACTGTCTCTTCCAAAGGTCCATTTAGGAATGCCGACTTAACATCTAGATGATATAAGTCCCATCCCTTACTACAAGCTAAGGCAGTCACCAACCTAATGGTTTCATGCCTAGCCACAGGTGAGAAAACCTCCTCATAGTCAATACCATGCTTTTGTTGGAACCCTCTAGCAACTAGCCTAGCTTTATGCTTGACTATTTTGCCATTGGGGTCCAACTTAAGATTAAAGACCCACTTGACACTTATCGCCTTCTTGTTCTTAGGCAAGGGTGTCAAGGTCCAAGTCTTATTCCTTTCAATTGAGTTCAATTCCTCAATCATTGCATTTTTCCAATTTTTATCCTTTAATGCTTCCTTAAAGTCAATTGGTTTCATATCCGCCACCATTGCAAAGATGAGGTCACCATGCTCATTCACCTCAATGTCAGTGGCCAAATCATATTCTGCAAGCCTCCTAGGAGGCTGTCTCAACCTTTGAGGCCTAGGAAGAGCCTGTACAACAGGTTCAGCTGCTTGTTCAGCCTCATTTCCTTCAAAATTATGATGATTAGGATCTGCCTCTGGTTGGGCAGGTTCTTCTTCATCAAAATTTTCATCACCAGTTTCTGTTCTTGTGTCTAGAACCTCTTCTAGGACTGTATTATCCACTGAACTCACTTGTTCAGCCTTATCCCAGTCCCACTGCTTGTCTTCAAGCACAACAACATCTCTAGATATCTCAATCTTATCAGTTTTAGGATCTAGCAGCCTATAAGCACCCGTAGGATGGTATCCCACAAGTATTAGAGGCCTACTCTTGTCCTCCAACTTTTTTCTCTTTGTATCAGGTACATGGCTATAGGTTAGAGAGCCAAATACCCTTAGATGAGCCACACTTGTCTTGTCACCAGACCACACATGTTCTGGAACCTTTTCTTCAAGCCCCTTTGTAGGACATCTATTTAGAATGTAAACTGCTGTAGTTATAGCTTCTGCCCATAGTCTTTTAGGTAAGCCTTTTAGCTTAATCATGCTCCTAGCCATGTCTAGGATAGTTCTATTCCTTCTTTCTGCTATCCCATTATGTTGAGGAGTGTAAGGGGAGGTCACTTCATGTAGAATTCCTTGAATGGTGCAGTATTCCTCAAAGCCTTTTGAGGTATACTCATCACCACCATCTGTCCTTAGTACTTTCAGCTGCCTGCCACTCTGCTTTTCAGCCATTATCTTGAATTGCTTGAAGATTCCAAAGGCTTCTCCTTTGGTCTTCAATAGGTAGATCCATATTTTCCTTGAAAACTCATCTACAAATGTCATAAAGTACTTGTTACCCCCATTTGAGGGTACATCAAGAGGTCCACATAGGTTAGAATAAACAACATGCAAAATATCATTAGATTTATGCTTCATTTCATCTTTGAACAAATTTCTAGGTTGCTTTCCTATGAGACATGTTGTACAAGTATCCTTAGACATATTAATTCTAGGTAATCCCTTTACTAAAGCTTTAGAACTTAGATTACTTAGACTTTTAAAATTCAAGTGGCCAAACCTCTCGTGCCATAACATACTTTCAGAATCAGCAGTGGCACTTAGACAATCTGCCTCTGTCATGCAAATGCTGGTTTTGAAAGTTCTGTTAGTGGCTAAAGGGGTAGTTAATACTAGTTTATCTTTAGTATCAAAAAGTTTTAGCTTTAGGTCCTTCATAACTACTGAAAACCCTTTTTCAACTAGTTGGCCTAAGCTAATTAAATTGCAACTAATTCCTGGTACATAAAGAACATTATGAATTAGGATTACCTGGCCATTCTCCTTTGTAAACCTGATATTCCCCATACCTTCAGAAACAATAGATTTGTTGCTTGCACATCTGATTGTGGTTTTCTTAGTAGGATCAAAATCCACCAACCAGTCCTTGTTACCTGTCATGTGATTTGAACAGGCAGAATCTAGGTACCACACTTCTGTGATGGTTTTACCATCACTTGTGGTTATAGCAAGAACAACATAATCAGATTTTAAATCTAGGTCTATGTTAGTTACCACAATATTGCGACATCCGTGGCTGAAGAGGGCGGGGAGTGATCGCCGGTGCCCAAAAAGGAGGCATGGCAAAGAGCGGCTCCTGGCAGCTTCAAAGCGAAGGGGCGCGTGAATGAACCGAATACGCACCGGAATGAGAGGGATCCTGAGACTGTGCAGGTATGGGACTGTACAGTTGAAGGAAGGCTTAAAAGAATTGATTTGGACTACCTATACCAACAAGGTGCATCTTCTTTTCGGGAGCCCTTCCCATAAGAACTTCATAGTTAAGCGTGCTTGGCTTGGAGTAGTAGTGGGATGGGTGACCTTCTGGGAAGTTTCCTAGAAAGCATGCAAGTGAGGACAACGCATGCTGAAAAGACTCGTGTTGGTTTGTGGGGGCAGCCGACAATTCTGGAAGCAGTCTGGGATGTTACAAATGGTATCAGAGCAGCAGACCTCTCTCAGTACGGTGGGGTTCGGGGACGAACCTAGCGGAAGCTGGTGGGCATGTGACATCCGTGGCTGAAGAGGGCGGGGAGTGATCGCCGGTGCCCAAAAAGGAGGCATGGCAAAGAGCGGCTCCTGGCAGCTTCAAAGCGAAGGGGCGCGTGAATGAACCGAATACGCACCGGAATGAGAGGGATCCTGAGACTGTGCAGGTATGGGACTGTACAGTTGAAGGAAGGCTTAAAAGAATTGATTTGGACTACCTATACCAACAAGGTGCATCTTCTTTTCGGGAGCCCTTCCCATAAGAACTTCATAGTTAAGCGTGCTTGGCTTGGAGTAGTAGTGGGATGGGTGACCTTCTGGGAAGTTTCCTAGAAAGCATGCAAGTGAGGACAACGCATGCTGAAAAGACTCGTGTTGGTTTTTGGGGGCAGCCGACAATTCTGGAAGCAGTCTGGGATGTTACAAATATATTCCTTCGGTTTTATTTCATCAATCTCATCAGTAATCATGCTGAATGCTACAGGGCCAGAATCTGAATCAGAGTCTTCCTTGGCCATATTGGCCTCTTCCTCTGATTCCTTAGACTTGGATTCCTTTCTAGTAGGACATTCAGTTGCATAGTGTCCGTATTTGTCACATCTATAACATTGAACCTTAGATTTATCTTTCTTTTTACTAGAATCAGAATTTTTCTTAGTAAATTCACCCTTACCTTTGGACTTACCTCCCTTACCTTTGGACCAATTGCCCTTGCTTGGTTGGTTGTTGTCTTTAGACCATTTCTTGCCTTTAGACTTAGTGAGTAAAGCTTGGTCAGCCTCTTCTTCACCATCCCAGAGATTCAGCCTAATCTCTTTTGCTTCAAGTGTGCTTTGAAGCTTCTCCACTTTAAGATCATCCGGATTAGTAGTGCCTTCAACAATTAAAGCACAGTTAGCAAACTTTTTAGTTAGTGATCTTAAAGTCTTTTTGCAAACAACTTTGTCTGTAAGAGTCTCTCCATTGAGGCTCCTTGCATTAGTGACTTTCTTTAGCCTTCCAAAGAAATCAGCAATACTTTCACCTTCCTTCATGTTTAAATTCTCATACTGCTTTCTTAAAGATTGCAGTTTCTCCTCCTTGACAGGTGCAGCACCATTATAGTACTCATCAAGGAGGTCCCATGCCTCTTTAGAGACCTTGATGCCTCTAATTTTATCGAAATTAGCCTCATCACACCCCTGATGTATGAGGTAGATTGCTTTCCAATCCTTCTTAGTATTTTCCTTGTGTTCAGCCCTTTGCTCAGGGGTTGGGTTCTCAGGCACTTTTGGAACCCCTTGCTGAACAATTTCCAGCACATCATGGAATCCAAAAATGGCTTCCATTTGCAAACTCCATCTATCCCAATTTTTGCCATCTAGCTTAGGAATTTGAGTAGACAAGCTAGCATTTGACATTTTGATTTTTGCACCTTAACTAACACCTTTAGCTATCCTGTGACAAAGAAACAAACTGTTAAAAAACTCACACACAGCCTGCTTGCTGTGTGTTAAAAGAACCTGTAAAGAAACTTAAAGAAAGTGAAAAAGATAGGTAAAGAAAGGAATTTTTAGCCCTGGATTGTCACCAGCTCTTAGATACCACTTGTTGGGGTCTCAATTAAGAAACCCAGAAGGTGTGAATAACACTTTCACAGCCCACAACACAGAATAGGGTAGGCCCAATATACCAAAATATCACAGCAACCCAACTTGGCTTCCAAACAAAACCCTAATCACACACACAGCCACACGATCTTCTCTCTCTCTTTTTTTCTTTCTCTCACGCGTTTCTTTCTTCTTCTTCTTCTCTGCTGGTTCTGATCTTGCTTTGATTTTGCAGCAATCAAAGCTTTAAACTCAGCAACGAAGCTTCATATATGTCAACAATCAGGTAATTAACGAAAACCCCTTGTTTCCTTTTACTAATTTCGCTGTTTGTAGAACCTAAGTGCTGCGAATCTGATTTGTTGTTTTTCTTACACGCATATGTGTAAACGTTGCTGAATGTGTTGATTGACGACTTCAAAGTTTCTGCAAAAGCCTCAAACAGGTTCGTAAGACACCTTCTTACTCACTGTTTTGATTTATTCTCAGTTACTCACCTTGTAAAATATAGCAGAAAGCACACACAAAGAAAGCAGAAGAGGAATGCAAAAGGCTGAATGTAAAACTGTAAACTTGTTTTTTATTCAACTGTAAATTCTGTACATAGCTACTAGGTATTTATAAGCCTTGTATTGAGATTGTTACAGGCTGTTTAAAACTGTTATAACTGATTTGGTTTGTTGTAACAGTATTTGTTACAAACTAACTATAAGCAACAACCTTTAAATAGTAACAGCTATATCAATTTGTTAGAAATATAGCTGTTAAATACACTACAGGTTTTTTTTTTTGAATTATCATAATTCAACAAACCCAACCCATATGGGTTGGTTTGCCAAATGCTCAAGGGTTTATTTTGTGCTATTAGCCTATTATGTTGTCATGTACTTTAATACGAATCAATACTTCTCAAAAGCAGTAAAATATATTTTTTAAATCAGTAAAATACATTCAGTTGCACACACTAGAGATATGTAACATAAATAAATAAATTTTTTCTATTTTGATGAAGAATTATTATGATAAACTAAAGAATAAATTATGAAACTTGGATGCCATGCCATTTTAAAAGAATAAAACATCTCTTTAATATTTAAAAATTCCAAATGCGAATATTCTTTCTCCCCAGTTTCACCCGTAACCAAAATTGAGTAATAAAGAATTAAAATAAGTTTTTTTTTCTTTTGAGGAAAACATAAACTGTTTTTGTTCATAATAAAATTCAAGGATAATGCTTATCGTTAGTTTTTTTTTACATGCTTATCATTAGTTAAGATTTGAAAAATATTATTAAAAAAAACTATCTCTTTTTGATTGAATTATATAAAAGAAATTATAAAATAAAAAACTAAGAAACGAAAGCAACACACATAAAACACGAAAACATTGAAAACAAAAAGCAAAACCCATAACAGAAAGAAAATGCTATAAAAAAACCATATCCCAAGCCAACGAACAAAACCATCTTCCTTCCAAATCCTTTCATTCCTCCACATCGAAATTAAAATGGAACCCGCAACTTTAGCTCCACCATCATTGGAGGAGCTAGACATTGACAACCTAAGAGCACTCAAAGTCTTAGGCAAAGGTGCAATGGGCACCGTCTTCCTCGTGCACCACCCAAAATTAACACCCACCACCCCCTTCGCTCTCAAAGTTGTCGACAAAACCACCATCCACACCAAACTAGAAGCCGAACGTCGTGCCCGTTGGGAAATCCAAGTCCTCTCCACATTCTCCCATCCTTTCCTCCCTTCCATTCTCGCCACATTCGAATCCTCTCAATTCCTCGCATGGGCCCTACCTTATTGTCCAGGTGGCAATCTCCACGTCCTCCGTTACCGTCAATCTGACCGTACCTTCTCCCCTTCCGTTATTCGCTTTTACCTTGCTGAAATCCTCTGTGCTCTCGACCACCTTCATTCCATGGGCATCGTTTACCGTGACTTAAAACCCGAAAACGTTTTAATTCAACGTTCTGGCCACGTCACCCTCACCGATTTTGATCTCTCCCGTAAACTCAACCCTAAAACACAAACCAAAACCATCACGTTACCATTGCCTCATTCGAAGAAGCTTCTAGAACCTCACCGAAAACATCGACGGAACTTCACACGTTGGATTCCTCTCATTCCAACGGATACCTCTGATCATCATCAGAAGAATAGATTGAAGAAGGCTAAGTCAGCACGAGTTAGCCCAGTGAGTCGACGGAAAACGAGTTTCTCTAACGGTGAACGTTCTAACTCGTTTGTTGGCACAGAAGAATATGTTTCACCGGAGGTTGTCCGTGGCGATGGTCATGAGTTTTCTGTTGATTGGTGGTCCCTTGGAATACTTACCTATGAAATGTTTTACGGTAAAACGCCGTTTAAGGGGAAGAATAGAAAGGAAACGTTTAGAAATGTGTTGATGAAACTGCCGGAGTTTGTAGGAAAACGGTCGGAGTTAACGGACTTGATTGAGAAGTTGTTGGAGAAGGAGCCTACGAAGCGATTAGGTTATGCGCGGGGTGCTGAGGAGATTAAAGAGCATGAGTTTTTCAGAGGGGTTCATTGGGAAATGTTGACGGAGGTGGTGCGGCCACCGTTTATTCCGTCTAAAGATGATTACGGAGGAGAATTATTGTCGGGGACATTTTCTAATGGTAATGAAGGTGTTGATATTAGGGATTACTTTCAAAGATTGAAATCATCGTCGTTGTTGCCACATTCGCGGTTACCGTCACCTTCACCGTCTTGTAAGTTAAGGAGACATATTTCTTTGACAGAATTCTAATGCACGTGTGAGTGGTTGATTGCACGTGTAAGAGTTAGTTAATTTTTTAGCTTTGTTGTAATTTTAGAGAAGAATGTACTATAAACTATGGATAGATTATATCAAGTGTAATTAAGAATTTTAGTTGTAGAATACGATGGTTTAACAAAATGGAAAATTTTCTAAAGGTTTTTTTTTTACCCCCGTCATTTTTTCATATACCCCCACAAGACTTTTTTGGATGAAAATACCCCTAAAAAATTTGACCAAAAATCATATATACCCCATTCTACATATACACGACTTTGAAAAATTCAAATCGTATATATGTGAATTTTTTTAAATAGGTCGTATATACATAAGGGGGTGTATATAAGACTTTGTAAAATACAAGTCGTATATACCCCCACACCTACATATATACGATTTGGAGAAATACAAGTCGTATATATGTAGGTGTGGTGGTACATACGACTTGTATTTTAAAAAGTCTTATATACACCCCTATGTATATACGACTTGTTATTAAAACAAATTGTTTTAATTTTTAAAAAAAGGTTAAAAACGCTACTAAAAAAATGTTAACGAGTCAAAACTAATCAAAAAATTATAAAAACACCACTAAAAATCTAATAAAACCAAAATAAGGCTATGCAAATTTTTTTAGATTTTTTGGATGCTATGAAAAATTTAAAAAATTGATAAAAAATAGTAAACGATGGAATTTGGGATTTTGAGCCTCGCAGTCCCATAAGAAGATCCTTTAAGGGGTGCCTTGGTCCTTGATTTTTTCGGATTTAATGGCTGTGGTTTCATTATAATCGGAGTAGGTTGCCCGAAAACCGATTTTTTAGCCTAAATTATTCACTCGACGTATAACATCGTCACGTGTTAACGAACTACACACTAAACAGAATCAAAAGACGGTCAATATTCATATCTAATTTAATTTTCTAAAAAAATATAATTTTAATTTTTTAAATGATTTATTTATTTATTATTTGGGTACAAAATCGTATATACCTAGGTGTGGGGTACATACAATTTTGTAAGTTAACAAATCGTATATACGATTTGGTTTTTTTAAATTTTTACGGAAATCGTATATACCTATATACGATTTCCATTTTTTAAAAATTTTTTAGTGTAAATTCGTATATATACGATTTCCAATTTTTTTATTTTTTATTTATTTATTTTTTGAGCTGGGGATATGTTGGAGTTTTTTAATTTTGTGAAGGGTATTTTGGTCTTTTCGCATGAGGCGTGGGGGGTATATGGGAAGGTGGTGGGGTACCAAAAAAAACCATTTTCTAATCTGCTAGCACAATTTATAGCATTTGTTTCATATACTAGACTATCGCATGCCATTCCACACGTACAGTGGCCCTTGTACCCAACTGATAAAACAAAGAAAATGCATAACCGATTTGGGTGATTCTAAGATCGGGATGAAGAAAACGACAGCTACACTCTCTTTAGTCTTTACGATTGACCAAAATTCGTGTAGGTCCCACTACTTTGATAATAGGTCTCTCTAAATTAGTAGGATCCACAAAAATTTCATCAAGTCATAAATAAAGTGTTAAAGAGAGTACTAACAGTACTCAACTTGGAAAGAAAGTATGAAAAAGAGAATCTTTGGAAGCTTATATATATCGAAAGTACAAACAATGCAACATCTCCTCTCATCTTCGCGTTGCTTTTGAAGTCCAAACAATTTTTTTTTGTAACCACTTATATCATATTTTTTACGCTTCGTTTTTTCAAGAAATTCAGACGAGAGACATGCTAGAGTAAAGGTGAAGAGAGACTCATCATCTCAGGTTTAGTACATTATAAAAGATTGAAGGTTTAAATATGTATTTAGTCTCTGCAAATGTCTCTTTTTTCTATTTAGTCCCTGCAAATTTATTTTTTTTAAATACGTCCCTGCAAAATAACTTTTTTTTGAATATGCCCTTCCGAAAGTTGGAATTTTAAATACGTCCCTGCAAAATAACTTTTTTTTAAATACGTCCCTGCAAAATAACTTTTTTTTTTAAATACGTCCCAACAAAAAAAAAATTGTGATATTTTGCAGGGACGTATTTAAAAAAAAGTTATTTTGTAGGGACGTATTTAAAAAAAAAACTATTTTGCAGGGACGTATTTAAAAAGTTTATTTTGTAGAGACGTATTTAAAAAAAATTTATTTTACAGAGACGTATTTAAAAAAAATAAATTTGCAGGGACTAAATCAAAAAATAGAGACATTTGCAGGGACTAAATACATATTTAAACCAAGATTGAAAGAGAGTTTGCAATAACGTAGGCCCCACATATTTCTCCTTTCTCCAACAAGAGCAAAGAAATGGGACGGAGAGCAGTTTTTTGTTTTTGTTTTCATTATATATACCCTTTTCTTCATCGATCTTTATATTGACATTGCAATTTGCTAGCTGTTTTTTTAAGTGTAGAATTTTTCAAAAAGTTAAATGAGAAAACCTATTGTACTTGAATAGATTGGAGGACGGATTCCTTAGCAAGTTAGGGGTTTTGGTGTAAGAGTGAAGTGTGTCTTCTTGTGTCTTGAAGGCCCTTAAGTATGGTTTACTCTCAACGGGCAGGGGCGCTTATTGCGGAGTGATTGGCTCCTAGCTTGTTGTCTACTCGACCGTAGGTTAAGCTTTTGCTCTTAGATGGGCGAGTTGACTAACACTACAAGCAAGTCCAGATTCTTCCTGGTTTGGACTAAGCATGGATCTCTAGGCCACTAGGCTGTGTATGGTGATAACAGTTTTCTGTACAAGCGTTACTTACGTTCTAATACAGCAGTAAAATACTAAAGTATTAGGTATCATACCACAGAGACTTGGTGATATTTATGCTGTTCAACAAAACTCTATAATCTCAAGCGGTGAAAATAAAGTGTTTTGGTTGTTTTCATATAGGTTGTACAAACAGAATTTAAATAAGGATGCAAGCAAGTGATAAAAGCGTTGGGATTAGATTTCACTAACTTTACTTAGAGGTATCCTATTGATTCAACATACATATTTCAGTTTCATCTATTGATTCATCATCATCAGTTCTTCCATCTTTGCTAATTCCTTAGACAAAGTGAAATCATCAATTAATCTACCTAAATAACGATTCCTCGGCTACTTAAGTAAACAATAGCATTAAGTTCAGATGATTATGTGACTAGAAAACTAAATTCCATTCCTAGATATCTAGCTTTTTAGGTGATTTAATCTAGAACAAGATTCAATATCTACTTTCCAATCAAATATCAAATCTAACATCAAGTTATAGGTGATCAATCTACAACTAGCATTAAGAACAAGAATAAATCACTGAATCAATGCATAAAACTGAAGATATATAAATAAGATTCAAAACAAATACATAAGTGAAAGTATAGTTACATATAATCCCAACAAAGAGAGTTTAGCTACCCATTTTCATGGTAGCCATCATACAAATGATAGAAAAGATGAAAAACCTAAAGATCTAACACCCTTGATCCCTCAAGATGATGAGAAACCTTCAAATCCTTCAATCTTGTCTTCCTTTAGGTTCTGTATGTGAGTTTGTATGAGTGTCTATTTTAAAATTCGAGTTCAGCCCCTCTATATAGAATTCTGGACAGTCCAGTAGCTTAGCTATAGCATTCTGTGTGGCTTAGCTACTGGTTCTCTGCCTTCAGCATGAAGAAAGGTCTCAACTAGAAGTTTTCAGAACAAAGTAATTTCAGACACTGCTGGCTAAGCTACTGACAGAAGCTAAGCTGTTGATGTCATGTGTCAGAAATGTCAGGCGCCACTAGCTAAGCTGTTGACAGGCTGACAGCTACTAAGCTACTCTGGTCTCCTTTCTTCAAGACAAAGAAAGACATCTGCTGCAATTCTTCAAGGTGAAGCAATATCGGACATCACTTGCTAAGCTAGCCATGGAAAGCTAAGCTACTGCCAAAATTTTGCATTCTTCAATTTCACATGTTTTGGTCTCCGTTAATGCAATTTTTTACCTATATAAACAAAATTAAGGATTACAATATAATTTTAATAAAAATATAATATATTTACTATAATATATATTTAAATAATATTATTAATATTTGGGTGAGAAATTAATCTAATATCATAGCTTAGGTTTAATAAATGCTTACAAATGATTAATAATTTTAAGTAAATTAAGCACTTATCAAACTCCCCTCAACTTAGAACTTTGTTTGTCCTCAAACAAAAGTCCTAAACTTCAAAACAAAATATTTGACCAAGAAATCTTAAAAACAAGACTCTATTTACTAAATGAGCATGGTACGTGGTTTTTAAACAATCAAGCTTTTCAACTTCCAATTTACATGATCTTTAGTTTTCAAATCATCAACTCAAAGAAATGGATAATGATCCTGGTGCTCACAAGTGAAAACATAATTATGATGCATTTGCAATATCACTTTCAAAAGTGTATCTCTCAAAGGTGAGTGTTTTCTCTCAATTTCAATCACCGCGCGAGTTCACAAAAAGTTAACTTTGTTACCTGTCTCTTCAACTATCAAAATTATATGTTCAAACATGGATCACTAAGGTCTAAAGAACCTAAAAAAATAAAAAAAATAAATTATGTTTGTAAATGTATCATAATTATGGCAAATTTTGCTCTCTTATGATCCATTTGCAAATTATGTCTGTAAATGCATCATAATTATGGCAAATTATAGCTATAAACATATTTGGTTTTTTTGGATATTCAAAAGAACCTAAAAGGTCTAAGAGAGCGATCACAAGTAGTTTATCCAATTAATTCACACCCTCTTTTCCTTCTTTCCTTTAAACCAAACATGTTTTGTTTTTGATTTACCAAAAATCTCTCTTCTTTCATTATGGTTTTTCAATCTACTTCTTTTTCACCACATTCCTTATTGTTAATACCACTCTACCATTACAAAGAACTTTCCCCCCAACTTGAATATAAACCACTTCATGAGTGCTCTCTTATCCTAATAGGTATGTGAGAGATTCTTTGTTTTTCTTTTAAGGCTTAAAGGGTTATATACAAGAAGAAAAAAATTCTTTTTCGGCTCAAAAGGGGTAATCAGAGGATTTTAATTTCAAGGTTGACTTTTTGGCTAAGTGGGCTTAAATGAACGAAATGCCTTGATCATATCCATGTATCACATATAACTTTAACAGTAGGAGACTCAAGCAAAATCAACCATGTAAAAACAATGATGATTCTCAACTCAAGACTCTCAATTTAAGTGTTTAGGATACACTCAACTCACACGGTTTAGGCTTCATGCACTTCCTGAAATCCGACAATTCCTTGATTTATCAAAAACTTTTCAAACTTTCTTTTATGAGTACCGCTATATACAGGGACGGAGCCAGGATCGGAAGGCTGCAGGGGCGAGATAAGAAAATGAAAATCTAAATTAATCTTGATTATATTCATGGCTGAAAAAGATTTGCATTGTAGCAGCTGTAGTAACAAGAAGTGTGATTATTAAAGTAGTTTTAATCAATTTTAGTAGACTTTATCTCCATTAAATCGGTATTTTTAATTGTTAGGAAATGATAAATGTTGTCTTCCATCAATTATTTTCAGTCTTTTAGTTATTGATTTTTCTAAAAATTTATTTGTGGATTATCCATTCTCTTCTATTTATCAATCAGGAGTGTTTTTTTTACAACTTTCCCTATTCAGTAAATATTCTCAAGCTATTCTAGATCTAATTAATTCATTATATCAATAGTTCAAACTGGTATTGAAGGCTTAAAGCTAAAAAACAACACTAGGCCCGTAGGCCACTTGCACTAACTCACATATATCATGCCACTTTTTCATTATTATCTAACTAATGCAAAAAGATTAACATCCAAACAGGGGGGGCTGGAGCCATGGGAAGGGTATACATAGCTCCGTCCCTGGCTATATATAGCGAATATGTAGATCCACGAAAAGCCAAAGTGATAGACGTCATGTTTTACATTCATGCGTTAGCTTTTTTCCTGTGGAATTTGTGAAAATTATAATTTAGTGGTCAATCGGCGTTTTTTTTATAAGTCAAAGAATTTATTAAGGGGGTACAATGGGTACCTCAACCCATTTACAACCTCCAATTCATACAATTAATCGAAAGCAATCTAAGGGGGTTGATACACCAATTGTCAAAATCAATAGATACATTCCTACCCACTTTGTTTACAAACCACCCCAAGACAATCGTTTTACAAAGCCCACCATATTTGGTATGTCAACTTTACCACTCCTAAACATTATGTTATTCGTGAAATTTCACGAAAACTTTTGTCGCTATAAGTAGCAGTTCCCTTCTTTTATATATACCGGTTTTGAACTTTGAAGATAGCCGAGTGGATTGACTATCCTATAAAGAACTAGTGCGTCTGCGCTTGGCCGTTTACTTGGCGGCTGGTCCGCACAAACAAAAAACATCTACATGTGGGCTAATGTTCTCTAGTCAATGAGCGATTTAAAATTTAAAAAGACAATACTCCATTGATTTGCCACGCCAAAATTGTAAAATGAGTTACTTTGAAATTGACAAATTTATAATAAAAATCGTTTATTTTTAAACCCAAATGTATACATGGGACAGAGGAACGTTAACCAAGTCTGCGAGGTTAACGTGGTTGTTAATTAAAAGAAACCCCTCATATAACGATGCTGAAAATTCCATTGGTCGCAAAAAAAAAATTATTTGAAAAGAGCAATGTATTTGTGTGATGAATTTAAAACCAAACAGTGACCTAATATGATCCACCTTTCGTACACCAATACACCATATATATAGTAAATGTTGTAGACTTTTTTGGTGGGAAATTGATTTTGAAAATGAGTGTTTCGATTTTTAAAATTTGAGTTGAAATTTTGAATAAACACAACAAAATATGAAGGAGTTGCCAGTTAGGTATTGGTGCAAATACAGAAAGTAATGGTTAAAGAGAAGATATAGGTGCAAAAAAGTAGGGTGTGCGCTCAAAGTTTAGAAAGCTAGATAGAGAATGGATAAGATAAGTGACGATGATGCCCAAATTAGTTAGTGGATAAAGACCAATCGATTTGTTGATGTCCAAATTAGCTGTGGCCAAAAGCTATATATATAAAGCTTTGAGACGGCGATGATAAAATCAAAATCATCATGGATTTCTAGCGAAGAAGATTCGGTGTTGAATTAATTTGAATTTTGATCGATACTGTCAGGTAGGTATCATGTAATAATATTATCCTTTCACATTTTAGAACTCTATATATCCTCCTTCCTCGTCTTCTTGTTTAAATAATATTGTTGATCTCTTCTTCTTGCATGGGTTTTACGCGGGAACAGCACCGTCTCTTTGACATTAAATATTTGAGAAAGAAAGATGGAAGAGAAGAGTTTTGTGTTAGTGTTAATGTTGCTGTGGGGTTGTGCTGGTGGTGCTAATCAAATCAAAGAGTGTACAAACATTCCTCTTGTTTCGCATTCGATCCAGAGCCAGATGGCAGAATCAAATAACGCGACATGGAAGGCAGAAATGATATCTACCTTCCATTTGTATGATGACTCAGTGAATCCATTTAAGTTCCTAACAGGAGAAATGACAATAGAAGAAACAAAACCACTTGATTGGGATGCGTTGGTTAGGAAAATCAAGAACCCTGTCTTCACACCACCTAAAGGGTTTCTCAAAGAAGTGCCTCTTCAAAATGTGAGGTTGCATGCGGGTACTATCCATGGTCGTGCACTGCAAACTAACTTGGAGTATCTGCTGATGTTGGAACCTGATAGGTTGCTTTGGAACTTCAGATATGTCGCTGGTTTACCTACACCTGGTACACAATATGGTGGATGGGAACGTCGAGATGATAATAAAGACAAAGATCAAGAGCTCAGAGGTCATTTCGTTGGTTAGTTTAATTATTTCATTGAATTCATCGATCTTGTTCCTGGATTAATTTTTACTATCCTTGTTTGTTTCAAATGGTTGCATGTTCTCTAATATTTCTCACTTTTAAATTAAGGTTAATTTATTTATTATTGACACTACTGTAAAGGGCATTACTTAAGCGGAGCAGCTCTAACGTGGGCCGCAACAAAGAACGATATCCTGAAGGAAAAAATGACAGCTGTTGTTGCTGGTCTGGCTGCCTGTCAGGAGAAAATAGGAACAGGTTATCTATCTGCATTTCCAAATGAGTATTTTGATCGACTTGAAGCATTTGAAAAATATGTGTGGGCTCCTTATTACACTATACACAAGGTACGTAGGTACAAGCTAGCTAGCAAATTAAGTGCTCTAGAAATTATATATATATATATGTGGATTGATTTCATTTTAATTAGTTTTTCAACTTAATTTGACAGATCTTGGTTGGTCTATTGGATCAACATACTATAGCTGGAAATCCTCAAGCTCTAAAAATGGTGACATGGATGGTTGATTACTTTTACAACCGAGTGGTCAATGTAATATCAAAGTACACTATAAATAGACATTATTTAATACAGAATATCGAAACTGGAGGAATGAATGATGTCCTTTATAGATTATACAGCTTAACGGTAGGCTGAGTAGTACTAGTTTCTTTCACTATATCTCTTGTTGCTAGCTTCTTGTTTTTGTAATTAAAACTGTTATCTTATTCTTTATGCATGCAGAAAGATTCAAAGCATCTATTATTGGCTCACCTTTTCGACAAGCCATGCTTTTTAGGGTTGCTTGCAGTACAGGTAAAAAGGAATATTATTATGCTCACCTAGCTCCAAGTGTAAAAACTAATATTTTTTCATGTAGGCTAATGACATAGCTTGGTTTCACGCTAATACTCATATCCCACTTGTCGTTGGAGCTCAAGCTCGGTATGAGATCACCGGTGATCCAACTTATAAGGTGAGTTAATTAAGTTTTAACCTGTTTAATTATAACTTTCCATTTGCCATGCCTTTCAACTTTCTACAATTAATTTGTTCTTGATTTTTTGGTGTGTTAGGATATGGGGGCATTCTTTATGGAAACTATTAACTCTTCTCACAGCTATGCAACTGGAGGGACATCAGTCGATGAGTTCTGGTACGGTCGCTCAACATTTTAATTAAAATTATCCAAGGAATATGTAATGTAATCAATCTATAAGGTCGTTTCTTCATCTTTTTCTGTAGGAAGGATCCAGAAAGAATAGCAGACAGTATAAAAACACCAGAAACTGAAGAGTCGTGCTCGACTTATAATATGCTGAAGGTACAACAACTATTCATTAATTCATTCATCGTTTTATTATTAGCTCATTCATGTAGTTCTTGGGAGTAAAATATATATATATATGTGTATGATTTCAGGTTTCACGCAATCTGTTTAGATCAACGAAAGGAATGTCTTATGCAGATCATTATGAGCGTGCCTTAACAAATGGTATACTTGGCATTCAAAGAGGAACAGAACCTGGAGTGATGACTTATATGCTTCCACTAGGTCTTGGGTTTTCCAAGCCTTCAACTTGGCGTCATTGGGGAACACCATTTGACTCTTTCTGGTGCTGTTATGGAACAGGTTCCAATTTTTTTTCTTTATTTACTTTTTATTAGACCACGTCAAATAGCATGCAACATATTCAATTTTTTTCTTTTTCGTTAGGAATTGAATCGTTCGGAAAACTGGGAGATTCTATCTATTTTGAGGAGGAAGGGAAACGTCCTACTCTCTACATCATTCAGTACATATCAAGCTCATTTAATTGGACATCTGGCAACATTTTGCTCAATCAGACAGTTGTTCCATCTAATTCGTGGGACCCTTACCTACGAGTGAATTATACCTTCTCTCCCATTCAGGTACCCCATTACATTACAATATTGTCTCATCGCATCTCTTTTAGCCTGATATATATATATATATATATATATATATATATATATATTGATCCTCTATATTTTCCTTCTGCAGAACGCTGGTACTTCCTCTACATTGAAACTCCGTGTACCATCATGGACTCGTGTGGATGGTGCTCAAGTGTTACTGAATTCTAAAACTTTACCTCTGCCAGCTCCAGGTCTGAATCTCTCTTTACTTCCCTTAATGCACACGCACACACACTAGTTATATATATATATATATATGTATATATATTTGAGTGTTTTATAACAGGAAAAATGACCAGTTGAATATGAAATGAAAATAATATTTTATTGTGTAAACTTTAGGAACGTTTTTGACAATTACACGAAAATGGAGTGCTGCTCACAAGCTGACCCTTCAGTTTCCTATGACCATCAGAACTGAGGGCATAAAAGGTAACATAGCAAAATAATGCATGTTATTGTTGGTTATTACTTATCAGCATGAAATAATTAATGTGCATGTTTACACTTTACAATTAATTACATTACTGATATAGTGTTTTAAAATATATAAATTCAGATAACAGGCCTCAACATGCATCTATTCAAGCAATTCTATACGGCCCATATCTTCTAGCCGGTCATACCACCAATGATTGGGGTTGGGACATCAAAGCAGCTGGTTCAGACTGGATTACTCCAATTCCTGCGGATTACAATAATCAACTAATTTCTTTGTCCCAAGACATAGCAAATGCAACTTTTGCTTTAACAAACTTTAACCAATCACTTACACTACAAAAGCTACCTGGACCTGGCACTGAATTAGCTCCTCGTGCAACCTTTAGACTTATCCTGCAAGCATCTTCTTCAAATGTTTCATCATCCAATGATCCTATTGCTAGTGCTATTGGTAAAACATTGATGTTAGAATCATTTGATTTTCCTGGAATGAATGTGATTCACCAAGGACCAGACAAACCCCTTATCATTTCTTCACAAGGTGGGACAACTTCTACTTTTCTAGTAGTTCCAGGATTGGATGGACGAAATGGAACCATATCTTTAGAATCACAAAGCAATAGAGATTGTTATGTGCATAGTGGATTGAATTCTGGTGCTGGAGTTAAGCTCAGTTGCCAGTCTGGTTCTAATGCTACTAATTTTAACCAAGCAACAAGCTTTGTTGCTGGCAAAGGATTAACCCAATATAACCCTATCAGCTTTGTGGCTAAAGGCGTAAAGAAGAATTTTCTTTTGGAGCCATTATTCCACTTCAGAGATGAGCGCTATACCACTTATTTCAACATTCAACATTGATACAACTTGTCTATTTCAACCATATGGGTTCCACTAACCATGTCAAGCATTAAATTTTATTTTACATATATTTTTTGTGGATTCCACTAACCATGTATGTGGATTCCACTAACTATGTCTTAAAATGTAATGAGATTTTAGAGCTCAATATATTTGATTTTCAACTATGTTGTTTGTTCTTCTTCTCCACATCTTTCTTCTTTGTTTCTTCTAATATTTCTGAAAAAATTTAACACTAAGTTACCCATAATTCAAGCTTGGTTTTTCTAGTCCCCAATTAATAAACTCGTATAGTCGTATTGGAAGAAAAGAACTGTAGTAAAAAAGCATCCGAAGAACCATATACTGACTTGGACCACAGGATGCATTGATGCAATCATATTGGATTGTATTATTTTACTAATGTTTTAATTTGTTATGTTTAACTAATACGATTTGAATATGGTAAAAAAAATGTCTCGACCAAAAAAGAATATGGTAAAAAAAACTAATATGATTAGAATTCTTCACGTCAAAAAAAATTATCAGAATCCTTAAATATTAAATAAGAAGGAAATAGATATTCAACTTTGCAATAATACTAGTGTATACTTGACATGTACGTTTCTAGATATCAATCGTACGTTTCAATAGCCAGGTGTGGTTCTATAATTGAAAAAAGATGTTTGGGTTAAAGGAAGTGAAATCAATTCATATGGCCAAAATCGATTCTTTTGAAGCTACTATTTCAAACTTCTACGGCGAGTTCTATTAAAAATAGGCAAAAATACACTCGGAGTCCTTTAAGTTATTTATTTGTAACAAGTAGGTCCTTTATATTTTTTTCGTACCAACTTAGTCCTTTAAGTTTGATAACGTCTACACCGTTAGTCCCTTCTAGTATTTCTGTTACAAAAAAGCACAGTTGGCATAAACGGCGCTGACGTGGCTTAACGGATGCATACGTGGCAGCACAAGTCATTATTTTTATTATTTATTTAAATTATCTTTAATTAACTTTATTAAAAATAAAAAAACTGAAAAATGATGTCATCATCTTCTGCCTCCTCCAATCAATTTTTCCAGATGAGCAAAAATCAAACCCAGATAATTTCTCTAAACCAATCTCTATTTTCTGATATGGTACTCAAATCCAAGGGGATAAGTTTGAAGAAAGTAAACCCAATACACCTGGGTTTCGATTTTCTGAAGGTTTCGATCATCCTCTTCCAAAATTATTCCATCTGGGTTTTGATTTTCTGAAGGTTTAATCTGGGTTTCGTTTTTTTCTTCTGATAGCTTCAATATGGGTTTTGTTTAAAAGTTCAGTTTGGGTTTCTAAACCTTCAGAACTGAAAGCCCCATTTTCAATCTGGGTTCCTTTTGCCGATAATTTCAATCTGGGTTTTATTTAGTTTTCTAAACCCCTAAAAATCAATTAGATTTGCCATTCAAACTAAAAGCTTTCCAGTTCCACTTGAATTGATGAATTGAATCAATCTGGAAAAGCAACAAAGGAATTCAATTTCAATTCACCTAATAATGAGAGTTATTATTAATTACAGAGTACCTGTATATGGACGATATTACTATCTTCTTCACTTTAATTAAAACCCAACATACTCTATGAATCAAAAGGTAAGAGAGATAGAGAACGAAAGAGAAACATGAAGCATAAACCTTGAAACGAATTTGTGTTCAACGGTGTAAGGAAGAAGATGAACTAAATAAAATTAAATAAAAATGACTTGGATAATGATTCATCAAGTTTGTTCTGCCACCTAGGACTTTGTTACCGCCACATCACCTCTCTTACTGCCATATCACCATTTTTGTAACAGAAAATGGAATAAGGACTAACGGTGTAAATATTTTAAAACTTAAAGGACTAAGTTGGTACAAAAAAAACATAAAGGACCAACTTGTTACAAAAAAAAAATAACTTAAAGGACCTCTGGTGTAATTTTGCCTTAAAAATAATAGTGACTTAGGAGGTGTTACATTCTCTTAGGGACTAATTAGTAATTTGGTATTAGTTAGTATTTCCTAGAGTTCTATATAAGAGCACCTTGTACTCACATGAGTACTCTTATGCTCAATACTTTTCCTATGGCTTTGATCTATGCATGTATGATCCTATGATTCTTAACATAGTATCAGAGCGATACCCTAGAAATGAGGATTATGCTTCCAATGTCGATTGCGATTGCGATTCCGATTTCAGCGATGAAGTCCCACCATAGCATATTTTGATTCGCTCAAGTTCAAGTCATCAAGTCCATCAAAAACAACAAATCTAATGTATGCTTGTTCAGTTTTTTTTTAACTTTCCTTTTGTTTAGTTTTCACATCTTAGTAATGAAGATAATTGCTTGTATTTCAAGCTGATATGGTGATCCCAATATCAATTTGAGGGAGACTATTAAAAATAATAGTGACTTAGGAGGTGTTACATTCTCTTAGGGACTAATTAGTAATTTGGTATTAGTTAGTATTTCCTAGAGCTCTATATATAGAGCACCTTGTACTCACATTTAATATCTTTTTTCAATATGATTCCTTATGAAGAGTTTTTACCTCTTTTACCACATGAGTACTCTTATGCTCAATACATTTCTTATGAATTTGATATATGCATATATGATTCTTAACAATTTCCAATCGATTCTACTACCTAACATGTTATCTATTTGTCAGTGGAATTTTAATTGACTTGCTTGTCCTTTTAAAAGATTTAAAATAATAAAAAATTTCTACTATTGTACAGTACTTTCATAATGCAAAAAACATTCTGGTAAAAGGCCAAGAGTTTAAGCAAGACAGGTGAGCCGCATTTTCAACGAAAAATTTATCCAAATAAAAATCATTTCTTTAATAAACCAGGGAGAAGGCCCAAAGTTAATTTCTTTAATAATTATTAGACTAACATAAATTTAAATAAATATATAACAAATTATAAACACTACCAAAAAATTGGTTATTAGTGAGGGTCTGAGGGATTTTTCCCTCGCAAAATGTCTCAAATCCGTTGTCAATCATCATTAGCGACAGAATTAGGGAGAGACTGGTTCACTCGCTAAATCGCTCATCGCTAATGGATTAGCGAGGGAATTTGAATCTCTCGCTAATTAGCGAGGGAAGTTGTTTGGACGGTCACACGTCCCAATTCTAACTGCAACATGTTCCAATTTGAATGACTTGTTTTATGTGTTGTTTTTTTTAAACTATTTTTTTATATATTTATTAATGTGGTGTTGGTGGTGGTTGGGAGGAGCTATGTGGTGGTGGTGGTGATGGTGGTTATGTGTTCAAATTCCCGCCTCCACTTAGCGAGGGATTGGTTCGTCGCTAATTTCAAATTTTCTGTCGCTAACCGTTAGCGATGGATAGGTCCCCCGCTAATTCTCATGCTAATGTCAGTTTTAGCGAGGGAATGTGATTCTTTCGCTATTCTCAGTTTTAGTGAAGGAATGTTATTCTCTCGCCAATGTCCCTCGCAAATAAGCTTTTTTTTGCACTGAAAGTTGCTTTATAAAATTATCTTTAAATTTTAAATTTTAAATTGCTTTTAGAAAATTACAGAGTTTATTTAAAAAAGTTATACTAACTTTTTTATGAAAATAAAAAATAATTAACTTTTAAGTTATCCATTAAATTTAAATTATATTTTTTAATTATAAATTTAATTTAGTATTTTATATGCGCTAGCTTAGTATTTTTTGTTATCTATTTTATAAAATTTTAAGTTTTAAATATATTTTTAAGTTGAGAACTGCTTTTAAATATATCCAAACAAAAAGGTTTGGTAAGAATCACTTTTTCGTAAATGTACCCAAACAAAATTTATATTACGTTCAATTCACTTTTAACTTAAATCAATTCTACCAAATTAATTCTGTCAAAATTAATTGTTATCACTGCAGAACCAAACACACTTACTTGTAGGTTTAATGTTCTCTAGGTCTAATATCTTTGATTTTTGGTTGATGTCATTGTTGCTTTTCAGTTTGTTTAACTTTGCCTCAATACCGAAGCATATAGAAATTAGTTGTTATCCGTCATTTTCGGTATTGAATTTCACACTGCTTCATATACTACATTAAAAATTGCATAGCCAAAATAGTTTCCATTCGATTATTAGTACCTATACTTGGAAAGTGTTACTTAAAAGTTAAAACTGCTTGGTGTGGGGATTAAGTTTAGCTAAATGCGACCATACAAAGGAACGTTTACCAATTCCTTAATTATCTCATTCATGAAAGAGGCATGTTATTTAACAGCCAAGACAAGTGTCATGTGCAGTGGCGGAGCTTGGCGAAAATATTGGGGGGGAGTCGTTACTACTAACTAAAATACTATTATTAAAATTCATAAGTATGAGCCTCATTGGCGCAGCTCAACTTGTTGGACTAGGGACATTTTTCGGTTGCTCCCACTCTATCGCTTCTAAAGAATGCATAAATCATAAATCAATTACCACATTTTAACACACTTTTCTCGGACAAATTCAAATCAGTTAATTTTTTAAAGCAATTATATATTAGATGTTTTATTTATTGTCACTTAAATTGTCAGAATAATGTAGTACTCCCTCGTTCCTAATCTTTGGTGCTTTGGCTTGTTATACACAAATTAAGATATCATTAATTTGTGTTAGCTAAGTGCTAAAATACCCCATTTGTTGTCTTGGGAGAATTCAAATCAAAATAAAAGAGTCTTGGGACAATTAATCTATACTTTGGAACTCTAAGAGAGACTCAATAAATATAAAGGGTATATATGGAAAATTTTGGTGAATTGTACATTGGATTTTTAAAAATACTATTGTTTTGGAACAAAAATAAGAGGTCAAAAATACCAAAAAATTAGGAACGGGGGTACCATGCAGATGCTCATATAATGATACATTAATGGAAAGTAATAATATTAACAAAAAGTTGGGGTTACCATGGCTCCGTCGTTGGTCATGTGTACTCCATCGTTTTCTTTAATTTTAAGTTCATTTACGAACAAGAAAAAAAAAGGTTGCTTTCTACCAAGAAGCTATTCCTTAATTTTAGACTACTACTACTACTAGGATGATACGTTCTCAGAATTCGAGGACCGAGATACCTCCTAAAGAAGGGTTAAAGAGAGGAAATAGACTTTGATTATATTTCATTGGTACCTCTTATGAAGTCAATACAATGCTTATATAAGTTAGTGGATACACACCATAAAGGAGGATACATCACTCATACAATAACATTGCTACCTTACAAACTAATAAGATAATATCCCTAAAAAGCCACTTCTAGAATATACTAAAAGAGTCATTATTCGATTGATCCCAACGATCATATCATTACCTAACCCTTCACAATCAACCTTGTCCTCAAGGTTGTAGAAATTTTCTTCATGAAAAAATTTTCCTGGATCCCATTGCTTGGATTGGAGTGACCAAAGAACTTTAGACATTTGGAAATGTTCACCTGGATCCCACGGTATGAATTCAGCCGGTTGGGAAATTGGAAACTCACGAATAAAAGCATTGGCTTCTTTTGTTATTAATCCTTTCATAATAGAAACATTCACATTCATATCGGTAGAGTCAAATTCAGCCTTTGGAGTATGTGGCTGATTGCTCATAAGCATACAAAAGAGCTGCCCTATATTGTCATACAAACCCAAGACCTGGGCTTGACCAAGGTGGCCATACAACATCATTGAACACCCTATGCCTATCCTCAAGAAAAGTCTCTACTGTAGAAGGTAAAGGAGCTTGAACAAAATCCCACAGCAGATACATCACCTCCAATACTCGTACAATACCATCACCTAAAGCATTAGAACCAACCCTTGTTACCTTATGCAACTCATCCACCGCCTGTTGAGAGCCCATGATAGAATTGAAAATAGTCACCCACAAAAAGATATGAAGTTGTGATATTTCCATGAGGGACTTGATATACTTCATGCGCCAATTTAAGTAGTGCTTGTAGTATATTTTCAAACCCAATCAAAGCAACAAAGTCATAACTATTTTCAGTGAAGTGAGCTAACTCCAGGAAGTATTGAGCAACTTTTCCATCTCTTGGGATGATAGCCATATCAGGGGACATCAAGGTACACCCAACTTCAAATAATGGATCAATTCCTGCATAAACACTGAATGCAACACCAGATACTGTTATGTGAGCAATTTTACAAAAAATCTGCTCACCACTATCAAGCAAACCCATGGCCTTGGCTACCCCAACATAACCATGAAGGGCTAAGTTAACAAGATTAAATCCCATAGACATAGACACTTTCACGAAAAGAGCCTCCAGTATAAAAGGAACAAGAACCTGAAGAATGTTTATTAGCAAATACACCAACTTAAATTCCCATAAAACTGTGATGCCCAAACCGTGATCATAAGCTAGACTATGTAATACATATGCTAAGGGTGTGATATGGGCCACCTTAGAATGACTATCCTTAAAATTGTAGAACTGATAAGTCAGACCAAGTGAATTCTTCACAGACCTTTAACACATCCTTCAAATCAACAAAAGAAACCAGCATCAGTATTGGATTAGTGAAAATATTACAAGTCAACCTATCAACAAAGGAGATTAAACAACAAACAGGGGCTATGAATTTCGATCCTCTTATTGTAAAGCCATGCATATATCCCTTGTTAAGATCATAGAAGCAGGTTGAACTAGTATTAGAGTCTTGCATTAGAGGCTCCATTTCACCTTTGGTCTCAAAATTGTAAGGATGAGGGTGTTTCTTCTCAGAAACTACTATTTATACAAAGGAAAAGAGGGGGAAAAACTGAACTAAGTAACTGCCTAGAAATTCGAAAATTAATAACTGCTACTCCTACTTTCGACAAGAACCGCTTCATCACGCTTCGACCAACCGCTAGTCTTCAGCGCATAACTGCTCTGTTTTCTGTCTGTCGAAAGCTTGTGTCCATTTTCCTCTCTCTTGCTTTTGCTTCCCCGGAAGCTTGTCGAGTTTACCTTGCGCATGACCATTTTCTCTGTCGAAATAATTTGGTCTTTGTCGAAATATAAGTCAGGCCTTGTTGACCATTTTCAATGAAGCCTGTCGAAATTACAGGCTAACAGAGGGAAATAACAATCAACAAGCTCACAATGACCAAAACGATGCACTACTTTGAGCCCTTCACCCCTTGATGCGTATCTCGCCATAACTTGCATATCAGCCAATTGAATAAAAAACTCACGAGCATCATTATGGACAGCGCTATGAGAGCCTCCCCACTGGATGGTTGGCAATTTAGAATCAGTAGAAATCACAAGATAAATGCAAAACAGTGAGGTTGCCCATTTCGTTTTCCCTGTACCTGGGTCCCAAGGCTTAAATTGTAAGCACCCTGGTTTTTCCTGCTCAAGAAATCCACCAACACTGAAGACATGGAACGTAGTAGTACCAACAACCAATGCAAGAAAAAATTCAGATGCATCAAGTCTTGTAGATCTTTCAGCAAACAGCTTCCATGTATGCTTATGTGGCACAGTATTCATGGTATTCATGTGTTGGAACAAATCAATAGCAACATTTTCAAGTCCCTTAATTATGCACCGAATAGTAATGCTCAAAAGTTTCTTTGGCATTTTATCAAACACCTTGGGTTCTGTAGGGATGTGTTGCTTACTCAAAGAGTGTGAACTCAAAGACAAACCTTCTAGAATCAATTTCAATTCTCTTCCACCAGTAGTGATGTAAGTGAGAGCAGCAACTAACCACGATATCAATTGACCATACACTTGGAAGGTAGTTGGTACTAATCTAAAGGAAATAGTACCTGGAAATTGTATTGTTGAGAAACGTCTTAACAACGCCTGATTGAGTGAGGGTGTCGGAGCTGCAATGCTATCAGGTGGTTCTGGTGGCTCTGGCGGTGGCGACAACGACATGTTGTTTGGCTGTTGGAGCTGTCCCACCGTGCTTGCCGTAAGTAATCGTCGATCCGGTGGTTCTGGTGGCGGGAAGACCTTCCGTGACAACGTCGGCACCATGGTTGTTGACGCAAACATCGTGAACTCGTAATGCAAATCCCCGAGAATGAAGTTGGAGCAGGAACGCGATCTGAAAGCGACGATGTCGTTTGCTCGTTGTTCATCAACAGGCTCAAGAATCAGATCCTTCGCAATAGGTTCTTCCTTAATGGCTTGATGATGGTTGGACACTGGATCTGCGATACTGCCTTCTCCAACCTGTGATTCCTCTGTATCATCAACACCCGAAATTATCCCACTACTAGAGACAGAAGGAGGTAATAAAGATGTCAATGGATCGTACGCTAGTTCTCTTGTGTTGGTAAGCGGTGCTGCCATTCCGGCTTGAAGTGCCATAGAAAAGGAGGAATGAATGATTCCCAACTTGCCATTGGATGATGGTGAGACCATTGAAGCCACCATTGTAGAGGAGGACCTTGCAACGCAGAGACGACTATTAGCGGTTTTGAAGTTGATGATATTCTCGTTTCAGCAAAGAATTTGTCGATGTCAAGCACCCACCCATATGCATCGTCTTCACCGTTAAACATCGGAAGCTCCATTGGCGCGGGAAGGAGCTCTCTCAATGAAAGCACCATTGATACGTTCTCAGAATTCGAGGACCGAGATACCTCCTAAAGAAGGGTTAAAGAGAGAAAATAGACTTTGATTATATTTCATTGGTACCTCTTATGAAGTCAATACAATGCTTATATAAGTTAGTGGGTACACACCATAAAGGAGGATACATCACTCATACAATAACATTGCTACCTAACAAACTAATAAGATAATATCCCTAAAAAGCCACTTCTAGAATATACTAAAAGAGTCATTATTCGATTGATCCCAACGATCGTTTTCTTTAATTAAGTTCATTTACGAACAAGAAAAAAAAAGGTTGCTTTCTACCAAGAAGCTATTCCTTAATTTTAGACTACTACTACTACTGGGACCCGTATAATTACAATTTCGTTTTATTATGCAAACATGCAGAATTAGTAAGACAATTTCTAATCTACTGCTTTATTCCAAACACTAGTGTTGCCCCATTTATTGACTAAGACAAATTAGTTTATGTGGGAGAAAGCTCTCCCTTGATCCTTTTCTATGGATCCAACAAATCACGACTCACCTAGACATGGCTAAAACTTTTCACTTTATTCTCCACACTGGCAAAGTTCCATTAAGTATTAACCCATCATAAAAGTTGAAAACAATAAAATGTGAAAAAAAATAATTATCAACACTAAAAATTTATTAAATGTTAGCCGAATATGAAAGACAGTCAATCATTAGAAGCAGTCGAATAGAGGTCAGTTGAGTTAGTTGTTAGCTAGTAGTAGTGATCAATAGAGACTAAGCAAAATATTTTGTAGCAACTTTATGGAGCATCCGAAAATCAAAGAATAAAAAACTATGGGAGGATACCAGATTTGAAGCTACTGTGATATATTTAAGAACTGCATCAGTTTTAAGTGATATATTGGACGCCACACACTACAAGGACAAGAGCTGACCCCCAATGGAAACCTAACCCCACCATCTACTATAATTGGACAAAGCCCCTAACAAATTACAAAAGTGCAACGTTGATGTCCCAAGCATGTAGTTCAGATGGTGTGCTAAAAGACACTGAAAAAAGTTCAAACCCTAAAAACTGACATTTCTCTGACCCTTAATAATTAACCACTAACACTTGTATATAAAAAAAAGTGCAATGTTAATGCATCGTTTGATTTTGCTTCTGAAGTCACTGAAATCAGTATGTGTCTTTTTTGACGCCTTTATTGCTACTAAAACAATGTTAATTGTGTCTTGCTTGGCTCAATGTGGTGGAAGGTGAAGGCTTAGCTATCCAAAGAGTCATTTGTGTAGGCCACAATCATGCAATATTTTGAGCTTAATTGTAAATCTATTGTTGATTATGGCAACTCCGAAAATGAAAATGTGTTTGAGTTAAGATCTATCATAGAAGAATATTATGTGAATCTTAGTGAGGTTTATTCAGAGGCAGATCGATTAGGTTATTCACACCTTAGCTCAAGCAACTTTTAATAAGCCTAGCTCCCAATTATTTCATAATACCCACTATGTATCTCTTTTGTTTTTTTTAAGACAATCTCCCTTGTTGGTTTTTTTTGGTAGGGTCTCCCTTGTTATTTATAATACCCCACTAGGTCTCCCTTGTTATTTATAATACCCCACTATGTATCTCACTTTTTTTAGGCAATCTCCCTTGTTATTGATTATGAAATTAAGTGATTAATTAAATTCCTATATTTTTGGTTTCTTCCTTTCTTTTTTTGGTCCCGATTAAACTCTTATATAAATCTAGGTTTGCAAATAGTATTCAATATTTCTTTTATTTCTATCCTACATAAATTTCATCATTAATCACGAGCATGAGACCACCCAGGTCAACCAGCTCATATGAATGAGTAGTTTTTCTTAAAATATGTCGGATACTTTGTTTTTTTTTTGGGTACATATGTTGGATAGTTTTCTAAAAATACGTTTAACATATTATTTTGTTTAATAAATACTTCATGAGTATTTCGTTCTTCACAAAAATAAATTAATATTTTGGTAAAGCATAAAAGTTTTATTACATAAATTTTTAAAACAAAAGCATAAAAGTTTAGATATTTGAAATTTTTATTTTTTTCGATAATGTGAAATATTTAATTTTGAAAAATATGAAAAAAAATTTATTAGTAAAAAAGATTCTAGCAATGGTATGTACTAGTTTGTCAATTAATTAACAAGCTTGTTAACTATTTTTGTTGTTACTGTTGTTTTTTTTTAATTTCAAGTAGCAGTCCTTATATTTTAGATTATTTCCCTCTAGTCCTTTTTCCCTCTAAAAATCGCACCTTCACACCCCTGCCACTCTCTCTCTCTCTCTCTCTCTCTCTCTCTCTCTGTTCGTCGGAAGCAATTTTGATGAAGGAGGAGAACCGGAGAAGAAGGAGAACGTGAGCGTCGATGTCCCTATTTTCAATGCGGCATACATACCCGTGGCCAAAACCTGTGAAGCTTTGACACGCAGTTGAATCAATTTCATCGATTTCCAGTGAAGATTGCGTGTTGGATTTGATCAATACTATCATATATCTTGTAATGTATCCCTATCTATCTCTTCCTTTCAATGTCTTCAAATCTCAGAACTCCATCCTCCGTCGTCGTTTTGTTCTTTAAATCTTACCCTTAAAACACTTATCTAGTTATCTTCATCATCAATGCTGGGTTTGTAGTTTCTTTCATTGTCTACTCCTCACAGTAGTAATATTAGGTGGTACCATAAAAACCTAAAAAAGTGTTTTTTTTGTGGTGTCTTAATTAATTTATTTTTTTATTAATAATTAATAATAGAAATTGACAACATAAAAGTGCTTTTCAACAATTATTCTGGAAGCCAAAAAATACAAAGCCACAAAAAAAATGCATTTTGTTATGTCAGTAGACAGTAGAACAGAATCATCAGATGATGCCGAAACTTGCCGTCACATTTCACTTTCAGCCTTTCAGGGATTAGTTCTGTCAAAAAAAAACTTTTCAGGGATTAAAATGAAATAACCAAACTTCAACCAGGACTTCAAGGTAAATAATGAACGGACTATATTATTGACTGAAAAAAACACTTATCTCCTTATCAGGGTATTTTTATTTTTATTATCCTAGTAAACTAAATACACAAATTGGTCAATGTCAAAATATATGGAGACCAATTAGGTCCAACAGAAGGACTAATTTGATCTACTTTTGAGATTATTAAGGCCTAAAAATTAAAACGGTAGTACATTTTAATTTTCTTAAGTAGGTCTCTAATTTTTTGTTAGACTAATTTGGGTATATATTCTGTAGTTGAAAATACCTGCACGCAGTTGTTTCTTCGGTCACGGGGGTGTAGTGTTAAATCCTCCACTAGTTAAAAAAATAGGTGTTCCTATCCTATCCTATGGAATAGAGCAGCGGCAGGTCGTGACTTATCAACTAACTACTACACACCAGCAACAACAAAAAATAAACAACAACCTTTGAGGACATTCATTCGTAAATCATTCCCATGCTCAGTAGCCAGTTTTGTTACTTTTGATACCCGTGCTTTCTTTCTCTGTCTAATGTCTATTGTTCATCCGTGAATCATTTATTTATGTCTTGGTGCTCTCTGTCAGTCTTCTCTAGTTTCAAGTTAAGGAGAAAAAGATAACATGTTTTCTGTCCCTACTCTCATTCCTCTTCTCTCTCCACTTCACAAATTCCTGATTGCGTTATGTATGTACAATTTACTAGTTTGGATTACTTTCACTTTTTCCTAATCTCTATGTATCTTTCCTTTCACGAGATGATATTAAGCCTCACTTACTTGGCTGTACCTGCACTTCACTCCTTCCTTTGTTTTCTAGTGCCTATATATATACCCCCTCACATGTCTATGCTGTTTTAACAATTACCCTCCTCCCCTTCTCTCTTAACTTTTACTCAATTTCAATTGGGAACTTCAAAGCAACTCTTTTTTTGTTCTTTCTCTATTTCTTTGCTTCCTGTTAAATTTAGATAGGCTATATGTTCTTGAGCTGGACTCCAATTCCAATTCATTTTAGCTCCACTTGAACTGACGTAATGTTATCTGTCTTTCTGTACCATATTTTTGCTTAGTTTAAGGCCTTTTTTTTGTTATTAATATTTTGTTTTCACATTGAATTTTTCAGAAAGATGGAGGCTTTTGTGCTTGTGTTTATGGCCCTTGTGCTGTGTGGTTCTGCTGCTGGCAAGGAGTGTACAAACATTCCTACACAATCACATACGTTCCGGTACGAGCTGTTGACATCGAAGAACGAGACCTGGAAGGCAGAGGTGATGTCTCACTACCATTTGACACCAACTGATGAATCCGCTTGGGCTGATTTGCTGCCAAGGAAGTTCCTGAGTGAAGAACACCAACGTGATTGGGCTGTGATGTATAGGAAAATCAAGAACTTGGGTGTCTTCAAATCACCTGAAGGATTTCTCAAAGAAGTGCCTCTTCAAGATGTGAGGTTGCATGAGGGTACCATCCATAGTCGAGCACAGCAGACTAATTTGGAGTATCTGTTGATGTTGGATGTTGATAGGTTAATTTGGAGCTTCAGGAGTACTGCTGGTTTACCTACACCTGGTACACCTTATGGAGGATGGGAAAGTCCAACAATGGAGCTCAGAGGTCATTTTGTTGGTTAGTTTATTTCATTGATCATTATCTTAACTCTTGTTCCTGGATTCTTACCATCCTTGTTTGTTTAGCTTTCTTCCTTATAATATCTTGTTACAAGCGAATAAGGACAAAGGGCTTGCTATGTAATGTAGGCACAATAACTTTGTAATTAATTCTTTCTTTCAAAGAGTCAACAGGGCATTACTGCATAAGTCTCGATTTCTTGTAAAATTTCCATCTGCTTTACTTGTTGGTTTTTTAGAAGTAATTTGTTTCTTTTTAGTTATCATTTTGACTCAATTTCCAATTATACCCTTAGTTATTTATTGTAGAGAGAAATAAGTTTGATGAGTAGTAAACAATCACCAACAAAATAGGGAAAAGAGAAATAATTTTATGAAAAACAACAAAATTTATTGACTTCCTTGGTACGTGCAAAACAATCTTAAAAGACAACTTAGTTACCTAGAGCTGAGAGATGATTAAACTTTTAATTTGAGTCAAAATTGCCACCTACCCACCCAAACAAACATGTAGTACAAATTTGAGTCAAGTATTTGAGATGGTTAAGTACAAAGAATTCCTTGGATTCCATGTATTTTGTGACTTATTAGTATCGAAGTAAATTAATTTAGTTTGGAATTGGTTCATAACTTCTGAAATATCTCTCTCAAACCATGGATGTGTAGGTAGACACACAAATGCATGTTCTTTTGTCTTGGGATTTTGTTGTTCTGCCATTTAGCAAGGACATTACCTCTGGCACTAACTTTCAGCTTCTCTAATTCACTTTTCAAGGTTAATTTATAATTGCTTGTTTTTGAAACTGTGAAGGGCATTATTTGAGTGCATCAGCTCTAATGTGGGCCAGTACAAAGAACAGTATCCTAAAGGAAAAAATGTCAGCTGTTGTTTCTGGTCTGGCTGCCTGTCAAGAGAAAATTGGAACAGGTTACCTCTCTGCATTTCCATCTGAATTTTTTGATCGATTTGAAGCTATTCAACCTGTGTGGGCTCCCTACTACACTATTCACAAGGTACAAGCAAAACTGGATTTTGATTATGCAATTGCATTTGCCCTTAATATTGTGGGATTTCAATCATTCAACTTTAGCAGATCTTGGCTGGCCTCTTGGATCAATATACTATAGCTGGAAACCCTCAAGCTCTAAAAATGTTGACATGGATGGTTGATTACTTTTACAACCGAGTGGTGAATGTTATAACAAAGTACACTGTAAATAGACATTATCAATCACTGAATGAAGAAACTGGAGGAATGAATGATATCCTTTACAGATTATACAGCGTAACGGTAGGTTGAGTAGTTCATGTAGTTTCTTGCACTCTCTTGTTGCTTCATGTGTTTCTATAATGTTCTTGACTTGCAGACTATAATAATGAATAGAAGTTAACAGATATGGAATCCATAGTTGACGGATTGTTTTATAACCATGGCATCCTTAAAACAACTTTCATGATTTTGATTTCGAAGTAAAACTGTTATGTTGTTCTTTATACAGGGAGATTCAAAGCACCTATTGTTGGCTCACCTTTTTGACAAGCCATGCTTTTTAGGGTTGCTTGCAGTGCAGGTAACTCATAACAATATTTGTAATGACTTAATCGCTATGTAATCCACATTATCTTATATATAGATGTGTCTGTAAATTGTAAAAAGTTGCTGTTGTCTTTCAAAATAATTTTAAAATCAGTTAAGCTGCAGTTATTACAAATGTTAGCTTTCTGAAGAGTAATATGTAACAGTGCATAGCATGCCATGCAATATATACCCAAAAGCTTACAAGTAAAATTTAATCATACCCTTACTTATTTCAGCTCCATCTTTTATAACAAACAGATCATGTAAAGAGGAAGATGTAGACAATCAATTGTCCTCCTTTTATGCACAAAAAGTTTTAACCTACCTGAATATTATATATTGTGCTCACCTCCAAGTGAAATAATTAGATCTTTGAATGTTGAACTTGGGAATTTGTATTCTAGTTCAGAAATTGTATATAATTTTATGACAGTCCCAAAAACTGTTTTTTTTCATGTAGGCTAATGACATAGCTGGTTTTCACGCTAATACTCATATCCCAGTTGTCGTTGGATCTCAAATTCGGTATGAGGTCACTGGTGATCCACTTTATAAGGTGACTTATTCATGCGCAATGTAGATTACTGATGCATACTTTATTAAGTTTTAATGAATTTCTGTTCTTTTGCTATTTATTGGGGTAATCATTTTGTTTTTCAGTTTGTAAACTTTAGTTGTATAACTTAACAGTATGGTCATTCAAACACCCCTATTTATACTTTAATGATATTTGGTTTGTCATAGTTTGTGAAGTACTCTCAATGATAGGAAAAAAAAATACACAATTTGGTATTGATGTCCACCTCAAAATTTTAATATATCACCTAAATAATTTATGCTTCAAATATTACATGTCAAGTCTCATTCTAGTTTCCCTTTGTTTAATTTAAAATGTCTCCTTTATTGCATGTGTTGTATTTGTGTAGTAAATCTGTTGTTCAAATACATGGTTATTGGTAGCATTTGTTTATTCCTTTATATTTAGTTTAATATTGGAACTAACCATTAACCTGATTATAACTTTTCATTTTCCATGCCTTTCGACTTTCTAAAATTTGTTCTTGATTTTTGGTTTGTTAGGAAATCGGGACATTCTTTATGGAGATTGTAAACTCTTCTCATAGCTATGCAACTGGAGGGACATCAGTCAGTGAGTTCTGGTATTAAGATGTCAGCATTTTAATTTTCAGTTTTTTCATGTGCAATTAAAATTATCCAAGGAATTTATATTCTATAAGGTCATCAAGTAGAAAGTTTCTTTAATTTTTTGACTATCAGTTCTAGATTTCTTTCTTAACTCTCTTACTTCATCTTTTTCTATAGGAATGATCCAAAAAGAATAGCAGACAATCTAAGAACAACAGAGAATGAAGAATCGTGCACGACTTATAATATGTTGAAGGTTCAACTGCGGGTTAAATATGTCTATCTGCAAAATTTTAATAATCTTTAAAGATGGTAGATATATCATCACAAAAAAAATGATTTCAGGTTTCACGCCATCTGTTTAGATGGACGAAAGAAGTATCTTATGCAGATTATTATGAGCGTGCCTTAACAAATGGTGTCCTCAGCATTCAAAGAGGAACAGATCCTGGAGTGATGATTTATATGCTTCCACTAGGTCTTGGGGTTTCCAAGGCTAAAACTGGACATAGTTGGGGAACACCATTTGACTCTTTCTGGTGCTGTTATGGAACAGGTACGAATTTGTTTTGTTTATTTACTTTTTAGATTGCATCAACTGCCACATATTCTTTCTCAATTTCTTTTTCCTGTTTTGTTAGGAATTGAGTCACTCTCAAAGCTGGGAGATTCTATCTATTTTGAAGAGGAAGGGAAAGATCCTACTCTTTACATCATTCAGTACATATCAAGCTCATTTAATTGGAAATCTGGCAACATTTTGCTCAATCAGACAGTTGCTCCAGCTGCTTCGTGGGACCCTTACCTACGAGTGACATTTACCTTCTCTCCTAATGAGGTACCCATTACATTGGCTCATGGCATCTCATTTAGGTCTCTTTCTCCACTATGGAATTCATTTTCATGTTAAAGATTACAAATTTAAAATAACTTAGTGCAACTTAACCAAGTTTCACCACTTGTGAAATCAGAAAGATTGTTTAGCAAAATTGTTCAGTTCTTTGCTTCAAATGTGAAAAGTCTGATAGCATATAATTCTCTATATTTAGCAATGTAATAATATATTTAGCAACAGTGTTCAATATCAGTATTGGATTTTTTAGATTATAATGCCATTTTTGATCCTCTATATTTTTATTCTACACCTATCCTTTCAAATATTGATTGATTTCTGCAGAGAGTTGGTACTTCCTCTACATTGAACTTCCGTGTACCATCTTGGACTCATGTGGATGGTGCTAAGGGGATATTGAATACTGAAACTTTATCTCTGCCAGCTCCAGGTGTGGATCTTTCTTTACTTCCCTTAATTGAAGGCATGCACACACAGTATTTAGAATGCACGCACACCGACAAAAAAACACGCGCGCGCGCACACACACTAGTAAACGATATATATTTGAGTATTTAATAACAGGAAAAATGAATACTTGAAACATGAAAGTAATATTTTATTATGTGGAACTTTAGGAAATTTTTTGTCAATCACACGACAATGGAGTGCCGGTGACAAGCTAACTCTTCAGTTTCCTATTACCATCAGAACAGAGGCCATAAAAGGTAGCATATACTAAGATAAACCATGCATGTTGGTTATCAGCATTACAATTACATTGCTGATATTATATTTTAAATTAAATTCAGATGACAGGCCTGAATATGAATCTGTTCAAGCAATTCTATATGGTCCATATCTTCTCGCGGGTCATACCACCAGCGATTGGGACATCAAAGCTGTTTCAGATTGGATTACTCCCATTCCTTCCAGTTACAATAATCAACTAGTTTCTTTTTCTCAAGACTTTGCAAATTCAACTTTTGTTTTAACAAACTCAAACCAATCACTTACACTACAAAAGCTACCTGAACCCGGCACCGATTTAGCCCCTCGTGCAACCTTTAGACTTATCCTAAAAGAATCTTCTTCAAAGCTTTCAACATCCAAAGATGCTATTGGTAAAACAGTGATATTAGAACCATTTGATCTTCCTGGAATGAATGTCGTTCACCAAGGAGCAGATAAACCTCTTATCATTGTAGATTCTTCACATGGTGGGCCATCTTCTCTTTTTCTAGTGGTTCCGGGATTGGATGGACGAGATGGAACAATATCTTTAGAATCACAAAGCAATAAGGATTGTTATGTGTATAGTGAAATGAGTTCTGGTGCTGGAGTTAAGCTCAGTTGCAAATCTGATTCTGAAGCTAGTTTTAACCAAGCAACAAGCTTTGTTGCTGGCAAAGGATTAAGCCAATACAACCCTATCAGCTTTGTCACTAAAGGGGCAAAGAAGAATTTTCTTTTGGAGCCATTATTAAACTTCAGAGATGAGCACTATACGGTTTATTTCAACATTCAACATTGACACTAATTGTCTATTTCATTGCAATAATCACTATATATAAATTTCACTTATAAATGTTCTATATTTAATTGTAGAAAGAATAGTAATTTCTTGTGATTGGTGTTCAATTATCCAAAGGAATTATAGTAAATTAGTCAGCAGCATAACATGGACCTCTTTTATTCTTTTCCAAACATAAAATATATAAATCAAATAGGATAATTCAACTCCCCCATCACCAAAATAATAAATTCACGTTCAATAAAGCAGTGCTAATGAAAAATTAAAACCTTTAAGAAGCATAAAGTACTATGACCTACTTCCTTTCATGCATGTAATTGAACATGTGAGGTTGAAAAATATCTATATCATAGAATCCATTAACTTGAAAACCAGTTGGTAGAGAGTCTGAGTTTCCAAAGTAGTTGAGAGGATATGATTGTGCATTTCCATTGTAATAGGAGTTTTGATTGCTTTCAACTCCATCCTCCTTTACCATAGCAACTTTGTGATCAACATTCCAACTTGTCATTCCACTTTGACCATAATGAAGCATGGAAGGTTGAGAGCTCTGTCCCAACTGAAACTCATGCCTAAATCCAAACGGGTTTTGATCAATCATAAGGGGAGAATAAAGATGTGGTTGTGGCATGAGATTGAAGTGGCTATTTGGATATGAGGCCAAGTAGGGATTCTCAGATTCTGCTATTGCTGCTTTCCCCTTAGTATCTCCTTTTAGCATATTCATCTTCTGATTACAAGCATCAAGCCTAGCATCCAACATGCTACCAAACATCCTCAGCTCATCATCTCTAAGAGCATTGAAAGAGTCGTCCCATGTTGGGTACGTGTGTTTGAGCATCTCGTTGCGTACTTTGGAAATCTCAACTTCAACTTTTTTTATCCTCTCCTTGTAATACTCTTGCACATCATAGATCTTAGGACGCCTATCACTTGTTGTGTTATAGTACTTTTTAATTATGCGATGTACCTCGCCTATGTCTTCGGGCCATGTTTCGAGTTCAGCAATTCCTTCACCTTCAAAGTTTGGGGCATAAATAATCACGCAAACATCTACTGCACACAGAGTAGAAAATTCATAAACTTTTTTCATTAACCCGCTCTTTCTCTTCTGAAAGGTTGTCTTTCGAGCTTTCTCTTTTTGAATCAACTCCATAGGTATTCTTCTGCGGCCCATATCTGACAATAAATTATCATTTCATATGCACAAACTTAAATGGGTAAATAACACAATGTTAACCTAAAATAAAATCAAAAAGATTTTAAACGGATACAAAAATGTATTTTGCTTTTTTTTTTTTACACACTTATTAGAGTTATGCTATTTGTTACAAAGAGTTTTGATGTACGAAATGTAAGAGTAGTTACATTTCTCAATATTAAACATTGACTAATGTTAAGTAGTACAAAATGTTTAGTACGAAATGCCTTGACAACTTATGACTCAGCCGGTGTGTGTGTGTGTGTGTGTGTGTGTGTGTGTGTGTGTGTGTGTCTACTTATATTAATCGTTGATTTACTTCTCCCATTTAGGAGGGAAAATGGCATCTTCTGAAATAACAACAAAGGCAGATGCATTTTCCCATCCACTAGATGCCAAAAACTACACACTATCCTCTCCCTCATCTTTTTTTTCCTCTCGCCTACTTCTTCTCTTCTCTCTCTCTCTCATTGCTCTCTCCCATGGCTGCCCTCAACTTCTCCCCTCATCTCTGACTTCGGCCACCTTTCTAAAAATTAACTACATTTTCTTCATCTCCTCATCAGACATCCTCCTCTATCTCCGTATCTTATTAGTTTTCAAAAATGAATCATCTTGGAAAATGACGACCGCCTTAGTCTCGTTTTTCGGCCAACTCCGGTCATCCCCTCCCAACCAATATCACCATTTTGTTTGTCTTCTTCGCCTCTACAAGAAAGTCTCGTCCTAATTATTATGAACTAATACTAATATAGTAAATATCCAACACATCAATTCTAAGTTCTAATCAATCAATGTTGTTTGTCAAAAGAAACGGTCAATGATAAGTCGAAGCAAAATAAATCAAGTGGTGCTAGCTAACGAAACTTACGGCTGGATGAATCTGTTGTCTTTGCACGGTGCAGCCGTCAGATTTAGAAAGAAGAATTTCTCTCTCAAAATCTAACAGATCTACTGCCTAATGCACCGTGCAGAGACAGGAGAGGATCCAATTCCAACTTACGATACGCAAAAATTGAACTTATCAAAAATACACGAGTAACTTGGGAATGCTTAAATGGATTTAGCATACAAAATCACAAAATCACAGATGATGCAATCAACTATTATAGCAACAAGTAGCTACCAACATATAAAACAAAACAAAAAAACATCGTCGTAAAGAAAAACATAGAAAACAAAAAAAAAACGGTGAGAACCTACTTGATTGTAGTAGCTCAAAATATGAGTTCTCTTGCTGCACTTAGAAATCCTTTTGACTTCTCTCAAACCGTTTTTCCAAATGTTCAATCTTGTTTTCTGCTCCCGTTTGATTTAAAGGTTTTCTCTTCAGCCTCGAAAGTCCCAAATTTATAGTTGCAATTTAAGATTTATAGTATTTTTGGGCAAATTAAGATATATACCTATAATTTGGGATAGTAATTATGAAATTGATATTATAATCACAATCAAATCATTATTGTGATTTAAAGAAGATACAAATCAAAATTATATTCTTTGAAAAGTTTTTTCTAAGCAAATAGAGATGCAAAGGCCTCACTCTAGAGATGAGCTTCCCAACTATGTTGACACCCTCAACCCTAGAGATGAGCATTCCAACTATGTTGTCACCCTCGATTTACATTATTTTATTTGAAAATATACCTTAATTAGAAAATTTTAATTGACCCTTTTAAAAAAAATCAATCACTCATTAAATAAGATCAAAGAAACTCATTTTGAAAAAAAATCTTTAATTAATTACCATTTATCACAAAAATATTATTTATTGAATTTAACACCTGGTCCAATAGCCTGCCTCATCATCATCATCATAATTATTATTATCATTTATGAATTTTTTATTTTATTACTCGAGTTCCCAAAGCAATAAGGATTACTATTACAGGGGAATGAGCTCTGGTTGTGGAGTTAAACTCAGTTGCAAGTGTGATTCTTTAGCTACTTTTAACCAGGCAAACCAACAAGCACTAATAGTAATGCGTAACCTTTGAAGTCTTTCCCACATTTGCTGTCACAAAATGTAAGTAGTCACGTAGTCAATAACTCAACAAAAATCAAAAAACAATTATTAAAGTGTAGACTATTTGATCTTAATTGAATGATCTCCAATTTGTTAGATGCAAATTTGACTACACCTAATCCAATTTCCTTCTCCTTAAAATGTGCCCACAATAATAGCTACAGGGTGAGGCAGTACTCACGCGTTTTCTCACTGCTGCTTCACATGTGTTGTCTACCATCTCTTCTCCATTCATTCATCTCCCCCGTCTTATACGCTAATTAAAAACCCTATATAGTACTCCCTCCGTCTCAAATTATTTGTAGTTTTAGCAAAATCAATTTGTCCCAAATTGATTGTTATTTTAGAATTTTAATGTAACTTTTAATGTTTTTTTCAATTTGTACCTCTATTAATGATGGCAACTTTTTTCATTTAATAAAAGATTCACATTTTTCTACGTAGAGAGATAAAGGGTTAATTGGTAAATTGGATAACACTTTTTAAAAAATCTAGACTCCTAAACATTTTCCTTAAAGGGTGTGCCAAAATCTTAAACGGCAAACAATTTGGGACGGAGGGAGTACTATCATTGCATTATTTAAAGACCAACTGTATATATATATATATATATAGTAAATTGTAAATGGATGCATAATGTCAGACATGCTAATTTCAATTTTGAAGCAAGGCAAGCACTTGGTCAACCTTGAATGTTAAACCAACGTGTTTTATTGTTTTTTATGCTTTGCACATAAACTGGATAAGAGTAATTGTTAGATATCAAATCACATTAATTAGAATCAGAACACATAGAGAAAAACAACCAAACTGCAAATTTAAAACTCACACAATCCAAGGATTAGGGATAACAAACTAAAGAAATGATTTTCTTGTATCCATCTAACTGAAATTGTGAAATGCAACGGTTGCTATATAGTAGTAGTTCATAAACTAACTACAACTACTAACCACCAAGTCTATGAATTCATCAATTGGGCTAACAAATTGGATACAAACACTGAACACACACACCGGCCCGTGCACAAGCCCACTAACAGCAACACTTACAACAATCAAACATATACATACATTGCACAATTACCGCTTTCTCCTCATCATTCTTAACTCCACTTGCCAGATTTGTTCTTCTCATCGTTGGCAACAACGCCCTAAAAAACCGCATCGTGTTGGTCTCAAAACACATCGTTGGCACACTTTGGGTGCGGTACCCAACTTTAATTGATGGATACCTTAGTTTGTCACCTCATCTTATGGTATTTAATGTTATTTTTCCTCGGTTATCCATCAATTAATGTAGATTTTGTTTTTCAATAATCATTTTATTCTAATAGAATAAGTCTCCATGAGGGGTTATTTCAATAACACAATTATATTTTTGATAATTTTAAGAAAACTAAATTAAACTAGCTACTTTTCTTAAAGAAACGTGAAGTAAGTTTTTTCTTTTATATACAGATCTGGAGTGAGTATTTCGATAGATCATAAGTATTAATTGTCGAGTGGAACCCAAGTTTCAATAATGCCTTTGGTTTATAGAGCAGAGATTTGACCAATCAATATTGAAATGCATGTCGATGCGGTCCCGTCGCAGACATAATAATATAAAATACGATCTAACGTAAATGTCTCTTAAACACTTTCATTTGACTTCTTGTCAAATTAAACCATTCCTTTTGCATTAATTACCATTTCAATCCAACAATATTTTATTTAAACATTTAATTGTTTTTCTCGGTTACTTAAATGGCCAATAAAACCCTTTTCTTATTATAAGGTTAAGGAACAAATTTGTTGATCATAAAACTCCTTATTCTTTTGTCAAAAAAAAAACTCCTTATTCTATAGCGAAAGAACAAGAAACCTCAACTAAGTTGATTATTTGTGTTCATCATTAGTGAGTTAATTGATAACCAATTTGTCGGATTATAAACTTATTTGAACCAAGTGCGACCATAGAAGAATGAGATTACCATATAACTTGTCGAAATTGCAATTATTTGACGATGATTTGGTAGATAAACACGTCAAAACTAAATCATCCCCCCAAACAACATGATTGCTAGTTCAAAATCATGCAAATAAACGTTAAACTGACGTATGCATGTGCATGGAGAACCAAAAAAACTTTCTATTTATTTTACAATATGAAATGAATTGAAATACATAAAGAAGAGGTTAAAATAGGAATAACCTCACAAACACATTGAGGACAACAAAAAGTGGGTGTGAAGCTAACGAGTTATTGATCCAACATTAATTAACACAAGGTTTGAGTGGCTTTCCACAGAGACAAGCATTGTTGGCAACCGAAGACTCATCAACATGATCAAAAACAGAAGCACTAGGAATTGGACCACATAAATGATTGTAACTCAAATCCAAGTAACCTATATATGAAGCTGAAGATATAGATTTGGGTATTGGACCCTTGAGCTTATTATATGAAAAATCCAGTGACGTAAAATAAGATCTACCTCCAAATGCATCAGGTATATTACCCTCCAACAAATTGTGACTCAAATTCAACTCACTTATTCCTGATCCCAAAAGACTCCCAGGAATCTTTCCTGAAAGCTTATTTGTGTCAAGCTTAAGTGTCCCCAAAACCGCCATTCGGCCCAATGACTCTGGAATGGGCCCAAATAACTGGTTCCGAGAGAGATCCAGATCCGAAAGACGGTTCATACGAGATACTGAGTTTGGGATGGGCCCGGTTAACTGGTTCCCGCTAAGTAAGACCCGGCACAATGACGTAAGCTGGCCCAAAGATCTCGGAATGGGCCCAGAGATTCGGTTGTTGCGAAGGTCAAGATGTCTCAAACCGGTCACGTTGGTCAACGACGACGGGATTCTACCGATGATGACGTTATCGGCGATGCTAAACAAGCTTAGATGCTTAAGCTTGCCGATGTTGTAGGGAATGGTACCGGAGATGCGGTTTCCGGAGAAGTCGATCATGCGAAGGAAAGATAGGGAAGCAATACAACGTGGAATCTGGCCGGAGATTCCATTCCAGTCGGTGATGGTAATGCCGGAGAGTTGAGTTAGTTTACAGATCTCTGGGGAGATTTGACCTGTCATGTAGGCAGGAGGACGGGATTTCTCGAAGGTGGTGTAGATTGAACCGGCACGGAGGTTGATATCGGCGACTCGATTAGTGTTTTTGTCGCATGAGACGCCGAACCAGTTATGGCAACAATCGGTGCCGGTCCATGAGTTGAATACGCCGTTGTTAGGTTCCCGGAGAGCTGATTTGAAAGCTAGTAACGCCGCTAACTCTGACGGTTGGCAGGAATGGACGGCGGTGGTAATGGCAAGGAGTAAGAGTGCCGTTAGTGGCTGAAAGTAGAGTATAGCCATTAGGGTTTGTGGTTTATGAAAGGTGGGAAAGTGTGGTTTTTGCATGCATGAGAGTTTGGGATGCTGACAAAGTTTTCGTTCTCCTGAGTTTCAACAATATATAAAGAAGGAGATTTCTTGACACACGACAAGTCTAAGTAAAATAAAATTAGCATGATCATGCCAATTAATTTCGTAAAGTCAAAGGAATTGCTCAGAAGCATGTGTGTGTGCATGTGGAAAATAAAGGGACATTAATGAGATTAACGTGAAATATGGAAAATCGGCTGCAAATGCATTAAATGAGGGTGGAACATCGAATGAGCAAAACGTGGGAATGGCACGTGTGGACTGCAAGGATGGTTCGGTTGAGGTGCAGGAAAGAGACTTTTACGTGAGGACTGATCAGGAGTGTGGTTGCAAGCATAATGTGGAATGGAGTAAATCACGCTGGTAGTGAGCAAGGGTCTAAATAGGTTGGTCGCAATCGGGTAAAGGCTTTTGCGATTTCGGTTGGCGCCACGTGGCAGTCAATTATTGGTGGCTGATGTGGCGTCGGCAGTGTCACTTGGCCGTGGTGAAATGGGGGTGATGACGTGGCATTCAGTGCCACATGGCACAGAGACCCAATTAAATGATGACATGTAACAGTGATGTCATTGATTATGTCATGCTGACGTCACGTAAGTCACGTCAGCTTTTTTGGATGGAAAGTTAATCGAGGGTCAAACTAAAAACGATTAATATTTGCAATGACCGTTTTAAAACCTTTTTTTTACGGAGGGGGACCTAAATGGATTATGACTACATTTGCAGGGGTCAAACATATATTTAAGCCAAAAAGTATTCTAATTCAGAGTTCTTATTATGAATTAGAAGTGAGCAGTGGGAAGCGGAGAAGACTTGAGACTTCAGAAAGGTTGGATTGATACATAGCTAACTACAAAGAAGCAGTGGCTTAAATTTGAAAATTTACAAATGAGTTAAAGAAAGAAAGGTAGGTTGTGTTAATGACTGAGGTTGTGTTAATAAGTGTGTATATATATATATATATATATATATATATATATATATATATATAGACACACACACAATAATGATATTCAGCCAAGTTTTTCAGCCAAAACCAGACAAAAATACCAAAAACGTACACATACCTGAAAAAATACGTTGGCGGGACCTGCTGTCATTTAAATGAAATTAAAAAACAAATGATTAGGTTTTACAAAAATTAACCACTCCCACACGTTAATTCACCAAAACTCTCCGCTTACGCAAAAATATGAGCTCCCTTCAATCTCTCAGCTCACGACACACTCTACCCTTCAATCTCTCATTGTCACCTTCAATCTCGCGCAGCCACCGTATCGCACCACTGTCAATCACGCAAACTAGTTGTCAATTTCGTATTCATGCCGTCAATTTGGTATTCTCGCCGTCAGTGTCTCCTTCGTCGACCACCACACTACTCCGACGACCTCCGCCCTTTTCTCCACCCACTACAAAAAAACAGGGATTAGCGAGGGAAAATTCCCTAGCAAACTGACCAAATTCCCTCGCTAATGGTCATTTGCGAGGGAATTAGCGAGGGACAAGTTCCCTCGCTAAATCCCTCCTCGCTAATTGGATTAGCGAGGGAATTTAAATCCCTCGCTAATTAGCGAGGGATTTGCGAGGGAACACATTCCCTCGCTAATTTAAATTCATTTTTCAATTACTAACATTCACATTTCACAATATTCACTCAATTTTAACTCATATTTCACACTCAATCCTACAACTCACATTTCACAATATCACTTAACCAATCCTAACCAATTCACAACAACACACAACAACAACAACAACAAATAATTCAATCCTAACTAATTCAAAACTTAACACACAACAACAACAACAACAAATAATTCAATCCTAACCAATTCAATTCTAACCGACAACAACAACAATTTATTTTAAAAACTAACCGTTATGGGCGAGATTGAAGTCCGGTGCGGTGGTTCGGTGACGGTGCGCACTCCGGTGCGATTGTAGGCTTCAAACACCATATTTCAATCCTAACAAATTTCAATTTCAAGCAAACAATAAATAAATTAAAACAAATTCAATAAATAAAAAATTATAATTATAACAATATCATAAAAAGTGCAAATCAAAACTTACAAATTGAGGGAAATGGGAGCTCCGGTGGTGGTGGTGGTGGTGGTAGTTTCGTGGGTGGTGGTGGTGGTGGAAGAAGAGGCAAATCGTGAGAGAGAGATAGAGGAGAGGAAAGGAAGAGGAGCTCCGGTGGTTGTGGTTTCGTGGGTGGTGATGGTGGTTTCGTGGGTGGTGGTAGTGGTGGTTGTGTGGTGGTGGAGTGGTGGAACAAGAGGGAAATCGTGAGAGAGAGGGAGAGAGGAGAGGAAGAGGAGTTCCGTGGGTGGTGGTGGTTTCGTGGGTGGTGGTGGTTGTGTGGTGGTTGTGGTTGTGGATTTGAGAGAAGGGGGTGAGAGAGGGGAGTATTCGGATGGGTGGTGAGAGAGAAAAGTGAAGAGTGAGAGAGAAGAGTGAGGAAAAAAATTAAACGGTTCATTTATTAAAGCTAGCGACGGATTTTGCGAGGGAACACATTCCGTCGCTAACTGTCACGCGTTCCTAGGCTCTGCAACGGTCAGAAACTTAGCGAGGGACTGCTAATTCCGTCGTTAATCTCCTCTTTTTGCGTGCCACGCAATTTCAATTTGGCGCCCAACGTTTTGCGAGGGAAATTCTGTCGCTAATGTCCAGAAAAAACGAGAAGACAAATTCCCTCGCTAATGTTCAGCAAATTCGTCGCTAATTCTTGTATTTGCGAGGGACCAAGGTTCCCTCGCTAGCGTCCCTCACAAATAACTTTTTTTTTGTAGTGACCACAAACACAAGCTTCTTCTACATAGGGACCAATAACATATTTAACCTAATAAAAAAATCACAAATACAAATATTTTCTACCTAATTGTGTGAAATCAACCAATTAACCAATATACATCCGCATGTTCATTCAAAACACTCAACAACACAAATATCTCACATGTATAGGATTAGCAAGAGTTTCTTACAAATATAGTTCTATCCCACACTCCTTGTATAGAATAAAAACCTCGTAATTGATACCCAATTTCAACAAAATCCGCAAAACTTTTGAAAAGCGTAACTTTTTGACGAGCTCTAGAGGCTCGACAAGTACAAACAAAGGGGTCTAAAACACATGTTTGACAACAAGTACTAAACTAATCAAAGAAAACATAATTTAAATAAAATATCAACTTACTCAATTGCATCATAAAATTAACAATGAAACGAAAGAATTCCTTTCGATGAGATGAGCCCAAAGTAAGTCTCCTTTCTTCAAAAAGATCACTGGTGTGGCTGAAAATGAGACTGAAAGTTGTGATATCGTATTAAATTGGTATGTCGTCAAATTCTCCAAAACGAGAAATTCAAAAATGATGTTTTTGTAGTCAAATAATGATCATAGTTGCTGGAAAATGCAATTTACAGTCCTCCAGAGTACATGGCAGACATTGCTCCATTTGATCAAATGGAGGTCGTAAATAGATTTGGAGGTCAATTTTGAGATAGGGTGAAGTTTGGGAATGCAATGCCACTTGGTGAAGGAGAACAGATGTGGAGAAGGAGGAAAAATGGTGTGAGGGTTTGGGCTTTGCATTAAGCTGTTTGTGTCTATCATAGGGACGATGAACAATGTTGTTATTTGTTAAAAGGATTCGGTGGTGCTCGCAGCAAAAGGGTGTGCAGCTAGTTTAAATGTAAGAAAACATGGAATTCAATATGTAAATGGCCCAACTCAATTCCAATTCATTTTTTAAGCCTGTTCTATAAAAATACGCTTTTTTTACTGATTCTATAAAAACGCTCATTTTCATACTTCCTTTATCAAAATACTATTTCATAAATAATGATATTAATATTTGAAGGTTAGTATTTTAAAAAATAAATTAAACTTATAAACATAGTTAAAGTGAGCCAAATACCAAAGCAAATTCATATAAAATCATCATAAAGTTACTTATATAAACACGCAAGTTGATACGTAGAATTGGGACCTGAGTTAGCTGTAGTCACCGACTTCATAAAGTCAGTGTAGTCACACCTGTTTATCACTTGCTTGATAAATTTATCTCATTGTCATATCAGTTTTTTCTTCTTAATTAAAAATGTTTTTTGATAAATGCATCAAATATACCATTTTGTTGACTACATAGGATCCAATTTCATAGAATTGAGGGAGAGATTGGGTGTTATAGAAAACATATATAAGTAATATCGAATCTTATCTTATAAAAATATTTTAAAAAAATTAAAAAATTGAATTACAAAAAAAAAATTAAAATAAATATATAAAAAGTAAAAGTATCGATTATAAAATAAAAAATTTATAAAATTTGAAACATGCTTAAAGGAAATGAAATTTTCCTATAATTTGTAAGATCCTCAACGGTAAAATAAATTTATAAATAATAAAGATATTTATAAAATTGATAAATGCACAAAGTCAATAAAAATCTAATCAAATATATTCAATTAGCAGCGATGATAAATAGTACGAGAAGAACTTACAAGAAATATATGAAAATCACTATAAATTGGTTTTAATAACAAAACACCAGTCATGTACGAATTCGTTTTATAACTTTTCTCGTCTTTCGTTTCGTAACTCCAAGCATTTTCCTTCAATTAGAGTCAAATTTTTCACAGCAATTTTGTACCAAATTAGTATGTAACCCATCGGGATCATATACTCTACTTATTATTGATATATAAAAACATATATTAACACAGATATTTGATTCATTCTGTAAATGTTTTCAACTATCGTATAAAATATGTATTAATGTGTTAAAAATTAAAATGAATTACATTTTGCTTCAAATTATTAACATTTTAAATTTAAAATTAACAGGAAAAAAATGAAAAAAAAATATGAACTAATTTGAGTAAAAAAGTTTATTAATTAAAGTTGTTATTATAAAAAAAAAAGCTTTTATTATAAAAAAAAGGTAACAAAGTTATAATGTGATAATGTAGCTTTTGGTAAAGTGTTCATTTCTATTAGTTTTTTTATTTTTTATTTCTTGCAAAAACAAAGACTATAAGTTTAATATTTCTTTGCGTGATTTCATATAAAATGTTTATCCCCGTGTGTTATGTTGTATTTAGAATTTCTATATGGTAATCAGTTTACATATAAATATGGAAGTAATTATTAATTAATAATACTTTTTAAGCGATAATATTGTTAGTATAATAATTATAAATTGGTAAAATTATTTATAGTTTAAAAATTAAAATGAATTATGATATGCTTCAAATTATTGATATTTTAGATTTTAAATTAACATGAAAAAAGATGAAGAAACATAAGAATTAGTTTTAGTCTAATTTTAAATAAAAAAATTATTAATTAAAGTTTTGTACATAAAAAAATTCTTGCAAACATAATAAGTATTAAAAATGAGTTTACATTAATGTTGTTATTATAAAATAAAAACCGTAACAAAATTATAATGTGATAATGTGGGATATGGATCTCGTGCAGTCACTATTAAGAGCGGTTAGTGCAGTCAAGCACTAATCAACCATGTCAGCCTTCCCAAGTAGGTAGCTTAGTTGGCGAGCTAAGGGATACCGAATGAGTGCACCAAATGAGTGCAAGAAGGAAGTCCTTGATTCAAACCTCGGAAACTAACATTTCCACACCCCCACTAACATTGCTTATAAAAAAAACCATGTCAGCCTTCTTTCTCTTTTTTAATGAAAAAATATTTTCAATACACTAACTGCACTGACTGTATTTTTTATTGGCTACACAATCCAAATCTGATGATATAACTTCCGGTAAAGTGTTCAATCCCCCCATAAATGTTTTAAAAAACAAATACCCCATAAAGTTAATATATTTTTTGTGTGATTTCATATAGAAATGTTCTATTCCATTTGGAAGGTCAGTTCATTTGATATGTCAATGACAATAACTTACATAAATCAAAAAAGGTTTTGAAGTTTTGATATATCATTGTTGATTAACTAATTAGTAGATCAAAAATTAAAAGATAACACAATATTTAATAGTCATATTTATTCACAACAATTCAAATCCCTAAAAATCCCAATTTTCATCTTCTGCAAAATCCATCGCAATAATGTCAGGTCGTGGAAAAGGTGGAAAGGGACTCGGAAAGGGAGGTGCAAAGAGGCACAGGAAAGTGCTCCGCGATAACTGTAACATCCCAAAATTTTAACTAGAAATAGTTAGACCTTGAAGCCTAGATAGCTTAGAATTGTGTACATCATTATTCTTCTACTAGTGTAAGAAAAGATAAATAATGAATAATTAGTTTTTGTTTTGCTTTTGTTTTATTATATATGTTTTTAGATTGTTTATTCTGTTTGTAAAAAGAAAATATATTATTTGTTATATGACATTATGAATATGTGGTCACCTGAAGAACTAGTTAAAAATGGAGTACATACGAATATAGATAATATTAATAAATTGAAATGGGTGTTAGTCATGAAATAGGTAGTACATGAATATCAAAGGGGCTTGGTTGGGCCATGGAGCCCAAAGACATACTAGAAAACCTTTTAGGATACACATATATTGCTTCTATATATAGTTAGAAAAGAAAAAGATGTCAAAGAGGAATAGCCACCGAAACAAAAAGAAAGATATTAGCCTTGTTTTTTATGCATACAGATCACCGTAGTTAATATCATTATTGGGGGCCCAACATAAGACATAATATTGTTATGATTAACCCTAAACCTAAAACCAATTGTTAGAAGGCAGCGCTAAACGAGAGGAAAAGAAACGTAAGAGAAACATGGTGTGACGGCAAACGCAGAGACAAAGTGAACGTGGAGAGAAAACTGAACGGTAGAACACAATCGATAACGAAAGATAATTTTGGTCTATAAGGTGAGTAATCACACCCCTTAAATCCTTCCATGGTACACTAAAATTTGAGAATTTGATAAGGTTGTGATTTATAACTTACGAATTTACTACTGTTTAAAATTGTATCCAAGGTCTGTGACATGGTACAATTATTTTAATTGTCTTCCTAGTTGGTGATCTCTTATTTAGTGACTACTAGTTATTATTCTTATATATGAATGATAATTGAATAAATCCCCTCCTCTGTGATTCGATTTTGATGGATTATATTATATTAATGTTTACTTGCCTTGTATTTATTCAGTGGATGCCTGTGTATGTGGTGATCATGGATTCATGAGGACCACTCAATACACGTTACGAGATTAGCGATTACTAACTACTCCTCATAGTTTGTGCTCGTTCAAAAATATATGTCATTCGATTTATCAAAAAAAGAAAGAATTAAGTGCTTGCACAACTTGAGAATATTACCGACTCAATACTATTCAATCAGTTGTAAGAATTAAAATGATCACTGACTATATACTATTTTATGTTAGATTTTGATTATATATATTGTTATTGTGTGTGTTTGAGATGAGCTTCGAGCTCCACATGGATGGGTCTTGTACCCCATACTAGACGAGCTGGTGCTCCACACGGATGTGTCTTGTACCCCATACTAGACGAGCTGGTGCTCCACACGGATGTGTCTTGTACCCCATAGATGAATTGGTGCTCCACACTGATGGGTCTGGGACCCCATATTAGACGAGCTTCGAGCTCCACATGGATGGGTCTGGAACCCATATAGGAGGAGCTTCGAGCTCCACACGGATGGGTCTGGGACCCCATATTAGACGAGCCTCGAGCTCCAAATGGATGGTCTGGGACCCCACATTAGAAGAGTTGGTGCTCCATACAGATGGGTCTTGTAACCCAAATTAGACGAGCTTCGAGCTCCACATGGATGGGTCTTGTAACCCTTATTTGACGAGCCGGTGCTCCATATTACAATGAGATGTAATTTATTCATTGAATTATTATTACTATTATGAAAGTGAAGTCATACTGATTTTTAGTGGATGGTCTCTTTTTGGGTATTCTAAATTATTATTTTATTGTGAAAATTCGTTTCAACTACTCGTTATTTTTAGAGATTGTTTTTAAAGAACGCGGGTACCATGGTTGATTTTTCCGGTTACCGCACCGACTGAGAACAATACTCATTTTAGAACTGTGTGTATTATTCACTGGGATTTCATATCTCATTAAAGTGTTGTTTTCAGGTATTCAGATTGAGACTATAGAGGACATGAAGAGTTTGCTGATGCTAGAGGGGTTTAGTTATTTTTAAGATATTTAGAAGACGCCCAACTTTGTAAAAACTTGCGTATATTAATGTAGTTTTTTTGAGATTGGATTCGTTATCTTTATTTAATTTTTAAAAAGGTTATTATCAAACTACCAATTACAAATTGTGAAATATCTTTTTTATTTAATAAAATTTTCTTCTAGTTTTATTGTTTTCGAATCGTAAAATTAAGGTGTTACAATAACATCCAAGGTATCACGAAGCCGGCGATTCGTAGATTAGCAAGAAGAGGGGCGTGAAAAGAATCAGTCGTCTGATCTATGAAGAAACACGTGGAGTTCTCAAGATCTTCTTGGAAAATGTTATTCGTGATGCGGTTAGCACGCAAGAAGGAAAACAGTTACGGCTATGGATGTTGTTTACGTTCTTAAGAGACAGGGTAGAACTCTCTACGGTTTCGGAGGTTGATCAAACATTCTTCTTTATTTTATAATAATGCTCACTGTTCATGTTAATTTGTGACTGTAATGTAATTCTCTATGACTGGAAATCAAATTACATGGATTAGGTTTTTCTAGTACACTATAAAAAAATAGTCATATTTATAAGATTCAAAAAATAACCTGTGTAAGAAAAAAGTTCGTCTTTCTTGAAAACAATTTGAGAACTTGGAAAACACCAAAATGAATAAATTGCAAGTAAAGACAAACAAACATGAACCTAAATGAGATTCAAAATTTTAGGTATTGAAGGAAAAATTGTAAGACAAAAAAACTTATGATCAACCATTTTCTACAACTTGAAATGCGATAACTAAAAGGTAGAACCTTAAAAGGCTTGGATTTATTGGTTGAGTTCATTGTCATATTTTCCATCAGTGGAAGGCCCATTTTCTTCTGTTTTATAAAAGTTGAAATAGTTATGGATGATGAGTGGCTGGGCAAACAAACAATTAACTCTAAGAGAGTATGAACAATGAGAATTGGTCGCATACTTCTCCCGGCCACTTTTGAAATTTTCAAATAAATAATACATAAAAAGTTTACACAAAATATGAGTCACCACTATCTCTACAGTAATTAGCTTCTAATAATATATTTTTGTACTCTATTTTTAGACGAAAAAAATGCCCCTATTTAATACTTTCGTTTTAAGAGAATTTGAAAATTTACTATAGCTAGAGATAGTTTCATATTCCTTAGAATTGATCGCACATATTTCTCGCATTTTCGAAATTTTCAAATCAATAATACATAAAGAGCTTACATAAAATATGAGTCACCACTACCTCCACAGTAATTAGCTTCGAATAATATGTTTTTGTCTATTTTTAGATGCAAAAAAATCCCCTTGTTTAATATTTTCATTTTAAGAAAATTTGAAAATTTACTATAGCTAAAATTAAGCAATTAAAGCTTTCAAAAAATTAAGCAATTAAAAGAAATTTAATATGGCAATTGTAACGGATATTTTCAATTAATTTTGTGATTCGGAAATTAATTGTGATATTTTGAAATTCTATAAGAAATTATGTACCTTAATTAAATATGAGATTTTGAATATGGCAATTGATAACGTAATTCAGTGACGGTTATAGATAGAATTTGCATTTAATGATTTTTAACCAAACTGCTGTGAGCGCGACACCTCAGATTTTAAGCCCTAAGAAACATTTTCCTTTGTATTATTATAGATAATACATGAACATTCGTTTTAGTTACATCCGTCTTGGTTTTGTTCCAAAAAATTGATTCTAGACTCTCTTAAATTTTAACTAAACGGACACATAGAAAGAAAAAAAAAAGGCTTGTTTGAATATTGTTTTTAAAACAGTTTTCTGTTTTTAAAACTTTCAAAACTAAAAAATCTGTTTGGTTGCTCTAATTTTTATATATTCAGTTTTAAAAACATTTCTGGTTTTGCTGTTTTTTTTTTGACGGAAATCAAACTACTTCATTTCAATATAAATAATGTCACGAATACAGGTTGGAATATAATCAAAAACCGTGGAACAAGCATAAATAATTGATGCTCTAGCAAGAGTATGAGCAACAACATTGGCTTGTCGCCTAGCAAAACTAAACCTATAGTTTTGAAAAGTAGATAACAGGGACCTGCAACTCTTTACAATAGAGCCAACTTCAGTAGTAATGAGATGGTTTCCGTTGATACCGTTAACAACTGCTAAACAATCCAGTTCAATGGTTACTCGCTGGACTCCACGCTCATTAAGCCACCTAATAGCCTCCACCGCTCCGGTTGCCTCAGCTTCTTGCGGGGTTGAAACACTGCTAAACTTCATGGTCTTCGCTGCAACGAACTCTCCCTTATCATTTCGCAAACACAAACCCAAACCGTACATACCTTGAGGTTCAAAAATCGCCGCATCCACGTTGCACTTCAACTCACCGTGTATCAGTTTCGCCCAAGTAGAAGAAATGGAAGGGCAATGAACAACCGGGCCTGTACCACGTAAACGATGAACGGACTCCCAATCATGCAGGACCTCCATAGCAATCTGAACCGAAATACTCACTGGGCGATCAACATGCTCCCACACACGTTCATTACGCCGCTTCCAAATACACCAGAAAATCATCGCTATAGCTTTTTCCTGGGGAGCGCTGCCACAACTAAGAAGAGAAAAAAATACCTCACGAAAATCACAGCCGCCTTGTACCTTATCACGGACCACCGTCCAAAGGCCAGCATGACGCCAAACATCCTCAACTCGCTTGCAGCCAAAAAAAGCATGAAGCTCATCCTCGTCCTGCTCCTCGCACCGGGGACAGACCCGAGGACACGGTACATGACGAGTATGAAGATTACACCTAGTCGGGAGACAACCACGGTACATGACCTGGTTTTGCTGTTTTTAAAAACAAAAAAAAATGGAAGCAGGGTTGGAGTTGTTTCTGTTTTATACTTCTCTTTTTCAGTTTGAAAAAAAAAGGAAAACAATCCATTTCATTAATGGCAACATCGTAATTACTTGACAATTTTAAAATGCGGCATTTTGTTTTTCCATGTAAAGATTGCATCAACTAAGCAAATATATAAATATGGTTTTTTATTTATCTCAGACATTGAATCGAGAGTCTCTGAAGTATTTGTACACCATTATTGTGTTTTCATTTCCAAATATCTAAATAAATTATCTGTCATGGATATAAAAAAATATATATATAAATATGAATAGTTTTTCTTTTTTTAAATTGAATATAGGGTTAAATAAGTTTTTAGTCCCTACAAAATTTCACTATTTTGTTTTTAGTCCCTATAAAAAAATTCATCAACTTTTAGTCCCTATAAAATTTCACAATTTTGTTTTAAGTCCCTATAAAATGTAAACTCGTGTATACCTTTAGAATTTTTGAATGATATTTTGCATATACGTTAAAGATATTAAAAATATCTCCCTCACAAAAAATAAACTCAAAATTTGATTTCTAGGTTAGTATTTCCTTTAATTTGTTTATCGAATCTTCTGCACTTAAAAAATTTAGATTTAATTTTTGTGTTGTTAAAAAATTCAAAGTTTTTCTGGAAGAGATGTTTATAATGTCCTCAACATGTATGCAAAACATCACTCCAAAATTCAATAGATATACACTAGTTGGCATTTATAGGGACTAAAAACGAAATTTTGAAATTTTATAGGGACTAAAAGTCGATGAAAAATTTTATAGGGACTAAAAACAAAATAGTGAAATTTTGTAGGGACTAAAAACATATTTAACCCTTGAATATATTGTTTCAAACATTGTAAAAAAACTCCTAGTTTGTGTGTAAGTGGTTAATGCTGCACTCCATTTAACGAGGCGGACTCAGCTAGTACCTGAATTTGATCTTCGGTGATAGAAGAAATTGGAGCCAGACTTTACTTACATATCGGCTGAACTCCGAATTATTCAGGGCCCCTTTCACCTGGACACCGGAGCGAGGTCAAAGACCTCTCTAGACAAAAACAAAAGACATTGTTAAAAAATCATTTTTTTTCCTTCTAAAATAACGGTGGCAATTTATTTATGTTTAACTATATTATAAGTTTCATTTTTTTGTCAACAAAATTTATTTACGGTCTAAGCGAAAATTGCATCTCATCTCAAGCTCTCGAGATCGAGTTTTGAGAGTGGCAAAAACTCTATTAAAAGGGGATAATCACATAGACCGACAAAGTCAAGTAAACACGTGACTAGTCAGGTTCTCCGAGAAAGATTAGTCACCCAACCGACTACACGACAGTAGCTTAAATGACGTGCTATGCCATGTTTGAGTCACTTAAATATTCTTTTTTAATTAAAAAATTTATGTGGCAGTCAAACATGATATGTCGTGTTATTTAATAGAGTACCACGTGACTCTCAGGTTTGACCGATTTTAACAAGGGCAAGTATTTTAGAAATTGTCATAATAAGGGCACCAAAATCGTGGAAAAAAAGTTTGGGAGACCTAAACCGTGGATTGAGGTTTCTGTCATGGACGCTTATAGCTACTGAGTTTATCTTGCATGTCCTTTAACTTTAATCTTCCGGACACTTTTTTACTTCACTTTTTCTTTGTTTTTTTATTGTTTAGTATTATAATAAATATAATGGACATAGGAGTATTAAAACTGAATTTTTTGTTATAAAGTGAATGAAAATTGAACGAAAAGACCAAATTCGCACAATTAAGATACGTGAGACCAAAATTACATATTTATGACATCGGAGACTAAAAGAGAAATTAGGCGTGCATTTATTTTTTTGTTATTATTATTTAATACAGTAAATATTACATTAAAAATATTTCTAATTAGTTTCAAATTAAAATAAGCATATTAAAAAATAATAATGAAAAAATTATTCTAAACAAGTTTTGATTTTTTTAGTTCTTAAAACATATTTTGAAAACAATTAAATCAAATAAGTTTTTGATTTTTCTCATGTTAACATAGTTTTTAAAAATAGGTTGCCAAACGGATTTTTTTTTTATATTCTTAAAAACAGTTTTCAAAAATTGGTTGATAAAACTATTTCAAAAACTAAAAAACAAAACGCAATCAAATAGGCCCAAAGTTTTTTCACATCTCTTTTTAAATTTTAAAGCAATTTACATGTCTGTCTGAAAAAAGTAAATTTTATTTATAAATATCTCAAATTTTTATAAATTGTAAATATCTCTATAAATTAATTGTAATTGAATAATTTTATCCATAAAAATTTTCAAAATCTTATCTTCCAGTTTTTTTAAAACGAAAGCTGTCTTGTTATATGGCAAAAAACTCTTACTAAAAGATATGCTTTTGGGGTCCCTAAAAATTATTTTCAACGAATCTCCTTCGTGCACGAGCGTACGCGTGGCACCAATTAATGGTCCCGCAATAGAACACAACAGAGAAATATTTCCCTTTCTTCCACTCCTCCCCATCACCAATATCATATCATATCATCATACTTAATTACAATCATGAGTTTGTACAAGTCAGCATTCAAGCAGACCAATCACATAAATACACGTAGATCTCTTTAGAAATATGTGGCATCCACGTGTGCATCTAATGACATTAAGCCTGCATCTGACGGCTGAGGTTTTATACGGTTTGCAATTAAGACGATCCAACGGTTTGGAGCAACGAACCTTGCAAAACACACCTGAGAAGTGATCTGCGCAACCTTCGGATCTGTAATTAATAATTTTAATACATAACCGTTCAGAATCATATCAAACCAAAACTTCAATGCCCTGCCTACTTTTGTGGATCATTGTTCCCTCCTCTTACTAATCCCTTCCACAGAAACGCAGCTCTGCTTTCAAAAACCTGTATTTAATGCTAAGATATGGAAATAGTGTTGACTAAATGATCAGCATTCAAACTACCAAAGCAAACATTTAAGGAAATTTCATAACTCTATTACGGAATTGCTATAACAATCCCTGATCTTGCGCCCAACATTAGAGGCAATTTCAGAGCATTGGGTATTCTGTATTTGTTAAAGAAAATTCCTATAACAATCCCTGATTTTAACGCCCACATTAAAGGCAATTTCAGCCGTAGAGCATTGCCTTTATTGTCAAACGACAGTCTCCAAAATTTGTCTTAAAAATATAAACAGAGAATTGTTATGCAAGATGCCACAATGGGTGGTAAAGGCAATTTCGGCAGTAGAGCATTGCCTTTATTGTACAAAGAATTGTGATAAAACTGGCAGAACGTCTGTGTCTACAAATTAAAGCATTTAAAATTCTCTTGATTTTGTTTTGCAATTGCCATGTACAGTCTGGCGGCAGCAACGGTTAGAAAATGCTTATGCGAATTTATCAGTTATTAATAAAAGTCAGCTTACAGTCGTACCTTGGCATCGATAAGCATACACCCCGGCAAGTTATCCTGTAAAATTGAGACGACACACCAGTTATGTCGAAGTTAATTTTTGAACATATAGTGGAGTGTTGGATACTGAAAAGTTACTCCTAATTTATCAACAAATACAAATAATTACAAGGAACAGTTGCTACATCTCACCATATTCGGTTAACCTAACAGTTGCTACATCTCACCATATTCTGTTACTGCGGTTACGCTACAATTGTTAGTATTGTCACACAAAGGCATTGAAGTTCAAGAACAATTATATTATAATAAGGGGGAAGAAGCTAAATATTTGAAACCAGAATTGATTTAATTTCATCCAAACAAGACTAGGTCATTTAAAACACATGAAACAAACCAAACATGATTCAAATCATTGTTAAATAGGGGGTATTTTGTCTTAGGGTGTCTACAACTAACAGGGTTGCTCATAAGCGATGTTACAGTATCAATGCCATCGTAAAAGTAACACTATATTGTCCATCAACACAAATTATACAATAATACCCATGTGAGTACAAAGGTTCAGGCAAATGGCTATGAAGGAATTGTTCACTTCATGGTAGTGGCCCTTTTAGATTATACTATAAACCATCACAAATCATCAATCAACACCAATTAAACAAAAAAAAACCACATGTATGCCTCTGGCCACGTATTATTACAATCATTCAAGCAAATTGGTATCTGTTCTATTGACCAAAAAATTCAACCATCCATGTTGAATCAAAGCAACTTTTAACTAATAGAATATTTGGGGGTCGTTTTTTTTAACGAATTGAATTACATTTTTCAAGTGTCCCATATTTGTACCCGTTTACAATGGAAATGGTTCTCATAGTTAATTAAACAGAACAAGTAATCATGAATGAATCAGAATCATCAGGCTAAGAGTCGATAATTAAACCAACAAGTGATGGAGTTCTATTGATACCTCTATCGCAGATCTATTGATACTTCAAAAAATAGCATACTCTTCTAAGTTACCAGTAAACAAACCTCTTCCATTTTTAAAACACATTCATCAATCTTCTTAAAAAGTTCTCTTTTGCTTAAACACACCCAACACACTCTCCTTTAATTTTGCAAACCTGATTCATCCAAGAAGTACTTTCATATTTTGCCCCTAATCAGCTATCTCTGATGCTTTAGAAATCAAAGAAAAATTGTAATTTAACGAATCAAATGCAAAACATACTAACTACGAATTGGTTTAATTTCATGACAACAAGCCATATAGAATTTAATTCACATGAAACTCAGCAAGCATCATTCACATCGTTGATCAATATCTATTCGTAAAGAATGAAACTACAAAGTTGCAATACCATCATACCTGTGTGGCGTTGTGATTGGTCACTTAACAAGAGGTCCATCTTGAGGAGCCATGAACCTTTCTCGAGCAGGACGATCGAGGTTGTCTCGCCATTGAACCAAAAAACCACTCGCTGAAATCTGAACCAAAAAACCATTGAGCAAGAGAGCAATGGTCAACAAAATCTTCTCGCCGTCAAAGGCAAGCTACTTCCCATTCAACATAGAGTTGTACGTCTCTTGGACTCTATCTAACACTTTTCCTAGAGCACCCTTACCTTCAACAAGGCGTCCAACTTCGAAGTGAACTATTGTATATATAGATGTGCACAAAGAATGTTGCAAAGAAAATACTAAAACAAAAATCAAAACCAAAAGAGGAAATAGAATAAAAGCAAAATTAGGGAATCAACTAAAAATCCTGATTCAAAACACAAATGCTCAAAAATGGCTCAGAGTTAAACAAAACATATCTTCATATTCACAAACGAAAACTATTTTCAAACAATAATTAGGTTAATTTAAAAGATGGAGTCGTTAGCTGCCACACAATCAGATCTTGAAGATGCATAATAAACTTTGATTTTCATATCAGGAACATGAATCAGGTATCCGGAAAATTCCATGAGTTTTTGATTTGGGAATATAGCTCAGTAGATTACATTCCTGAGAGTGTTGCGTTCATTCCCTGAGAAGACTTGACCTCCGTGCGTTGTTATTTGGCCGTCTACCGTAGAGGGGGAATCAGAACCGTTGAGCGATAGTCACATCGCTGATTTGAAGAAAACCATAAAGTCACCGATCTGGTCTGTCATCCTGCGCGCTTTGAAGCGGTGAAGCAGAGGAAAAGGGAAGTTCACTTTATAGGGACTTGGCTTTTAATAATGCCTTTCCATTCCTAATTAAAAAACCCTTTCTTAAACTAATTTTGGACTGATTCATAATTAAAAAGATCGTTCATCTCTAAAATTTTATCTAATTAACAAAAAACCATTTGTTGTTAAAATTTTTCATAAATTCAATTTTTGTCTACATATATATTTGTTTGATTACAAAGACACAACATATGTAAAAAAAATTATAACAAAAGGAAAAAATATAACATTAACTTTTAAACAGTATTTCAAATTCGTTCGTGAGATTTTGCCAAACCGCAATTCGATGTGAGTATTTAATACGGTAATGAAATTAACAACAGACAAGTTCACAATATGTGAATATTCACGCGTTTAAAAAATCAAGGTTTCAGTTTTCCCTAAATTGAACCGTATTTATATAATATAATCATTCATTTTTAAACAGTATTTAAAAATCATTCGTGGTATTTTGCCAAACCGCTATTCGACCAAGTAATTGATACGATAATGAAATCTATAAGTTGCAGTCGTAGTCCAGCAACATATCTCAAAGGTTAAGACGTGTGAGAGGGTAACGACTCAGTATTAACTTTATATACAGATGAAGGTAATTAAAATGCATATCGGATTTCGTGAATCTGTACCTGATGATTCTATTTGGAAGCCAATATCAAGTAGTTTCAACCAGGTGCACTAATTATGTGATGTTGCTTAGAGATAAGTATTTATTCTTCGAAATCGCCACAAATCCTCCAGGATCGACTAAAGTATAACGTAGAGGGGGAAAAAAGATGTGATTTTGAAAACATTTAACGAAAAAATATTTTAAATTATTTTTAGAAAAATTTGTATACTTGTGCTGGCACGAGTGATACATACTAGTTTAAGTACATACATGATACAACAGCTATCAATGTTATTTTTAATTATTATTATGATTATGATTTGTCGGTAAGAAATTTTATTTCTATAGTGTTGGTCTTGCATTGATTTAAAAAACTTTGATTGAATGCAAGACCAGATGGGTGAGTCTTGAAATATTTATCTAGTGATGAATAGGTATTAGACATCACATAGTATACAAGTTTGTTTGAATAATGTATCCTGTAGTTTAATGGATCCATGATGGGTGGAACCATTACAACTCTTCATTGAATGGTATAGTTTGAATGGATATGGTTATTCATGATTGAATATGATGAACCATTATAACCCTACATGAAAGGGTAGGTTCCCTCTTCACTTTCTCTATAAATATATGTCTTGGGACATATGTGAAACCTAATAAAATACCATAAAATGTCATTTTGCATACTTACCCATCAAAGTTTGAGAAAGAATGAGAGGAAGATTCTATCCTAGATCATTGATATTCACGATCTTCCAAGTGCATCAAGTTACTTCTAAAAGGATGTCTTCAAGAAATAAGTATCTTATCCCTTCTTATTTATTTATATGGTGCTATCAATTTGGATTAATTGTTCATAACTAAGATTATGATTCATATTATCATTATATTGTCATCATGTTCAATTTATTCTTACATTCTCTTGGATTTGGGTTTGTATTATGGTTTGAATTACTTGTGCTTTCAGTAGGGTGTGGTTAAAGTTAATTAAACCGTTAAAGTAATAAGTTTTTTGGTATTTTATCAACAAAAAAAACTCTTAAAAAGTAAGAAAACTAGTATCCTTCATACATATCGTGATTCAGGATAAGATAATAGTACAGAAACAATTTGTTGAACAATGAACAACATATATATTTTTTTCTCACCTTGGTGCGCAGTTTCTAATTATCTACGCCGGGGAACTTGGTAGGTCACGAGTACTCAGCTTTGTTGGCCTGTGTGGTTCTCCCCTCCCAACAGAGTTCTCGTCACACCTAAGATTCGAATCCGACACCTTGGAGTGGGATCCAAGTCCAGTTACCACTTGGACCAATCCTTGTTGGTACAATGAACAACATATATAAAATAACAAAAGAATTACTTAAATATCTCTTCTATAATATATAGCACGGGTTATGACAATTTATTCTAATTATGTTGTTAAATTTTAATGTTATAATATGTATGGTAGTAAAAATGATAAATTTCAAATATGAATAAGAATGAGTTAACCAAAAGCTAATTATGTCTTTATGGCTTTTCATAGTGAGTTTAATTTATGTACACGTAAAGTAGATAGACTTTTACAACCACAATCAATAAAAATTCACGTAATGATTGACGTCATATGAAATTAATGGTTACCAATTGACTAAGTTCTTTTTAATGACGTGTCAACTTGTAATTGGTAGATTCTGTAAAACACCTATTGTACGTGTATATAAATTAAACCTTTCATATTTTGTAAATTCAATTTACGAATCTATCAAATTTATGACTAAGTGGATTATGACACAGTTTGAATAATTCTAGAAGTTCATTGAGTTGCATTTTGAATATGATAATTATTGATAACTTTGGTGATTGCATGCAAAGAAGACTCATATCAATGTTTACCATTGCTATTGTTGAGAAAATGCAAATAAAACTCATATTGATGTGGTACAAAAATTGATACTCGAGAATAACCTTACAATACTAAGATATTGCTTACAATATTTTCTTTCATAATTTTTTGTAAACAAAAACATATCAACTGGAAGGAAAATCAAAAACCAAACCAATGTTTATTTTTTTTATTTCAAAGCATGTTTTGGATGCAACTCCTCCCTGAATGCGAAAATAATTCTCATTAAGGAAAGCAAAACACTAAAACATATAGAAAACTTACGAGAGCCTTAAGGTCAAATCAAGGAGATCTACGGCCTGAATTTTTTCTGACTCGGCCCGAGTTGCTTGATAATTAGTTTTTGTTATATTGCATGAACATATAGATCACCATATAGTGAGGCAAAAATATAAGGGAGGTGTAATTAAAAAATAAAAATCAAAAAGTAATAAAAACTACATGTAAATAAATATTCATAAAATTAATATGCACAGTTAGTTCCTCATGCTCTCAATCACATGTTATACGATATTTTTAAGTCATGCATGATTTATTTGGGAGTTTTTTAGTTCTACGTATTGTCTAAACCAAAAAGTACATCATGCTGCAAAAGTAGATTTGGGGTAGTCATCGGCTTTGTAGTTTGCATAGTGATCGGACTAAAACTCTATTCGGAGCAAATACTACAAATATTTATTTAAATAGATGAGTAGATATTTAGAGTTAAGAAAAACGTGGTTTAAAAAAAATAATACTACAAATATTTATTTAAATAGATGAGTAGATATTTAGAGTTAAGAAAAACGTGGTTTAAAAAAAATAAAGAGAAAAAACGCAAATGTAAATACTTTTTTTTATTGTGGTGAAAATAGTAAAAAGAAGTAGGCTAAAACTCTTAATTTACGTGGGGCTAAAAGTAAAAAATATGTTAACAAAAATGTGCTAATTATAGGTGCGATTGTACCGACGCTAAAAAAATGTGCTCATTATAAAACAAAATAAAAAATAAACAATAATGTTTTTTTAAAAAAAAAGGAAAGAGAGAGATCTTTTTTGACAAAAAAGGAAAGAGAGAGAGAGAGATCTTATTTGTGTATTAATAAATACCGTTATGCTCTTTATTTTTTTAAACAATAATGAATCTTTTTCTATTTTAACTATTCTAAAATGTGAATGTGTGTTTACAAAATAAAATTATATTTACATTTATGGTCTTTGTCTCAAGTAGGTAGCTTAGTTTGTGAATTAAGTAATGAAAGAACAAAACACCATAGACTAGTAGAAAAATGCTTCTAAAAACTACTACCTCCGTTCCATTTTATAAATTGTTTTAGCAAAATCAATATGTCCCAAATTAATTGTTGTTTTACATTTTTCAGGAAGCATCTAAGATACATTTTCACTATTGCCTTTATTAATCATTACAACTTTTTACATTAAATAAATGATTCACATTTATCTATATAGAGAGATAAAATGTTAAATGGTAATTTAAACAACATTTTTTATAAAATATAGATTATTAGTCATTTTTCTTAATAAGTGTGCAATAACCTTAACCTACGTATAAAATGCTACGGAGGTAGTAGTAGTGTCAAACAATTACGAGAAATTGATCTGTCATAAGCTACGTACTAGAATAGTATTTGGTCAAAAAAAAGAGCTACTAGAATAGTGTTGCCAAAGAAAGCAAGCTACGTACTAGAATAGTATTTGGTCAAAAAAAAGAGCTACTAGAATAGTGTTGCCAAAGAAAGCCCTCGTCGGAATGAAAAGTGGTGGTGGCAGGAGGAGTGAGTTTGTGCAGGCAGGCAAGAAAGTAATTTCACCTCGTATGCTTCCCATTGTATCAAAACCAACCTTTTTTACTTCTAAATATATACAGGATTAACGTGTCTTGTTTCTCTCTTGGGAACCCCATCCATCCCATTCCTGTGCCACGTTCCCCTCCAATTTGGTTTCTTCCCAATACAAAGGGTATTACAGTAATTCTCTAACTGAAACACACACACACACACACAACAAATCTCAGAGCTGGATTTATGGTTCTCTCTGTTCACTCCTCATTGGCTGCACCTCCACAGCAACATAAATCAATTCCTATTTTATAATAATCCTCTCATCTTCTCTCTCTCTCTCTCGAACCTTCCTTCCTGTAGAGCCATCTTCATTCTCCATTCTTCATTCTTCATTCTTCATTCCTCAGTCTTCACCACCACTCTCTCCACTACACGCAACCAAAAAAAACAAAAACGTAGTCGTTTCGTTGCGTTGCGTTGCGGTAAGGAGAAAGAGAAACAAAGAGGTAGTTTTTTTTTTTGTTACATGTTTGGTTATTTAGTTCATAGTACTATGTTGCTTTGGTTACTGTCTTTCTTCACAGTTAGCTTTGTGATTCCTTTTCAGCAACAGAGAAACATGTTGCCGTTTGTTTCTATCTATCCTAAGTGATACAAACCGCAACTCATATTTTTCTCCTTTTTGTCGTCTTCTTTTACTTTTCTCACCTCCCTGATTTTCAGACAACTCAGTTAACAGTTTCAAACTTAAATCAATTATTTAGATCTCTACAATTGTTACTTTTATAAAAGATTAAATTTTTACAGGAATCAAAGAAGTGGGTGTGATCTAATAAGAGTAAAACAATGGAATCAGATCTTCAGTTAAGTCCTAGTATGTTTTTAGATCATCCGAATCAGCATCATCAGCAACAAATGAATTCGGGTTTAACAAGGTTCAAATCAGCTCCAAGTTCATATTTTTCGAATATCATTGACCGAGAATTCTATGAGCATCTCTTTAATCGTCCATCTAGTCCTGAAACAGAAAGAGTTTTTGCACGGTTTATGAGTAGTCTTGGTGGTAGTGAAGCTGAAAGTATTGCTGCTGTAGATGATTCTCTTACTCCGAATCTTTCAACTGTTCAACAACAACAGCAACAGCAACAGCAATTGCCTGTGGTGAAGGAAGAAATTGATCAGCAGCAATCTGAGGCTATGACATCAATGAATAACGAACCTGTTGTTCTTCAACAGCAACAAATTCAACAGCATCCTGTTGTTCCTCAGAATTTCTACCAAAGCACTGGAAGACCACCTTTGCCAAATCAAATTAAAACTGGTCGTTCTAATCTTATTAGACATGGTAGCTCACCTGCTGGATTGTTTTCAAACATCAACGTTGAAATTGGTATGTCCAATTTCTTTACAAAAAAATCACGTTTTTCTTTCCATTAGAAAAAGAAAGTCCCTTTATTTTTTGCCTTTTTCTTTGTCTTTATATCTCGCCCTCAATTAATTGGAAAAATATCAATAGTAATTCTAGCCACTTCAAATATCATAAATATCTTAAAGTTTGTTATTCTAGATATTTTTTGCAATTAGACTAACTGGGAGATGAAGCATATACCTTCAATTTCATGGGAGTGTGATAGAAATTAGAAATTAGAAATCTTATAGTTTGAGCTAACCGTATTTTTTAGTTCATTAATAGCTCAGTTATTCAATTTTTTGGTTTTAGGCTTTATGTTCGTTTTCTTAGCTCATTAATAGGTTGTCATAGTGCTAAGTTGATTGGCAGGGTATGCTGCTGCTATGAGAGGAATTGGAGCTGCTAATAAAACTCGGGAGGAAGCAAATTTTTCTGCTGCGGCGCGGTTGAAGAATCCACCAAACTATCCCTCAGTGTTAGTGTCAACAGGAGCTGAAATTGGGAATAGTAGCAATACACAAAGTAATCAAGAAGCTGAAGGTTTCGCCGAAAACCGAGTTGATGATTTGATCCCGGGTTTTCCTGTACCATGGGAGGATTCTGCTGTCATGCCTGAAAATATAACTGGTTTAAAAAGATACAGGGATGGTGATGTTAAACCATTGAGTGGTATAAATGCAGCTGAAGTTAAGGTAGTAGAGTGATGCTATTGGATCCTAGTAGTACTGTCTGATGTTTAATTTGTCACTACAATTTCATTGACATGTTTTTGCTGCATTTTTTAGAATGAAACTGGAAGCCAACCTCCTGCTCCTTTGGCTCATCACATGAGTTTGCCTAATACTACAGCAGAAATGGCAGCCATCGAGAAGTTCTTGCAGTTTTCGGATGCTGTTCCGTGTAAAATTCGTGCCAAACGAGGCATGGCCACTCACCCAAGAAGCATTGCAGAAAGGGTATAAATTTTCCCAAGTTAAACATTCCCTTATTTTCTTGATTTTAAAATAGACCACCGAATTTTCTCAATCACTTAATGGCAATGTTTTGAAAGCCGAATTGGACATCGAACTGATGAAATCTTCGGGCCAGGCTTAAACTGCTTGAACCCAGATGAAACTGTGGTCGAACCGCTCATGTCGAGTTATGGTTTAACCAGTTGAACCGTTTAGTTGGTTTGATTTTGAAAACATTGCTTCATGGAAAGAATCAAACAACTTATATTATTGGGTTTTAGTATTTGTTGAATGCAAAAGCATGATTGACAAATAATTGACATCCAAAGTAAAGTTAATCATTTTAATGGTTACCTTGATGTGATTGTTTTAAGGTTAGAAGAACTAAAATTAGTGAGAGAATGAGGAAACTACAAGATCTGGTACCAAACATGGATAAGGTAAGGTTTTTGACTTGTTGCAAACTTGCCCACATACGTAACTAACTACTTTTGGGGGCTATGAAGACCTTGAGCTTGACACATCAAACTCTCTCTCTTTGTAGCAAACAAACACAGCAGACATGTTGGACTTAGCTGTTGATTACATTAAAGACCTTCAAACACAAGTTCAGGTATTTCAAAAAACTTTCTCAGTTCTCTCCATAATGTCAATAATATTATCAATGCCATAATTAGCTATGCAACATTGCTCATTTTTCTTCCTACTATGTATATATATACTTGCATAGACTCTTTCAGATAGTCGTGCTAAATGTACGTGTCCACAACACAAGGAGGAGCGGCAATAAGGGAAAAGAAGGAAGATATATTATCTGAGTCAGTGTATGTACAGATATGTAATAATTTGGTCTAGCTAGAAACTAGTGTAACTTTCTGAGATATATATTTATTTATATATATATATATATGTAGCCACTTTGGTGGGGGGAATGAGCTCATAAAAGTTGACTTTTTAAGATCATAATTGGATGGATATTGAGTGTCACATATGCAAAGCATTGTGTACAAAATTTTCTGATGTAAGTTTATTATGCCCTTACTCTAGGGCCCCCCATTTTAGGGGATGGAGGATTTTGCATCTTCATGGGTTGTTCTGTTGGTTATGGTTATGGTTATGGTTATGGTTATGGAGGGGATGTTATGTATGGGTTTTTTTAGTATTAAAAATGATGACGTGGAAACATGGGGACCGAAGCCAACATTGTTTTGTTGGTTATGTTTGTATGAGTAGAGTGTGTTTGCTTTTTTATTTTTTGCCTCACTTTTTCCTTCATAAATGTTAAAAGTCTGTAGTGTGAATGATGGTTTTGCATGCTGTGAGACAAACATATTCTAGAAGATAATGGGTTACTATTACTTATTTCCAGTGTTGTTAGTTCACACGGACTGCCAATCCTGAGTAAGCATGTGGTTAGTTAGGTTCTCAGTGTAGGTTACTTAGCGGTAAAACTGTTATATAATGCACATTAATGACACGATAACAAAAAAAAGTGTATTCACCTTATTTGAATCACGTTCTTGTTGAACAACTCAGAATCACCTAAATGAATCTTATCAAACTATTTTTTTTTTTTAAAAAAAAGTTTTTATTTAATTTTCTCTTGATTTTTAAGTCATCTGTTAATCCAACCAATTGAACTATGACCGAAAAGTTTCACTAATTCGATCTCATTTTTTTTCATGTTTATTTTTCTGTTGTTTTTGGTCATTTACTCTTGTAGCTACCCTTTTTTCTTGATGGGCCATAGCAATAATTCATATACTGAAGAAAGTGGTATGGTTTGGTATAAGTGGCCAAAAAAGGGTAAATGGGTTTAGGCCGATGCTTTAGAGAGAAAAAGGGTGGATGGATAAGGCACAGCTGGAGGCAATGGGAGAGTCGCACTCACTATCTCTAATGGGCCAAAATGTGGGTCCAGATCCATTTAAGTGAACACTATGTCACAAATGATGTCATGAAGGTTGCCCTAGAGATGCTGAGACGAAAAAAAAGAGCAAAGGTTGTTGCCTCAACATTAAGTAAATGTACGGTTTGTTTTGGAAGGTACACTCACACAAGTTATGCTTATAGGTAGGTAGTTGTGAGTTGTCAATGAATTGGAGGCATAAGCAAAGAGCCAAAGAGTGTTCACACTATTGGAAATATGGGTTGCTAAACTTTTTTTGAGATTAAAAAGATTTAGGTTAGTTGGGCTCTGGAGGCTCACTAAGGTGAAGGTAGGTCTTACAGCTCTTTGAATGCTTACTTAGCGATCGCCCATCAAAGAAGTCCTCACGCCGACAACGAGAGTTGAACCTACGCCCTTGCGAGGAATGAACCAACTTTTTACCAACTGATTCAACATTCATTGGCTGGTTGATATACTTTTTGGTTAGTGTGTATTAGTGTGCAATATTCGAACTCGAGACCTTGTAGTGGGATCTGAACCAACTTACCACTCGGACCAACCTTGTTGGGCGGTGGTTTAGGATACTAAGTCAAATCCTTAGTATTTTATACTAAACCACAATCAGTCGTTGGATGCCTTTTGTTTTAATGAAATATGATCTAAGGGTTGTCATTTAAAGAGGGCATTTTTTGGCATTTTACCCCTGAGTTTGATCACATATTCACATTCAGGTTCTTCACGTACGCAACACAACGCAACAGAGATGCCGGCAACCGTTCATCAACACTCCGTCAACCGTTCATCAACCGTCGCCGCCGTTGATTTCGTCCTTGCTCGTCGCCGTCCATCAACAAAGACGTTGTTGTTCTCCACGACGCAACGCAACAGAGACGCAACAACTCCGGCAACCGTTCATCAACGCTCCGGCAACCGTTCATCAACGCTCCGTCAACCCTTCATCACCATTCTTGTTACTTGTTGTCGTTGCTTGTTCATCGCCTACTGCGTTTTGGTATCTGTGACCATTAACCACAAACTAGTAACACAATGGTTAGGGACTACTAAACATTGTGTTATTAGTTTGTGGTTAGTGGTAAAGTGCTTCGTTTTGCTATTTGTGACCACTAACCACAAACTAGTAACACAATGGTTAGTGGCTACTAACCATTGTGTTACTAGTTTGTGGTTAGTGGTTAGTTGTTTTTCTCCTGGTAAATGTGCAGCTAGCTATATATAATTTGGACCACTCTAGAATTCAGATTCACCAAACACAAGTTGGAAAGAAAAAATCGATTAACGTAGAAGAAGAAGAAGGTTTGCGACATCGAGTTTGTAGAGTGGGTTCGTTCGTTTGCGCACAGAGTATTTGTTCGCTCGTTTGCTTTGTGATTTTTGAAATTGGGGAAAGTGTTTTGAAATTGGGTCTTTTAATTATTTGGGAAATGACTCATATGCCCTTTAGTATTCCTTACTAAGCTTTTGGCTTAGTCTCCTAAATCAGACTCACCTTGTTGGTATATTGATTACTAAACTAACAATAATAAAAGTTCACACAAAATATTGGAATAAAGTCATAATAATTTATCAACAAACAACAATATTGAAAAAATAGACAACATTTAAGTCTATAGATAACTAAAAAACAATTAAACGTAAAATTGTTGGTTTTGTTTTAGACATGTGAAACACCAAAATATTTCGCTACCATAAGTAAAAAAACAATTAAAGGTAAAATTGTTGGTTTTGTTTTAGACATGTGAAACACCCCGGTCCCGACCAAAAAAAAGACATGTCAAACACCAAAATATTTCGCTACCATAGGTAAATTATTCCATATAATTTGCCTCAAAGTTAATACTCTACAAGATACAACAATCATTTCTTACTAGCATTGTAATTAATGAGGCCCAAGGAGGTTTTGGCCATATAAGGGGTACTTTTTCCTCTTCGGGTCTTTTTTCCACGAGGTTTTGGCCCAATTAGGTTTTAATGAGGCCTATTGTATTTGTAACGATTGGGTGTCCGTTCCCCTTTAATATAATTTTTGCTTATAAAAAAAAGCATTGCAATTGAATTAGCGGAAGCACAAAAACAACTATTAGATGCTCATGGGAAGAGTAAAGCTTCACAATAGTAGGTTGTGTGACGTAGGGGATGCGTATTCTCACTCACAGGGAGGAAATCAACTAGGAATCAGCGATGGCATAGAATCATCACCTTATGGTTTCCTTCTATACGAGAGTTTGTTCATTGGGTAGAAACGAATGAATCAACTCTATTATTCTTTTTCTATGCATATGAAGAATGAGGAATGAAGAATGAAGGAGGAACAAAGAAGGATATTGGGTTCCTTGATTTGTAATTCTTTTTGAAGAAGAAGAATGAAGATAAATGAAAATTGAAGAAGGAGAAGAAGAAGATATATGGGTTTGATCGAAGAAGATACGTGGGTTTGATTGTTTATTAGGAATTTGTTTTTTTTCAGTTTTTAGTTTTTAAAATTGTTTTAAGCTTTTTGTTTTGTTAATTTGTTAATTATTTATTAATACGCGGCAATAAAAATATTACGTGGAAATTATAGCAATGTGCCAGCACGTTAAAACTTTTCACATAGGCAGTGTCATGTCAGCACCGCTAATGGAATTTGACAGCAGGGACTAAAAGTGGCAACCGAAAATAAAGTAAGGACTAAAAGTACCCAAGACTCTTATAGGGACTAAAACCAAAACTCGTTATAAAAATTAGAACCGGAAACATATTTAACCCTATAAAAATATTATGAGGCCTTTTTTGTTTTGATAAAATATACTTGGGCTGCTTGGCCCAAGGTCGAGGAGGAAATTGTAATAAGAGAAAAGTCAAAATTAAAAATTGCACATTTATTTTCTTTTTTATCGTTAGCCCTTTTTTTTTTACAATTTACCGTTAGCTTTTATATTCTTCCAAAGGTCAAAGACAAAATGAATAAATGAATGAATTAGTGCTATATAACAACTTTTTCAACTGCCAGTGTAAAAAAAAAATTTTAATAGACTTCAAAGAATATAAAAATATTTAATAATATCATAAAAACTCACAAATACCTTCTCAAACCAAAGAATTGACTTATACACATTCCAAAATCATTTATGATATGAATATCATATTACCCAAAAAAAAAATTTATTTTAGTCTCTTCTAACTAAATACATACATAAAAGCTTTAATATTTGAGTTTTTTAGGAGTAAAGACAAAAAAACATATAAAAAACATAGAAAACTATTCTCTCTTTAAAAAATGAAGTGTAGTAATTTGGTTATTCATAAAATTCAAATATTAGTCAAACTAGTCTCTAAGAGGGACTAAAATATCCTTAAAATTCGTGTAAAAGACTAATTTAACCGATATTTGAGGATTGAATTGGCATTTTTTATTTCTTAGAGTTTAAAGAAGCTTTTTTTCTCAACTACCAATTTTCCCTTTACTCTTTTGATTGTGCGATTATGTATTTTGTAAACTTTTTTTAAAGAAAATGTTAAATTAGTTTTTGACTTTTTGGGCACACAATAGAATTTTATTTAGACCTTTTATTTAGACCTTTTGTTAAATTGTGCGATTTCCCGGGTTTTGGGCTTTAGTTTCTTTAGACCTTTGCTTATTTTGATTTTGTTTGGCCTTTGTATTTCCGGTCCTTTGCTAGTGATAACTTTATTTTATATAGAGTTAGTTACGCATCTAAACCTAAATAATTGTCTAGTTCTATGTAAAAATAAATAATATATATATAGCTAAATAAAGAAAATAACCACATTCAAAGTTTAAAGAAGGGTTATGTTTATGGTTAAGCATTTTGCATATATTTTGGTATTTTGATGTGTTTGTTCAGTGCACCTGGTGTTGATGCTCCTGCACTAGCTATCAGCAATGCACCTGCATTAGATGCACCTGCACTGGAAACAGACTACAATGCTTGAAGAGTTCTTGGACCATCATAATGCACCGGCACTCAATTGATGACATCATGCTTAGTCATAAAGTCACATGCAACTTGCAAATTTCGGCGCCTACCATAGAAATTAGCTTTAAAGAGTCACTCACCTAGGGACACTTGTCCATCCATTAGTGGACCTCCCTTTGTGTTTGAGTGTGGGATTCGACTTGCTTTTTGGAAGTTCAGAAACTAACCCTAACTCCACTCTCGAGTTAACTTAACCACCAAGGAAAACTCACTTTTTTAAGGCTATATAAGGACCCTCACTTCTCATTTTTTAAGGCTATATAAGGAACCTCACTTCTCATTTGTAAAGACACCTCGAGATATCAACAAGATACCTTAGACTAGTTTTAATTTTCGTTTTTCATTCTCTTGTAAGAAGGCAAGAAAGGAAATGACAACTTCTTTCTTTACTTCCACACAATTAGTAGTGCTAGCTGAATGCAGTGAAGTTAATGCACCTGCATTGCTTGGAAATTTCATACAAAGGAACTTCAACCCGTGTAACTTTTACCTTGTTGTTTTCTTTTTTTGTGATTTCAATTATATGAATATGATCCATTCAGTTTATATATGCCTTGCAATGTCTAACAAGAGCTAAACTCTTTTGGTTGGGATGTTTTAAACTTTATATTATAATGATCTTTTAAATATGTTATTGTGTTCATATGTGATGTGTACATTTTAGTTCTTGTTTTACACTTCTTTCAACACTTATTTTGAGGTTGATCACTTAGAATAAGTAGAGTTATAAATACAGACATGGTTTATAACTAGAACTCAAAAACTAATATGGGTAAGTGTTTTAAGTAATGAGACGTTAAAACCATGCTAAGACCTAGACATATGATAGCATAGTCCATAGGGTGATACTGTGGATACTTCAAATACAGGAGTGAACTTATTTAGCATCTTAGACATAAGAGCTTGTAATGAAACTCTGAAGACAGTGACTGAAAAACACATTTCAAATGCAACAGCATTCAGTGCAGCTGCATCACATGTAAACACAAAACTACTATAAGTGACTTATTTGGCAGAGAACATCCCAACTATCATTCTCCATTGATTTCAACTTATTTTATAACTTATTTATATTACTGCATTTAGCTAGCACTACTAATTAGTATTGCACACCACCATCTATTGTTTATTATTTGGTTACTTCACACTAATATTTCTATATACAAGACATTAAAAGTTAATCCAATCCTTGTGGGTACGATATCTTCTTTTCTATATTACTTATTGTAGACTGTGTATAGTTGCACATTACTTTTCCTCACACCAGCTAGCTCATTTGCACTGATTGGGCCAATATCCGATTGTAAATATTTGGGCCTTGGCCACTTATCAATACAAATCATACAATCTTCGACAAAAAAATGGGTCACATACCCCCCCCCCCCCCCCCCCCCCCCCCCCCCCGCACACACACTCACTTTTTATCTTTATTTTACCTCTTAAAAATGTAAAACGAATTCATCTATTTTTAGGATAAATCAATTTTGCAAAAAAATCGAAAATAAATTTACCTATTTAGGAGATAAATCTATAGTTCATTTTCTAACTACAGATTTATCTACTATATAAGTAAATCCATTTGAATTTTTTTATCACTACGGAATTACCAATTCAACTTATAAATTCGTTTGTTATTAACTTTGATTCCATGTGCCTACAAATTTATCTACTTTGACAATAAATTCGTCGGATATTAACTTGATTCCATGTGCCTACGGATCTATCTTGATAGCTTGTTTGTTATCATATGTGATTCCATGTGTAGGGATTTAACTTGATTCTCAATAACCAAAAAACGGATTTATCTACTTTGACAACAAATCCATTCAGAACTTGTTTGATCATAACGCTTTAAGTTTTGGCCTACGGATTTACTGATCAAAAAATGGCCTACAAGACTACAAGAGTTCCATATTTAGTTTTTTGATCATAATACTTACTGATTTAAGTTATGTGCTTACAGATTTAAGTTTTTTGGAAAAAAGATTTATTTATTTAATAAATAAATAAATCTGTTGTTGAAATTTTCTTGACTATGGATTTATCTCTAAATTAGTTAAGTCTGTTTAGTTAATTTCATAGGGGAAATATGAGAATAAAAAATGGTGGGGGAATGATGTCTAGTGGTGGGGATACAAAAAATGCAACCCAAAAAACAGAGATGATAGAATTTTTGACAAAAACAAGACATGACAAATTACGGGGGACTAGGAACTAGGGCTGTTCATGGTGCAGTTTATCTTGAAAACTAAATCGAACGGAATCGAACTGGTTCAAACGGTTCGCCAAACCTAACCAAACTTTTATCACAGTTCGTTCAAACCGAACCGAATTATTTTAACAGTTTTACTGAACCAAACTGTTTGAAAAACCATTTTTAATTGAAAACTTTTTTCTCAAAATTGTTGAACCTGAACCGTTAACCGAACTGTTTTCATCAAAATCTCCTTTTTATTGAACTGTCAGTGAATAATAGTTATTTTTTTGAGAATTAATAATTTTTCTAAATGATTTGCTAAATGTTGTTGGATCACAGAATGTTATTAAAGTCATCAAAATCTCTTTTCGAACTATTAGGATTCAGAATCAATGATTGAGAACCCAGCTTGAGACTAAGCAAGGATTGAGAGAGGAATCGCACTTCGCAGATATTGAGAGTCTGAGAGAGGATAGTGAGAGAATCACACATCGCATGTTGAATCGCACTTCCCAAGTTCGCATTCGCGGAGAGGAGAGTGAGAGAGGAATCACAAGTTCTGTACCAGTGGGCTTAACAGTTTTTAGTTCGCTAATTGAACTGGGCTTAACAATTCGGTTAGTGAACTGTGTAAAATAAAAGTAGTTCGGTTTAGTACTGTTTCCAAAAGTTCAGTTTGTAATAGTCTAGTTCGGTTCGGTTCGGTTCGCCAATTCGGTTCAATTTTCCAGTTAGTTTGAAAAGTCCTTGGAGGAACCTTCATCTCTTCTAATCTAATATCTATTTATATCTATCTATTTAATCAAACAATCAACTTATAAAAAGACAATTTTAGACATTTTAAAATTTTGACACATCACCACTTTTATGGAAAATAATATATTTAATTTTATTTTCTCTTCCTCTCTCACTCACTCTCTCTTTCAATCTCACATTTCTCAATATTTATCACTTTTTTACACACCTACTATTTGTGGCCCTCACACCCTTTATTTAAAAAAATTCTTTTCCCAATTTTTTTAATCTACTATACAACATAATATAATATAATTAAAATAATATTAAATGGTCTACATTTTACTCCTATTTACTATCTAATCTAATCTAATATCTATTTATATAAACAAATCACGCTTAAATTACCCAAATAAACCTCTCTATTTACTTAACAACTCATCTAACTAAAAACAACATTGTAATTTACTATCACACTTTTTTCAAATTCCTTCTCCTTATGTATTTTCTTCTCACTCCCACTTTTTTTCCAAATTTCAAAATTCAAATCAAACTCACTGGCTTTCTATCTACTAACCTATTTATCAATTTATACAAACAAACCACACTTAAATTATCGAAACAAGCTTTTCTATTTACTTGACAACCCATCTAACTAATGACAACATTGTAATTTACTATCATATATGTTTCAAATTTCTTCTCCAATGCACTTTCTTTTCACTCCCACTTTTTTTCCTACTTTCTTTGTCTTTTTTTTCAATTTTCAAAATTCAAGTCAAACTTTCTCACTTTCTTTTCCCACTATCTACTATAATCTACTAATCAACTAAACTAATCAATTGGAACTACGAGATAATTGCACTGATATTTAAAAAATACGGGATAACTGCACTGATATATAATAAAACACGAGATTAATATCTAACTATCTATTTATACAAACAAAGCACACTTAAATTACCCAAGCAAACCACACTTAAAAAGGACAACATTATAATTTACTATCACACATTTTTCAAATTTCTTCTCCCAATGCACTTTCTTCTCACTCCTACTTTTTTCCCCTACTTTCTTATACTTTTTTTTTCAAATCTCAAAATTCTAATCAAACCCACTCACTTTCTTTCCCCCTATCTAATATAATCTACTAAACAACTAAAATAATCAATTGAAACTACGAGATAACTACATTGATATATAAAAAATACGGGATAACAATACTGATATATAAATAAAAAACACGAGATTAATATCTAAAAAAACAAGAAGACTTAATGACTATTTAAACTAGGAATGTGACAAATATTTGTCACTAATACCTAAAAAGGACAAATAATTGTCACAAATATATAATAAAACACGGGATAAAGATTTCTTATTGATAATCTACTATCTATCTAATATCTATTTATACAAACAAACCACACTTAAATTATCCAAACAAATCTTCCTATTTACTTGACAACTCATCTAACTAATTAAGGGCATCATTGTAATTTAATTTACTATCACTTTTTTTTCAAATTTCTTCTCCCAATGCACTTTCTTCTCACTCCCACTTTTTTCCCCAACTTTCTCCTACTTATTTTGAAATTTCGAAATTCAAATCAAACTCACCAACTTTCTTTTCCCACTATCTACTATAATCTACTAATAAACTAAAATAATCAATTGAAACTACGAGATAACTGCACTAATATATTAAAAATACGGGATAACTCCACTGATATATAAAAAAGACGATATTAATATCTAAAAAAAGAAAACTTAATGGCTATTTAAACTACCGATTAATATTTAAAACACATGTGACAAATATTTGTCACTAATACCTAAAAAAGGACAACTAATTGTCACGTATATATAATAAAACACGGGATAAATTTTTTTTATTGATAATCAACTATCTATTTTTTACTATCTACTATAATATACTAATCAACTAAAATAATCAATTGAAACTATGAGATAACTGCACAGATATATATATATATATATATATATATATTTATATAAACTATGGATAACTGTACTGATATATAATAAAACATGGGATAACTGCAGTGATATATATAAAAACATGGGATAGCACCACTGATATATAAAAAAACACTGCACTGATATATTTGATAATCTACTATCTATCTTTTACTATCTACTATAATATATTAATCAACTAAACTAATCAATTGAAAGTTGAAACTATGAGATAATTGCACTGATATATACAAAATCACGGGATAACTCTACTAATATTTAAAAAAACACGGGAACACTGCAATAATATATATAAAAATACGGGATAACTGCACTGATAAATATATATAAAAACACGAGATAACAACATTTATATACAAAAAAATATTGCACTAATATATAAAAGAACATGAGATAAATGCACAGATTGTTTTTAAATGAAAAATTAACATTTTTAGATTTTAATATTTATCTATTTTTTTTATTTGAGACTTCTTTTTTATCTACTTTAAATTTGTCTTTTTATTTTCACGGGGTGCTGTCCAGACTATTTAAATTATGTCTAACTTCATTTATAAAAAGAATACGACAGCACCCGTGCATATGCACGAGTATCCTACTAGTTATTTTCTATTTTTAATATAAAATCACAGAAGTTGGGTTACACTACTAACCTCAAGAATTTTATACTTTTATTGACTTTATAGCTTGTTATGTTATTCACAAGCACCCTTCATATTTCACTTATTAGCTAGGTATACAACTTTCTAGTTTCTACCTCCTTGAATTCAACATTTACATCATTTAAAAAACAATTCATTCAACCTCCATCAAAAATTTCCATCTCTTTCACTCTCAAACTTTCCTCAACCTCCATCTCCACTTACCATTACACAGGACCACATCAACTGAACTAAATATATATATATATATATATATATAAATAAAAATAAAAAAAATAACATGACCATGGACCGAGCATCACAAAGCAGTTCAGATTCACCAACACGCGACTCAAAAGTATTATCCATCGAATGTCTCAGAGGAACTTCCAAAGCCGACGAATGGACCGCCGACAACATGCTTCAAACCGGTGATATCGTTGAAGAGCTCCGAGTTGGAGGTTCAGCTAACTCACTGATTCGATTTAAATCGCCGTTTAAAAACGGTAAAACCGGCGTCAACAAAATCCTTCATGAAGCATATAAGAAGAAAGACACTTCTATCCTTGTTCAAGTTCGTCGTGGACTCAACGAGTTCGCTGAGTTGCAAGCTTGTATCGTTCCCAACGATTCTTCTGGGAAGAAAAACTATGTCCTTAGGTCCATCTCTGATCCTAATTACCTTGTTGGTTTCTTGGATCGAAACGAAGCTGAATGCTTCCAACTCCAAGGTACCTTGTTTTGTCTCTTTCTATGTTCAATTCAACATCGTTGAATATTTGTTTACTTAACTTTCTTGCAACGAGTTCAGTCATGCAAAGTTTTATGAAATTAAATAATCTTGTTCAACAATTTGAAGTCCAATGATTTTTAATTTTAATTTTAATTTTTTATTATATTTTTGTTCCCAGGTTAAATTGAACTAATATTAATTACAAAAAAGAAAGTTGAATAATTCATGTAAAATATTTTTTGTTGTTGCTTTTATTTATTGGTGAGTTATACTTACAACTACCAAGTACTGCTATAGCGACAGGAAATAAAAGCGCACAGACAACGGTAATGTGTTCTTATCTTATTTTGGTTAGTTTATCAGAGATACCAGAGTGCCCCGTGTCATTTGCCAAAACGACACCGTTACTATTTTTTTGGGGGTTAGTAATTGCAACGTTACAGACATGTGATGTGAGTGGCACGTCGACTACTTTTATTAAGGGGAAACTCATTTGTAGGCCTTTTGGGTTGGTTACCTCATTTTTGGCATTATTTGATTGAATGATGAATCTATCTCAAAATCTCAAATAATAATAAATATCAAAATTAGATGCAAGCTTCGTTAGATTCAGCCACCAAGTTGCGTGATACTCATGAATTGCTTTGCTTTTGTGCATGATGTCGACACTTGTTTGGTTCCCCTTCTTTCTGTTATGGATAACCCAGGAACCAGCATTTTTCACATCCCTTACATTAGATTGTTGTTGTTTTATTTTATGGCATGCATGATGTAACATTGAATAATAGATAATAATAATACATACATACATGATAATCATTACCCCACTGTATTAAGATTCATTTTGTATTGTAATAATGCTCATAAAAATAGAGTAAACTGAACTTTCATACAGCAAAAATCATTAGCAGTAAAAAATTTCTGTATGTTTGTAGTTGCAGAGTCTAACTATATTGCTTAGCCCATCTGATAAACTGTAGTATTAGTATCATCTGAAAAATTCAAACTACAAGGTTTTCAACCTGTAGTTTCTGATATATTCGTCTGATCTGCAAACAATAACTGCATTTTGCAGCTTCGAGGACGACTAGGATGGTAAATGCGCTAACCAGGACAAAACTACAGGATGGATTTGTTTCATATCCATGGGAGAGGAGGATGCAGGAGTTGCTATCAGTTCCCAATTCTAGCAACTTCCTTTCCATATTACTTCTTCCTAAGGCTTCAGATACAGAAGCTTCTCGCTACAATGATGTAGAGGACACTCTTGCAAGGGCCAACGCATGGCTTAATGCAGCTCAAGCTTCAGGGGTCCCTATTGTTTTTATGAACATTCAAACTGAGTCCTTACTTACAAAGGTAAATGATCACTTCAGATTGTTGGTAGGCCTAAAGTTAAAGCTCTAATACTCTATGAGCACCGACACTTCAGATTGGAGACGTGTCTGGCAGCTCAGTTACTTGCATTTTCTTAAATTATTACTAGTATTTATGTGCCTGTGTCTTGTTTGGTGTCTATGACTCTGTTTATGTCGGTGTTTTATAGTTAGTAGCCTTGCTATTCAAAATATGGCATTATTATTACTATCAAGATACTATGAATCTGAGAGGTTAATTTAGTTTCTTTATCTTTGCTGGTTTAATGGTTTTTGTTACACTATGTGATAATTGGAGTTTCTCTATTATTTGTGCAACAGATATCTGGAGAGACAGCTTCTTCCACTGTAAATGCAGGGTCTTTATCAGACTTAGCTAACCTTGCAAATGTAAGCCTTTATGGCTTTGAGGATTATCACGGAGTAGACATTGGTGTAGTTAGAGCAATTCGGCTTTGGTATGCTCCAGTAGGAGGAGAGTTCTCAATAGAGATAAAACTAAAAGAAGATGACTCAAAGCTTGGCTTTGCCATTAGTCGCACAGAAGAGGTTTCTTTCTCTCAATGAATCTTGCATGACTGTTTTATTATAGTTGAGTTATGTTGTCTGGTGTCTGACACTACACTGACACATGTAGTCATATTCAATTACTTCTGTTTTCTAAAATTATATCGGTGTCTATGTGTTGATGTCAGTGTCATGTTGGTGTGCTGTGCTTCGTAAGTTGAAGGTTTCGGCTAATAATGAATTTTCTGATCAACAGGGTTTTATATTCATCTCATCAGCTATTGATGATGGTAAAGAAAATTCACCATCCACACGTTCAGGGCTAAGCAATTTATACAGACTAGCAACAAATACTTCAAGACTGTTGGTAGTTTCAAGGCTTTCAAATGAAAAAGTCCTTCCATGGATGGTGTCTTCAACAGGAGCCATTCGATGTTACGACACCGTATCGTTGAGCCAGAAACTCTCCTTACATAGACACACCAAAGTTCCTATTCTCCTCCACGTTCTCCTTTGGGACCGAGCATTGTCTACTAGTACTAATTCAAGCGTAGTAGAAAGTACTAGATCAACGTCCTTGTCTTCCTCCGGGTCGTCGTTACCACCTCAAGTTCAATTTGCACAGCATTCAAATGAGAACAAAATACAACCATTGCCTCGTGAAGGATCAGATCAAGGTAATAATATCAGTAATAGTTCGCAGCTTGGGAGAGAGACAGTCGGGGACCTCTCATTCAGATTCCAGGACTTCTCCTTATGAATAAATATGATATATATCGTCATGTAATATAACATGTTTCTTTTGTTTACCTTGTTGTCTTGTTGTACGTGCGGGATATATTATGCTTCACTCTTCAAAAAACCTTTGATTTGCAAGGGTTGAGTTTGATTTCAACTTCGTTAATTATTAGTACTTATTAGCTTGTTCATACATAGAAAAGGAGAACGAAGCTTTAAGATTTGCTTACTTGAAATTATGGGCTATATGGTTGTTAGCCTGTAATTTCGACAGGCTTCATTAAAGATGGTCAACATGGCTTGATTTATATTTATTTCACAAAGACCATATTATTTCGACAAAGAAAATGGTCATGCGCAAGGTAAACTCGACAAGTTTCCAGGGAAGCAAAAGCAAGAGAGAGGAAAATCGACACAGGCTTTCGACAGACAGAAATCAGGGCAGTTATGCGTTGAAGACTAGCAGTTGGTCGAAGCGTGACGGAGCAGTTTCGGTCGAAAGTAGGAGCGGTTACTTGGCCGAAAGTAGGAGCAGTTACTTATTTTCAAATTGTTAGGCAGTTACCTAGTTCGAATTTCCCCCCCTTTTTCCCTTGTATAAATAACTGTTTCTGAGAAGAAACAGGGGTCGCGAAAATCACAATACACACCCGATTCCTGAAACTCTAACTTCCAAGCCAGAGCGAAAAACGAGTGGAAGAATCCCTGTATGTGATCGTGTACCATTTTTATGATTCAATGCAATTTGTTCTTCTTTTCTTTACAATTCCTGCACCATTTACTGCTTCTTTTCTTTTCAATTCTGTTAATCATTTGCAAATCGTCCCCTTTTCTACATTTTCTGAAACAAAAACTTTTGCAATTCAAAGGCAATTGCTTTGAGATTTTTCTAGTTTGATCTCACAAACCTTCTAATAAAACTAGTGATTGTTTGCTAAAAACACCAGCAAACAAATTGGCACGCCCAGTGGGACTTTGCCTTTGATTTTGTTCATTCTCGTACTCTCTTATTTGTGTTCGCTGTTGTATGCACTTAAGAAGTGGTAAAATGGTTCGTTCTGGTACGAATAATGCATCTAGTTCCAACCCTGTGGTTTCACAAGGGCAAGGAACAACAATGGATTCTGCAAACATTAGCGCAGGACCATCATCGTCGATAGCCGTTCCTTCATTATCAATGACTAATGTTGGTTCAACGCAGTCAGAAATGGCATCTCTGCCTATGTCTTTGCCGTTAAGTGCAGGGCTTCATAGCCCTTACACGGTTTAGACCCACGTTTGAATAAAGTGCATCTACCCCAATTTCCTCTGGGAATGTATGGCATGCCTACTGGAATGCCACATATTTCGACCTTTTCCCCTACACATGTCTCTTCTGAGAGCGTATTTGGTCGAAATCCCCCAGCATTAACCAATACGTCTTTGTTAGCCTTAAGACAGCAAGTAGACGAGAGTAATCACGATATGGTTAATATGCTTACCCAACAAATTGGTACAGTTTTCAATCCATTGATTCAAAATACTAATAACAGTTACCAAATGTTGGCAAATCAGATGAGTAGGATTGCAGACTTTTTTGGGGTTCCAGCGGTTAATAATAGGCACGTTCCTATTATTGCGGGTAATGCGTCGCCAGTTAACCCCCAAGAAGCAGTTGCAGTCGAAGCGTCGACAGTTGTAGGCGAACTACAAGGGACGGTAAACCACGTCCCTGAAGTAGTTGTGGTAAATAGACACCAGAACGCTGATGAAGTTGTTCGACAAATGCAACAACACAATGCTGGCGCAGAGAACAATATAGCTACTTTAGTCGAAACTATTTTGGCGCAAAATGGCCTTAACATAGGTCTACAAAGGCCTAACTTCGTATCACCATTATGTGAATATGTATTACAAACTGAGTTACCAAGGGGATGGAAAGTTCCCAAGTTTACTAAGTTTGGTGGTGATACAAATGAGTCCACAGTCGAACACATTGCTCGTTTCTTGACTGAGGCTGGGGACTTAGCACAAAATGAAAATTTGAAGATGAAATGCTTTCCAAATTCTCTAACTAAAAATGCTTTCACTTGGTTCACGACCTTACCCCCTGGTTCTATGTACACATGGGGGCAATTAGAAAAGGCATTCCATGCACAGTTTTACATGGGCCAGTCGAATATTAGTCTTAAAGAATTGGCTAGTGTTCGGCGCAAAATGCCTGAAACTATTGATGATTACTTAAACAGATTCAGGCTGTTGAAATCTCGTTGCTTCACACAAGTCCCTGAACATGAGCTTGTCGAAATGGCTGCTGGTGGCCTTGATTACTCAATTAGAAAGAAATTAGACACATCTCATTTGCGAGATATGGCTCATTTGGCTGATAGAGTTCGACAAATTGAAAGGCTTAGAGAGGAAAAATCTAGAGCGAATAGGTATCATAAAAAAGAAAAAGTGGCATATGTCGAAGAAGAATTTGACGTTACATATAGTAATGTCGAAGAGGAGGAGATAGACGTGGCTGAACTTAAGCCTGGTCCTCCTTATACCTGTAAATTATTAAGGCCTGCGAATGGGAATAACCCTGTAGAGCCTAAGAATGATAGATTTATGCCTAAGACTTATACTTTTGATGTTACTAAATGTGATGAAATTTTTGATCTTTTAGTAACTGATGGTCAAATATTAGTGCCTAAAGGCCTTAAAATACCAACTCTTGACCAAAGAAAGAAAAAGGGTTATTGTAAGTTCCATAATTTTTTGGGGCATAACACTGACCGTTGTGTGCTCTTCAGGGATATTGTGCAAAAAGCAATTGACGAAGGAAGACTCAAATTTGCTGATAAGAAAATGAAAGCTCCTATGCAGATTGATGTTGATCCATTGCCTAAGGCTGAAGCTATGTACTCTGAACCTGTCGAAGCTGATGTAGGAATGGTGGATGCTCAAATGGCAGACCCTCCTAAGTGTGTCAAGACTGCCACCGAGAAATTAAAAGGTTTTATGTATGCTGAAGGTAAGAAACAGGAAGTGACCCTAAAAGATTATGATGGGAAGATACATGCTGTGTATCCAAAGGCTGAGGAAGAGTTGATAGATTTCCTCAATCGGTGTAAGTGGAATAACTCTGAAGTTATGCTTTGCCCAAGGTGTAGTGCTGTCTTCGATAAAGAAGCAGCTAAAGCTGTCGAAGGTTATCAGGATCAACAACAACGCAAAAGAAAATGGCTTGATAACAGGCCAAAATTTGACTTTGCAAAAGGAGATCTTCCTGGCTATGAGGCTAATGTGTCAGCAAAGCCTTCAACAAGTAAACAACAAATTGCTAAGGAGAAGTCCTCAGCAACAGGGTATTTGAAGCTGTCAACAGGTAAATCCTTTGTCCCAAGTGCTAGTGCTCCTGTCGAAGCGTGGATACCCAATAATCAACGTGCTAAAGCTGTTAAGCCAGGTACTGATGCTATTAAGTTTAATTATAAGAATAATTATAAGGGTAAGAACCCTATGACTAGAACACAGTGGCGTCGTTACCAAAGACAGCAGAAGAAGAAGGCACACTTTGACATTAACCAGGTTCCAAGTCATTTGGCTAATAATCAAGTTCCACGCAGCATGATAGTGGCAAAGAGTGAGGTTCACAAAGCTGAAGTTGCCACAAAGAGGAATGCTGATGCTGCTAGTCATGTGTGTGCAGCGAATAAGGCCAAAGGCAAGGCTGTGGTAACAGAAAAGCCAAGAAGGCCTGCTCTTGAAAGAATATTTCCTCCATTGTCAACAGTGAAAGAAAGAAATGCTGATTTCGACATGGATGAAGACATGGAGTCTGATTTCAATGATTCTGAAGATGACCTCGACGTTGTTTGCAATGTGGTATCAATACTGCCTCTTGAGTACGATGTTATCACGGTACCAAATGACGTTGAAGAAGATTTCACAGAGGACATGGCTCATCATAAGCCAATGTGTTACTATGTGATGAACGATGGTTGTGTCGAAGACCAAATGGCTACCTTCGAGAAGCCAGATATGAGTATGCAAAACCACTTGAAACCCCTGTATGTCCAAGCCAAGGTCAATGGTGTTGGAATTAACAAAGTGTTAGTGGATGGTGGAGCTGCAGTGAATTTGATGCCGCATGGTCTTTTGAAGAAGATTGGTAAGTTCGATACTGACCTCAGGCCACATAACATTGTCTTAAGCAACTATGAAGGCAAAACTGGCCACTCTTTGGGGGCCATTGAGGTGGACTTAATTGTTGGTTCCATAAAGAGGACTACATTGTTCTTAGTGATAGCCTCTAAAGCGAATTTTAATTTACTCCTTGGTAGAGAGTGGATCCATGGAGTTGGTGCTGTCCCTTCAACTTTGCATCAACGTTTAGTAATGTGGAAGGAAGATGGTTTGGTAGAGTATGTTGAAGCCGATCAGAGCTACTTCCGTGCTGATGTGAACCAAGTTACCAAGGAAAATTTTGAGAAACAAATGGCGAAGATTGCGCCATGTTCATCTTCTAATGAGGCATATGTTCCTGCGGATAATGTTTTTGCCTCAGTTCATCTTGACCCAAATTATGGTTTTATTTGGGAAAGAGAAATAATGGGAGATGATAGTGTCTATCCTGATGGTGTTTTTCGACCAACGGGGTGGAACACTGGTTCTTGAAAGTGTTCTTATGACAGTGCCCAATGCATGGGACAAAATTACGGCTTATATGGCCGAAAACAAGTTTAAAGCGGCTATGGAGGCCGAAATTATTCAACAAACAATGGCTGTCGAAGCCAGTGAGTTACATGAAGAAAATGGCATAGTCATAGATGAAAGACTTGATTGTATCTATGATAATGATCCATTAGGTTTTGAAAAGGATCCTAGAGATTTGACAAAGCATATGCAAGCTCAAGACACGTTAGAAGAAGTTGATTTGGGAAATGGCTCAATAAAAAGGCCAACTTATATTAGTGCAAATATTGATGTTTCTCTAAAAGCCCAAGTCATTACATTGCTAAGGGAGTTCAAAGACTGTTTTGCTTGGGATTACGACGAGATGCCCGGGTTAAGTCGAGAAGTAGTGGAAATGCAATTACCAATTCGACCAGGGAAGAAACCAGTGAAGCAAGTGCCAAGAAGATTTGCTCCTCAAGTGTTGGCTAAGATCAAAGAGGAAATCGAAAGGCTATTCAGAAACAAATTCATCAGAACTGCCAGGTATGTCGAATGGTTAGCCAATATAGTTCCTGTAATAAAGAAAAATGGGACTCTTAGAGTTTGCATAAATTTTAGGGATTTAAATAATGCATCTCCCAAGGATGAATACGCAATGCCTGTGGCAGAAATGCTAATAGATTCAGCAGTAGGATTTGATTATCTTAGTATGCTCGATGGTTATTCTGGGTATAATCAAATCTTCATTGCTGAAGAGGATGTGGCGAAAACTGCTTTTAGATGTCCAGGGGCATTGGGTGTTTATGAATGGGTAGTAATGCCCTTTGGCTTAAAGAATGCTGGTGCTACATATCAGAGGGCCATGAATTCTATGTTTCATGATTTTATTGATGATTTTATGCAAGTATACATAGATGATGTGGTGGTTAAATCTTCCTCAGAAAGTGGTCATTTAGACCATCTTCGCCGTTCTTTTGAAAGAATGAGGAAATATGGATTGAAATTAAATCCATTAAAATGTGCCTTTTGTGTACGTGCAGGTGATTTCTTGGGTTTTATAGTGCACAAAAAAGGCATTGAAATCAATCAAAATAAGACTAAGGCAATTATGGAAACGAAGGCCCCTTCGACCAAAAAGGAGCTTCAGTCGTTGCTGGGAAAAATCAATTTCCTACGAAGATTTATATCGAATCTAAGTGGCAAAACACAAGTTTTTTCGCCATTATTAAGACTGAAGAAGGAAGAAGAGTTCAAATGGGAACCAATGCATCAAGCAGCCTTCGACGAAATCAAGTCTTATTTGATGAAACCACCAATTTTGTTGCCTGTTATTAAACACAAAGTGCTCAAATTGTATATAGCAGCTTCTGATAGAACAATAGGTAGCATGTTAGCACAAGAGGATGATAGTGGTATCGAAAGAGCCATTTATTACCTCAGTAGGGTCCTCAATGATGCCGAAACGAGGTACACTCCTATAGAAAAGTTGTGCCTTTGTTTGTATTTCTCGTGTACAAAGTTAAAGCAATATATAAAACCAGCTGATGTTTCTGTTTATTCGCATTTTGATGTTATTAAGCATATGTTGTCGAAACCAATAATGCATAGCCGAATTGGTAAATGGGCTTTGGCTTTGTCAGAATACAACTTAACTTATCAACCTCTAAAATCAATTAAAGGACAAGTGGTTGCTGATTTTATAGTAGACCATTCTGTTGTTGAAGAAACATTAAGTTTTGTAGACGTATATCCTTGGAGGTTGTATTTTGATGGCTCAAGCCATAAACATGGAGTTGGGATTGGTATTTTAATAATATCTCCTACTAACATTCCAACAAAGTATAAGTTTAAGATTCGAGATGTTTGCTCCAATAATGAAGCTGAGTATGAGGCTTTAATAGTAGGCCTTGAAATTTTACTTGAGCTGGGGGCAAGTCACGTCGAAATAAAAGGTGACTCTAAGTTGGTTGTCAAACAATTGACAAGAGAGTACAAATGCATTAAAGAGCACCTTATCAGATACTTTGTTGTTGCCAATGCTTTGTTAAAAAGATTTGAGTCTGTTCACTTAGAACATTTACCACGAATTGATAATCAAGTGGCAAATGAATTGGCACAAATCGCTTCAGGCTATAAAGTTTCAAAGCGAAGCCTAGAGGAGTTAATTGAAATAAAGGATAAAATCATTTCTAATGACTATTCTTCGTCACTATTGTCAACACCAACAACTGGGGGGGCAACAGATACAAATGCAAACGAGGAACTAGCTGTTGTCGAAAAACGTCAATTTTTTGGTGACTTTGACTTAGCAGAAATTCTTGCTCTTGACAATATGACCAATAATGATTGGCGAAGGCCTATTGCGGAATATTTGCAAAATCCCACAAGAAATACCAATAAAAAGGTAAAATACAGAGCTTTGAGCTATGTGATAATTGGAAACGAATTGTTTAAAAAGACTCCTGAAGGAGTACTATTAAAATGTCTTAGTGAAAATGAGGCATATTTAGCAGTTTCCGATACACATAGTGGAGCGTGTGGTTCACACTAAGTAGGCCAGAAAATGAAGTGGTTATTATTTCGACAAGGAATGTATTGGCCAACTATGCTGAAAGATTGCATAGAATTTGCTAAGGGATGCCAAGAGTGTCAAAAGCATGCTGGGATACAACATGTACCTGCAAATGAATTGCATGCCATAGTCAAACCTTGGCCATTTAGAGGTTGGGCTCTAGATGTGATTGGAGAGATAAAGCCAACTTCGTCGAAGGGCCATAGATATATCCTTGTGGGAATTGATTACTTCACCAAATGGGTTGAAGCTATACCTTTAGCCAATGTTGATCAGGAAGCAGTGATAAGGTTTATTCAAAATCATATCATTTATAGGTTTGGAATTCCAGAAACCATTACTACAGATCAGGGATCAGTTTTTACTGGTAGAAAAATGGTAGAGTTTGCTTCCGAAATTGATTTTAAGTTATTAACTTCGACACCATATTATGCGCAAGCCAATGGACAAGTAGAAGCTGCCAATAAAGTTATTATTAATTTGATTAAAAAGCATGTTGGGCAGAAACCCAAGAATTGGCATAATACCCTTGATCAAGCGTTATGGGCTTGTCGAAATTCACCTAAAGAATCTATCAACACTACTCCTTATAGGCTAACATTTGGACACGATGCAGTGTTGCCTGTTGAAATTTGTCTACAATCAACAAGAATTCAAAGACAGTGGGAGATTCCCTCTGATTATTATTGGAATATGATGCTTGATGAATTGGTTGATTTAGACGAAGAAAGGTTATTAGCTTTAGATACGCTTATTCGACAGAAAGAGAGGGTAGCTAAAACTTATAACAAAAAGGTTAAGTCTAAAGCCTTTAATTCAGGTGATCTAGTGTGGAAGGTCCTATTGCCTATGGATAAAAAAGATAGAATCTTTGGTAAATGGTCCCCAAGTTGGGAAGGACCATTTAAAATTTTACAAGTTTATTCAAACGGCGCATATGAGGTCGAAGAGATTGGCGCTGATGAAAGGATTTTGCGTATAAATGGTAAATACTTGAAAAAGTATAAGCCAACGTTGCACGAAGTTAAAATAACGCTGGAATAAATATAAAGAAAGCGTAAAAACATGGCATTTAAGTTGCCAAAACATGGTCAAAGGCCGAAACTACAGGCTGTTCAAGTTCAAGGTTTGAATATGGAAACAACACTTAACAGTGGTGACATCAGGTATACAGCTATTTTACTCAAGTGCAAAGTTATTTCGATGGTGAATTCAAAAAATGTCTTTCTCTTCTTCCTCCTCAAGTTCAGTCGAAAAAGACATTTTTGGGGGGCAATTTGTTAGCCTGTAATTTCGACAGGCTTCATTAAAGATGGTCAACATGGCTTGATTTATATTTATTTCACAAAGACCATATTATTTCGACAAAGAAAATGGTCATGCGCAAGGTAAACTCGACAAGTTTCCAGGGAAGCAAAAGCAAGAGAGAGGAAAATCGACACAGGCTTTCGACAGACAGAAATCAGGGCAGTTATGCGTTGAAGACTAGCAGTTGGTCGAAGCGTGACGGAGCAGTTTCGGTCGAAAGTAGGAGCGGTTACTTGGCCGAAAGTAGGAGCAGTTACTTATTTTCAAATTGTTAGGCAGTTACCTAGTTCGAATTTCCCCCCCTTTTTCCCTTGTATAAATAACTGTTTCTGAGAAGAAACAGGGGTCGCGAAAATCACAATACACACCCGATTCCTGAAACTCTAACTTCCAAGCCAGAGCGAAAAACGAGTGGAAGAATCCCTGTATGTGATCGTGTACCATTTTTATGATTCAATGCAATTTGTTCTTCTTTTCTTTACAATTCCTGCACCATTTACTGCTTCTTTTCTTTTCAATTCTGTTAATCATTTGCAAATCGTCCCCTTTTCTACATTTTCTGAAACAAAAACTTTTGCAATTCAAAGGCAATTGCTTTGAGATTTTTCTAGTTTGATCTCACAAACCTTCTAATAAAACTAGTGATTGTTTGCTAAAAACACCAGCAAACAATGGTCTTGGTCTTTTCTTTTCATTCTCAGTAGGGATAGTGAGAGTTACATCATGAATGTGACTACCACAAGAATACTAAGGAATTTTATGCTTAGTACCGTAGCTGATGGTTTGAAAGAAGCAATAAATTATTAATTTTTGAAAAAAAAAGGTTGGTCTGTCGGCGACAATCTGATTATTCTCATATATATGTAGAAAGAGTTTCTTCTAGATGAAAGACTCGTTGATGTAGCTGAATTTTAGTTGCTTTTTGTCAATTGTCATATTTGTAGGCTACTAATATCCTCCACTTAAGTGACTTCAGTGACTAACTACAGACTCCAAGCAATAACCGTTGAAGAGTACAGCAAATGGAAGAAAATTAGAGAGAAATTTGCACAGCTTCTTAGCTCATTTTTGCTAAGACAAAGGAAAATGATTGGGATAAAATCGATACAACCACTAATACACTATTCACAATGGGAAGGCGGTGTTGCATGAATTTTTTGCTTTGGGAAGAGGCAACTAGGAACACTGTTATTTGATTAAGTGTTGCTCCAATAGGAGATAACCTTGCTCTGTGGGGAAGGTGATCGACATATTAGTACTACTTCTTGGCCAATATGGATACATAGTTCGATTCATTTTCGTATAAGTATTAATTTTAGAATATATATTTTAAGATATTTGAATCAAGATCACCTCAAACATGGGCAGATCCTTATAGCTAGCCCACATTGCAAAAAACACTAAGTCTCAATTGAGAAACAAGACCTCTTAACACTTAGGTGTTAGTACTTGATCTTGTTCATATATGTATATAAAATAGGGGTGGTGCAACCCTTAAGGATATCGCCTTACTAAGGGAGACCTCCCAAAATACATGAACCAAGTGTTCTTAATAGAATAGTGGAGTGAGCTATTTATAATGCAAAGAGAGTCTTAGAGTGTTCTATACTACAGGGATCGGCCTCCCACACCTATTCTGCATCTACCACCGAGGTAGTGGTATGGACAGTTGGCCACTACTTCGGTGTGAATTGCTCATTGCTAATGGTTTAGCGAAAGAAATTTGAATCCCTCGCTAATTAGCGAGAGATTCAAATATACTAATTAAAGCTCAATAATTTAATGGAAAGTACATCTTTGATTTGAGCAATTACCTCTCTCTCTCTCTCTCTCATACTCTCTAGATCTTGCCAATCTAGTTCATATTCCTTCTCCGAGTACCATTCCTCCCATTGGAGCCCCTTGGCTAAGTATTTGGTTGTTTCAGAGCCTCCCATTGGGTCCCAATCTCATTTCATGGAGCTCCAAGAAGCAAACACTCGTTGCGCACACAAGTGCCGAGGCGGAGTACCGCGACATTGGCCAATGCCACAACCGAACTAATGGGGCTCCAATCTCTCCTCCGTGAGTTGCGTGTATCGATTCAAACTCCTACACTATTGCGTGACAACTTGAGTGTGATGCATCTTTCACACAACCCGATTTACACGCACGAACGAAGCATCTTGAACTTGATATTCACTTTGTTAGAGAGAAAGTTGCAGCCAAGCAACTCAAAGTCCAACATGTCCCAACTCATGCACAATTGGCTGATACGCTCTCACTAAACCGCTTCCAACAATGAGCTTCACCGCCTTGCGGTCCAAACTCAAAGTATTTCCATGCTATCTCCCTCAATGAGTTTGAGGGGGGAATGATAGAGTACAACTCGTTGTAGCCAAAGTCAGTTATAGTACAGTTAATAGGTTAACTTAGAGTATTTGCATCAACTTGACATTACACATCAGCTCCTTAAAAGTCGTTTTTGGACAAAGACAAAGAGATAGACCAATGCCCCCATGTTTGCAATTCTTAGAGACTTTTATAGGACTTACTAATTGTCGGATTAAAATAAATAGTAGCATTTTTTTTTGTTGGAAATCATTTTAAAAATTCACTCGCCATTGACGTCTTTTGGTTAACCATTACTAACTACACAGATAATGTTCTAACACTTTAACAAAAGACTAATCTTTGCTCGTGTTTAATAACAAATATTACACTGACCAACACCGAGTTTAAAACAGTAGAAGTCAAATCTGGGAGGACCATGTCGACCCTGTATTTCAGATTAATCTTTGTCTATTAATTTTACATTTCAATTAAATTAGCTTTTTTGACCTTAATTAAATTAAATTAGCTTAAGAACTTTCAATTAGTTTGTACACTTTTGTTATTTTTTTAAAGAGCTTCACTTTAATTTTTGTTCTGTTGTTTTGTTATCCAGGTCCTCTAGGTAATGAATTGGACCAATGCAATTGACAAAAAAAAAGAGTAACGAATTGGACCAAGAAAAGGTGTAAACGAAAAATTGGTAGTAATATACAAAAAAAATGAAAATGAAAAGATAATCACAGTTGTGGGTTTCAAGCGTGGCTATTGGTTAATTTGTAGTGTCATGGATCACGATCCACGCCTTCCATTGGAAATCACTTCATCCGTTGATTAAACAGTAATCAACGGTCATGCGAGCCGCGCGATGCAAGTTTCCATCACCACCAAAATTTCAGAAACACATTTCAAATTCCCGCTCCACTTTTCACAATCCCTCCACCTTATAAATATTCCCCATCTTCCGCTCCAATCCATCACCAGCACAAAGCATACTTCTCTCATCTAATTTCAAATCAATTTCCAATTTCCCAATTTGAATTTTCTCATTCCAATTCCAATGGCTCGTACCAAGCAAACCGCAAGGAAATCCACCGGAGGAAAGGCACCAAGGAAGCAGCTAGCAACCAAAGCTGCTCGCAAGTCAGCACCAGCCACCGGCGGAGTGAAGAAGCCTCACCGTTTCAGGCCTGGAACCGTCGCTTTGAGAGAGATCCGTAAGTATCAGAAGAGTACTGAACTTCTCATCAGGAAGCTTCCTTTCCAAAGGCTAGTGAGGGAAATCGCTCAGGATTTTAAGACTGATCTTCGTTTCCAGAGTAGCGCTGTTTCTGCTCTTCAAGAAGCCGCTGAGGCTTACCTTGTTGGATTGTTCGAGGATACTAACCTTTGCGCTATTCATGCTAAGAGGGTTACTATTATGCCTAAGGATATTCAACTTGCTCGTAGGATTAGAGGCGAGAGGGCTTAGGGTTTGTGTGTAATGTAGAAAATCATTTCGAGTTGTTAGGGTTCTTGTTTTATTGTAATTCGATCAGATCTCGTTATCAGTATGTGAAATTGAAATATATCAATCTAATGACAAGAGTTTTATTCAAGTTTTAATCATTCTGTTTTTTTCAATTTGAAGTTTCATCATTAAAACGTACTGTCTATGAGAATCGTGAGATGCAACCTTAAACGCCTATGAGTTCCGTGGTTACCGTCTACTATGGTGAGAATCGTGAGATGCAACCTTTTGTTATATTGTGGGGAAAAAAAACCTTTTGTTTCTTGTATTGTGGTCCAAAAGTAGTATAGCTCAATTAATAACTTACTTTTATTGTCAAAAAATTAATAACTTACTTTTAAGGTAATGTTATAATTAATAAACTCTAAGTTGCTTAAGCCTTACGAAATTATAAACTATCAAAACTCATTTTTTTGTTACAGAAGATAGTAAATGGAAAAAAACAAGTTCAACCCCTCAAGAAGGAGGTGCCATTAGAATGAGCTTGAAGAAGATGCATCTCAATTGGGTAGGTAGACTCAATGACGAGAGTAATGTTGCTTCTAGCACCAATCTTAGCAAAAACATCTACACAAAAATTCGCCTCACGATAGTAATATTGGTGTTGCATTTCCAACTTCTTTTCATCCAATGTCTAACAAGAGCCACTTCATTACCATACCTATAGTACTTACTATGAGCATTCAATACTTTGCAAGGCATTAGTATAGCATTTTATCTTCTTATTATAACTTATTTCGCAGTGCATCTCAGTACCCCGAAACAAGGCCATAAACTCAACATGCAAAATGTTAGTGTTCCCAATAAACTCCATGACACCAAGCAACCCACCAAAATGTTATATGAGGCATTGCAAACTTTGTAGTATTTTTTTGGACAAAAAACTTAATTTTTTTTTGGGCCGGGCTTACTATGTGGCCCAAGTGTTACGTTTTTGGGATCCATTCAATTGGCGGGAAAAGTTTGGCGCTGTTAACTCCGTGAGTTGAGTGACCCAAAAAAGCCAAGTGAGTTGTTCGTTGTGATTTATTATTTTGGCTCTGAGAAGCAAAAGCTTAGCATTTCCAGAAAGCGCTGTAAAATGGAGAAATACTTGGTACATGAAAAACCCTCAAACAAATCGGTTCCACCTTGTCCAAGGTAAATATTTTACTTTGATTGTTACTTTTGTGTTAATGGCTGAGTTTTATATTGATATATCTTTCGGTGCTGAGTTTTGTGTTGGCTGCAATTTAAGGCGCCAATGGAAAAGGGGTTTGATTGAACTAAATGGTAAATTCGAGCCTAATTATCGTCATTCGATGATGAACTTGCTGATGCGTTCTTATTCCGAGGTCTGCCTGGTTTTTTTCTTCGCTTTTTATGATTAATTTTTACTTATTAGGTTTTAATTTATTTAATTTCATTCTTAATTTGTAAAGGTTGGAGCCTTTCCTCACAAGTACCAAATAGATGGGGTGTTTTGCAATTCTCACGTATGTGTTGATAATTCTAATTGTATATAAGTTACATGGAATTTCAATTGCTTTGATTTATTGTTATGAGTTCTTTTGGGGTTTGCTATACAGATCAATCGAATGCTCAGTGAGCCAAGTAGTGATAACTATCGTCCATTGAGAAGAAGGTATATAACTATATATATAATACCTTGATCTAGTAGTCATTTTTCATGATGCAAAGTTAGTAGTTAGCAATGACATGGAGTTTTGGACATGAATGTTCTATTGGTGATTTCTCTCTATAAATGGCTTACATTTGCTTATCACAGGAAAGGTGTCTCTGCAGTAGACTTTGACAATAAGGTAAATTCAATCTGATAGATGTTAATAATAGTTTATTGCATGTTTTGATTAACTTCTTTTGGTGTAAACTAAGCTTTTGATCAATGTCATGATAGCTTTTCAGAAAAACAATACTTCCAAAAAATCATAAGGATATACTGTCTTAGAATTAACTCATTTTGGTGTCTACAAAACTTTGGTTCAACTTCATGAGAGAGCTTCTGAAAGAGCAACTATTTTTTCCAAAATAATTTATTCCTAGACATGATGATTGTGTAAAGATTTCAATACTAATTTCATATACCTGAAGACATTCTTATCCTCTGTTTTTTTGTTTTTGTGTACTACTATTACTTCTTAAGAGTGGGTTATATTTCTCGCATGCTTTTGTCCATTTTATTTTACCGCGGTTCTTTTGGGCGTATCTTTTTGTTCACTCTGGGGAGACTGATTTGATAAAGCTGTATAGCTTCATCTTGTTTTATTTGTTTTTTTTTCTAAGTTTTATATTCTAAATACTCTCTATTTTTGAATTGGACACCAGGGAATATACTTGGCATCTGTCACAAAATCAGGTTGCCTAACGATTCATGACTTCGAAGCCCTTTATTGCGAGACACACAAATTAACTTGTAAGTTCATCTTTGGTGGAAAACTGATGTGCTTTTGGAACTTGTTAGATTTGTGTTGTAGTTATGAAACGATTCTTCGGTTTTTAGGCATAAGACTAGAATTTTAGTGTTTTACAATCAATATTCCTATATCCTGCATGATTGCATCTGTCAATCTTGATGAATAGTTGAATACTCACACTATTTAAGCGGGTGATAAGTATGGTAAAGGGTTAGTTTATAAAAGAAAGAAAAAGGGGTCTAGGGGAATTAAGGTGGACCAAGTTGCAGGGGATAATAACCCTGATAACTAACTCATTATGAAAAGTAGTGGGATGCGCACCTTTGCTGATGTGGCAAGGTGAGGAAGGTGTGAGGTGAGAGAAATAGAGGGAATCAGCATCAATATATATCTGATTCAGTTAGTGGGGAAGGATAGACTGGAAATTGGATTGATTCCTTGGGAGAGTGTGGCCTCTCGAAGTGCCAAAGATATTTTCATTCACATTTTATTCATTGTATTGTTCTAAGTAGGATTACACTGATTCTACTCACATTACCATACAAAAAATTCAATACAATTTACTCTGCTGGTTAAAGCAGATTTGCTATTTCTCTTCTTTATACTAAATTGAGCGTATCAGCGGGTTTGCTTAGCCTATTGCCACATTAAAAGTATACGTACTCTATTGCTTTCTCTTTCTGTTTTTAAGGAGTAATCACCTCAAAGCATAACAATAATAGTTACTAGCGTTGGTTTGATTATAGAAAAAGGATATTGAAATGTCTTCTACATTTTTTTTTGCTTGCAATTATTCTTTCTAATTTAACTGGTTGTGATATGTGCATTTTCATGCCTTTTTTCAAGAGTGTATTCTCTTGGAAGTATTTGACAAACTCCCATTTCAGTTCTCAGTGTTATACTTTTCAAATAGCTTTTTTTTTTTTTTTGGGGTTGGATAAGGAGGACTTTCAAATGCAGTGATAATGATCATTTACACTTGGTTTTATGCTGATTGTGATTGCAGCCTTGCAAGAAGATGAAAGCAAGCTTTTAATGCATCTTTCACTAAATCGACAACTTGACGTTGTCAAATGGAATCCTCTTAACCAGGATGAGGTTTCAAGTTAATAATTCCTTCTTAGTTGCATTGTATTTTGAAATTTATATTATCAATTACTATTTAAAAATAATATCCACCACCACGTACTATGTAATATACCTTGGTTTTATCTTTGGACAAAACTGATGTGTCATTCTATAGGTGCTGTTTGTACTGTTCAGCTCATTAATTATAATATGCTACATGGATTAATTTTCAGTCAATTTCAATTTGAAAATAGTTCTGTTTACACTATTGGATACACAGTGCATGTGTTGAATTGTGAATGTAGAGCAGTAAAAACAATATATAAGGAACTGTACCTAAGTTTTGTACCGTGATACGTCGAGGGTAGTATTTTGATATTTGGCAGTTTTTAAAAGAAATCATCACATCTACAGGCACTTGTGTATTTTACTATTTTATGTACGATGTGTGAATTGTCAAATTCATTAATAATAGCTTTGTTGTTGCAAATGCTTCAATATTCTATTTACCCTTCAATTTATACGTTCTTTCTTCATTTCAGATTGTATGTTCATCTCTAAAGTATAATGAACTACTCATATTTGATGCTGCATGTGAATCGTCAGAACCAATTGAAGTAAGTTTTCACCATTATATGTTATGACACTTTCCTGTCAAATCTAGCCTGCATTCAGACTATGCTGCTAGTTTTTTTCTTTCAAAAATCATGTGTCTGCTGTAGATACTTGTTGCTCCACCAAACTTAGTTGATATCATTTTGATATTGCTATCATTTTGATATTGCATTATGCCATTACTGCTAAGTGTTGTCTTGTGTTTTGAATTTTCTTAGTTTTTTTTTGTTAAAAGTAAAATGTTCCACATTTTCCAACCTTGATCAAGTTATTAATATTACCTTTATTTAGGTGCACTATAATAAAATTGTGCAGCCCAATTCTTATGCAACCCATTACTGCTAAACCCTATTTGACTATTTCAACACAGAAACTAGAAACACAGTAGAAATTTAACTTCCCTTGGGCACAATGCTGGTGCTGGGTACCCATCTATTTAGCTTATCACATACTGCTCTTGTCTCATGATTTTGAGGGATATGCTAAGCACATGGTTTATAATATATGCTAGATTAAGTTTTAAGTCCTCGAGTTTCACAATACAGGTGTTAAGTACAAGATCTATAACCACAGTTTATGGAACCAAAACCAGAGGTCTATCTGATGTTGCTTTTGCGTCAAATGACTCAAGGTTAGCTGGCCGTAGTCATATTTATGAAATCTAAAGATGTATAATAAATACTTCTGTTGATAAATAATTTTGTCCACTGTGCTTTGTTGCTTATGTTTGTTTAGTTATGTGAATTGATTGGAGAATGGATGGGTTTTTGCTGGAGCATTACTTACGTACAGTTGTATAGGTGCTGTACGTCTTGTTTCTGGGAGAAAGTGTCCATTTTTTTCATACTGACATAACAATTGCTAATAAAAATACACCTCTTGGATAGTTTCTAGCAGTTGCCTAATTTTTTTACGTGAGCAACAGGACCACCAGTACCTATAGCATTGTATATAAGTTTTATTCTTTTTGCTGTTTGGTTGATAGCTAGTAATGGCTAGAAATCACCAGTACCTATAGCATTGACATCTGTATTTACTCTCAGAAACTTCACTATTGTCCACGGGAAAATATTACAATGGAATTAGTTAAAGTCCAGTTAGTTTTCAGGTTATATTGGTTAATTTCTTCTATTAGTCTAGATTTATTCCAAACTCCAAATGTACGACAGCATTGCTACTCCAGAGCACGTGTGTAGTATAGTCTCGCTCATATGTGTACAAATACTCGAGTTCTCTTCTCCAAGTTCATCTAGATTCTGAACTTCAATAGAACGTGCAAGGTGTTAATATATAACACTGAACAAACAAACCCACAAAGCAATAACCAGGTTTAAATCCCCGATCTTGAAAGATTACTCACCTTGTGGGTACTAAGTACAAACTGAGATTTTTCCTTTAGAAAAAGTTGTTTCGTTTTTGTTTTTATTCTATAAAATCACAGTAAGTTTTTGAAGGTACTCAAGAATTTTCCCAACAGAAGTCTTTCAGTCGTACTCCTTGTGCTTGCCAAGGGATCCCCTCAAAGATCTTAAATGGGAGACTTATATTGCATTCTTTTTAAAAATATTGTTGTGTAGTTTGTCTGGACTAGTAACCTGTTTGGCGAAAATGGCATTGGCATGAGAAGGGTTTGTGTACTATTTGGTATTGGTAAGACTCATTGATTATATGTGCACCAGATAGCTCAATCTGAGCATATATCAACTCTTGATGATGATTCTTATTTTGTAAGTTCATCGATTATTACTATGCTGTTCTCAATTTGTTAGCAAATTTAACAGGATATTTGCTTCTGATACGCATGGTTCGGTTAATGTTTGGGATAGAAGAGTAAATAGTCTACCTTGTCTTGAGCTTAAATCTGGTTCGTTCGATACCCTTAACAGCATCCAATTAGATGCGGCAAATCAGGTTTGAAATTGTTTCTTGTCTATTGACAATTTTTGATTCTCTTGAAACATTTTGGAATTTGTTCTTTTTAGTTATTGGATTGATTCATTAAAAGTTTGTCTGAAATCTTCTTGTCTTTTGCATTTGAGGAGCCTTTTGTATGGTCAATCATAAGATCATTGAATTGGGGTTCCTTGGCAGTCAAAGTTTGATATGATGGAACTGAGCCTTATAAAAACCATGGATTTGTATAGTCTTGTTAAAAGCTTTTCTAAAATCTTGTTTTGTCTTTTGCATTTGAGGGGCCCTTCATATGGTTTAGCAGAGAGCCAGTAAATTAGAGATCCTAGGCAGTCGAAGTTTGATTTGACGAAACTAAGCGTTATACAAATCCAGCACAGTTCCACTATTGATTATGAGCCATATTTTAAGTGATAAACCATATATTGATAAGAAGTAGTTGTCTAAATCTTGTAGTTCATAAATTACCCATACAAACTAGTAATATAGTAATATACAAATTCTAGGCTACTAGGCGCATGTGAGAATTGAACCATATCTTGGTGATTATAATTTTTAATTTTTGTGAAAAGGAAGACTTTTTGTGGTCCACCTTAATAAAATTTCACTGACATAAAAGATGCTGATGCATTGGGTTTTGGTTTTGAACGAGTTGAGGAATGCAGCTTGTTCATTGTGTTCGGTCAATATATGGTGAAATTATGAAAGTGGTTTTTCATTGTTCTACCCTTTCCAGATTATTTTTGGTGCTGGGAGGAATGGGAATGTGCATGTATGGGATATTCGTGGTGGAAGAGCATCTGCTAACTTTCAAAGTGACAAAGAGGTTATATTCTGTACTTAGTGTCTTTTTCCTTGCTATTATGTTGTGAAAAAGCACATCTAAAATTAAGAAAAAGTCACATCTAAAATTAAGTAGCAAGTAAGGCTACTTGGACAGAAATCGTCTTTATAATGCATTTGCTTCTGCCTTGGCAGTCTAATCAAGGACCAAGCCTTTCAAGTCTGAGGCATCTGCATTCAACTAGCTCCTTGTTGCATGGCTTAGCCTTTCCTTTTTAAAATATTAAAAGCCTTAAGTGTATTTCCTTTTATGATGTTATTAATATGTTAAAGGAAAGTAAAGTGTTTTATATTGAGATTATAAACATATTATTTGACTAAAATAATATTACTTATTACTGTGGAAGATAAAAGCTAGTTCAAATGTGGTAAATCAGCAATATAATTGACCTGTCCCAGTTTACTTTTGATATAGGATATTAAAATTTGTCGCTGGTAATTGGTACAATAGAGTTACAAGCATGTCGCTGAAAGTGCAATTTATGAAGTTAAACTTCTGTTCTGTCCTATATCTTATTATATGTCTGCATTAATACCTAAGTTATAAATTTAAATAAATGAAAACATATATGCTGTATCTTGTGACCTCCTAATGCATGCCATTCGAGAACTTAAAGTTATGATGTTATCACACTTGTCTCCATACTACTTTTTACAGAAGAGTATGGCTTGCAGTCTACTTTTGTTGAACAAAGCATAGCTTATTGGGCAACTCTTTTTCTATGATATATTTTCCAATATTTAATGATCTTATGCTGATTTATTTGGCTTTGTAGCTCTACCATCCACCTGTAACATCAGTGAAGTTGGCAACGTTGCTGGAGAAGATTGGATCCTTGAAGGTGTAGTTAACATCTAGTGCTTTCACAAATTAATGAGCAAAACTGCTTCCTCTATTGTGTGATGGCTATGTAGTTTTCACTTTTCACAGTAGCTTATTTCTTTATACTTGTGGGAAGGCTTTTGATGCGTCTAAAAATCTCATTTATATATGCATGTTGTTATAAGTATTCCGTATCTGTTGTGACTGGTTGAGTTTCTTAGAGATTCTTCAAATAATGGCAACGAGCTTTTATGTTGCATTAAAATGTCAGGATTGCACCAAGTGATGATTGTATTTTTCATGCTATAGGTAATATGCCAAGCAATTCTTATTGTTATGTCATGTTATGTTATGTAGGCACAAACAAAAATTGTACCCAAGGAGATTCACTCAATTGGTCTTAACCCATTGTGCCCGTATCAGCTAGCATTTCATCTAGATGATGGCTGGTAGGTCGCCAAATGTATTGGTTTTCTTCCCCTTCTACCGTGTTTGTGTTTTTAGACTATTTTATGTGGGTAACATGCCTGATTTCTTTCTTCAGTTTAGAAGACTCACATGTTTTCCATGATTATTTACTTTTTTTTTGACAAAACCATGATTATTTACTAGTTTCTATTATTTGAGAATAAACTAGAAGTACGATTGCTAATGTTAAATTGCTTTTTAATGGTCTTGTATTGTCTTCAGTTTTCTTCAAGGATGAATCTGGTAATAGTTTGTTTCTAGGATGGCAATATTGGTATAGATGGGACCAAAAGAGAACGGCATATATGACTACCTTGATATGAATTTATATCTCGAGTTTGACTACCTTGATATGGGCACATAGAATAATATAAAAAGGGGGAATCTTTAAATCAAGGTAGATGATCGGTTTAACTGACTCGGTTCTTTCCCTTGATACCTAGCTTTGACAGGAGGGAGGACCCCCAAATGCTTGGTTTCTTAATGACTTCCTTTGCAGAAAAGAGAATAAAGTCTCATCTTAGCTAGTTTGGGTATTTGCGAAGAGAACTTGTGGAACTGATACGAAGTTTGGGTATTTGTGGAGAAGACTTGTGGGACTGGTAAGAAGGGTTGATTTGACGAAGGATAGTCCAATATTTAGCAAATAGAGAGAAAACAAGGAACATTGTAGGCCAAACATTAAGAGAGATTAAGAGGAAAATGATTTAGGATATGATTTATGACATCACTTAATCTATGTCACTGATCTCATTCTCATCTAATGAGAAAAGGCTGGATGTTGTTATTGATGACGATGTCTACCACTCTGATGTCAGTGGTATTTTTTTTTATAGGCAAATATTAATTGTTAGTAATTGGTTAGGAGGAGGGAATATCAAGATACGTTAGTTTCTAGGGTTTGAACCTTGGATCTCATTCTTATACTTGAGTGTCTCTTAGCTAACCAGCTGAACTACCTAAAATCGTTGTCTACATTATATTGAATTTTACGTTTGAAGAATAAATGCTTTATATTTGTTAATCCATCATGGTAAGTTTTTTCATTAATATTTTCATGCAGGTCAGGCATTTTGGATATTAACAACTTAGAAGTGACGCATATTCATTGTCCACCCCCAGCTTGTTTGTAAGTTTATCAGCCGTCACATCTACACTTTGTTGATGTAAAAGGCTTTATAGAATACATCTAACTATCTTGTTTACTGTTCATTTTATTAGAAATGATTCCTATGTTCCTGCCACTCAATTCGATTTAAGAAAACCTTCTTGGTTATCAACTTGTTCGGTAAGAATTTCTTATAATATGATAATGCATATATGCATATATTGGATTTTTGTAGTGATTTAAAGGTTCCCCCTTTTTATATTTATGTTATACGGAACATAAATGAATTTATATGTATGTTAATTTTATGAATTTTCTAGGAGCTTAACTACGATTCCACAATTTACGATTTTAAACTTTCCTTCCAAATCCTAAGGAAAAATTTGATTTTGATTATCTTTTACTACTAATGTTTTGAAGTATGATTCCTCATTATGAGCATTATTCTTTTTTTTCTACTCATACACAGTAATTTTTGTGTTGCAATCTTGCACAGATCTATTTAACAGGATCACAATTTGATCGCGGCATTCATCTATTAGATTTCTCCCCCAATACTAGCTCACCATGCCACGTGGACTACAAGTAAGACATTCCAACAGTTAGAGACATATTAATTGATCTTAGTCCATATTTTTAACTTCAATGGAAGCACGTAAATAGTGAAATCTAGAGGACACCACACATTAACTAGGGATACGATCATGTACCTAAATTTAATTCTCAAACTTGTTATGTTCTTTATTTGTTACTCACTGAGTTATGACTCAACATCGTCTCTCTTATATGTTTCAGATTCCCAGGTCATGTTGAACAAATACCACTGCTAGATGCTGAGCTTTTTGCTTTCTGATTAGTTTGAACTTTGTTCTTCTTTACAGGGAGGATACTAGCGAACAAAATAATCAAAATAGATTTATTCCTTTATCTGAAGAAGTCGTCGCATGCGCCGCTCATCCTTTGTATAATGCTATCGTAGCAGGAACAAAGGTTTATAAATTAGTATATTCAACTATCCAATTATCTTTATTTTTGGTTTTGATTTCAAGTGTTTTACTATTATAGATGCATAGCTTTGTGACATCCCTAAGGTGAATTTATTATTGGTTTCAGGAAACATCTTTGCTTGTGATTTCCCAAAGACATGAGTCATGCAAAGGTGAAGATTAGTCCCCAAGCATTGGCCTTCTTTTTTTGTAGAGTAGTGGCAACTTAAATTTATCTTCATCTAATTTTAAAGATGAGTCCTACTGTCCGATTCCCTTGAACATGATGTTTTTGGTGTACCTCTGCAGTAGTTGTATTGAATCCAATCCAGAATGGAAAAATAGTTTATTTAATTTTTGTTTTGTTACACAATCTACCCTGTGATTGTTCGTGTGACTTGAAGTTGAATCCCGAAAATTTGATAATTGACTGCTTTAGCATATCATTATAAGCTGTGACATTTGTAAATTTCACCATAAGTTTCCTGCAATATATATATATATATATATATATATATATAATTAGATGTCACTTATGAATTCATGTAAGTCCGGTCTTCATAGTTAGGCTTGATCTTAATCTAACCTGTATATCATTGAAACTTTTAGATTTATGGCTGGGCTTGAGTCTATGCATTTGACACAGTCAAAATTTAAGATACAAACATACTCATACTCTTGAATGTGTTTCTTCTCTTTGTTGAATTTGGGTTATGTTAGTTACTTTGGTCAATGAGCATCATTGGAGATTGAAAAAGTTGAAATTATGTGATTTGAAGAACAAAAGATGAAATCTTAGAGTAGTGTAGGTTTTGGTTTGAGTAATGCTTTTGGTTGCCTTTTATTATCTTTAGTATCTGAAGTTTACTACTTATTATGGTGGAAGAAGAAAATAATCGATAGAGAGATTGAAAATGGCTATGGAAATGGAAATCCTATGAAAGAGTTATTGTATGTTTTGTTGGAAAAGACCATCATCTTCTATGAGACAAGATGGTTTTACACCTCTTCAACTTTATTCTTCAATGGAAATAGGTGACACTTTTGTCCATGATTACTTGTTTCTTTCAGGCTAGGCTGTGATTGTGAGTGAAAATGAAAGAAGTAATCCTCACGCACACAATGCCCATATTCTGTGTGTAAGGGAGGACTAGAAAACAAATGAGATATAGAAGAAGATATTATTGTATCTTGTTTTGTTAGAATGCTAAATGGCAATTGCCATTGCACTGTGACATTTGTCTAATGGTCCCATAATTATTTGTCTGTGAATTTTTCCCAAGAGTGGTTTCCTTTTTTAACCCAAACATATAATGATATAAGAGCTATTATTGCAAACCAAAGTCTGTATGATTTAAATTATCAAAAGAAGTTACATAAAGGAGAATTGATTAGCATGGATCACCATCCATGTCATTGTTAGAGAGACCTTTATTGCCCCCCATCTCCTTGCCAATGAGGTCAATTATTGAAAGAACAGACAGCAAAATATCTTTCATGAGTTACACCTTGCACTATGATTAATCCATGTAATTTTATGTATATTTTTTTTTTGTTACAAATAAATCTTATTAATATGGTCCCTTTTGATAGATAAATATAGAATTTCTTAAAGCTTGCAGTTGTATAATTGTATTTTCTCCTCTGCAAGTATCTGCTTACTATTATCATAAGGCAGTATGTTACGGAGGAAGACGCACTTTGGGCCTATGTAGATAAGCAATGACTAAAAAACATTGAATGATTAGAGTTATAATGATAAAAATGGCAGTTTGATTACAAAAAGTGAAAAAAATTACGATATTATTGAAAGAATAGGCATTTGGGGTCTATTTTACTCTTTATTTTCTCTCTCACTTTTTTCTTTTTGTGAATTTATCTCTCCATCTTACTAAATTTCTTCTTTCATCAATAGAACTAGATAGAAAGCACCAAGAGGGTTGGTCCGAGCGATAACTGGATTCGTATACCATCTCTAGGTCTCGAGCTTAAGTCTCGCGTGTGACAAAAACTCTATTAGGAGGAGTAGAGAATCACACGGACTAGCAAAGCATGGCTGCTAGGTTCTCCGAAATAGATTAGCCATCGACAAAGCTGGCGGATACCGCACACCAATAACAAGGTAAAAAAACAAATTAGTTAGACAGAATCATGTTTTTTTGTTTGATAGGAAAGAAAAAGAAATTGACTATCACTTCATCTTTGTCAAAATCCACCATTCTATGTTAGAACAAAATCCATCTTTGTCAAATGAGTTGGCAAAGAAACCTGGCAAGTTACTCAACCCTTTGGTATGCTTGGGCTCAATAATTTCAATATAGATAATCACGTTAATCTTGCAATGCAAACAAAGACTAGAGAAGAAGAGAGAGTTAAAGACATTGGTGAATATGTTTTTATTGCATCAAAATCAACTACAAGATAAGTAAAATAAATTACAAATACATAACAACTTAGAAAACAAAAAAAAGACTAAAACAAATAAATAAACACACCTCTTAATACCCCCTCAAACTCATGATGCATCAAGCTACTCAAAAAATGAAACGCCAAATGAAAAGCAACTTTGTAAACAAATCGGCCATCTCTGTGGAGGAAAATTAATCTCTATATGTTTGATGCATTCATGGAATTTGAGTTGCGAGTTACATAAGAGGATCCACAATAGTGTTTAGTGGCGGACCCAGGACCCGGGTTCAGGGGTGTCAAAAATTGTAAATACACAATTTGCTAAAAATATATTAAAAACAACTATAATATATTTAAATAAATTATACATTTCATTATCGTCCTCTACGTGATTTCATATTCTGAAATTGTTGAATAATAAGCTCAGTCAATTTTATTGAATACATCACTCTCAATGTATGTCACCAAACAGTCGTTCATTCGTGTATCCCCCATCCGGTTAAGCAACCTATTAGTCACAATATTCATAGCAGAGAAAGCTCTTTCTACAGTTGCTGTTGCAACACGCAAAACTAGTGTCAGCTTCAAAAGAAGATTTTATCAGGTTCAACTTTTGTTGGACTATACCAACACAAATTAAATAGCACTAATAAGTTCCTAAATACAAATTAAATAGCACTAAAAAAATCAATATATTCAAAAAATACAAAATAAATTCAAACTAAATAGACTTTTTTAGTTACCGTATTACTGGTGCGAAGTATCCACCGGCTTTGTCGGTGACTATTCTAGTCCGGGGGACCTGGCTGGCTATCGGTATACCCGGCTTTGCCCGTCTGTGGGGGTGCTCCCCTTCCAACTGAGTTTTTGCCACACCCAAAATTCAAACCTGAGACATTGCGATGGGTTCCAAGTTACCAATCAGATCAACGGTTGTTGGTAAAAAATTCAAATTCAATAGACAAAAATAATCAAAATAAATTAAATAGCACTAACACAAAATACAAATCGATTAAATAGCAATAACACAAATTACCAATTAAATAGTACTAATAGATTCAAAAATAGGATAATAAGAACAAGAAAGGAATCCAAGGAAAAGAGAGATAGAGAAACTTTTTTAAAATAAAATATAAGAGTGTGAGTGATTGTGTGAGTCTAGTGCATTAGAGTGGGTTCAAAATTAGGAATTTTGGTGCAAAACTAATAAGAACTTGGGTGCAAAATATATTTTTCAGGGGATGCAAAAACATTTTTCTCTAAGGCATCGGTGCTAATTAATTTTATATTTTCAGGGGGTTCACTCAACAATACATAGGTCCGCCAATGATAGTGTTCCTTATAGTGTTTTTTCCTTATTAAGGATCCTTAATAAGGAATACCATTGTGGGAAAAAAATTTGTGTTCCTTATAGAGAAAAGTCATTGTACACTTGTACAAGGACTTTCTCTCTCTTACCTTAAGTGGGTTCCATTTAAAAATTTGTGCATTATTTGTTGATAAAGTGATGATGTGTAGTTATTTGTGGGACCCATTTAAGAATTTTTTTGGTGGTGTTGCATTGGGGGGATTGAGTGCTTATTAGGTATTGATATTAAAAATGTATAAAAGAGTGATGTGTACATGTGGAGTCCATTTAAGGACTCAAAGGAGAGTCCTCTATTGTGGATGCTATAAGAGTCGGTCTAAAGAGGGAGACACATATTAGTAGGTGATCAACGCAATCAATCTACCTCCGCAATGGTCGATGCCACAACACGTAATATATGTAGAAGAGCGTGAGACAATTTCTTGCTTCTTAATCTCCCAAGAGAGAGATAATATCCTAAAAAAAATGAAAAACCCAATGGTAACTTACGGTTAGCATTCAATCAAAACTTGAGTACGCGTCTAACTCCAAAGAAGAAGAATATGAGAGGAAAATAATACTCTTAAATTGAGTTCTTTGAAGATAACGAAGAATGTGAAGAATAACTGCTCAATACATTATAGTAGGAGAAAAACCAAATTAACTAATAACTTGCACTGCATAAGCAATATAGGTCTAGTAATGTCCATATACACCAAATTACTACGATGCAAGGTGAGACTCGATATATAAGGATACCAACAGAGGAGTGTATCTTGCTCGAGTATTAGAGAGATAAGCTTGTTTAATAATGTTAGCAATATGCATTTAGGTTGTGAAAGAAGACAACCTCTGGTAAAGTAGGCAACTTCAATATGGAGAAATAGTGGAGAATTCCTAAATCCTTCATCTCGAATTGTTGGGGTAAAATTAAAGAGAGTACAATTACGACCATTTGAAGTGGACTTGAAAACCAAAGATGATTCATGAGAACTAGGACGAAAGCAAAGAGATGCAATCACAATCGCGAACTTCTCAAATTTAAGATCATAGGGAGCCTTCTTCAACTTACAAGCTTCCCGTGGATTTCGAGAAACACCCGAGAGAGGTATCGTGTAAACTTCCTCTTGAAGACCACCTTTTAATAGAATACCTTAGCAACAAGGTGAACTTTGTATCGTTCAATAGACCTATCAGACTTGATCTTGGTCTTGTACATTCAATGAGAATCAATAACACGTTTTCTTAATGGGAGAGATACCAAGTCTCAAAAATCTATTTTGTGCAAAGCACAAAGCTCCTTTGTGGATAGAGTGGACTTGAAATCCCATGGGGATAACAATAAGAAGGATCTAGTGTTGGGAATTTCCAAAATAATAGGAATCCAACAACACTAAAGTGAAAGAGAAACACGATGTTTCATGTTCTAAAGGTGTGTTTTTTGGTAGATTTCACTAGTGATTGTGTTCTTTCCTGAACATTTGTAGTGAAGAGATGCACTCATTCATAGACGAGTTTGACAATTGTCAATGAGTTGTGACTCCAAATAGGGAGACACTTCTCTTCACCAAATGGTATGAGTTGGTCTATATATAGAACAACTTTACAAAATAGAAAGAATATAGATCGTTCATATGTCTAAGCCTAAACCTCTACCAAATTCATTATTCTAAATAATTCTCTTTCTTCTCTTATGCGCAAATTGAAGTTTGGAAACTGTTGTTCTGCAAAATACGATTAACGATACGCTTGGTGTGGGTGTGCATACCTGATAAGTGCCAAAGATACCTACTTTTTAATCTAAAATTTTGGCATTTATAGAATTATTTGGTATATATTTGAATATGTTTTACTCCAAAAAGAGTTTGACTTCACCAAATTTGAATATTATAGGTTTAGATTTAAGAGTTTTGTTGCATTTGAATCCCTTTTTGTTGTTTTAAATAGATTGAAATTGAAGTGGAAGAATTGTGAAAAGAATCCAAATAAAGTTGAGATAAGAAGGAAGAGTAAAGTTCATCAAGTGTAGGAAATCATCCCTTGTCCAGCAAGCCTATTGTGTCCAGCAAGATGACAGACATAAACTAATCAAGTGCAGGAAATCTCCTCCCTTGTCCAGCAAGAAAATGGTATCCAACAAGCTGAGGTTTCTTCATGAGCAAGAAAGCTAAAATGCAAAGGGCTTGTCCAACAACAAAACGGTGTCTAGAACGCCGCCTTAAATGAGGTTACAGATCTGTTCACCTTTCAGCTGCTATAAAAGGGCTCTTTCACTTCTTTTTCATATATTCTGATATCTTAAGAAGAGGAGAGCATAGGGCACAAACCAAGGCAACAAAGAAGTGGGTTTTAATCATTGTGAAGCTTGGGAAAGTGGTAACTATTAATTGTTCTTCATCTCTTTCTCTTGTATCTTTGTAAAGCTTCCATGGAAATTAAAGCTAACTCTTCTCTTATTGGGATTGGATGTAGTTGACTTCTTTTTCATGTATATCTAAGGTTTTTATATGAATCTATGATCAATATCTCATTTGGTTTAATGATTTTAGAATCTGAACTAGATAGAATCATCTACAACAATAAACATCTCAGAATAGATTAAATGTTGTAGTCTTGTTTTACCTAAGCTTAATGCTATTGATATATTAAATGGTAGAGGAATCTTCATTTATATCAATCAATAGATGTTTCAACTTTGATTAAGGAATTAACTTAGTTGGATGATTGGTAAGATAAACCAAAATAAGAATTGATATAGATTCAGTTTAGAAATCATGTTATGTCATGGAATGAAGTTGATGAAATCCAATTCCAATACCCTTAAGTAATTTGAATCACTATCCTTGAATTTGTGTTTAGGTTACAAGTATAAAAGTCAATCAAAACTCTCTTCACACTTCACTTTAAGCATAAGATTAGTTGAATGACTTATTAATATTGTCAAATCTCTGTGGATACGATACCTGATACATTGTATTAGGACGATTACAAGACGAAATCACGAAAAAGTCTTACTAATACCATGTCAAGGAACTCCATTGTATCCTGAAGGGGATTCACTAGTCATCTTATTGTATCCAATCTAGAGTGATTGGTGGAGAGTCTTGCACAGTGATTAATTCACCTTCTCCTTTGTTCTTTATTTTACATGCTATTCACAATTGTTTGAACTAATTATTTTCTATGTTTGTTGTTCTTCTTAGTTGCAGCATCATTCTCCCACCAAGGAGTATTATCAACATCTAGAACCCCAAATGATTCTTGGAGAGATATAAGGACAAGAGATAAATAGGGTATCAATATGAAAAGCAAGATTAACAAAAGCTATGCAATTAGAGCTGTTCTATGGACTATTTGTGCTCTTTACACTTGAGACTACACCTAACATAGTTTAGAACACTCTAGGAGGTTTTTTTTACCAATTTGAATCTCTTTAAATGCCTACAAAAACTCAAGATTAAAAAATCAGAAAGTTTGTGGAATATAGGAGAGGGAGGGAGGGGAGAGAGGGAGGGAGGGGAGAGGGGGGAGTGATAGTCGAAAATTACTTTTTCGTCATTATGGTTGTCGTATACCTGGCATGCCCATTCGAATCTCTCTCTCTCTCTCTCTCTCTCTCTCTCTCTCTTTCAACATCCACAGTGGCATGAAATGTGCCACAAGTGCAACTAACAAAGTTAACTGATGATGTTAACGATGGAGACTTAAGTGACTAACGAAGACGGTTTGAGGGATTTATTTATTTGTAATTTTGATGGAGTTAGAGACCAAAATGACCACGCCTAACAAATTGAAGAACCAAAAATGTAACATTAAGAGATCATTCGTGGAGAAATGTTTATAATTACTAAAAACCGAATACTACTAGACTAGTATATTATTGGGGTCAAAATCCTCTCTGCGATTCCATTGTCCTACATAGAACTATTATGTAAAGTTATATAAAGGATACCATACCATGAAAATTCTCCACTTTGAAAAAACAAGTTTGAAAGCTTGCTTTGAAAACAAGTTTTCAAATATGGCATGTGAGGAGCATTCATTCATAACTTAAGACACCCACTTGATCACTTGTTCCCCACTGTGACACTCTGTCTCGTATATATGATTCAATGTCTGTGTCAAGTGTCAACTTTTTTGAACGTTTTATTTTATTTTTCTTTCTCCTTTTCGCCAAAAAAAACTGCACCTTTAACACCTCATTATTATATATTCACATATTCAATTCTATTTTATTTGGAGAATGAATATTGACCTCAGCCAACATAATTGCACGGTTGGGGTAAAGTTACTTTTCCAATTCCAATTTGAACTCAAATCCATGAATTAAGCAAGTGATTGTTATTTACTTGTGATTTTTCCCACTAACCTTTTAGTTAACATGAGAGATTGAAGTTGCTAACTTCTATTAAGGGTTAACTCTTTAGATATTGAACTTAAAATTACATTTTTCTCTTATAAATACTACCAATAGTATTATCATATCACTTTTTCTTTGTCTATTTACGTCCCCATATCGCTGAAATTGCCGAGGCAACCAACCAACAATGAGTTACATTATCCTATCACTTAACATAGACCATGTTTTATAATGAAAAAAGAAAATACCTTTGTGAACACATACCCATGCCATTAACTATGATGATTACACACAAAATAGCAATGAATATCAAAGCAACTTCTGGTTAAATTAATTGACCACATATATGGTGGTGGAACATAGCATTAGGATCATGGCATGGAACTTCTTTTCGTACTAAAGTAATCCATGTGAAACAGTGGTACCACAATCTCCACCTAATGCTGAGTTCTACTAATTTTTGGAAAATGTGGGGCATATTGGTAAAGTCACTACACACTGCTGATGTACACACATAAGAAAGAGTCAAAATTCCATTCTCTTTTTTACTTTTTTCTCTTTAGTCTTGTTCACATCATCACATGCCTTCATTCCATTAAATTTCCAATAAGAATAAAAACAAAAAATCCTTGAACTTAAATGCTTTTTCTCTCTTATCTCTCAATTTATTTTTGGTTCTCCAAGGTTCTATTTTAGATATAGCATTAAATTGAATACACTAGTTTTACTTTATCAAGTGAAGACATATTATATTATCTTCTTGAAATTTGCATGTTCTGTTCTGTTTCATGGCTGCAACTACTACTTCAGAACAGGTTTTCAAAGACAGCAATAGTGGCAATCCTGAAATTACAAGGCAGGAAATTAAGGATGCTATAGCTAAAGCAGTGGAATTAAGAGCTCTTCATGCTGCTTTAATGCGAGGGAATGATTCTGTTAATGCTAGATTTCCTTCTCCTTCCCCTGTTTCACGCTCTGTTTCTCACTTCTCTGCCCATGATTACCCTGTTTTCACACCTGTAAGAATTTCTTTTTTCTGTTAAATTTTGGCTTTTAGGTTTACTTTTTTTATTATATTTCTGAATTGGGTACTCGAAAATATCCTTAATTCATTTAAAAAAATATATTTTGTCCAGAGTAACAGTCACAGTTGCTAGATGTTACATAAAAATGTGATTTTTACTGTTCATAATGATAGGGACCATAAACAAAGATACCTCCTGAATTTATACATAATTCTTACCTTGAATTATATATTAATATTATTCTCCTGCCCCTTGAATGCTGCTACCTGTGATAGTTGCTAAATTATGAAATTGCTTCCTTCTTTATAGCTTGGTAGGTAGATGTCATTGTTGTTGCAGTTACCGTTGTAATCTTTGCTCCCTTTTCCTTACCTTAATTTATCCTCAAAAAAACAACAAACAGTTTAAGTTTAAGGATTCCTGCTTTTGTTTCCTTGTTATAGAAATTTAAGGTTCAGTAAGTCTGAATTCTGATTTTACTTGTTCTCAGATTTGTATCAATATTTATGGCTATAATTCCCCCACCCCTCTCTCTCCAAATTAATCTTTTTTTCATTTTTTTCATTTTTCAATTTTGATGGATAATAAGTGTCTAATGTGAGAATTATTAACAGAGCTATGAAGATGATCAAATTATGGGGTACAATCAAAACAACATGAAAAGCCTAACAATATCAGAAAGTTGGGATGAGAGTGGTTTAGAAGAGAAATCAAGTTCTAGAAAGGGACTATGTGATTTTGAATCCCACACATGTCCAGCTGATGACAGCAAATCTGTAACAGACTCATGTGCAAATCACATCACAGTTCTTCAAACATCACATGCCAATGTGTGTAGTAGAAGAACCAGTTTAGAAGATTTCAAGTCCATGTCTTCCTGCAATAAATGTAACCCTGCTATCATAACTAGTGATTTTGAGAATCCAAGGAACATCAAGAGTCCCAATATTGTTGTCCCAGTAACAGATTCCCACTCATCTTTTCAATCTCAACAACCGAAAACCAAAGGCGTGATTTCGTGGTTGTTTCCTCGGTTAAAAAGGAAACATAAGAATGAGAATTCTCCGAGTCAAGCTGAATCCGAAGATGTTTTGGGAGTAATGTCAGTTGAGGCATTGAAGAAAGAATTGATAGAAGCAAATGAGAATAGAGATGTGGCATTAATGGAAGTTTCTGAGATGAAATCTTCACTAGGGGAGCTGAGACAGAAGCTAGAGTATTTGGAGAGTTACTGTGAAGAGCTGAAGAAAGCTTTGAGACAAGCCATGCAGGCAAAGGATTCTCAACTTTGTGAACAACTTAGTAATCTTCCTATGAGAGGAAAATCACTTGACGGGAACGGCGAAAATTCGATGCAAGTGAGTGAGGAAGTAATGGTAGAAGGATTCTTGCAGATGGTATCAGAGTCTAGATTATCAGTGAAGCAATTCGGTAAGACCCTTATAAACCAAATTGAAGAAACCGATCATTCTTTGACAGAAAATTTGAACTTGCTTCTTCAACCATACAAGTTGTCTCTTAATTCCAAGTACTCAAAAGCTGTTTTATACCACTTTGAAGCTTTTATAAACCAGTCTTTCTACCAAGACTTCGAGAATTGCGTGTTCCAAAAGAACGGTTGCTCGAAATTCTTAGACCTACAGGAGGATCGCCACGCGCAGTTCTCATCATTCGTTGGTCTTAGGAATTTGAGCTGGAATGAGGTACTGAGAAAGGGAACTAAATATTATAGTGAAGAGTTCAGCAAGTTTTGTGATCAGAAATTGAGTTGTATTACTACTAATCTGAATTGGACAAGGCCTTGGCCTGAGCAGCTTCTTCAAGCTTTCTTTGTGGCTGCTAAATGCATGTGGTTGCTACATTTGCTTGCCTTTTCTTTCAACCCACCATTGAGAATTTTAAGGGTTGAAGAGAATAGAACATTTGATCCTCATTACATGGAAGATATGTGTCCTAGGTCACAAGGTCCAAGCAAAGTTAAGATCATGGTGATGCCAGGTTTTTTTGTTCAGGATAGGGTTTTGAGGTGTAAAGTTCTTTGCAGGTATAAATCTACAGTGTAAATAACACTAGGAAATATGTTTTATTTCATTGTCCATTTTCTTTTGGTTTTTTCTAGTACCTCTCATCTTGAAGTTAGTAACTAGCCAAACGTATGTGATAATTAATAGTTGTTCAAAAGTTTAATCTACAGTAAACTCAATTTTGGATGTTTGTCATTGAGTAGTTGAAGATTCAGAAGCGCAACGAATAACCAAAATAAAATTATTCTTACTACTGTAAACCACATATGCAGTCCCACCTGTTCTCTCTGTCATAACGAATGCAGCCCTTTTAAAGTTTTAAACCTACCATGTGAAGCTAATTTCATCTCTGGCTAATTTCCTGATATTTTTCTCATACACAATCCGCAGAAACCTAAGGACAATAATACACTTTTTCTTAATTGCTCTACAAAACGTAACTTCTTATATATAAATAAAGGTAAGAGAGAACCAGTGAGCAAAGGGTAGAAAAAAATCTACAGTTAAATATCCTAGTGGAACCTAGAAACAAACTACTCAGATGAAACATTGCTAAGCAAGCCAAAGCTTAAATATTTTAGTAAGATTATCTGTAATTGAAGGGACTGCGGACTCAACCTTAAAGATCAGTAATTGAAGGGCACGAGTCCCACTTAAAAATAAAAATGTTTGTCCCAGTAGCTCTATTACACGTTTTTTCCTTACATAGATATAGGTATCGAAAATCATGTTTATGATTGAGGATTCTTCTGTCATTGGGATGTAAAATGACCCATTACACAGATATTAGCTACGCAGCTTAAAACGTAGAAATTGAAGCGATACGATATTAGGACGCATCAGAACTTTCACCCTCACTCCACCAAAAGCTAACTGATATACTGGTAGTTAAAGACCGCACATAGTGCCACCATTTTGGCGGGATATATAGCATGTCACCTTCCTCTAAAATACAGTCTACAAATTCCAAGTCTTGCACCCGAGGAAACTTCCTTTCATCTATGTCATCTAAATCAACCTTCAAACAACAGAAATGTCCAGTCAACTTGGAGATAGAGATTTCAGAATATTAAAAGCAATAAATACGAATGATACAACTAATCTATTCTCATATGATAACAGGTCTAAGATGGAATCTTTTAGGTTCGTGTTAAAAGTTAAAAGCCAATACATACATTGTAGAGTAAAGGAGGAAAAAGAGAAAAGACAAGACCGAAAGAAAGTGTTACATTAGTGAAATACTTCCAGATCTCTTCGACCATTCAATGGGATGCAGTGATAGTGGTACTCTTCCAAGCAAAGGCATAAGTAAACTGCAAAGGAAATTATTCAACCATACAGGTCAAAAAATCAAATACCTGGCTGGAATTGCTAAGCATGGTTTCTGAGTAGGGGAAAAGTTCCTCAGACAAAGATGCTGAATAAAGCCTAACGTATTTTTTCCCAACAACCTGAAAGTATGAAACACAAGACAACAATATTAGTCACATAGATTATTGCATGGTGCACAAAAATCCTTTGTATATCTGCGCCAATAATATAAGCAGCATTTTGTAAGCAATTTAAATTACAAGAATACTATATAAACCACAATGTCATCCTCATATATTATGAGTCTCTCGTAAATAAGCCATGCAAAATCTGAACTTCGCATTTTGTCTACCTGGAAGAACATCAACTATGCCATGCCAGGTTGCCAGCTATAAAAAAGTGTACAAATAGATTAGCTGGCTCAGTAATAGTATTGCTCGAAGCTGGATTCATGATACCTCCTTTATTTCAGTAATAATTGCTTACACATGTTCAAAAGACAAAAGCCATAACAGCAAGTGGTATCTGAAATGATTTTCTTTTGGGAGGCAAGGAAGCTTTATTCTGCAATTGTTCAACACTGTACAACTGAAATACCTGGGCTAGTATGTTATGATGTGGATCATGGTGTAATGGTGTTACTGTTCCAGCTGGACCAAACCAAGCATTCAGAGATCTTAGCTCCCCTCCACCAGTAAAACAATAGTCAGGAATAAAGATATCTTTCCGAAGCTCACTTATCTGCCAATTCAACAGTATCAGTAACCGAAAGGAGCAGCACAAGTCCTGACCTTGTTGCATATAAAAATTGCAAAAGTTTGATTTGAAGGCATAAATTTAAATTGTACAAAACCTGATCAAATAATGGATGCTGAGCAAGATACGTAGGACCACCTGGAGAACAGCCATGGGACCTTATTCGCTCAAGAAACTCTGAGAAAGTAATTAGTTCTTGCTTCCACTCTGCACATAAATAGTTCTTCCCAACCTGCAAAGAATGCTATACTTACCCCTTTCTTCCAATATTTATCCAAAAATAAATAAATTATATTGCATGAAAAACATCCACTCCACTGGGGGTGTGGATTTCCTATATACCGCTTAACAAATTCTACAAATTTGCCATCACAAAAATTTACATGAGGTAAACCGGGCAAGTTACAAGGTAAAGACATGAGGTACTGCAATGAAACATTCACATCAAGCAAATCATGAACCTTTTCAACTTTGATCTCATCCAGTTCCAACTTCGGTTCAACAACTTAGTGGCAACAAATATATTGAATTGTCACTTGTTAGATGCATGATAGGATAAAAGTTTGAGGAGTTTTACATTTATCATTTTTAGACTTACAAAATCAAAGATATTTGAAGGGATTGGTATGCGATGCAAAGGATTAATTGTATTAACTATTAAGTATGTTTCACGTGAATGATTTTGTAATCGACGAGTTAATGACCAATTTTGGTTGCCTGTAGAAATAAACCTAGGAAATGAAAGATTAATTTTTTTACAAGAAAGGGACCAAACATAAGTTATAATTAGAATATAGATACAACGGCAATATAACCAAAGTGTATCAAGTTTGTGTTTATCAGTAACTATCCAGTGTAGGCTTTAACTCAAATTTCACTCACAAAGTCACAATACTTTTGTATTCAAAGTCTCAAACTGCCTGATAAATTTCCCAAAATACTAATAAGAAAGTTGTTCAAGAAAGATTACTAAAATATAGCTTTGAATCTAGAAGCTATCAAACATATATGACCTAGGAGCGAATTAAGTTACAGTTTGGTAATTGCTAATTTAGGCAAGTTACGTTTAATGCAGATGATCTAAGTTTCAGCGAGAAAAGTTGTCAAGTTTTTCCTCTGTGAATGGAAGAAACTAAACAAATGCATCTGATTTTGAAAACTTCATCTCTCATAGTTGTTCTTCAATGAATAGGAGGTGCCACACTTTATAATTTCAAATATGTCAATTAGAGTAATTACCTCAACCGGAACCGTGCGATCACCAGCAACTCTTAGCAAGTAATCCATATTATTCCATTTTGTCTTGGCTGGCCAGTGAGCCATACAACCACCGATGATAACTGGGGAGCCAGACAAGTAATGATCTTTCAGGAACTTTTCCAATGAAAGCTCAGACCTCTTCACCACAAGCTTAGAGGAAAGGGACTTAACAGGTAAAAATTGGAGCACCTACAGAGTAAATAGCTATAAAGTAAACGTTATAGGAGCCATTCAACAAATGCAGCCCTAACATAATCAATCATCTTACTTAGGTCCAACTTCACAACAGAAAAAGAAGCATAACAGAGCAACCTACGGTTGTGCTTAGATAAACAGCAGAGAGTGAAATAAATGGAAGGGAATGGATCAAACTGGAGTAGAATGGAACATAATGGAATAAACTCACCATTTAACTGTTTGGACATTTTAATGACGGACTGGAGAAAACTACTAGTTCCATGATTCAATCCCATTCCCTTCAAATTGGAGTAGAAGAAAAAGTGGGGAATTGGATGAAATGAGATGGAATGCATTCCATCATATTCCACCCTATTTTAACTATCCAAACAATAGATTTGATTAAGATTCCATTCCATTTCATCCTTTTCCACCAACCCAAATATAGCCTTAACGGGAAAAAATCAAATTCAAATTTTCTTCTCTTATTTCTTACTCTGGTTCTTGCATTTATGTTGTGCCTGCTGGTTTTGTTTCTATTCTTGGATGCAGGTTTCGTTAAATTCACAAAACGAGTATTCAATCTTGTATGATATTTCAGTGTGAAACATGCTTTACCTACATAGATAGTTTGGATTTTGACATTTTCATTCAAAACAGTAAATATCACCATATACTGAAACTTCGCAATTAAGATCCTCATAAGCTATAATATTCCAGTAACAACAAGAAGAACAATAATAATATTAAACAATGTTCATAAATTGAAGCTATGCATATATTGATCAAGTAAATAGATATGAGAAACGAACCTGACCTTAGACACATCAAATTCTTGATCAACAAGTCGATGCTCAGAGTAACCTTGAAAGCTTCTATCAGATACCCTAACCGTCCTTGCTTTTTCAGAAACCTTATCAACAGCAGAGTCCAAATCCTTTCTGAGAAGCGTTCCTCCCATGATAATCCCCATATCTAAAACCCTAAGGGCCTCTTTGAACTCGCCGTTGCCGTAGTGGTGCCTCGCCACGTGGAAGCACGCCATCGAGTAAGCGTCGCGCCACACCGGCAGCACTGAATGCCACGGCCCTGAGTGCAGCTGCTCCCACGCCATCTCCCGAGCCGCCTCCGCTGCCCGAATGTCGCCGGCTGCTGCCAGTGCCGCCATTCTCACGTAGGCGTATCCACCGTGCTCTGAGATGGAGTGGAGCAGCGTTGGGAACTCCTTGTCTAGCGTCGGAGAATTAAGTTGGTCAGCGAGAGAGTCGCCGCCGGATGTGGTGATCTTCGACATCTTGTGTGGCGGTGCGGTGCGGTGGAGAGCTCCGGCGAGTTAGTTGAAAAGTGTTGGATTAGTGGCACTGAAGAGATGATATTTCTAAATATCTTAGGACATAAATGTAAATAACAATTACTAGATATTTTTCTCTTCGCTTTTTGCAGAGTGAAAGGAGATATTTATTTATGTCGCACTTTTTAGGATATTTTGTCGCATTGTTGTGGCTTTGTCGTTTTTTTTCTTTCTTCGCTTACACGTATTGCTGTGGGAGCCTGCTTGAGATGTGAAACTTCTTTGATTTTATTCTACCCATAGCACACATGAAACCACGTTTTCCAGCTAAAATGTCACACAAAATTGAAAATATGCATTTAAGTATTTAACTAAAGTTGTCTCTGAGAAATAAAAATACCAATGAAATACTTAAGTAGTAGAAATCGGAGATCACGATGATATGCATTGGTGGTGTGGTACCTGCAAGTACTTCGATACCAATTTAGTATTTGATCAGTGGGAGATGTGAGTAATAAATGTGTATCGATCCCATTGAGGGGTCATGCACATTTATAGGTGGTGTGAGGGTACCAACTAGTGATGAGAAACCATTGCAAGGGGGCTCACATTGACGCGGATATTTGCGGATGGCCGGTCTCATGAGGCTTGGAGGGATCTAAGACAGTTAGGCGGACACATGTTGAGATGTTGGCATGGATGACTGTTAGTTGTAGCACGAGACAGGGAACATCGTTGGATCTGATCTGGTGTACATGGTGGGAAGATTTGCTCTACTTGTAGAGCTTCTTTTGGACCGATTCACTCAAAACAATTTGAAGTGGGCCTTGGCCCAATTTGTAAGACAATGTATTTTTTTGCATGAGGCTTGACAAAGGTCAAGTCATCAGAAGTTCACACATTATCTTTATAAGGCAAATGACATGGACAAAATATGTCCTTCAAGTGCTCCCAACTAATGTGATAATCGTGGCAATATCTATCATAGCTTTATTCTGGGGATCAAGAAAATCACATGAAATATAATTGTGGAGGGGTCCTCTCCTCTGCCTATTGTTAAAGCTCAAAACTCTGCATCCTAGTAGTGGATACTACTAATATTGAGGATGTTGTAGTTTTGAATATCTCTAATATTGATGATCAATTTTCTATAAATGAATAGCAAAGAAATGGATTCCACTCTATGTTTGGAATATCACAACTATGAAAAGTGTACTAATTTGCAGTCGTGGTTTTCACTATTTCTGTAAATGTCAAAGAAATGGAACTTCGACTATATGCTTCTCTTGTTTTCTTTCTAGTCTCAAAGGGTAAAATTAAAATACAATGACCAATGAGGCAACTAACACAACTAAACAATATTCCAGTAACCATGGCCCAGAAAGAAGAAACCTTTTCTTTCATATTCTCAAATCCTCCACTATATAAATAAACTATGAATAGAAAAGAACGGCAAAGAAAATGTAATGCATATATAAATATCAGAAAGCAAATATACCCAAAACAAAATACAATTGTTTTTGATTTTGTAGAGAAACAGGCAAGCATATTGCAGAATGCAGAAGATATATCTCATATCTCATGTACTATATAAATTACAAAAACATGAGTATCTGAATACATGATATGATATTGAACCATTAATCTAAATGTGTTGCCGCAGGGACCATGAACTAGAGAAAAAATATAAATCAGTGAAATAAGAAGGATAAGTCATGTAGTTATTAGACTCAAAACATTTACTTATATAGATATAATATAGGAGATCAGCTTCCATGGAAGGTAACAAACAAACAAACAACTCAAGGTTCAAAAGGGTTGTTGTGATGATGAAGAGGGTCAGGTCCTGTTGGAATTTTTCTTGCTGAGTCTTCTACTGTGCCAACAGAAGAAGAAGAAGCTTCAAAATTCCTAAATCTTGCAACCTAAAAAAAATATGAAAAGAAATAGCCTCCATTTATCCCTCTTTTGCTAAACTTTACAATGAAATGTAGTAACATTTTTGTATATAAATAGTAATACCTCTATTTTTGTTATGAGCCTGTTTCCTGCCATTGTTGTTCTGTATATACGAGCTGCAATGCATAACAAACAACGACTTAGAAACAGTAAATAAAACAACCAAGATATTAGATGAAGAGTTGTTTTTTTGAACAAACTTGAAGGAGAGCATTGAACAAACGGCAGTGACATTAGAAAAGTGAAGATAACAACTGTTAAGAACAAAGGGGGAAGTTTCTTTTTCTTCATTCCCAAACAGCTCCTAAGAATGACGGACATTGTTAGTTGGTAGAGAAGAGACAGATGACAATGGCTTAAGGATTTGTCTTTTGTTCTCTCTAACTTGCTTTTCCTTTGTTTCTGGCCAGAAATGAGGAACCTTTATGAGAAACACTACTACAAGCAAATTGGTGATTGATTGATTGAGGGATGAGACATAGACAGTGTGAAAGAAATGGCAAAAGGGTACTGCAATTTAAAATCAAGTTTACAATTTGAGCCTCTTGGTATTCCAAAAACCGGAGAGGAAATATAGGAGAGCGTCTTGGTGAGGAGAAAAAGACAGAGGGGGTAAAGTTGGTATTAAAGGACAGTGTCACGCAGAAGGACACTATTCCGAGGTAACACACACAACGTTTGACAGTCTGGAACGTGTCGGATAGACATCCTCGTAGGTAAGGATGTTGGCGGCGTGACTGAGTGGACACGTGGCTATTGTTTATTGGTGAGAAGAGAAGCGGAAAGGCCTGGTCTCTGTTCTTAAAACATGTAGAGATGGTCTACCTTTCAATCATTTTGAATGGGGCCTGTTGATCACGATGGTGCCATGCCATGCTTCTTCTTGCAACCGCATCCAACGCTTCTAATGCATTCTTTATCTTTGTCTTCATTTTTCTCTTAACAAAACAATTAGGTGCACCAGCCACCATGTTAACATGTCTTCTAGTCTATGAAGCACCGACACATTCGAACACCAGACACAACATCGATAGGATATAAACATGTAAATATTGATAAATATTGAGAAAATACAAGTGTTAGCTTAGCTTTGAGCTTTATTGCTACTATTAAATTCAAGTTCATTATATGGTGGGATTTAAAAGCCACAAAACCAACAAAGAGTCGGTCTAAACGGTAATTGAGTTTGAATTTCATCCTAAAGTCTAAAGTTCGAGTTTTGAGTATGACAACTACAACTACGTTGCCAGCTAGGTGGATATCACACTCTAATAATAAAGTAACAAAAAAAGCCATAGAAGCATTGATACAATTTTGGCAAAAGAAAAAGTCACTCACATTCCATTCCCTTAATCGAGAATACAATTAAGCATAGCTATAATTGGGATACTTGCAATATCAACATACAAATGAAATCTCTTTAATGTAAGCGGCTTGTGAATGCCGCGCGGGAACTCCCGCATTTTTTTTTATTTTTTTATTTTTTTATTCTGTTTTTTTATTTCAGTTTTTTGTTTTTTTTAATATTTTATGTTTTTAAATTTTATTTCTCTTTTATATTCTAACGGGTACTCTACGGTCTCGAAAAATTTTAGATATTTAAATCTGCAAACTTTGTTTTTCAATAATCGATCGGTGAAAAAAGATTTAGTTTCATGACAAAATACGTAAAGTGGAATGCTAAACAGTATGTTTTGGTGTACTTGATGGTTAAAAAATGTTATTTTTTTACAAAATATATAAAGTATGATATTAAGTAGTGTATTTTGAGGTACTTTAGGAATCAGAAAAAAAATTAGTTGTTCAAACACCCAAAGTTTTTTCCTCAATAACTGGTTTCATAAAAAAAAATAATAGCTTTGTGACAAAATAGGTAAAGTATGATGCCAACATTGAATTTTGGGGTACTTTAGGGTCCACAACAAATTTTATATGTTCAGATACGTGAAGTTTGTTCCTCAACAACCTGTTTGACGAAAAAAAAATACGTGACAAAATACGTAAAATGTGATGTCAAACAATTTGTTGAGGTACTTTAGGATTCAAATTTTTTTATAAGTTCGGATACACAAAACTCATTCCTCAAAAACCCGTTTGGTGGAATAAATTTGTGACAAAATATGTAGTGCGATACTAAATAGTGTTTCTATGTGCTTCTATTTTATTCAAATATGCGAACTTCTTTCTTCAAAAATAGTTTCAACTTTGTATATGTGCTTCTATTTTATTGGTGGTTTTAAATCAAACTCTACATGATACCTATACGTACGTGTTTCACTTTCTAATTATGTTGTCTTATTTTCTCTTTAATTATGTGTTAAGTTTTATATTTATATTTGATAAATATAGATAACGTTATTAAAGTTTTTTAAACTTTTTCTTCTAATTGTCTATGGATGTTCAATTTCAATGTATTTGTTGTTATTAATATTATTTACGTTTTTTTTTCTTATTATCTATGGATGTTGAATTTCAATGTTTTTGTTAATGTTTATTTTTAATTTTATAGTATTTTTATTTAATTTATAGTTTTTTAATTTAATTTTTATTTACGGAAATTTCGGCCACGTTTACAATAGATCCCCGCATCGCCCTCTTTCAACTTTCTATAGGTGATTCTATTTTATTAGTGGTTTTCATCTAACCCTGCACGATACCGACGTGTTTCATTTTCTATTTGTGTTGTCTTCTTTATTTTTGTCATTTCGCATCAAACGGTATTGAAAATATACTTTAACTGGTGTTTAAATTTTTATCTTTTGCTCCTATTTTATCATGAGTTTTCATACAACCATGCTTGATACCCACATGTTTCACTTTCTATTTGTGTTGTCTTCTTTTCTTTCTTATTATGGGCCAAGTTTTTATATTTATATTTGATAAATATGGATTATGTTATTAAAAGTTTTAGACATTTTCTTCCCATTATCTATGGATGTTTAATTTCAACGTTTTTAGTCAATATTCTTTTTAAATTTTATAATCTTCTTATTTACTTTATAGCTATAATTTAATTTCAATCCACAATTATTTGACTATATATTTTACAAACCAACATCATTGGTCCACTGGCATAAGCTACCCTAGGACACGGGGTCGACTTAGTGCTCCCGAGTTTGATTCCTGCAGTGGACAGAAAACTGTTGTCTTGAATGATTGGTTTATTAAAGAGGTTTTCCCCTTCCGATTTTACTTTGATTTTGCTAATTAAAAATTAGTCAACCCCGTGCGTAGCACGGGTCAGCGGCTAGTTCAAGATAAATTTCACTGCATGTTACATTTATTTAATTACATTTATATTTTATCTTGATCTAATAATTTCTTCTTTCATAGCAAGTGATAAAGCACTAAGATATCCCTCACATTCCAATTGCACACCTGGCATAGCCATAGCTCTACTCCCTACAAATCCATCTTCTCCAATTTTAATCTCTCCTTCACCTTCATATATATGTCCAAATAACAAAGCTTCTTTTCCTATTCAACCCCCTCTTTCAATTTTCATCATTTCAGGGTTTAATAAAGCTCCCACACTATCAACATAAATTGCATCATCCATATCTACATTTGCACCCATAAGTTTCATCCACATAACAAATAAAAATGACCCACTTGTCATTTCCATAAAATAGTCACCAATTAATGTTCTAATTGCTTGCCAGTTGCCATGTACTGTCCATAGTGATCCTTTTACTCCATATGGGAAATTTTTCACCTGCTTTTCTCTTTCCCACAAGAACCCATTTGGCTATAACACATGCTAATGCAGCTAAAGTACCTGAGAGAATCCAAATGAAAGGAAGTAGCCAAAAGATTGGAATTTTGTTGGCTTTCTTAAGGTGAATAGCATAGTTCAAAGGAGCATATATTGATAAACTCACTAAGACATGAGGTAAAGCTGTTTGTAGAAATGGCTGAGTGAAGAGTGATGAGAAGTTTTGGTACCATGTTCTTGTCAAGGTCACTTTTTGTGAGTCTTGTTTGTGTAATGATGCAGGAAAGTTACTTACTTGGGATTGTGATCCAATGTATACACTACCCTCTTGGAGTATAGAATTCATTGGAGCAACTGAAAGTGCACCTAGGATGACATTCTTTTGGATAAGAGAGCCAGGGAGAATTAGGCTTTGACTCCCAATAACTGAATTATCCTGAATCTCAATTTTTCCACAAGTATATCCATTGGAAGAATGGAAGCCAGTAATTATCCTGCAAAAATCTCCAAGATGGACACCTGCACCAATTGACATTAACTCTGGATTTGAAATTGGGTTGATGGCTCTAATGGAACAATGCTTGCCAATTTTTGAACCCAAAAGGCGTAAGTACATGCAGAAGGCTTCTGTTCCTGAGAGAAGCTTTGCACATCTAAGGTGGCAGGAAGTGATCATTTGACTTTTAAGCCAGGTTTTGAATTGGTTTTGTTTTTGATTGGACATGAGGAGACGAGTAAAAACACCGGTAAGAGTGATGAGTATGAGACCATGAAGCAAGTAGGCACTAGTAAATGAAATGGCAAAGGTGATGGGGTTTGATGGCACATCAGAAAACATGGTAGCATATGCAATGATGGTAAACGGGATCCAGTGGAAGGCCCCACATATGCAAACAAATGAAAAGTGTTGGAGTGATGGAGGTTGCTTGGAGAACATGATATATAAGAAGTAAGCAGCGGCTGCAGAAAGCGAGCTGAGAAAGCCAACAAGATAAATCCCTGTGAAGTGGTAGATGGTATCATTGCTGTTGATAGGAGGAAGATCTGCACTCTGAAATAAAAATGAAAAGGTACTATTAGTTAATAGTTCAAGCTTCATTTATCACATGTCCTTAAGTTATGATGTAGATATAAACATGACTGTGACTTCCAGTTAGTAGGAGCCCCAAAAAAGTAAGAGAAGAATAGTAGACTATAGAAATAACATAAAAATAAATGTTTAGAATATATAAAATGTTTTGTTAAGTGTTGTCTACTCATATAACATACCTTGTTGTCATTATTAAGCTTAGCCGGATTTAGCACATGCTCTCCTCCAACCTTTTGCAAGGCCTGTACCTCAGCATTTTCTCCAATGACACTTCCTTTTTCAATAACAGCATAAGGTCCAATAGATGAACATTTACCCATCCTAATAGGTTGTAAACTTAAGAGTTCCATTTTTGACCTCATGGCTTTGAACTAAAACACCTTCTGCAATGACTGCTTCATCTCCAATTGACACCAGAGATGGGTCTGTGATGTCCACTGTATCAAGCAAAACTGAGGATCCAATTCTTGCACCCAACATCTCAAACCAGTATTTCAGAAACACTGTTCCTCCAAGGTGTATTGCTAGAACTTTAGAGGAAATTTCTTGGGTTTTATATAGTGCCCACCACTTGACAAAATCCATTGAGTAGATGGAGATTTCAGTGGTAAGAGCATAGCTTAGACCCAAGAAAGAATTTCCGAATAATGAAATGCAAATACAAGTAGAAGCAATGCAAAGAATCCAAGCAAGTGGTGCAAAAGCCAAGCCAATCAAATAATTTAACCAGGGAACTCCATCTACTGATTTACTGGCAGATTGAATGGAACTTAGAAAAACAGTGATGGATAGATAAGCAGGAGAAGCCATCATGATAGAGATATAAATAAGTGCTAGGAATTGAAGTAAGCGGATACCGAATATGTGAGACTTAGACACCTCCAAACCCAATTCAGTAGAATTGTTCTCATATTCTGAAACCTTGGATGGATTATTTAAAAGCTGAGGTTGAGTCTTTGATAGAAGATCCTCAGAGAAGTTAGCCAATTCTGTAATACATGATGCAGTGAAAACATCGATAGCTGCAACCGGTGTTCCCAGGAAATGTGAAAGTTTTTGAGTTGCTTTAACCACGCCAATGGAGTCAATTCCATAGGATGTCAAGTTATCTGTGACTGATATTTTGTTGATTGGGATTCCAACCTGCTCAGAAATAAGCCGTTTCAAGAACTCTACAATGTCATTCTTACTGATACTTTTACAAGCCGCAGGTGTACTTCTCGTGAGTTGATGCTGACTATTTGATAGAAGATCTTCAGAGAAGCTAGCCAATTCTAGAATGCATGATGCAGTGAAAACATCTATAGCTGCAACTGGTGTGCCCAAGAAATCAGAGAGCTTTTGAGTTGCTTTAACCACACCAATAGAGTCAATTCCATAGGATGTTAAGTTGTTAGTGATTGAGATGTTGTTGATCGGTATTCGAGTCTGCTCAGAAATAAGCCCTTTCAAGAACTCTACAATGTCATTTTTACTGATCCTTTTACTAGGTGTTGGTATACTTCTTACTAGCTGGAGCCGGGATGATTTTTTCCCCCTACATGTTGATGTAGTAAATGACCTTACCAAAGAGATTTTTGTCAAATTCGGACCTAGAGGTACCAAGTTCAACATCTCATCTATGAACTGTTTGATACATTCAAATCTCTTGATTTTTCCTGATGTGGTTTTGCTGATGGTTCTTGGCTTAACCAACTTGACAGAAGTGAGATTGACTCCATGTTCTTCTGCTACGCGCATCTTAATGTTCTCAATCACATCCTTACTAACCAGTTTACCATCCCTTACTTCAGCAATCACAACCAAGCCAACCTGATCAGAGCCATCTGGCATGAGAATCCCCTTTGCTGATAGAATTTCCTCAGGGACACCAATGACAGCACAACAACCAGGACGAAGAAATTCAGATGCAGTCTCAACTGTCTTTTCCACATCTGCTGAATAAATATTTCTTCCAGCTACAATGATAAGATCCTTGATTCTTCCAGTAATGAATAGCTTCGGATCGATTATTTGTCCCAAGTCTCCGGTTCTTGTGTAATTACGTCCAGGATGATTCTTAAGTGCATTCCTGAAAGTTTTCTGACTCAATTCCCCCCTTCCCCAGTATCCTAATCCTGCACTTGGACTACTGATCCAAATTTCTCCTTCCTTTCCATCTTCATGAAGTTCTTGACAATTATCTGGATCAACTATTCTAATGTCAATATCTGCATCCTCTGGATGAACATATCCACAACAAACTCTTCCTTGCCAATCAACAATGATAGGCTTACCTTCTCCAAATGCACAGCAGACAAACACAATTTTCTGCTAAGCCATATCCAGGAGCCAACACCTTTTGAGATAAGCCAAAAGGAGTGGTTAGCTCGATGAATCTTTTCACGGACTTTTGTCTCACTGGTTCAGCAGCAACCATAAGAAAAACTAAGGATGAAAGGTCTAAACTTTGACGCTTATCTTTGTCAAACTCCAATCTGCGAATCAGTAACTCAAAGGCAAAGTTTGGGCCAGCACTATGAGTTCCTTTATACTTGCTGATAATTTCAAGCCATAGAATCGGTTTCTTAATAAATGTCATTGGTGAAAATAAAAATGCAGATCCACCACTAACAAGAGATGTAAAAAGTCCCCCAATGAGCCCCATGTCATGATACTGAGGAAGCCAGCTTACTAGTTTAGTCCTTGAGGTGCTTTTGTATCTACTTCGCATCAACTTCACATTGTGAATAAGTCCACCATGCGAGATCATGACTCCTTTAGCATCACCAGTTGATCCTGAAGTGTATTGCAAGAAACATGTATCTTCAGGTTGTGATTCACATTGATCATCAAGATGATCCAAAAAAATGTTGTTGGAGTTCTTGACCCAGGTATCAGTGTGCAACCAAGGAAGATTCGGCCACCGAGCTGATGATTTCCCCTTTTTCCCTGTTAGTGAGATTAAATTTTTCAAAGAACCTACACGAACTGCTGAGTGATAAGCTACTGTTGACAAAATTGCCACTATACCACATGTCTTGGCAATATTTTCAATTTTCATTAGTGCTTGTCCACTTCTTTGCATGGGATCTGGTGGAATAATGGGGACTGGTAAGACTTTAGCTCTTAGGCATCCAAAAAAGGCATCAACAAAATCCAAGCCAGGAACATAGACCAGAAGAACTCTATCACCAGGCTTGATAACTGGCTTTGAGCTTGTTAAGAGCTTATGAGCAATGCAAGAAGCATAAGTATGTTGTTCTGCATAAGTCCGGTGGCATATCGGAGTCCCTTCTTCATTAATCCAAGTATAAAGAGTTCTGTTTTGAGTGATTGGGTGAGTCCCCCAATACTTTAAGTAGCTATTCAAAGTAGGCAAATTTGGAAACTGCACTTCTGGCAATTCATCTAATTCTTTTGGGTTCTTCTTATGGCACTCAGTTTGCAAGAGAAACAAATTCTGCAGAAGACACGCTTCTATTAAGTTCAGCTCTTTTACATAAAACATATACTTCTCCAATCATTGATTTGTCAATATATATATATATATATATATATATATATATATATATAAACGGAAAATTACCTTAGTGTAAGGAAATGTTGGCAAATCATTGCTATTTGCAAAGTTCTTGCAAATTAGAGCCATTGCTTAAGATGAGTTCCTCTCTGTGAGCTCAAACGCCATAAGCCCACCTACATAATAAGTATTTCTTGAACCTTGAAGCTCTGATTCCAACTTTTCGTAGAACCCGTCTTTCATATCTGAAATAAAGGTTCAGAATCTTAGAGACACAATTTTAACTTGCCGAAGAAAAATGGAATTCAGAAAAACGAATGAAATACCTTGGCTGCTGACATGAGGAAAATATTGAAAGCAACGTTGTAGAATGAAACTCTGAACTTCCCCTCCCATGGATTCTGTTGTTTTGATCACAAGCTCCTTGACAGTTGGTCCTTTAATATCAACAGAGTTGCCATAGGACCAGAACAAGAATATATCAGTGTCGGCATAAAATTTCTGCATTGCAACTGGTTTTCCAATTGTGCTGGGATCTTCCATGTATTCATTAAAATAATAAAATCCAACAGGCAAATGTTCTAGCCCTTTAATTTTTAGCACAGTGGTATAGTAGTCATTTGTCTCAACTTTGCTGAATAAATCCTTTCCAAGGTCACTTGCATCCATTACTTCTTTTTCGCACTCTGCCACAGTACTTGTTCAATCAGTTATCAGGCCGTAGAAAGAAACAAAAACCTTACATAAATAAATACTTCTTCAGTAACAAAATATAAGCCAAAATGTCTATGTGTTTAATCTAAATTTAAATCAAATACATAGACTTTTTTTCTTATATTTTGTTACAGAGGAAGTATGGAGCCGTTAGAACTCTACATACCTATGCAAGTTGAAGGAGACCTGTAAATTCTTCCATATTTTAATGGAAATGAACCAGAGATTATGATCTTATCAAATTCCAAAGTTTCAACTACATTTAAGCTCTTGACATCAATTGTCACAACATCAGAGTTTCTCTTGATTGCCAATACTTCGGTATTGCAGCGAAGTTTTAACGGAAGTGATTCAGCAATCTTCTGCCACAGACTAGTATATCCACCTTTAATTCGTCGAATTTTTCCAGCCATGGATGTTCTAGTAAACTCATGAAGGTAGGCATAAGGCATGTCTTGAATAAATCCATATCCTGAAGCGGTGAAACCATAAGCTACTGATTTAGGAATGGATTTGAGTCCATGACACTCAAGATACAAAGGAGTTAAGTCTGAAGCAATGTCACTGACAGCATGGACACCAATACGGCCACTGTTCTTCACCTTTTCCTGTCAGTAGTACAATGAAAATTAGCAGCATTCAAATCTCAAGTCATAGAACTACACAATATATACGGACTGTTTGGATTGACTTATTTGCACTTATTTCGTGACATAAATATTTGTGAAACTGTTTGAGAGATTTTCTAGAAACCGCTTATGATATGTTCATAAGTTGTTTTCAACTTATTTTCATAAACTCTCCAAGATAGCTTAAGAAAACAGTTTCACTTTATTTTATCTTTTATCAGAGCTAATGGATAAACATTTATATGATGAACGCTTATGCTACAAGCGATTAGTTAAGTTGTTTATCAAACAAATAATCTTCACGTGTCTTTAACAAAGTGAGAGAAGAGAATAGACTAACTTGTATTTCCAATGTAAGTGAGATAACAGATACATAATCATCAGCAACTTTAATATCTTGATATTTTCCAGAGCAAGGATCAATAACAGCAAGCTTGTGGGAGTCCATTTCTTCTAGTGTAGAGCCTGTTTCTTTTGCCAAGTGAAAGATAACTGGAGCACTGCTTGCAGCAACAACTTGCCCACCAAGATCATAAACATTTCCTGTATACACATTCAAATATAGTCAAAATCAATTGCCACTCACTTGAATCAAGTAAAGAGTGCAAGCAAGGTATATATTATATACCTTCAATATCCACTGATTCACACATGCCACCAACGGTGTGATGTTTCTCCAAAACTGTTACTTTCTTATAACCAAGCCTGGTTAGTGCATAAGCAGCTGATAAGCCACTTGGACCAGCACCTCCTATTCCAATTCTGGTGTTTGCTGGCATGGAAGGATGTAGCTTGGAGAACTGGTCATCTATTGATCTTTCTGGATCCATCTTTTCTGATTTGGAAACTACTAGCAATCTTTTCAAACCTGTTGACATCAACTGAGGATCCTTTAACTCTAGTTGTATTTGTATTTACATACAGAAATCATCCAACATTTATTTGAAAGTACGGTCCAACCCAACATTTGCATGAAGATACGTTATTTAACTCAAAATTCAAAGGTTATATATACACAAGACAAAAGTGTAGTTACTAAGGTACACGTACGTAATATAAATTTGATATAAACAATACTAAAAGATAGAAAACACAAATAAGTAAAACATATAATCGAAAGTTACACAATGAAATATCGGAAAAGTTTATTTATATAACAGAAACTAGATAAATAATATATAATGTCCAAGGAAAAGTTTCAATATCATTAAGAAAAGAAAGAAAAATCTAATTTTTTACGATACGAAAAACAAATATTTATATATCAGACCATAGACAGATTGATAAGTACCCACGACCACAGCACAAGTACCCAATACCAGATCAGTATCTTGTGACACAAATATTTAAAATGATCTAACATGAAATGAGTTGCTATGATATATGTTATAAATAACATGAAAATGTTGCTGCCAAATATTAATGATCTCCGCTAAGTCTAAGCATTGTTGTGCTCTGTCTTCTTTGATAGAAAATTAAGTTCAATGAGAACTTAACAAACACAAAAAAGGGAAATGAAAATGAAAATGAAAATGTTTCTTTGCTAATAAAGCAGGTGTTTCATATATACATTAAGAAACTAAACACATCAAAATAAAGTTAACACACCTCAGAGGTGAGACTGAGAAGTGTGCAGTTTATTAAATCAATCTTGCTGAAGACTTGTCAAAAATATCTTACACATTATTGTTCACCGCTAACCATTTTACTTAATTTTGATATATATTTTCTATGTGACAATAGTAACACTGAAAGAAGTGTAACACGTTTTATTGTTGTTCCAAGTGGATATGCCAAATGGCTAGTAAGGAAAGTGTAAAAGTGTAAAAGAAAGAAGAATACGTGGCTTCAATTCCATAGAATGAATTGGAAGTTGCCGAGTTCATTACTCTTATAAACAACAAGGTTCCAATATAACCTTTCATAGAGACAAATTGTTGATAAGATAATGTAACTTCGTATGGTATTTTTCACAAGATATTCCTTTTGAGATTCTTATTAATTCAGCCTTACACTAATAGCTATGTTTGAAAAATACGTTTTTGCATGCATGCTGCTGATATGATAATCCGCGTAATAACTTTTCAAACTAGGATCATTGTACAGCACCAAAAAAAAAAAACTAGGATCATTGCGGTGGGGTTAGAATAAGACACTCAAATGATTACAATGATAAGTCTTCATAAACATGGGATTATGCTTTTTAAGATACGAATCATCGTACGTTGCTGCTTGTTTAATGAACAGAACCGTTCCATATATAGCGGAAGTTCCGATGATTGTCGTCACCTTTATTTTTTAATTATATTTCATCCTTTTATGCGATGGGTCGATGCATACAATTAGGCACCGATTAATGTTATAAGTTTAAATTTGTTACACAATCATCAATTTTTAATGTATTTAACACCAAGTAGAAGTTTTTAATTAGGTTCCAGTTTATAGATATGATTACAGTGCCGATCGAATGGGATCTAATGAAACAAGGGATGGAGACATGTCGTCATTTTTACGTCATTTTTTTGGGTTTGTATCTTGGAATTAAAGTAAGAAGTTGTACGACTGTGATTTATAGACTGTAGATTTATTTTCACCCAAAAAAATTGTAAATTTATAAGGCAAATTCTTAATTACCATTGTCAATTACTTGGGTACTGCAACTGCACCGAATATAATAAGACAAACGTGAAGGTTTTTTTGACCAAGTGAAAACGTGATGGCTTAGAGTATCCACAATGGAGACTTCTTATCTTTTTAGAGTTGAAATTTAATGGATACCCCCATTGTGAAGAATAAAAAGTGAGTATTTATTGAGGTGAAACTCTTATATAGGAAGTCATTTCTCTTTTCTGATGTGTGGATCTCAGTCTTACTTTTGATTTAAAAACTAATAAAAGAGTGATGCAAAGTTATTAATAAGACTCGTTTAGTAATTTTGTTGGGGTTACGCCGTTACGGTGATGGTCTCTACCTCGCCGTCAGTTTCTGACAAGCTACTACATCATATGTCGTCTCAACTGTAAGTCTGTAACTGTACGGCATTTCAGCCAATAATCGCTACTATTTCATCTATTTATCCCTTAGTTTTCGTTAGTATTCACAAACCTAAAAGCATTAATAATTATGATTAGGATTTAGGGCATTCAAAGTAGTTCAATTTTTATGTTTTGAGGCTTAGTTTCTTTTGTATTTCTTCTGCCACTGCCAAATTAACACAAACTCAGTAGTGACTTACTAAGACTGATTGTTGTTAATTTTCTTAGTTTTTTGTTCTTGTTGATTGCTACTAAGGTTGAATAAGATTGAATTTTTATAAAATTGAATTGTTCTCTGTCCTTGTTGTCGGTTAATTACCATTGTCGTTGCTATCTATTTGAGTTACCCCAAATGTTTTTTGTTTTTGTTGATTGCCACTGCCAGTGCTAACTATCTATTTGTATAACGTTGAATTTTTGATGTTGTAAGACACACTTATAAGGTTCAATTTTTGTTGTTGTAAGGCACGATGCTGCTAATTTTTGTTGTTGTAAGACACACTGTTACCTTGATTTTTTTTTTTTTTAAAATTTCTAATAAGATTGATTTTTGTTGATTTTAGATTGTAAAGATGAAGAGTAGAATGGTTGATCATTTTTTTAAGAGGGAACGCTTGTGAGAATGAAAGAACAGAACAGGTGAAAACTTCTACATTGAACCTATTAAAGTTCCAAGAATTAAAGAAGTGATTTTATGTAAAAATACAATAAAGATATTTGACTAATCAGAGCATATATATTATTTTTAGAATACTTGATACTATATAATTTATTTGTTATTTAAAATATACTTTAACTTAGTTGTTTAATAATTTGATTGTTTAAATATTATAATTTGAATGATACATAATTAATTTACAAATCATCTACAATTTACAAGTTGATACATATATTAGAATTTTGGTGTGAGACTACTTTGCAGAAATAACATGACGCTGCGCATGCACGAGAATTCCGCTAGTTGATCTTGAAATGATAGTTACTAGCGACTTTGTTACAGCTTAATTTCGAATTCGAAATTAGCTTTACGGAGACATCAGCAAGTGAAGGAATCTCGAAGACATATAACACTTCAAAGAATAAAGCGGTTCCTGAGGCAGTTTTTCAAGTCAAAATTCGAAATCTTGTGCTTAGCGCGTAAGAGTCGGGAGTGGTTCTGGTGGTTTTCTCAAAGGGTTTGCAGGCGGGAGGACAAGTTTAAAGCATCTAAAGGCCAAAAGACATGTGACATCAATTGATTAACAATCGTTAGTTAGTTATTAGGACAAATGTTCCCATCATGCAACTAGTTAGTTTCTGCTTGTAAATTCTATAAATAGATGTTGTAAGTAGTTTTAGGGGTGCATTTCATAACATTCAGTAACCCATACACGCCCAACACATCCGCTCACACGGGATCTTTGACAATTGTGGTGAACAATGTATGTTTGAGTCATCTTCTTTGTATATGAAACCTTACTTCTATGAAATCTTTTTTTACTTTGACAATTTACTTTGACAATCGAGTACATTACTCTTGTTTTAGTTAAATTCTACACTTTATTTTACTCTATTTATTTTCGTACTCAAAGGATTCGTGGTGCTCTTTCCTTCTAAGGATTGATTTCCATGATTTGTTTAAGTTACTTTTTATTTTACTAAGACTTCAAAAACTGTTTTGTGTAAGTAACTTGAAGGATTCATGATGTTCAAACCTTCTTAAGCTTGATTTTCTTATTTTCTTCAACTGGCCTTATACTGATATTCATTTCGAATTTGGTCTTGGTTTTGAGTCACTGATTCGATTGATGACATGATTTAAATGTCATTTGTAAACCATTTTTACTCTTTGAAAACACATCAAATTGGGGCTGGTACGTAAACTTGTCAACTGGTAAACCCAGGATCTAATTCGAGTTCTCTTGTTTTACCTCTTTCGAATTCATTTGTTTGACAGTGAAGTTAACGAAATTTACTCGAAAATTGACTCATACTTCTATTTTGAACTTCACCTCTTAATTGCTACATATGGTCCACTTTATAAGAGATAATATAGTTTTTGCTTCATTGAATAACTGATCTATTTAGTCTATATTGAAACAAAAACTGCATTGTCTCTTATAAAGTGGACCGAACGTAGTATATTGTAACTAATTTTTTTATTTGCAAATGTCAATAGTTAGTAATTAGTTAGAGTGGGAAAATGTTAGTTTCCAGAATTTGAACTCTTGGCTTCGTTCTTCAAACTCTTTCATGTTACTTAGTTCGCCGAATGAGTTAATTTCGTTGTTCTAAGTTACCTTAAAGTGTCAATAATTTTCAAATGAATTTTGCATTCATATCTTAACATGTGCTAACCTTAGATCAGCTAAAGTTTTGTCATTAAACAAAACACAAACACGGGTGAATGTACTACTATAGATTAGATTAAGATGTACCATAAAAATCATTTGAAAAGCTGGAAGAAAAAAATGCTCGTAGTTTTATACATTTGCCAGATGAAAAAGGAATCTCACAAGCTCAAGTTGCCTATACTTTTGCAAAAATCGTTTCCCACACTTGGAACTGTCAATTGTGTATTGTTGGAAAAATTCAAATTACACTCCCCAAGAATCAAAGATGTACTAGTATATACTAGTATATCCCAAGAACTTCAAAAGAATAGCTTGGAACACTACCTCTTTTCAATTTTAAAATTTTCAATTGATATTCCCAAAACATGTGAAAGAAATCTACTTGGAATGAATAGTAGATTCAGTAATACTAGCCAACTGCGCTATCGTAAACTAGGTTATAGTCATACTTCATCGATTGCACAAAGATGTCGGTTTTTAGAACTAATTTTATTTCATTTTATCTGTCGTTTTTAAAGTTCAATGCAACGTTTACCGTTGTTATGTCAATAATTTCTTTAACTATTCATTGCAGAGTGAAAAATAAGTAGAATGAAATAATAAATAGTTAAGGGTATTATAGAAAAAGAAAAATAATTTATAATTCTATCATAAAAAATTATCATTCTTAGTATGTGAATCAGAGAGAGTATCAATTAGAGAACATAACAGCAATATGAAATTCCCATTTTATGTAAAAAAAACTTACATATATACTCTCTAAAGTAAACCATGTGTATGACAAAGTAGTTCAATAGTGGTTGCCAATGGTATCCATGTGATTCTTTTAAACAATGAATAGTATGCAAATATATCATTATAGAGAGAGAGATCTCAACTATATTGGCACTCAAACTTACAGCATACAAAATTTATTGATCAAAATAAAAACTAAAGATAACAACTCATGGAGTCAAAGTCATGGAAAGAAATACAAGCATTATTTGATTATAACATGCAATCTGATCTAGCAGGCAACCTTCTAAAGAAATTGATTGGAACTGATGGAAGTTTTTGTCGAAATCTCGGATGCCGCAGCACATAGAAGCCAGTGATTAGCAACACAATCTGAAATGGAGTAACATAGAGAACAATAGCAGCAATGAAACAAAATGTCACAAAAAGAGTAGTAGCCCTTGGATCTCTCCAACTCAACAAACTATGCAACCTTTCACCTTGCGTCGCCATATCGCCTACAACACTCTGCACTCTCCCTGCAATGCTTCTTAACCGATCATACCTCATTCTTACAATATCCGATGGCCGAGAAGTCGGGAACGTATCGAACTCTTCATCTAATTCATCAGGATAAGCACCATCAGCATGTGATAATCTAGTGTCCATATGTGGAGGATGTCTTGGCCTCCATCTAAAGTTCCAAATTCCAATCAAAAACAAGTATAAAAATATTGTTGGAAGTATTAATTCAGGGTAAAGAACCAATATTATGAAGAGTATATGAATTAATATAGATGTGATTGGATTTTTCCAATTGCATATCTGATCAAACCATCTCCCAAAAGCTATTAAACCACCTAGAACTTTCATTATTCTAAAGAAATTAGCTTTGCTCCTTCTCATACTCCACATATGTGAATCCACATCAAGCATGTATTCTACAATCTCTTTTCTTAACGGTGGCTCGGCTCGACTCAACCTCATCGACACAATCTGCGTCGTTTGATGCCTTAAATGGTCTAGCTGAATCACTGATAGAGGATGAATGTAGTGCATTTTTGGCAACAATGGTAATGAATACATATACATCATATTGATGAAAGATGAGCTTGTGAACCTAACAGCTAGTTGAACTTCTCCTGTTTTCTTTACACCTGATGTATGCAACATTAAAAGTGGATAAGAGTGTGTGTAAACTCTATCAGTTTCAAGTGTTGATAACCTTATTCTTACCTTACCTATCTTAGAATCCTTTGATTTATCTCCTCCTTGTAAATGATTATTATCAAATACACCTACTGTAATAACAGTAGATGGATCAAAAACTTCCCAAGTGTATTGCTCATTCCACTTTGGACTAAAGCTATCGACAATCGTCCTAGTTCGAATCCACTTTTGTCCATATTTCGCTACGCAATAAGCATCTGTAGTTCCTCTACCATCTCTTGTTTTCATTGGAATCAACCCTTGTGCACTTATAATCCCAACTTCTAGAATTCCAATGCTGGATTTCCATAGTTGTTTCGCCGTTGGCCTAAGATCACTACTATGATGAGTTGATTCATCTAACACATGGTAACCGCCATCCAAACATACCCTTAAATGTAACCTACTAGCAAATTTGGTGTCCTTCTTTTCCCCTTCAGCAACATGTTTTTCAAGATTAAACCATCTAGTGTTCACTGGCTTATGGTCTAATCTTCTTTGCACCATATGCAAAGGAATCATGCACCTTCCAAGAATTTCATCTTTGTTTGGTTCAATTTTATCTTCCACAGATAGAATTAAAGGTTCCTCAAAAGGCTCAGCAACAACAAACATTAAATCCTCATTCCAAATAGGATTTATGGTCTTGTTTTGTGATATTCTAGTTCTTAAAATTTGATTTCCTAAAGTAACCCTCACATGAACTTCAGGATACCTGCTTTTATCACTTGGTACTAAATCTTGAGCCTCAATTACATTGACTCTTACATACCATAGCTTAGGAGAGAGATAAACTTTTGACCTTATATTTGAAACTGCTTCAGAACCAACACTTACTGCATCAGAATGCCAAGAATCAGGAAATGCTTCATCAGCTTGAGTTCCCATCCAAACTGCTAACATTAACTCTCCTTTCGCTTTATCGCCTTTTCGATCCTCGAGTCTATACCATTGTGGAGCCAAAGGACTATCCGGTGGTACACGTTTCGGGATATCATTAAGATCAAACCAAACTCTCCCTACAAAATCATCTGCTATAACATCTTTATCTTTGACAATCATTTCTAAAATCGAAGCCTGAATTCGATCTTTGGAGAAGGCGAAGACTTGATTCCACTCAGGATTTGACTTCTTTGCAAAATGTTTGGTTATCCCTTTGTAGTTTCCAAGCTTCACTTCAACATAAGGATCAAGACTACCAGTTACATCTTTTGAAGGTAAATCCTTGGCTTTTACAACATGAACATAAAGATACTGCATTTGTTCAACAAGGTCATATGTGCAGGATAGCTTGTCACGAATGACCGCCCCCGCTCCAATCTTGGGAGAGGTTTCCTTAAGAGCAAATTCATGAGAATTTGATGATGGTTTCTGCATTTTTCTTTTCTTCAACAAAGATTTAACAATTAACCTGTTTCAAAGGGGAAATAGTTCAAACATTATAAAAGCATTCACCCTTTTTCTACTGTAATTAGGTCTTTCTTATACAACATTGAAGGTAAACATTACTAAATGCAAATTACCTGATAATGATATCAAGTTAGAAATGAATACTTGCAAGTTGAAGTGTTGAAATGCACAATATTACCTTCTGCATTGAAGAATCACACAATGAATATTCTGAAAGGAAATAATATATGCACAATAAATAGCATAAAGAAGAAGCTAAAGTTGAATGTTATGCACCATTTGGTGTAAACTAAACTTTTTACTTGGTCATGGTTTTTTGCATCATCACTTTTTCTTTCTTAGCCAAACAAGCAAAAAAAAAAAAAGACAAGTTGAAAAGCAAAATGCAATTGGTGTGCCTAATTGAAGTTTAGGTTATGTAATAGCATTGCACAACAAGAGATGAGATCTAAAGTATACAGCAATACAAAGTAGATGAAAATGAAAACCAGAAATACAAGTAAACACTAAGATCAAAACTAGAAGTAAAGATAACTTAAACAAAAGAATGTCATTTATTTACCAGCTTTCAACTACCAATATCACGTAGAACTCATAGAGAAGGAGTTTGTTGAACCACTCAAAACCTAATATTTCAAAATCAAAATGTGTCAGTGAATCTTCAAGTGAGGTGTGACCATGTGAGTTTCTTCCTTTTAGGATTCAAGCACCAGCTCTTGTAGAGTACAACTATATTTGGAAACTAAAATGTTACGATTAGAAAAATGATTTTGTATTTGACCAAAAAAAAAGAAATATGATTTTGTAGGTGTTTGAAAGAAAAATAAAATAGAAAATGTTATGGATGATGCTATGGATAGAAATAAAAAGAGAATAAATATAAAAAGAATGTGTAAGAAAATTTGTGAGGAAATCTACAATTGAATAATTTTTAGGGCAGTGTCTTAACGGGGACTTGGATCCTAACTCTCCCTACATCTCCTTCCATTCTCTTTATCTCTCTTAATTTTTCTCTCTCTCATCGTTAAAAAATTATAAATAATGACCCTAACTCTACCTATAAATAATTTTTCATCTATTTATTTTTCTCTCATCTTATCTCATTTTTCTCTCTCTCAAAAAAGTCTGAAGTAAAAAAAATACCAATTATCAGAAGGCACCTAATCCAAATCCAATTTTCAGGATATTATGAGCTTAGTTTTTCACCAGTTATTATGTGTAACAAAAATGATATTTATACACAAATTTATAAATTTATGACACTTAGATTTGACAACTTTCTTATTGACTAATGCAGTTCACAGTAATAGCAGTTAATATGGGGTGAGTTAAATTTGATAACTTTTGTGAAAGTTGTCATGCAAAACTTTCAGATGTTCAACTACATGTAGATTTTGAACATTTCGAAATCAAAGATGACTGAGTAGGTCGGTCGATCACGTTTTACCTTGACAGAGGTAGATCCTCTTATAGTCCTTGCTACCCCAAAAATAAAATAAAAATTAAAAATAAGTATAATAATTTTTTTGACAAAAAAATAAGTATAATAATAAAATGCGGTTACCTCGAAAATAAAATAAAAAATTAAAACAAGGTAGAATAATAAGTCATTCTTTTAACACTTTTAGTTCTATTTTAATGAAGTTTATTTTGTCTATAAAAATATTTCTTTTATATTTAACTCTTTGTTTTTTGTCAAGATATTTAACCATCTCTTAAAATATTAATTAGCTTTTTGACGGGATGAAGGACCCGTCCACGGGGCCCAACCATTTTGCCATCATGGTTAATTACTTTCAAATTTTTAGTAAATAAAATTAATGAGTTGTAACACTTAATATTTTTATTAATCAAAATCAACATTTCATTATCAATTTCTGTCAAAAAGAAAGAAATTCTATCAAAAAAAATCAATGTGTGTCAACTGCGTTAAAGATTTAAAAAATTGTCGAATATGGGCCCGTTTGGATAGAGCTTATTTTGAGCTTATGAAAAACAATTTATGCAAATAAATAAACTTTTATGTATTAGTCATAAACTTGTCAATGTAGTTTATGAAAAAACAACTTATGGAGATATAACTTTTGTTAGTGAGAACTTATTGGTCAACATAAAAACTTATTTATCTCCATAAGTTATATTTCATAAGCTCAAAAATAAGCTAATCCAAACGGGCCTGTTCTGGAGTGGGCCGAAGCCCAATATAGCCACAAGAATGAAGCTCGGCCCACCGAGAATGGGCAGGAGAGTGGGAATATGAATCAACGGCACAGATGAATCTGTACGATCATCCAACGGCCAGGCGCGATTCACGCACACTATATAAGCATTCATTGCGTCAGTTGTCAGGTACAACTATTCATTAGTATTGCTACTTTGCTCGTTCGCTCCTGACTTGGGCGTTGGAGTGTATTTGCAGGTACACCCACCCTTCTTTCTCTGAGCGTGGAACACGGGCCAAGTAGCAAGCAGATAAGATTTGATACTCTGAGGGACATCCATCAGACAAGCTCAGGTACAGATCATTTGGCGACCACAGTGGGAGCCCGCGCGCTTACCTCCATCCTTTCAGATGCCACCAAAGGCACCTCGAGGCCGACCAAAGGCCGCTACTCGTCTTCAAAGCGTGGCCGAGATCCCTGCTCGACCACCACCAACAGGTGTAGCAAGCACCAGCACCGTCCCGATGATCCCTGCACAACAAGTCACGGTCGAACTTCCCGCAGACCTGGTCCAAGAGCTGCAAGAATTACTGCACGACCGGAATCAGGCTTTAAATCGCAACAATGATCGACTTACGTAGTTAGAAGATCAGATCGCCTCAAGGCGGGCACACATGGCTCCTGAACAGTGACCTCATCATGAGGGTACATCGGCTTTGCGAGCACATCCATCGAGGGCTTATCCATCGCCTCCGCGTAGGCAACTGGTCCATAGATCTCCACCCCCAAGGAGGGGACGAGGAGGAGGATCCACACCGCCAAGAAGAACTCCGTCAACCTCCGATTACACTTATTGGCCTGAAGAATCCTCGCATGAAGGGTCCTCTTATGGATCGACTAGTTCACCCGCTCGCTCTCGTAGTCGATCCAACGAGCGATACCCCTGCCGATCAAAGGATTACTCCAATAACCAACATCACGGTCATGCAGCCCGCCACTCAAAGGAGCGACCGCGTCGTAAAGAAAGGGAAGATACCAGCCTGGGACCGTACACAAGGGAGATAGATGAATTTCGTATTCCACACTCGTTGCAAAAACCTCCGTCTGATCTTAAGATGTACACCGGCGTGAAAGATCCGGACGCCCATATAAAGCACTTTGACATTATGATGAAGTATAGAGGAGAGCCCAGGCCCGTGAAATGCAAAATCTTCCCCCTCACTCTAGAGGGGTCAGCACTGGAATGGTTTACCGAGCTGAAACCCAACACCAGTTCATCTTGGGAGCAGATGGCTAGGGCGTTTACCGCCCGTTTCACGACCTCTAGAATCAAACCAAAGTCCCAAGATGTTCTGATCGTGATCAGACAGGGTCCGGACGAGCCTCTGCGAAGATATGTGGAAAGGTTCAACCGAGAAGCCGACCAAGTCCGGAACTTGGATGACAATCAAAGATTTTTCTTCTTAAGGACGGGTCTTATAAGAGGAAGTCGCTTTGAGGTGGAAGTAGGACTCCATGTTCCCAGAGATCTGGAGACATTCCTTAGACGGTCACAAAGATTCATGAATTACGAAGAAAGAACGACCACTATAGAAGCCGCTGAGGCGGGCATGAATCAAAGCTCGCGACCAGAAATGGACCAAAAGGGCAAGGAAGACTATGTTAACACCCGTCCAAACAAAGAGAGCAGGATCAAAAATTTGCTGAACGCACCAAGCTGAACACCTCGTATGCGAACATATTAGCAAAATGTGCAAATGCAGAATTTAGGGATATCAGGCCACCAGAACCCCTCGTTCTTAAAGAGAGGCAGCGCCCTTCAAAGAAATATTGCAGGTATCACAAAAGTAACGGGCATGATACTAATAACTGCATGGCTCTGAAAGACGATGTGGAGGCGTTGATCAGAAGAGGGAAGTTGACCCAATACGTAAGAAGGGATCAAGCTGAAACACGAGGAGAAAGGCAGGTCGCCCGTTCACCTAGAAAGGGAAAAGAGCAAGTAGACGAGGCAATCAAGGTTGTAGAAGAAGACGATGATGAAGACATTGTGGACACAAGGAAATCAAGGGGAAGACCAGTCGCCATGGTAATCTCCGGAGGAATTCCCACAGACGCCTTGACCAACAAATCGATCAAAAGAAGATGGGACGAAATCATGAGCATCGCCTCGACCTCCAGTCCAAGACCTCCTTCTAAGCGACCATCCATCTCCTTTGGAGACGAGGACCTCATTGATGGGACGCCCAACTACGAAGTACCTCTGGTGATAGTCGCAGTAATGGCGAACATGGAAGTTAGACGGATATTGGTTGATAAAGGGAGCTCAGCAGATATAATCTTCGAAGATCTGTTGGACGTGTTAAAAATCTCAAAGGACGACCTAAGGCCGTATAGAGGGACAGTGTTAACCGGGTTCAATGGGGCTTCTACAACCCCCATAGGACGAATAGAGTTGATGGTGACTTTTGGGGATGATACAGTAGAAAACCCCATTTGCAGAACGGTCAGAACAGATTTCATCGTTCTACCATGTAAATCCGTTTATCAATGCATCATTGGTCGACCAACCCTTGCCCATTTGGAAGCAGTGCCATCCACCGTCCACTTGAAAATGAAGTTTTACACCAAGGCTGGCGAAGTCGCTACCCTTCAAGTAGATCTACTATCCGCAAAGCGAGCTTTTCTTTTGGGGTTGAAGGAAAAAGGCAAAAAAGTAGCAAAAGAAATAGAGGAAGCAATGAAAGGTGGCGAACAAGTAAACTTGGCTGATCTGGATGCTCGTTATGATCCAGATAGCGAGGAAGAGGAAGGGGGCGACTTTCTGACTAAAGAGCTTAAAAAGCGGATTAAACGACCAGAATCGGACGGAGAATTTTGTCATTTGCAACTAGGGGACGATCCTAGCAGAACGGTCAAGATAGGGAAGAACCTCCCCTCTGAAGTTCGTGACAAGCTCGTCCAATGCTTAAAAGAACATACAGATCTGTTTGCCTAGAGTGCGGCAGACATGCCCGGGATTCCACCACAAGTAGCTTGCCACCATTTAGCAGTTGATCCGGAAGCAAAATGGGTGGCTCAAAGAAGAAGAGTTCAGAAAGAGGAAAAGGCACGAGCAGCGTGCAAGGCCGTCAAAGACCTGCTCGAAGCGGGGTTTATCAAAGAGATAAAATACACAATGTGGCTGTCTAATGTCGTCTTAGTTAAAAAGGCGAATGGCAAGTGGAGGATGTGCGTAGACTATACTGACCTCAACCGAGCATGCCCAAAGGACGCTTTCCCCGTCCCAAGTGTAGATCGCTTGGTCGATAATGCGAGTGGATACAAGATCCAGTCTTCCTTGGACGCCTATTCTGGATACAATCAGATTGCCATGCACCCACCCTATTAGGAAAAGACAGCGTTCATGACGGACAGAGGGAACTTCTGTTACCGAGTCATGCCGTTCGGACTGAAGAATGCTGGAGCAACCTACCAACGTATGATGAATAAAGTTTTTCAGAACCAGATAGGGAAAATGGTGGAAGTATACTTAGATGATATGATTATCAAAAGAAAAGAGGACCGAGCTCATGTGGATGACCTAAAAGAGGTATTTAGAGAAGCCAGGAAAAATTCATTAAGATTTAACCCAGAAAAGTGCACCTTTGGTGTATGGGCGGGCAAGTTCCTGGGATTCTATCTCACAGAAAGGGGAATAGAAGCCAACCCAGACAAATGTCGAGCAGTGACTGAGATTAGGCCGCCAACGACCAAAAAAGAAATACAGAAACTCAATGGCATGGTGGCCGCTCTCTCTCGTTTCATTTCAAAAGCAGCAAACAAGTCCTTGCCCTTATTCAAATTGCTAAAGAAGGAGTCTACATTTGAATGGACGCCCGAGTGCGACCAAACCCTCGAACAGTTGAAGACGGCCCTGGCAGAACTTCCAATTTTGACAACTCCAGAGCTTGGAGAAACCCTATATTTGTACTTATCCATCACAGACGAGGCTCTGGCCGCTGTTTTGGTGCGAGAGGAAGGAACAAAGCAGAATCTAGTCTACTTTGTCAGCAAAGTACTACAAGGACCCGAGCTTAGATATCAGAAGATTGAGAAATTGGCTCGGGCATTAATTATCTCAGCCCGAAGGCTGCGACCGTATTTCGTGGCTCATCAGGTCACACTGCGCACCGACCAACCCATCAGACAGATCCTGCATAGACCAGATCTAGCGGGAAGAATGATCAAGTGGGCCGAATTACCAGAATTTGGGATTAAGTATGAGCCTAGGTCGGCCACTAAAGCACAAATCTTGGCTGATTTCATTGCAGAATTAACCCCAGGGACGAAGAATCCAGTTCAGGATTCATGGACTTTGCACGTTGATGGATCATCCAATGGTAAGGGCAGTGGAGCGGGCTTGGTCCTCGAGAATGAAGAAGGAACGACCAGTGAAGTCTCTTTGGCTTTCTCGTTCCCAACTTCCAACAATCAGGCTGAGTATGAAGCCTGCATAGCAGGGTTGTTGCTCGCTCTAGAATTTAATGTAAAAAGAGTGGAACTCCGATCAGACTCGTTACTAGCGGTCTCCCAAATCAAAGACGTCTTTTCAGCCAAAGACGAGATCCTCCAGAGGTATTTAGCAAAGGTCAAAGAGTTGATGAAGAAATTTGAGTACGCGGAAGTCAAGCACGTCCCTAGGGCAGAAAATTCTAGGGCGGATATCTTGTCCAAACTCGCAAGCACCAAGAACCCTGGTAATCATAGAAGTGTAATACAAAAAGTCCTATCTCAACCAAGTGTAAGGCTAGAAACGGCCTTGGGAGCGAGCGTATGTGAGATCGATTCATCACCGTCATGGATCGACCCCATCTTTAACTACATAAAAGACGGAGAAGAGCCTGAGGATCCAAAAGAGGCTGCGCTCGTTCGTAGGCGAGCAACGTCCTATTCGATAATTAACGAGCTGCTCTATCGAAGAGGATTCACCATGCCCCTGCTCAAATGCCTTCTCCCAGCAGAAGCAAACTATGTGTTGAAAGAAATTCATGAGGGCATATGTGGGAACCATATGGGCTCACGAGCATTGGCAAAAAAGGCCTTGAGAGCAGGCTATTACTGGCCCACCATGGAAACAGATGCAAAAAACTTAGTCAAGAAGTGCGATAAGTGTCAGAGACACGCAGATGTTCACATTGCTCCTCCAACCGAGCTCAACAGTATGACTTCTCCTTGGCCGTTTGCATGGTGGGGAATTGATCTATTGGGACCTTTCTCACTCGCCCCTGGTCAGCTCAAGTTTCTGATAGTGGCGGTTGACTACTTCACCAAGTGGATTGAGGCCGAACCATTGGCCACAATTACTTCAAGAAATTGCCTCAAGTTTGTCAAAAGAAATATTTTGATGCGGTTTGGGATCCCGGAGGTCATCGTGTCAGATAACGGCACACAATTCACTGATCGAAACTTCCAAGAGACTTTGGTCGAGCTAGGTGTGAAACAGTGTTTCACATGAGTAGAGCACCCGCAAACAAACGGGCAGGCGGAAGCGGCCAACAGAGTCATTCTGAGAAGACTCAGGAGAAGATTGGACGAGGCCAAGGGAAAATGGGCAGAAGAGCTCTCTTCAGTGCTATGGGCGTACAGAACCACACCACACTCAACTACGGGAGAGTCCCCCTTCAGGATGGTCTATGGGACGAACGTTCTAATTCCTGTAGAAATGGGAGAGTTAAACTGGAGGACGACCAATCCTTTGCAGTCGTCCGAGAACGAGCAGGCCACCAAGGAAGAACTCGATCTGGTGGAAGAACTGCGGAGCAAGGCAGCCTTGAGAGAAGCATTGGTTAAGCAGAATATGGCAACAAGGCATGACGCCAAGGTCGTTCCTAGGTTGTTCGAAGTAGGACAGCTCGTCTTACGAAAGGCAGATATCGGCCAGAGGAATGCAAGCCAGGGCAAGCTCGCCCCAAATTGGGAACGTCCCTACAAAGTAGCTGCCAAGACAAGCAAAGGAGCGTATATCTTGCAAACCATGAATGGAGGAATGATTTCGAACACTTGGAATGCAACGAACCTCAGGAGATATTTTACTTGATGTCTTGTAAATATGAAAGAATGTCATGTTACTACTTGAATGATGAATGAAAATAAAAAACAGGCGGGACACTCTTTTTCCCTACGGGGTTTCTTATTGAGGCCCGCTCGTCCGTCAACAGAATGACGGGGAATTTCTTGAATTCTTGATTCTTTTAAAGTTGTTGTTCGATCCAATAACGAACGACCCCTTAAGCGAGTTAAGTTCAAACCGAGTTTGATAAACTGCTAAGGGTGAAACTTAAGCGAGCTTAAGTCGAACGCGCCTGATCAACGAGCTAAATCTCAAGTAGAAACTTGGTAAGCTTTTCACGGGCATTCACGCAAAATTTAGCTCGCGCTAAACGACCAAACGCAAACTAAAATCAAACTTAGAAAAAGTTAAAAGGCAAAAAGTTGATAGAAAGAAACATGCATTAAAGTTTGCCCGGAGAAGGCTGGGCTCCGCAAAAGGTTACAAAATAAGGGCGACCACTAGGTCCCCAAGGAAAGCAACAGAATACATTTTTCAAAAGAAATAAACAAGAGTACAAAGACAAGTCACTCAGGACGACTATAGATGACCGTTTCTTCTTGGATGACATTTCCATTTTCATCTTTCTCTGCAAGACGAACAATCTGCCCGTTCTTCAAAAAATAATCGTTGCTCACGATCTCAGGGTTAATCTCCAGTGTGGGATAACAATACTGAATCTGAGCAACAGCCTCGTCAAACCGTCCCTTGGCAATTGAAATGGTCATGTCTTCCAGAATCTCTAGCTCGTCCTTAGCTTTATCACGTTCGCCCTCCACGGCCTTCAAATCTTCCTTAAGACCAGCCACCTTCTCCTCCAATTTTGTAACCTTGGCAGACTGCTCGGTCAAACTGGCAGTAGCGGTGGCAAGTTTGGCCTCAGCATCTACCTTGGCTGTTATGGCCGCATCACGTTCAGAAGTGACCGTGCCAAGTGCATCCTTGGTGGGTTGGAGAGCGACCTCAGCCTCTTCAAGTTTTTTCTTGGTGCTCTCAAGCTCTGCTCGCAACTCTGTAATACAACCAAGAGTAGATTTGTACTTATCAGTCTTATCTATGAGGTCAACCTCCAACCACAAGTTACGATGGATTAAACGCATACCTGCTTGACGTTCAGTCTCCTCAAATTTATAGCAAGCAAGTTTTTGAGAAGCGGCCTTGGCAACTTTAGACATGAATAAAAGGGGGTCCTCGCGAAGACGTTCGAAATCGGGTTCCCTGAGATCGTCTAAATCTAGGGATGGTCTTTTTGGTGCCTCTTTGCTCCTCTTGGACTGAGGAGGGTCAAGGTCGATTTGAATGGCTTCAACGGAACGTTGCACCTGTTCTCTTTTCTTGGATCCTGAAACCGATCTATGCTCGCGAACAGGTGATTTCTGACCGCCCTCAATCTTAATGTTGTGAGAAGGGGAATCAGCAAAGGTAACCTTTTTATCCTTTCTAGACTTGGTCTTGAGCAAGAGAGCTTCAAATCCAACGCCTGACATCTCAGCTGTAAAATCAAAAGAAGAACGGTTAGAATCAAGTATAGGATAACGACCAAAATAAAAGGGCGAAGAAAGAGTCAAACCAAGTTTATGTTGAGCGTGCTCAACAGTCTTAATGCAAGCAAACTTATTACAAGGGATAATTCCCTGGGGCATCCAAGTAACCAATGTCTCCAGCATTTTGATGCTCTCAAGGTCATACTCGCTGAGCCTCCTTTGGTGCCTATAGTGAATGGTCTCGCGATCGTAATGCGAATGAGACCAACCGAGGGGGAACTTCATGGAAGCAACATGTCCTTGAGCGTCCAAAGTTCCAACCATTTCGCAGGCACGATCATTAACCGGAACGACCCAGAGGAAAGCATGCCTCCAAGTTTTGGCAGACTCATAGAAGGGCTTGAACAGTTTGATCGTACCATTGCGACTCTTCAATGAAACCTGCTCCCAGCGCCTGGGCTCGCTCTTCACTTCCACAGTACGACTAACGTCAAACAAGGTAAAGAAAAGGCGGTAGTTGATATCACCGTCGAGAGCAGCCATTATCATTTCAAAAGATTTAATAAGCGCCCAAGCATTAAAGTGAAGTTGAGAAGGGGCAACCCCGAGAGTCCTTAGAACGCGCCTTTGAAAGAAGGTAAAAGGAGGCCGCACTCTCAAGTCTCGAAGGGTGTTGGTATACATGACGAACTTCAAAGAGGTGGGAATTGTGGCCGCGTGCTCTTCGGGTGGAACGCCTTCGGCCCTCCACTCTTGGTCGCCGTTGGTCGGGACAGGGGAGGCGCGGGGTTCGCAGACCTCTCGTTCTCCTGAGGTAAGTTCGCCCGAGGAGATTGAACGGTTTCAGAGGTATTCGATGAGGAAGAGCGACCGGAAGATGAAGAGGTGGATAAATCAGTTGAAGAAGAAAAGGAGTCATAAGAAGGAAGCTCGCCCGTGTTAGTGTCTCCAGAACGAGCAGCGCACTCAGCCATCTTAGCGGAAGGACGACCAGAAATCCTAGCCGTTTTCTTTGTTCGCGCTAGTACCCTACCCTGCAAGGAGAGGGAAAGTCAGGATCACCCTAAATGATGATTTGCAGAAGGGGGCGACAAGGTCGACCCCGGGCCTGACACCCCCTCCTCGCTCTATACAACGAAAGCAGAAATAACGAGCAAGAAGGATTTAAAGATACATACCTGGAGTAGGAGAAAAGTTCGGGCTTAAAGTAGTGTGCTCTTTAATAAGTAGAATCACAGTGGAATGAAACCGCCCGAGAGGAAGCTCGTGCACGGGCAAACACCTGGCCAGAATCACAGCAAGTTCTTGGTCGGCGCGGGAGAAACTTACACTCGCTTCGTTTCCAAGGCCACGTGTCACAGACCTAAAGACAAGACCGATCAGAATATGAGACTAATCGGGCTAAAACCCTCGGAGGCAACAAAAAACAGGCAGAATTCAAGCCTACGCTCGTCCTGATAAACGATCTTGGCTGGGGGGCAACTGTTCTGGAGTGGGCCGAAGCCCAATATAGCCACAAGAATGAAGCTCGGCCCACTGAGAATAGGCAAGAGAGTGGGAATGTGAATCAACGGCACAGATGAATCCGTATGATCATCCAACGGCCAGGCGCGATTCACGCACACTATATAAGCATTCATTGCGTCAGTTGTCAGGTACACACTATTCATTAGTATTGCTACTTTGCTCGTTCGCTCCTAACTTGGGCATTGGAGTGTATTTGCAGGTACACCCGCCCTTCTTTCTCTGGGCGTGGAACATGGGCCAAGCAGCAAGCAGATAATATTTGATACTCTGAGGGACATCCATCAGACAAGCTCATGTACAGATCAGGGCCCTATATATATATATATATATATATATATATATATATAGACAGAAATGATAAAATTATAAAAATGAAATGCAACTAGCTAGATCAGCTACTTGTGTGTGTTCTTTTACAAAACGGAGGCGCACATGCAAGGATTTTGGTCGGTTTGTCTTGTAGCCTCTATGGGAAGTTATTTAAGACACGGATGAGCAGGTTGCTTGAATTGGAGTGGAAATTTATCCTTAAAAAAATAAACCATAGATTCTTTTATAGGCAAAGTGGTTAGAAATTAGTGTGTTAATAGTTAGAGGGGAGGGGGGAGCGGCGTTCGAACCCCGTACGGCTACATTTTCACCAATGATGTCCGTTTCACTCAACCACATGAGCTACCATTCTGAGACAAAAATAAACCATAGATATTGCATGCCCAATTGTGGCCCGTCAGGATAAACAGCTTAATTAAGTGTTTATGGTATAAGTGTTTATTATATAAACGTTTATGTATAAATTGTTTGTATAGTAAGGGATACAATAATGTTAAATTATTCTTCTATAAGCCATAACTATTTTCATAAGTTATCTCGATAATCATAAGTTATGTAGATAACTTATGGATTTCTTTTGGATCAAACAGGCCTCATTCCCTGATTTTAATAAAAATTAAAGAAAAGGAAAGATGACAAAAGTGAGCTCGGGGGGACTAAACCAATACCCATAGTAAAAAGAAGAAAAAGTCGAAACAATAATAGGGAGCTTCTAACAAAGCCTCTAAAACAATCAATCCTAAAGCCAAAAACAAAAGCAGTACCTTACGAAACTTCACTAGAAGAGATAGAGACAGAAGTTTTCCCTTGAGCGGGAATTATACCCTACAATTCTTGGGCCAAATTCTATTATTTCCAAACAATCTAGGAAGTTAGATAAAAAAGAGACTGAGACAGAATTTGTCTTTGAACTCCTACCGTTTTCTGGACCAATTTCTTTTTTTGTCGTCTTATTTTGGGTATTGTACACCACCGGTTCGGGCTTATCATACTGCGTAATTGTTCCTTGGGTGTTGGTAACCATAGGATCGACAACATCATCGAACACATCCCCCCATAATGCCCTAAAATCCTCATGTCAGATGCTACCACTAGATTAGAAGTAGCATTAGAGTCCGAGGAATTTAGCGAATCTAGCCTGGTAGTGGGAGGTTGAGTGGATTATGAGTCAATTGGATCATTCCAACATCGACTAGCGATACGCATATCACTGAAGTCATTTGAAGCAAAAGAGTCATGGACATCTGAAACTTTGTTAGTTTGTGTGACCTCTTCTCTAATCTCCTTGCGCGAGGCTTTCCTGAAACCATCTTTAGGATCATCGTGGACACCTTTAAGAACTTTCTACTTGTCATTCACATTATTGGTAGCCTGTAGTTTAGGAGTATGTTTAGGAATCTGTTTTGCCTGAGCGACATAATCTGGGAATCTATCTTGATAGGAGTGTCTCCCTTTGATAGTAAAATTCTTCCAAGAAGGTGTATCTTTCATCCCTCCAAGCTTGCCACGTACTCCTCTTTCAGAATTGAAATTGCTAACTTGTCTCCTTTAATACACAGTATATGAAGCTAGCTAGGAGGAATATCACAAATCTTATCTTCTTTAATACAAAATATATTTATCATTTTAATAGAAAAATCCAATTGTAAAAAAATGCAAAACGGATTTATCAATTTAATAAATAAATCTGGTTTTAAAAAAAACGGATTTATCTATTAAAATGATACATCCGTTTTGCATTTTTTAACAAAATGGATTTCTCTGCTTAAAAAAAAACAAAACGGATTTCTCATTTTAATAGATAAATTCGGTTTTAGAAAAATGCAAACCGGTTCTATTTATTAAAATGGTAAATCCGTTTTGCATTTATGCTAAGGGGTAAAATGGAAAGTGTCGGTATGGTGTCTTAGTGTGGGGGTAAAAAAATGTCATTAAATAAAATTAGTTATTTTGTTGTAGCCTTGTAGGTGAAGCCCAAAAACACCGAATCAATCGGAGCGGTTGATCTGGTTAAATCATAACCTAACTCCTTATACGATTCGGTTATTCCAGTGGTTAAAAGCAGTTTCATCTGATTTTGAACAGTTTTAAGTGATTGAACCATGACCAAAAGGTCTCACCAATTTAATATTCGATTTTCAAACATTTTTCACGAAAATGACTTTTGCCCAACACTGGGTAAGCTGTGGAACGGTGTATATGATGGTCCGTCTGAGGTCCATACTCCATATAATTCGTTTGCGGTCCACGTAATTTTTTTTTTGGACATGCGGTCCACGTAAAATGACAATACGGTCAGTAAGAAAAAATTGTCAACACGGGATGCACCCCAAAAAAAAAAGTTGACAACACGGGATCGTGTCAAATAAATAACATTTTAATTTTTGTTTTTGGCATGTTCTAAGTTTAACAAAAATCTTAACATAAATTGGATACACCTTTTTTTATGCACATAAATTGGATATAGCCATTCATGTGAAGGCAGTGAAGCCAAGAGACTAGTTAAATACATTTAATTTTCTTAAATAATACTCGACACGCCAAGGCTACAACATGAATATTAACATTTATTAAGATTCATGTTAAGCAAACACTACAAAAAAAACGCTTATTTGCGAGGAACATTAGCGAGGGAATAACATTCCCTCGCTAAAACTGACTTTAGCGAGGGAATTAGCGAGGGAATGTGATTCCCTCGCTAAAACTGACATTAGCGAGGGAATTTGAAAATTTGACCGTTAGCGAGGGATTTAGCGAGGGAATTTGAAAAATTTCCGTCGCTAATTGTTTGGAGGGAAAATTCAGTCAAATTCACGCGAATCAAGGAAATTAGCGACGGAATTAGCGAGAGAATTAAAATCCCTCACTAATTAAAGTGGTTTTTAGCGACGGAAAATAGTTGCCTCGCAAATTTTTTTAATTTTCTTTTTACTTAAATCTGTCACTCACTCACTCACTCACTCTTCTTTCTCACTCTTCTTCTCTCCTCTTCACCCTTCCTCTTCCCTTCCTCTACTCTCCACCACCACCACCATCACCACCACACAACCAACCAACCACCCTCACTCTTCTTCTCTCCTCTTCACCCTTCCCTTCCTCTTCCTCTACTCTATCTCTCTCACCTATAAACCCTAACCCACCACCACACAACAACAACCACCACCACACAACAACCACCACCACAAAACAACCACCACTCGCGACACCACCACCACCACCACCACCACCTTCTTTCCTCTTCCTTTCCCTCTCTTCTCTCTCTCTCTCTCTCTCTCTCTCTCTCTCTCTCTTACACAATTTCCACTTTCACTCTTCTTCTCTCCACCTTCTTCCACCACCACCACACCACCACCACCCACGAGACCACCACCACCACCACCTACGAATTTTTTTCCTCTTTCTCTCCACCTTTCACCACCACCACCACCACCACCACAACAACAACCACAAAATTAATGATATATTATAATAAAAAACTGATTTTAAAAATAATATAATAATAAATATAAAAAACAAACCATTTAAATTAAGACACGTGTCAGTCAGAATTTGAAAATTTGCACAAATTTTGAGGCAACATTAGCGAGGGAATTAGCGAGGGAAATGTCCCTCGCTAATTAGCGAGGGATTCAAATTCCCTCGCTAATTTCATTAGCGAGGAAGGTATTAGCGAGGGAACCGGTCCCTCGCTAATTCCCTCGCAAATGACCATTAGCGAGGGATTTTGGTCAGTTTGCGAGGGAAATTTCCCTCGCTAATCCCTGATTTTTTTGTAGTGAAAAATACATAATTTAACATTTATTAAGAATAATACTCTAGTTAAGTACATTTAATTTTCTTGATTTTATATGAAAAATAAATTTATTTACTAAACTATTCATAATTAGTGAGCTTCTTCTCAGAGCGTTATGAAAATGTGACGCGTTGTTGTGAAATGACGACATTACTGTTGCGAGATTCAAAATATTCTTATGGATTAAGAGATTTATGGTTTGATTTGGGAAGGAGATTCAAAATATTCTTATGGATTAAGAGATTTATGGTTTGATTTGGGAAGAAATTGGAGAAGAAGATAATGACTAGATTATTTATTTAAAAGAAATCCAAATCAGATATATTTTTGCCTCGTGAAGCTAGTTGTTACCTGTGCCACATAAGCACATAACAGACACGTCAACATCTTTTAACTCAGATGAATAGAATGTCCAAAAGAAAGAATTTATGTGTGACAGAATTTTAAACATAGAGGACTAAACTAAGAAAAACACACATAAAAAACCAAAGTAAAATTTTGGCTAAATACCACTTTTGGTCCTTTATCTTTGCTCTAAGTTTCACTTTGGTCCTTTATCTTTTTTTTGGTCCGTTTTGGTCCTTTATCTTTCATTTCTGTGTCAGTTTGGTCCTTTATCTTTATTTTGTTTCACTTTGGTCCTTTATCTTTCATTTATTGTTTCATTTTGGTCCTCTTAAACAAAAATACAAAATAATGAAGAACACTATGAATGTGCTCAAGAACACCAAGAACACTTTGATTTCTTTTTTCTTGAATAACTCATGCAATACGCGACCAAAATGTTTTGTTTAAGAGGACCAAAATGAAACAATAAATAAAAGATAAAGGACCAAAGTGAAACAAAATAAAGATAAAGGACCAAACTGACACAAAAATGAAATATAAAGGACCAAAACGGACCAAAAAAAAGATAAAGGACCAAAGTGAAACTTAGAGCAAAGATAAAGGACTGAAAGTGGTATTTAGCCTAAAATTTTAATTAAACTTAAAAGAGCACAAATATATTTTAGTATTTTTCAGCTTAGAATTAGATAAGAGCTTCATTTTATACACACGAACCATTGTGTGACATAAATGCTAGCGTAAACAAGCTTGTAATTAAGATGAAAATTTTTATTTGACACGCAAATTTTTAAGTCAAGCGTAAACAAGCTTGACCTCAAAAGTAAACTTTTAACATTTTAAGACAAGCTGGTATGTAGCATGACTTCAAAAGTACTTCACAATAAAAGTAAGAAAACTCGTTCTCAGTTCTCTCACGCATAACGCTCTCAGTAGAGCTGGCAAAACGGGCTACCCGGCCCACATCGGGCTGGCCCGCATCGGGCTCGGGCTTTTACGATCCGGGCCAAAAAGCCCGAATTGTAATTCGGGCTCAACTTTTTTGGCCCAAGCCCAACCCTATGCGGGCTTCGGGCTAGCCCGCATTGTGCGCCAATTTTTTTCTATTTCCTTTTAACGGACTGAATTGTAAAAAAAAATTGCATAGAATTAATTTATCACTTTTCAGTTTTCAATCTTTTAATTAACACCACATCAATGTAAGGCTTTTATATATATATATATATATATATATATATATATATATATATATATATTATTAAATTATAATACTGAGAAATCCATCATGTTGATAAAGAGAGAGTTTGACTAAGAGTGTAGTTGTGTTTTATGTAAAGTGATTCTATTTTCTATTCTATTTATATTATTTTTTTGGTTACTATTCTATTTATATTATAATACTAAGAAGAAGATCAAAAAGAAAATGAAGGCTGAGAGTGTGAAAAACGTGAACGTGAACTGCATTTGGGTTATTCCATTTATAATACTAAGATCAAAAAGAAAATGAAGAGGTGTTGAGAGTGAGAAACGTGAACACTTGAGAGTTGGGTCTTTTTGAATTGAAATTGGGTTATTGATTTTGGGTTGGGCAGCAATAATATGCACATTTTTTAAAAAATCACGGGCTTGCGGGCTACCCATGGCCCGGTCGGGCTAGCCCAGCACGGGTTCAGGCTTTTGTGGGTCGGGCTAAAAAGCCCGGGTGTAAAAATGGGCTAATTTTCTTCAGCCCAAACCCTCCCATATTTCGGGCTAGCACAGCCCGGCCCGACGGGCCGGGCCCATTTTGCCAGCTCTAGCTCTCAGCTTCACGCTCAACTCCTCATCTCTCACGCTCAAGTCCTCCTCTCGCTCAACTCCACTCTCTCCCCTTCTCTCTCTCTAGGGTTTTTTTTTGTTTACTTGTATAAGTTTTAGTTGGAGGATTTAGGGTTTATGATGTTTTAAAACTTAATTTGGGAATGATTTAGTAGTTGAATGGGAATGATTTAGGGTTTTTGATGTTCATAATAATGTGTTTTGATGTTCAATAATAATGTGTTTTGATGTTCAATGCATTTTCGGCAAGCGTACTTCAAGTTTATGACTATCTTGTGTATTCATTTCAACTGTTAGAAGCTAATATTCTAGGCTAAACGAAAAAGTTTAGTTGTTTGAAAACTAGAGATTTTGTTCTTGTTTGTTGTAAGTTTCAAATGAGATTATTTCCATGTCTTTAGTTGTATACTGTTTGTGTTTTCTAGGAATTTGATAAATAGCAGTTTTCAGTTCCTTAGTTCATCATTAGCAAGATATCAGAATCTCATCATTGTTCATTTGAAGAGCCTTATATTTCCATTCTCAGTCTCCCAGTCTTGATTATTCAGCTTCAACTGGGATTCAGGTGTGTAATTATATCCAATATGAATCTGGGTTTTCAGGTTTGAATTAAGAATATCACGTTATTCGTTGTTTCGTGTATGTACTTATACAAAATGGTATTTGAGATAGATATTTGGATGTCATTGTCCAGCTTATTGTGGCTTGAATTTTAGATATTTGGGTGAAGTATTACTATTATCGTGATCTTAGAATCTTAATTTTGAACTCCAAATATTTAGAAAAATGTATGATTAATTCTATTCCTTTTATGATCGTTTGATAGCTTTAAATGGAACAACGCCCCAACTGTTGTTTTGTTTCTGAATGCAAAATCTGATTGCAGAAATTATATGCTAAATCAAAGTGGACAGATTTAGTCTCATCAAAGTGCACAAATTTAGTCTAATGAATGCTTTAATCCTTGAAATATTGGATTTACACAGATTTAGTCCTTCAATTTCTATTTTTTATATCAACTATCCTATTTGATTCAGCTTCAGTTTGTCAAATGTCTCAATGATAAAAGTTAACTGTGTTCAAGAGTTGTAGCTGGAACAATTCCGTATTAACCATGTCTCTCTGCACTCAAGAATCACAATATTCATGCTATAGAGTTCAAAAGAATAATCACTTGTGATGCTCTCTACCAATGTGTCGTTAGCATAAGCTATGCTATTGTTTTGGTATATAAGTTGTTAATTTATTGTCTATGCTCTCTCACTTTAACTATGCTATTGTTTTCAGCATCAATTAGTAATAAGTAAATCCCCATCACTGTCTTTTATGTGTTGAGTATCCTTCATTTTTTGGAAAAAAGGAAACCTTTTGTTCCTTGAAGTCCTCTTTAATTTGAAGCTTTCTTCAACGTCTCACGCTTTATAGTTGATTCAATTTTTGGTCTATTGAAACATAGTATCTTATCCATTACTATTGCATTCCTCACTGCAGGGTGGAGAAATATCAAGTTAATTCATATATTTTATTTTGTTCAAAACATCTACAGATCAAGTGTTTAATTCTTTGAATGTTACCTTTTACATAACCTTTCCGGCTCATATTTCATCATGTTCACTGAGTGTGTTTCTTATATGCAATGAATGTTTGTTTTATCTTTTCATAGTATGATAAATAAATTCCATATGCTTGGTAGCTAATGTAAATTGCAAACGAAACAAATGAAGAACCAATGTTATTGATTAACCTTGATAGGGTAAATCACCTTGATTATGTAGAAGAACTAAATAAAATAAAATGTTGTAAAATGGTGGAATCAGGGGTAACTCATAGGCTTGTAGTTAGTGTTGTCATTTACTCTAGAATAAGAAATTGTAGAGAATTTTGGAGAGTTCATCTTTCAATTCTGCAAGGGTGACAAATTTCACCTTGTTATATAGAGGCAGAAAGATATTTTACAAGGGTGACAAATTTCACCTTGTTATAAGCACTTTGCTTTTGTGTCTTTCTACCTGTTAGAGCATAGAGAAAATAACATGAATGTTAGTTCAAGCTGGTTTCTACTTAGTTAGCAGTTAAAAATAAGGAAGTCATTTACCTTCAGTAACTAAGCCATGCTTGATGAAGCTTGAGATTATGAGAAAGAAAAGAGAAATGCAAATGAAGTTAAGTCTTTGACCACAAATGACATGATGTTCAAGCCTCATTTTTTAGAAGAAAGAAAGTGAAGTTAATATGAAGAATGTGAAATTTGGTAAAAGGTTAGTAAAAAAATAGCAAGAAAAAAGGTTAGTGCTAATACATGAAAGATTGCAATGCCTTTGGTTTTAGTGCTACATATTATTAATGATATAGGAATAGAGGGGTCTCTTGTTTACTAATAATGTGTGGTACTTCATTTTAACAGGTAATTCAAAGATAGTAAGGAGGAATCTCTTGTTGTGACGTGAAGTAGAGACCCATTTCGCTCTTCTTTCTCCAAGAATCTTGAAAAAACGTTGAACCTGTTTCAACTCCATCCCCTTCATCTTTACTTCAATAACACAACCAAGGAATTTTATTTCTCAAACATTCTGACCACACTTTATCCTTAATATCACACTTTATCCTTCATGGCTATTGATCCTACTTTTTTTTTTTGCATTTTTTTGACAAAAACTTTATATGCAGGAAGTGTATATAAGTTGCCAGTCATTCATGCTAATTGATTATTGATTATTACTTAAAACATGATCTCATGATCATGACTTTAGCATCATGATGATAACCATATACAAAGATGAAAAAAACTAAGCTCATTTACCTAAAACACTTAGAACTAAAACACTTAATAATCCCTTAGAAGAGATCTCTATGATTCAACATTAGGTAATTGTGTTCTCCTTCGTAGTGTATATTCATACTATCTAATTCAAATTGCCCTATAGATCATTTGTTTCTGTGTTAACTTGATCTGCCAAATCTGTGGTTCAGGAGAAGTTCTTTTTGCTGGCTGAGGAGCAAAATAGGATTGGTCAGCCAGGAGCCTGCTTTGCTGAGTTTTAGTATAAGAAACAACATTGCTGGGTAAGTTGAAATCAAGAGCCTTAAAATTTTTTCTTTTCAATTGCTGGGTTTTAGCTATATTACTGTCGCGCATATAATCTGATGGATCATGCATCTATAACCTAGTATTTACTTTATTTCTTTCTAAACATGCAATGAGATGACCATACATATTTTCAGGGTTCATGCGATATCAGCCCCACCTCAGTGTTGACCTAGCTTGATGATTTTTGCAGTAGTTTTTATTTTATTTTTCTTTTGATCTTTTGTAAACATTAGTTAATCTTGTTAATTGTTAAAGCTTAGGATTTAGTTATTACTATCTTGGATATTTGTAATTTTGTCTGTGTATCGTATAATATACCTTTGTTTGATATTAGCCAAGTGAATGTTGAACTGCTAAATTAATTTCTATTTTGCTAATGATACTTTTGAAGCAAAATTTAGTACTTTTATATAGAATGTGTGTTGCTAGGTTTAATTAGTTTGATGCCACTGGTGGAGTCGAATTAATATATGCAGGGGGAATCACCAAAAAAGGTAAAAAAAAACTTTTAAAATCAGGCGGCTAAAAGTTTGACTTAAAAGCATCTTTAAAGTCAGACTAGCGCCCGATTTTAAAAGATATTCACAGAGATTGGTCTGGACCGAACATTAGTAATTAAAGTCAGGCGGTTAAAAGTCTGACTTAAAAAGGAACATATGAAGTCAAGCCATCGCCTGACTTTAAAGCTCTTGACATACGAAGTCTCCTTAATAGAAGTCACGCTGGCGCCTGATTTTAAAAGGCGAATTTGCCTGACTTTAAATCCCTTTTCTGCATTAGTGGCTTCATTTTATTTGGATTTTGTGAAAAGCAGGGTGAACTTCCATCATCTTTGATCTGGGTAATGGCGGAGAACAAGGATCCAGAAGAACCCTAATTTGGGGTTTTTGCTTTTAATAAAAAATTAGTTAAGAATATATTTTTAATTAAAGTTTTATGTGAATTTCCATGTAAGCCTGTTACTGCAACATCAACAACGAAATAGATTTTTATTTAATACAATTAAACGGAAACTCAAAAACAGGACAAAGTTGTGCACGATTTGAGATTTAAAGGACTTAATCGGCAAAAAAAAAACTTAAAAAACTATACTGAAATTTGAAATTTAGTTAAGAGACATCTCAGAACAATTTTGCATAAGATAAGAGACCTGCTCAGTACTATGTGGAGGGACGTTCTGCATCTATACTCAAACGTCACATCATCTGTTAACTTATATCTAGATTGATGGCACATGTTACAATTGAATGAAATTAATTATTTCCTCTTTCAAATAATGTTAAAAAACAATGGTTGGTGTGAATAAAGTCACGTGGATATCGAGTGTACTATGTTTATCCAGTTTAAGTTAAAATTTATCATGTTACGAAAAAAACGTTAAAAATGTCAATCTCAATTTCATAATCATTATATACACATCATTCAAAAACAATTTCAAGGTGAAAACCCCTAAATATTTCATTTTTCTAGTTTAAAAATATTTTTCTTTATCAATTAAATACAATTAATTATCTTAAATTTATCATTTCTTGATACAATTAATTATCTTAATTTTCATTGTTATAAGTATTGCAATAATGTACTTATTCGGTATTTATATTCGCTTTTTTTAAAGCAGTCTTAATTAACATATGCAGTATAGGAGAGACAAAATTTGACATTGGTGAGAATTCCCTCAGTTTTGCAGTTATTTTAAAGTGCAAACGCAATTAGTGTTGTGAGAATCAGATACAGACAGTTTAACTGGTTTAACAACAAACTGGTCAGTCTAGCGATTGCTTCAACCTCAATTAGACTGGAGTCTAATTGAACCACCTAGAATTAGATTGAACCTCCCATTAAACCTAGTTGAACCATTCAAAATAATTTATTTATTTATTTCTCAAAATTTAATACCTTTTTATTTGAAGAAAACTTATGTGTAGTTGGTGCTATTTTCCGATCATAGCTTGATGCGCAGACTATTTTTTAAAAGATATTATAAGTAAGGCTAAATACCTGTTTTGGTCCTTTATGTTTGGGCGAAGTTTCACTTTCATCCTTTATCTTTTTTTTGTTCCGTTTTAGTCCTTTATGTTAGAGAGGGGGGAAGAGAGATGAAGGAAATAAGTCATGAGATGAGAAAGTATTAGAGAGGTAGAGAAGAATGGGATAGGAGAGAGAGAGAAGAAGGAGACATGTCATGTGATGAGAAAATACAAAAGAGATGAGAGGTAGAGAGGTATTAGAGAGGTATATGAATTTGAGTTTTTGTCCAGTCCCTTGCCCTCAATTTTGTCCAGTACTATGAACATTTTCAAATCAAAGTTGTCCAATCCAGTTCCTTACTAGTACAAGAAGTAACGGTGCCAATAAAGTGTATATATAGTACATCCTTGTATTAAAAAAAAAAAGTGTACATCCATGCATCAATATACTAGCAGTAATGCTATATATACCCTGTTATTCTAAATTGGATGTTAATGTAAAACTAGTTTACACCATTTTTAAACATTTTACTGTAGCAATATCTATTGAATAATATGGCATCCATTGAAGATAAAAGAGAAAAGATTAAGAGATCAAATATTCATCAAATAGAATTGATATAAAATGAGAAGAGTTGTGTGAAATGATTACATGAAGCCTCTTTATATAGGCATAAAACTAACTACTAACTAACTCACTAATTAGTAACAACTATCTAACAAACTAATTTGTAACTACCAACTAACTATCTCTCTAACTTCTAACTAACTATATATCTAATAGTCCCCCGCAAGCTGGAAGTTGTTCACAACACTTCTAGCTTGACATGAACAATAGAGAGATACATCAAAACAAAGGAAAATTACAATGATTCATAGTTAATCAACTACTGTGAGCCTTGAACTTTTAAACTCCAGATATGTTGTCTCTGTTGAAGTATGCAAGGAAGGAGTGATACACATGAAACTACACTCCACATTGATCTGCTCACTAATTGTACCTTCAGATTCATCTTGATAATTCTGATTAGAAAAAACATTAGGAGCAAATAGGAATAGCAAGAACATCTTTCTTGGATTCTTGAAAGCGGTACACTAGTAACATGCCACCAGAAATCACAACAACACCAACAATGCAGAAAAGGGTAATCAGCACCCACATAAACCAAGATGATATGAAGAAGAATAATAGCACGAGAAAAGAAAATGCCATAATGGCAAACAGAAAAGGAATATCACGATCCAAAATGAAATCGGAACTCCGCTTCAGATCACAATCATCGGCAATCAGAATGAAAGGAGGACAATGAAGCGAAATCGCAAAACTGATATGCAAGAATTGCAAACGGAGACGACGATTACTGATACCGACAAACAATTTGTGTCAAACGAATCAGAAACGGAACAAACGAAAGCAAGTTGCAGAAACTGACACTCTCATAGAAGCGAGAGGAAGGAGAAAAACGCGATTCTGATTGAAAAGCGAATGATTGAATCAAAATCGATTCAAAGAATTTGCGAATTCGAAATTTTGGGAAACGCAAAAACAGAGGAATGATGTAATTGAAAGAACACCAAAAACGCGATGTGCGGAATTGCGGAACACGCAAACGTGAAGAAGAAAGAATGCAACGCACATCGAAAGTTAGAGATCACAAATTCCCAAATTTCCGAAAACGAAATATCAAAAATTGGGGAAAAGAAAGTGAAAACCCTAACAAAAACGAATTTCCGAAATCAAATTGGGGAAAACCCAAGAATAACTAAGAATGATGAAATCGGAATCAAGAACGATCAACAAGATCAAAAAAGTGAAATGCAACTAAGAGCACAAAATGCAAAATCGAAAATACAAACGCAATGGAGAATCACAAACTCTAAAATTGCAAAACACAAAAGAGCAATCAAGGAAAATTGCGATATCAAAAACGAAAGTCGCAAATGAGGAATCAAAGGCAAATCATGAAATGAAAAATCAGAACTTGAATCACAAAACAAAAAATGCAAATTGAATGGTGAATTGCGAAATATTGGTTTCAAACGCCATGAACAAAGAGGGAAAGAATGTAAAGAAACTGTTTCTCATAAATGAACAAATCAAGAAATGGAAGCAAAAAAATGATGCAAATGGAAGAAAGAATAAATCGGAAAAGGAAATGAATGGAAAGAAAACAAATAAAACGAAAAAAGAACCTGCAGCAGAATTCAGATTCAAGGTGGATACCATGTGTGCTCTGATACCATATTGAATAATATGGCATCCATTGAAGATAAAAGAGAAAAGATTAAGAGATCAAATATTCATCAAATAGAATTGATATAAAATGAGAAGAGTTGTGTGAAATGATTACATGAAGCCTCTTTATATAGACATAAAACTAACTACTAACTAACTCACTAATTAGTAACAACTATCTAACAAACTAATTTGTAACTACCAACTAACTATCTCTCTAACTTCTAACTAACTATATATCTAATAATATCTAATTATAAACTAGGCTTGGATACCACCTCAAAAACTAGGCTCGAATCTTAGACGTGACAAAAATTCTGTCCTAAAACCTCTTATACGGAGGGTCTTATACATTTTTACTTAATAAGAACTTATGACAAACTATTAAGCCTAAATCTAGACATGATAGACATAACGTATTATCCATCCCACAGCCACAGCTCCTCCCTTATAAAATCTGAGAAGAACCTCGTCCCCTAAACTCACAAACAAATACATAAAAAGAAACTTGCCTTCTAACTTTGTTCTTCATATTATATATGCTATTCTGTTTTTCCTCTATATAATAATAATACACAGAAAAACAGTAAGCATGCTTATGCAGCAATTTTACGTATCAAATACAAGGCCAAACTTTCTCATCTTGCACAAGCCATACTTCCATGGAAGTATTAGTCATCCTTCTTTTCCAACTGGGTCATCAAGATTCCCAAACCAAAAGAAGCAAAGAAGTAATTTAAGGAATGGGTGCAGCAAAATTAAAGCTGTGGCTGTGACTGCTAGTGAAGTGGAAAACCAATCAGTAAAAGTTAAAGCGACGGTATCTGTTCAGCCAACGGTGGCCGGACTTTTCTCTGAAATGGCTTTTGAAAGAGGGCTCGATGACATAACGGATTTATTTGGCAAATCAATTCTCTTGGAGCTTCTCAGTATCGAGCTAGATCCGAGTAAGTACTTTTTTTTGTTACCATGTCATTGGTGCGTAGTTTCCTCCGACATTGTCGGTGACTAATCTACCCCCAAGAAACTGGTTAGCCACGAGTTTTCGGCTTTGCCGGCCCGTGTGGTTCTCCACTCCCTACCTGGCCGACCATGGAAGTACTTTTATTTATAACTAAAGGTGAACACTTTATTTAGTTTTGTTGGATATATCAAACATCCAATCACTTAATATTATCATTTTTTATTTAATTATCTTAAAATAAATTTAAATTAATTTTACATACAGAGTATTGGTATCCAACAAAACTCACAAATAACCAAAAAAGGAGTATTGGTATCCAACAAAACTCACAGATATCATATAATTTTCCATAACGAAAATATAAAACTATATTAATTCGTGAGTATTCTCTTGTAAAAAAAATTGTGTATATAGTTAACTTCAAAATTCCAAACCCTAGTAAATATAGAGCTCATTTTGAGAATATAATCACTTATTTTGTAATATAACTTATTTTGTTGCAATCTTTTTAAAAAATGAGAAATTAAAAACTGTTTCAATTGAAAATCTATTTTGAGTAATTTTTTATAAAATAAATTTATAGAAAGGTTTTTTATTTAAAAAGTAATTTTCATTAAGCTACACAAACACAAAACAACTTTCACTTTTCCTAAAAATCTCTAAAACCTAATCCAAATTATATTAAAATAACATCATTTACTTTTTAATCTTTAAATAACAATTTAATAGGCATTTCTGAAACTTATTAATTATGGATGGAATTTTTACTTTTTAAATAAAATTTAATTCAAGCAAGACTATATGAAAATATAATTTTTTTTGATTTACAAATATGTTGGAAAATGCAATATATCATTAATAAATATTTCTGGGTTAGTTAAGGATCAAAATTAAGGATAGGAAAATTAAAATTTGCCATTATTTTCTACATCACAAAATTCATAGAATTAGAGATATGTTTCTCATTTTCCATCACTATTTTTCTTGTCTAATTTAACTTTTTTTAGTTGGGAAAATATAAGTTATAAATTTAGGTTTGAGCACATATTTTTGCCAGTTTGTTTAAGATTAAACTAAAGTTATTAAATAAACTAATTTAGTGATTATTTTTAGAGAATTTTTATGTGTAGTAAAAGCTGATTTGTGTTTGTTTATAATAGTGAAATTCACCTTCTAAATGTTCTCTCTCATCTAACACACTCATTAAAAGACAATTTTTTTAAGAAGATACAAATTAAATATAGCTTCTAATTTTAATAATAAAAATCAGTTTTAAATTTAAATTAGTATAAAAGCTTAAATGAAATCTAGCGAAGGGATTAGTCACTGCGTGCGGCGGTGGATACCTTAGTTTCGACCAAAAAAAATGAACACAACTTTTTTTTGACAATAAATGAACACAAGTAAAACTACTAAAAATGATTTTTTTTGGAAGATAGCTTAGTGGCACACACCCACATGGCTTCTCGAATTATCTCATGTAAGGATAATTCCGGAAGCCATTTTATTAGAGGGGAGGTAAAATGGTCTGTTAAGTCAAAGTGAGAGTAAAAAAAAGCCTTATTATTATTGGTTGTAATTTTCTTATTTTGTATTGGTTGAAAAGATACGAAATTAGAGAAGGAAGCTATCAAAGGTTACGTGCATTTGACGCATCGATCAACAGAGGAGGTTAAGTATGAAGGTGACTTTGAAGTATCTGCAAGTTTTGGAGAGATTGGTGCAATTCTTGTGGAAAATGAGCATCACAGAGAAATGTTTATTAATGAAATTATTCTTGATGGCTTCCTCACTGGACCCGTTAATTTTTCTTGCAAATCTTGGGTTCATTCCAAGTTTGACAACCCTGTTAAAAGGGTCATTTTCTCCAACAAGGTCTGGTCCCCATTACTCCATACTATATATTCCCTAATTTATGGATAGTTAATTGGTTAATTTACTAGCTATGAGAAATTAAATTTGAGTCCCATATATTATTAAAAAAAACTTTAAATATGACGTGGTGATGTTGACGTCTCTATAAAATTTACAAATTTTGTTTTAGTCTGTACAAATATTTCACCTCATTTGTAACCTCATAAAATGTTGGCTTTTTTTTACCCCCTTCCTTATCACCTATACTCCCATAATTGCCGCTTGGACCAAAATGCCCCTAATTTAAAAAAAAACGTTTTTTTTTTACATTTTTCCGGATTTATACATAAATTCGGAATGTTAAATTTAAAATTTCCGAATTTATGTGGTAAATTCGGAAAAAATAAAAAGTATATTCCTAATTTAGGGGTAAATTCGGAATTAATTCCAATTTAGGGGTAGATTCGGAATATTCTGAATTTATGGGGTAAATTCGGAATTAAAAAATTTCTTAATTCCGAATTTACCCCATAAATTCAGAATATTCCGAATCTACCCCTAAATTCGAAATTAAAAAAATCCGAATTTACCCCTAAATTGGGAATTAATTCCGAATATACTCCTAAATTCGGAATACATTTTTTTAAATATTCCGAATTTACACGTATTTTTGGAATACAATTTAAAAAAATGTAGTCCGAATTTACACGTAAATTCGGAAATTTTCATACCCCCATTCTGAATTTACGTGTAAATTCGGAAAATTTTAAAAAATATATTTTTTTAAAAAAATTAGGGGTATTTTAGTCCAAAAACGATTTATGGGGGTATGAGTGATAAGGAGGGGTAAGAAAAAAAAGCTCAAAAATGTTTTGTTTTCAAGTTTAGTACTGCCGTTAACTATCCTTACCCTGACTAATTTCTTTTATGATGTGAAATTGTCGAGTTCATAAAAAAATATTGATTTAAGGTTTAAATATACAAAAACTCTTTATATTTTTAGAAAAACTCGTTGTATTTGTGTGGATTAAGAAAAACTTTAAACCATAAATTAATGTAATTTTATGGACTTTAACACTGTCAAGTTATAAAAAGGCAAGGTGCAAGGAGAAGCTTAATCAACTACCAAACTTCAGGGTTAGTTTGGTAATAAGGCAAGCCAACCAAGTTGCCCACAACTTAGCAAGGGCATCTAGATGTTATGCTAGTTAGTCAACATATTTTTAATCAGCATCTTGTATTATGGTACCTTATTTAAATTAAATGATATGAGTTTCTTCAAATAAAAAAATGTTGTAAAGTCATAAAAAAAGTCATTTGGCACTTTTCATGTCGACTGTTGTTAACCATGTGTAAAAATTGTTTAGAGAATAAACTTGAAATTAGAAAGTTCTATAAGATGAAAATGATAAGAAATTTTTTGTAAAAACTAAAATCAGTCCCTAAATTTTATAGGAACGAAAAACATATATAACTCTATACCTTATAAAAGAGTTTAATTGGTATGCCCCGAAATGCAAATATTTTTTACACTGTCAAACAATAAGAAACCACGGTTGGCGTGACTTTCAACTTGAATAGGGTAAAGTCAATATTTTTGTGATTTTTTTCAATTTTTGATTGGTTAATGTTATAAAAAAATCTATACATTGTCGAGACATACTAATTAAATCCCTAATAAAATGAGTATATGTATTGATTTATCTTTTCTAACTATGAATGGGAACAGTCATATTTGCCATCAGAAACACCTGAAGGATTGAAAAGGTTTAGAGAAGAAGAGTTGGTCCATTTACGTGGAAATGGACAAGGCGAACGCAAGAACTTTGAGCGTATATACGATTACGATGTCTACGACGACCTTGGAGATCCAGACAACAACCCCGAACTCAAAAGACCTGTTCTTGGTGGCACTGAACATCCATATCCTAGGCGTTGCAGAACCGGAAGACCTCGTTGCGATATAGGTATAACTAAAAACACCTCAAGTTTTACTACCAGATATATAGTATAACTCCGATCTCTTTTATAAGAAAAAACACTTTTAAGTTTATCTGTATCTGATCTATATTATAAATATCGAATAATTGATGTATCTGAACTAATATAGTACTAACAAATCCATTATTGCATGAATTAACAGATCCGTTGTCTGAGAAAAGAGCCAGCAGTGTGTATGTCCCTAGGGATGAATGCTTCTCGGAAGTAAAGCAAATAACATTTTCCAGCAATACATTGTACTCGGGATTGCATGCGCTCTTACCGGCATTGACTTCAACAATAGTTGATAAAAACCTTGGATTTCCTGTGTTCTCAGCCATTGATGACCTTTTCAATGAAGGGCTTAGCTTGCCCCCTCAAGAAGCCAAAGGGGTCCTTAATACCATGTTGCCAAGGCTGGTTAAGCTTGTCAAAGATGTCAGCGCTGATATTCTTCGTTTTGAGACTCCTGCCACAATGGACAGTAAGAAATTAATAATACCATATGCTAACTCTTTGATAAACTAATCAATTAATTTTATTGCTTATGCACCATAACATATATCAGGCACCACACAGACACGTGAACACTGATAATAATTTGAGAAAATGTAAGTTATTCTAGTAATGGTGCGCCGTTTGACACGACACGTGTTGGACACCAGACCCATCTTTGTCTGAAGCGTTAATTTGAGATTACTAATGAAGGGGTGTGGGGTGCATGTGATTTGAAAATGGCAGGGGACAGGTTCTTTTGGTTTAGGGATGAAGAATTTGGAAGACAAACAATAGCAGGTCTTAACCCATGTTGCGTCCAATTGGTCACGGTAAATATATGAATCCAATAGTGAAGATGATCAATAAATTAATACATATATTTTTTTCTATCAATCATTGATTGATAATTAGCAACAAAAAAATGTGCCTTGTAGGAATGGCCATTGAAAAGCAAACTTGACCCTGATATCTATGGTCCTGCGGAATCAGCAATAACTACAGAAATAATTGAGCGAGAGATCAGAGGATTTGTAACTGTTGAAGAGGTATATTTTGATTTAAGGATACTGATCATGTTTTGATTTAAGATACCAATGCAGCAACATTATTTGTTGTGTTTGGTTCTGCTGTGACAAAAAATGATTCTGATGGAATTGATTTTTTAAAGTCGATTTTGGTTGAAAATGAAACGAACACAAATTGATTTATGTTGGAATGCATTCACGAAAAAAGATAAATGTAGTGTTAATGTTGACTTAAATTAATTTTTGTTTGATACTGCTACCTAAATTTACCTGAGACTATTGAATTTGAACAATACAGGCCATAGAGCAGAAGAAGTTGTTCATCCTGGACTACCATGATTTCTTATTACCATTTGTAGAACAAGTTAGAAAACTTGAAGGCACAACACTATATGGATCAAGAACTTTGTTCTTCTTGACCATTGATGGCACATTGAGGCCGCTGGCTATTGAGCTAACTCGTCCGCCCATGGATGGAAAGCCGCATTGGAGGCAAGTCTTCACACCTTCTTGGCACTCAACTGGTGTTTGGCTTTGGAGGCTTGCCAAATCTCATGTTCTTGCTCATGATTCTGGTTACCACCAACTTGTTACTCACTGGTATGACAAAATTAACCTATCATTAACATGCTCTGGTCCCCATTATAAGAGAAAAATACAGTTTTAGGTTCATTGAATAACTGATATATCTGGTCTATATTATGTTTCACTCTTCTGTAGGTTACGAACTCATTGTTGTACGGAACCTTATATCATCGCAACAAACAGGCAACTGAGTGCAATGCATCCAATATATAGGTTGTTGCTTCCACATTTTAGGTACACAATGGAGATCAATGCTCTAGCTCGTCAAGCACTGATAAATGCAGGTGGAATAATAGAGAGTTGTTTCACTCCCAAGGAGCTTTCAATCTTACTAAGTTCAGTCGCCTATGACCAGCACTGGCAGTTCAACTTACAAGCCCTTCCAGCTGATCTCATCCACAGAGGAATGGCAGTGGAGGATCCAAACGCGCCTCACGGCTTAAAACTAACAATAGAAGACTACCCTTACGCCAACGACGGCCTCGTGCTTTGGGATGCTATCAAAGGTTGGGTCACTGATTATGTAAACCATTACTACCAAGATTCTAGTCAAGTTGAATCAGATAAAGAACTACAAACATGGTGGGAAGAGATCAGAACTGTAGGCCATGGTGACAAAAAAAATGAGCCTTGGTGGCCTGTATTGAAAACCAATGAAGACCTTATTGAAATTGTTACCACCATTGTGTGGATAACATCAGGTCACCATGCAGCTGTGAATTTTGGTCAATACATATATGCTGGATATTTTCCTAATAGGCCTACTGTGGCAAGAAATAACATGCCTACTGAGGACCCTTCAGATCCAGAATGGGAATTATTTTTGGAGAAACCAGAAGTTACATTATTGAAGTGTTTCCCTTCTCAGATTCAAGCCACAACTGTGATGACTGTGTTGGATATATTGTCAAGTCATTCACCTGATGAAGAGTATCTTGGACAAAATATAGAGCCAGCTTGGGAAGAGGATCTTATGATCAAAGGTGCGTTTGAGAAGTTTAAGGGAAAGTTGATGGAGCTTGAAGGGATAGTTGATAGAAGGAATGCTGATATGAAATTGAGGAATAGAAATGGTGCTGGGATTTTGCCCTATGAGCTTCTTAAGCCAACTTCTGAGGCTGGAGTTACGGGAAAGGGTGTTCCTTATAGCATATCTATTTGAGTTGATTTCAAGTGTGCTAAAGTAGAGTAAACAAAAATAAGTTATAGCAGATTAAACACATTTTATGTGTTTTATTTCTCTATCAAGAAGCATTGTGTGTCTGAATGGAAACTCTATGATTACACATCATAAAAAACATATGTTTTCTTAGTAAGAAGCAAGTTCTTTCTAGTTTTTATTTGATAAATGCATCTTCTAGAAAGAATATGAAAAAAATATGTTTGCTCTCTGAACATCATATCTCAAGCAAAAATCTAGTCACCACTGTGAGTGAGAATCAAGTACGGGGTTCGAACCCCGCTCTCTCTCTCCCCTCTAACAACTAACAACTTTGTATATAAAAAAAGTTAGTTATAGTGGAAAATCATTTGAAGTGACTAGAAGTAGCTATCAAGAGACAAGATCGGCAGTGAATTTGTCAACAAAAAAAAGAGTGGTAGTGAATTAGTATAACATCGATGTGTGTGCTTCTTTTATTCTCCATCTCTTATATTATAGGCTTAAACATACACTAGCCGTGTTACCCATGCCATGCATGGGGGAAAAAAAAAAACAGAAGTTGCAACACAAAAGGTCTGAATGTTACATTCCCATAGCAATAAAAGTTTCAACAAAGGTTTGAAGATAGAGCAAAATAAACAAAACAAAGATAAAATGTTTTGAAGGTACATGCCACTAAAAAAATTCATTACATAATAATAGGATTGTGAGCACTTTGGCCAACTTCTTCATGATGAGGGTAGAGCATCTAAATTGGAAGCGGCTGATTGCGCATTATTCTAAGACGAACACGTGCAACAGTCATCGGACAATGGATTTTGAAGCAACCCTTTGAAGCATAGGTTAAAACGACCTCACTCCTAGTAGGTGTTCCAATCCATCAACACCAAAGAGATTCATAATCTCAGTAGTCTTGGTCTTAATATAAGACACGTTGTGTTTCTATTAGGTTGTTAGCATACCCACCATCGGCATAAGCACCGTTAACATTTCCACCATGAGCATTTTGATTAAGATACTCCACTTGGATGGAAGGTCATTGATTACGTATAACACGTTGTCAACGACGATCAACAATAGTTGTCAAGGAACATGAATATTGAAATACCCTTGCGATACATAAGTGAAATCAAAAAGTGCGGGACCTTCAAGCAAAAAGATTCATTATAGTAGTGATTTTGGTCTTTAAGTATGATTTCCCAGTCTTATTCATACAAAGAGTATACATCAACATAAAATGTTTATATCAAAACATAAAGAAAGTGATTTTAGAGTACTAAAAATGCCAAGCATTTAGTAAGTGACACACATTTTATCAACTTCCCAATTACTGAGCCTGGCCCAAAGTGGGTTTCTTGATGACAAACCCATTCAAACTAATTTACAAATTTAAATATGATTCCAATCAACGGCTTTCAAAATTTAACCCCTACCAAACCCTTTACTCGCCCCAAAGAAAACAATCTGAAGACAAATCAAACTCTACTCGTTACAAATTCAACACAAGAAAAAGAATGATATAAGACGTCATCACCCTACTCTCAAAGTGTGCTATTTTAAAATGTGGTGTAGAATGATACTGCAAACTTTTGTCCCCTGTAGCTTTAACTTAGTCTTCATCTTCAACAACCCACCTTGTAATCCTATGAACAAAACAGAGTTTTCTGGTTAGTGTCAACTTATTATAGGCTGTAGCTATTCACATGCTAGAGAAAATATCCAAGTTTTATAGGTTTATAGCTGACCTTTCTCTTAAATAGGTGGCATTGGCACGGGGTAAAAGCTCTAGTTAATATATAATTGTTATTGGGTAAAATTTGTCTTTTAAATTGCAACATGAGAAAACTTTGTTTAAATTGAAGGTAAGTATAAACTAAAAAAATATTTATTTAATAAAGGCAATTGTGGACTTAAAAACTAAAATAGAGTGTGTACATATTGGTCACGAAATTATTATTTCTCACTAAATCGGTTATTGAGGAATGGACTCTGAGTACTTGAACGGTAAATTTTTTTCAAACACTAAAGTACCCAAAAATACGCTGTTTAGCATTACATTTTACGTATTTTATCATGAAGTTATATATTTTTTCACTAAATCGGTTACTGAGTCACAAATTTTTAACATTTGAATAGTAGTTTTTTTTGGAAAAAATAAAGCATAAAAAACACACTACTTAACATTGTATGTTACATATTTTTTTTTGAATTTATTTTTTTCACCAAACTGGTCACTGAGGAACAAACTTTGTGTATTCGAACAGGTAAACTTTTTTCGATATTTAGGAATGAATTTTCATTATTTGAAAAAGCATCACAAAAACACACTGGCCAGCATCATAATTTTCATAATTTATTATGAAATTAATTTTCATTTTTTAGCAATCCGATTATTGAGGAAAAATTATTAATTTTTTGACAACTAATTTTGTTTCGGACTCTAGAGAACCTCAAAAAATTGCTAGCATCACACTTTACATAATATATCGCGAAATTAATTTGCGTTTTTCACCAATCTGATTATCGGAAAAAAATAAATTTTTTCAAAATTTTAATGTAATATAAAAAATGAAAATATTAAAAAAAATGGGGGGTAAGGGGTGGGGGAGGGGGAGGGGGTGGGAGTTTTGGAGGGAAAGTGGAGTGAGAGACTCCACAAGATTTATATTTTAAAGATTATGCACATGACAGTCATCTATTGGCTGCTGAAGGCAGTGGCGGACCTACATGGTCCTTAGGGGGTTCAGTTAAATCCCCTAGAAAATATATATTAGTACTAATACCCCTATATAAAATTATTTTGAATCCCTTGAAATTTCAAATTTGCACTAATGTTCTTTTGCATCCAACTTGCACCTAATTTTTAATAAGTTTGTCTTATTAATTTTCGTTAGAGACAATTTATAAAACATTAGAAAGTAATTTAAGCGATATAATTTTTTTTTACGGACTACTTCCTATTTTCCTATTGTTTAAGACTTAAGTAGATAATATCGGATAAACTTAGAGACTAATTTGACAATTTATTCTTAAATAAATTTGTAGTTAGATAACCTGATTCCTTAATTTTAATAAATTAAGTCAGGATATTTGGAAAAAAAACTTAAACATTTCGATGAACCAACATTTCCGGCAATTGTTTTTTTGCACCTCCTAACCCTGGGGTCCTGGGTCCGCCACTGGCTGAAGGGGCACCTATCATTGCCATGTGTCCATGATGGCATATAGTGATGATGTGGCGTGTCAGTGCCACGTGGCACAAATATCCAATAATATGGTGACATGTGGTAGTGACGTCATTGCTGACGTCATCTCCGTTTGTCACATCAGTTTTTAAACAGGAACTTAACAAAGGGGACTAACTTGAAACACTTTATATTTGCAAAGTTTTTTTTACTAGAGGCAAACTGAATAATGAACATATTTGTAGAGGATAACATATATTTAAGCATATATTTTATTGGTTTATACAACTTAAGGGCCAATCAACTTAAGGTTTTCACTAAGATATTTTTCATATGCTTTTTTTTATTACTATTTTTTTTCAATATGCTTTATTACAAATATAGTTGTTCTTCAAATAAGTCCCTGCAATTTTATTAGATAAGTCCCTGCAAAATAATTTTTTTAGAATACATCCCTCTATTAGTGAGACGTTACAAAAACGTTGACGTGTCTCGCAGAATTCTGATTTGGCATATTTCTGTACATTTGAGTTTGACACATCATTATTTTTTTATTTTCATTTAATTTTAGATATCTTCTCATCTTCCTCCTTCCTCCCTCTCTCCTCTCTCATCTGTCTCTCTTACCATCGCCATCGCCATATCTCTCTCAAATCTCAACACAATCTATCCTCTTCATCTCCAAATCGACCAACCCCAAATTCAATTTCAGAAACCCAAAGTTTCATTCTGCACAAATGCAGAGCAAATAAAATCAAACCCATAAGACCCAACGCAGTATCACGCTCAAATGGATTTGCATAAAACGTTTTCACTTAAGCTCATCTTTGACTCCGTTTACTCAAAATACGTTAATCTTTGGAATTCTCTAATTAAGGGGCATGTCAAAAATCACAACTTTAAGTTGCCCGATGATTACACCGTTGCTACAATTTGTAAAGTGTTGGTGAGCTTGAGGATTTGGTTATTGGAAAATTGATTCATGGGAGGAGTATGAAGATTGGGTCCCTTGCTACAATTTGCAAAGTTTCTGGTGAGCTTGAGGATTCGGTTATTGTAAAGTTCCTCGAGCTCACCAGACATTTTACAAATTGTAGCAGCAACTAGCAAGGGACCCAATCCTCCTACTCTTCTCAAATTGTATCGTTTCTAAAATTGATTTTAGAGTTGGTGGATATGGAAATGAAGGGGATAGATTGGCAAAAAAACCATGTGGGGGTAAAAAAAAAATTTATTTACCAAAATAATGCACTTTGTGGGTTATTTACCAAAGTGGGCAAATTTTTTTTATAGTTCAGAAGTCGCCCCCCCCAGGGTGACTTCTGAACTGTTTTTTGCAATTTTTTTTTTAAAATGCAGTTCAGAAGTCGCCCCCCCCCCCCCCCCCCCAGGGTGACTTCTGAACTGTGTTTCGCAAATTTTTTTTAAAATACAGTTCAGAAGTCGCCCCCCCCCCCCCAGGGTGACTTCTGAACTGTGTTTCGCAATTTTTTTTTTAAATACAGTTCAGAAGTCGCCCCCCCCCGGGTGACTTCTGAACTGTGTTTTTTTAATTTTTCAATAATTATATATTAATATATAAATATCTAAATTAATTTATTTTAAATTTATAAATAGTATTTAGATAATTAATAATTGTAATCCAAATTTCCTAATTTAATTGAAGGGTCAGAAAGAAATATTACAACACAATAATTTATTTAAAAGACCAACCGAAAATTACAATAGTTATTTAAAAGAGTAATCCGAAATATTACAACACATTAATTGCGGTTAGGACAGTTGTTTCTGTTGTGACCCTCATTTCTACAAATTCCGCATCTTCTGGTGCGTGTACCCCTTTCTCTTTGATCCATCTCTGTACGAATACGGGTAGACTGTGGACGACCCTTTTTATCTCTCCGTTTAGTGGGATCATGCTTTAGTTCTAAAGTATTGAAATAAGGCCATGACGTCTCAGTTGGCAAGGGTGGGAACTCGACAATGTAAGTATTGAAAACATTCTCCATTGTGTACGGTGGATCCACGAATTGCATGTGGTCGTAATTGCATTTTGAGCATGCTGCGATGACATGTGAACAAGGGTAGTGAAGTGCCTGGAATTCCCCACACTCACACGTTTTTGCTCTAAAGTTCACCACGAATGTTCGCGCAGGTCTACCACTTTGTGGTCGTACAAGTTCTTCAACTCGGAACAATTGTTGGGCACGATCGTGAACCGCGACGTTATGGGTTTTTGAGACATTTATGTTCCTGGCAATATTTTCCAACAATTTTTCAGAGTACATAGTTCCGGACGTCAACATTGCCTGTGCCTGTGTTCCCCTTTTGACGAAAACCTCGTTCATCCTGAAATATGTTGCATCTATCAATGAACGAATAGGGAGATTCCGCACCCCCTTAAGAACATTGTTGATGCACTCTGCAAGGTTTGTTGTCATGTGCCCCCAACGGGAACCTCCATCGCACCACTGCAACAATTGTTCTGCGGTTATGTCTTCAACCCAAGCCACCCCCTCAGGACCTACTTCCCGACCAATTTTTTGTTTGTAGTGATCGGCCGATTCTTCCGTCATTGAATATGCTGAAGAAAAAAAAAGAAGATGTTGGTAAGTATGGAATGGAAATTTGAAACCAATTAATTAAAAAAAATTGTTAAAAATACTCACCCATATTGATGACATGTTTCCTGGCAGGAGTGTTTTTGAAGTGTCTCATGAAGTTTTGTGCTATGTGGCGAACACAGAAGACGTGTTTCCAATTGGTGTTTAGTTGCGTAACAGCACTTTTGATAGACTCGTGTCTATCTGATATCAAACAAATACCCTCCTGTGGTGTCACATAGTGTCTTAAACGAGATAGGAAGAAAAACCAAGCCTCCTTTGTCTCACCCTCGACCACTGCATATGCAATTGGGAAGGTGTTGTTTCTTCCATCTTGTGCGATTGCCAAAAGAAGACACCCTTTGTACCTACCGTACAACCATGTTCCATCAACAGAGACAACTGGTTTGCAAAATTGAAAGCCTTTAATGCACGGGCCGAAACTCCAAAAGATGCGGTGGAATACACCTTTGCCGGCAACTAGTTGTCCATTCTCATAGAATGGTTTGTACTGCCAATCGTGAATTGTGTCTGGAATATAGTAAGAGAAAGCATGTAGCCACCTGGTTACTTCATTGTAAGAGTCCTCCCAATTACCGAAGATAAGCTCGATTGCTTTTTGTTTAGCAATCCAAGCCTTTCTGTAGGAACTCTGGTACGTGAACCGCTCCTTGATGTGTGCAATCAACACAGCCACTGATATTGTCGGGTCCTTCCTTACAAGTGGAAGTATATGAGTACACATGAGGGAGGAGGTCAACTGGCGGTGATCTTGGGAAATAGTAGATGTTGTACATGTGTGTGGGTGAGTCAACTGTGTAATCCCCCAATATCCAGTTTTTGCTCCTACTCTCACTACACACCTCCACAAACAGGTTTCATGAACACAACAAACGGTCCATGTGTGTGGTTTAGACTCACAGACTTTGTATGCAACTGAATGGTTTAGGTGATATGTTTGGATGAATTGTTGGGCTATTTCTTTTGTGGGAAATTTCATTTTGAGTTTGAGTTCGTTTGGGTCTTCGTTGGATAATAGTTGGTTCCTGTCCATGGAATGGCCAAACTCTACATCATAAGGTTCTGGGTTATCAGCTGTGACGTTTTGAAAGTGTGGTACAGGCTCGCGGAATGCAACACCTATGTTGGGGTTAGTTTCAATTGGTTCCTCATCGACGTCACGCTGAAGAATTTCATCTTCATCTTCGCTATAGTCCCCAACGTCTTCATTATGGACACCAACAAACATACTAAACGGTGGGGTATTAGTTTGAGTATGTAGAGGGTGGCTTGTGTTAAGGTCAATGGGTGTGTTTGAGGATGATGGTGCAGAGTGATGGTGAGGTGTTGAAGGACTGTAATGCATGTCAGTTTGGTCTGATGAAGGATTGAATTGAGGGTCAACAGGTGGAATGAAGTCAGTGTATGGTATTTCTGTTTGTTGAGATAAACGTAAGTTTTGTTGTGATGAAGATGGAATAGAGTGGCCGTGACTTACCTGGGTGTAGTTAGAAGGAGCCTCAACCAAATCTGCGTATATTTCTGGTGTACATATACCAAGGTGTCTATCTTCTTTGAAATGCTCTATCATAAGTTCAACATCATCGTCGGAATTTATTTCGAATCCCCCATAAAAGGTATGGCCAGTACTGAGAGTTGTGGGGTACCGATATGTAAGACTAGCAACCATTTTTGAATGGTCAGGAGAGATTTTTTTTTCAATGGCTTGTTTAACTTGAGCTAGTTTGGAATTAGAGTTTACTTTGACAAGGGTGTTGTTATGACACCTAAAAAATATACCCTCAGTATTTGTTTTTTCAACATAACCATTGTAAAAGACCGTGATGAAAACATTCGTTGGAGCCATTGACGAAGTTGGGAGTAGGAGGGTGTGTTTGAGTTTCAGTTGGTAGTAGGAGAAACTATGGCAGTTGGGTGTTTAGTGGTGAGAGATTTAGGGCCTATTTATTGAAATTTGAATGGTCTAGATTTCACCGTTGGTTTTGAAGGCCAGGATTGCACCGACATTTTTAAAGGCCAGGATTGCACCGACACTTTTAAAGGCCAGGATTGCACACGTGACTTTTAAAGGCCAGGATTGCACCGACACTTTTAAAGGCCAGGATTGCACCGACACTTTTAAAGGCCAGGATTGCACCGACACTTTTAAAGGCCAGGATTGCACCGACACTTTTAAAGGCCACGATTGCACACGTGACTTTTAAAGGCGAGGATTGCACGGACACTTTTAAAGGCCAGGATTGCACCGACACTTTTAAAGGCCAGGTTTGCACCGACACTTTTGAAGGCCAGGATTGCACCGACACTTTTGAATTGTTCAATGTGCATTGTTCACTGCTTAGTGCATAGTGCAGTGTCCAGTGCTTAGGAAAACTCATTTTTTAGACTTAGGAAAAACCGGTTTTAGTCATTGTTTCGAATCTTGTACACGTGGGTTTTAAGTCCGTTAGTAGTAATTCAAAAGATGAAACCGTAGTTCTATAACTCTACTATAATGTCATATCATTTATTTTAATTTTGTAATTTAACAAAATTGCTTCAAATTGATCTAAACATGGTAAAAAACTCATTTTTTAGACTTAGGAAAAACCGGTTTTAGTCATTGTTTCGAATCTTGTACACGTGGGTTATAAGTCCGTTAGTAGTAATTCAAAAGATGAAACCGTAGTTCTATAACTCTACTATAATGTCATATCATTTATTTTAATTTTGTAATTTAACAAAATTGCTTCAAATTGATCTAAACATGGTAAAAAACTCATTTTTTAGACTTAGGAAAAACCGGTTTTAGTCATTTTTTCGAATCTTGTACACGTGGGTTATAAGTCCGTTAGTACTAATTCAAAACATGAAACCGTAGTTCTATAACTCTACTATAATGTCATATCATTTATTTTAATTTTGTAATTTAACAAAATTGCTTCAAATTGATCTAAACATGGTAAAAAACTCATTTTTTAGACTTAGGAAAAACCGGTTTTAGTCATTTTTTCGAATCTTGTACACGTGGGTCATAAGTCCGTTAGTACTAATTCAAAACATGAAACCGTAGTTCTATAACTATACTATAATGTCATATCATTTATTTTAATTTAGTAATTTAACAAAATTGCTTCAAATTGATCTAAACATGGTAAAAAACTCATTTTTTAGACTTAGGAAAAACCGGTTTTAGTCATTGTTTCGAAGGCCAGGATTGCACCGACACTTTTAAAGGCCACGATTGCACACGTGACTTTTAAAGGCGAGGACTGCACTGACACTTTTAAAGGCCAGGATTGCACCGACACTTTTAAAGGCCAGGATTGCACACGTGACTTTTAAAGGCCACGATTGCACACGTGACTTTTAAAGGCGAGGATTGCACTGACACTTTTAAAGGCCAGGATTGCACCGACACTTTTAAAGGCCAGGATGGCACACGTCACTTTTAAAGGCCAGGATTGCACCGACACTTTTAAAGGCCAGGATTGCACCGACACTTTTAAAGGCCAGGATTGCACACGTGACTTTTAAAGGCCACGATTGCACACGTGACTTTTAAAGGCGAGGATTGCACTGACACTTTTAAAGGCCACGATTGCACTAACACTTTTAAAGGCCAGGATGGCACACGTCACTTTTAAAGGCCAGGATGGCACACGTCACTTTTAAAGGCCACGATTGCACCGACACTTTTAAAGGCCAGGATTGCACCGACACTTTTAAAGGCCAGGATTGCACACGTGACTTTTAAAGGCCACGATTGCACACGTGACTTTTAAAGGCGAGGATTGCACTGACACTTTTAAAGGCCAGGATTGCACCGACACTTTTAAAGGCCAGGATTGCACACGTGACTTTTAAAGGTCAGGATTGCACCGACACTTTTAAAGGCCAGGATTGCACCGACACTTTTGAATTGTTCAATGTGCATTGTGCCTCACTGCTTAAAGGCCAGGACACTAATGCTTAGACTAGAATATATACAACAAAAGGCAGCAACACAACCACATAACTCAAACATTCAAGTCACCATAACTCTTCAACAACACTTCCTCTAAGAATGTCTTCCTTACTAAACGAAGAACCTCACATTTCCATGCTTCTCAACGATGACCCAATGGAAGTTCACCACGCTTTCAAACTTCCAGAACCAGATGCCTCTATATTACCTTTGATAGAAAGAGCTGGATTTCGTCACATTGCTTCAATTGGCGCATTCAAAATAAATCCAGCTTTGGTGGCAGCAATGGTCGAACGCTGGAGACCAGAAACACACACTTTTCATCTTCCAGTAGGGGAGTGCACAATAACTCTCGAAGATGTGGCGTTGCAGTTGGGACTTCCCGTTGATGGAAATGCCGTTACTGGAAGTTGTGAAAAAAATTGGGATCGAGTATGCGAACAACTTTTGGGTAAGCCAATCCCAACAAATGGCATGGTAGGCAACCAAATTAAGTTCACTTGGCTACAACGTGAATTTAATAATGTTCCAGAGGGCGCTTCCAACCAAGTGCGAAGACAATATTGTAGGGCGTACCTATTGCAGTTGATCGGGGGATACATACTCCCAGACAAATCATCAAACAGAGTCAACATAAAATACCTACCCCTATTGAAAAACTTCGATGAAATTTCAAGTTACAGCTGGGGGTCAGCATGCCTAACGAACTTATACAGAATGTTGTGTAAGACAGCTACATGCTCCTCACGCACCATGGGTGGATGTACTCTTTTGTTACAGTCTTGGGTCTGGTACCGCATGCCGTTCCTAGCACCAGACTGCAACCGTCCTTATGAATGGCCACTAGCAAAGAGGTAAAAAATTGACACAACTTATGAATACTAACAATTATATTTCTTCTTTACGTTAACAATTTTTTTTTACCAGATGGGTTCGCACGCCACTTAGCCACACTAAGTGTCCAAAAAGCCTTGTTTTGTACAGATCAACAATAGACCGCATGACACATGAAGAGTTTGAGTGGTTGCCATATCGGGAATTCAATTTGCCAGAAATAGCATATCGGCACCAAGGCATATGGACTACAAACACGGCTATGGTCTGTTTCCATATTGTAGAATGGCACCATGCGGATAGAGTGACTTTGCAATTTGGCCTCGTCCAAGACATACCATCAGCACCAATAGATATCAGCCACATGCACAACATCACCATGCAGGGACAAACTGATGTTAATTGGGCTGTATATCACAGCCACTTAATTGATTTATGGAATGATAGAGAAAATCGATGTGTTGTGGGTCGACCGTGCTTTGCTAAACCAACGCAGTCAGATAAATACATGCGCTGGTTTCTAAAAAAATCAAGGCCATACATTTCAGCCGACCAACATCTAAGGGATCCACGTGGTCTTGCAAATGTTGGTGATGTGGATGAAGATGATGAACAACACGTGCCAGCTCCCCCAACTACTCAAACCGAACGTCGAGAACGTAACCGTAATCGACATCGACGTGCACCACCAACTCAACAGAGGACCCAAGAAGATGTGCCTCACCGCCACTCTATCTCCCACACACCAACATTCCAAGAAGATGTGCCTCACCGCCACTCTATCTCCCACACACCAACATTCCAATATTACGAACAATACAACCAGTCAGTGGAACATACTCCTTTTCAAGATACATATCGACATTCTACCACCGAAAGGGACCCCGATATGTTCTATGAGTGCTTTGGGGTCCAACCCGGCTCTGCGCAATCTGTGGCGTTGCTTCATCAAATTCAAGAGCAGGCCGGCGGTGCTAGTTCTTCATCAGTTCCCCAAAATTTTCCAGAGCCACCGCCGCCTGCCCCGACTGAGGAAGAACATCAACCACCACGTCGGCATCAACGTCCACGGCGTGTCCCCCAACCTCGAAAGTGTGGAACTGGGTCTCATCTTTGTTAATTTTTTTCTGTACTGTCTTTTTAGTTTAATTTATCAAGTATTGTAATTTTATATTAACTAAGTTATTAATTTTAAGGGTTTAATCTTATGTGACATTTATTACATTTGGATCAATAATTTACTCTTTTATCTTTAATAGTGCTTTGTGCATAGTGCACTTTTAAAGTGTGCATTGTGCAGAGTGCAGAGTGCATAGTGCAGAGTGCACTATTACAGTGTGCATAGTGCAGAGTGCACTATTACAGTGTGCATTGTGCAGAGTGCACTGTTAAAGTGTGGATTCTGCAGACTGCATAGGTCTTAATTTCTTTAATGACCTAGATTTTGCCGACACTATTTAACGGCCTAGATTTTGCCGACACTCTTTAACGGCCTAGATTTTGCCGACACTCTTTAACGGCCAGGATTTTGCCGACACTAAACCCTAAAATCAATGGTTAAGATCATCCAAAATCAACGGCTTACATACGATCACCCCTATTATTAATACGTTCTAACATTACACTCAAATTCACACCAACAGTTTACCCTCAACCTATATTTCTGATTAATCTTCTCTTCTTTGGTTCTTCCCAAACACTGTCGCCCAACCCGCTGAAATGGAATGGCAGTTGTGCCCAACCCAGTACTCAAATGACAAATTCCTAACCGCACTTTATCACAGTGGAACTGTAACCACCGATGAACATGGTGTTGTCTTTCGTTGTCCTAATCATATCTTTTGTAGGATGAATAAGGACATCACATTCGCCCAACTCAAGGAGAAGGCTGAGAGAAAAATACGACCAGAGGGAGGGTGGCGTAAAGACGTGGGGCGTATCCGTTACAGAAAGTACAATTGTGGAGATGACGGGACATTCCGTTATTCTGTCATGGAGATCCAAAGCGACCACGACGTTCGCGCAATGATGGAAGGTCATGCTAACATTCCAATGGGACGTAGTCTCTTGGAGCTGTACGTAGACACAATACGCACTCCGGAAGAAATCATTCATCTTCTGCGACCACCCCCACCACAACAAGTCATACCGGAAACAGTCATCAACCACTACTGTACACTTCACTGTCAGGCCCATGTTATGTACAGGGAAGAAGATGGTGTGTATTTTAGTGGTCCAAACACCATTTATTCCAGCCTTAAGAACAACATCACCTTCGCCGAACTGAACGAAAAGCTAACGGAAAAGGCGCAGCTGGAGGGTGAGGAGCAAACGATCACTCGTATCGTTTATCGCTGCCCCCGGACCGGCGAAGGTAATCGTATTCGGTGGTGCGTAATGACTATCAAGACTGACAACCACGTTCGGCAGATGTTTCAGCAGCATGAGCTGTTTCAACCTCATACTCGGAGTCCTATCGAATTGTGTGTCGAAACAACTATTTCCACCCATGAAATCATCCGTCGGGTTATCCCTCCAGCGGTCCAATGGCCACTACCAGAAAATGTTTCGTGGAAGTAGTTTCGATCATGTTTTCCTCTCGTTTCGTTTTTAATTTTCTATTCTTGTATTTCTGAAAATTTTGTTGTTTATTTCAGTCTTTTTTCTATATTATATTATGTTCCAATTTTTAATCTCTTAATTTTTTGTCCTAAATATTAACGTAATTAAATTATAAATAGGTATAATCATTTTTATAAATTTAAAATAAATTAATTTAGATATTTATATATTAATATATAATTATTGAAAAATTAAAAAAACACAGTTCAGAAGTCACCCTGGGGGGGGCGACTTCTGAACTGTATTTAAAAAAAAAATTGCGAAACACAGTTCAGAAGTCACCCTGGGGGGGGCGACTTCTGAACTGTATTTTAAAAAAAATTTGCGAAACACAGTTCAGAAGTCACCCTGGGGGGGGGGGCGACTTCTGAACTGCATTTTAAAAAAAAATTGCAAAAAACAGTTCAGAAGTCACCCTGGGGGGGGGGGGCGACTTCTGAACTATAAAAAAAATTTGCCCACTTTGGTAAATAACCCACAAAGTGCATTATTTTGGTAAATAAATTTTTTTTTTACCCCCACATGGTTTTTTTGCCGGATAGATTGTGTTGAGATTTGAGAAAGATGTGGTGATGGTGGTGGTAAGAGAGACAATAAATGAGAGAGGAGAGAGGGGGAAAGGAGGAAGATGAGAAAATATTTAAAATTAAATGAAAATAAAAAATAATGATGTGTCAAACCCAAATGGACAAAAATTTGCCACATCAGCGTTTATGTAACTTCTCACTAACAGAAGTGTATATTTAAAAAAAAATGTTATTTTGCAGTAACTTGTTTAAAAAAAATTGCAGGTACTTATTTGAAAAACAACTATATTTACAAGGACAGAAAACATATATAAACCAAAAAGTTATTTTGAAGGGACTTATTTAAAGAAGGCTTAAAGGTACATTTGGTCCCTGCAAATATACAAAAAATCAACTTCCGTCCCTGTAATTTCAAAAAATTTAAAATAATCCTTGCAATTACCAAACGCGTTTAATTCCGTCCCTGCTGTTAACTTTTCACTAACAGCGTTAGTTCCTTGTGACTTGGATGCCAATAGGGATGCCAACGTGACAATTAAATGCTTATATCAGCATCTTCTCTCTGAAACGTTCTTCCATCTTCTCTCTTCGTTTTCGTCTTCCATCTTCTCTCTGCGTTTTCGTTCGTTCTTCTTTTCTCTCCAATGGCAACAAGTAGCAACGCATTTTCGAATGGTACTTCAAGGCAAGGGCGACTCCCTGTTTGTGGATGTGGGGATGTTATGCGATGATGGATCTTTAATTTAGCTCAAAACCCACAAAGAAGATACTGGAAGTGTGTTATTTGGGGAGTAAGTAAAATTTGGGGTTTAGGGTTCCTTTTTTCGTGTACATCAGAATTTATTTTCTTAATATAATTTTTTTATGGGCTTGTGTGCAGATGAGAGGAGCAAGTTGCAAGTTGTATGTCTGGGATGAAAAACTAGATGCGGAGAAAATACCCATGGTGACTATTAGAGGTTCACAGCCAATTCCAGAAAATACCCATGACCAACTAGAGGCAGCAACAACATGTCAATGCAAATGTGGTGACATGTTTAAGGATTGGGAGTCAAAGAAAATTGTCAAACTGAAACAGAAGTTGTTAGATGAGAGGATGAAGATGAAGTGGATGCAAGTAATTCTAATTTTAGTAATTGTGTATGTAGCATATAGCAAATTTGGGTTGGTTTAGGAGGAATGTTAGTGACCAACCCAATTCAGTTTGTGGAGTTTGAATTTAAGTTAGAATTAAGTTGTATGTTATGTATTTAAGTTGGAATTCTGTTATGTCTATGTAACCTGCATTTTCTATGAAATGGAATTAAGTTGGAAATTATTTTATGTTACAATTGTTGCATAATAGTTGCTGTTATTGTAATACAATGAACCTGTTATATACCAAATTTAATACATAGTTGCTGCAAATTTTACAGACCAATATTAACAGACCTACTATAACTGATGCAGCATAATGAAACACATTTTAACATAAGGCTTACATTCATTCCATATTGTCAAAAGGCTTACATAATACCAAACCAAAATACCAATTGTCAAAAGGCTTACACTACTTACATAATACCAAACCAAAATACCAATTGTCAAAGAGTACTTAATACCAAACATTGGCTTACAAAATACATAATTCATAGGTTCATTTAGTACATAATTCCCTAAACCAAAATACATAATTCCCAAAGTAGATTCATTCCATATTCTCTTGTGTTAGATCCCCATTGTGGCTGCTTTCTCCATCATCCTCAACCACAAGAGGCTTGTTTGGGTCAGTATCAGGACCTGTTCGTGGTAATACAGTCCTCTTAATCCTTGTGCTGAACCTTTGCCTCTTTACAGAAAGTTTCAGTCTCCTTGCCACTTTAGCTTTAGATGCAGGTGCAGAAGCAATAACTGGTGCATTAAACATCATTGAAGTAGCAGAAACAAAGACAGCTGCAGGTTGATTACCTACTGGTACACCAGAAGCAGAACCAGATAGAGGTGCAGAAGTAGAAACAAGTGTTGAATCAGATATAGGTGCAAAAGCATTTTGTTCAACTGGAGCATCTGATTCTTCTAGAGCTTTAGTTTTTTTGGTTTTCTCTACAACAACAATATAGCAAGATGTAATTAGTATCCAATTTGGAACATGTAAATTCAACAAACTAGTGACATTTAAATTAGGATTATCTTTCTGGCTTGTGCGGCTGGATTGATCTTTGTGCTCTTGCTCTCCTTTTATTGTGCCAAATTGATCACATTTTGTGCATCTATATAGTTCGTTGCCAACACACGTTTTGAATCCGCTCATTGAAATAAGTCAATATTTTAAGAATTTGTGTTCTGCAACGCTAAAAGCCGGTGATCTTACAAAAATGGAACAAGACATCTCACTTATCTTATGCAAGTTGGAGAGAATATTTTCGTCTGGTTTCTTTGATTCTATGGAGTATCTTCCAGTGCATCTCGCATATGAAGTTAATCTTGGCGAACCTGTCCAATACAGATGGATGTATCCATTCGAAAGGTCAGTTAATACATGTGAGGTTCATAGAGAGGAGAGTAGGAGAGAGAGACAGGGAGAGAGGAGAGTACGTGGTGGTGGTGGTGAAAAAATGAGGGAGAGAGAGAGAGAGAGAGAGAGAATGAGTGAGAGAAGAGTGTGTTTTGGTAGAGAGAAGTGTGAGAGTGTGAGAGGATAAGCTGAAAACTCAAAAAATCATTAAACATTAGCGAGGGACTTACACGTTCCGTCGCTAAGCACATGCACAAAGCCCTATGATTTGAAAACAGTCACAAATTAGCGAGGGATTTATATGTTCCGTCACTAATGACTGCCTCAAAATGTGTGCAAATTTTCAAATACACGCCATCACCGTTGCGAGGGACCTATTCCATCGCTAATAACTACAATTTCGTCGCTAATGACTGCAGGAACAAGATTACCTTATTCTCTCGCTAATTCCGTCGCTACATACAGCATTAGCGAGGGAACTCAGTTCCCTCACTAACGTCTCTCGCTAAATGTCCCTCGCTAGACTTTGTAATTTGCTTATTCTAGTTACTATCAACAAAAAAAATTCAAGGATAAAAAGAAAGTGTAATTCAGTGTTTTAAAATTTTAAAATGACACTTGAAAATAGTTAACCAGTATAACATTTAAAATTATATACTAGGCATGTGTAAATATTACTAAAATTTTCTGAATTTTGAAAAAATATATATCGTTATCAGTGAATTATTGGGCATTGTGTGTCAAAATTAAACTAATAATAAGTCTAAATTTAAAGTGCGTATATGATGACCTCTGGATGTGTGCATATTGATGTTGAGAGTTTGAGAGAGAGGGAAAAAAAACACACACAAATATTGGGATACCCCTTTACCTCCTTTGAGAGGGAATTTACTTTTTTATTTGACTTATAAAAACACACAAATATATATATATATATATATATATATATATATATATATATAAAAGCGGACAAGAAGGCAGCGGAAGAGGATCGTGAGGTTAGGAGAGGAAAAGCGGACAAGAAGGCAGCGGAAGAGGATCGTGAGGTTAGGAGAGGATAGACTGTCCAAGAAGAGCATACAATACAAAAGTAAACTTCTATATATGTGAAAAGCTTGTTCTACAACTGAGGCAGATGTGCCTTATATAGAGAAAATAAAGGCTTACTATTTAAGCCGGTAAAAAGCTACTGTTACATTCGGTAGCCGGTGAACAAAACGACAGAAATCATTATCAATGCCGGGTACGCTTTTGTGGGCCCCATAGGCACATTCATAATGACAAACGACAAAGACTTTTAAAAAAGTGAATAGTAAAGGGCACTATAATTGCCTAAATGGCCGACAAAATGGCCGACAGGCTATAAAGCAAATAGAGATTCTTTTCTTGGCCGGATATGTATTATTGGCCTTGTGACGTCATGGCTGACGATTGATGTATTGTCCTTATTCCCTTTTGCCTTTCTGAGTCATTGATTGAATCATGGCGTCCCAGAGATCTTCGGGGGTAGGGTCTTCCTCAGCTTGAGATTCTCCTGCTAAGCAATCAAAGGCATTTGAGTCCATTGAACCTTGCGATGAACTGGTTTTCATCGATACTGCCTCATTTTTGAATTGGAAATTTTTAAAGAATTGGTTCTTCATATAATCAAGAGTTCTGACCATAATTTGTTCCTCCGTTTCATTAGGATGAATTTTTTGGAAGTAATTTTTTAAATTAGCTACTGAAAGTTCTTGGGAACTTTGTTCTTTTGCTTTACATTGATCATCAGCTATGGCTGTCTCAATTTTGGCTTCTATGTATTAAAGGTCTTCAGTGGCCATTTTAGCCCACCATTTGTAGAAGAAATTTCTTCTCAGGACAGGAATATTGGATCTATCTTGGGCAATGGTAATAGTCCATCTCCATATCCATGGAATTTGGAACTTGATATAGAAAAAACATGGACCTTGTCCTGTTATTAATTTTGATGCATTCTTCTGAATTAAAGGGCTGTGATTGCACCATGAATCATACAAGTCCAGAATATCCTCTGGTAGAATTTCTAAGGAAGGACCAAATTTTATCCACCAGTTATAAAACCAATTTGGTAAAGGTTTTTCCAGAATTTCTGGGTTAATGCTAAAAAACCAAGAATGCTTATTCTTAGGGTTTTGGTAGTAAAAGGCTAATGAAAATGCCTGGATATAATCCCAATAATTGAAATATACATATTTTCCTTCGGCAATTTTTATTGCCTTTTCTCCATTAGGGTTTAGTCCCCATTCTCTGGGTGACAATATTTTGTTGATATGGCACTTGCTAAAGTTTATAAAACTTTCTGGATTGTTGTTTTGATAATGATGCGTAATCGTTACTGATTCAGTAACTATTAGCAATATTTCCAGATTTGGTCTGGTCTTGCCATAAAGACCAGGATATCCTTTTGATTCGAGGTATCTTGTTTTAATTGACCACCCATCATTGGGAGTCATATTGACATCTTCATCTTCGATGTACATTATATCTTCGGTAACAGGGTTTTCAAAATATTCTGTTACCTCTTATGGGGGGTCATTGACCGCCGCTTCTTTGTAAGATGTTGTCTTACCTGATGAGGAAGAAGGTATATCTTCTTTCCTTGGAGGTGCAGGTAATTGCTGCATATTTCCGGTTCTGTTATAATGGACCGTAGTCCAATCCCCTATTAGAGGAATATTTGTCTCCTGGTAAGGCAGCATATTGTTGCCTCCACGACCACCACGGCCACGGTTATTGTAGCCGCGCCCTCTTCCCCTGTTGGGGGTTGCCATCTTCCCTAGGGTCCTCCCTAGGAGGGTTATTATTCTCCCTGCAAAAATTCACGCGTCAAATAGTCAGCAAGAGAATTATTTTCTCCTTTAATATATTGTATATCAAATTCGAAGGCAGATAATTGTGCTTGCCAACTGGCAAAGATTTGTTTTGCCACTAAATTTTTTACATCCTTTTCTATAATTGACTTGGCAGAACTGCAGTCAATTCTAAGTAAAATTTTTTGATTTAATAAATCATCTTGGAATTTTGAAATGCATTTTATTATGGAAAGCATTTCCTTTTTAATAGTCGAGTATTTCGACTGGGTCGTATTCCATTTCCCTGATGTAAATCTTACCAGATCTTCTTTTGAATTATTAGGATTTACCTGTTTCAGGATACCACCATAACCTAAATCTGAAGCATCTGTTTCAACGATCTTAAAAAACTTAGGATTTGCTAAGTTTAAGCAAGGCAAACATTTTACTTTGGCCTTAATTCTTTGGACAGCCTGAGAATGTTTCTCGGTCCAAGGTCCTGGGTTTTTCCTAAGCCTATTATATAAAATAGCTGTATCTTGCGATAAATTCTCATAATAGTCTGAGATATAATTCAGACTTCCTAGGAATCTTTGCAATTGTTTTTTCTAAGAAATAACATTGGGAAATTTAGAAGCAAATTCTATGCTTCTGCTGATAGGAATAATTGTTCCTTGGTCTATTTCATGACCTAGAAACCTGACTTTTGTTTGAAAAAGTTTCATTTTTGGGGCAGAAATAACCAAACCGTTGTGTTTGACCAAACCTATGAAAATTTTCAAATGTTTTATGTGTTGGTCAATGTCTTTGGAAAAGATTAAAATATCATCTATGTAGACAATTATGAATTCAGAATAAGGATTAAAAATATCATTCATGATATTTTGAAATTCTGAAGGGGCGTTTTTTAAGCCAAAGGGGAGAACATTCCATTCGAAGTGTCCAAAGGGCATAGTAAAAGCTGTTTTATATTTATCAGCTTCATTTATTTGGATCTGCCAATAACCTGACTTCATGTCAAATTTTGAAAAGATTAAAGCATCGTTTAATCTGTCTAAAAGATCCTTTTTATTAGGGATAGGATACCTGATCCATTTTAGTACCTTATTAAGGGGTTTATAATTAATAACTAGTCTAGGAACTCCTCGTTCCTGTTCAGCGTTTTTATTAACATAGAACGCTGTACAGCTCCAAGGTGACTTAGAATTTCTAATCAATCCTTTTTGTAAAAGAGAGTCAATCTCTTTTTTACACAGATCAAGGTATTCCTTGTTCATTTGGGCTGGCCTAGCCTTAGTTGGGATTTGACTTTCAATGAAGTCATCTTCATAGGGTAAGCATATAATATGCTGCTTTCTATTCCAGAAAGCATTAGGAAGGTCATTGCAAACTTCTGCAACAAATTGTTGTTCAATAATCTTTATTTGTTTCTTAATATTATCTTTACTAAGTTGCTCACTTATATTAAGTAAGTCTACTTCTTCTTTAAGAAAGCATAATTGCTTTTCTTTATTAAGAAGAATATCTCTTACTTCATTTAACATTCTGACATGGGGATCAGTAATGAATTTGAAAACGATTTTTTTACTATCTATAATAGTAGTAATTCCACTTTGATCAATATTTATAATAGGCATAATGTTATGCAAAAAAGGGGTGCCTAGTATAATTCTATGAGTCAAATTTTTGACTAAAATAAAAGATGTTGGCAAACAAATATTTTGATTACAAATATAGGCATTTGAAAGTTTGTATTTAACTTGCAGTTTGTCGCCTCCAGCCTGTGTGAGGGCTTGAGATGTTTTCGAAAAATATTTAGTAGGGATAATCCCTTCCTGTATACAATTTAAATCTGCTCCACTATCTATAAGAGCAACTTCATTTTCTAGAATAAAATTTTTATTAATCATTAAAGTAACTTTGACAAACCATTTTTGTGATGTTACTCTATCTAAAAGAGACAAATAATTGTTATCACTAGAAGGAATTCCTTCTATTTTTTCCGGATCCTCTAAAAGAGTTATCCTTTGATGCAAGATATTATTGTCTTTTTTAATCTGAGAAATTTCAGATTTTAAGAGATTTATTTCTCTTTTCAAGTCTATCATAGAGACAGGTGTCTCCTTAATATTGGACTGTCTAAATCTAGACATCACCTCACTGATTTGATAAGGTGCTTCTATGATTAAAGGGGATTCCTTTTTATCATTTTCCTTTATCAGGAAATTGATCATCTTTCTTTTCAGATTATTATCTGAAATAGTTTCTAAAGCTTTTAAGGCTTCATCTTGTTCTGCAGTGAGAACATTTAAGCCATTCATGTCGACAATGGATTTCCAATAATTTAACTCATTACACTGACAATCATTGTTGTCTGTGGAAGATGATCCAGTTGAGGACTCGTAAATGACTCCTATATCCTCACTTGAGGACTCTGTTCCTGAGTCAGAATTGACTAATAAAATTTTCTCTAGGTGGGCCCTTAATTGTTCGTCCTTAATCTCGTTAAGGGCTTTTTTGGTCCAACACTGGTTGACATAGTGACCAAACTTGCCACATTTATGGCAGGTTATATCAAGTTTTTTAGCTTTTCTCTTTCCCTTGGGATTGAAGGGTTTTTCTTTGGGTCTTTCTCTATTGTAAAACCTTCTCCTATATTTGTTCTTGTTGGGGGTTTTATAAAAATCCCTTGTTTTATCCTTATAATTCTTATAAGGTTTATTCTTTCCTATTCTCTGCTTTTTCTTATTTAAACCTGGGGGTTTATCTAGATCAAAAGCAAATTGTTCGCAAAATTCACCTAATTGGTGTTTTTCAGAAAGTTTCTGCTTCTTAAGCTGGTTTTTTAACTTTATGTCATTACATAAGGCTAATCCTTCGTTAATACAACTGCTAATGATTTGACCATAAGTTAGGTCAGCATAATTTATGTTTATGCCATCATTCTTAGTTCTTAAGGATTGCCGAACCTTTTCAGCAAATAAATAAGGTAATCCATCCACAAATTTGGATTTCCAATGGATAGAATCAGGGTTTCTTAATTGAAAGACCCTAGACAAGAAGGTGTCCTTATACCATCTAAAATGGGTTAAGGAAGGACATCTTAAATTTTGAAGGAGAGTTTGTAATTTTTCTCCTATTGGGACATTGGTTCCTACAAAGTGTTGTAGAATGGAAAGGCATAAAGTATATACGGCGTCTTCTTCGCCTGTGGTTGTAGTAATAGTACTACTGCTAGTTTCTAGCTTAACCTCTTTCTTATGAGATAGAATCTCCTTTTTTTGAATATCTGTGAGGTAGTGGTCCCACCAACCTCTTAATTGGCCTACAAAGCCAGTGGCTATAAAGGAAGCTATAGAGCTATCAGAATTACCTTGTTGTTTGCAGACGGTGGAATACATAATCATTCTATGTACGGTGTCTATAACTTGTTTATCACCTAGACCATCAATATTCCATTCATAAATGGATTTTCCAGAATATGAATTCTGATAGGGCTCAGTTTCTTCAAATAGAAGATCCTGGGGCGAAGGCCTTTTATAATAATATCTTTCTAAGGACTTATTCGCATAGATGGGATTAACCTCAACATCTCTATTAATGTCCTGACTATTAAACATCCTAGTCAAATCGTCAATATTACTAATCTCCTTACTATCTTCAGAAATTTCCGAAGTACTTTCAGAAGTATCTTTCTGAGACAAAACATTTAAACGTAAATCTTTCAATTTTTGTTCAAGGATACGAGTGAACTCAGTGCTATCGTTATCCATTTTAAAACCTTCTATGGAAATAGGAGGTTGGACTAGAGGAACATCCTTTATAATAGGGATGACTTCTGTCGATTTTTCCTTGTTCAATTGCTCTATAATAATTTTTTGTTGAGCAATTTGTTTTTCCATTAAATCCTTTAAAGATAACAAATCCTTTTCTAGGGAAATAAATTGTTCTCCAAAACATAAAAGGAAAGTATTTGTATAATTCTAGGATTTTATTATAGAGTTTAATTCTCTAATAGTGACTTGGTTATGTTCAACCTTTTGAAGAGTGAAAAGAGCTTTGGCTTCAGCATCTTTGCCATGAGTTATAGCTTGCTTAGGGGGAAAAGGAGAAACTATTTCTTCTCCATTAACTGTTGTCCAGGAATTTGATTGCAAAACAAGAATTTCTTGGTTAATCTTATTAATAAAATAGGCTATAAACCATTTAACAAAAGGAATGTAATTCTGAGTTATGGCTAACTCATCATAATAAATATCTTTAAAATTGTTTAATTCAGGAGAAGAAAAGGTTTTGAAATACCATTTTCTAAATTGAAAATACCTTTCGTGTTGGAACTCATCATTGATGAGCTCTCTCATAGCACTTCCTGGACTTAGGTCCATCATATACCGAAACTCATTTCAGATTGAGTAGGTGATTGCCTACTCTGGGAATTGGTTTTTTGGTAAATTCCATGTGGAATTTTATTCTCGCTAATTCTTATGTGTTCTACAGACTCTACCTCTTCTCCTATTTGAGAAGTAGAAGCTCTGTTTGTCCCACTAGGATTTCTAGTAAGCTCACTGGGTGTAGTGTAGTAATTACTAACAGAATGTCTAGAAGACAGGGTTCTAGGTATTCTAGTAATCCTATTAGAATTAAATTTTATCTCTATGTCTCCTTCAGTATTCTGAATGATCTGATCAACCTCTTTATTTGGGATAGGTTCAGGGTCTACTTCCTGGGGTAGAGACCATGTTGTAGGGAAGTCTATTTCGTCCCATCTTATTAACCTATTTGTTGCTACGTTAGAGGTTAATAAGTTAGTTTGAACTAAAGTTGTAGTTCCTGGAAAAGATATTTGCTTAGCCTTTGGGTTAAGCGTGTTTAAAACTTTATAATATATCCTAGAGCATATTGCTATTATTTCACTTCCTGGTTTGAAATTATAACCATTGGTATGAATAGTTAATTGCACAGCATCTGATAGATTTTTATCAGATAAAGATAAACTTAAATTTGGAGAGACACCGAAATAGACTGGTCCATGACACAGACTAGTCTCTAATAAAGCAGCTAAAGAAGGCTTAAAATCTTTACACCTTCCATCTCTAACATAAGCCATAATACTTGAATTTAAACCTAACAAAGTTAAGGGTTTAAAAGCAATTTGAATTAATCCAATATGGATAAAATTGTAATCTTTGAAAGGAAGTAAATCTTTTTTACTTAAAAGCCTGATTGTCTGAGTATTTTCAGAAATTTGAATAGTTTGTTCCATTTGCTTAACAGCAAAACGAGATATAACGTCAAACATGCCAAATTTATAAATCTGTTTCGAAGGTATAGTAGGAATAGTCCATTTATTTAATTTATCCAAATTTTTTGGATATTCTACCAATTCTTCATTTTTTATTAAATTATCTTGATGATCATAATCATCTATCTCCATGAGAGTTGGCTAAGGTTGTTGTGGTCGGTTAAATGTTAAAATCAAATCTTTCTTATGTAAGTTAAACTTATAAAACTGTTATGCGAACAACACTTCACTTGTCACCTTTGCAAACGACGTTAATCGTTTAACTATCAACCTCTTGGGGACAGAAGGATTTCTCCTAAATCAAAGATGTCAAATGTTTTTAGCAAAAATTTTCTTTTTCGAAAATTCATATCATCATAAACTCCCTTCCTCTGGGCAAAAGATGAGATTTTCTAAGAAAACACTAAAAACATCTTTAGTTTTGAAAACACAAAAGACTCGTTGTTCGAATAATAATTTTATGGGAAAAACTTACATAGCTAGATTTTCTCCTAACTCTTAACCTTCCACAACAAAGATTTAGCTATTAAAACTCATAAATTACCTTAATAAATGTCTCTGATACCAAAAGCGGACAAGAAGGCAGCGGAAGAGGATCGTGAGGTTAGGAGAGGAAAAGCGGATATATATATATATATATATATATATATATATATATATATATATATATATATAGAGTGTATCCGGTGAGAACCTATAATTATAGGATGTTGTGTGGTTGTTTCGTTTTTAGTTACAGATCACATGAGAACCTATAATTAAGAAGGTAATTTCAATCGTTAGTTTTAATATAACGGTTATAATGATTAGTTCTTATTTATTACGGTAAGAACTAGTTCTCACATATGCTCCCTATATATATATATATATATATATATATATATATATATATATATATATATATATATATATATAGTAAGGGATCTAGAAATCTTTACTTGTGGGGCAAAAAAATAGCTTATAATATTTTGTCAATTTTTTTTTACAAATTTGTATAAAATACATAATTTTATTAAAAAAATGTCCTAAAATACCTAAATTTCTACAAATTACATACCTAAAAAGTTAAAATTATTACCAACTTATTTTCTTTTTATTTATCTATTGTGAATTTCTACATTTAACTTTAAAAATCATCTTTTTGAGACAACCATTTTTTATGGGGAAAAATAAGTTTGTTATAGATATATACTAGTCTTAGTGCCCGTGTGATGCACGGGGCACGCTAGTATAAAAATAAATTAGAAATTCAGATAAAAGTAGAAGTAAATTAGCAAAGTTAATAAAATTAGGATACAACTCAATAATAACTATAAGATTTTATACAAAAAATTGCTATAATTTCATGTATTTACAAATATTCTAGGACATGTTACAACTTAATCTTTAGTTATGATGTCCGCATAAAAGTAGAAGTAAATTACCAAAGTTAATAAAAATAGGGGATAGGAATTCTCTGCAGTCATAACTGACTACAGTTCATGCATTCAAGTGTTAAAAACCCTTCTCTCTCCTCTTTTAATTTCTGTTATTAATTTATTAATGAATGCAAAAAAACTTTTAGCCTAAATTTAGGAACCTACAGTCACCAATGACTGCAGGGAATCGTGATCCAAAAATAGGGTACAACTCAAGAATAACTATAAGATTTCATACAAAACGTGCGACAGTTTAAATACACTAAACTGATATTGTTAATATTAAACTCGGTATAATTAGGAATCAAATAGAACATATAAAAATTGCATTACAAATTTAAGAGTTATAGATATTAGAGAAGCAATTTAAAAGTTCTACATATTAAGAAAGCACAATAAGAAGTCATAATATTAATCAATAATCATAATATATAAGGCATAACTCAATCATCCAAGTTAACAACAATTGGATCTCCAATGTAGTGAAAGAAAATGGGAAAGAGTAATCACTTAAGACTCAAAACAGACTACAATACATTGTTGCAGTGTCTTCGATACTTGATATTTTCCTTTTTATTAAAACAAAGGCTTTAGTGCCCAAAATAGAAAAGATGCTAGATTGCATGTGTATTCTACCAATGCCAATAATTAGATACCGGCTAATTCAGGTAATGCTTGAAAGCTTGGATGGCTACATAATTTAAAAGAGTGCTTCTTTCTTTCTATTAACAGCTTCAGCAGTCATATGCAAAATTAACAAAAAATTGGATATACAATATTCAGTCTTGTAACACAAACCCAATATACAATATTCAGTCTTGTAGCAACGGTTGTCTTCCACTGTTGTTGCTTTTTCTGTTGTTGCTGACCAAAATCCTGTTTGTGATCTATAGAAGATGCCTTCATGCTCATGGGAGAGTCTATTTCAGACGGGAATTTTGTTGATCTTGAGTTAGTGCTTTCCCCTACTAACTTTGAACCTCTCTGTTTTTGCAAAGTCCAACACCATAGTGGACCCGAAACAATTAAACAATAAATAGGTGGTAGATCTTGTTTTGTCTATTACCTTAATATGTCACTTGAATCAGCAGCATCAGAGGCATGATTTATACTAAGGCATATGAGTAACAAATTCATTTGGAATAACACCACTAACTAATTCTCATTTTGAACCTCAATTGCTTTTGAAAGGACTGAATAAAATATAATTAATCATTAAGTCATTTAATTAGGAGTGTCTAATTTCACATAAATCCATATAAATTGGAGATGTAATGGCTGAAAATTCCATAGAGCATATTACTTCTTGAGACTCCAGTAAATATGATATTGTCATCCTTTTGTATGGAGCAAGTCATCAATTAACGATAGAGCACTATAACCATTCTACTTGTAAAATAAAGTGAAAAAAAAGTAAAACTAACTACAGATGCTATATGTAATTATTGAAATTAATAGAAAAAGCACAACATAAAAGATTGTGTTCCCCTGTCTTTGGATTCTTTTATTATTGCTAGCAAGTCGGCATTCAATATTCAGCAGCATAGCTGCAGTACATTGACTCCTGCAAGCCCAATTCTAGCAGTAATGCAACCAGCTTTTGACATTTAACATCAAGCAAAAGAGAAATTAATTTTTTACCCTTAATTTCAACACGATGGCTCAAAAAATGATCGATTTGAAGTAATTTAAATACCTGAAGATCATTTTTCTTTTGCTTTCGTTAGTCAAAAGAATAGGTTCTTACATTAGTAGCTACAATATCGAAGAGTGCCCCAGACAAAGGCTTTGGCTAGGATCCATGGAACCACTCGCTTGAAACTGATGAAATTTTCTGCATAAGACTAATCACTCTCTTACAGCATATGTTCTTCCTTCCTGCCATCAATAACAGACATCAATATTGAAAAGAGAATAACCAGATTGAAACCATCAAAATTGTTCTGTTTGAATGTATAACTAATATTAAAATACACAATAATATAGATATACTTCATAGAACTCTATAGCTGGTTATTCTTTATATGTCAAGGGAGAGCTAACGGTATCCAATCCATATTCATCATCCACTCATAAAACTATATATTCCCAATGTGAGATATCACGCAAAGAACTCTTGAAACTCTGAAATTAACATCAGAGACTAATAATGAAAACAACAAAATAATATGGAGATCAAAACACCTATTTCTTTAATGTAGTGACTAAACTCAGAAGGATCCGATTTTGTAGGGAACAAAAACATATTTTATCCAATAATTTTTCAATTAGGGGCAAATGCCATGCCCCAAATTATATACATGTAGATACCTATATATATATTTGACAATATATATATATACCTCCCTATATATATATATATATTAAAAAGACTTATTATTTTAATATTAACCTTGTGATTATTAAGTTTAAGAAGTTATATTTAAAACGCAAAAAAATATAAAATTAAAATGTTTAAAAATCACGTGATGTTTACCTTTTTAGCGATTGAATAGTCAACCTATATGACAAGAATAGGCAGACACATCTCATGGGCGTCAGTCTAGGTAGTTAATATTGCTCCTCATAAATTCATTGTTTCTAGTTTCGTTTGTGCATCCCATGTCTTTCCAAATCAACCAACCGGCTACAAGTCCTTGCTTTTTATAGTTTTTGTTGGAAATTCAAGTATGAGTAGTTAGTCTCAAATCTAGTAAATACTTATTCACCTTGATGTTGAACTACTTACTATTTTGAGCATTGTTTTCATTTTTCCCCAATGAAAAATAATAAAATGAATTATTTCACCAAAAACTCTACACCTTTTTGGAAAAAAAAGCAACTTATTGTAAGAAAAAAATGTAATTATAATTTGAATAAGCTATTTAATTATATCTGGACACAGCTTGTATGATAAGAAAAAAATGTAATTATAATTTGAATAGTAACCTTTTGTTACTACTAATTGGATTTTGTTTCTTGTGAATTGAAGTGTTGCAATAGTTTTTACTTAACATGTCTGTATTTATGGGGTTTAAAGTGAGAGAACAAATCAAATCACTCACCGATGAACCATTAAAGATGACCGTAGGATAGTATAAAAACTCAGGTTCAGATTTAATACTAGTTAATTAAATATTAACCCTCATTATATTTGTTTCCTTGAAATTTCCAGATTTTACTTAAGACCTCTTTCCGAGGGGACCGGCCTACGTACAAATTAGTGTGAATATTGTGCCACCACCACTGCCATGCATAAAGACAGAGAATAGTTAAGCATATCAAATATAAGATCATTTCATTCAATGGTTGATTATTTTGGACCATAGAAACAGAAAAAGAAGAGAAAGATGATAAAACCTCAGCTGCAAAGACCATTCTTCATCCATGGTATAATTCGCAGCGCCGCTGCTACTACTACTACCACTACTACTACCGCTGCAACTCTTCCACTATGGTCAAGGAACCAAGTGCAGAGGCAAAAGGTTAAGAGGCTTCTTCTTCTTCCTCGTAACGTACAAACTAATACCTCCACGTCATCAACTGCAAAAGATGCAGTTAAGAACACAGATACAGTGAAACTTAAAGCCGTAGTTAAGGTCAAAATAACTAGGTCTGGTTTTTTCTCAAGTTTGAGGTTAGATCGACGAATTGATGATTTAACAGATTTGCTTGGGAAATCTATCCTCTTGGAGCTAGTTAGCTCACAGCTTGATCCTCGTAAGCATTCAAACTTACTGCTTTTTTTTTAATTTAATTTTGTTTATATATTCTATTTTATATAATGATATTTGGTAATTGGATTGTTTTCTGATTTATTATATTTATTTATAAAATGATTTCGTATTTTTGGATAAAATTTGAAATCAATTTGATTTGTTTCCCTCATTAAATAAAACTATTTATGAATCTTCTTAATGATAATATTTTTTTTGGATAATTTTTTTTTGACCCAAGATAATATAATTTTATGGAATTTAATTTTCGATTATTCTTATTGATTTATTGTATTATAGCGAAGATCTGAGCCGTACTTCACACAGTAGTGTTGATTGGTATGTAACTGAGAAAATCAGAAAGACTAGAGGTAGAGATGACCCCCTTATATATGTCTAGAGATGACAAAAAATGATAAAATTTGTGATGGACATTACTGGAGACTAGAGGTAGCAAAATAGAATGGGGTGTATTGGATTGTGATTTTAAAGGATTTTAAAAAAAAATTTTTAAACAAAATAATTTTGTGGTATTCAATCAAAACTTTTAGTTAATATAAAAAATCTAGTGGTATTTAATCAGGATTTTTAGGAATTTTTAAAGAGTCTCACAAAATTCATTGGTATTCGTTTAAGACTTTTTACAACTAAAATATTATTCTATTATGAATTTTTTTTGAATATCTTTTGTTGTTAGTGTTTTATGTCATAATAATTATTTTATGCTTGCTTTTGAGACTATGAAATTATAGTAAACTAATAATCGTATTAATTTTACTTTTCATTATCGTAATATTATTGTTTTTTTGTTATTTTTCTCTTTGATTCTTTTAGATTTTGTATGTGTGTTAAAAGTTCCATACTTTTGTTCCAACTGTATTAAGTTTAGCGTAAATTTACAGCTAAATAGTTTTAATAATTTTTATATATTGTTTTCCCCAAATAATGTAATAAAAGTTAGCACTAAGTTTTTTCAGGTATTGAGTAATTTTTATAATGCAATTTTTTTATATTACTTTTTTTGTATTGTTCTTGAGTTTGTTTATAAGTAGAACTCCTGTTCGCAAGTATAGCACAATATAACTTTTTCGCAACATTACTGGTTAATGAAGAACAAAATTTTGTTCTGCTTTTTATTTTTGACAAAAAAATAAAAATCGGAACAAGAACGAGACCAGAGCAAGAACTCAAGAGCAAGAATGAGACAATTAATTTTTTTATCTCAAAATTATTGTTTTTTATTTATTTTTCTTTTTGACTCTCTTTTAAATTTTGAATGTATGCAAAAAAATCCTTGAAGTCTTATCAAATATCATAAATCCTTGAAGTCTTATCAAATATCATAAATCCACGAAGTCCTGCAAAGTCCTGCTGAATCTTATGATACAAATCCATTAAAATCCTGATTTAAAACTCTTGAAAGTCCTGCAGAGTCCTCAAGTCATTAAATTCCTGCAAAGATCTTTTAAAATTCGTGGAACTAAAATTAAAAATTAGCTACATTTGCAGGTACTAAATTGAATATTTGTTATATTTGCAGAGACTAAAAAAGAAGCCACATAAGTTTTTTTAAACACAAAAACACTTTAAGGACTAAAAGAGATGATTTTATAAATTACAGAAACTAAAATGGAAAAATAATTTTTATTGGGACTAAAACTAAAACTTACTATCTTTGCAGAGACGAAAATGATATTTAAACCTAAATTATATATATATATATATATATATATATATATATATATATGTGTGTGTGTGTGTGGGTATCTCGCGTAACCACGAATATTTGGTATTCAAAAAAATTTGTTCTAGGTATGGGGCAAAAACGAAAATATTTGAACTTTTCTAACATTTTAACTATACAATCACAAAATTATACCCTCACCCCTTTTAACCTCTTCCCCTCGACAAGTCAGTCCCATGTTGCAGAAAATGGTTGACACCATCACTGTGATGATGATACTGATATACACTATGAATTCCAAACCAACCATGCATAAATATTAAATACAAAAAACAATAACTTTATTAATAAATTTTGGAACAAACCTAACAAAACAAGTTGTTAGAGTTCTAGATATGCAACCCGTACAAACAATATTAAACAAGAAGGCCAGTAAATTAATTAAGCGGAGCCTTAATTAGCATTCACAGGTAATCTTGTTATCAGAAAACTAATTTGTACAGTGAACATTTTTTTCCATACAAAAACAGATAATATGGACTTGTATGTTTGTAATTTCGGTTTCCAATATTTGTACAAATTAAGGCCAGCCTTAATTAACTTATCTTATCTGACGACTGGAGTGACCACAACATGACAAATTTGTATGACGAGGGAGACTTGGTGAACAACATTTTATAAAAAGTGACAAAGACCATACTTATATACTACGTAGTTATATAATATATGGTCCCAATAAAAGCGTACAGACTAGAGACACCTAAAACTAGAATAGTGAAAACATATGACCCAAGAAGTACTAGTACATATCAACCACAAACTCAATTCAATTATTGATATCTCAATGTGAGATATTGACGTAGGCCAACCCATACATTTTGTACTCTTGTGTTGTGTACGAACTTACAAGTTTCTTGAACCTATTTAGCATTTGGCAGGTTTTCTAGTATCCATTCAACCAATGGCGGATATACGACCTAGAGTTAGGTGGTTAAATTTTTTTAAACTCACGTCACTAAAAAATAACAAAAATAAAATATTAAGATATTTAATTAAATAAATTATATATCTCATAGTTATTCTCTATGCACACGGAATGAAGGAGAATTGATGTGAGTGATAGAGTGAGTATCGTTTAGTGTGGGTTTGGTACGAAATTAGGAGCTTAGATGTAGATTATATTTTTGTGGGTGTACAAAACATTTTAGTTTATAGGGGAAGCTTATGTCTGGTAGCATCTAACATGAGAATTTCGGGGAAGCTTTGGGGTGACGTGTCAGACGACGCTGATGACCCTATGTCCAATAGAACTATGGCTGATAAGACTGAATCGATGGTGCCCACAACTCAAAAGAAGAAACACAAAAAGAAGCTGGTCCAGAAAACAACAAATTATAACACTCGATCTAAGACGAATTCTGCCCCTGTTCCTTTTTTATCTGACTTTTGTCAAAGGGTCCTAGGTTTTTCAGTTAATCAGTTTTTGGCCAGAGTTGGGTTGGCTAGGCTTATTCTGTTCATCCAACTATTGTTAGTTAGCTTTATCTTAACTTCTAGGTTGAAGTGTTTTAGGTTAAGGGCCCCCTATTATTGTTTTGCCTTTATAGCTTCTCTTATGTCAAAGGTTTTAGTTTAGTTCCTCTTGCTCTTCGCTGTCTTTTTTCTCTTTTTTTAAAATTTTTTGCCAGGATGCCTATTTGCGTAAGAAAAAACTATTTGTGCCAAAAATGAAAATTTTAGTTTGTAGGCCTATGCTTCCAACAAACATTAAGAGTTAAAACAAATTTTTATGAGATATTTTTCCGTAACAAAAAATGTGAAACATTTTACAATAAATAATAAAAATATTATTTTTATTTAATTTTTTTATTTTATAAATTAGATATTAATTAAAAAGATTAGTAGTCTTTAAAATTTTATAAATAGTCCTTTAAAGACCGATGTAATACCTTTTACAATTTTTAGGAAACACTTATTACTTTTATAGGGCCAATAACTAAATAGTTAACTTTTGTCAACCAAAAAAAACTAAATAGTAGTTAACTACTTAAAGAGTAGTTCTGACATGTGATTAGAGCTAAACATAAGTCAGTCTTTAATTATTTAACTAGGTTAAAGTCTAATTTATGTTTCAATGTTGCTTTCTACTTGAGGCAATTCATCCAACTCCAATATATACTTTGACGTTAATTTATACTCTCTCCATTATAGAATATAAGCAAAAGTGGTTCAATGAAAGTTGATGTATCTGTTCTTAAATTAAGACCATATATATCAACTTTCGCTGACGTAGTTTTGGTATTCTATAACTAAGAGAATACAAGACTCTAATTAATAACTTTTAGGCTTAACTGTAGTTTCATTCTCTTAATTTTCCCCATTGGCAAATTTGATCCCTATTTTATTTTTATGGATTTTGGTCCTTTAACTTAATTAATTTAGCATTTTAGTCCTTATATTTTTTAACAAATGTTAATTAATTAATTGATGACAAATGGATATAGAGACGGAAGAAGAGAAGGAGACTATTAAAGCATATGCACACAAAGCAAAACGAGGTGAAGAATCTGTTAAGTATGAAGCAGATTTTGAAATTCCAAATGATTTTGGAGAGATTGGTGCTGTTCTTGTTGAGAATGAGCATCACACAGAGATGTTCCTCGAAACCATCCACCTTGATGGCTTCCCAGAGCCTGAGTCTGGTCCTATTCATTTTGATTGTTACTCTTGGGTTCACTCTAAGTTCGATAGTCCCACCAAAAGGGTTTTCTTCACCAACAAGGTACTACATTTTATATATTATAATTATTACAATTACTTCCCTTCCTTAATTATAACTCTATGTTACGTGTCTGTGAGGCTTAACACAACTGAAAAATTAGTTATGTGAGTTGTTCGTCTGCGAACAAAAAAAAACTCTGTTATGCATATATGTCGATTTTTTTTGGTCTAATCACTAGTGTCATTTGAAACTCGTATACACAACTACAGAGTACCTGATTCAAACTCGGGATATGATATCTAGTATAGCAAAATTTCGGCATTTTTCAGTCGAACTAGGTCTTACGGATTGCATTGTTACATATATGCACATTACTTTCGAACATTAAATATTAGAATATGTTTATACAAATATGTATGTAATTATATTTGTGTAGTGTTACTTACCGTCAGAGACACCAAGTGGATTAAGAAGACTAAGAGAAGAAGAGTTAAGTAATCTGAGAGGAAATGGAGAAGGTGAAAGGAAGAGTTTTGAAAGAATATATGATTATGATATTTACAATGACATTGGTGATCCTGATAGAAGCCTTGAACTTCAAAGACCTCCTTTAGGTGGCAAAGAAAGACCATATCCTAGACGTTGCAGAACTGGTCGTCTACATAGCGAAGCAGGTAATTCATATACACTCATGTTCACATTTATAGATGTATGCAAACTGTTTGACAGTTTGCTTGACTTAACAGACTCAAATGACTGCTAAAAGTTAACAAATGTACATCACCTTTTATCGTATTGCCGTGTCTTAAATTATGAAAATTGACTAAATATGATGAATCTTTCTATGTCTGCTGATAGAAGAAAATATTAATCTAAATATGTTTATGTCATGTATGATGCAGATCGATTATCAGAAAAACGATGCAGAAAATTTTACGTTCCAAGGGATGAGTGCTTCTCAGAGGTGAAGGAACTGACATTCTCAACCAAGACCTTACATTCAGTGTTACTAATATTGCTTCCAACTTTGGGGAAAATCATCAAAGAAAAGGAACTTCCATTTTCATACTTCCATGACATAGATTCACTTTTCAGCATTGGACTTGACTTACCCCCTGAAAATGAAACCGAGAAGGGATTACTAAGGACCATCATGCCCAGGCTAGTCAAATCCATTTCTGTTGATAGAGGAAATGTGCTTCGCTTTGAGACCCCGGAGGCAATGAGCAGTGAGACATCAATTCTTTATTTTGTGTTATTTGCACTATACATTCATTTAAATTCAGTATCATTATTATAAAGTGGATCAAATTAAACTCTTATATTCAATGTGTTTGTGGTGTGTAGGGGACAGGTTTTTCTGGTTTAGGGATGAGGAATTTGGTAGACAAACTGTTGCTGGTCTCAACCCATGTAGCATTAAATTGGTCACAGTAAGTTATACTTCCTCCAGTCCTATGTATAAGAAAAAAAATGCAGTTTTAGGTTTATCGACCAAATATATAGTTATTCAATAAACCTAAAACTACATTTTTTCTTATAAATAGAACCAGAGATATCATTTAGTTTTTATAATTAATTAACCCATTGAAAGCAAAAGTGCACTTTACTCATCCAAACTAGTATGAAGTTAGTGAAAATGATATTTCTCTATGTTATGTGTAATTTTGTTTTCTTGGACAGGAATGGCCACTGAAGAGTAAACTTGACCCAGATAAATATGGTCCAGCAGAATCAGCAATTACTTCAGAAATCATCAACAAAGAGATTGGAGGCATACTGTCAGTAGAACAGGTTTAAATCTGTTAATTAATTAGTTAAATGATGCAATATAATCATAGGAGTGCACGTGTAATTCTATCATGAAAATGTATGGTCTTGCAGGCAATCAAAGAAAAGAAGTTATTCATGCTAGACTACCATGATGCACTTTTACCTTATGTTGGGAAAGTACGCCAACTCAAGGGAAAATCGTTGTATGGATCAAGGACTTTGTTCTTTCTAACCCCAGAGGGGACATTAAGGCCTCTTGCCATTGAGCTGACTAGACCACCAATTAATGGAAAGGGACAATGGAAACAAGTTTTCATACCTTCTTGGCACTCAACCAGTGTTTGGCTCTGGAGGATTGCAAAGGCTCATGTTCTTGCACATGACTCTGGATACCACCAACTTGTTAGTCATTGGTACGTAGCCAATTCTTGTAGATGTGTGATACTTTTGGCAGTACTTAACATTATAATTTAGCAAATAACGTGACACGTCATTCATTTAACTAAAGCTTTTTAATGGTGATGAACCGCGAGACCAAATGTGACAGACTAAACTAGAACTTAAATTTTCTCAGGGACTAATGTGTCTCCTGATTTTTTTCCTATATCTCGTTGTATCTCAGTTTCATTTAATTTTCTTCTGTTTAATTGGGATGTTGTCTAGTTCATATTTTGCAAAGAAGGTACTAATTTACAACACTGATTTTTCTGTTTTGTTTGGTAGGTTAAGAACTCACTGTGTGACAGAGCCCTACGTTATTGCAACCAACAGGCAACTTAGTGTCGTGCACCCCATATACAAATTGTTACACCCTCATTTTCGTTACACAATAGAGATTAATGCTCTAGCACGAGAAGCACTTATCAACGCTGATGGCACAATTGAGAGCTCATTCTCACCGGGAAAGTACTCCATCGAGCTTAGCTCTACTTCCTACGATCTCGAATGGCGGTTCGACACGCAAAGTCTACCCGCAGACCTAATTAGCAGGTAGGTAGTCCCATAACATAACTTCATATACACACACACCAATATCTATGTTGTTTAAGTATTATCTAAGTATCTGTAAGGCCTAGCTCAACTAGCAATTGACACAATTTTTAGGCTAGATATCATCATCTAGGTTCAAACCCGGGACCTTGCAATTATGTGTATGAGTTTCAGGTGACACTTGCTACTCCGTTTACGGACAAAAAGAAAATATCTAAGTTTGATATATTTATGTTTTTTATATAATAGGGGAATGGCTGTTGAAGATCCATTTGCTCCACATGGGTTAAAGCTTACTATTCAAGACTATCCATATGCCAATGATGGACTTCTTCTATGGGACTCTATTAAACTATGGGTTACTGACTATGTAAATCATTATTACCCAGAATCAAAACTTGTGGAGTTAGACCAAGAACTGCAAGCATGGTGGACAGAGATTAGAACATGTGGTCATGCTGATAAAAAAGATGAACCATGGTGGCCTCATCTTAAAACCTCAAAAGACCTCATTGGGATTCTCAGTACAATAATATGGGTAACTTCTGGTCACCATGCTGCTGTCAACTTTGGTCAATATGCTTATGGAGGTTATTTCCCAAATAGGCCTACAATTGCTAGAACTAAAATGCCTTCAGAGGATCCTACAGAAGAAGAGTGGAAAAAGTTCATTGCAAAACCAGAAAAAGAACTTCTTAAGTGTTTTCCTTCACAACTTCAAGCAACTAGAGTTATGGCTGTGTTGGATATATTGTCAACTCATTCACCAGATGAGGAGTACTTAGGAGAGAAAATGGAACCATCTTGGGCTGAAGACCCTGTCATAAATGCTGCTTTTGAAAGATTTAGAGAAAGATTGAAGAAAATGGAAAAATTGATTGATGAAAGGAATGAAAATCCTAAGTTGAAGAATAGAAATGGAGCTGGTATTATTCCTTATGAGCTTTTGAAGCCTTTCTCAAAACCTGGTGTGACTGGAATGGGAGTTCCATGTAGCATATCTATTTAAATTGACAAATTGATATTTATGTATGTAATGGGCCTCATATTACATGTTTCGGACATATCTTATACCCTTAAGTTAATGTTTATTACTTTATGTGCTTCAAATTTAATACAACAAAATGGGTTTTAAATCAAACATAAAATAGACATATGGAGTAGTCATATCACATTGACATAGACCGAAACCTGGACCACAATTTTCATGAACATGTGCATTTGATTCCGAAGTTCTTGAGCCAAGTTCTTGGACCACAATGAAAAGATTTATTGGGCATCTTTCATTTTTGTAACCGAAACAATCACCCTTTGTTTGGATGAGGAGTGAAAGTGAAAGGAAATGAAATGAAAGGGATAAAAATGAAAAGAAAGAAAGTGAGGAGAAAATAAGATAATTTTTGGGTTGTTTGGTCTGAGTGTGAAGGTGAAAGGAAAGTGAAATGACAAAAATATCTTTCTATAGTGTGTATATAACATTTATATATAATTTTAAGTTATATGTATGTATGTATATGTATACACACACACTAGAACTTACTCTCGTGCGATGCACGAGATATCTTTATGAAAAATAGATAGTATTAAGCATATTTTGATTTGTTACGTACTTGAACTACTTGAACTATTTGATAGACAGTATATTATTGGAGAATTTTATATAAATAAAAAGCAAATCTTACTCATAGATAAAATTATGTGATGAAACAAATTAGCGACATATATCGAGGTTAAATTTTAAAATGGAAAAAAATGTCCACTTAAGTAATTTCAATTAAAACGATAACAAAAATAAATTTTTACTTTCAAGGAAAAAAATATAATTATTATTTAGAATCTCCCAACTATTTCCCTATTGTTTTAACAACTTTCCTGTTGAGAATTTGTAATGGTCTTCTGCCGAAGAAGAAGTGGTTTGTGATGGTTACTTCAATTTTTTCCAAACCTTAAAATTCCCAAAACACATTGATAGGTGTCGCGCTTTACATGTCCTGCCATGAAAATAATATTTCTTCGCGTAAGCCGGTTATTGAGGATCAAATTTGGCGTATTTCGAAGCCCTAAAGTACCAAGAAACACATTGCTTAGGGTCGCAACTCCGTTAGTGAGGAATGTTTAAAATTAACTTTTTCGGACCCTAAACCCCAAAACACACATCTTAGCGTCGCACTTTACATATTTTATCATGGAATTAATTTTATTTTTCACAAAACTTATTATCGAGGAACGAATTTTGCGTATTTGAACAGTTAAATTTTTTTTGAACCTTAAAGAACCCAAAACCCACTGCTTAGCACCACACTTTACGTATTTTGTCACGAAACTAATTTTATTTTCCACCAGTTTTACCTTAAGATTAAAAGATGATAGCAATAAAAAATAAATTTTACCATAGTGGAACCTACCCAATGCACATGTATTTTTTATTACAAATTGAATATCTCCCTTTTTTTCTCACACATTGCTTGTGGGACCTACTAAAATGATTGGGTAACCCCACCTAAAAATTGGCTCCAAAACACCTAACTAAACTTACTTACATTCAACTTATTCTTAAGAGTATTAAGATATACATGTATGTGTGTGTATATATCCATGGATTAGTTCTTAAAAAATAACTAAAAGATAATGAAAGTACCTTTCAGTGCTGGGTGAACTGCAGTTGGTAGGTCTCCCGCTGTCCGACTGGAGGTTTAGAGTGACCCCGAGAGGGTGCCTACGAAGCCACTTCGACGCTCAAGTCAGTACTGATAATAGAAGAGTAGTATTATAGCAAGAAATGAGAATGTACTTAATTATGACAATGTGAACTAGTATTTATAGGAAATTGTGTTCGTTGTAAGCCATCAGATTAATAGAGTGGATCTGAGTCATCCAAGTAGGTGAGTCGTAAGTGGGCTAGGATATTGTGGATATGAATCAAAGTGAAACCCCAAAATACACCCCACTTAAAATTTTCGCTCGGATTTATCTCCCATGGGGGTCAATCCGATTTGTAAATAACAAATCGGATTTACCCCCATGGGAGATAAATCCGATGCGATTTCACCCCCACACAAAATGCAAATCGGATTTATCTCCCATGGGGATAAATCCGATTTGTAAAATACAAATCGGATTTATCTCCATGGGAGATAAATCCGAGCGAAATTTTTTTATAGGGGTATTTTCAGATTTCACTTTTTCGTGGGGGTATATTGTCAAAGGGGTGGGGGTACAAAAGAAAAAACCCATTGCTGAATGGGCCTCTTGGCCCAGTCCAGAACAAATATTAATAATAAATTTGTTAAAAAAATATATTAAGAATAAATCTTTGTGTCTTGGTGTGATTGGAAAACGACACCAACCACACCTAAGTTTTTTCTAAACAAAATTGGACATGGGCCCACCAAAAGTGTTTTTTTGTGTAAACCAGTTATTGAGGAACATACTTCGCGTATCTTCACAATTAAAAAAATTTACAAACCCGAAACTACCCCAAAACACACGTTGTACTTTAATATTTTGTCAGAAATTTAACTTTTTTACCAAACCGGTTATTGAGGAACAAACTTCGCGTATTTGATCAGTTAAATTTTTTTCGAATCCTAAAGTAATTCAAAAATTTATTGCTTAGGATTGACTGCACTTTACATGTTTTGTCACGAATTTCTTTTTCCCCCTCCAAACTAGTTATTGATCGAGCAATGAACTTTGCGTATTTTAATATTTAATTTTTTTTCTCGACTCTAAAATACCCCAAAAACATTGCTTAGCGTCGCACTTCACATATTTCTTCAGAATTTGTTTTTTACCAAACTGATTGTTGAAGAACAAATTTTGCGTAATTGAACCGTTAAATTTTTTTCCAGTCCTAAGGTACCTCAAAACACACTACTTAGGCATCACATTTTATGTATTTAGCCCAAAAATTAATTGATCGAGCAACGAGCTTTGCATATTTGTACATTCAATTTTTTTAATCAAAAACCAAAGACATAAAAAGTGATAAAAAAAGGGGAGGGGCAGTTTTTGCGCGAGGGCCCGCTAAATCTATTTTGTGTAAAATATATACTAACAACTGTGAATAAAAATCATATTATAATTGTAAATTAAACAATAAAATTATGAAATTAAAACCATACTCCTTCAGCATCTATCACTCTAAACTCTTCATTATCGAGAATTTCCTGATAGTTGAAGTTAACAACAATTGGATTATTAAGGTTTCCTTCACTAAGCATTGCAGAATCTTTATGTTGCAGAATTGAACAAACAAGTAGAAACAATCCTTATATTAAATTTTGTCAAATCTACAATCATGATTGGCAACTAATTATGGTAAATTAGCATTGGACAACCATGTATTGAGCCCAAGCCATATCAATCTATATATTAAACATTTGAGAATGCATCTTAATAAATGCTATTCCACATGTCATTTTCTCATGAGTTTTCTATTTAATTCTATATTCTATTTATTAAATATTTGTGAATTCATCCCACATCAATTTCACATGTCATGATTTTTCTATTTAATTCTATTTTCTTGCCCCACATCAATGAAATCCGATTTTGAACAATAGGTCTCCAAAATAGAAAAATGATATATGGTCCCATAATAATAATAATAATAATAATAATAATAATAATAATAATAATTTTATACAAATTATCTTTGCAAAGAATGTTTACAAGTTCATTTATCTCTTAACTTTGTTCAATAATTTTTTACAAATCTAATTTTGTTGTTATTGCACGAATTGGTAAAATCATTGCTCATCAATGGTGGTACACGCACTGCATGCGTACGAACATTTTGCTCATCTTTCGTGCTCATTAATCAAAATTCTATAAACATAGTTTTTACTTTATATAGGGATCACATTCAGCTGATGAGTATAAAGGGTAATTTGTTTATTTACTACTATATACATTCACTTTGTATTTATAGATTCTCATCATCATATCATCGTAATATATATTTCTAATATGTTACTTTTTTCTGATTAATAACACCAGTTTTTATCTTTTTAATTATTGAATACTTATTTTAAATCATAAACATTTCTTTATTCTTTTCATCCCAAGAATAAAATATTCTTTTGATGTCCAAATAAAATATTTTATAATAATTTAGCTATCCTTATGTAATGCTATTCTTTTGATGTTTTATTGATGCAAATTTGTATTTTTCAATCATCACTATATGAAGTACCGATTTCCGGTTTGGAATGTTATTTCAATTAGTTCATTTTTGTATGGTTCAATCGAAACTCATTGCATGTATTCACATTATTGAATTGCAGTTTGTTTGGTTCAAATTAAGAGGTTTATTATATTTTAAATTCAATTTACTTTTACGTGTAACTTATTAAGCATAAGTTACAAAAATAAACGTGCTTGGTGATTTACCTTCTACTACGCTAATTTAGTTGTAATTAAGCATAAGTTACAAAATAAACGTACTTGGTGATTTACCCTCTAATACCATAATTTCTATAATTCCAGTTATGTTGTTATTATGACATTTACACCACAAATTTGAATCGTAGAAACCTAATTGAAATTAAAAAAAAAATTGGATGACAATTATAATACAATTATGCTAAAATCAGATATCAAAAATATCAGATATTACAAGATGAAACACACAAAACTCTATACTACCTTACGAAACAACTTAGTCAATAAGTTGAAAAAGGTACTTATTTTCAGATATGAAGTTAAAAGGCATACTTAAGTCATTGAGAAAGAAACAATCATACAAGTTAAATATGTTAATGTTTCAATTTTTGGATAAAATTCTAGGAGTAATAAGACACCACATGGGGAATGAACATTTTTTGTTACCATGTTATTGGTGCGCATACGTCGAGAAACCTAATTGGCCACATGTTTCTGGCTTTGCCGACGGGGAATGCACATTTTGTATAAACATATTTATAAGAAAATCTATTAAAATCTAAATTATTTGGTAAAAGTATATTATAGCAAGACTATAAACATTTGGCATAAAGAAACATTTGTGTCTAAATTACTATTACTAGGTGTGGATTTCATTTTGAAATAAATAGCGCCACATTATTGATAGTTCAATATTTATATAGCTTAATATTATTTTTAAACAGAATAGTTTAACATTATTGAGTGTCGTGAATTTTAATATTTAATTGACATTCAATTACCTTTTTAATTAAGGAAATTTTTTGTCTTCTTCGATTCTCCAATTATTTTTAGTATTTTTATATCTATGGGAATGTCAACTAAATTAATATTAAAATTGTTACGACTTTTAGACAAATCATTGTTATTTTCCTATAATTTAATATATTCTCACCTAAATAATTTATTAAACAGTTATTTGTTAATATTTCAGTGGCATTCAATATATTAATGTCTACATGTAGCTTGAGTAATATTAAAAAAACTGAATTTTCATAACCCTTTGTAAAAAAATTATATAATATTTCTTAAATATATATGTTATTCACGAGTTGCATAAAAAAAAATAGAACACATGAAAAATTACCACAAATTAATCATAATTTTGTATGAACACATATTTTTTCATAGGTTGCATGAAAAGTATATTATATCTAAATAAAAACCTATTTGTATTTAAATTTTGAGTAAAAATATGTTATAAGGAGAATGACTTTTTCACAAGAAAAAACACAAATAAATAAATTTCTATAAATGCATATTTTAATTAATAATATAATATTTTAACATAAAATATAAACCTTTATACACACATTGTCCCTTTTCTATATCAAATATATAACTTCTATATGACATGAAACAATTGTGGTATACTCATTTTGTGTTCACCGTTCAGTAGAAAAATTTCAGTGGAGAATCTTAACCACCAGAGGATGATGTAGTTTATGCATAAAGATAATAAATCAATACAAAGTTTCAATAGTTTAAAATTTAATATTCAAATTACACAAATTACTAATCATTAGTTACTTATTTAAAGAAAAGTTACTTGGGCAATAAAAAAAAGTTACTTAATATTCAATATAATATTAAATTGCAAAATGTAAATTACTATAATGATTTACTCGAGTATTTGTACATCTAGATTTTTTTAAAAAATAAAAGAAAGAGAAATCATTAAATATAAAGAAAGAAAATGAGGGGAGGGAGGTCACGTGCAGTCCCTACTGAAATACATGACTCACGTAAATACCCCAAAATACACTTTTTAACGTTACATTTTACATAATTTGTCACAAAATTATTTTGTTCATCAAACTGGTTACGTAACTTAACAGTTAAGTTTTTTTTCCAAACCCGGAAATATCCCAAAACACATTGGTTAGAACCGCACTTTATGTATGTTGTCACAACATTTTTTTTCTACCAAATCAGTTATTGAACATCTAAAAAAAAAATTCGAACCCTAAAGTACCCCAAAACGCAGCGTCACACTTTACGTATTTTGTCAAAAAATTCTTTTTTTCCCACCAAAACGGTTATTGAGGAACAAACTTTGTGTATTTGAACATCTAATTTTGTAAGACCCTAAAGTATCCTTACCGTCACATTTTACGTATTTTGTCATGAAATTAATTTTTGTTTTCACCAAACTGATTATTGAAGAACAAACTTCACATATTTGAATATCTAAATTATTTTTCGGACCCTAAAATACCCCAAAGCACAATGCTTAGCACCACACTTTACGTATTTTGTCACAAAATTAATTTTTGTTTTCACCAAACCGATTATTGTAGAACAAACTTCGTGTATTTGGATATCTCTTTTTTTCCGGATCTTAAAGTGCCCCAAAACACACTGCTTAGCGTCACACTATACGTATTTTATCACAAAATTAATTTTTGTTTTCACCAAACCGATTGTTGAAGAACAGACTTCGCGTATTTGAAGATCTAAATTTTTTGGACCCTAAATTACCCAAAACACACTAAATTCAACTTTGGGTTGTTGGGATGTATTTCATTGAAAATTTTAAATTCAGCTTTGGGTGCATGAATAATGGGATTAGATTCTTATTCTTATTAATTTGCATCAGAATGTTTTATCGAGACTCTTTAATCCAAAAAGAAGTAAATTTACTTTGGGAATTTTGTGCATGTGTTGGAATTGTATGGCTATTATCATCAAACCTGTATACACATATGTCCATTATTTTGTCTACAACTTTTTCCATAGAACTCCCTGTTAACTGATTCTCATTTTTTCTGGAAGCTAGACACATTTACCTTTAATGTTTCCTTCATATCTCTAAAGTCTAATCCCCGTTAACCAAAAAACAGTACATCATTTAAAACTAATATCTAACAGATATAGATAAAGAAAACAATTTAGTTATAATTAAAGTTGCACTTGATTAGTGACAAAGTTCGTATCACATTATTGAGGATGATTGTGATATCATGCTATAAGTCATTTTTGAAGAAAATTCCTAAACCAATGGGCAGAGAGCTTTTTGTGTCTTTTCAGATTATCATTGTAATCAACGAAGTTAATTCCAAAACGATGAGTGTAGCCAGCCAACCATTCAAAGTTGTCCAAAAGTGACCATGCAAAATACCCTTTTACTTTCACACCATGCCTTCACACCAAAAGCCAACAAATAATAATAGAATTAAATGATGAAGTTAAATTGATGAGTGGTGTTATTATATAAGAAAAGCATATATTATAATTTATTTATTACTCCCTCCGTTCCTGATCTTTGGTACTTTTGGCCTTTTATTTTTGTTCCAAAACAATAGTACTTTTAAAAACCCAATGTACAATTCACCTAATTTTTCCTAATATACCCTCTATATTTATTTATCCTTTTAGAGTTCCAACGCATGAATTAATTGTCCCAATACTATTTTACTTTAACTTCAATTATCCCAATACAACTACAAGTGGGGCATTTTAGTACTTAAACAACACAAATTAATGGTACCTTAATATGTGTGTAACAAGCCAAAAATACCAAAGATTAGGCACGGAGGGAGGGAGTATGAAATAGGAAGTAGAGAGAGGGTGCTACTTACTTGATTGCAGTTGAAATATAGTAAAGATGACGATAAAAGTAATCAATTCTGTAAGTATCCATTAGAGCTTCTTCAAGTGATAGTGTTGGATCATTCAACTCATCCATACCTATTATTTAATTTTATTAAACAATGTACAAGGACTTGAATTTCATGTTAAAACTAATGCATAAGGAATTACCATTTTCTGTTATGTAAATCACAGGGTTGTAATACTTTTTCTTTGTGTACAACAATAGTTTCAGGATCCCCTTTGGATAAACATAAAGCCAAGGTGATGCAGCCTGTATATATATAGAGAGGACATTTCTTTTGTTATTCGTCAAACAAATAAATCATCGAAACGAGGCATTTGATTATACTCTCTCCGTAACAAAATATAAACAAAAAAGTACGCATATTTTGTCTAAATTTAGACCAAACACATAATTTTTTTTTGCTTATACATTGTTACAGAGTCTTCATATGTGAGAGTCTTACTCACCCTTGGTCCAATTGGTATCCCATTACGCTCAGCTGTCATAAATCATATATAGCAGGAAAGGCCGTATTATAAATTAATTTTTCTCAATTTAATCAAATAATGCATATTTATTTAATATAACTCTTAATTTCTTGGTCATAAATTATATTTCCCTTGTTTTGCATTATCCTAAAAGAAACCAAAAGGGCACAAGATGTATATAATCAAGGTATTCTTACTTGTTAAGTTAACATGAGAATCCTTGGAATAGCTAGAATTGCTTTTGTCATTACTTGAATGAGGTAAATTGGCAGCATAATAAGAGGTGTAGTAATTCAATCCAATAAAATCAAATGATCCAATAAGCTGCTTGGTTTGCTTTTTTGTGAACTTTGGTAATCGCTTTCCCACCAAAGACACTATGGTTTTTGGATACTTTCCTCTTGTCAGTGGATCCATAAACCTACAAACAAATCAAAAATTAATTAGTTGGTTAATTAGGTTGTTAGTTAGTTAGTCATCGATGTAATCTTCTATATAAACCATATTTGATTTAGCTTTGTAAATCGCTCTTTACGATTCAATAAGAATTGTTGAGTTTCTCTCTTTCTCTATTCTTTAAGCAGTTGGAGGAGTTTCTACATTGACTACTCATAAATGTGGAAACTCTCACATATGGTTCAGATCCTCTCCAGTTACCGAACAATTCTAGCAGTAGAGAGAAAGATACAAAACAAAATGTAGACTTTATTACCATCCAAGCATGAAATCAAGGGCGCGTTTGGCAGCATGATGATCTGATGTGTCATTTGAGAAGGGCAAAAACCAGTGACAATTTAAGGTAATGCCTATTGAACCATTTTGAGATGCCTGCTATTAAATGTTTTGGACATTAATAACAAAAAATATATTTATAAGTAACGAATTTGATCTTGAAATTTGTTCTGCACCTGATAATTAGTTCTATAAATTTTGACAGTAGCTGCATGAGCAAGAAGTTGGTTGTATGCTGTCAAGTAGGGATCTGTACCCATACTGTAAGCATGTGGTTCATTGAGAGTAATCCAATGTTTCACTCTATCTCCAAATTCCTTGAAGCATAGGTCTGCATAATTTTGGAAATCTTTTCTGCACATATAGAGATAAATTTGTGTGCTCAACACTACTAACTAAAATCCAATGAAATTATACAATAATAGGAGCATTAAGCAGGCATTGATTTATTACTGCCAACATTAATTCTAGCTAGCTTCAATGAAAATTTGTACCATTATTACTTACATAATTTCACGACTCAAGAAGCCACCGTACTCGTCTTGTAAGGCTTGGGGAAGATCCCAATGAAAAAGGGTCACAAACGGTACTAGACCTGGACGAATTACATCAACTTTTATTGAATCATTTTTCTTATAGATGAGACCAGGGGGAGTATACCGTTAAGAGAATGGTTTGTAAATTACCATTATTTAGTAGCTCATTGATCAGGTTGTTGTAATATTTGATTCCTTCTTGGTTTATACCCGCGCTTATTTTTCCCTCTACATATTTGTTGTTAGAGCAATGAAAGATTCAAGTAGATGAAATTAGTTAATTGTAAGGATGTATGTAACAAAATTGAAGATGTAATTACTTGGCAATATCCTTGACCAAGAGATGGAGAATCTGTAAGCATCTGTATTCATATACTTCATGATTCCAACATCTTCCTAGTAAGAGGTAAGAATGGTTAAGAGATTGGTGTATACATTTCAAAATATCGTATTAGACCGTACCTTATAGCGATGATACTGATCGACCGCTACATCTCCATTGCTTCTATCTGATATACTTTCTGTATGCAACAATTACACCAATATATATATAGATAGATATCTACCTTATGAAAAACTGCCAGTACCCATAAGGTGTGGAATTACGGTCATCACATCAAATATACAAATTGAAGCTAAATTAGTGTAAGATTTCAATTTTTCCATTCCGTCACTAATTAATTTTGGTCACAAAATTAACATTTTCTAGTAGTATGAGATAAGGGTAATTTTTTTTAAAGAAAGTAAGAAATATAGAACGGTATATATATACCAGGGTGTTTATGAGTATAGGAATCCCATGTACTTGGTCCTTTTCCACCTTCATTTGCAGCACCTTCATACTACATGTAATTATCAACATCAACAACAACAAAAATTAAACCATTTTCTTATTTTTCAATGTTGTTGGTGAGACATATACTATGTTAGTAAGCACCTGGTATGAGGAGGAGGCAGTGCCAAAAATGAAACCTACGGGGAAACTGCTTCTGTTAAGAGAAGCAACATCAACAAGTGTAGGCACAACAGCTTCAGTAATCGACGAGGTAATAACAAGAGTCAAGTGGAGGAGAAATAGATAGCCATTGAATGCCATGTCCTTTTGCACTTGTGTGTTTCGTTTCAATTACAATGGTGATAATGAATTTTGATAATTGGTTATATTTAAAGATGAAAGGGATCCATAGGAAAACTATGACTGTATATGAGAAGAGACAAGATTAATGCATAGAGACAAAATTGATGATAATAAAAAGATGAACCACGTTCCTGTCTATGCCTTGTAGTATAGTAAGTGACTTTATGGAAAGAAACACTTTAGCTTAAAATATTGAAAGAATAATATGATAGATAATGATAAAATATTATTAATCACACTTTATTTTTGTTTAGAAACATTTTATAAATTCCTCTATTTAGAATCGAAAATCAAATCATCCCCTCTCCTCCTCCCCTAAACCCTACATCCAAACATACTCCTAGTGTACACCCACTGAATCTGCAAATTGTTGAAGAATGACATGACATCTACTGTTACATGCTGGCATTAAATAAGTTAAAAATTCAAATAAGAGTAAAGCATTAAGTTTAGTAACGTGTGTTGTGTTGCTACGATGATTGATGCTATAGTAATAATGGAAAGGGATATTATTGATTAATTAATTCAGAGATTAAGGAAAGGAATGGAAATTATTGAGTGGCCAGGATCTAGCACATTACTGATCATTTAATATAGTAACGAGTTTTGAAACACTGATCATGTCTTTAGGAATTCATAGCTTTTCATTTTTTGACAATTCCATAGCTTTTCATTGAATGTTTTGTTTCATGAATGGATATTTTTTGTTAAATATTTCAATTTGGATCTTCATTATGGTTCCCAAACAGCCTTTTATCTTATAAAAGTTATATCAAAATGGTAATCTTCATAGTTCTATTATTAACATAATTTATAATTTATTGTTGCTTATGTAGCAACATTTTGTGCTTACTTTTTTGGTATAGCATTAGGTTTGAAGTAAATGAAATGGAAAAAATAAAGAAAAAAGACTCTTTTTGACAATAAAGAATAAGTCACAATTAACAGCGTTAACAATGGAACTAACGAAAATGACCATGATTAGTGACAATCTAATGGGTGATTTCTAAACAAAAAGTAACAAAAAGGAATTGAATTAAATTTTAGAGTAAATTAAGGCTCAAATTCGTCCCTGACAATTTTTTCGCAGGACGAATTCGTCCTTGACAATTTTTCTGAGACAAATTGGTCCCTGACAATTCTAAAACGACCCACGTTCGTCCCTCCATCTATTTAACCGTTAGAAGCTCACTAAACGGCTCTTATGTGGCACGTTAAGTGCCACGTTAGATTCCACTTGTGCGTTTTTTTTGGCCAAATTCGTCCCTGGAATTACACAATTTAAAAAGGGACAAATCAGTCCCTGACAATTTAATTATGGGACAAATTCGTCCCTGAGTCACAACTGAGTGGTATCTGGTATTCAAAACCAGAAAACCATAAAATAAAGATACACGAAAAAAATTATAATCTCAACAACTTTTTAATCTTATGAAAACTCAATTGTTAGTAGTTTCTGATGTACAAATCTACGATTAAGTGATAGTTTGTATAAAAAACTATCGAATATAGAATCGAACATAATGTTGTGGTTAATTCAAATAAAGTTAGTATATTAGTTAAAAAGGAGTTAGTTACTCTTAAATTTTAGGCCTAATGCAATGCACAAATTGAAAGAGTTAGTGGGTGTTTGTTTTGGTGTTTGTAAGCAACAAGACACACGTCTAATGCGAAGCTACAAACTGAAGCTGTCTCCCTATCGTCTGTCGTTAACTCTCCGTCCAAAAAAAAAGATGACACCAACAATAATGTTAATGCCACATGTCAACATATTATTGGACAATTGTGTCACGTGCTGTTGTTCTGCCACGTTAACACCCAACGGATGGCTTCCATGTGACCTTGATACTATTAAAAAAATCACAATTCATAAACATAATCTGCTGCTTGATTCATATTGTGGTATATACACCACATAATTCTTAATTTGTTGTGTTATGGATTGGATCGAATGACTTGTGATAGGATAAAAGAGGCCATTGCAAAACGTTTTTTCTGTTGGAGAATGCATGCAACCACAAATACCATTAAACTACAGATTGCCTTGAGATATAATCTCAATTATTATATATTTGTATCTTTACGTGACACTGATATTAAATTAATGATGAATTTTTTTACTAACAATTATATGAAAACTCAATATGAATGCCTATATATACAGAAGGAGTGGAATGCATTGCAGAGTATAAAACTCAAGACACTAATGCATCTTTGGCAGCTGCGCCAAATAGAATTCATGGGGGTTACAAGAGGGTGAATAAGTAGTACTGCTTTAACAAATCCATTTATTGTATTTTTCTAGATCTATATGATTGAATTTTTCTAATCATAATGTTCGTACATTTGAATCACTATAGCATGGAACCAGGCTGAATACATGTCTGAGATTTATCGAGGAAATTCTTGAACCATTGCGCCGAGAGTTTTGGGTATCTTTTACAGCCATCTTTAAAATCCACAAAGACGAGCCCAAATCTAACGGTGTAGCCAGAGTCCCATTCCAAGTTATCCAACAATGACCATGCAAAATATCCCTTTACATTTACACCATCCCTTCCATACATAAAGGACAATTATAAGCAAAATAATTAACCAAAAACTGTCAACCATATACCGATTTCTACACTTTCCTTTTCTCATAAAAGGTAAATGTAAAAAGGAAGGGTAGAAAACATGCATAGGAATAAAATTACCGTGAATCAATATGCATAAAACCTTTTTTTTTCCTGACAATCACTATGCATAAAACCTAAAAATCAATGATTAGAGGGTCTTCGGACAAAGCATTACTTACTTGATTGCAGTTTGAAGATAATAGAGATGACGATAAAAGTAATCAACTCTCAAAGTATCTATAAGGGATTCTTCAAGTGATAGTGTTGGATCGTTGTACTCATCATAACCTGTCAATTAATTCTGTTAGATGTTCATTGGCTTTACCAATATTAGTATGCATATGCATGTAATATCTTAGAAAATGGAAGTATAATAGACATAATACCATTTTCAGTGATGAAAATTACAGGGTTGTTGTACTTCTTCTTGACGTAAAGCAACAGTTCTCGAAACCCTCGTGGGTAAATGCATAACCAGCTGGAAGCAGCCTGTATATATAATTATAGATAAACTTATGTTTCTATTTTAGATATAATGTTTTGGAACAAACAGAAGTTACAAGTGAAAACTATTTATGTGTAATGTTAGCTGCCAAAGAAATGATGAAATACATACCATTGGACCAAGGGGCTTCCCATTATACTGATCTGTCATTTAAAAATGAAAAATCATGCTTCCATATAAAGTTCACAGTAAGTACAATGAGTTTTCTTTCAAATATGTTTGACATTCAATAGAACTTAATTAACGAATGCAAGTAGATAATCAACTTGATACTTACTTGTAACATTAACAAGGTTATCAGTTTGTTGGGCTGGTTTGGTTGTATCATGTAGGTGAGGCGCATGAGCAGCATAGAAAGATGAGTAGTAGTTTAGTCCCAGAAAATCGAATGAGCCCTTCATTTGATGGGATTCTTCTTTGGAGAACTTTGGTAGCCGGTCCCCCACCATAGATCGCATGCTTTTTGGATAGTCCCCTTTAGTGAGTGGCCTCATATGCCTAATGCAAAATGCAAACTTAAAAATGCAGATGCAATCAAAGTATTGAAATACTCTTCTTTGATTTCTTAATACTTTGCATAAATGGCACATAGCTGCATTTGAATTCATCTGGTCATACTTAACTATGTTTCTTTTAAAATCGAAAAAATAAAGTGAACCGAAATCATCAAGTTTACCTTCAATTTTATGCAGTACCCAAGAAGATGTATATTTATGTAAACAAGACAAAGCACTCCACATAAAAATGAGTGCCAACAAACCAATATTAGTGGTATATAAATCCACTAATAGTGGTCAATAATGGGGAATGCTTTGCTTAAACTCAGGTTAGATTACATAACTGCACATGTATAGGATGTAGTTGGTCCACAGTCTTCTTGGTAAGTTGAATGATACAACATTGATCATGTTATGATCATATTTTGAAAAATTAATATAATCTCTCTGTTAACGCGAGGTACCAATATTTGAGTTTAACCATTACCATCCAAACATGAAGTCAAGTGCTCGTCGTGCAGCGTCGCGATCTGATTTCTCTTTAGAAACTGGTACAAACCAATCAGAGTTTAAGGTAATCCCTATTAAACCCTTTTGAGATGCCTGCATACATTTTTAAAATTTTGGATATTTAGTAAGTTACAGCTTCAATAAGTTCAGATTTTTTTTTAAAAAAGAAACACGGTCTGCCACCAAAAATTAATTGCTCATAGTTTAGTACTATTTGGCCCCTCTATAAAGATGTTCAAGTCTCATGTTATTTAAATTTCAGGACATAAAGTTTCACTGCTGAATTGCAAAGCATTTCGCAATGTAAATGAGTTTAAGAATACAGAGGACCTGATACTTGGTCTTGTACAGTTTGGCAGCAGCAGAATGAGCAAGAAGTTGGTAGTGGGAAGTCAAATAAGGCTCTGTCCCTGAATCACCGCCTGTGCAATTCATTTTTAGCCAATTGGAACATCGACCTGGTGCAAACCTGCCATTTGCGTAGCCATTCTTACTCACACTCCTCGGTTCATTTAAAGTAATCCAATGTTTCACTCTGTCACCAAATTCCTTGAAACAAAGTTCAGAGTAATCTTTAAAATCATCTCTGCAAGCTCATAAATTATATATGTTAGTCACTTAATTAGATTTTCTAAAAACTTTCCCTCAACAGTCTAGATGGAAAATTGATGTCACTCACACAATGTGAGGGCTTAAAAAACCACCATACTCATCCTCTAACGCTTGAGGAACGTCCCAATGGAAAATTGTCACAAATGGATCCAAACCTGCATTATTTTCGACAATGATTTAAGATTCAAACTACATAGATATATTGCTAAAACAATGTAAAGTTAGATAAGTAATTTTTGATGAATTATGACCCTTAGCCACTAGCTCATTGATGAGGTTGTTGTAGTATTTTATCCCTTCTGGGTTTACACCTCCACTAAGCTTTCCTTCTGAAAGTAGATGATAAGAAATTGACAATGGTTACTGTGTAACACAAAACCAAGAAAATAAACTATCCTTAGTTGAATGTCAACAAAAAATTGACTTACTTGGAAGCACTCTAGACCAAGAAATAGAGAATCTATAAGCATCCAAATTCATATCCTTTATGATTCGAATGTCCTCCTAAAATTGTAAACCAGTAAACCAGTCTATCATAACTTTACACATTTTTTTTTCTAATTTACATGAAAATCACCTTTATAGTACCACAATTTGGACCGTACCTTATATAGATGATAGGAATCATCAGCTACATCTCCATTACTTCCATCTTTTATTTTTTCTGCAAGTCATTTCATCTATAAATATGAGAAAATTATACATTTCATGTAACTAGGCAATTCAACAACTACTTTATGCTCAAAGTGACTCCACCACCAAATCCAATAACATTTCCATTTATTCAAGGCAAAGAAATAAGACAATAAAACGCTAAAAATAGATAAATACCTGGATATTTATGCATGAAAGTATCCCATATACTCGGTCCTCTTCCACCTTCCTTTACTGCACCTTCATACTAAAAATTCAAAAAAAAAAAAACATGAAACCTAAATCGCAATACAAAAATTCATATCTCTTAGCTTCTACATTACACATGCATGTAAATACAACGCAAAATTGAAACAAGATATAATTGATTTGAAAGATAGATCACATTAATTAACAAAATAATGAAATTGCAAGATTGTGGATTCATTGCCTGGAATGCAGAAGATGCTACGCCGAAAACAAAATCTGGCGGGAAACTGCTCCGATTGAGATAAGAAATGTCGTGAGATTGTGCAACGGCTTCAATATGAGTAATGGTAAAAAGAAGAGACGAAAGACAGAGAAGCAGAATCACGTTGAAATCAAATGCCGCCATTGTAATAATTCTCAAAGCGAATTGATTTTTGATTGCTTTATCGTTTCACATTTATTTATTGAGTTTGTGAGTGGTGTTAGAGTAACGGGATTCTATCTCAGTCATAGAATAAGAAGTAACAAACATGAAAAAAGGGGGGAGAAAAAGTAATGAAGATTTAGAAGATTTCACATTTGACACTTTCAACACCGAGTAAGGACACATGTTAAGACTCGGCAAGTAGTAGATAGTGGATACAAGCTTGTAGAAATAAAATAGAAGTGTTTGATGACATTAATTTAGAGCATTTTTTCACTCGCATCGAGATGTGAAGTAGCGTTTCATACGTGAAGTAGCGTTTCATTTTTTCTCTTTCGCTTTTCTCTTTATTATTTTAATTAAATTCTTTTTTTTGACACAATTAATTAAATTCCTACCAGTTCATCCACTAATTAAATGCAATGTTTCTCATTTTTAAGCATTAATTACAAATGTCTATTTACGTCATTTTATATTTATATAAGTTAGTTTAACCGTTGATTTTACCAAACACTTTAAATCTAATGTGTTAGTGTATCTATCTGCTATCAATTGTTCACTACGAGTTCATCCACTCACTATAAATTAGCTTATCTGATATCCACCTTTTTGTACCAAACACAACCCAATTGAGTGTTTAAAATAATGTGTTCAGATGTCAAAACCCTTAGACAAAATATGAGAAGTCTTATTTATAGAGTAAACTCAAATTTTATAATAAGTCAGGTTATCTCGTGCTTTGTCTAATAAGTAATACTCTCCTTTAGTAATACGCCACTTGTTACCTAATATTTGTCATTATAAAGTTATTTACACATATCAAGTTAATAAATTTTGTTATTTATAATGAAATAATCTATCATTTTCTTGTTATATCTTGAATTATACAATATTTTCTAAATGGTATTTTATCTGCAATAAATAGTTAAAGATAGTATTAATAAAATAATAGTTAATGTCACATTAAACTTTGGAACAAGTAAAATGGAATAAAAGTATTAGTAAAATTGACATATATGGTGAAATTAAAGTAGAGAGTGCGTGATGAGAGAGAGGCTCTCACTTCTCTCTAGGATCGCCAAATCTCCTTCCAACCCTAGGGTTAGTGGAGGCTTTCCCCTCCACCATGGAGGCTCCCACCCCCTCCGCCATGGAGGCTCTCCATCCCCCCACAGGTTGGGATTTGCCACTGTTCTCCTTTGTTGTTGTTCCCTCACCACCACCGTAACCCATACTTCCCTAACCACAAAACCCCTCTTTCTCCATCTCCCTGTCACCCTCACCGAAATCCTCCCATACCAGCGACCCAACCCTCATCGATCTCTATCCATTGCATCTCCTTTACTGTTCACCTCACCTCTCTTCTCATCTACCTTCATGAGCAACCACCATTACCATATCCCTACACTCTTTCACCAAATCAACATTGTGACCGCGAGATCTGCTTCATCCGCTAGGATCCCTCCATCGCTGTCCCCGGTGACTCCTTCGCGAGGTCTTATTCTTCCGCCATGATCCTCCGCCGCGCCGCCACGGCCTCCTCTAGAACCTCCCCCACCAGAATATGTCACTGTTATTAAAGAACCTTATGCATCTGTGCGCTCATGGGAATCTGCTCGCTCACTTTTGAAGCTTGGTTTGACGGTTCCTTTGCCTGTTGGTGTGTTCCTCCTTCGGCCACCACCAAAGCCACCATGGGCTTGCATCAGGTTTTTCTCTCTGACGAGGCTGAGTTTTGTGTATGGTACTTCTATGGTTGCTCTATTTTCTCTTTTGCTCCAGAATCATGCTCAACATAGAGCTACACTCATACTGTTTGCCAAAAGTCCCCACAGAGATTCTGGTGTGTTTTGCATTTTGTTGTGTGCATTTTGGCACCTCATCATAGGGACTGAAGAGGACTATGTGACTAGCACCAGTTGCCTCGGTCTCTCCAGGTATCTTTCAGCTATCGAATACCAGGGAAATTGGTTGAATCTTGAGAACAAAATTAGTCGAAATGTGCCTTTCAGAAGTCAAAAATCATCCGGATTGGATTTGGAGAAAAAGACGAGAGTTTCTCTTTTCGTGATTGCCAAGGACTGGGAGAGGAAGCTACTGATAGTTTGGTTGTTAGATCGGCGTGATTGGTTTGTCTATGTTCCCATAGTTTCTAAACGATCTATGAGTTGTGGCTATAATGTTTATGTTGTTTTCGTTGAGATGATGATCTTAGGTTGTGGATGGGAAATGTCCCGACACATTTGCTTTCCCTCTAGCTGTAATGTTGTATTTGATTTCTATTGAATGAAGATGTCTTACCTTTCAAAAAAAAAGAAAGTAGAGAGTAGTAGTTCCTAGGTTATTCTTGTCACAAAAAAAAAGTTCCTAAGGGATTATTTATTGCAATCCATGGCCCAACATGTCACTAGCGTGGCAAGCCAAGTTTAATCACGGGATTAGGGGTTGTAATAGATTGAACATCCCCAATAGAGGCTTATGAGTTATGACTAAAACTATATATGTTCTATGCCATTTCAGGCAAAACTTATTTAAAAAGGCTTTTAGACTTTAGGTCATCTAAAAGTCTTTTGGATCTAATAGTCTGATCTATTATATAAATGAATAAAACTATTATATTTTTCCTATTATATTGTCTTAGATATTTTACATGGTTAAAATAAAAAACTTATGATTTTCTCAATAGTTTAAGCACGTTGATATACATTAAGAGCAGATTTAAATTAACTTTTTGGACTTATCTATAGATATAAGTATTTGTGAGAGTGTTTGTAAGAACCTATTGAAACAATTTATGACACGTTAATAAGTTATTTTCAATTTATTCTATGGTAGTTACCTAACTAGCTTTTAGCCTATATGTAAATAATACACCAAATATCGAACCCGGAAAAAGAATTGGGGATAATGCAACAATGTATATGAGATATGATGAAATTATTTTCTTGTTAAAGATGAATATAGTTCTTCATGTGTGGCTTTCTATGTTTTTTGTAAGATTTTTCATAGGAAAGTGTTGGCATAAATTTTTATGCTCTCGGTAAATCTTTGTGACTCACTCCATTTCTTTTTTTTTTTTCAAAGGCTGCAAGATATTTTATTCATGGGTTTGTAGACCTGTCATGTTGATAGACCTCTATTTTAAGTAGCAATTTCCAACATTACAATGAAGCTATAGGGTTTCAAGTTGTCTTTCTCTTTTGGAGTTGTATACTTAGACGTCGGTCATGGCCTAAGCGAGTCGTGATAGATAGAGCGAGCGTTATGTTCAATAAGTGAGTATCATGTCCAGTGACTCCTAAACTCACATTAAAAGCAAAGCTCTGCTTTGTAACTTCTGCGTTCACGTCCAATTGACCGCAAATCCAAACCTACCATAAGTTGCATAAAAGCGAGGAAAGACAAGACAACGAATGAACTAAATAAGATCGATTGTAACTCTTATATATTTATCACCAAACTATATTTTTCTTTTATTTCAATACAAGATCGATCACTAGTAATCGAACATAAGATAAATGCATCTATATATCCTTTTTCATTTCCTTTTTCGGTCGAATAGGACCTCTTTAGAACAATTAAAAATAAAGAATTATTTACAAGTATAAATATTGAACGAATGACTCTCATAATATTAATCCCTAGCTAGAGACATAAAGTTTAGTTTCTTTTTTGAGAAAACTCTTGAACCACAATGCAGATAATTTCTTGTATCTTTTCAAGTCATTTTTGTAATCTACAAAGGTCATTCCAAATCTCACGGTATAACCTGAAGACCATTCAAAATTGTCGAACAATGACCATACGTAATATCCCTTAACATTTGCACCTTGCCTGTAAATCATTAAAGGAAATAATTAATTAAAACATTTAAAAAATTGTAAGATGAAATACAATGATATCTTATATAACTTACATGATTGCAGAACGAAGATAAAACAAATGACGATAATGGTAATCAATTCGAAAAGTATCCATGAGGGACTCTTGGACTGATAGTGTTGGATCATCGTATTCATTTATACCTATAAATCAACCATGCAAAGTGAAAAAATGTCACACTTTGATTTAACAAGTTAAAACAAATGTATAATATTGAAGGAGGATAACTAATTAAAGGAAAATTAAAATCATGTATAGATAGTTGTTTTACCGTTTTCAGTGATGTAAATCAAAGGGTTGTTGTATTTTTCCTTCGTGTATAACAAAAGGTCGCGAATTCCTCTTGGATAAACGTAAAGCCAATCAGAAGCAATCTGCATAATTGTTCAGAGATATTAATTATTTCATATTTTAGAATTATATCAATTAAACTTGAAAAATTGTCAGGATTTTAGGTGTATACACGTACCTTTATACCTATGGGTTTCCCGTTGCGCTCAACTGTAATTAATCAAAAATATAAAAAGAAAAACAATTATCATCCATGATCAAATTCCACACAAGAAATTTAAATTATTAGTTCATAAAATGTTGTAGAAAATTATTAGTTCCTTACATGCAGGATTAACCAAAGAATCTGTTAAGTAGTTAGGTTTGCTATTGCTCAGAAGAGGTGCATCAGAAGCATAGGTTGTAGAATAGTAATTTAGACCAATAAAATCAAATGAACCCATAAGTTGCCTAGATTGCTTTGTAGTGAATTTGGGCAATCGTGCTCCTACGAGGGATCTCATACTTTTAGGATACTCTCCTGATGTTAATGGATCCATAAACCTGAAACCAAACAATTTTAAATTAAATTAATTGTTTCTAAATGTATAGAAACACAATAACGTAATATGAAGTCTCGTTAAAACGTTCTAATGTAAAACCCTTCTTAAGGAAAAAACATTATTCAAAATGTATAAAGGTAAAGAAGATCTTACCACCCATACATGAAGTCGATTGCTCTTTCAGTGGCCTTTTGGTCAGATTTGGAATCTGAGAGTGGTAGAAACCAATTTGCTACCATGGTTATGCCTATCACACCCTTTTGAGAATCCTAAACACATAATATTTAAATAAATTAGTCTTTATTACAATATCTATTTATATGTTTTATGAATTTTTGTGATATTTGTGCTAACAAACAATTTAAATTGTAACCAACCTGATACTTGGTCTTATACACATTGACGGCTATTGCATGAGCAAGAAGTTGGTAATGGGTAACTAGATAGGGTTCTATTGCAGAGTCGCCACCTGTGCAACTTGGATTCAACCAACTAGAACAACGACCTGGTGCCATTTGGCCATTTGCATAGCCATTTTGACTGTAACTCCATGGCTCATTTAAAGTAACCCAATATTTCACTCTATCACCGAATTTCTTAAAGCAAAGTTCTGCATAGTCTCGAAAATCTTTTCTGAAAATGATTACAAATAATTTATTACTTTGCAATCATAATAATTTCTAAGCAGAAAATAAGTTATGTAGTATCAATGAAACTCACATTATGAGAGGGCTTAAGAAACCACCATACTCATCTTCTAATGTTTGGGGAAGATCCCAATGGAAAAGTGTCACAAGTGGTTGTATGCCTGCAATTGTTGATATTTTAATTAATTATCACGATCAATAAAAAATATGGTAAAAGCCAAAAATGCAATGAAAAGTTGAATAAGTCTTCCTCAATATAAAATTTACCATTGGCAAGTAATTCATTGATGAGGTTGTTGTAATAAGCAATTCCTTCTTGATTTATACCACCACTAAGCTTCCCTTCTGTTAAGGATAAAACAATATTAAATTGTTAAATTAGGGGAAAGATTCGATTAAATAAAATATAATTCAAAGTAGTGATTAATCAATATTTAACTTACTTGGCAGTATTCTTGACCAGGATATAGAGAATCTGTATGAATCTAAATTCATATCCTTCATGATACTAACATCTTCCTTGTAGTGATGATAAGTGTCAATAGCTTCATCTCCATTGCTTTTATCCTTGATTTTTTCTGCAAGTCAATTCAATGTGTACAAATTGTTAATTGTGTTCACCAACATTATATATATATATATATATATATATATATATATATATATATATATATATATATATATATATAGTGCTTGCTGTATATATACCTGGATATCTATGTGTGAAGGTATCCCAGATACTTGGTTCTCTTCCACCTTCAGTTGCAGCACCTTCAAACTAAATAAATCATATACAAATGTTAGAAATAGAAACACAACATAATCAACAAACATATCATATGTATATTAATTAAGAATATAATATACCTGGTAGGAAGAGGATCCTGCCCCAAAGATAAAGCCAGGAGGGAAACTATGACGATTCAACGAAGCAACATCAAGAAGAGCTTCAACTGAAGCAGTTTCTGTGCAATTGACATTCGATATGCTAATCATCAATATAAAAGCAATGAAGCTAAGAATGTAAATGCCATTGCAATGTGCCATATCTTATCAATCTGCTCTGCTTAGTAATTATAAGTCCTTCTTTCTTACAAATTAATCTCTCTTTCTCTCTCTCTGTTTTTGCAATGTCAAGTTTGAATATTGTGCTCTGCTTGAGTGTTCTGTGTTTTGGTTGAAATGCATTGGCTTTTTATATAGAAAACTAGATACTGATAGCTAGTGTGAGATTATAATATTATTTGCAAAGTTGGATTGGATAAAGATATTAAAATGTGGTATGTATTGAGTTTTGACTAGTCAAAAAAAGTGACAAACAAATAAGGCGGCTGTGTTTTATAATGTACTGTAGTCTTCTTTGAGGTTTCCTTGGTCATACTCATACATACATGCGAAGACAATCATTTCAAATTGTCATTGTCACAATATATCACAAGTGGCCTCATAGTTCTGTGCTGACCAACAAGGAGCGCCATAGAAGACATATCTCTATGGATGTGGCGTGCCCTTTCTGTGTGGATAATGAAGAATCTCTGATGCATTTGTTTAGAGACTGTAATAGAGCTTCGCGTATTTGGTTCTCTAATCCTTCTGCTGCCAATTACGAATTCTGGAATGAAAACAATTGGACTCAATGGTTATACAACAATCTCAGATCTACTCGAAGAGGAAGAGGAATTGATGTGGGTAATCTACTGTTTGGAGTTACCTTAGACTGGTTGTGGCGAGCGAGGAATGAATTGGTTTTCTCTAGGAAGGTCTTTACAACTCAAGAGCTCCAATTGAAGATCGGTTATAGTGTCAAAGGGATCAAGAATGCCTTGCAATTGAACTCCATGATTGGCCAGAACAACAACAATAAGATTCTGGGAATTGATGGTGTAATTGATGTTCCTGATGGTTTTGTTATGTTGCACTGTGATGGATCTGTTGCTGATGCAGGGCGTCGTTGTGGCTGCGGAGGCATTTTCAGGAACGAGAAGAGTGAATTTCTGCTGGGATTTGCGAAAGGTTTGGCTTCTTGCTCCGTGATTAACTGCGAATTGGAAGGGATTTGTCATGGAATCAAAGTTGGGTTGGTGTTAGCCTGTAATTTCGACAGGCTTCATTTAAAATAGTCAACAGGGTTTGACTTATACTTTGACATAGATCAGAGGATTTCGACAAAGATCATGTTCAGGGCAGATTCGACAAGCTTCAAGAAAAACAAAAACAAGAAAGAGGAAAATGGACACAAGCTTCGACAGACAGAAGACTAAGTAGTTATGCGCTGAAAAGCTAGCAGTTGGTCGAATATAGGAGCAGTTACCAACATTTTTATAACTGTTTTTGAGGGCAGTTTCTGCTCCTCCCACTAAGTATAAATAGTAGTTTCTGAGAAGAAACAAACGTCACAAAAACTCATATTTTACTTCTCACGCTCTAACTTCCGCATTCAAGAGAAAAACGAGTCAGAGAAACAATGTATGAATTTGTGCACCATTTCCTTTAACTTTAATGCAATTTTAATTTGTTTTTCTTTTGTTTTACTTGTTTTTATCGTTCAAGTTCTTCTTCTCTGAAGTACTCTGATAACTTCGCGCGAAGGAATCAGTTATTTCTTTCCTCTTTTTCTGGTTAAAACGCGAGACAATTCATGAACATCATAATAAACTATAAACTCTAAGCACAAATGGTCTTAGGATTCACTGGTTGATCCTGCAAGTTAACCAAATTGGAGACCAGCAGTGTTTACCAAAATCCCAGGTAAACAAATTGGCAAGCCCAATGGGACATTTGTGTCAAGTATTAGAGTATTAGTTTAATATAATCCTTTGAAGTTAACTGTGCATGCGCTTAAGAAGTGGTAAATCTCTGTCAGAGATGACACGTTCTAGTGCAAGTTTTTCAAATGCACAAAGTGGGCCTGAAAATGCGTCTACCAATGATGCTAATCCAGTAACCACCATGGGAGTAACTGCTCCGTTGCCTTCGACAGGCATGGCTGTTGTGATATCGTCTGTGCCTAACACTTTATCAACAATGGCCACCACAGTGACCACACATCCTATTGAAATGGTATCTATGCCACAAACGATGGGAATGTCTAGCCCTTATATGATTAGTGGGCACATGCCATTTAGCATGCCCATGGTTGGTCGAAATTTTCCTTATGGCATGCCAACTGCCATGATGATAGGTTTACAAGCGAACTCATCAACATATGCAGATAATGTGCATACTTCCCCAGAGGGCATTTATGGTCGAAATGCCCAACCCTCATTAACCACAGCATCTTTGTTGGCTTTGAGGCAGCAAATAGATGATGCTAATCATGATATGGTTAATATGTTAACCCAGCAAATTGGTACAGTGTTCAATCCTTTGATACGTGACACCAATATTAGTTACCAAGCATTGGCAACTCAAATGGGTCGAATTATTGATTTCTTTGGTACCCCCAGAGTACAAAATCAGCCAATGCCCCAAGCCCAACCGGTGAGGCCTGTCGAAATCCCTTTAGAAAGGCCTAACATTGAATTGCCTAGAAATCAGGGGCAAACACAAGTTGTCGAACAACCCATACAAAGGTTGGTCGAAAATGCACCTGATGTAGTGTTGGTAAATAGAAATCAAAATGCTAACGAAGTAGTCAGACAAGTACAACAAAATAATTTCGGAGCACAAAATAACATAGCTAATCTTGTCGAAACAATTTTAGCCCAAAATGGCCTTAACTTAGGTATGCATAGGCCAAATTTTGTTTCTCCTTTGTCTGAATATGTTTTACAAAGTGAATTGCCAAGGGGTTGGAAAATCCCTAAGTTCACTAAATTTGCTGGGGAAATTAGTAAATCCACTGTCGAACATATTGCTCGTTATTTAACTGAGGCTGGAGATTTAGCCCACAATGAGAATTTAAGGATGAAATTCTTCCCTAGTTCTCTAACAAAGAATGCTTTCACTTGGTTCACTACTTTACCCCCACGTTCCATGTTTAATTGGAACCAATTAGAGAAAGCTTTCCATGAGCAATTCTACATGGGACAATGTAAAATTAGTCTCAAAGAATTGGCCAGTGTTCGACGCAAAGTGGCTGAATCTGTGGATGATTATCTCAACAGGTTTAGACTTCTCAAAGCAAGGTGCGTCACTCAAGTGCCTGAACATGAGCTAGTCGAAATGGCTGCTGGTGGCTTAGATTATTCCATCAGAAAAAAGCTAGACACTCAACATTTGAGAGATATGGCTCAATTGGCTGATAGAGTTAGGCAAGTCGAAAGTTTGAAAGCTGAGAAATCTAGAACTAATAGGTTTCATAATAAAAAAGACAAAGTTGCCTATGTCGAAATTAAAGATGAAGAACAAGAATTCGACATTTCCTATGAGGAGGTCGAAGAAGAGGTCAATGTTGCTGAGTTAAAACCTGGACCTCCATATACTTGTGTTAGCCTGTAATTTCGACAGGCTTCATTGAAAATGGTCAACAAGGCCTGACTTATATTTCGACAAAGACCAAATTATTTCGACAGAGAAAATGGTCATGCGCAAGGTAAACTCGACAAGCTTTCGGGGAAGCAAAAGCAAGAGAGAGGAAAATGGACACAAGCTTTCAACAGACAGAAAACAGAGCAGTTATGCGCTGAAGACTAGCAGTTGGTCGAAGCGTGATGAAGCGGTTCTGGTCGAAAGTAGGAGTAGCAGTTATTAATTTTCAAATTTCTAGGCAGTTACTTAGTTCAGTTTTTCCCCCTCTTTTCCTTTGTATAAATAGTAGTTTCTGGGAAGAAACAAGGGGTCACAAAATCACAATACACAACCCGATTCCTGAAACTCTAACTTTCAAGCCAGAGCGAAAAACGAGTGGAAGAATCATTGTACGTGATCGTGTACCACTTTTACAATTCAATGCAGTTTATTTGTCTTTTCTTTACAATTCACGCACCATTTACTGCTTCTTTTCAATTCTGTTAATCATTGCAAATCGTCCCCTTTTCTACATTTTCTGAAACAAAAACTACGCGCAATTCAAAGGCAATTGCTTTGAGATTTTTCTAGTTTGATCTCACAAACCTTCTAATAAAACTAGTGATTGTTTGCTAAAAACACCAGCAAACAACTTGTAAATTGCTAAAACCTTCAAATGGTAAAAATCCTGTCGAACCTAAAAACGACAAATTCGTTGCAAAAACATATACTTTTGATGTTACTAAATGCGACGAAATATTTGACTTGTTAGTTAAGGATGGTCAGATTTTGGTTCCTAAGGGACTAAAAACACCACCATTAGAACAAAAGCAAAAAAGAGGTTTTTGCAAATACCATAATTTTTTGGGTCATAATACTTCTCGTTGTGTTCTTTTTAGGGATTTGGTGCAAAAGGCACTCAATGAAGGAAGGCTGAAATTTGGTGATAAACCAAGGGCACCAATGAAGATTGACGCTGATCCTTTGCCTGATGCTGAGGCAATGTATACTGAGGTGAGCATCAACATGGTCGAAGCCTCTGAAATTGTGCCTGGTAAGGCTAATATGAAGAGAACTATCATAAGTTCAAAGATGGATGTCGAAATGGTCACTGAAGGCCAAGAAGATGACAAAGTGAAAGCAGTGTACCCAAAAGCTGAAGAGGAATTGGTTGATTTCCTCAATCGTTGCAAGCTAAGCAACTCAGAAGTGATGTTGTGCCCAAGGTGCAGTGCTGTTTTTGACAAGGAGGCTGCTAAAGAATTGGAAGAGTTCAAGCCTCAAATGAAGCGCAAAGGTAAATGGGTGGATAAAAGGCCCAAGTTTGATTTTGCTGATAGGAGAATTCCCTACATGGTTAGACCACCTAAGCTGGTCGAAGGTAACACAAGTGGTGTTAACCAGAACAAGGCAATTGAAATCAAGAAGTATGCCTATAGTAACAACTACAAAGGGAAGAATCCTATGACAAGAACTCAATGGCGAAGGTTTCAACGCCAAAAGAAGGCTGATGCTATTGCTGCAGGTAAAGCAACAACCTCAAACAAAGGGAAGGGTAAAGAGGTAATCTTACCTTCGACTGAAGTGGTTAGGAAACCAGCCACTGAGAGAATTTTCCCTCCTCTTTCTGAAATTAAGAAAGGCTTCAAAAAAGAAGACCTTAATTTAGAAGAGGAGTTAGATTCTTCCTTTGCTGATTCTGGGTCAGAGTTTGACGTGCTATGTGGGGTCATCTCAATTTTACCAATTGAGTATGATGTGGTTTCTGAGGTTAATGATGTCGAAGAAGATTTCGACGAGGAAACTACATATAAACCCATATGCTACTATGTGATGAAGAATGGCTGCATCGAAGAGCAACATGCTGTCTTTGAAAGGCTAGATTGTGGCATGATGAATCACCTCAAGCCACTGTTCATTCAAGCCAAGGTCAACAATGTGGGAATTAACAAGGTCCTTGTTGATGGTGGTGCTGCTGTGAATTTGATGCCTCAACATTTGCTAAGAAGAATTGGCAAATGTGACACTGATTTGAGGCCACATAATGTGGTTCTCACTAATTATGAAGGCAAAACTGGCCATTCACTTGGGGCCATTGAAGTCGAATTAGCAGTAGGTAGTGTCAAAAGGCCAACTTTGTTTTTGGTAGTACCCTCCAAGGCAAACTACAACTTGCTGCTTGGAAGAGAATGGATACATGGAGTGGGGGCAATCCCTTCGACTGTGCACCAAAGGCTCATTATTTGGAGAGAAGATGGGTTGGTTGAAATCATTGAAGGTGACCAAAGTTATTTCAAGGCTGAAGTGAATACGATCACCAAGAAGACCTTCGACAAGCAATTGGCAAATATCTCTCCATGCTCTTCTTCCAATGCTGGGTTCATTGAGCAAGACAATGTCTTCTCCTCTGTTAGTCTTCACCCAAATTATGGTTTCGTTTGGGAAAGGGAAATCATTGATGAGGAGAATAGACCAAGAGGCTTTGTTAAGCCTACTGGCTGGGATAGACTTTGAAATGATTATAAAGCCCAATGCATGGGAAAGAATTACGGCCCATGTGGCCGAAAACAAAGAAAAAGTTATTCTAGAAGCTGAGTTACATCAAATGGTTGCTTTAGCCACAGAAGATAATAACAAAGAAATCATGGTCGAAACAAAGAGACTTGATGGTGTCTATGATGATGAACCATTAGGATTTGAGAAAGATCCAATGGGTTCGACCAAGAAAATACAGGCACAAGATCCCTTAGAAGAAATTGATTTGGGAGATGGTTCAACAAGAAGACCAACATATATTAGTACAAAGATCAACAAAGATTTCAGAGTGCAGATTGTCAAATTGCTAAAGGAATACAAAGATTGCTTCTCTTGGGATTACAATGAGATGTCAGGGCTGAAAAGAGAGGTGGTTGAGTTGAAGTTACCTATTCGACCAGAGAAGAAGCCTGTGAAGCAAACACCAAGAAGATTTGCACCAGAAATCATGTCGAAGATCAAAGCGGAAATCGAAAGGCTATTGAAAAGCAAGTTCATCAGAACTGCTAGGTATGTTGATTGGCTTGCTAATATAGTTCCTGTCATTAAGAAAAATGGTACACTTAGAGTTTGCATAGATTTTAGAGATCTAAATAATGCTACTCCCAAAGATCAATACCCAATGCCTGTGGCAGAAATGTTGGTTGATTCAGCGGCTGGTTATGAATATTTAAGCATGCTTGATGGATATTCTGGTTATAACCAAATTTTTATTGCTAAAGAAGACATTTCAAAAACTGCATTTCGATGCCCAGGAACATTAGGTGTTTATGAATGGGTAGTGATGCCATTTGGTTTAAAAAATGCTGGTGCTACATATCAAAGAGCTATGAACACTATGTTCCATGATTTTATAGAAAATTTTATGCAAGTCTATATAGATGACATAGTTGTTAAGTCTTCATCAGAAAATGGTCATTTCGATCATCTACGACTATCATTCGAAAGAATGAGAAAATATGGATTGAAAATGAATCCACTCAAATGAATCCACTCAAATGAATCCACTCAAATGTGCACAAAAAAGGCATTGAAATAAATCAAAACAAGACGAAAGCTATCATGGAAACACAACCTCCTTCAACAAAGAAAGAATTACAGTCATTATTAGGAAAGGTCAATTTCCTTAGAAGATTTATATCAAATCTAAGTGGCAAGACTCAAATATTCTCGCCATTACTTCGACTGAAGAAGGATGATGTTTTCAAGTGGGATGTCGAACATCAAGTAGCTTTCGACGAGATCAAGACATATCTGATGAACCCTCCTATTTTATTGCCTCCTATTAGAAATAAGACAATGAAATTGTATATAGCAACATCAGAATTGTCAATGGGTAGCATGTTAGCACAAGAGGATGAAAATGGTGTAGAAAGGGACATATATTACCTCAGTAGGGTTTTAAATGATTCTGAAACTAGATATCACCCTATTTAAAAATTGTGTTTATGCTTGTATTTCTCTTGTACTAAGTAAAAGCAATATATTAAGCCTGTTTATGTGTATGTTTATTCCCACTTTGATATTATTAAACATATGCCGTCGAAACCAATCCTACATAGTAGAATAGGCAAATGGGCTTTAGCTTTATCTGAGTATTCATTAACATTCCAACCTTTAAAGGCTATCAAAGGCCAAGTCGTTGCGGATTTCATTGCTGATCATTCAATAATTGAATCAGAAATTAACTTTGTGCACCTTCGACCTTGGAAATTGTACTTCGATGGCTCCAGCCATAAAAATGGGTCTGGTGTTGGGATGTTAATCATTTCACCTAAAGGGATTCCAACTAAATACAAGTATAAAATTAAAGAAAGTTGCTCCAATAATGAGGCTGAATATGAAGCCTTAGTAGCAGGACTTGAAATTCTGTTAAACTTGGGGGCAAAACAGGTCGAAATTAGAGGTGATTCTGAATTAGTAATCAAACAATTAACGAAAGAATACAAGTGCATTAAGGAAAATTTGATTACTTACTTTATTGCTGCCAGTACTTTATTGAAACAATTCGACAGCGTTGATATTCAACATGTGCATTGTATTGCAAATCAAGAGGCCAATGATCTGGCACAAATAGCTTCTGGTTATAAAGTTTCTAAAGAAAAATTAATAGAGCTAATCGAAATTAAAAACAAGTTAATTTCGACAGCAATGACTCAAGAAACCTTGTCAAGGAAAAAACTGGAGGAGGCAGAGAGCTACTCTTTAGTCTTAAGTCAATTACCTCCAAGTGAAAGTGAAAATTTTATTGAAAATTTTAATGATGAAGTTTCCGACAAAGGTTATTGCGATAATGTGTTTGAAGTTTTTGCCATTGACAGTATGTCAAATGATGATTGGCGAAGACAAATTGTTAACTACTTGGAAAATCCAACAGGGATAACTGATAGAAAAACCAAGTATAGAGCTTTAAGTTATGTGATCATGGGCAATGAGTTGTTTAAGAAAACCCCTGAAGCCGTTTTACTCAAGTGTCTTAGTGAAAATGAGGCATACTTGGCAATATCTAATACTCACAGTGGAACTTGTGGAGCTCACCAAGTAGGCCATAAAATGAAATGGCTCTTATTTCGACAAGGTGTCTATTGGCCGACTAAGTTAAAAGATTGCATAGAGTTTGCCAAAGGATGCCAAGAATGTCAAAAGCATGCAGGAATACAACATGTACCTGCAAATGAATTGCATTCTATTGTAAAACCTTGGCCATTCAGGGGATGGGCTTTGGATATAATTGGTGAAATTAAACCAAATTCGTCGAAAGGCCATCGTTTCATATTAGTAGGAATAGATTATTTCACTAAATGGGTGGAAGCTGTTCCTTTAAACAATGTTAATCAAGAAGCAGTGATTAATTTTATTCAAGACCATATATTATATAGATTTGGTGTGCCTGAAACTATCACCACAGATCAAGGTTCAGTTTTTATTGGTCAGAAAATGGTCGAATTTGCTGCTGAAAATGGTTATAAATTGTTAAGTTCGACACCATATTATGCTCAGGCAAATGGTCAAGTTGAAGCAGCCAATAAAATTATTGTTAGTTTGATTAAAAAACATGTTGGGCAAAAACCCAAGAATTGGCATAGGACACTTAACCAAATTTTATGGGCATGTCGAACATCTCCCAAAGAGTCAATCAATAGTACTCCTTTTAAACTTGTTTTTGGGCATGATGCAATATTGCCAGCAGAGATTTGTCTCCAATCAACTAGGATTCAAATACAATTTGAAATCCCATCTGATCATTATTGGAATATGATGTTAGATGAATTAGTTGATTTAGATGAAGATAGGCTAAGTGCATTAGATATGCTCACAAGACAAAAAGAAAGAGTGGCTAAGGCCTATAACAAAAGAGTCAAATTGAAGACTTTCGACGTGGGAGATTTAGTTTGGAAAGTTATCTTACCTATGGATAGAAAAGATAGAGTCCTTGGCAAATGGTCCCCAAGTTGGGAAGGACCATTCAAAATTTTACAAGTCTATTCAAACGGCGCATATGAAGTCGAAGAGATTGGCGCTGATGAAAGAATTTTGCGTATAAATGGCAAATACTTGAAAAAGTATAAACCAACATTGCAAGAAGTTAAAATAACGCTGGAATAAAGATAAAGAAAGCGTAAGTACGTGGCATTCAAAAGAAATTGTGATTGTCATATGAGCATTGTCAGAATTACAAGCAGAACGTGGAAGGCCACGTGGTACACCAATATAGGAATAACGCCAACAACATTTAACAGTGATGACGTCAGGTAGGTGAGATATTCCGATCAAGTGTAAAACCTATTTCGACATTGAATTCAAAAATGCTCTTTTTCTTCCTTTGCCTTAAGCTCAATCGAAAAAGACATTTTTGGGGGGCAATTTGTTAGCCTGTAATTTCGACAGGCTTCATTTAAAATAGTCAACAGGGTTTGACTTATACTTTGACATAGATCAGAGGATTTCGACAAAGATCATGTTCAGGGCAGATTCGACAAGCTTCCAGAAAAACAAAAACAAGAAAGAGGAAAATGGACACAAGCTTCGACAGACAGAAGACTAAGTAGTTATGCGCTGAAAAGCTAGCAGTTGGTCGAAAAGAAGAGCAGTTACCAACATTTTTATAACTGTTTTTGAGGACAGTTTCTGCTCCTCCCACTAAGTATAAATAGTAGTTTCTGAGAAGAAACAAAGGTCACAAAAACTCATATTTTACTTCTCACGCTCTAACTTCCGCATTCAAGAGAAAAACGAGTCAGAGAAACAATGTATGAATTTGTGCACCATTTCCTTTAACTTTAATGCAATTTTAATTTGTTTTTCTTTTGTTTTACTTGTTTTTATCGTTCAAGTTCTTCTTCTCTGAAGTACTCTGATAACTTCGCGCGAAGGAATCAGTTATTTCTTTCCTCTTTTTCTGGTTAAAACGCGAGACAATTCATGAACATCATAATAAACTATAAACTCTAAGCACAAATGGTCTTAGGATTCACTGGTTGATCCTGCAAGTTAACCAAATTGGAGACCAGCGGTGTTTACCAAAATCTCAGGTAAACAGTTGGAGAGAGGTTATCGGAATCTAATTGTTTGCTCTGACTCCATGGAAGCTCTGCTGATGATCAATTCTGCTATCAATGCTAACTCTCATTCTGTGGTCAAGTTGGTTTGGGATATGGTTGGAGAGTTAAGTGGTATTAAGTGGTTTCACGTGCCAAGAGATTTCAATATGGCTGCTGATTATTTAGCTTCTTTCAATATGATACCTAATTTATGTAATATTTATGATGTTGCCCCTCCCCATCTAATCACTCTTCTAGACAGAGAGATGGCTGAGGGTCTTTGCCCAGTTGTGGTCTAGTTGTTTGCTTGTTAGGCTTTTGCCCTGTTTTATCACCCCAAAAAAAAAAAACGGCGTTGAAGTGAGAGATTAGATTCTTCAGCCATATAGCTTGACAAATACTCCCTCCGTCCCACGTCTCAAATTGTTTGCAGTTTAAGGTTTTGAGACATCCTTTAAGGAAAATGATTAAGCGTCTAAATTTTGTAAAAAGTGTTATCTAATTTACCAATTAACCATTTATCGTGAATATTTTATTAAATGAAAAAAGTTGTCATCATTAATAGGGATATAAATGGAAAAGAATATTAAGAGTTACATTGAAATTCTAAAACAGCAATCAATTTGGAACAAATTGATTTTGGTAAAACTACAAACAAAATGGGACGGAGGGAGTAATCCCATAGCAAGCAACATACTAAGCGTCTATGGTAGAAGTAGAAGTAGTTGTAAGAATATATATGTTTAACACTCTTCCGAGAGATAGCTCATTCTGCCATTGTCGTGACTGGGGCCCCGACGTGGACGGCTCAAAAATAGATTATTTAAGGGAGTCGCCACCCAATTTATTAAATAGGAAAAATTGAGAAAAACCTAACTTAAAGTTATTGGTCTACGAAAACTAGGTTGGATTCGGGAGTCGGTTATGCAAAGGGAAGGGCGAAAACTTAATTCCACTGCACCCCTAATACATCCGTTCTAAGACGGTTACCTAAAATTCGATTGTGCAAATAAATTACGAATTATTTGTTTACCGCAAAAATAATATTTAATAGTAGAAAACAATAAAGACTAATTTAGAAAAATTTAATTTTGACTTGATGGGGAAGCCCCGCTCCTACGTATCCTCCGGTGCAATGAGGAACTCAAAAGTCACGTACTTCTTCCTGAAAAAGTTTGTTGGTTGGGTTGATTTTAATTTTTTTTGAAGGGGTTTGAGATCACCAAGTTGTACAACTCGGGCGTCTTAAACCGGGATTGACAAGATGTACATCTCGGCCAATCCCCTTTTTTTTGGTATTTTTGGAAAATAGGTGTTAAAGAAAAAAACTGATTATTTATTGAAAAAAAAAAAAATTGGCCTGACGGGGAGGCCCCGCTCCTACGTATCTCCGCGTGGCGGAGAATCAAAGGCTACGTAGTTCTTCTTGAAAAAGTTTGTTCGCTTTGCTGATTTTAGTTTTTGAAAGGGGTTTAAGATCACCAAGTTGTACAACTCGGGCGTCTTAAACCGGGATCGACACGATGTACATCTCGGCCAATCCCATACTTTTTTGTATTTTTATGAGAAAAAGGAAAGAGAGAAAAATGATTTTTAATGTGAACTAACATTTATTTTCATTTTTTGAGAAATGGGTGATAGTAATAATATTAATAGTACTAATAACAATAGTAACAAATAAAAATAAAGGTGACAAGAAATAAATAAATAAAACTAGTAAAGGGAGTGCAAACAGAACTAAAGGGGGTGTAATGCAAACGTGGGGCTGTATAAGAAACACGGGGGTGCAACTAACATTCTGATCATAAAATTAAAAAAAAACACAAAAACAAAAAAGGGAGGAGTATATAAGGTAAACACAAACAGGGAAACCCTAAATTCCCACAACTCAACAAACCAGCGCCGCTTCCCATTTTTGGAGAGAGAGAGAGAGAGAGAGTCCCATGAGAGAGAAAGAGAGCCACGGTGGTGTTGCGTTTTTGGTGTTTTGGGGTGGTCCGTTGGTGGTTCGTGGTGGTTCGTGGTGGTATGTGAGTAGAGAGAGAGGATGGTCGTGAGGTGGTTCGTGGTGGTATGTGAGTAGAGAGAGAGGATGGTCGTGAGGTGGTTTTGTGGTGGAGAGAGAGAAACGTAGGGGCTTTTATGGTGGCTTTCGTGGTGGCAACGTGGTGGTCGTTCGGGTGGTTATGGTGGTGATGGGGGTCATTTTGGGTGTCGGCTTTCGGTGGTCACAGTGAAGCTTTTTTTTACGGCGGTTATGGTGTATTCCGGCGGGGTCACGGTGGCACTCATGGTGGTCGGAGCTCGAACGAAGGTGAGTTACATTTTTTTTGTTTCTATCCCCTCCTTCTTCTCGTTTCTACTCACACATTCTCTTCTCCTTTTCTCATTCTTCCTTTCCTATTTTTTTTTTACTATTCTCATTTTAAACTAGCAATCTATTTTGCTTCTATTTATTTTTTGAAAGAACATTCTGTTTGTTATTTTTTTAGAAAACAGCACCTATATTTTATAAAAAAAAAACTTGTTTTTCACGGTTGAACCATAAAACTTAAACTGAGACTTAACATAACAATTTTTTGAAAACTACACTAGATATCATCTACATAACACAAATAAATAGCAAGTAAATAAAGTATGCGAAAATGATTGAATGAATTTAGGAACTAACCTAGTTCCTGGTAAACTCTTTCTCTCTTTTTGAACTAAAACCCTTTTGTGCTCTCAAAAAAAACTGATTTCTCTCTATTTAGTGAGTATCTCTCTCTGTTTCCGTTCCCCCTATATATGTTGCTGTTTGCAGGTATTTATAGGCTAAAACTATGGTGTAGGTGTGGTGTGGAAGCATTGGATTAAAACTCATGGGAGACAAAAGCAAAACTGCCTCTGAAATATTCAGCAAAGGTGGAGGTGGTGCTGCGAGTGTTTTTGCTCAAAATGGGAAAAGCAAATGGACAAGGGGAAATGAATTTGAGCTTCACTCTCAAAATAGAGCAAGACCAGCAACACAAACAGCAGCACATGCTGCTCTCTCTTTTTTTTTAATTTTCGTTTTAAATTTTTGTGTACTATTTTTGCTTTTCATTTTTGTCCCTTTGTGTAACAAATTTGTCTTTGGTTGTACCCCTTTATTGTAAAAAAAAACTGATATTATACTAATAAGACATATATTCAAAAATCTGATTTTCCATTATTTTTTTTTATAACAATAATACTAAACTAATAACAACTATAACAATAACAATAAAATAATAAGCACTCGAAATAAACACTTGTACCCGACAAGACGCGAACATGTGCACGCCCCGAAAGCATATGTACCCAATAAAAAAACACGTATACCATTAGAAATAATACACACGCTCAAATTAGAGAGGCGACACACACACAATGTGAGTAAAACGGCACGTGCTTAAAAATAGCCCACGCGCACAGTGAGAAGTGGCATGCGCGTAGCGAGACATCTCTTTTTTTTCGCAGCCTTTTTTTGTAAACGAAATTAAAAAAATTAAATAAATAAATACTGGTTAAAATTGGGTGTTCACAGCCATCATAAAAATTAAGTCGGAAGTAGACTTTCGATCGTCGGGGCAACTTGCAAAATCAGAATCAAAATAGCCAATGACCTGGAGTTGACCAAACTTCTTATACGTCAACATATAATCTTTGGTTCCCTGCAAACATCGCATGACCCTTTTAATGGCTTTCTCAAGTATCTCGATCCCTAAAGCATTACTAGCAAAAAGCAATATCGAGATTCGAGACGAGTACAAACTTGAGCATACATTAAACTACCATTTCAAATATTTCCTCATCAGCTGAGGACATTGAGATTTAGAGAGTTTATCTCCTTGTTGAACAGGTGCAGCACATGGGGAGCAAGAGGATATTTTCAATGTTAAAACGGCTGAAGCATTACCAAGGTCCTTCATATCAAAGAAGTTACTCAACATCAGTTTTGTCTCAATCAAAAGGTTAATGCAACTGCTAGCAAGAAGAATATCGTCAACATATAGCACAAGAATTGTAAAATTACTCCCACTAGCCTTCAAGTAAATGCACTCATCTGAGGCATTTTCCTTGAAGCCAAAAGAAGTGGCAACCTTTTCAATGTATCCCCTCTAACACGAAGTCTCCCCTGAAGTACGCGAAGTGACTCGAAAGGCATCTTTGGAAGAGATGGGTGAGAATGTTTCTTTATAATCAATGTCTTCCCTTTGATTGTAGCCTTTTGCACTAGTCTAGCTTTGTACCTTTTCGATCTTACCATCTGGATTATGCTTGGTCTTTAAAACTCACTTACATCTCATAGTTTTACAACCAACAGATAACTATGTGATATCCCAAATAGCATTATGAGCCATAAAAGCTAACTCATTATGCAAACATGGGAGCTAGAAACTGCTTCTTCAAATCGTCTTAATGGGACTTATTCAGCAACATCCTTGGGCTCTGCAATGTTAGAGTTCCGGTTCATTAACTGGTAGGGGAACTACATCATATTCTCAAAGAACATCATTGTTTTGAGTCATTGAAAGACTAATATGTGTAGGTGGTGAAACAACTAGCATAGGGAGAATAATTTGATCTTCCATAAGAGCGACTAATCACGGTTTATAGCTCCCACTGCCCAAGTCATTCTCAAAGAAAATTGCTCAGCCAGACTAAATGACTTGCATAGAGTGAGAAGAACAATAACATTCGCGACCTCTGGAGCCTACACAATATCCAATGAAGAAGCCACTAAGATTCTTCAGATCAAGCTTCTTCTGATGAGGATTATAAGGTCTAACTTCTGTTTTACACCCCAAAAATGAAAGTTTTTAAAGCTCAGGTTCCTTCCTCTCATAAGCTTATAAGGAGTTTTCGACACAAACTTGCTTGGTACTTGATCGAGAATGTGAACAAAACTTGCTTGGCCATTACAGTTTCCAACGGAAAAATCCGTCGGTAATAAAGTGACTTCCCAAGTCACTTCGCGTACTTCAGGGGAGACTTCGTGTTCTAGTACTCTAGGGGAAGACTTCTGTTGAATAGGACCTCTTTGGAAGTTAAAAATAAATATTCTTTACAAATATAAATGTTGAATGAATGAATCTCATAACCTCTCACCAAAAAAAAAAATGAATGAATCTTATAACCTTTATCACTAGCTAGAGACATAAAGTTTAGTTTCTTTTTTGAGAAAACTCTTGAACCAAAGTGCAGAGAATTTCTTGTATCTTTTCAAGTCATTTTTGTAATCTACAAAGGTCATTCCAAATCTCACGGTATAACCTGAAGACCATTCAAAACCGTCGAATAAGGACCATACATAATATCCTCTAACATTCGCACCTTGCCTGCATATATCAATAAAGGAAATAATTAAAAAGGTTAACAAAAATGTATGATGAAAAATAGAGAAATCTAATGGTGAAGTAAAAAGATAACGTACATAATTGCAGATCGAAGATAAAACAAATGACGATAATGGTAATCAATTCTAAAAATATCCATGAGGGATTCTTCGACTGATAGTGTTGGATCATCGTATTCATTTATACCTATAATAAGTCAAGCATTCACAATGAAAAAATGTCACACAATGTGGAAAACATATATGAAATAAGTATGATGTAAATTACTAAATGATGATTGTTACCATTTTCAGTGATGTAAATTAAAGGATTGTTATACTTTTCCTTGGCGTATATTAAAAGGTCAAGGATTCCTCTTGGATAAACGTACAACCAATCAGAAGCAATCTACATATTATTCCAAAAACATTTGTATTATATTTTGGAAATATAAAATCAAACTTGCAAAGTTATCGGGAGTTAAAAGCTCTAAACATACCTTTATACCTATTGGTTTTCCATTGCGCTCAACGTACTGTAATAATAATTAATCAAAGTAAAAGACAAACTATTATCAACATGTAGTAAAACTCAATGTAAATAAGCCATTTGGAGAATTTATGTAGTGGTAGAAAATTTGTTCCTTACATGCAGGATTGACCAAAGAATCTGTTAAGTAGTTAGGTCTAGCTTTGCTAAGAATAGGTGCATCAGAGGCATAGGTTGTAGAATAGTAGTTTATGTTGAATGTAATCCAAGTTGGTCGAATTGTCGAATCCAAGTTGGTCGAATCCAAGTTGGTCGAATCCAAGTTAGTCGAACTGTTGTATGCAAACCAAGTTGGTCGAATAACTAGTTTTACTCACTAAGTAAATATAGTTAGTTAAGTGTTTCTCATGTAATTTGTTTTAGTGTTGTTCATGTCATCAGTCCACGTGTATTAGTGAACTCCTCGTGTATGTACAGTTGTAAAAGTGAGCCTATAAATACAAGTGATGGTGGTAATCAAATTAAATTGATCATACACCACAATATCAGTTTTTCTGTTATTTTGCTTCCTTGACTACGGCTACATCTTTTCGACTAACCAACTTTGTAACCAAGAACACTCTCTTCTTGGTAAAATTCCTTCGTGATAATTGAGTGAATGTGAGGAACACTGAGTGAACTTGTTCCAACAACTAGTATCCAGAGCGAGAGTTCGTGATCTTGCGGCGTAGACATGGCAAATCAAAACTCCGGCAGTGATCAACTTCCGGCGAAACTTCCCGTTCTTGATTCGAAGAATTATGACAAATGGATTGTGCAGATGAAGGTGGTGTTCCGGTATCAGGAAGTTCTTGACATTGTGAAGAATGGCATTGTAGAAAATGCAATTGGAGATGAGTTACGTGATCAACAAAAGAAGGACAGCAAAGCGCTGTTCTTGATTCACCAATGCGTGAATTCTGACGCGTTTGAGAGAATCGCAGGGTATGAGACTGCAAAGGAAGCCTGGGATGCGTTGGCTTCAGCCTATTCTGGTGATGCGTCGTTGAAGCAAGTGAGGCTACAAACGTTACGCAGGGAGTATGAATTACTTCAAATGGGCGAGAAGGAGACGATTGCTGAGTACTTCAATCGCCTAACAGTGATCACAAATCAGATGCGCACAAATGGCAAGAATGTCACTGATCGAAGAAAGATTGACAAGGTATTGCGAACCTTAACTTCCCAATTTGATTATGTAGTGACCTCAATTGAACAATCTAAGGATCTGAGTACCTTAAAAGTTGTTGAATTACAAGGAATTCTTGAAGCAAATGAGACTAGGATTAGGGCTAGGATGGGTGCCAAACCTAATGAAAAACCTAGTGAGCAAGTGTTGTTGGCTCAATCTCAAAACAAGAAAGGAAATTGGGGTAACAATTGGAAAAACAAGAAAGGGAAGGGAAAATGGAATAAGGGAGCTGGTGAGGGTTCAAGCAAGAAAGGTGATCAGAAGCAGAATGATTATCAAAGGAGAAAAGAAGCCTGGAAGAATAAGGAGAAGAAGAATTATAGCAAGAAAGAGGTGCAGTGCTATAACTGTGATAAGTTTGGTCATTATGCAGATGAATGCAAGCAAAAGAACCCTCAAGAAGAGGCTCAATTGGCCAGAGGTGATTCTGATTCTGATGATGAGGTAGTCTTGATGGCTGAAACAGATGCTGTCGAAGTCGAATGCAGAACTGATGAGGTAGTCTTGATGGCTGGAAAAGATGCTGTCGAAGTCGAATGCAGAACTGATAACAAGCAGGAAGAGGCTCAACTAGCAGGAGGTGACGCTGATGAGATAGTATTGATGACTGAGATAGGTGGTAGCAGTGATGATTTGTGGTATCTTGATACAGGTTGTTCAAGTCACATGACTGGCAACAAAGGCTGGTTCATCAAACTAGATGAATCAGTAAAGAAAACTATAAGATTTGGTGATGACAGAGTGATAAGAGCAGAAGGAATTGGCATTGTTAAAATCAAGAGAGATGATGGGAAGGTGTGTCTCATCACAGATGTCTTGTTTGTTCCCTCAATGAAGAGCAATTTGATCAGTTTGGGTCAACTCTTAGAAAAGGGATACTCAATGCAAATGGAAGATATGGAATTAAGGCTGTTCAATCCAAAGAAGAAGCTATTGTTGAAGGCAACATTAAATAAGAAGAGGACATTCAAGGTTGGCATGAGTGTAGTCCAAGATGAATGTTTGAAGGCAGTCACTAGTGATGAAGTGTGGAGGTGGCATGAAAGATATGGTCACTTAAACTTCAGGGACTTAAAGAATTTGAACACTCAAAGAATGGTGCATGGCTTGCCTGATATAAGGCTTCCAACTGAGGTGTGTGAGCAATGTTGTGAATCGAAGCAAGCAAGGAGCTCTTACAATGCTGAAATGAAGATCAAGGCATCAAGAAGGCTGGAAGCTGTACACTCAGATGTATGTGGTCCTTTTGATGTGAAGACTCTAGGAGGTAACAGTTATTTCGTTTCATTCATTGATGAATTCACTAGAAAAATGTGGATCTATTTGCTAAGTAAGAAGAGTGATGTATTTGAAGTTTTTAAAGTCTTCAAAATCATGATTGAAAAGGAAAGTGGTTGTTGTATCAGTAGACTTAGAACTGATGGTGGTGGGGAGTATACCTCCACTGAATTTGAAAATTTCTGCAAGCATGAAGGGATCAAACATGAAATCACAGCACCATATACACCACAGCATAATGGCACAGCAGAAAGAAAGAACAGGACTGTGCTTAACATGGTAAGAAGCATGTTGAAAAGTAGACAAATGCCAAACCATTTCTGGGGAGAAGCGGCCACCACTGCAGTGTATATACTCAATAGAAGTCCAACCAAAAGGCTCGACAAGATGACTCCTGAGCAAGCATGGTCTGGTGAGAGACCAAGTGTCAAGCACTTGAGAGTGTTTGGCTCTTTGTGCTTCAGGCATGTGCCTGACCAATTGAGGAAGAAATTGGATGACAAAGCTCAACCAATGGTCCTATTAGGCTATCATTCGACTGGTACAAACAAGTTGTATGACCCTAATAGGCAGAAAGTTGTGATTAGAAAAGATGTAATCTTTGAAGAATCGAAAGGTTGGCAGTGGAATGACTCTACAAAGAGGAGTAGCACTACTACTGTGTTGCTTGAGGCTGTGAATGAGAATCCAGTGACTATAGTAGTAAATGATGAAAATGAGATGATGCAAGATGCTGCAAATGAAATGGTAAATGAAGAAGTGAGACCTAGAAGGAATAGACAGCCCCCACAAAGATTGAATGAATACCAATTGTTCCCTGACAATGCAATTGGCACTGAAGGTGAATTATTGGAAGAAGCATTTTTGGCAAATTGTGAGCCTGTGACAGTAGAGCAGGCATTAAGTGAAGCAAATTGGAAGCAAGCTATGATAGAAGAAATCAAGTCAATTGAGAAAAATGACACTTGGGTGTTGGTAGATTTGCCTAAGCAGAAGAAAGTAATAGATGTCAAGTGGGTGTTCAAGACAAAAATGAAGCCAAATGGAGAAATTGGAAGGTATAAGGCAAGACTAGTTGCAAGAGGCTTTTTGCAAAAACATGGTTGTGACTACAATGAAGTTTTTGCCCCTGTGGCAAGAATAGAGACTATTCGACTGATCATAGCTGTTGCCAGCTTTAGAAATTGGTCTATGTACCAAATGGATGTTAAAGCAGCTTTTCTGAATGGATACCTTGAGGAGGAGGTATACATAAAGCAGCCACCAGGTTTTGGAATAAAAGGAAAGGAGAATAAAGTGTACAAGTTGAGAAAGGCCCTCTATGGACTAAAATAGGCTCCAAGAGCGTGGAACAAGAGAATTGATTCATTTCTCTTGAAGCAAGATTTTGTAAAATGTGTAAATGAACATGGCATCTATGTGAAAGGAACAGATGTAGAGAATTGTATGGTGATTTGCCTATATGTTGATGATATGCTTCTAACAGGTACAAGTGAAACTGAGATGGAAAGGTTTAAAAGAAGTATGATGACAGAATTTGAAAAGTCAGATTTGGGAAGACTTGCATACTTTCTTGGTATGGAAATTGTTCATTCTGATAAAGGTGTACTTCTACATCAGAAGAAATACACAAGTGATGTGCTAAAAAGGTTCAAAATGATGGATTGCAACTCTTCAGCCACCCCAACAGACAATGCAGTGAAATTGGTCACTGACAGCGAAGAAAAGAAGGTTGATCCAACCTTGTACAAACAATTAGTGGGTTCCTTGAGGTACTTGTGTCACACAAGACCTGATATCTCTTATGCAGTGGGACTGATAAGCAGATTCATGGAGCAACCTAGAGTTTCACATCTGGTTGCTGCCAAGAGGATACTTAGATATGTCAAAGGAACAACAGGACTTGGAGTGTTCTATCCTAGAAGAATTGGTAGATCTGATCAAGAAGTGTATGGCTTCTCTGACTCAGATTGGTGTGGAGACAAAGGGGATAGAAAAAGCACTGCTGCATACGTGTTCATGTGTGGTGAGTCACCAATATCCTGGTGCTCAAAGAAGGAGAGTGTGGTGGCTTTATCATCGTGTGAAGCCGAGTACATTGCTGCAGCTATGTTAGCCTGTCAAGCAAATTGGCTTGATATGTTGCTGAATGAGCTGAAGTTCAATAAGACTGACAATGATGGAATGAGATTGAAGGTCGATAACAAGTCTGCAATAGACCTTGCAAAGCACCCCATATCTCATGGAAGAAGCAAACACATCGAGACCAAGTTTCATTTCTTAAGAGACCAAGTGACAAAGGGAAAACTCAGACTTGAGTACTGCAGCACTGATGACAATTTAGCTGATATGCTAACTAAGCCGTTAAAGGTTAACAGATTTGAAGATTTGAGAAATAAGATGGGCTTGACAAATGTGAACAACTTGAATTAGGTGGTGTGTTGAATGTAATCCAAGTTGGTCGAATTGTCGAATCCAAGTTGGTCGAATCCAAGTTAGTCGAACTGTTGTATGCAAACCAAGTTGGTCGAATAACTAGTTTTACTCACTAAGTAAATATAGTTAGTTAAGTGTTTCTCATGTAATTTGTTTTAGTGTTGTTCATGTCATCAGTCCACGTGTATTAGTGAACTCCTTGTGTATGTACAGTTGTAAAAGTGAGCCTATAAATACAAGTGATGGTGGTAATCAAATTAAATTAATCATACACCACAATATCAGTTTTTCTGTTATTTTGCTTCATTGACTACGGCTACATCTTTTCGACTAACCAACTTTGTAACCAAGAACACTCTCTTCTTGGTAAAATTCCTTCGTGATAATTGAGTGAATGTGAGGAACACTGAGTGAACTTGTTCCAACAGTTTAGGCCAATAAAATCAAATGAACCAATAAGTAGCCTAGATTGCTTTGTAGTGAATTTTGGTAATCGTGTTCCTACGAGGGATCTCATACTTTTAGGATAGTCTCCTGAAGTCAATGGATCCATAAACCTGAAATCAAACAATTTAAAAATCCAACTTTGTATTTAGAAACTCTTTCATTGTTGTCACTGTAAATAATTGGAGGAACTAACTTTTTAAATATTAAATACTAAGAAGGAGAAGTGTTTCTACGCCTTTGAAAGCCAATGATAAAGAATCCTAATAAGATGGTATCGAATTTCAATAATCTATATCCATGAGCTATTTTATTTTTTAGCTAGGTTCAAATAGGAACTTTGAAGATGATTTGAGAGAGAGAGAGATTCTTACCACCCATACATGAAGTCGATTGCTCTTTCAGTGGCCTTTAATTTCATCAAATTTGGATTCTATGAGTGGTAGGTACCAATTTGCTACCAAGGTTATACCTATTACCCCCTTTTGAGAAGCCTGCTCATGCAATATAATTTTTTTTATATGCAAATTGATTTATTAATAGGAGCACAAGGGGTGCACCAACCCGTTACATGTAATATATAAATAATTTAGTTTGATATTACAACAATTATTACTTATTGTCCGATAGCTCACATGGTTGAGTGAAATAGATGTTGTTGGTAAAGAAACATTGGCATATAGGTAGTGGTGTATCTAGGATCTTGAGCAAGGTTTGGCAAAAAAATTTAAACACGGCATCACTAAAAATTTAAAAAAACAAAAAAAACTTTAATATATTTAAATAAATTAAACTACTCATAATTAGTCGCTTAAAGGAGGAAAAGAAAAACATGCTCGAGAGTGAGAAAACACAAGGAGAGAAAATTAGAAATGTGTAAGAGTGTGTGTATGATGCATTAAATTGATGCAAAATTAAGAGTTTCGGTGCAAGAAAAATATTGCAGGGTGTGCAAAATATTTTTTAATAGGATATTGGTGCTAATTTTTTTTTTTTTAATAAGAGTACCGGTACTAATATTTCTTTTATAGAGTGTGCGCGCGGTTGACCACCCTAGTCATAGTGTAGATCCGCCCCTGCGTACATGGTTCGAACCCGGTCCCCCTCCCCGCTAACAACTAACACACTACTTACTAACCACTTTGCCTATAAAAAATTATTAATAATTATTTATTAATTATTGTGATCTCTGTGCCAACAAACAAAAACGACAGAGTCTAATGTTTATGTATGTTACAGTGTTCTTAACAAAGTGACGAACCTGGTACTTGGTCTTATACACATTGACGGCTGCCGCATGAGCAAGAAGTTGGTAGTGGGTAACTAAACAGGGCTCTGTACCAGAATCACCACCAGTGCAATTTGGATTCAACCAACTAGAACAACGACCAGGTGCCATTCGTCCATTTGCATAACCATTTTGACTGTAGCTCCACGGCTCATTTATTGTAATCCAATACTTCACTCTATCGCTGTATTCCTTGAAGCATAGTTCCGCATATTCTTGAAAATCTTTTCTGAAAATGATTACAAATATTTATAAGTTTACAACGATAATAACTTTTAGGGCTAACTACATTCACCTCCCACGATCTTATGATTAAATGACATAGAAACTCTATTTTTAAAATGAACACTCACCTCTCTTTTTTGTTGAAAAAGTTTAACTCACATCCTTATGTTTTATTTCATAGACACAAACACCTTGTTAACACCCAAAATCTGCTAACTTGTTTAACGACAAAGAATTTATAGTCGAGGCGAGGACATGGCCGAGTGGAAGTAAGCTGAGGCACTCAAATATGGAGTAGATCGCCTAATGGACTTGATTGACTCTTTTCTTCCAACTCTTTCTTGTTATTTCTAGTAAGAGAAACCACATATTCAATGATGGTAGCTTGGGTGGAATGTGGTCAAGGAGGTAAGGGTATGCGCTGAATAGAGACTTCTCTTCAGGAAGAAGCCATCAATTATGGGGAGAACTAAATTATGGTGAAGCTATCTAGGAACGTCAACGAAGCAACGCTTGCCGAGGAAGGCAATAAATAGCTAAGGGCAAAGAAATTTGGCTGAAAATACTAAGTAAAGGTGCTTAAAGACATATCATGGGCTAAAACGCCAAAGGTATGATGGAGCTGGCTGAGCAACAGCAACTTGGCTAAGGAAGAACTCCACTACAAGGTGATTCAGATGAGGAGCTAGGAGGTCAATTTTTAATACAAAATAGAGAGGATATATGTGTTATTATTTTACCAAAACTTATGAGAGGTGGGTGTAATCTCCCCCAATTTCTAAAAAGGAAAGCTATCTTTATGAATTGAAACTCACATTATGAGAGGGCTTAAGAAGCCACCATACTCATCTTCTAATTCTTGGGGAAGATCCCAATGGAAAAGAGTCACAAGTGCTTGTATGCCTGTAATTGTTGGTATTTAATTAATCATGATTATCCCAATAACTCACTAATCAGGTTGTTGTAATACTTAATTCCTTCTTGATTTATACCACTACGAAGCTTCCCTTCTGTTAAGGATAAACAATATTAAATTGTTAAATTAGGTGAAAAGATTTAATCAAATCAAATAATATATAAATGGAAATAGTGCCTAATGAATATTTAACTTACTTGGCAGTATTCTTGACCATGATATAGAGAATCTGTATGAATCTAAGTTCATATCCTTCATGATACCAACATCTTCCTTGTAGTGGTGATGATAAGTGTCAATAGCTACATCTCCATTGCTTTTATCTTTAATTTTTTTTGCAAGTCAATTCAATATACATATTGTTAATTGTTTTCCCCAACATATAAATATAGCCTGAATAATATTTTTAGTCTATTATCTTTAACCAAAATTTCAGTATCGTCCTTTATCTTTTTTTCTTTTCTTGTTTTGGTCATTTATCTTTCATAAATGTGTCAGTTTTGTCCTTTTTTCTTTGACTTTTCTGTCCATTGACTTTAACAGATGCCACGTTGACTGTTTACTACTGACGTGACAGCCTAAGCGGCTGATCTGAGTTGGATTTCACTAAGCAACATGACTTTTCTTTTTAAAAAAACAAAAACTAAATACACATCATCAAACGTAAAAAAAATTACAAATATAATTTTTGCAAACAGGAAAAAAAAAGCTAGGTTTCCTAATTTATTTTTAGGCAAAATTGTACTTTTGGCCCTTTATGTTTGAGGTTTGTGTCAATTTGGCCCTTTATGTTTTTTTTTTCTCGTTTTAGCCCCTCATGTTTTTTGTGTGTGTCATCTTGGCCCCTGCCGTTTGTTTTTTCTAACGGACGCCACGCTGGCAGTTAACTACTGACGTGGCGTCCATCTGACGTGTAATCATTAAATGACATGGCCAATAGAGGACCAAATTGAAACAAAAAAGAAACATAGGGGACCAAATTGAAACAAACACAAAGCATCAATCACTCTCCATCTTCTTCCTCCTTCTTCATCTTCTTCTTTTCCGGCAGCCACCACTACCTCCGGCGAGCCACCACCATCCTCCGCCACCCTCCCTCCACCGCCACACCACCACCACAACACCATAACAGAACCCTTAAATCTCAATCCCAAATTCAAAATCCCTACATCCCTAAATCCCAATCCCAAATCCTAAATCCCAATCCATTTGCAAAACACTGTTCTAAGCAAATTCTTGAAGAGTTGACATGTTCAACCACTTATTTCTTTAAACTGATTTCAAGCGTTTTTAGAGTTCCACAACTAATATGAATGGCTGTGGTTAAATATGTTCTTTTGGTCAAATGAACAGCAGATTCGTATATATTTTACTCATCAACTGAATCCAGTATTTAAACCTCAGATGATATTTATACACAAATTCAATGTCATTAACCATGATTTCGAAAGAAATTAGCCAAGTGTTACAACTTCAAGTGTCAAATTTTCTCGTGTACAAATATCATTTCTGTTTAAACCTTCCACCTATTCCTTCAATCATTATACAAAACGCAATATTGCATGTTTTCAGTGTTACTCTGATTAGAAAAATTCTGATTTTTAACAAGATTTCCATCTAAGACTAAAGAAGTAATTGTTATACAGGGAAAATAATTAATTTACAAAACGAGACTTAGCATCCTATTGAAGTTGTTGCAGACAGGTAAACAGAATGGAGGATTTGGGATAATGATGATGTAGTGATGGTGTTGGGGATTTAGGATTTGGGATTGGGATTTGGGATTTGGGATTTAGGATTTGGGGTTGGGATTTAGGGTACTGTTTTGGTGTTGTGGTGGTGGAGGGAGGGTGGCGGTAGATGGTGGTGGCTCGCCGGAGGTAGTGGTGGCTGCCGGAAAAGAAGAAGATGAAGAAGGAGGAAGAAGATGGAGAGTGATTGATGCTTTGTGTTTGTTTCAATTTGGTCCCCTATGTTTCTTTTTTGTTTTAATTTGGTCATCTATTGGCCATGTCATTTAACGATTACACGTCAGATGGACGCCACGTCAGCAGTTAACTGCCAGTGTGGCGTCCGTTAGAAAAAACAAATGGCAGGGGCCAAGATGACACACAAAAAAACATGAGGAGCTAAAACGAGAAAAAAAGCATAAAGGGCCAAATTGACACAAACCCCAAATATAAAGGGCCAAAAGTGCAATTTTACCTTATTTTTATTAAAACCCATTTTTCTTCAAACCCAGATTTCTTCCATTCAAACCCATTTTTCTTCTTCCCATTCAAACCCAGACCCTCTTCTTCTTCAAATGGATTCAAAGCTATTTTTCTTCTTCCCATAAATTTCCAGTCTTAAAATCAAATTCAACTAAATATTTTGGGCGTTGTGGTTGCTCAGTTCTCGATGCAGAGAGGGAGGGAGGGAGGGAGAGAGAAAGAAACGGGGGAGCTCTGGCGTGGCAGTGTTGGCGATTTACGGTCAGCTATGGGGTGGGGTGTTTGCTATGAAGATGAACAGAGATGTGAAAGAAGAAGATGACTTAGTGAGGGCCACATTGAAACTATAAAAAAAAATAGGAGACTAAATTGAAACTAAAAGAAAACTTAGAGGACCAAATTAAAACTAAAAGAAAATATAGGGGACCAAATAGAAACAAATGATGCTTCAACAGAAAACTCAGATCTGCATCAATGGCGAACACATAAAAACTACCACGAATCTTACCATGAAATACCTACAGCTCCAAAAGATGAAGATGGAGGTTACGGGCTGTTCGAATTGGAAGATGTCATTGATGTTGGGTAGCTTTTCGAATTGGAAGATGCAATTGATTTAGGGTACGCAAATGAGTTCATGGGGAAGAAGATAAAGATGAAGTTTTTGATTTAAGGTGCAGTTTATCAGATTGAGGTGAAGAAGATGAAGATGGAGGTTTTTGATTTAGGGTTCAAAAGGGGTGAAGAAGATGAAGAAGGTGCAAATTATGTGTAATTCAAAACTAATTTTTCAATTTTTTTAAAGGCTAAAATGCTCTCGGGGTCCCTTAACTTTATTTAAGATAACGATTTAGTTCTTTATCTATTTTTTGTCCCAAATAAGTCCTTTATCTTTTAAATTTTAAGCAACGTCACCCTTTTCCATTAGCAACCGTTCAACTCCGTTAAAACTGCCTATGTGGAAAAAACAATGCTCTTGTGTTATAATCCATGTCATTTTAATAATTTTTTATTGACATGTCATTTTTAATTTATTTTTATTAAAAATAAAAGAAGCTTTTGGAATTGAAAAAGCTTTTCAGAATCATGAAGTTTTGGAATTGATTAAGCTTTGAATCATCGAAGCTATGAAATTGAAAAAGCTTTATTCTTTCAGATCTGTTTCAAATATCAAGCTTTCACATCTCTTTCAGATATCAAAAAAACCCAGCAATCTACCGTAAACTTTTGTTTCAGATATCAAGCTTTCAGATCTATTTTTTATTCTTTCAGATCTCCATTTAATTATTCCCCTATTGAATCAAAACATACATCATTAAAACCATGTAATGTAACAGAAGTCATCGATAAAAAGGATTGATAAGGATGGTGGGCGAAGTCCGTTTGGTTTAGGGTTTAGGGTGTGGCTGTAACTAACAAAACGATGCCTTAATCGGAGAAATTGAGGCCAGAATCGGAACCAACGGCGAAATCCGAGTCAGGGGCGAGATTTGGAGGCTTGCCGTGGCGACATGAAGGAAAACGTATGTGGAGCAAGAAGGATGAGGTTCCATAGCTGCTGCTGCGTTCTCATTGAAGAAGAAGGCCTTTTTTTTTATTTACTTCAAAAATATATGTCCACATCAGCATTTTTTATTTAAAAAATTATTAAAATGCTTATTTGGAATAACCATCTCAACAACTTAACAGCCATGTGGGCTTTTTTAAACAGAGTTAAATGAAAAGTCAAAAAAAGGGCAACTTCGTGTATGTTTTAAGACTTAAGGACTTATTTGGGACAAAAAAAAAGATAAAAGACTAAATCGTTATCTTAAATAAAGTTAAGGAACCCTGGGAGCATTTTAGCTTTTTTAAAACAATTGATTATGTAATTAATGAAATCCATGTAAAAAGGACCTATTTAGCCTTTTTTTTTTGGTAAGAATCAGTTTTTGTTTAAAAAAAAAGAAGAAAAACCATGTAATTAATGAAATCCAATTCAGATCAGCAATTTAAAACTCAAAAAAAGACCAAAGAAACAGATATGAGAGATAAAAGACCAAAACTTGGTCAAAAATAAAATGGACCAAAAATACTATTTAACCTAAAATATAAATTTAAGGGGAGAGAGAGAGAGAGAGAGAGAGAGAGAGAGAGAGAGAGAGAGAGAGAGAGAGAGAGAGAGAGAGAGAGAGAGAGAGAGAGAGAGAGAGAGAGAGAGAGAGAGAGAGAGAGAGAGAGAGAGAGAGAGAGAGAGAGAGAGAGAGAGAGAGAGAGACCTGGATATCTATGTGTGAAGGTATCCCAGATACTTGGTTCTCTTCCACCTTCAGTTGCAGCACCTTCAAACTAAATAAATCATATACAAATGTTAGAAATAGAAACACAACATAATCAACAAACATATCATATGTATATTAATTAAGAATATAATATACCTGGTAGGAAGAGGATCCTGCCCCAAAGATAAAGCCAGGAGGGAAACTATGACGATTCAACGAAGCAACATCAAGAAGAGCTTCAACTGAAGCAGTTTCTGTGCAATTGACATTTGATTTGCTAAAAACAAATACAAAAGCAATGAAGCTGAGAATGTAAAAGCCATTGCAATATACCGTATCTGATCACTCTGCTTAATTAGTCCTTTCTATAAATCGAAATTTATATTTTGAATTGACTTTAGACTACATTTTTATAAGTTACTAAGTTACGTATCATCTGCTAAACTGTAGAGACTAATCTCTTGAGCCGAGTAGAATAACAATGGGCGGCAAAGAGAGAGAGAGAGAGAGAGAGATTTAACACTGTTGCATTCTAAGTGTTGAATTCAAACTCATAACATTGGTTAAGCTGAAAGAGACCCAAACAATCTCATCCAAATGCTCTTGGGTGGATTGGCTTAGATTTTGTACATGTGAGTGAGGTAGCCCGAATAGCACCCGTCCCGGTATTTATTTTTAGAATGACTTTGTACATTTGAGGTATCTCAAGATTGGATGCCTTGTATATCTTCTATTTTAGGAATGTGTGTATTTATTCATCTAAAGCTTAAGTAATGGAACTCTCTATTTCTTTTTAGAAATTGAGATCTCAACCCCCAAATAGTACCTAAGATCATCTACAATGAAGAAACTCTCATATCATCAAAAAAAACATAGAGAAACTCTCATTTGAGTATTTAAATGGGACTCACATGTACACACGATTTTTTTAATAGCAATATATAATAAGAACTTAGTATCTCCAATTTAGAACTCTAACAAAATTTACTAAATGGGTCTCACTTTCATGGTAGCTACAAATTTTTATTAGTTTTTTAATCAAAAGTATAGTCGTGGGTCTCGTGTCAGAGGAGAGAGATGGTTTCCTATTTAAGAGTTCCTTGATCCCCAATAGGTACTCATTTTAATTCTCCACAATAGGGGTATTTAGTAAAATCTAACTCTTAATAAGTAAGAACTCTCCATTAGAAATGCTCTAACATCCCAATTTTTTTTACACATGGTCGCAGTATTTATATTTGGCACTGAGATGGTTCAATATGTGAGGTAGCCCGAAAAGCAAATGTGGTCCCACTTTATTTTTTTTGGTAGGGCGTTTCTTTTATGCATTTTTCATTTTGTTCTGCATATTCATTTGTTTTGCATTTCCTTATATTTTTGTTTTGTTAATTTTTTATTGTAGCGTCTTTTTACCCTCAGTGTATATCTTGTCCTCTCATAAAAACTATGTCAACTCTTTTTGGAACCTTTAGGAAATCAATAGTTTGAAACCCAATTTTGTGTTCTTGTGGTGGCCTATAAGGCATTATATTTATCCATGACTATAGAGGTGATTTTTAGCAAGTTGATGATTAGCATAAATTCCTAATTTTGTGCTTCTCATTAATTAATTGAGCTACAAATGTGAGCTTTAGGCCAATATACGGGTTTATATTACATCTTGATTGATACCCCCCTTCTTTTTGCTGAGTGTTGTCCCTCTCTAATTGTGCTCTTTAGAACTTGACTTGAAACCTTTTTGAGGCTGAATATATTTGTTGGCATATCTGAAAAAGATCAAGGCACTTAGTTTCAGGCCCTAGAGTTCTTGTCTACGTGTTACCACTAGTTGTCCACTTTGAGCCTAATGTTGATTTCTTTCTTGGTACCCAAATTGATTGGAAAAAAATATCTTTCGGGTACCTTTTAGAATACAATTGAGAACTGTGGTTGTAAAAAAAGATGGTGGTCCTCCCTTCTTACTGTGTGCCTCCAATAATCCTCCAACAATGTTATTTTGGAACTAATAAATTGAGAGAGAAAATATAAATAGAAAAAAAAAAAAGAAACAAGAGTGGATCATTGTATGAAGAGGACACATAATATGACTAAGTGCCCAAACTGGTTGGTCATTATTGTGTACGTTGAGCATAAATTCCTAACATAGAATTTTCAGTATTCTAGAAGTTTACCCATAATTGATTGAAGATATTCTATAGCCCTTTGAATATCTCTTTCTTTGCTATTCCTATCTGCTATCTATTACCTTTGGCCTCATTACAATCTTGAAAAGACTTTGTGATTTTGACGTGCTTTCAAATAAAACAGTAGAGAGTTAGTTGATGGTCAAGCTTATGGTAGAGCATTTTCTTTGATGGAACTTGAGTGAATCACTTTACCCTTTAAACACTTTGAGAGTGGATAGGAGAGTGTCCTTATTGGTGTGAAGTAAGATCTCAAGGAACTTAAGCCTCTAATTGGACTTGATACTGATTACCTCTATTGCTTTTTGTTATGGATAAGGCCCATATTTCATTATTGGGAATTAGGCCCACTATCAAAGAGGCCCATATTAAAAGCAAATCAAAACATCAATGGCCTAGATCAAACTGCTTGATCCAACGGTCCGAATTCATTAGCTCAACACCACCAAACTCTATAAATATTCATTCAATGCTTCATTAATGGTAAGCAACCTCTCTCATTAATATACCTATGATTGACTACCTTTGACTTGAGCGTCGGAGTGTCTTTGCAGGTACAACACCCCACCTCGGGTGAGGTCGGAGATACGGTACAAAACACTTTTGAATTGTCTATGCCTATTGCTTGATGTGATTTTGTATCGGGTTACTTACTCATTGTGTCTATTGGTTCCTCTTCTTACTTTGGCCATAGTGGTTGCTTGAGGACAAGCAATGTTTTAAGCTTGGGGTAATTTGTTGAGTCCATATTTGCATCGTATTTTTATTGTTTTATTCATGCATTTTTAGTTTAATTAGTCATGAGTTCTTTGGTTTAGTTTAATTTTTTATGTAGATTTGGATAATTGCATTTGGTATGTTGTGTTTTGTAGAAAATGAGCATTTTAGTGCTAAAAAGTTGTTTGAATGAGCTAATAAGGAGCTAAGAGTCATTTTGCAAAAAATTGGATGAAAAAGAGACAAAACAGATCATGGCTTGCTGTGGAGATTTTAAGAGTTGTCACGAAACACCACCTGGGTGTGTTTCGCGCCACACCCTGCACTGCAGTTTTGTTTTTAACATTTTTTTGACCTAGTTTTTGGATAGTTTTGGGCCCTTTTTGTACCTAAGTATAAATAGAAATTAAAAATACTTGCCTAGGGTTCTAAACTTGATATTTTGAAAGGAGCTTAGAGGCAAGGATCTTCATCTTCTTCATTCTCCATAATTTCGGTTTGAATGTTTCCAAACTTTTCCATGGATTATTACTTTGTTATGTTTGAGTTGTTCTCCTTTTCTAGGATTGGGTACATCCCTTGGTATGTTTATGAGAATGAATTGACCTATTTTCCCCTTTTAATAAATTTGATCATACTTTGATTCTATCTTTATTATGTTTTATTCTTGTGAATTTGTTGGCCACTTTTTTGCATTTCATATATAATTAGGGAAGAACTGAGAGGTGAACCTAATTGTTGGATCTATAAGGATTGAACTTGAGACCTAAATCACGAAAGTAGCTTTAGTCTTTTGAGGAACCAGTGAATTATCATAGAGCTTAATGGGTTTAGTTTGAATTCAATTACCATGAATGTAGGAATTGTTTCAATTGAGCACAGTTTTTGTTACTTGAGAGAGAACATTAATTTTCTTAGGATAAGTTCACCTTCAAAGAGGATCAAAATTAATAAAAGGGAAATCAATTTGCAATCATAAACAATCATTATGGAGGTCCCAATCCTAGGAGCCTTCTATCTTATAACAACAAACCTTATTTTCTTGCAATTTCACATTCTACTTGATTATTTCACTATTGCGTTATTAAAATTCTCCTTCAAATTAATTAAACTTTTTTGCTTCTTAATTTAGTTAGATTATAATTAGTTGGTACTCAAAAATCACAACTCTTGTGGATTTGATGTTTTTACTACTTGACGAAAATCGTCACTTACGGATTTTACACATCATATATCTACCATGTATGTTATTTTAAATTTCATACTTTGTTGTTTTTTTACAGAGATTGATTAAGCTTCCTAGCAAGTTTTATCAGACTTACCCTCGTGCATTTCCTCAAACTCCTACTCGAGAAACAAACCCTGGAACACGTTATATCCCGGCTTTGTTTTTGTTGATACTAATGGTACTACTTACATAGATACTAATGGAGCTTTATGGAATAAATGGTAATAGTCCTGGAATGATTCAGTTCTCCTATTCTTCACGAAGCAGCTTCAACTTGGGTTACTATATCATTAGTACGCAGTTTCCACCGGTTTTGCTGATGATTATTCTAAGCTGGGGAACTTGGCTAGCCACGGGTAACCGGCTTTGCCGGCCCGTATGGTTCTCCCCTCCCAACAGAGTTTTTACCACAGTCAATATTCGAACTCGAGACCTTGAGGTGGGTTCCGAGTCTAGTTACCACTCGGACCAACTCTTGTTGGTGTTCTATTTGATTTCTAATTCTATTATACTTATTATTATCAAAAATAGAACGTATTTAGACCATCGATGTTGTCTTATCCCTATTCATCAATACTAGCGCACCTTGCGCATCGCACGAACGGGTAAGAGGATAGTTATTGATATTCATTTTGCTTCTTTGAAAAAAGTTGTGATTATCCAACAATTTGGCGAGAACAAATAAGTAAACACTTATTTTCCTCCCATTTTTAGGAAGATGTAAAATCTAATTTATTGGATACATACAATATAAAAAATCGTAAATAATATATTACAAGTAATTCCTTTAATATTTTCCTTGATATTCTAACAAAAAAATGAAATTAAATAATGATAATAAATCAACAACTATATATACTGTACAATGTTTTTAAGGAATTTCGTAGTATTATTAAATAGAATCTATGTAAAGTTTGATCTCTGGTTTGAGGAAATCCTTAAACCACAACGCTGAGAGCTTTTGGTGTCTTTTCAAACCATTTTTGTAGTCTATGTAAGTCATTCCAAATCGCACAGTATAACCATTGTGCCATTCAAAATTGTCTAACAAAGACCATGCAAAATATCCCTTTACATTCACACCATCCCTGAAATTACATAGAAAGAAAAGGAAATAAATTAGTATTAAATTCTATGCAAGAAATGAAATAAAATGAAACAAAATCTTAAGATGTTTAAAGAAATTACTTACTTAATTGCATATTGAAGATAAAAGAGATGACGATAATAATAATCAATTCTATAAGTATCCATAAGAGATTCCTCTAGCGACAACGATGAATCGTCGTACTCGTTTATACCTACATAGTAAAGACCATGGAAAATGTAAATTAGTATATATATATATATATATTCAAAAGGTAATTTCTAAAAAATAAATTCCTATTTAGGCATGTGAATATGTAGATAATGTATATAAAAGTTAGTTTTTAGTATATTATGTTTAATTTATCTCGAGCAATTGAACTAACTTAAAGAGAAAAAACACATGATATGGAGGTGTATACATACCATTTTCAGTGATGTAAATTAAAGGATTGTTGTATTTTTCCTTAGTGTAAATGAGAAGATCTCTAAGTCCTTTTGGATAAACATATAACCAATCTGAAGCAACCTGAAAATAGTTATACAAAAACAAGTTACTAATTTTGTTATTAAGAAAAGTGTACAAAACTTCTTTTTTTTTTTGAAAAACTTATTAAATAGTAATAGCAATTTTGGTGATAAAACACGTACATTTAGACCAATGGGTTTTCCATCACGCACAACTGCAATCACAAAAATCAAAATGTATGACATTATTTATATCATTCAAATCACTTAGATAATCAATAAATAGATAGCAAAGATGTGTGCTTACATGAAATATCAGCAAGAGAGTCAGTTTCATAGCTACTATTAGCATTGCTAAAATGAGGCGCATCAGAGATATAACAAGAAGAATAGTAGTTTACACCAATAAAATCAAATGAACCATTGACTAGTTTTGCTTGTGCTTTAGTAAACTTTGGTAATCGTGTTCCAACCAAGGATCGCATGCTTTGTGGATAATCTCCATTTGTAAGAGGGTCCATAAACCTGAAATCATAATTCTTGTTAGAGAAGGTGCTTCACAATGACACTTAAGGTGTTAATTTAGTGGTAAGAGATTAGACTTGTATTATCAAAGTGTTGAGTTCGAATTCCCTCGTAGACAGTTGTAAAATGTCCATTCGTGAAACTTAATTAGAGAGGCAAATATGTAAAAGCACTCACCATCCATATTGAAAGTCAATAGATCGTTCAACTGCCTTTTGACTAAGTTTGTCATCTGAGAGTGGCACGAACCATTCACTTAACAATGTTATGCCTATCAAACCATTTTGAGATCCCTGCAGCCATATTATTTGTTTGTTAATCTTCAAGAATCAATTATAAAATAAATAAAATTGTAATTAATCAATATTTTTTTCCTTTTTTAGTTCCTTAAGCTGCTATGCCCCCACATACATTTATCACAAAACAATTAGTATGTTATATACTACTTATGTCCTTAAAATTTTACAGTTTTAGGTTCTTTGAATAATTGATATATCTGATTGTATTATAGACTAAATGCATTAGTTATTCAATGTACCTATAACTGCAAATTTTTCTTATAATAAGGACCGGAATATAGTTTAAGAACCTCGAATTATAAGTCTGAAAGTAACAACTAGCAACAAACCTGATACTTGGTCTTGTACACATTAACAGCTGATGCATGAGTTAAAAGTTGATAATGTGAAACTAAATAAGGTTCTGTTGCAGAATCACCACCAGTGCAATTGGGATTCACCCAAGAAGAACATCGACCTGGTGCCATTGTCCCTATTGTATAGCCATTTCGACTATAACTCCATGGCTCATTCAAAGTTATCCAATGCTTTACCCTATCTCCAAATAGTTTGAAGCAAAGTTCCGCATAATCTCGAAAGTCTTTTCTGTTTTCAAGACAAGATATGTGTGATCTTTAGTAAGCATTCCCATAAATATTTTAACTAAATTTTCAAGTGAAAATTTTATATTGTATCACTTACATGATGCGAGGGCTTAAGAAGCCACCATATTCATCTTCTAGAGATTGAGGTAGATCCCAATGAAAAAGCGTCACAAATGGTTGTAGACCGTTGGCCAATAGTTCATTGATGAGGTTGTTGTAATAATCAATTCCTTCTTGATTTATCCCTCCACTTAATTTTCCTTCTACAGATATTCAATTAATAAAAAATTTAAAGTGTTAGGTGAAGTTACATCCAATTTGGTAGACTTTAATTCATAATGGTCGTTGACTCGATGATTTAAATTAAGTTGACTTACTTGGTAGTATTCTAGACCAAGATATTGAAAATCTGTAAGCATCCAAATTCATATCCTTCATGATTCCAATATCATCCTATAACACAAAATACATCAATACACAATTAGCTTGTGACATAAAAACAAAATGAAAATGCAACAGGATACTGAGTTTTCTCTCAATTGAACTTTCAGGAGCTAATTCATTTCTTAATTTAAACCATTAATTAATTTGGTTAAAATTAATCAAAAATGCATAATTCTTTGAATCAAATTAAACATACCTTGTAGCGATTATACGAATCAACAGCAACATCTCCACTATTTTGGTCCTTTATTTTTTCTGCATATTTCCGGAAGAAACACATTTATAAAAATCACAGGAAAAACACGGACCACGATCCACTGCAGTCATTATTCTCAACGGTGACTGCAATCTAGGTAATCAATCACATCCATTGAATTACTTTAAAACTGAAAGAAGATTCAATATTTATATACCTGGATATTTATGAGTGAAAGTATCCCATATACTTGGTCCTCTACCACCTTCATTGGCTGCACCTTCATACTGATAAGCAGAAGATGCAGTACCAAAGATGAAGTCGTTAGGGAAACTGTTTCTATTTAGAGAACCTAATTCAGAATCGGGAATAATGAAGGAATAAACTAGAGGAAGAAGAGAAAGTAGTAGGAGAAATCTGCTTAATGCCATAATTAATATTTCTGCTTAATTGTTTTGCTTAATCGCTTTTCTCGTTTTTCTGGATATATGTATATAAGCAAGCGTGCGTGTGCCTTTTTATATAAGAAAAAAAGTAAAAATTATCTAGTTCACGTTTCCTCGCATATTCCTCTTATTAATTTTTTTAATTTAATTTATTTCTTGCTTGTTTTCCCGTCAAATTGGTGTGCTTCTTAGTCAAAATTGGAGTACTAGCTAGCGTATATAAAATGACCTCTTTAAATACGAAAAGTCGAAATCCACTAAAAAGAAATAACCAGTGAAAAGATATTTAAAAAATGTGGTTAATTGATCTCATGAGAGAGACTGTTGTTATCAAGAATTCAAGATACATTCCATCTCAACCGACAGCTTATTTGAAATGTATTTTCGTCGAGTAAAGAACTAATGACACAGATTTAATTTAACAATCATAACACAAGTAATAGACCAAATTAAAATAATTCCAATATGATCGATCAATTTGTAATTAGTGTTAACGTGTTGTATTGATTTGTTTTTGAAAACAAAATGAGATAATTAATGAATATAGACTCTCACATTATGATCTCATTAGCTCACATTGACTAGGAATGAACTAAAAGATATATATATATATATACCCCAATGTCTTATAGGTTTTAGAAATACAGTGTCCAAATATCTTGGCAGTATTAGTCATTAGCTCGTTGCTCTTGATGCTCCCTCTAACCTCCAACAAATTTCATATTTTTCCTCTTTAAATCTTTGTCATTGTTTTAATTTTTTATTTAGTGATATTAGCTCTTTTTTTGTCATAAGTTTCCTTTTTCAAAACACCAATGTTGTGCTTATCATAAAAAACTTGTATTCTTGGTCCAAAAAAAATTTGTATTCCTTCACCAAAAAATCATAGATAAAAACATGTATAATGCTGATTATAGCGAGACATTTTCTGTGAATAGGTATGTGAAGCCTTTTGGTTGGCCAGTCAACACCCATGACCATCTTGTTGGATGATGCAACCCGTTTTTCTTATTGAAAAAATTATGAAACGCCTTTGTGGAATTTCACGAGTGTGATTGTTCGCTGTATATAGTATCACCCAAACATAATGTTGTGCGAAAAACACTCCTATTTGTGTTAATAAAGTTTTTGATTATAAAACCAATATGATGTTGCACAATTGATAGATACTTGGGTCTCTTAACCATTTGGTTTTGAGTTCAGTTGTTGTGTATAAAAGAATTTGAGAGAGGTCAACTCCTTAAATGAATTTTTGATATATCAAAATATTAGTCTCGATAGTAATCGTAGAGGATAGTTTGGATAACAAAAAATAAAGGTTTTGATTGCAAAATAAATTTGTGTGGAAAACAAACAATTAAATATTTCTATGTGAAAAAAGAGCAACTAATTAATTTGTTGTTTTTAGGATTAATTGAATCCTTTGCTAAAAAAAGGATTAATTGAATCCCATCATATGCTTACCTAACACATTTTGGAGAATCCGTAGAAAAAAAACACTATGGAGAAAGGGACACAAATATGACTCACTTTTTAACTAGTCAGCTCTTATCTAGTTTCAAATTCAATTGCCCAAAAATCTAATCTAGTCTAATCAGCCATTGGTTCTATTCTATCTATGCAGCTGACCATAGCTGACTAACCACCAATTTATCTATGTTATTATAGTAGAAGCAACCCTCAAAAATCTAATCTAATATGTGGGAAATTATGTAATTGATGCGTAGTATCTACTAATTTTATCAATGATTAATTTAGTTTAAGGAATGTGGCTTACCACGTGTACACCGGACTCTGTCGATCCGTGTGGTTCTCCCTTCCCAACAGAATTTTCACCACACCCAAAATTCAAACTCAAAATTCTAGAGTGGGTTTGAGCCCAGTTACCACTCATACTAAATCTTGTTGTCAAAATCTAATTAATCTAATCTAGTCTAATCAGCCATTGATTGTTATGGGTAATCCATATATGCACTTTGTTGGATCTAACCAATCTTATCTAGGCAACTAACGACCAATTGTCAATTTTTTTTTTGGTGAACCCAATTGTCAAATGTTTGTCATATGAAATGGCACGAAATATTATAAAGCAACTAAAATTGGAGCTTTAGTTTTCATACATGTATGTGCATGTACATAGTACACACATCAAAAAAACTCTAAAATTGGATGTAAGTGATTAATGCACTCTATTTAAGGGGGAGGACTCGGTTAGTATCCGAGTTTAATTCCCGACAATGGAATAAATTGGAGTCAGACTTTACTTACCTTCAGGGTCATTTTCCCCTGGACGTCTGGGTCAAAGACCATAGACCAAAAAAAGTACACACATCAAAAAATTTACATCAACCATAATAGTTACACTTTAAAAACAGAGAAATTTATAACAATGTTAAAATGTGAATAAAAATACTGCACTATTAATAAAAGCATTAGATTAAAGTGCACTTTTGATTCTTTAAGTTATTTTAAAAGTTCACATTGATCATTGAAGTTTTTTTCCCAAACAGGCCACCTCTATTGCAAGTTCGAGACAATATAAATACTTTTTTGGACATTCTTTTCATTAGAATTAACATATGCCAAGTAGGATATTGAGAATGGACTCACTTGTTGGCTCGTACACGTGCAAATTAAATTACTAACTAGCAATTTTGCAAACCTAAAACCCTAAATCTGTAACCCTAAAGAAAACTAGCAATTTTGCAGTATCAATAGCATCATTTTGGAAGAGGTGTGGGTTCTTTGTGGTGAAATTGGTGCTAGATTTATTTTGTGATGTAGTGTTGGAACAATTACAAGCACTATGACGAACACGAACAAAATAGACTGAGTCGCGGACTAGGTCGCTCTCTTTAAGACGTTTCGCGGCTCTGCCCAAGGTGTGCAAGCAGTCTCTCCTAGCCTCGTCGTCCCCAGGATAAAACAACCTTCTCTGAAAATAACTATGATATTCCCTGCACCAAGAAAAACCACCAAACTCACACCCCCTCATCTTTATTTTACTGCTCGGTATTCTTTTCTTTTCTCAAAAATGAGAAGTATCTAGCTCTTCTTTTTTCTCTCTTATATAAATTCGGTTCCTCTCTTTTCTCAAAAATTATTCCTCCATTTGTGTTGCAAAATATAGGTTTATATATCAAAAGAAAATACCGTTGAAGGTTGAGCATTATTCTAGCTCATGAATGCAAATAATTTACCAAATAGAAACCGATGAAGCAAAGAATAAAATCTCTTTATTCTTCCATCCGTTTTTATTCATCTAGTCAATATTAAAATAGATGTTGCTCATGTAATATTTTCAATACGTTTAAAAACAGTTAATAAGAATCAGTCGGTTAGATTAACTAATCATAAAAAGGTTTCAATGTAATAAAAGGGCTCTATAAAACTGTTAAAGAAATAAATGAGCAATGTAACAAAAGTAACGTATACATCAAGTTAAAATATTTGTCACTTCCTTTTTTTTTAATTTTAAAAAATCAACCAACGTGTAGTCATTGCAGATTTGAGTTTTGTTGCAGAAAGTGGGTAGAAACGAAATCAAAGGAGAGTGTAGGTTTTTTGTGGTAAGATTGATGCTAAATTCGTTTTGTGATGAAGTCATTGTTAGCCATGTTGCGAATTTGAGTTTTCTTGAAGCCAATATTGTTGCATATTTGAGCTTCATTGTAAAAATTTATCTGTTTTATTTGAGCCGTTTAAGTTATTACTTGGTTCTTAATAAGTTTGTTTAAAGTTTCATAGCAAGTAATCTCAATCATGTAATCTCAATCTATTTCGTTGTTGCGAGATTTTCCTTGGATGGGACTTTAGCATATTTTAAACTAATCAAAATTATGTTATCTTAATTATGTAATACCAATCATGCAATTCCAATTTTATTGGTTCACCTCAAATAAAACCAAAATTTGCAAAACATAAATAGAACCTCCATCCCCATGCATATTCAATAGAATCTCCATAATCGGCTCTTTTAGCCTATATAAATAAACAACAGCAACAACAAAAATGTTGGGTATTATTGTAATCTGAACCGAGTTATTATAAATACCTATTGTAACACTGTAACCCTAATCCCAATTCATTCAAGCAAAAAGATGGAACTACAGCTGCTATGTAGTCGCAGACGTAGGCAAAGATTGGCTGAACTGCGTGACCAATATAGCGTCTCAATTTTCATTTTCATTTCTATTATTATTACTTCTTTTATTGTTGCTGTTGTAACAATTGGTATCAAAATATGTCTAACTTTGGGGCAAAATTCAAAGTGGCAAGGTTCGATGAGACTAGCAATTTTGTATTATTGAAAAGGTGGGTTAAAGATCTGTTGGCTCAAAAAAGTTTACAGAAGGTGTTGCATGAGATGAAACCAGCAGACATGGTGGACGACGATTGGGCATAGATGAAGGAGAAGGCCGCGGGATTGATACGTCTATGTGTTTCGAACAAAGTGATCATGTATCCCATCCTAGACCAAACGAATTTGAAGGCGGTTTAGGATGAATTGGAGAGTTAGTATTGATAAGACTTTTTCGTGAATTCGTCTTACAATCGTCCTAATACAATGTATCAGGTACCGTATCCACAGGGATTTGAGAATATTAACAAGCCGTTCAACTATTCTTATGCCTAAGTGAAGTGTAAAAAGAGGATAATTTTGTTGTTTGTTTAAGAACATAAACTAGAAATTTGAAAGGTGTTGTGATTCAAATACTTAAAAGCATTGGAATTGAATTTCATCAACTTCATTCCATGGCATAACATGATTTCTAAACTGAATCTATATCAATTCTAATTTTGGTTCATCTTACCAATCATCCAACTCAGTTAATTCCTTAATCAAAGTTGAAACATCTATTGATTAATATAAATGAAGATTACTCTACCATTTAATATATCAATAGCATTAAGCTTGGGTAAAACAACACTACAAAACTTAATCTATTCCTAGATGTTTGTTGTTGTAAATGATTCTATCTAGCTCAGATTTTACAATCAGTTTCCCAACCAATTACATCATCCATAATCATTCAATAAGTGATCAATTTATCAAAAGCATGAAGTTCAAGACAAAATCATTAAACCAAACAAGATATTGAACATAGATTCATATAGAAACTTTAGATATACATGAAAATGAAGTCAATTACATCCAATCCCAATAAGAAAAGAGTTAGCTATCCATTTCCATGGAAGCTTTTCAAAGATACATGAAGAAGAGATGAAGAACAATCAATGGTTACCACTTTTCCAAGCTTTCCTAAGATGAATCTTCACTCCTTTGTTGATTTCCTTTATGCCCAATGTTTTTCCTCTTTTTTCGATCTCCCCTCTTTCAAAAAGAACATCAAAAGTCCTTTTATATCAGTTGAAAAGTGAATAAATTTGTAACCTCCTTAAGGCGGTGTGCTGGACACCACTTTCGTTGCTGGACGAGCCCTTTGTATTTCAGCTTTCCTGCTCATGAAGAAACCTCAGCTTGCTGGACACAATAGGGCTTGCTGGACGAGGAAGGATTTCCTGCACTTGATGAGTTTCTGTCCCTCATCTTGCTGGACAAGACTTATTCCTACTGGACAAGATGTGCCTTCTTTTCTCATGATGAACTTTACTCTTCCTTCTTATCTCAACTTTCTTTGTATTCTTTTCACAATTCTTCCGCTTCATTTTCATCTATTAAACACAACAAAAAGGGATTAAAATGCAACACAAAGTCTTAAATCTAAACCTATAGTTGCTAAATTCAAAATTGGTGAAATCAAACTCTTTTTGGGTAAAACATATTCAATTTATATCAAATGATTCAGTAAGTGCCAATATTTTAAATCAAAAAGTAAGTATCATTGGTACTTATCAAGTATATGTCGAAGACGCTGATGAACAAACTGTTCACGAAACAACAACTATACAGTATGAAGATGCATGAAGGATATGATTTACAACAACACGTCAATATCTTTAATAACATAATCACTGATCTGGTGAGGCTTGGGGTGAAGGTCGATGGTGACAAGATGTGCTCATTACTATGTTTTTACGACCACTTGGTGACTACTCTTATTTACGGGAAAGACTATCAGCCTCGATACCATTACTTCTACACGCTTGTCTCATTCTCAAAGGAGACAAAGTGTAGAGGAAGAAAGTCAAGGTGAGAGTTTGTATGTGAAGGGGAGACAAGTTCGTGGCTGGAACAAGGGTAAAGAAGGTTCTAGAAGGAGAATGTCTAAATCTAAGAACAGGAAAACAACAGAATGCTACAGTTGCAAACAGATTGGGCATTGGAAGAGGGATTGTCCAAACAGAAAACAGGGCGCATCCAGTTCTGCAAACGTGGAAGGACAGAACTTATATGAAGATCCATAACTATTGTCTATTTTTAAAAAATAAGTAAAAGATATTAACAATTGAAGAGTTTCCGATTATGTTGCAATCACATTTTTCTATGGCTTACGTTCAGTAATGTAACTACCTCTTCTGATTTAATTTACACCAACTTTTTTTTGTTATTGCTTTAGGTGTGGTACTTGGATTTACAAATACCATGAACAAAAAAAAAACTCTCTGTTCATTTTGCAACCAAATGGAAGAAAACGATAGACTGGTAATCTTTTATTCATTTTTGTTTGCAATCATCATGAGACGAGTTCGATTTCTTTTTGTTTAATTTGAGAAACAAAGGGAGAGGTATAATGCTACTCTTTCTAATATTTTATTTTCATTAACAGGTGTCCATCTTTGAATTTGAGAAGGAGGGTAGAATGTATTTGGTAAGAGAGTTGATTATTAGTACCTCTAATCAGAGCTGAATGTAGCTATTCATGCTCCTATTTCCATTCATATGCAGCAAGATAGTGGTAAAGCCATTATCTTGCAAATTGACAATACATCTTCAATTGGCTAGAGTAGAGAAAACTTGAATTAGTTGATTATGTGTTTCACTTTATATCTGTACGTAGTTGATTATGTATTTCACTTTATTTTAGCTCTCCACATATTGCAGAACACCATTGAATTTACAAAGACCATCATAATTAGCTTGATGTTGCTGATATGTGAATTTAAACATTTAAATGCATTAATTCATTGTTATATGAACCACCAATAGCCGGTTACCCATTCAAATAGTTACTACTACGGTTTTAAGATAAATTCTCTCCTCAAAAGACAACTTCATTACAAGTTCGAGAGGTATCTAATGTGTTGAAGGTAAACTGTATCTATAACTCTTTTTATGAGTTTGATAAAGAGTTATAGCCCAATTATAATTTGGAACTTATCTTTCATTTTTAATTTTTTTATTTGTTTTAGGCCAACTTCATATGCCAAACTCAACCGTTGACACTGTTAATTTTATTGTATCGCATGTATCAAGCAATTTCCAGAGAATTATTTTATTTATAAAAAATTTCTTATTAAGTTACTAATCATATGGTGATGTATATTGGGAAACTATATTTTGACTCTGATGGAGAAAATGGAAAAGCTTTATAACATATGCTATCTGCTTCATTTTCAGGGCACTACGATATATTCTTTCCTAAAAAGACAACTTCATTACAAGTTCGAGAGGTCTCTAATGTGTTGAAGGTAAATTGTCAAGTATATCTATAACTTTTTTTATAAGTTTGATATAATCTTATAGCCCAGTAATAATTTGGATTGTATCTATCATTTTTATTTTTTTTATTATTTTAGGGCAGGGTCACAGGAGTGAAATTTGTAAACTGGTTCTGCTATGTGACATCAAAATGACCTATTTTAAGAGAAGGTCTCATTGCAGGAAACATGGGGATCAAGATGAGGAAGAAACAGTGAACTGCGTGTTTATGGCATGGCAATGTTACAGAACCCTCAAAGCCTTTAAAAGTGATAACCTCACATTAATTTTGTACCTCATTATACCTATTAGAAAACCATAAATCCTATCGGACTTCCGAGTTTCTCTATGCTGACAAAGATAATAACCTCACATTACAATAACTTTTATAACACTCATCTTTAATAGTTTTATTTCATCAAGATTGCACCTCCATCAAATAAGACTCATCTTTTTTTACTGATTGAATTAAGTTCATATCCAACACTATACACAACTTTTTATATTTCATCTAAATAAAATAAAGGATTACGAAATTACAGGTTGTGTCTTCTATTCTAATTCTAACAATTCAATCTACAAATGTGTATTTTTTAAAAAATGATCAATTAAACATAATTATTAACACCTACAATATATATATATATATATAATATTTTTCCAACAAAATAATTTCAATTTAAATTCAAAAAAGATGTATCGGGTCATACATACTAGTCAACTATCAACTATCAATCAATCATCAATTATTTATTATAGCTTTAATCAAAACAACCATTACAAAAAATACCAAACTACCCTTTTTTAAAATCATTTTTTATTCCATCTCACATTTTATTTTTTGTGGGTTTCACTCCACTACCAAAAATATCAATCATCAAATCAACTATATATATATATATATATATATATATATATATATATATATACATTTAATTAAAACAATCCCTACCAAAAATATCAAACTACCATTTTTTAAAACTCAATTTTTATCCCATCTCATATTTATCTTTTGTGGGCTACACGTTCTCACATCATCAATCGTCAACTCTACATCAATTGGCTATACATATCAATCAACTATACACACATTTAATTGATCATTAATCAATCAACTATACATTTAATCAAAACAACTACTATCAAATATACCATACTACCCTTTTTTAAAATCATTTTTTGTTCTATCTCACATTTTATTTTTTGTGGGTCCCACTCCACTACCAAAAATATCAATCATCAAATCAACTATATACATTTAATTAAATCAACCCCTACAAAAAATACCAAACTACCATTTTCTAAAACTCAATTTTTATTCTATCTCATTTTTATCTTTTGTGGGATACACTTTTTCACATCATCAATCCTCAACTCTACATCAATTAACTATACATATCAATCAACTACACACACATTTAATCAAAACAACCATTACCAAAAATATCAAACTACCATTTTCTAAAACTCACTTTTTATTCCATCTCAGTTTTTCTACTACAAAAAAATAAGTATTAGCGACGAATATTAGAGAGGGAAAATGAATCCTTCGCAAAAAAAAAACATTAGAGAGGGAATTAGCGACAGACAGCACCGTCGCTAAAGGCTGTGTGTTTTTTAAAAACAGAATTTGCCGCTAAAGACTTTAAAGTTCGTCACTAAAAACATTAGACAGGGAATTAACGACGGACAGAGCCGTCGCTAAAGGCTAGGCGCTGTTTAATAAAAAAAACAATGTTCGTCGCTATAGCCCTTAAAATCAGTCGCTCAAGGTCAATTGTACCTTTCTGACTTGATGGGACAACACTGTCCGTCGAAACCCTTAAAATTCGTCGCTAAAGGTTAGTGTACCTTTCTGACTTGCCAGGACAACACTGTCTGTCGCTATAGCCCTTAAAATCCATCGCTAAAGGGTTTTTAATGGGTTTTTATTCAAATCTCCCAACCACATCACTCTCATTTCTATTTCACTTCATTTTTTCTCCCCAACTCTTCTCTCTCCCTCTCTCTATCCGAATCTCTTCACCACCACCACATACCTCCTACCACCCTTACTCTCTCTCCCCCCCCCCCCCCCCCCCTCTCCCTTACTCTTCACAACCACACCACCACCACCACCTCCTCTCATCCTCACCCTCTCTCTCACTCTCTTTCTCCCTTACTCTTCTCCTTCTCTCTCTACCCTAATCCACTCTTCACCACCACACTACCACCACCACCACCACATAGCTCCTCTCATCCTCTCCCTCTCTCCCCCCCTCTTTCTCTTTCTCCCTTACTCTTCTCCTTCTCTCTCTATCCTAATCTATCCTTCACCATCACCACCACATAGCTCCTTTCTCTCTCTCTCTCTCTCTCTCTCTCTCTCTCTCTCTCTCTCTCTCTCTCTCTCTCTTCTCCCTTACTCTTCTCATTTTCTCTCTACCCTAATCCACCATTCACCACCACCATCACGCCACCACTACCACCACTCTGACTCCTCTCTCTTGTTGGTATATTTACTAAGACTTAGTCTTTGTTATAAATAGAAATGTTAATTTAGCTAAGTTTATAAATAAGCTAGCTTTTAGGAAAGTTGAATAAGTGTTATGGGTTATTATAGTTTGTTGATCCTTATTATTCTCTGAGATTTCTATTCAAACTGTAAGGCTTATATAAAGCCATTATATTCTCATTTTGTAAAAACAACAAGAAGTGATCCCACTTGATTAATATTGTTAAAGTTATTACAACTAATTCTTCATTTGGTATCAGAGTTCCATCACGGGGCCTGATATAGTGAGTAAACAAGAGTGTTTGAGAGGAAAAACACTAGAGTGACTGAAAGAAGTGAAATGGCTGAATCAAGTAATTTCACCGCACCAAGTGTGCCCAAGTTTGATGGAGACTATGATCATTGGAGTTTGATCATGGAGAATCTACTTCGATCAAAGGAGTACTGGAGTGTTATTGAATCTAGAATCAAGGAACCAGAGGAGAATGAACAGATAACTGCAGCGCAACAAAAGGCATTGGATGAAGAAAAACTCAAAGATCTGAAAGCAAAGAACTATCTATTTCAGGCAATTGACAAATCCATCTTAAAAACTATTACCCAGAAAGAAACAGCTAAACAACTGTGGGAATCCATGAAAGCCAAGTACAAGGGAAGTACTAGGGTAAAACGGGCGCAGCTGCAGAGGCTTCGACGGGCATTCGAAACCTTTGAGATGAAGACAGGAGAATCAGTGAATGATTATCTCTCTCTCTCTCTCTCTCTTTGGAAAGCTTGGTAATAATAATAATTTAATAATATTATAATAATAAATATATAAAAAAAAACAGGTTTAAAAAAATTAAAATAGTACTTAACACAAGCCATTCAGATTGGGACGTGTGGCTGTCAGACTTAGCGAGGGAAATTTGAATCCCTCGCTAATTAGCGAGGTAATAGCGACGGAATATTTCATCTCTAATTAGCAAGGTCCTCGCTAGTGACCATTAGCGAGGAGCTATTTAGTGGGGGAATAGTCTCTCGCTAATTCCCTCGCAAATGGTCATTAGCGAGGGAAATAGGTCATTTTGACAGGGAAAAATCCCTCGCTAATAACCTTTTTTTGTAGTGTTAGTTTTGTGGGTCCCACTCTGCTGCCAAAAAGGTCAAACTATCCTTTTCTAAAATGCAGTTTTGTTCTGTCTCACTTTTTATTTTTTGTGGGACCCACTTTTTGATTCATTGCGTTGGCATGTTATACATTGTCGAAATAATTGCTTTTATATTTTGCCTTCATGAATGCCTTTAATTTTTTTGACAAAGAATGTCTTTAATTTTTATAACTGATTATTTTGTTTTTTAGTCAATATGAGAAAATATTAAAAAATTTTGAAATAATGATTTTTTATATTCTACTTTGGAGTTACAATGTGAAAACGCTACATTGTTGGTGTAATTTCACTACTAATAAAATGCTATAAATACTTATTTTATTTAAAAATAGACTAAATTACACTAGAGGTCCTTTAAGTTATTTAATTGTAACAAGTTGGTCCTTTAAGTTTTTTACGTACCACTTAGGTCCTTTAAGTTATTTAATCGTAACATGTTTGTCCTTTAAGTTTTTTTTCGTACCACTTAGGTCTTTTAAGTTATTCAATTTTAACAAGTTCGTCCTTTACGTTATTTAATTATAACTTTTAAAGGCCAAAAAACTTACATTTTTCCGCCCCAAATTGTTACAATTAAATAACTTAGAGAACCTAAGTGGTACAAAATAACTTAAAGGACCAACTTGTTACAATTAAAAAATTTAAAGGATCTAAGTGGTACGAAAGAAACTTAAAGGACCAACTTGTTACAATTAAATAACTTAAAGGACCTCTGGTATAATTTAGCCTTAAAAATACTATAAAGATATTTGAATAAAAGCAATAAAATTAGCTTTATTATTCAAATTTATTTTTAGAATATTTGATGGAATGTTAGACATTGTCAGAATAATTATTTTATATTCTACTTTTGAGTTACAATGGAAAAATGTTACATGTTGTTGTTATAATTTCATTAATGATAAAATGTTACAAAACCTTTGATTTTATATTATGCTTAAATTACACCTTTTAATATATTTTGTATATTTATCTACATTGTTACTATATTATATTGGTAGTTATCTAACGATAAAAATATGTCAAATGAAGCTACATTTCTTATCAACTTCAAAGATCTACTCTATAATAGGAAAACAAACCACCACCAAAATTACTAAAAAACCCATAACTAAAACATTGAACATAACATCATTTAAAGGGTAAATTGGTAAGTGACTAAAAAGTTGGTATCTTTTTTGTATGTTTTGTATTCCCATAAGATACCAACTTTTTCAAAAAAAAACAAAAGTGACTTAGAGAGAAATGAAAGGTGGAGAGAGAAAAGTATAATTGATAACAGTCATATATAAAAAAACAAATATTTGTCACTACTACCTAAAAACAGATAAATAACTGTCTTATATAAAAAACATGATAAATATTTGTCATTAATAATTATAATTTTAGAAGACTTATAAATCTACTATCTATCTCTTAACTAATAGCAGAAAAGTTTAAACTAGAAAAATGTGACAAATACTTGTCACATATACCTAAAAAAACTATAAATAACTGTTACTGATATATATAAAAATACATGGGATAATTTTTCGTTGATAATTATAATTTTATAAGACTACTGTAAATCTACTATCTATATCTTCTATTATCTACTAATCTACTAAAACTAATCAATTTAACGACTAGGAAAATTTCCAAAATAACTTTTTACTCTCTTAGAAGAAAATGAGAAGACTTAATGACTATTCAAACTAATGACAAATATTACAAAACACGTGACAAATTTTTGTCACGAGTATTTAAAAAAGGCTTAAATACTTGTTACCCCCTGCAAATATAGCTGATATCCTTTCACCCCCTGCAATTTTTTAAAAAAAAAACACCTTGCAAAATGTAATATTATCCAGTTACCCCCCTGCCGTTAGTTTTTGTTAACGCTGTTAGTTGATTGCTGATGTGGATCAGATACGTGGCTGCCACGATTGCTGATGTGGATCAGATACGTGGCTGCCACGTCAGCAAGCTGCCACGTGGCACTCATTTGGCAATGTGGAGAAACAGTCTTACTTAAAAAAAAACAATTTTGGGGATAAAGGGTGTTGAACTCGTGACCACTTAGTGGTACCCACTTCCTATTACCATCCGAATATATTTTTGAGATTTTTTAGGAAACTAACAGTATATATTACATAAAAACGAATTAATTTTTTCAAAAAAAAACAACAACCCATAAACAGATTCTTCATTTCATCTTTAAGAGATCTGCTTTTGCTCCACCCAAAAAACGAGATATGCACAGATCTGGATCATCATCAATACAAACGAAAATGCATAACAGAATCATCATCATCATCAGAGATCTGACTTTGCTTCGATTTGGAAACAATTCGATCTGAATTTTTTTTTCCTCCCAAACGAAAATGGACTGAAGTTATACATTCTGGAAAACGAAAATGGATTGAACAGTTGAAAATCGTTTTGAAAATTGAAAACGAAAATGGAGTTTTGAAGCCATTCTGGAAAATCTCACACAAATTGATGAGATTGAAAACGAAAATGGGGTTTTGAAAAGCGCACAAATTGATGAAATTGATGATGACCAAGACTGTGTTCTTGTTTTCTTTGTTTGATGATGATGATAAAACGAATATCTTTGGGGATGAATTTGTGGCATCAACAATAATAAACCTAGAATTTGGGAAATCAAAGATAAAACAAATCTTTTGTTAAGGTTTATTTTCCTCAACAACAATAATAAACCCAGAATTTGGGATGATGATGATGATCTTGATGAATTTCTGGGTTTCTGTTTGATGATGATGAATTTGGGGATGAAGTTGTTTTTATATAATATATATTAATAGTTTGCTTAGTATTCACAAGAATTGATTTGGTGTAATGGTAATGATGATGAGTGGGTATAAATGAGTGGGTATAAATAAAGGGTCATGGGTTCAACACCCATTTCCCCCAAATTTCTTAATTTTTTTTTATAACAATGTATCCCCACTTTGCCGTGCAAGCAGCCACGTGGCAGGAATTCATTGGTTGCTAACGTGGCAGCCACCTATATAGGTAGCCACGTCAGCAATTAACTAACACCGTTAACCAAAACTAACGGGAGGGGGGTAACTAGATACTATTAGATTTTGCAAGGTTTGTTTTGCAAAAAAAAAATTTGCAGGGGGTAACTGGATATCAGGTATATTTGCAGGGGGGTGACAAGTATTTAAGCCTTTAAAAAAGGACAAATGATTGTCACTTATATAAAAAACACAAGAGCAATATTTGTCATTGATAATTATATTTTTTAAAAGACTACTTACTATAAATCTACTCTCTATCCTACTATCAACACAAAAAAGCAGGGGAAAATATGTTATTAGAACCGGACCGGTCCTCGAGCCGGTCAAAGCACTGGGTCACTGGGTCTTTGGGCGGACCGGCGGGTCTTTGGTCGGACTGCATGAGCCGGACACACTAAAAATAGACCAAATATGTATAAATTTGTACATAACAAAGCCATCAAAAATTTGTAATATATCTTAGTAATATACAAAACAAATTCTCAACACAAAATAAACATAATTCTTCAAATTTACTATACAAGTTCAAATCCATAAGGACCATAAGTCCATAACCACATCGTAAGTACCTAATTAAATAAACAACCATGAAATAATAATGGTCTCAGCATATCCAAATTCATAATTAGTACCTAATTACATATACTTTACGTAAGATATATAATATATATAATGTTTGTAAGCTTATTAACAACATATGAAGCTGCCGTAGTGGTTAACAGGTGCGGCACCACCTTTTGTTGCAGGGTTCGCTTCCCGCAAGAAGTCTTTTTGTAACAAAAAACGTGAAAAATTAAATTAAAAGCAATTGAGCCGTTTATACAAGTCATCCAGATGGGGAAGGGCACCGGTTCCAGATCGAACCGATTCGACTGGATTGGGCGGTCTGGTTCTGATAACACTGAAAATATGGTGAAGGATAAAATTAATTTATTGTAAATCTTAGGCTAAATTATAGTTTTGGTCCCCCTATTTTCAAAAATTCAGACATTTGGTATCCCTATTTTAAAACTCAGACATTTAGTCCCCCAGTTTTAAAAAACTTAGAACATTTAGTCCAAAGAGGGATTTTTCAATTTTTTTTGCTGAGTTGACTTTCTGCCAAACAAAAAATGCTGACGTGGCTCTCATTAAATGACGTGGCAGCTGACTCAGCTTGCACACATCATTTAATGATGCCACATTTATATTCCACCTCATTTTAATTATGTTTTAATTATGTTTACCGGTGGAGGGTTTGTTGTTCTTCGTTTCTGGTTTGTGAGGGGAAGGTTGTTTTTTTCTTCCAATTATTATGTTTTAATTATTTTAATTATTATATTTATTAATATCTGAGTTGGAATATAAATGTGGCATCATTAAATGATGTGTGCAAGCTGAGTCAGCTGCCACGTCATTTAATGAGAGCCACGTCAGCGTTTTTTGTTTGGCAGAAAGCCAACTCAGCAAAAAAATTTGAAAAATCTCTCTTTAGACTAAATGTTCTAAATTTTTTAAAACTGGGGGACTAAATGTCTGAGTTTTAAAATAGGGGGACCAAATGTCTGAATTTTTGAAAATAGGGGGACCAAAACTATAATTTAGCCTAAATCTTATTGACCACGGGAGTGACAACGAGAGAGACAACGAGAGCGCCAACGAAAGCGCCAACTTGGGTGCATATTTTACCTTAAATCTCAATTTCCCTTTTCTCCATTTTTACTCCACGAGAGCGCCAACGAGACTGCAAACGGGAGCCCCAACAAGGGTGCATATATTTTACCTAAAATCTCATTTTCCTTCCTCTTCCCAAATCTGTTGCAGAGATTTGCAGTGATTCATATATATATATATATGTCTCTTCCAGAGAGATGACTGGGTGAGAATTTTTTATTTATTTAAGAAGAGGGTTGCAGCAGATGAGCTGGTCACTAAGCATTCAGATACAATTATTGCAACAAATACCGACAAGTTTCCTCTACATGAAGCTATTAATGCCTCATTTGGACAAGTTTTGAGGAATTCAATAACTCCTATCATGCATTATGTTTTTGATTCAATGACTAGATTTTGAGATTAAGTTTTTTCTATTACGAAATTAAGTATTTTGTTAAAATTTAGAGCAGTTTTCTTATATAAAAATATTATGGACTAATTTTTGCCCCTGCTAACAAAAATTTCTGGATCCGTCACTGGGAGGGGAGTAAATGATAAATCTGCCAATGTAAATTCTAGTTTCTCGGTATTTACATCAAAATCTCATTTGATGCACGTGGTATAAAACTGGAAAGATATTTACTTACCTCGGTCAATGTTGGCAGCGAAAGCACAAAGCCACTAATTATCTATCTTTAGATTTTGTTTCTGATAACAATGGCAAGTCAGTATCTATCATATTCGGAGTTGATGCAGCGTAATATAATTATTACTAGCAAAATACACGTATGGGCAAGTACCATCTTAATTCTCGAGGATAAAACTTTGGCCACAATCTTATAAAGAAAACCAACAAGCAAGATCGGCTAATAATCTCCAAAGGATTGAGAATGCTCAGACTAAGGAACCAAATTGATAAAGGAATAGGTGATTGCCTTTGGTTGGAATGCATTTGCGTGCAACTTCTGCTCATACTCTATAATTTCATGCTCATACTCCATAATTTCATCCTTCAGCAACTCCCATAAAGATCAACTGATACAAGAAGGATCAACTGCATATGATAGTAGTTATTGGTGCAAGCAAGGTAATTAAAACCGGACCTATGATAGTCACTTACCTTTCTTCGTCTATGTATGCTCGATGTGGGACTAAATATGATGCTTACTCAGCTGAAGAGTTTTGTGAGATGGTTTTCCTCACAGATCTGTACCTGTGCCTTTCATTTTTCACAGATCTGTACCCACTAAAACCTTATGTCAAAATCCATTTTCTCTCAATATCCACATGCAACATATTCTCAAATTTGTATGATTCCACCGTTGAAGAAGCCATATGGCAGTATTTGGGAGAACTTAGACGCCATATTCTCAACATATTCATGAAATTTGACAACACTCATGAGGAAGGGAACCGAATATAGAAAGATTCACAATATTTTTAACATTATATGAAATCATTTGCTTAAAATGCTCAACATCCAAGTAGCATTTAGAACAATTTCACATTAGCTTCTTTTTTTGTTTAATCATTTGTTAGATTAAATAAGGATTTAGATGTAGTATTGTGTTGTTGAACTCAAGTTAAGCCTAATTTAATTTTTATGGTGTGAAATTGTGAATATTATAACTATTTTTTTGTTTTTATCCTTTAATTATTATAATAAAAATATCAAATAGTTTATTTAATTAATTCCGGTTCAACCCCGATTCAACCGGTCCGACCCCAAGAACCCCGAACCGCTGCCTGTTCCGATTCAATGTCCGGTCCGGTTTTAATTACCTTGGGTGCAAGGCACTTATTATTACATATCATGAATAACAACCTAATAACTTGCACCACTGTTTAGGCTATCTTTTCACAAAAGTTTTTGTACCATTGGGCCGAATGCTTTGGATACCTTTACAAAGCTTTTCAAAGTTTAATCGATTTTTTTTACGATGGCTCGCATGTTTTTAGGATAGTCTCTGGTGGTTAGGATCTTCTACATTTTTCCAAACAACAAAATTTTATTTGGAGAGATATAGACACAATAATGTTGGTGGTTTATAGAATTGGTTAAATATGTTTCTGGCCTCTGCAAATATACCTGTTTTTCAAATATGCTCTTGCAAAAGTTTTTTTAAATACGTTCCTGCAAAATCAATTCGTTTTTAAAAATGTCTTTCTATTAACCAACTGTTAAAAAATGCTGAGGTGACAAACGGAGAGCTGAAGTGTCATTTTTTTTTCTTTTCTAATTTTTTTATTCTTATGTTCTCATGCCACATCATCATCATCATCATCATCATCATCTTCTTCTTCTTCTTCTTCTTCAAATTATCGCCAACATACATCCCCAACTTTACAGCAAGTTGCAGAAACCCTCTCTCTCTCTCTCTCTGTCTCTCTCTCCATTTTCCATTTGCTACAGTAACATCTCGAATCTGCTGATATTCTTGGGTAACCATTATTAGGTGGGATAATGATAACCATTATTGAAAGAAAAGAAATAATGAACTAGTTAGGTGGAAACTCAAAGTGCAGAGGTTTTTGTTTACAACTGTGCACACGGTATTTAATTGTATTAACATTTGACAGACTTTAAGGAAAATGAATGAAAACAATTTCATTATTGATGAAGAAAAGTTTGTTGATTACAATGAATTTGACCTTATATATATAGATTCAATCTCACCCTCTTCTTCTTCTGAAACCACAAAACTCACTCTCGCCGCCGTTCGTCAACTTGATCGTGTCGTCAACCACTCTCTGTTTTTCCATCATCATCTTTCAGTTTCTCTTCGTTAGTGGTGTGAGGCGAGTTGGAGACTTTGTGAAGTAATATGTGGTTGTACTAGCCATAGATATGGTGATGCTGTTGGAGACTTTGCTCAAGTAATATGTGGTTTTCGTTAACAGGTGTACAAAGGAAATGGAAGAGATTTGATTTTGAGTGGTCCATGAGATGAAGGATTCTGGGTTTGTGATGATTGATGAAGAAGGGATAGTGTTCAGGGATTTTGGATTTCAGATTCTGGGTTTGTGGGAGTGAGAGTGAAAACTGAATTGGGAATTAGGGATTGGATTTCTAATTCAATTCTAATTTGTGTTTAAAAAAATTGTTTAATTGTTGTTTTAAAAAATACAACATGGAAACTGAGGTGTATAAGTTTAATGACGTGGCAGACACCCTAAAATTCTAGCACATTAAAAATTGCCATATAGGCTGTGCCATGTCAGCACCGTTAGTGAAATTTGACAGCAGAGACTAAAAGTGCTAACAGAAAATAAAGTAGGGAGTAAAAGTGTCTAAAAAATTTTATAAGGACTGAAAACAAAATTCGTTATATTTATAGGGACCAAAAACATATTTAACCATTTATTCAATTATTATATTATTCGTATGTGTGTGAATATAGAAATTCTAAAAAAATGACTTAAACCTACACTATAAGTATAAATTCAATATTGGAAGTATTTATGCAAATTAAACATATTAGTATTCAAGTATTTCTGATTCTTACTTATTCAATTATCTGTCTTACCTTGAGTTGTGTTGTTAATACCTTCCCTTCAAAAAACAAAAATAGTGTTGCTGATAATTTGGGCGGGGGAAGTGGGGAAGCGAATATGTGGAGGGGCCTTTAACAATTACCATAGTAGCTTTATTTCTTGTGGCCCAAATAGGCCCAAATGAGAAAGCCTTAAGTAAGATTTCCTGTGTATGTCTGATGCAGCTCTTTTGTTGCCCATTCTTTTTCCACTCCCCTCTTTAATCTCCCTCTCCTCATGACTCAATAAAATTACTAAAATACCACTAAATTAAATAACCTTCTTCCTCCCTCGTTTGTGTAAAAATTTGAATCTTGGGGGAAAATTTTGTTTAACACACTCGATTTCTTGGTACCAAACAGTTTCTGTACTAAGGTATCGAACGTGTACTTTTTGAAGCACTTGATACACAACTGGTACTTGAGTACAATACCAGACAATTTCAGTACTTTGGTACCAGATGTTTATTGGATAGTTCAAAAAATACATGTCTGGTACCGTAGTACCGAAACGGTCCTGTACTAAATGGCAGAAAAAAATAAAACATAGAGAAAGGGGAGAAGAAGACGAACCAAGGTGCAAACACGGGAAAAGGATGTGGTGGTGGAGAGAGTGAGGGGAGTGCGAGGGGGTGAGGGAGAAGAGAGGTCGTATGGAGAGAAATGGAGAAGAGGAAGGGAAAGTGAAAAATGGGAGTGGATGTAGGGGTATTTGAGGGTTTTAACTTAAATCGGGGAGTGTGAAAAAATTTACTTTTTATCAACATATGATGCATCTCATTAAATGAGAACACTAGTCCGTGATTTATTTTAAGGGTCTAGATTTACCTTCCTTTGCTTATGTATTTTTTTTTTGGTAATTGGAGAAAAAGAAACCAAAAACAACAGACTATTCCAACTCTTTTTTTTTGGTAATTTCTTTGCTTATGTATGTTAGACTAACTCTTATAACTAGGGTATGCAAGACTTATTCCAACTCGTACACTCGTTCAACCCGATAATTTTGGTTTGAACCAACTATCTCACTAGAAGATAAAAAAAGAGGATTGTCCCAAGTAGTAATTCAGTTTCGAGTTAGGGTAGGTTTGGGTTGACCCTTGAATTACTCATCCGGTCCCTAATATACATATATATATATATATATATATACATATATATATATATATATATGTTTAATATTTACATATTTAATTAGTACATTAATAATTGTGAATTGTGATAATTCAGTAAGACGTTAAAATTCAACGAAAGTCTTTTGATGCTAATATAAGTTAGGTTTAAATATCATTTTGGTTCTTGAAAATATACCGAGTTTTCATTTTAATCCCTGTAAAGCACCTCCAATTCCCATCTTTTCCTATTTTAAGTAGTTTCTCGAACAATCAATTTTTTAAGAATTTTTTTTTAAAAATAAGTGATTTTCCGTATGTTACACAAACACAAAACAACATCTCATTTTCTTAAAAATCTTTAAAAACTAATCTCTAACACTGTATTTGTTTCGATATATTTACAAGAGAGAGAAATGAGAAAGAGAGAGATAGAAGAGAAATAGGACATTTCTATAGTTTGGAATAGATAAGAAATAAAGTAATTAAATATTTAATTATAATAATAAGGATAAACTTGTCTTTTACTGTTTATAGTTATCTCTTTCTACTCATATTTTCATTCATCGAAAGAAGATAAAAGAACTTTTCATATTTCTCTATTTGCTAAATATATCCATCCAAACAACATAGAATTTATCTGCTATCTCTCTTCCATTTCTCTCCTTTTCTATCTCTCTCTTTTGTATTTCTCTCTTTTCTATTTCTTCTCGCATTCAAACAAAGTGTAAATTAACAATAAAATCACTTATTTTTTAAACCGTAACAAACATACTCTTACTAATCTACGACTACAAGTAAGAGAAGACAAATTTGATTCTACTAATTGGAGAGAGAGATTTTTTGCTTGGACCCCCCTCCCCATATCTCTCTCTTTCGTCCATCTTTTCCTTTCCTTTCCTTTCCTTCTATTCTTTGCGTACTAACAATTTCCACATACCCAAACCTCTTGTCTACGACAAGATAAGAAAAAATCAAAGAGAACCTTAAATAAATCAATACCAACTCTCACGCATTTTCTTCTTCTTCTTCTTACAATTTCCCTAATTTCTCTGCCCTAGATTTTCTCCCTTCTCTCCCCTCACCGCTTTTCGATCGTCGATTTAGGGGATTTCTTCGTCCTTTTTTCCATGGACTCTGAAGATGATATGCACGACGCCAACGATGTGCAATCCCTCGATGACGACGATTTCTACAGCGGTGAGACGGAAGATGCTGCTTTGGACTATTACAGCGACTACGATGACGACGCCGATGATTACTTCGACGATGCCGATAAGATTGAATCTCGTTGCCCTGAGGTATTATCAATTTTCTTACTTTTCCGATTCTATTATTTATTTATTTATTTATTTATTTATTTATTTATATTCGGTTCTACGAGGGAATATTGTCTCTGTGAAATTGGTTCCTTTGAAATCACTTACATAGGAAGCGTTTGATTTCAGAATACTTTTTTTTTTTGTTTTCTTTTTAGTTTTAATTCACTTCGTTTCCTGGTTTAAGATGATGTTTTGCAGAAGCAAACCGAATCTTAGTTTTTTTTTCCCCTAAAAAAACATTATTTAGTGATTAGTGATGGCCGAACGAGCTTCATTGTAGTAATCATCCCTTGTTGTATTTGATAGGGAGGTGTTTTAATGGTTAGATTATATCTTTTGGTGAAAAAAAAAGGTTAGATCATATCTTTTTATTACTGCTATTTTTTAATGTTCATGAAAACATAGTTTCTCTTGCTTCTTGGGTTTGCACTGATTGGACTGTGAGTCCTAAAATTTCAAGTTACTTTATTTGTTTCGGCTATCATATACTGATTTCCTTGTAACTTATGGATACCTGTTTTGATTTCAGCATAATTTTACCATCTTGAAGGAATCTGATATCCGAATGAGACAGGAAGATGATATTGCTAGAGTAGCTGCTGTTCTTTCTGTATCAAAAGTTCTTGCAAGCCTATTACTTCGTCACTACAATTGGTGTGTTCAATGTTTTGAACCTGCTTTAAATATGCTTTTCATCCTCGAAAAATATGACAATTTTAAAAGGACAAAACTTAGATGTAATTGCTTGTGCCATTGCTTATTGTTTTCCACTAAAGATATAACACATGAATTGGGGGTGCTTTTTGTACACTTGTTTAAGAGATGAATTGGTTTTGCAGGAGTGTTAGTAAAGTGCATGATGCATGGTTTGCTGATGAAGATCGAGTCCGGAAAGCAGTTGGCTTGTTGGAAAAACCAGTTGCCCTGGATCCCAATGCTAGAGAGGCAAGATATTCATAGCTGGGTTCTAAAACTGATCGATAATGATGCTGGATATTATTTTCTCCTTCTGCTTCGGCTATATTTGTATTTCAAATTTTTTTGTTTCCTTTGCCCAGCTTACATGCGGCATCTGTTTTGAAAACTATCCTCGTTCTGGGATTGAAATGGCTTCCTGTGGTCATCCCTACTGTTTCTCATGCTGGGAAGGTATGCCTTGTGTTCTATTACCCCATTATTTTGTTACCTCAGATATGATTTGGACATTAAGCTGAATATATGGCCTTTATTTCGGGTGATAAATGCATTTTGGTCCGAGTGCAAGTTTCATTCCTTTGCCCATCTTTAGGTTTTCCGGTCTATATAGCCAATATTACTTGCAATCAATGTTATATGTATTGTTTGTGTCCTTTCCTTCAGGTTTTTCTTTTTTCTTTCAAATCACATTCTTCTGTCCTTTTCGACATGCTAGGATATATCAGTACATCCATCAATGATGGTCCTGGGTGTTTGACGTTGAGATGTCCTGAACCCACTTGTGGTGCTGCTGTTGGTCAAGATATGATTAATCTATTAGCAATTAATGAAGATAAGCAAAAGTATGCACGTTACCTTATTAGATCTTATATTGAAGACAATAAAAAGGTATGCATTTGATATGGAATTTTGACGTTCATTATGTAGTGAAGGCCTTTTTTACTTCTTTATACTGCCAATTGAAATCCATGTGACTATATGTTATCCATCTTTCATTTTCATCATGCATTCACAATTCTTTATTGTTTACATATTGAGTCAATCGATATATATATATTTACTGACTAAAGCTAAACTTGTAAACCGGGATATAAATTCCTAACTAATGTTATTATTAACCTTCCGTATTTTTCTAAATTATTATTAGTATTTACATGTCTCACTCTGATTGCTGTAAATTATAATCTCATTTTTTTGATTTATATTGTTTTGTCTAGTCAAAGTGGTGTCCTGCTCCTGGTTGTGAATATGCAGTTACTTTTGATGCTGGTAGCGGAAATTATGATGTCTCTTGCCTATGTTCACACAGCTTTTGTTGGAATGTAAGTTGTGTAGGGACTGTTTCTAATTATTACGGTATTGGGTTCTAAAATCTTGTTTGTTACCGGCTGATGTGACTGTGGCTATGCAGTGCACTGAAGAGGCTCATCGTCCAGTGGACTGTGGCACTGTGGGAAAGTGGATTTTGAAAAACAGTGCAGAGTCTGAAAACATGAACTGGTACAGATTTCTGAAAAAAATTTGCTCATACATAACAGATTTCTTTTATAAAGTAATGTGGCATTCTTAAGAGTTACTGGTATCTAATGTTTAAATTGGATACTGATACATACCGGAATCCATAGAACAACAAAATGAAACAAGCCCTTGTATTATAACTCAATTAAGAGGATCTCTCTGAATTGATGGTGAGTGATTACAAGGAAGATGAAAAGATGAATAATGAAACAGTAAAATGGCATAAGAATGCCAAGTCCCAGCCCAGACCCTATCCCAATACAGGCCTAAAAACTGAATGAAAATTCTAACCAACTATCTATAACACTCTCTCCATATTAGCAGAATATTCCTCACACTCCCCACCCAATTGCCATGTAGGCCATTCGGTTACATCAATGATTCTTTGTGTGCTAGTGGTCCCCAAGAAATAGATTTCCACTTCTTTCTTTCATTAACTTTCTGAATATTCCCAATATGCCCTTCATTAACCTTGTTCGTATCAGATACTTTAAACAGTATTTGAGGGGTGGAAAATTATCCAGAATATCATGCTTGTGCCAAACTGAATGTTGGTTAAAAGAGTATAAATCCTTGGTCCTTACTTTATTTGAAATAATGACGGAAATAAAACACAGAGAACAGTGGTGCACTTAATGTTTGAATTTCCTGTATAATTTTACCAGATCAATTCATAATCAATGCAATTTTAGGATTCTACATTCTCTTGGCCATCTTCATGAGTCTTGAGTTGCCTCCATGTGTTGCATTTCTCTAAGTAGTCAGTCATTATTAAATTGCAGCTTTTTTGGATAATTGAGAGTTGAGAACCTGAGCTTACTGTTACTTTGATGACTTTCAGGATACTTGCCAATTCAAAGCCATGTCCTAAGTGCAAGCGACCAATTGAAAAAAATCAAGGGTGCATGCACATAACATGCACTCCACCTTGCAAATTTGAGTTTTGCTGGTATGCGCTTTCTTTTCTTTTCTGCCTACACATAAATTTTGCCAAAAAATTTGTTGCATGCTATGTTACATGGATACCGGTACCAGACTTGTAACTGGTACAGATATGAGTGTGGGATATGACTCTTTTCAAAAGAGGTACGGGACTATGGGTATGTTAGAAGAAATTTAAAAAATGATTTTAGGATTTCATATAGTAAGACATTAGAAAATTATATGAAAGATTTTCAAAAATACATAAATTTTATAGCATAGCATAGCATATCATATAACTGCAGTAAGATATTTATAGATTGTTGTATAATATTGGAAATTCAAAATCTGTTGTATGAATCATACTTGGAGAATTTTTTTTTATTATTGATTGGGTCTGATTGGGAAAAAGACAGATGAGGAGTAGAGAAAAGGGAGAAAAAAATTGAATTTTTACTGAAAATGGTGCTGTTCTAGAGAAAATAGTTTATTTAGTACTGAAGCCATACCCAACTCTACCCAAGAAATGTCCAATAGTACCCAAGTCAACTACCCATCTTTATTATTTAGAATAAAGATTTTTATATGTGCCAGGCAGGCACCTAGGTGTACCCAACATTCACTGGTACTGAATACGTACCTGGTATTTGTACGACTCACAAAAATGAAAGACATTGAAGAGGTTGGATTGCATGATTTTCTTTTCTTTTCCCCATTATTGTTTTGTTGAAGGTTTGTGAAAAATGGGCTCATTTTCTTTCCTGGGGACGAACTTTGGACAACAAATTTTTTTGGGGCACATCAACATGTATTACCTTGTTTTCAAACAATCTGAACTCTTGAATTTAATACATTTTATCTACATAGGCTATGTCTTGGCGCATGGTCAGACCATGGGGAAAGAACTGGTGGATTTTATGCTTGCAATCGTTATGAAGCAGCTAAGCAAGAGGGAGTGGTAAGGGACACATACTGAACTTTGAACTTTCTTGATTCAGGTTTCAGGCTACTGTAAGCTCACTGTTCTGTCCATATCTATTTGGATGATAATATATACCTCTGAACTAAATTTTGTTGCATGTAGTATGATGATACTGAAAGAAGAAGAGAAATGGCAAAGAATTCATTGGAGAGATACACACATTATTATGAGCGGTGGGCCAGCAACCAAACCGTATGTATCACTATACTTACTGGTTTATTAGTCATGTCTTATTAATTTGTACTCGCCCCAAGAAGATGAGTTTCAAAATATTGTCAAGGACCAACCTGCCCGGAACTTAAAACTGTTACTATGTTTAAAGCACACAAAGGAGTAATGTTGAAGGCTTGAATCTCTTGGATGAGTTGGTCCTTGACAATGTTATTTTTATATGCTTCAATATTTTAAATATGCCTACTACATGGAACACTAACTGGCTAGTTTCCAGTGACTTTGTTTCTTTATGGATGTTGATTGTTCCTTCTTGATTCTATATTTTAAATTGTGTTGTGTTACTATTGTCTTGTCCATGTATATGCATTTAAGCCAGCATCTACTTAATTAGCTCCACTCTCGAGTATTCTGTTTTAGGGATATTTATCATTGATTATATTCTTACTGATATATAAGATGTGCATGTTCTTTTTCTTGTCTCAGTCAAGGCAGAAAGCTCTTGCAGATCTACAGCAGATGCAAACTGCTAATGTAAGTTGCATGTACATTTAAATGTGTTCATCCATCTCTCTCTCAATTTTGTATTGTAGCTTGTAACTTTTGACAACTGAGAAAACCATATTTCCACTGAGAATATCTATTTTCAAGCATGTTTTGCCTTGTTCAGGACATGCCATTTCTAAAATAGTGACTTATTTTCTCGTTAGTAACTGCATTTTTTTGTTAGTTTTTACTTCTTGCCTAGTCTATTGTTTATGCTTCTAGGGATAATATAATTGCTTGTTAATCCCCCTTTTTCTCTGTTTTTCTTTTATCTTTTTGGTGGGCGCCCAGATTGAGAAGCTTAGTGACACGCAATGCCAACCTGAGTCACAGCTTAAGTTCATAACCGAGGCCTGGTTGCAGGTAAATGGTTTTTAAAAATGGTTTTGTTTGATTTTCTTTGTTAGATTAAGAAATTTTGATGTGCTGTTTTTGGTTTCAAGAGTATACCAATTCTTCTCCCTCTGGAGGACGGTAACTAATGCTGCTGCTATTCATTGAACTTTCCTGAAGCTGATCATACATGAGAGCCTTTTTATTATTAATGATCTTAATGATGATTTTGATTATTATAATTGTGGAAATTTCTTTCAATCACAGCAGCCTTTATTGCTTAAAAAGTTCATTTCAAGCTGAATACAAGGCTTCCTAATCAATATTGTTTTTTCCCCCTCCAGATAGTCGAGTGTAGGAGAGTGCTGAAATGGACATATGCATATGGGTATTATTTACCTGCGCACGAGCATGCAAAAAAACAGTTCTTTGAGTATTTGCAAGGTTTTACATTTCAACATGAGTTTAATTAGAAATGTGGTGTTTTTTGGTGGTTCCCCCATAAATAACACTCAACTAGAATTTGTTTTCAGGTGAGGCAGAATCTGGTCTGGAGAGACTTCATCAGTGTGCTGAAAAAGAATTACAGCAATTTCTCATTGCTGTTGGCCCATCTAAAGGATTCAATGACTTTCGTACAAAACTAGCTGGATTGACTAGGTATATATATATATATGTATATATATATATATATATATATTGTTCTAGATTTGTTAAGTATTTACCTCGAGCTTCTGTTTTATTTATAGATTCTTGATTTTGATTTCCTGATACACATGTTTTGGCAGTGTAACAAAAAACTATTTTGAGAATTTAGTAAGAGCATTAGAGAATGGTCTATCCGATGTGGATAGTAATGGAGCTTCCTTCAGCAAAGCAACGAGCTCAAAAAGTGCTGCAGGGAGCAGCAAGGGAAGAGGTGGGAGAGGAAAGGGAACTTTCCAAACCAGCACGACCAACAGAGTTTCAGATGATAGTTATTGGCGCTGCGAGCATTGTACACATGGAAATGTCAAATCTGCCACCACATGCCATGTTTGCAATCAACGTCGATGAAAATTTGGGTTATCCATTAGGAACATTTGTTTCCTGCCCATGGCCACTGCACCCAAAGGCTGAAATGGGTTATTACTCTCATATACGCTGATTCCACTTTATGAAATATGTGAACAGGGAAGGGAGTAAGGCATGGCAGAAAGATTGCCCTCTTTGCAATCTTGTTCAATACAGCCCAATTTGATGTATATAGTGTTGTTGTCTTTACATTTATTTACGCATGTGGTTTCTGTCACAGGTTTTTGTAACTGAATATCATAGCACAACAGGTTTTACACAACAGATGCTGGAGATATGGCTCATGTTTTTTGTCCCCGGGTTTCCTTCAGTAGTCTCCTGGCAACTTCTCTGAGAAACCTAGAGATAGTTGTGTATATGAATAAACTCATGGGTTGGTCACTCTTTTGAAATCATTGTAAGGGAATTAAATTAATGTTGTACGATATCACTTTAGATATATACCACGTTTGTAAACTTTGGGGCTGGCTTGATAACAAGGCGGGGTCCAATTTTGTCATGTGTGCCTTTGAGTCCAAACTAAGTCTGAGACCTTGTACCCTAGTAGTGGGTTAATGTGTATAAGCATGGTGTGTTGTGTGTGGCCAAAAAAGAATCAATGTTACACTATCCATTCCATATTACGTCATTTTGAGTCATTTCATACAAATTAAGAAATGTAGTTAATTTTTTTTATGGGAAAGAGAAATTGAGTTAGTTTACTAAATTATTCTTCATTAATGAAAGAAAAAAATAATGTTTCATTGGTATTATAAAACGTGTAATACGAGACTTTTTTTCCGGCTAAAACGTCATATAATATGGGACGGGGGAATAGAATGTTTATCTTTATGATACCGGGGGAAATTTTGGGTAAACCACTTTTATTGGTGGTCTATATAGACGAAAATTTCTTGTTTTTTTGAAGTCTTGATGAAAACCAATGAGTTTCACATGAATTTTCTATTACTGGTACTAGTTCAATCTAAAACTCGCCATCTATAATACCTAGTTACTCTTTCTTTATTACTCGGGAGAAATCACTACACGTTAAACTGGGTGAAGAGACCATCAACTAAAAAAGTGCAAAAGCTTGTAAGCCATTGTTTTTTTTATTTATCAAATGTACGCCATTGTCTTTTTTGATTTTGGTACGATAATTATTCTAATGTAAATTTAATTTATGGTCCCCCTCTCTTGTAATGTAATGGATTGATATACTCCTTACCAGAACTGTCTATTTATTGAATTATAAATATAAATTTAAAAAACAATCTATTACAGCTTATAACAATACAGCATGAAACCACCTAGTCAACATGTGTTTAAACAAAAAAAGGAAAAGAAAACATAACACAATAACGGACGAGTCCTAAGAAAATGGCGGGACCAACTAAGTATTTGCAATGTTCCAGCTCAACACGCTCATCTCCTAAACCAAATATAGCATTCATTTCTCATTCTCATTCTCTCTATCTCCTCTCTCTCCTCACTTTTTTAGAGTTCCCATTCTCCCCTAACCTTTCTCCCTTTGCATCTTCTTCTTCCCATGGAGATTGGGTAACTCAATTTCCCAAACGACAATATCATATAACATTATTGGGTTATATAACACAAACACACACAAAGAAAGATACAAAAACAAAAAACATATAATATAATCCAATACATTTGTTTGAGTTGAAGATATCCATGGGAAGCTGCGTATCAACGCAAGGGAAAAATGGGGCACGAAAAAGATCAAAAGATCATAAAAAGGAACATATAAGCGACAATTCCGGTTGTGCATCGCCGTCGCCACCACCAGTGAGGAGGTCGAGCTATCACCCTCGAACACCTATAAACGTGGTGACGAATCCAAGTCCGGGGAATATATTTGATAAATATGAGTTAGGGAAGGAACTTGGAAGAGGGGAGTTTGGTGTAACACATCGTTGTGTTGACATGAAAACGGGTGAGGCATTTGCATGTAAGAAAATAGCAAAGACAAAGTTGAGGACAGAAATTGATATTCAAGATGTTAGAAGAGAGGTTCAAATTATGAGACATTTGCCTAAACATCCTAATATTGTGTCTTTTAGAGAAGCTTATGAAGATAAAGATGCTGTTTATCTTGTTATGGAACTTTGTGAAGGTGGTGAGCTTTTTGATAGAATTGTTGCTAAAGGTCATTATACTGAAAGAGCTGCTGCTAATGTTGCCAAAACCATACTTGATGTTTGCACGGTATATAATATTCTTTTTTTTTTTTTTGCATGCATCTCTCTCTCTTTTTTGCATGAAATACGTAATTATAGACACCCTTAAATTCCTAACATCTCAGTTTCTTTCTAGCTCTGTACTCCTATCGCATCACCCACTTATTACATTTATTATAATACCCTCTTTATTTTTTTTATCTCTCTCAATGCATAGAACGAAGTTAGGGTGTACAAAAATAATTTTTCTAACTATTTTAGAAGTTTAAACTTGTTAGACTTCAGTCATGAGCACCTCGAACATAGAATTAATTAACCATTGATTTTTGCAATTTCTTAACAAGAGTATTTTCCACTAAGACTCAAACTTGCATTCAGTTTAATTCCGTTTCTGTAATGTGAAGTCCATAGACCATAATCTAATTCAATTTGTTTAAATTAATTTTTTTATAAAACTTTGTACATTTTGCTGCAGGTATGCCATGAACACGGTGTGATACATAGAGATTTGAAACCTGAAAATTTCTTATTTGTAGATGGAAGTGAAACAGCTTCACTAAAGGCCATTGATTTTGGCCTATCAACTTTCTATGTACCTGGTATTGTTTTGTGATTACATTAAAATTAGTTGACTTACTATATGAAAAATAAACAAATAAATGAACAACGTGTACTTGTGACAGGGGAAAGATTCAATGAAATTGTTGGAAGTCCTTATTACATGGCTCCAGAGGTTTTAAGACGTAACTATGGACAAGAAGTTGATATCTGGAGCACAGGTGTTATTCTTTATATTTTGCTTTGTGGAGTTCCACCCTTTTGGGCAGGTAAGGTTCCTCACTTTTCCTATGTGTATATATGTGTGAAGCATGGTTCTAAATTACGGTTGCGGTTGCAGTTACACTGTCAATCTTGATATTGCGACAAAATACAAGAAAATGTTGTCGATGCGACTACAATTACGTTGTGATATCGTTGCGGACACCTCTAAAACTGTTATGTTGAGGCCCGATTGTAGTTGTAAACCGTAATTTAGAACCATATTGTGAAGTACAAAACTTCCTTATGCTAACAATGGGGTTTTAACTAGTACAGAAACTGAAGAAGCCATAGCACAGGCGATTATCAGGGGTAATGTAGATTTCACAAGAGATCCTTGGCCTAAAGTTTCAGACGATGCAAAACATCTGGTTAAGCGTATGCTTGATCCAAATCCATACACCCGGATCACAGTTCAAGAAGTCCTTGGTTAGTGACATTTCATGATAAAAATATATGGCGTTTCTTAATTTAGAAGCGCACGTGTCTTCACGACAGAGAGGTGACCTGATCGATGTTGTTTTGACAAAATTAAGAGAAACAAATATGGGTGTCTCGATACTCAATTTATATTTGTTTTCCCTTGTTTTTTTTTTTAAAAAGTCGGTACCGATCAGATAACTGACTCAACTGTGAGGACGAGGAAGATCGTGAGCTTTTGCTTCTAAGGTCGTTTTCATAGTTTCAAACAAATTTTCAAGCAACAGTCCACATGTCAAGTTTAAGATTGATAAATTCAATTTCAAGTATATGAAAATACTGTACTGATAATTTTTTTTTCTGTATGAAAAGATCATTCCTGGATACAACATAGGGAGCATGGTCGAAATATTTCTCTTGGAGACCAAGTGAGAATGAGGATCAAGCAATTCTCCTTGATGAACAGATTCAAAAAGAAAGTTCTTAGAGTAAGTATCAGGAAATTTGTTTATATATATATATATATATATATATATATCTAGGTGAGGGATTGCTATTTTGACACTCCTAAATGGATCTTCTCGTTAGGTGGTAGCTGATAAGTTGCCAGATGAACAAATTGAAAGTTTTAAGAATATGTTCGCTATGATGGACAAGGACAAAAATGGAAAGTTATCATTTGAAGAACTCAAGGAAGGATTTGCAGAGATGGGTCAAGCTTTACCTGATGCAGATATTCAAATGTTAATGGATGCTGTAAGTTCCTTACTTACAATATGAACAAATTATAGTAACTCTCTATGTATCAATATAAAAGTTTTTAATTATTGCAATGGGAAAATGAAGTTGGTTGTTGATGACAACAGGCAGATGTAGATGGAAATGGCACCCTCAATTGTGGCGAGTTCATCACAATGTGTGTGCATCTGAGAAGGATGGGAAATGATGAGCATCTCACTGAAGCATTCAATCATTTTGACAAGAATCGGAGTGGCTATGTTGAGTTTGATGAGTTGAAAGAGGCGTTATCAGATGATGCTGACAACTCGCATACCGACGAGGTGATCAGAGACATCCTAAACGATGTCGATTTGGATAAGGTAGTTAAGATACAAAGCTGTCTTAAATACTTATTTGGATGAACAACTTAAATGCTCATACTATGTAAGAGCTTATGCATAAACAATTTTCATAACAAAGATATAAATAGAGTTAAATTGTGTTCATATAAGATATAAACCATTTTCATAAACTATTGAATGTCATAAGCTATTTTTGCAAGTTCTTTCAAACAAACTCATAAGTGCTTATGTCAATAGATAAACTATTGTTTAGTTTTAACATTTAGTTGTTTTGCTTTTGTATTGTTAAAGGATGGTCGAATCAGTTTCGCGGAGTTCAAGGCAATGATGAAGACAGGAGGAGATTATAAAATGGCTTCTCGCCAGTATTCAAGAGCACTTCTAAATGCATTAAGCTTCAGAATGTTTAAAGACAAAGCTGGGGTAGTAACTCACTGAACTCCTCCAAGTGGAGGGTAGGCCAAGTATATGATGAAGACCACTGTGTACAAATGTGTTTTATTAATTGAGTGTAAATGGAAAAACAGATATCATCAGGAGAATGTGAAGATCTATTGTCATATATAGTGATCTTTGTTAACCTTATTTATTCATTTTTTTAATTTCATTAATTGTTGTGAAAATCATTTGATCGGTCTTTAAAATGAATGGACAAACAATGACATTTTGATTAGTACTTGTATGTAACTATTTGTTCCTAACTATTGTTTTTAGTAAGCGCTATAAGACGTGTTTGAGATAGCAAAGTTTCTGGGCCCCTAAAATAAACACAAATAGCAATGTATACTTGTTGTAAGCGTATCATTTTAACTCATTTTCAGCTTGAATTAGAGTTTAGTTTGAAAGGCAGGGCTTATTTACAGGTACATGGTGTAACTTAAAAGCTGGTTTCATTTATTTATAGGTGAAAACATATATACAATTCACTGTAATATATCCAGTTAACAGTAAAAAATATGAAGTTCAAATAAAAACATCCAAAGTAAAATTTCAACTTAGGGGACGGAACTTAAAAATCCCAATTTACTCATGAATCTCCTTACTAATCTATCCACTATTTATTTACAGGACATAAAACGCCTAAAGACGTAAATTAGCTTTTGTCACCAAGGCTTCCCTAAACCCGCTTCTGCAACAAAAGACTTCAGTAGACTGATCCCAGAGATGATAAATGAAACTAGGAAATATAAAATAAAGTTGATTTGATGCCCCATAGTTACCCTACCCGTCTTAACAAGAAACTGGAGCATAACTTCAAGGAAATGCATTCCATGCAAGACAAATATATGGGCATATTAACGTATTCCAACTGGACCGGAATATGGTGAGGACTGAAGAAGTCATTAACAAGACTTAACTACAGAAGATTATCACTTACTATTAGTGAACCAGTCTGATTGGGTTTTCAGTCAATCTTCTCCAAACCATCCTTCCACAATGAATCAAGGTCGAGATCGCAATGACATAAAGGAGAGGAATGCCAACAGTGCAACCCCTGGGTGCCAAATTTACCATTGTCTGAATAAGGAAATAACAAGTCAAAAAGTATAATGGTTAGAATTAATTGAAAGGGAAAATAAATCACATGAAAATCATGAATAACTTCCTAATTAACAACACTGATTCAAAGTCCAGGGTGTCCTTTTTTTAATTATAGTTGCAAAGTTTTCTGAAACTTGACAACATTCAAGCAGATTGATAGGGTACTGCATAATGTACACAAGTCAGGTCATTTGCAAGCTACTTAAGCCTGGATCGTTAAAGGCATTCACCATGCTCATTTTATAACTACAATGACATACATAACAGATTTTCTCATGGTTAATGCATTGCTTAGTTAATGTGAGAAAACTGCTTAAGGATGGTCCAACAAACCATAACAACATTTGATAACAAATGTTACAGGCCAAGACAGAGTTAACGCAATGCCAAGAAAATTGTCAGGCTCAACAAACTAGAACAAAAAGCAACATAGAAGTAACTCGCAGAAGCAGCAGCAGCATTAGTTGTGGACCATAAAGCATTTCCAAAAAAAAATTTAGTTATAAAATTGAGATTATGATATTAAGTTATTCATCATTGCAGAAGTACAACAAAATTCATTCCACATAATTGTTCTTTGTATTTGAGATTATGATATTTTAAGTTATTCACAAATGCAGAAGTACAACAAAAATTGACCGTATTTTGACCGTATTTTAAGTTATTCACAAATGCAGAAGTACAACAAATGCAGATTATGATATTAAAATTATTTATTTTTTTTGAAAAATAAATTAGATATGAATATTGACCGTATTTTGCTTCTTTTTAGTGTGTAGTGTGTTAACACGTGACGTTGTTATATGTCGAGGGAATAATTTAGGCTAAAAAATCAGTTTTCGGGCAACCTACTCCGATTGTAATGAAACCACAGCCATTAAATCCGAAAAAAATCAAGGACCAAGACTCCCATAGAATCAATTTCTATCGGGACAACGGGCTCAAAATCCCAAATTCCATCGTTTACTATTTTTTATTAATTTTTTTTAATTTTTCATAGTCTCCAAAAAATCTAAAAATTTTTGCATAGCCTTATTTTGGTTTTATTAGATTTTTAGTGGTGTTTTTATAATTTTTGGATTAGTTTTGACTCTTTAACGGATTTTTAGTAGCATTTTTAACCCTTTTTTTAAAAAATTAAAACAATTTTTTTTAATAACAAGTCGTATATAAATAAATACGACTTTGTAAAATACAAGTCGTATGTACCCCCACACCTACGTATATACGACTTGTAATTTACAAAGTCGTATATACGTAGGTGTGGGGGTACATACGACTTGTATTTTACAATGTCGTATATACACCCCCTGATGTATATACGATTTTTTTTAAAAAATTTCTTATATATACGATTTGAATTTTTCAAAGTCGTATATATGTAAAGTGAGATATATACGATTTTTGGTCAAATTTTTTAAGGGTATTTTCGTCCAAAAATTTTTTATGGGAATATATGAGAAGGTGGTGGAGGTAAAAAAAAAAGTACCAATAAATATGCAGAGGGGTTGTCCATCGAGTATAGGGAGGAGGGGGTTGTAGGAAGTATGACTCTAGTATGTAGAGGTAAATTAGTCAGTCCGTTATATTGGACCCAAAAAATAAATGTCGTTATATAATGGCTCATTTTGGCGGTAATGAATCGTTCCCTCTCATTACAAATTCAATCTTCACTCCTTCACGTTTTGCCTTCATTTTACAGAATGTTCACCTCACAACACCGTACTCCTCCGCCTCCACCCTCTCCTCAATCTCCACCTTCTCCACCTTCATCTACTTCTACTACATACTTGTCCGCAGTCACCACTCCACCTTCATCTACTTCTACTACGTACTTGTCGGCAGTCACCACTCCACCTTCATCTACTTCTACTACGTACTTGTCCACAGTCACCACTCCGGCCTCCCCGGTCTCGTCCGCCGCTCCGGCATTGCCAGCCTACGTAAGAACGGTTATTTTAATTTTCTTTAGTTTCTTTAATCAATTCCAGTAAAATCAATTTGAGAATCTTTTTTTTTTCTTGTAGATTTATCATGTGATGGGCGTTGGTTTCATGGTTATCGGTTCTTTGTTGTTTCTTGCAACGAAAACCTTCAAGATTCTCTCAACAATATCCCCAACGTTCGCTATCATTTTTGTGGTTTTTACTTTTCTACTCGAAACATTGTTAATTCGTGTGAAGTTTATTACCCTCATTATTTCAATGAGGATGACTTCGAGGTTTCAAAAAAGTCTCTTCTTGATGGTGGTTCTGATTTTTATCTGCTCAGTCACGCTGATATTAGATAACCTAAACGATGAACATGCAGTCTTTTCTAAACAAGATCTTGGAGATCGTTATTTCGTATTTTCTTGTCTATGTTTCACATTGGCAGCGCTCAGTTGGAAGAAGCGATTGAATTTGGGTGTGGAAACGGGCATTTTTTTCTTTTTTCTGAGTTTAACGGTCATTGGGATGATCAAGTGTGGACACATCTATCTTTTAGTAGCCGTAGTGATTTGTCCGGTGTTCTTTTACTATCATCTAGAAGACTAGTTGTATTGTAACGTCAAAAATGGAAGGTTAATTGTATTGTAACGGTCATCACTCATCACTAGTTGTATTCATCAATCCGATGATAATAGAAGGTTAATTGTAATGGTCTGTATTCATAATTCTTTAGCAATAATGGCAATGTTTGGTTTGACATTTAATGCTCAATACAATTTTTTTTGAATAATAGTAACGGTTATACATTGGTGTTTGTTACACATAATAGGGAAAATTTTAGTGATGTGTATATTGTGTATGAATTGATGGATACTGATTTGCATCAGATTATACAATCTAATCAGGCTCTTACAGATGATCACAGGTTAGTAGTTTTCTGTGTCAGTGAGTGGTGCTTCGCAAAATCGTGCGATTTTACGATTCCGCACACCCCCTCGATTCGATTTTGAAGCAGAATCTGAAAATTTGTGTAATCGTGCGATTTTGGGCGAAATCGTACGATTTACGAGTTTGTAAACGATTTCACGATTAAAATCGCACAGATTTGTGTTTTTGAAAAACACTGTGAACGGGTCGGGTTTTGCGACCCGGTTCACGTTTTAACCCAAATTGCTATCAATTGAACCCTAATTTTTGTGCGTTTCTTCCATTTGCAAGCCGCTATTACTCTCTTCTCTCACTTCTTCTCTGTTCGTTCTGGTTCGCAAGCTCAGAGGAAGAGGCAAGCCGCATGCCCGCATCATCCCTGTTCCGTTCATCACTTCGCAAGCTGTTCATCACTTCATCTCTGACTCTCTGTTTCCTGGTTCACTTCGCAAGCTCTTTCCTCTTCGTGTTTCCTGATTAGCGTCTCTGTTTTTAGTATTATTAGTATTATCCAGTTTTATTATTAGTACTATTTAACTAAATTAGTATTATTAGTACTATTTAACTACATTAGTAATAGTATTATTATTTATCAGTACTATCTACATTAGTATTATTATTATTGGTGGATTTGATTGTTGGTTGTTTTATTTTGATCAAGATTTATGAAGTTATGCATTATATTAGTTAATACTAATATCTGCATTTTAGTAAAATCTTAAGATTTTACTTGTGATTTTACAAGTTACGATTTTGTTAACCCCTCCCGATTCCACAAATTCCAACACTTTTTTTTGGGTAGAATCTTCCGATTCTACTTGCGATTTTCCGATTTCCTATTTCGCTACCCCCCTCCCGATCTTGCGTAGAATCTCAATTTTGATAACTATGGTGTGAACGTTTTAAATTAAAAGGAATTGGTTTGAGTGATGAGTGTCATCACAGTATTTCCTATCTCAACTCTTGAGAGGATTGAAGTACATACACTCTAGCAAATGTTTTGCACCGAGATCTAAAACCAAGCAATCTACTTCTCAATGCAAATTGTGATCTCAAAATATGTGACTTTGGGCTAGCCAGAACAACCTCTGAGACAGACTTCATGACAGAATATGTTGTTACTCGTTGGTACAGAGCCCCTGAATTGCTACTGAACTGTTCAGAGTATACTGCAGCTATTGATGTATGGTCGGTTGGTTGCATTTTAATGGAAATAATTAGGAGGGAGCCTTTATTTCCTGGTAAAGATTATGTTCAGCAGTTGGCGCTCATAACTCAGGTATTTGTCCTCATACCTCTCACTTATTTACTAGCTGTTTGTGAAATTGGCACAATAAAAAATAATAATTGTATGCTAGGATCATTGGCTTATGAACTCTCATTAACAATTCGTTACAATTATCTCCCACAACAGTTACTAGGCTCACCAAATGACTCAGATCTTGGATTTCTAAGAAGTGATAATGCAAAGAAATATGTGAAGCAGCTCCCTCATATTGCACAGCGGTTTCCTGATATGTCCCCGTTGGCAATTGATCTTGCTGAGAGAATGTTGGTTTTTGATCCCTCCAAACGCATAACTGGTATGTCTCTTTTTGTTGAATAGTATTCCCTTTTTCTGTTCTCTCCTCGTCAATTAGCTTGCAAGTTTTACTTTTATTCTATCGTTATTTAGTTGAGGAAGCTCTGAATCACCCATACATGTCAAGTCTTCATGAAATCAATGAAGAGCCCATTTGCCCAACTCCTTTCAACTTTGATTTCGAGCAGACAACTCTGAACGAAGATGATATAAGGGAGCTCATATGGATGGAGTCTCTGAACTTCTGCCAGGATCCGATGCCAGAATAGCCTTGGTGAAATGGTCTTTTCATTTTATCATTAGATTCTGTGGAATTTTTATAATACAGGTTTGGAATTGGGCAGGAAAGTTTAATTCTCGAAGATATATTATAGAAGGTTCATTTGAAGTTTGGAGTTGCAAGAATGAGTGATGTATCTGATCCTGTAATCTGTAGTCAGAGTGACCAGGAACTTGGGTTCTCCTTGTCCTGTTGTCGTAAGAGGGCAACGTTTTATCTTTTCCTTTGTTTCTTGGGGGTATCATAGTACCCGCATTGCATTGGTGTTTGTTATACATAATAGAGGAGCCTATGCCTCCAAGCCTTTGTCTTTGGCTTTGCATTGTATAAATCCAAATATAGTAGTTATTATACTTGTAAAAGATAAGCCACAATATAGTAGTTTTTTCTTTACTCAGGTTGCTTAAATGCGGTTTGGTTCATATTATTTGTCTTTCACCGGCTTCAATCCATTGGATGTTCTTGTGTTTGTTTGGTTTCCGATATAAATTAACCTAGTACCACTCATATAATTTGGAGCCTTTTTGGTGATATTTTCTAGACTTCAGATTTTTGCTAGGTGTTTGTAGTCACATTTATCTTCAAATTAGCTCATACTATGTCTTAGCCCCATTTTGAATCAACTCTGCTCCTATATGTAAGGGAACATATTGGAGATTATCACTGGATACAGTGAAAAGTTCATCGGTGACGAATGATGTGGTTGGTTTTGACACATAGTAGAAGGTGGTTAACTATGGTTCTTACAATGGCAGTGATGATATGGTTAAGTGATGTGGCATTAGGGGACAAATGCCTGTTGAAAAACATGGCATTCATGAAAATTAGAGACAAAACTCTAAAAGTCTATTATATTGAAATTGGTAAAAATATTACTTAAGGGAAGAAGATGATTACAAATGAGTGTACCATCTACATTATATACTAACCAACTAATGGACCTTACTACTAACTAATGGGCTTACAATCTATATTTTAATAAATAGGAGTGCTAATTGGATAGATTGAGTGATGTGGAACATTAAATCACTCAAGTATTAACCTATGAGGTCGATGCTAATAGCCAATCTAGTATTAACCTAAGTGGTTGACTTGTCGCTAATTGGATAGATCGAGTGATGTGGAACATTGACTTGGGTTGTCTTCTACCTTCGGCAGGTGCATGTACGTGTGCTTGAAGATATAGGGTGTGCATGGACCTTTTTTGTGGAGGCGCGTGAGGGGTTCTGTTGTCACGAATCTGATGGTTTGGGTGAATTCAAACTAAAAATGAAGTTTTGAAACTAACTCTTCCTTACTCAAATGCTCCTTTAGTCCTTTATTCTTGGAAGCATTGATGCCAAAATGGATCAGAATTTGAAAGAAAATAGGGAGGTTGTGTTTATAAATGCTTACAACTTCGATTTTATGAAATACATAAATATGATAATATGAATTCCTATTTATACTACCAAGTAGGGGTATTCATGCCATATTTCACTACTCAAAAAATAGGTAATACCTAATTTAGTCCCTGATTTTTCAAAAATGTTCAATTTGGTCCTTGACTTTTCACGTGTGTCAATTTAGTCCTCAACATTTACAAATGTGTATCAATTTGGTCCTTCTGTCAACCATGGTTGGTTACAAAGTTGATGTGGCAAATGTCAAGGACCAAATTGACACTACCAAAAAATAAAAAATCCATGTCAGCATGCCACGTCACACAAATGTTGAGGACTAAATTGATACTTTTTTCTTAAAAAAATAGTTTGTTACGAGGACCAAATTGATACTAAGTTATATAAGTCAGAGACTAAATTGATACTAAGTTACATAAGTCCGGGACTAAATTTATCAAAATTATAAAAAAGTGTAATCAAAACATAATCCAAGTAGGCACTACGATAACTCCTTTAGGAAAAAGTAATTTTTTTTGGGTTTTATCATTTTCTAATGTTTTTCTTGTTGTAACGAAAATTCTAATCCCTTCCTCAACATGGATATAGGTATATGTTTTTCTTTTTTAATAAAAAAAGCTCCTAAGTTTATGATAGAGAAAACTTTCAAGCTTAAACACTTACGAAAAACATTACATTTCCCTCACTAAAGAAATTGTGTCAACTTAATCTCGTGTTCAAATATACAGTGACCTTTCTTTATAAGAATAATTTGGGAATTTGGATTCTCTCAACCCCCTTTAGCTCCATTCCTTTCTCTTATAGGGGGATAAGATGATGTTTTTGGTTTAGAAGAGGAAGAGGTAAAGAAGAAAGAGAGAGTAAGAAAAGAGCTAAAGAGGTGAGGAGTAGAGTAGGTTAGGGGTGTTGTTTGTTTTAAGGGAAAGAGAAGAGAAATACGGGAGAGAGAAAAGTTCCTCTTAATTTGGTTGGAGAGAAAGAGAGAAGAGATAAATGACGGTACTTTTGAAAGAACAATAACACCCCTAAACTAAAAACAATATTTAATTCACTAGATACTTGTTTTAAATAGCCTTTTTGGCAAAAAAATAATTTTAAGTAGATAAATATTTATTTTAATGATCTAATTAAATTAGTTAGTTATTTATTTTAATTATTTAATATAAGTTATAAATTTATAAAATAATGGATAAAATAATAATTTTTTATCCATATTAATTTTACGAGCAATTCATTTATATGTCAATAAAATAGTTTTATTTAAATATTGTAAAATATAATTAGAACACAATTTAACATGATTAAAAATAGGAGTATAGTTTGGAAGAAGTTGAAAGGTTGGAAGGAGAAATGTCTCTCATCAGCAGGGCGAGAAATCCTCATCAAATCAGTGGCACAATCTATTCCCACATATGTTATGAGTTGTTTCCTCCTTCCCACAGGCTTATGTGATCACATTGAGACTTTGATTAGACAGTTTTGGTGGGGATACAACAAAGGAGAGAAGAAAAAATGTCACTGGATCAATTGGAACAAATGCTGTCAGCCGAAATCAAGAGGTGGTATGGGGTTTAGAAGCCTCAAAGCTTTTAATCTTGCATTACTTGCTAAGCAGGGTTGGCGAATCTTATCAAATCCTGATTCTCTTCTATCCAGATGCCTAAAAGCTCGCTATTTTCCCCGTGGCAACTTCCTCAAGTCACAGTTAGGCCATTTGCCAAGCTACACTTGGAGAAGTATTCATGAAGCCTTGTGGATTCTCAAGCGGGGCTGTTTGTGGAGAGTCGGAACTGGGCTTTATATTGACATTTTTGGGAGGATAATTGGCTACCAATGCCAAATGGTTACAAGATCTGGACTCCAAAACCGCCTCAATCGGAACTCACCCAAGTTTCCCAGCTGATTCTACATGATCTAGGTACTTGGAATTCTTTGCTAATTAATGAAACTTTTTTGCCTTTTGAAGCTATGCAGATTCTTCAGCTCCCTCTCCCGAACTCTAATCAGATGGACCAGTTGATCTGGGGTCCCAACAAGAAAGGTATATTTTCTGTCAAGAGTGCTTATCATTGCATTAAGAGGTGGGAGGAATATGATTCCTCTCACATGTCTCACCAGCAACGGGAACCTGAAGTATGGTCAAAACTATGGAGAATCCAAACAATGCCAAAACATGTGCACTTGGCATGGAGGATCCTACATGAAAGTCTCCCAACAAAGAAGCATTTAATTTGTAGGGGCTTAATGTTAGAGCCGTTTTGTCCCAGGTGTGGGACGACTGAAGAGGATATCGATCATGTGTTCAAAGATTGTATGTGGGCTAAATAGGTTTGGTTCCATTCTCCTCTTGGTGCTCGGTTTGATAATGTTGATACTCCTTTCACCTCATGGCTTCATTATACTATATTGCACTCATCACCTGAGGTCACTGCTTATGTTTTGTCTTTATGCTTTAGTATTTGGCATGCACGTAATAAATCTTGCTTCGAGAATAATTTTATTCCAATTGATGTAATGGTTAAAAAGGCTTGGTGCATTGTTGAAGAACACAAGACTTTGTTGAATACTCAGGTTACATCCTCTCCTCCTCATGTGCCAACCTCACCGTCTTCCTGGAATCCTCCATCTCGGATGCCGTATAAGGTTAACGTTGATGCTGCTGGCCCTATGAACGAAAAATGGGGCGTAGGCGCTATTATTAGAGATGGGGATGGTTTTGTATTAGCAGCTGCCACATGGAATTTTGAAGCCTTACCTGACGCTGATATTGTTGAGGCAATGGGAATGAAATTAGCACTCCAATTTGCGTTGGATATGGGTTTTTATGAAATTGAGGTTGAAGGTGACTCACTCAATGTGATTCGAGGAGTGCAAAGAACCACTTCTGATCACTCCTACTTTGGTTTGTTGATTAATGATTGTCGTAGGATTATTAGTTCATTTAGTGCTTTTATGCTACAACATGTTAGAAGAACTGCTAATTTTCCAGCACACCACTTAGCTAAGTTTGCTTTAGTTTCTACTGATTCAGTTTGGATTGAGGAATGCCCTCCTTGTATTGCTTCATTTGTTGCAGCTGATTTAGCTTATTAATGAAATCATTTTCTCGTCAAAAAAAAAATAGGAGTATAGTTGAAAGATCAACAATGTGACACCATTTCTCCACTCGCCGATCCACATGTTCTTAATCTCTCTCCAATTTTCCTCCATAGTACCAAACACGATAACTTAACCCTTTCTTCTCAATTTATCTCTTCCCTCACCCTCTCTTTCATATTTCTCATGAACCACAAACACCTTAATTGATTTTAAGACGAGAAAATCATCATGCATTTGTATGATTTTCTATCTATCTCTCCTACCAAATACTTTTTCTCTCCCAAAAAAGACTAAAACCACTTGATAATTTTTTACTATTGATTATTATTATTATTATTATTATTATTATTATCAAAAGTGACCAAATCTAAATCTCTCTTATACAAGGTGTGTGGTGGAGCCTTTTACGTAGAAGATCGTAGTATTGGATTCGAGTCGCTCTATCTAACCTCTCAGAGACGCAGCTTTTGATATTGTCCAGCTCACACAATGAAAGCCTCTCAAACACGCCACGTCACGCGGGCCCAACATCCCACATGGAATTCCAAGCCATTCTCACCATCAATTTGATGATTTTCTTTGATTGATTTTTGTTTTGTTTTCTTCTATTTTCGTTTTCAGATTTGGAGCTTTGACTAATGTTTTTCTTTTTCGATTATTTTTTCTAAGTTGTTGCATCGAGCTTGGAAGTAAGTGGAGGTTTGGTTCTTATCAGTGAAGCTCTGAAGATCTGTTCACTATCCTATAGTATGAGTAATTGAGTATGCTATTTGATTTCTCTAAGTCGTTCTTGTGTTAGTTTTGATTATAGAAAACGCGATTTTAGATTGTTACTCTGGATTTTCTTGTTCTGTTTCGTATTCATAAGTAGAATCTTCATTGCTACATTTCTATGAGACTTGATTCACTTGAACCTTTTTTGTGTCTGAGTTAGGTTTCGATCTCTCTCTCTTTTTTTTGTAATCAGTGCTAATATCTCCATGTAAAATAATCTGCGTTGGTATAATTATAATTGTTGCTTGTATCTGATTTGTACAATCATTGCTTAATTTCTCATGAACGTTTTTTCTTTGAAAAAAATTGACTCTTCCATTTACCTGTCCTTCAGTGCATCTCTGAAGTTATGCAAGGTAAATTAAAATTACTGGAAAAAATTGAACTGTTTTGGTTGATGTTTTAGTCTTAAGTTTCTGAAGTTTGTATTATGTTTGTCTTATTATATAAGATACTAGCTATTAGAATTTCTGAAGTTTGTGCTGCTGATATTATATTCGTTTATCAAGGATGCTATTCAGGAAGGATGGCTCTGAATCTTCGACTGAAAATGACACGAGATTTAGTAAGGTAACCACAGATGGCAACAATGGGTCGAGGGGATTGATCCAAATCCATGGGAGCTTGCAGATTTCACAACCACCACATCAGGGTGCAGTGCTTGTCAATTTGTCTGCAGACCCAAAAAAGTGTAGTTTCTGACGTCTATGAAGCCAGTAAGTTTCACGCACTTATTATAGAATATTGCTTTGTTTTTAAGGCTGCATGGCTCTTGGCTATAGATTGGCGAAAAAGTCGCATTGATGGTATTGTTGAAATTCACATGTTGTACTCTATTCTGCAGTTATCTGAGACATTTTTTGTTTGTTTTATGTTCAAATATGGCAACTTATATATATAGAGGGAATAATACTTAACAAGTTAATGGAAACTTTTAAGCTAAAATGTTAGGATAATGCTTCCACCTATTTATAAAACTGTTTATAAACGGCCCCACCTATTTAAATAGCATTTTTATCGCTGTTTCATTTTGATGTAAGCGCTATAAGACGTGTTTGAGATAGCAAAGTTTCTGGGCCCCTAAAATAAACACAAATAGCAATGTATACTTGTTGTAAGCGTATCATTTTAACTCATTTTCAGCTTGAATTAGAGTTTAGTTTGAAAGGCAGGGCTTATTTACAGGTACATGGTGTAACTTAAAAGCTGGTTTCATTTATTTATAGGTGAAAACATATATACATTCACGGTAATATATCCAGTTAACAGTAAAAAATATGAAGTTCAAATAAAAACATCCAAAGTAAAATTTCAACTTAGGGGACGGAACTTAAAAATCCCAATTTACTCATGAATCTCCTTACTAATCTATCCACTATTTATTTACAGGACATAAAACGCCTAAAGACGTAAATTAGCTTTTGTCACCAAGGCTTCCCTAAACCCGCTTCTGCAACAAAAGACTTCAGTAGACTGATCCCAGAGATGATAAATGAAACTAGGAAATATAAAATAAAGTTGATTTGATGCCCCATAGTTACCCTACCCGTCTTAACAAGAAACTGGAGCATAACTTCAAGGAAATGCATTCCATGCAAGACAAATATATGGGCATATTAACGTATTCCAACTGGACCGGAATATGGTGAGGACTGAAGAAGTCATTAACAAGACTTAACTACAGAAGATTATCACTTACTATTAGTGGACCAGTCTGATTGGATTTTCAGTCAATCTTCTCCAAACCATCCTTCCACAATGAATCAAGGTCGAGATGGCAATGACATAAAGGAGAGGAATGCCAACAGTGCAACCCCCGGGTGCCAAATTTACCATTGTCTGAATAAGGAAATAACAAGTCAAAAAGTATAATGGTTAGAATTAATTGAAAGGGAAAATAAATCACATGAAAATCATGAATAACTTCCTAATTAACAACACTGATTCAAAGTCCAGGGTGTCCTTTTTTTAATTATAGTTGCAAAGTTTTCTGAAACTTGACAACATTCAAGCAGATTGATAGGGTACTGCATAATGTACACAAGTCAGGTCATTTGCAAGCTACTTAAGCCTGGATCGTTAAAGGCATTCACCATGCTCATTTTATAACTACAATGACATACATAACAGATTTTCTCATGGTTAATGCATTGCTTAGTTAATGTGAGAAAACTGCTTAAGGATGGTCCAACAAACCATAACAACATTTGATAACAAATGTTACAGGCCAAGACAGAGTTAACGCAATGCCAAGAAAATTGTCAGGCTCAACAAACTAGAACAAAAAGCAACATAGAAGTAACTCGCAGAAGCAGCAGCAGCATTAGTTGTGGACCATAAAGCATTTCCAAAAAAAAATTTAGTTATAAAATTGAGATTATGATATTAAGTTATTCATCATTGCAGAAGTACAACAAAATTCATTCCACATAATTGTTCTATGTATTTGAGATTATGATATTTTAAGTTATTCACAAATGCAGAAGTACAAGAAAATTCATTCTACATCATTATAGGCCAGAAATATATTTGCAAAGTGCGAGATTATACCACCATTCCTGCAACAAGATGAACAATGGGAACAAAATAACGATCCACTTTGTTCCCCTCTGCATACCCATTAAATGCAATGACCATTGAAAACGTGTGAATCGTGACAAATGCAAGAGCAATAACAGCTGCAATGTATATGAAAAAGGGTGAACAAGTCAATAATCGCTGCAATGAAAATTCAAAAATCCAAGTCACTGTTGTTTATGCACAAATACATAGTAAGAAAGCCCACTTCAAGATTCCTTTAGCCCATACTCTAATCCATCCCTATAGATTCACATTAGTAACCACTCCGAGATTCTTTTAGCCCAACTCTAATCCATCTCTATAGATTCACATTAGTAAAATAAATATGCATTTCAATTTTAAATCTCATGTACAAAAATTTCCAAAACTTTGAAGCTGCATAATCCCATGCATGAGCATATGAGAACCATAAGTAGAGAAGCTCTCACCAGAAAGCAGAAAAAATGGAACATGTGAACATTTTTCAGTGAAATATGTAGCTGGACCAAATGCAGGAGTTAATAGGCTGATGCAGAAGAATACAGCATGGGCCACACCATGACCCAAACCACCAGCTGTGAAAAATATGCAAAGACATTTTATTAACACGGGGTTATCGTTTATCATTTATGACACATAGATCATATTCAAAAAGAGGGATGCTAAATATTACGAGATGAAAGGCAAGAACTCCTTTTCTATTAATAAGAGAAACACATAACAATAAACCAGCGGTGGTATAGGTAAGGTAACGTGTTTGTTGCTTTCGTGCACACTTTTTTCGTAACAATCAGCTTTATCCATTTGAAAAAGCCATTTCATTCTCTCTCGATAGCATCTTAACAAAGGGTTCATTTTATACCATAAAATTAAATTCAACCAATTATCAGATTAAGTGCCAAAATAATAGAATAAATAGCAAACAAATAGTTAAGAAACTTAATCAAAATTAGCAAAACAAACACTTGAGAAACAAATGCAAATTAAGGATTGGAAAACAGGCTAGAAAGCATCCATTTTTCTTACCCAGAGCAATCAGCATCTTATCTGTCAGGAAAAGATGAGGTTTTGAGACTCTGTCCGCAAAAGCATCCAAAACATCTTCTAACCTTCTACACAACACCAATGGAGAAAAAGGAAAAGAAAAAGAAAAACATTAATCCAGACACAAAAACAGCACAAGCATTGCCACCATAACATTACAAAATAGTATCCATAAAAATAGCCAGAAATTTCCTCATGATAGTGTAAATGGGATTACAAAAATTCCAATATTAATAATACTAATAATAATGGGTTAAAATGCATTTAATTTAATGAATGCAACAACTTAAAGCTTACTTAAAAATTTTCAGGAATAGAAGCCTGAGCCCTTCTTGGAAAGCAACAGATGATAATATGAGTATACCAAAAGGCCACCATGCGGTTGTATTCAGGGGCAAAAATCCCCTCCATATTCCAGATAACACTATCAAGCTTATAAGCCACAACAGAGTACTGTAATCGGCAAAACAAAATTGCATTAGAGCCTAAGATAACAAAAAAGCAGAAAAATTCGCAATTCAAAGTCTTTAGAAAACCCTAACTTTCACTACGAAGTAATTAATAAAACAAGATAGAGAAATTGTGACATTGCGAGGGTCAGTGAAGTGTGAATTAGGGTTTGAGATTGGAGCGTTGTACGTACCTGGAGAGAACGGTGAGGATCAAGAAGGGCTTTTTGGAAATTACGGAAACAAATAGGGATAGAGATGGTCCTAGCGCTATCAGCGCGTAGCCGATTCCTGCTGCTACCGTCATTGCAATCTCTCTCTCTAAAATGAGAAGGAAGCAAACACCTCCAATGCTCGTTTTCCTCCATTGAAGACTGGTTAGTGACAAAAGCGTGAAGATGGAGTTACGGGTCTTCCGATCCAAATTAATTGTTCGGGTCGGTTATGCAAGCCCAGTTATACTACATTGGGCTAAAAGAAACTAGTTGGTTATGCAAGCCCCATTGTACATTTTAGCGAAAATTTTAGGCCCATTCTTATCCCACTCTCCCCTACTAGCTACACACCCCCAAACCCTGCGAAATCTCAAAAATAACCTTGTTCCCAATGCGTCCCTTTTTTTCTGGGATTTCACAGGTTCAGTGTCAATGTATCGAACCTGGTACGGTTGATTGGCGACGTGGCTTGTGTCGTGGCACACATCGCCCATTGCCCAATTTTTAACAGGTACGACATTTTTATGAGGTTTTGTCGTATTCCACATACATGAAATTTTTTCCTATTAGAACTCGTCCACTATCTCATCATCACACCAATTGTATCGTTTTTCTACTGAATTGCCACTTTTTTTTGTAGAAAACTGGGGCAAAAACTATATTAATGTCAATGTGACTAGTCGGACACTACTCATAAATAATCAAATTATTGTCAATGTCACAACCTAAATTAGCTAGGTGTTCGGCACACCGATTGGCTTCTCTGTAGATATGAGTAAATCTGACCTCCCACTCCATATTGAGCAGCTTCCGAATATCTCTAACAAGGCTCCATCCCGAGAGTTCGGGCCCATCGATACCACTAAGGACTTTTGTAACAACTTCAGCATCAACCCGAACAATAATCTGCTTCCAGGCCTTCAATTGACAAAGTTTAAGACCTTCCAAGATTCCCCAAAGCTCAGCTATAAAAGCACCACAGCTTCTTGTATACTTGGAGAAACCACAAAGCCAATTTCCCACGTCGCGAACGATGCCCCCCGCAACCAGCAATCCTCCTGTCGTTCTTAACAGATCCATCAATGTTGAATTGCCACTTTGTATAGGTAAAACATGATCTATTATATTTAAAATTTAATTCATTATGTTAAGTGTCACGGTTGATTGATTATTAATTATGTCTTTGTTGTTTTTGAGTTTCGGAAAATAATTTCAGAAATCCACCGAAGATATTACTGGGTTGAGTCACGGACTAGGTCGCTCTCTTTAAGACGTTTCGTAGCACTGCTCAAAATTGTGCAGGCAGACTATCAACCACGACGTCCCCAAGATAAAACAGCCCAGTCAAAACTGTTACGAAATATCACTGCACAATGAAGTTTCGCTCAAGAAATACACCTCAATATGGTTAAAAAACCACTCTGAATATGGTTCGCAGACCACTCTTGAATATGACTCGTAGGCCATTCTTTAAAGTAGAAGAGAAGAAAAATCGAGAGAGGAGAGAGAGCTTGAGGTATGATTTAACGTCAAGCGGTGTAAATAGTCAAGTGAGGGAGGGGCCTATTTATAGGCTTCAAAACTGACTTGGTGCGCAAGGATTGTTTGCACTCCAAGCTATAACGGATAGGAACAGACGCGGATAAGAACGACTCTGTTCAAAGAATCTGTGCGCGACGGTCAGTTCATCGTATCCGGACGGTTCAACGAATCTGGACACACAGCGCACCAAAAAATAAAATAATAATTAATTATTTTCACAAAAATATATTTACACCTCACAAGCCAAGCCCAAGCCCGTCCCGGCCGAGCCGAGCCAGCCGAACGGCGGCGCGCAAGCGTGTGTGGTGGTCAGATGGTGTGTGTGCTTTCACATTTACAAAACTGGGTACCCATTAGGCTCCAACCCAAGGTGTAAAGTCCACACTTATAAACACTCTTAAAGTGTTTATTCTATCCAATGTGGGACTTTTTCAATTCACAATTAACAAAGTTCCAACAATCCCCCACTTGAATTTAAAAAGAAGTTTCAGAAGTAGCGTCAAACACCTCCATAAGATTGTGCATAAGCAGAGGTGTCATACGACTTGAACATTTGCGTAGCGGTTAAGATTTAGATTCAACAAGAGTGACTCGTAGTCTTGAACTCTATCTCTAATCGTCAAAACCACACACAACCTTTTCCTTAGGTGTATTCTCAAAAGCCCGTGCGTTTATGGCCCTGCACGTCTATCCCAGTTTAGTGAACGCTCTAGGAATTTCTGCCAACAATTCCATAGGAGGCGGTCCCACTTCCACATTCACAAAGGTGAGTCTATCAAGAGTACTCCTGTAGCTAGGTACTCCACTCCACATAGAGTATAGATCTCATTAAAAGTTTCTATTATCTCAACCTTACATCGCTTCAGGAATCATGCTTCTTTACTTTTAATAGCATGTTCATCTCCTATCACTTCACAACTTGTTATTACCCATTGAACCTAATTCTTGGGATCTCCAGTCTTTTAGGTCGGGTTACAATCGCGAGTGACTCATGGTTCTAAAGGCAGTAGTCTCATCCTTTGAGATGTATTTTGGACTTTCTCTCTGGCTAATCCTTTCGTCAAAGGATCGGCTAAGTTCTGATCAGTGTGTACATGATCCACTCTTACAACTCATTTTAAGAGAATTTCTCTAACAATGTTGTTCCTACGAGATATTTGTCGTCTTTTATCATTGTAATAATGATTCTTTATTTTGCAATAGCTGCGGTACTATCGCAATGGATCAACACAACTGCGTCGGTTTTCCCATAAGGAATCTCTGCTAGTAAGCATCTCAACCAACTAGCTTCTTCATTGGCGGATGCCAATGCTATCATTTCAGAATCCTTAGTGGACTGAACCAAAATGATCTATTTTTTAGATTTCCAGAAAACAATACCACCATATATATACTAAGTATATAGTCACTAGGTGCTTTTGAATCATCTGATAGAGTATTCTAATAAGCATTACTATATCCTTCAAGTACAGCTGGAAATCTCTGATAATGTAACTTGAGTTTCATGGTCCTCTTCAGGTATCACATGACTCTCTCAATAGCGTGCCAATGCTCTATACTAGGTCGACTGGTAAACCTGCACAACAATCCCACGACATAGGCAATGTCGGGTCTAGTACAATCAATGGCATACCTTAGGCTGCCAATGATGCTCGCATATTCCGTTTGTCTAACACCGTTACTAGTGTTCTTAAAAGGTTTGACAATTGGATCGTATGGTGAGGAGGAAGGTTTACTACCAAAGTTGTTATATTTCTTTAAGATCTTCTGAATATAATGAGGTCGATCCAAAGAAATTCCTTTCTCAGACCTAGTATTCTTAATACCAAGGATTACACTTGCTTCTCTGAGGTCTTTCAATCAAAGTTGTTGCACAACAATGATTTCACATTATTTACAGCATGAATGTTTGATCCAAATATGAGTAAGTCGTCTACATAGAGACATATGATAGTGCAAATGTCATTCTCGGTTTTGTAATAAATGCATTTGTCACTTTCATTCACTTTAAACTCATTCGATATAATCAAATTATCAAACTTCTCATGCCATTGTTTGGGAGCTTGTTTGAGACCATACAGAGACTTGTCCAACTTACAGACCTTGTGTTCTTGCCCATGGATCACAAAACCTTCAGGTTGCTCCATATAGATTTCTTCTTCTAAATCGCCATTTAAAAAGGCAGTTTTACATCCATTTGGTGTACTTCTAAGTTATAAATAGCGGCCATCGAAATTAGTACCCTTATAGATGTAATTCTTGTAACAGGTGAATATGTGTCGAAGAAATCTATATTCTCTCTTTGTCTAAAACCTTTGGCTACAAGGCGAGCCTTGTACTTATCAACAGTGCCATCAGGTTTTAGTTTCTTTTTCAAGATCCATTTACAACCAATGGGTTTGCAACTAGGAGGCAAGTCCACTAAGTGCCATGTCTTGTTAGACTCTAGAGAATCCATCTCATCATTTATGGCTTCTTGCCACAAATCAGCATCCAATGACGATAGAGCTTCTTGAAGGCTAGTAGGATCCTCCTCTAATGTATAGACCGTATAGTCGGGTCCATAGTCTTTAGCAACACGTGCTCTCTTACCTCTTTGAGGTTCTATTCCCCTTTCTACGTTGTCTTCAACGCTCCTAAGCACAGAAACTTTAGCAGTTCCGGTGCCCCCGCTATTTCTTGATTTAAAAGGGAATCTACTTTCATAGAAGTCAACATCATTTGACTCTATGATCACTTTCGCATTAAGGTCATAAACCTGTGTGTTTTGCTATTTACTGCATAACCAATGAATACACATTCATAGGCTCTACTGGCGAGTTTAACTCTTTTTGGGATTATGACATAAGCCAAGTTATCCCAAATTCAAAAATAAGACAAGATGGGCTGTCTTTTCTTCAAGATCTCCGAAGGAAATTTTTTATTTCTTTAGATTCGGCGAATCTATTCATAACTTAACCAACAACTTATAAAAAATTTTCACAAGAGAGATCAAGTGCTAGAATTCAGTAAATTAGCAAATCAATAAAGATTTTATTTTTCTTTCTGCTTTACCATTCATTTCAGAAAAAATATGGTGCAGTCGTTTCATGTATAATTCCATTAAATTAATAAGAATCATACTCCGTTCCTTAATCGCTATAAAAACTCTTAACCTTTCTACTTAATTGATTTTCAAAAAGCTGTAATGGAAAACTTTGAATATGTCGAGCACTTCACTTTTGTTTTTCCCAAAGTATACTACAATGTAGTCAAAACAATTATAAATAAAAGTGATAAACTATCGTTTTCCATTTCTGGTTAACGCTCTATCTTATTCGCATATATCTGAGTGAGTCAAAACTAATACTCAGATTTCCTTACTGATGTATGCGAAGTCTTGAAAATTATTGCTTGACTTCAAAAATCACATTTTTTTTCTTAAGTCATTTTAAAAAAATAACTTTTGAAAAATGCTATTTGGCTCTTATTGAAAATAATGCATTTCTTTACACGTCAAAGCCAACCACGTTTAAAAATTATATAGTGTACAAAACTTCCGATAGACGAAGCAAACAATGCTTTAAAAAAATATCATTGTTTAAAATAAAGTTTTAATCAGACTCAGCATCATTTTCTTATTTTCAGCAACCTGTATGTTCAAAACATACTCAATAACCATCCACCAATCTTCGCATTCACCAACAATGTTGATTTCAAAAATTATAGCAACAAATTGCTATTCAGTTAGGTTAGCCTGCGCGGCAGAGCTTGGACTGTTCATACACTTGCGTGTCGTATGATCTGGTCTCTCGCAATTGAAACAATTAAATGGAGGAGCAGTGTCATTTCTAGGTGGGGGGTCCCATTCCAGTTGCTGTTCCTTTGAGCCTGATTACTGTTTTAATTTTGGAAAGGTTTTCTCAAAATTATATTGCAATCAATATTGCAATATATCGTAAAAGGTATAACTTCTCAAAAATAATGTTATTGCTAAAAAGCAATTCTATGATTTAAAATCATTAACCGTTAGCGTTAACCACTAACGGCAACAATATGAATTAAGAAAATTCATTATTGTCGAGTAGGTTCCTAGGAAAGAGAGGTGGGTCACAATGGACACACTTAAGTACCAAGTCTTTCCTAGTAAGAACTTTTCCCAGACAATATGAATTAAAATAATTCATTCTTATAGAGATGATTATTCTCTTTCCGTAGAATTAAGAATAATATAGAGATAATCATTCTCTTTCTATAAGACCGTATAGAGAAAATTATTCTCTTTCCATCGATAAATAGTATAGAGAAAATAATTCTCTTTCCAATGATAATAAATTATATAGAGAAAATAATTCTCTTTCCATTAATAAGTTGTACAGAGAAAATAATTCTTTTTCTATTGGAATATTTCTTTAGCTATTTTATCTCTTCCTTTCTGATCAACTGTTTCAGTGAGCACATGAATGTCATCTTTTAAATGTTGGCAACATTTTTCATATTTAATAAAAATTTATTTTCTTGCCATTGACATTCTTGAAAATGAAACGATTTGTTGAAGTTAGAAACAGCAGAATCAGAGCCAGTAATGTCTTCGGTAGTCATGGCTAAATTTCGAAACGTCTTAAAATTGTTGTTTTTGAGTTTCAGAAAATAATTTCAGAAAATCAATCCACCGAAGATATTACTAGGTTGAGTCGCGGACTAGGTCGCTCTCTTTAAGACGTTTCGTGGCACTGCTATCACTGCACAGTGAAATTTCGCTCAAGAAATACACCTCAATATGGTTAAAAAACCACTCCGAATATGGTTCGCAGACCACTCTTGAATATGGCTCGTAGGCCATTCTTTAAAGTAGAAGAGAAGAAAAATTGAGAGAGGAGAGAGAGCTTGAGGTATGATTTAACGTCAAGCGGTGTAAAGAGTCAAGTGAGGGAGGGGCCTATTTATAGGCTTCAAAACTGACTTGGTGCGCAAGTCTTAGAGGATAAGACCGGAGTGCTTGCGCTCCAAGCTATAACTAGGGGTGGCAATTTCTACCCACAAATGGGGATCCCCGTGGGGATTGCCCCGTTTGGGGCCCCGTGGGCGGGGAAACATAAAACAAGGCCCAAGGCCACAAACTAAATCTACTAGGCCATAGCCACTTAACCAATGCCAACATGGCTCAAATAAAAGTATCTTTACAACTACTAAATGAAAATACAAGGCATAGGAAACACTAGAGTTGATTATCTAGAAATTCCCTACTATTTACATGGTCACCTTCAATGTGGTCTTATCTTAATGATTAGGTTGAACACATTGAAGTATATTCCCTTGAATTCTTGTTGACTCTTTTTGGTCTTTATCTTTGTGATCTTCATCCAAGCTCCATGCATGTGGGATCACATCATTCTCCCCCTCTTAAACTTCACTTGTCCTCAAGTGAACTCCCCCTCTTGGAAGCCTACATCAAAGATGGACAAAAATCACTTATTTTGAAAATAAAAGACAACTAAACTAATGCAAGAATTGCTTAGGCTCCACCGGGATCAAAAGGGAAGTGGGTGACTTCAAATAAAAGCCTAATCATGCAAATTCTAAGCACTAGTTGCAATACAATCCAAAGTATGGTAAACTTCCAAGCAAAAGAAAAAGACCTAGAGAAAGGAATGGAGAAAAGATGGAGAATATCATACCTTTTCAACTTAAAAACATTAATCACATTCTCCATTACCTTGGTCTTACCATTTAGTGGAGTACCTTTGGAAACACCATCACTATTAAAGTTTCCAACCACAATTACACTTGTAATGCGTTTGTCCTCATGTACCTTACAACTCTCATGTATAGAGACAATATGGGGCTCTCCATTCTTTGCAAGTGCCTCAAGTGTAACATCATCTTTACTCACCTTATAAGAGGAATCAACCAAACTAGAAGAAAAATTAACATTAGTGGTCAAGCAAACAAAATCATTAGAAGATGGGAGTTTGGATGGCTCTCCCAACAATGGTTCAAGTTCCTCCCTACTTTCAATTTTTGGAACCTCTTTAGAAGTTTCCATCATTAGAGGCTCTCGGCCAACCCTAGTTGCTATGTCCTCCTCATTGATTTTAACATTCATTTCATTTGCTTCTTCATCTATTTTATTCTTCAAAGCAATTTGGTCCTTAAGCATTTCATGAAGGCTAAGAGAAGTAAGATGAATTTCCAAATTTTCATGCCTAAAAGAGTACTTGTTAGCATATCCATCATAGATTGCTTTCTTATCAAGTTGCCATGGCCTACCTAGGATTAGGTGGGCGGTCTCTATAGGTACAACATCACATAAGACTATGTCTTTGTAACTATGAGTAGAAAAACTAACAAACACTTTTTTATTCACAAGAACTTCTTCTTTATCTTTATGCAACTTGAGCATATATGGTGTTGGATGATCAAAAGTGTGAAGGTTGAGTTTTGTAACTAAACGAGTGCTAGCCATATTAAAACAACTCTCACCAACCACTTGGAAACAACATACACTATTTTCAACACGACATCTTGCATGGAACAAAGAATAAGTAATAGGAATAGAAGTAGAGATTTTATCCTTACCATTTGGCACCATGGCCGAAGCTTTATCATTTTCAAATTTAGATCTAAAAACTTCTTCCATGTTTGTATTGGTATCCCTCATTCTATGTCTCCTTTCATGTTCTTTCTCCTCAATATACTTATCTCTTCTATACCTCCTTTGATCCTCATCATAAGTATATTTTCTATACCTTCTTACATAGTACTCATGAGGGGAATCATGTCTCTTAGGAGAAAGATGTCTTCTTGGTGAAACATGTCTCATTGGGCTTCCTTTGTACCATTCATCCATCTTTCAAGTGAAATGTGGTACCTACAAGAAGAGTTAGAAAATAACAAAAATTTACAGCCACCAATAAGTCCTCACAAGTGTATTTAGCTTACCAAATTTCACTCCACTCGTGTTTAGGCTTTTTAGGAAAAATACTCTCCACTCAAGGTTTTTTTTTTTTGGGCACACAAGAGTAAAGTAGGGTCACTCAAATCACTCTATTCTCCAATGAAATCTTAGGAGTGAACCTCAAAAGCCTCTTTCCAACCTTGATGTTGATATTACTATAGATTCTCAAGGAGAGTATTGCCAATCACCAAAGAATGCCAAAAAAGGGAAAGAAACTACTATGACAAACTTAGGAATTTTAAATACCAAAATCAAAAACAAAAAAAAATTGAGAGAGCTAAACCAAATATAGAGTATTTAAAGACAAATTTAAACTACAAAAAAGAGACTCAAAAAGATTGGTAGCAATCACCAAAGAAAATACAACAAAGTGAGTAAATAAGACTCCAAGGGCAAAATGGTCCAAATGTCCTCAAATTTTTTTTGACAAACATTTTCAATGATCCAAATAACGTTCACTATCAGTGGAAATTTTTGTGGAATTTTTTTTTATGCTCCCATGATTAGGTTGATGCCTTTTTTAAAAAAAAAAAAAAAATTTTGCTATTTTTTTTTTCTATTTTTCAGTTTTTTTTTCAATGCCTCAAATAATACTAGATTTTGAGACAAACAACCTGGCTTTTGAATCACTGAAAAAGGAGCTATATTGAACCCAGAAACACAATTTGAAATTTTGAACAAACAATTTTGGATCAAAGAAATTCTGGAAATGAAGAACACCAAGAACACTTATGAATGTTTGATTTCTTGCAAGGGTGTTATCGCAGCCAATACTCAACCAAATAAGACAAACTTGGACTCCATTCCACTCAATTTTTCATAAGGAATACAACTGTGCAACTTTCAGACCCAAATAAGCACTTCTACGAAACAGTGATTCTGGAAATGAAGGTTGAAGATGAAGCTTCAAACCTTCAAACTCAACAATGGTAAAACACTCAAATCAGCATCAAATCAAACGAAATTTGTGCCTAAATTGAACGAAATTTTACAAGGATCACGAATAAATCATCAATTTTCACAAAAGAGGACAATAACTTACTGAAAAAGCGATTTTAGAGCAAAAACGCGTTTAGGCTTATGTGACTATGGTATATTGCTCAAAACTCAACCAAAATTCATGAAACCAGTTGCAATAGACTCCAAATAATAGCAGAAAACTAAATCAGACAATAGATTCGAGAGAAAACTAAGAAAAATCAGAAACGAAGTTGAGATTGCGTTGAAACATTGTTACGGTTTTTTTGTTTCTAAACCGACGAAATCTAACTCAAATGAAATGAAACAAGTGTTTTTTATGCCACAAATTTCACAACAAACAAGATGGAAACACGAAATTACAACGAAAACAAACAGAATTCAATATCAATTTTTGGACACAAGAAGAACAAAACACATGAACATGAACAAGTGTGAGAAAAAAAAATTGCCAAAATTCTTCTAGCTCTTGATACCAAATGATGAGATCTAAAGTAGATCTTGAAGTTTAGGATCTTGAAATTTAGCAAATCAACAATTTTCTCACACAATCTAAACACCAACAACAGAAAATCAAAGACACAAATGAAACAACACTTACTTGAAAGGAAGAAAATGCAAATATGGAAGAGATAGAAATGGAAGTGGAGAAGGAAGTCCACCACTTCTTCCTTGGGAAGATGATAAGGACAACACTATCCTTAAGCTCTCCTAGCCTCAAGGTTGTGTGCTCAAGGTTCTCATCTCAAGAAACCTCGGAGAATCTATGATGAACCTTTACCTACACTAGCAACTAGCCACTCACCACTCACTTAGGTATTAGGGCACTCTCATGCTCAAAATGTAAAAGTGAATTTCATTCATCAAAGTTCTACCAATTACACTTAGAGTTCAAGTATTTATATTGTGGGTTTAATGGATCCTAGGCCCACACTCTAAAGTCCAAAAGAAACATAAAACAAGGCCCAAGGCCACAAACTAAATCTACTAGGCCATAGCCACTTAACCAATGCCAACATGGCTCAAATAAAAGTATCTTTACAACTACTAAATGAAAATACAAGGCATAGGAAACACTAGAGTTGATTATCTAGAAATTCCCTACTATTTACATGGTCACCTTCAATGTGGTCTTATCTTAATGATTAGGTTTAACACATTGAAGTATATTCCCTTGAATTCTTGTTGACTCTTTTTGGTCTTTATCTTTGTGATCTTCATCCAAGCTCCATGCATGTGGGATCACATCAGTAAGTACCCAAAAGAAATCATCAGGGGTACATGAAATTAGTGAAATATCAGCCCTATCTGCTCAAGTAGCCTCACTAGCAAACATGTTCAAAAACTTCACCACAACCAGTGCAACTGCATCTAGTGCAGCTGCACCAGTAGAGAACACTGCAGCATCAATAGAACAAGCCCCTCCAGGAACAGTAAGTTGTGTCTATTGTGGAAGAGGTCACCTTTATGAGGAATGTCCTAGCAACCCTGTCTCTGTAAATTATGTAAGTTATGATAGGAATAACAACCCTTACTCCAATATCTATAATGCTGGTTGGAAGAACCATCCAAACTTCAGATGGAACAATACTAGTGCACCTGCACCTAGTGCAACTGCACCAACCCTTCCACCGGGATTTCAATCTCAGAACTACCAAAGGCCACAACAACAACAACAACCTGCTACTAATAACTCTATAGAGGGTTTGCTCAAATCTTTCATTAGTGAAACTAGAACAGCTAGGCAAGCCAAAGATGCATCAATCAAAAATTTGGAGAATCAGGTAGGTCAGTTAGCAACTGCTCTGTATCAGAGACCAACAGGTACATTACCATCCAATACAGAAGCAAGTCCATCTCAGAGGCCAGGTAAAGAACAGGTCAAAGCTATCTCTCTCAAGAATGGGAAAGATCTTACAGAACCTTATGAGAATGAAGGTACAGGTAAGGGAGAAAAAAATAAAAATGAAAAAAATTCTCAAAATGCAGAAGCACCTGATGCATCTGCATCTCATGAAGTTCCAACTCCAAGGTTAGTTCCTGAATACCCTCCTCCTCCTTTTCCTCAAAGATTAAAAAGGGCACATGAGGAGAAGCAATTCAGTAAGTTTTTAGATGTTTTAAAACAATTGCATATCAATGTTCCCTTAATTGAAGCATTGCAACAAATGCCTAATTATGCTAAATTCATGAAAGATGTTCTTTCAAAAAGAAAAAGATTAGGTGAATTTGAAACTGTTGCTTTGTCAAAAGAATGTAGTTTGATTTTGCAAAACAAAATTCCAAGAAAATTAAAAGATCCAAGTAGCTTTACAATTCCATTTTCAATAGGTAATTACTATACAGGTCGTGCATTATGTGATTTAGGAGCAAGCATCAACTTGATGCCTAAATCTGTCTTTACACAGTTAGGAATTGGAAATGCTAAACCTACATCTTTAACATTGTCACCTGCAGACAGGTCAATAGCTTACCCAGAAGGAATCATAGAAGATATATTGGTAAAGATTGACAAATTTGTATTTCCTGTAGATTTTGTTATTCTTGACTTTGTTGCAGATGAAGAAGTACCAGTTATTCTTGGAAGGCCATTCTTAGCCACTGGGAAAACATTGATTGATGTGCAAAAAGGAGAACTAACCATGAGAGTAAATGATCAAGAGGTGAAATTCAATGTAATGAATGCTCTGAAATATCCTGCAGAAGAGAGTGAAGAATGTTCAGCAGTCATCTCTCTTGATCATTTGATGCAGAAGCAATTCTACAAACAACATGATCATCTGATGAATGCTCTAGCATCCAGTGCTCCTGCCTTGATAGATGAAGAAATTGAAGAAAAACATCCTCCACAAAATGAGCTTAAATTTTTTCAAGAAAATGAGAATTGTTATCCCAAATGCTTATTGGTTGGGCCATGGGATCACTTCCTTCCCCATGCCAAATACATGGGAGTTCTAACAAAAAGAAGAAAGAGGAAGGATGATATTTTCTTCTTGTCCTATTATCCACCCTAACTTAGGTTTTGAATGACAAGTCTAGCTAAAGACTATAAAATAAGCGCTACTGGGAGGCAACCCAGATTTTTAGGACTAGTTGTGTTTTGTGTGTTTTTGTTTTTACTTTTGCAGGTATGAATGAATGGTCTTGTGCAGATGCTGTCAATTATGCAGAATTCTGATGCAGTAGCACTGTGTGCAGATGCATTAGTGGCTGAAGATATCTGCCACAAGACTTAGTCAGGCTGAAGACTCTTAAATCAAGCGCTTATGGGAGGCAACCCATGATTTTGAAGTATTAATTATGTTAGTTTTAATTTATGTTTTGAAGTGTTTTGTATGAAAACAGGTTAAGAGAATTCCCAGTGCAGCTGCACTGCAGGCACCAGCACTATCAAAATTTCACTGCTCCTGCATCAAACTCCACAACACACTGGGGTGAAAATTTAAATGCTGAGAAGAATGTTGCAGAGCAACCTGATGCGGGTGCACCTAATGCAACTGCATCCACCACTGATGTACCTGATGCAAGTGCAACTGGTGCAGGTGCATCCAAACCTGAGGAGCCCAAAAAGAAGAGACAGAAGGTGAAGCATTCTACAGTGAGGTCTAGCTTAAAGCTAAGGAGTGTGGCATCAAAACAGTAACTATATTTGAATGTTGTTAACTATTTTGTTTAATTATGCTTTTATATTTTGCATTATGATATTTTGTGAACTAATCCTCCTCGCATGGTTTTTATTTTTAAAGAGCAGTGAGGACACTGCTCAACTTTGAGTTGGGGGGAGAAGTTAACTTATCATATTATGCATATGTGTTTAACTATAGTATTTGTGTCTGCTTTGATATATGTTTGTTCTTATATATGTTGTTCTTATATATGTTGTTCTTATATATGTTTGTTTTTATGAGTGTCTACATGTTTAAATGTGTGTTAGGATTTGATAGATTTGAAGCATGATCAGCTTAGAAATCTTTTTCACAATGCATCTCTTTGAACTGATTTTTAATGATGAAAGGAAGAAAAAGAAAAGAAGCCTTGTTTTTCCTCAAATGACCAATTTTATTATTACTTTAACACATCAAAGCTGAGTTTTGAAAAGAACCTTGCTATTTAAAGAGCTATCTGATGCAAGAGGAATTTTTAGAAAGCTAAGGTCAAGACTAAATTTTTACTAAAAAAATAGAAGAGCATAAAGAATTAAGTTTCGGGGAGTTTCCATGAATACTAAGGCAAAGTATGAGGAACTTAAAGTAGTAAATGCCATAGGTTATCAAAAGCTACTACAAAAAGTGTCAAATTGTTGTAAATAGCTATACTTACCTGAGTCATTAAACTGAACCTGTTCCAATAGTGCATTTGGTTTGTAAAAAAAAAATACAAAAGAAAGAAAAAGAAGAAACGAAAAGCAAACCAAAGAAAAAAGTATGCATAAGGAGGTCAGTGAGGAGGGCAGTATATGCTATAAGTCTGGAAATGTAGTATCAAGTGCACCTGCACTCAAGTGCATCTGCACCGTTGCAAAAAGTTCAGTGCGTCTGCAACTTGGTGCATCTGCACCAAAAGGAAATAACCACACAAAAAAAGAGTAGTGCATTGACTCAATAGTTTTGAAATACTCAAGTCAAAGCCCTTTGTTGTGCTTAGAGCCCCCCAATGCTTGAGGAAGTTGTTAGTCTAGTCTATATTTTGAAACATCTTTGTTTTGACCGAACGTAATCTAAATTTTTCAAAGGCTAGGAGAAACTTGTTACTTAGTTTTGGAACTGATTGAATCTCAGTGGGGCACACACTCACACAAATGAGTTTTAATAGCTTTGGATGTTTTGGAATTCAAAGGCACAAAGACAAAAGTTTCTGAAAAATGAAGTTCATGAGTTGCATTTATTAAAAATCATTCTGTGAAAGAGATATGAGCTAATCTGTTCTTCTTAATTCTAGAAATCTTATTTATGTTTTCTTTTTGTCATTGCTTGAGGACAAGCAACGATTTAAGTTTGGGGGTGTGATAACTCTATTTTATATAGAGTTATATACGCATCTAAACCTAAATAATTGTTTAGAATCAAGTACAATATGTGTTAAATATAGTAGTATGAATAAAATAAACAACATTCAAGGTTTATACTCATGACTTAGCATTTTGTATATATATTGGTATGTTTGATGTGTTTGTTCAGTGCACCTGCAGTTGATGCATCTGCACCGGAAAACAGGCAGTGCATCTGCACTAGATGCAGCTGCACCAGATTACCACAGTGCAACCAAATTTAGTGCATCTGCACCATCCTGCACCAAAGACAGAATTACTCCACAATGGAAGCACCTCAATTCATACCATGGCATAAATATCTCTATGACATCATGCTTAGTCACAAGTCACATGGAGGCACCATGGCAACTTGCAAAAGGATGCACCTGCATCGCATGCAGCTGCACCATCCTGAAAGGGAGGAAAAATGCCAACACCGGAAGCACCTCAAACTCAAAGAAGATAAAGACACCACAAGATGACATCATAATTGGTCACAAATCACATGGGTCACACGGGAACCTTTCAAAGGAGGTGCCTACAATATATGACCATTTGAAGAGTCATCTTATAAAGGACACATGGCTACACCTAATTGGACCATTCTTTGCACTTGAGTGAAAAACTCAAATGGCATCATCAACTTCTGAAAAGTAACCATGGTTAAGTTAACTTTGTCTCCAAGCAAACCCTCACTTGAAGGAAATCTCAAGGCCTATATAAAGGACTCAACTCTTCACTTGAAAGATATATAGATTTTTACATACTTACTTCTTGTTCTTTCTATTTTAGTTTTTTATAGTTTTCAAGTTTATTTTCTTGTAGTTCTTTTTATATTTTCTTAGTGTTAGAAATTAGTTGTAAGCAAATATATGCAAGAGTCTTTCAATTGTTGTAATTCTTACTCTTTTGAATTCTCTTGTACTTTCCTTCATTGCAACATGTTTTCATTCAATTATATTTGCTTTGATATGCTCATCATGAGCTAATTCCCTTAAGTTGGGATGTTCTAACTTTCCAATGATCTTTTGAGGAAAGTTATTGAGTTTTCAAGTGGTGTAAGTACTTTAGTTCTTGTGTTTAAATACTTAATCTTGTTTAAGGTTGATTACTTAGAACAAGTAGAGTTATATTCACTTAATTGGCTTATAACTAGAAATCAAGAACTAAGTAAGGATAAGTGTTTAATAAAGCTTTTTGTTAAACTAGTTTTAATGAAGTTAGCTTGTTAATTCCATGTTAATTCCTAACCTTAGGTTAACATAGTCCTTACAAGAGTGTAGTAAGATCTTAAGATACAAGAGTGTACTTATTTAGCAAATTGGATTATCTGTAAGGGGGCGAGAGAGGCACTGACAGCCCTACTCTTTACCGCAAAAAAACAGGATCATAAGAGCTTGTAACGAAACTCTGAAGAAAGTAGCTGACCAGCACACACTGATGCAGCTGCACTAAGTGCAACTGCACCACAAGAAAACACAATACACTCAAAAGTGATTTAGCTTGTGAAGACATCTCAACTTTCATTCTCAACTGATTTCTTACACAATTTACTTGCTTTCTGTTTATTTGTTTTCATTTCAACTTCAACCAAAACCCAAAAATCTGAATAGTATAGTTGCACTAATTTGCATTTCTTTACAATAACATATAAGAGTTAATTCAATCTCTGTGGGTTCGATCTTTTATACTATAACTTGTGACTGTGTATACTTGCACACGTATTTTCACACACCAGGGACAATATGGGAGGCGGGGATGGGGAGCGGTAGAGTACTCCCCGCCCCGCCCCATTGCCATCCCTAGCTATAACGGTTAGGAACAAACGCGGATAAGAACGACTCTATTCAACGAATCTGTACGCAACAGTCAGTTCATCGTATCCAGACGGTTCAACGAATTTGGACACGCAACGCACCAAAAAATAAAATAATAATTAATTATTTTCACAAAAATATATTTACACCTCACAACCCAATCCCAAGCCCGGCCCGGCCGAGTCGATCCTACAGGACGGCGGCGCGCACACGTGTGTGGTGGTCAGATGGTGTGCGTGCTTTCCCATTTACAAAACTAGGTACCCATTAGGCTCCAACCCAATGTGTAAAGTCCACGCTTATAAATGTTTATTCTATCCAATGTAAGACTTTTTCAATTCACAATTAACAACGTTCCAAGAGTCTTACTTACTAAGTGTTCTTGAAGGACATATGTCTACTACCTTCTACTATTGTGCAATGTCTAAAAAGTAAAAACCGAAGAATCGATGCTCGTGCATGAGAGTTTCGATATGTTATTAGCATGTCTTTGTTTAGTTCGTTTTATGTAGCAAACAAACAAAAGACTTGTAGACCCAACCGATGACTAATTAAATATGCTTAATAGTTTGTATAAGATTGTTAGTGTTTGCATACATCACTTATTACTTTCGGATTTGGATTCAATGCCTTTACCATATGATACCTTTGGTGACTTAGGCAAATTTAGGAGGGAGAAAGATGAGAGAAAAAATGAATTATGATGATAAAGAAAGACTTAAATGAGAGAGATAGACACACAATGGCCTTAAAGGCACTGAATTCAGTCCCATTACCTCCCTATATGATTGTTCTTCTGAATTCTAGAATCTCCTCAATATTTTCAGAACGTCAAATCAGCCAAAAAAAGAGAAAACAAATAAATAAAATAAAAAGATCCAAGTCTCCATAACAAAACCAGTCTTAGATCCTTTTAGCATCTAACGTTGCATTGCATCAGCATTCAAGTATTTCTCTACAAAATATACATCTTTCGATGTGCAGCTGTGTACAATCAATGTTAGCCCAATTAACAATAATTTAATCACAGACGCATACATGTATGTACATGTGCAGCTTAAGAATGATAACTTGTTTTAAACTTGGAACCAAAAAAGAATCCAAATACAATTTTTCAAAGCTTCTTTTTCACTCGAGATTTTGTTGACTTAGAAGATGGGCTTGTGTTTGAGGTTTCCTTGAACGCTGATGGGCACAAGTCACTTATACCACATTCTCCACAACGTGGTCTTAGAGGTGTACAAATTGTCTGTCCAAATCCTACCTGCTCATATTCAAGCCACAAAAGAGATTATTTTACAATGTAAATTATTTAAATTAAATAACTATCTTACACTAATGTGTCATGTAAAATGACTAATGAAGCCAAATTTCCATAGGAAAATATATCAGTAAAATTGTTTTGTTAGGATTTGGTTTTGGACAATGAGATTGCCATACCAATAGAGGATTTATTGGAACCCATTCTTCCTTTGGAAGCCACCGTTGTAGTGCCTCTCTTGTCTCTTCAGGTGTCAAAGTTTTCTGGCAAAGTGAAAAGCATTAATTAGTAGCTTTCAATTGTGACCTTTAGAACCAGTAACAGAAGATACTAAATCGGTTTCCATTAGAAAGAGCTAACATTGAATAATTTCTGGCGTGCTATGAAGGCGACAAGATTCGATGATTAACATAAGAATATCGATCGCAGATCAATGGGGAAAAGTATCCATTGATAAAGTCTACCAGAAACAAAATGTATACATTCCTCGATAAAAATAGAGAATAATTTTCACAATTTTCCTTGATAGCCTCATTATAACTGTCATATCTGCATCGGCGCCGTGATGTTGCGAGAATATATGAAATAGGTAACAAAATAACAATGCCTTGTACATAAAATGAGATGCCACAAAACTTAAGTTAAAGGAACCTGTTTTGTGTGCGTGCCCAATCTTGACACCCACCCAAGGCGATTGCAAATGCGGTGGACATGAGTATCTACACATATCCCTTGGACATTTTCCCATGCAACATTCATAACCTAATGTGACACTAACAAAATCAGCTTCAGAAAACTAATGAAACATAATGTTTTTGTTAAAAAAACTACTACACATACCAAATGAGCCATCTTAGGACCTATTCCTGGAAGCAAGAGTAGTTGCTCAAGTGTGCTAGGTATGTCTCCACCATACTTCATGAGACAAATATTTGCAATTTTTTTCAAGTTAGTGGCTTTTCTTGTATAAAACCCAACCTGGAAAGAAGAATACCAGTACCCAAAAGTACAATCAATGATTAAATTAGTACAGCACAAAACAAACATAAGCTTGAAAAAATTGACACAAGGAATCTTCCTTTACTTGAATCTTCAATACTTTATAAAGTATCTTCCTTTACTTGCCACTAAATTCAGATTATTTGAACCATGGAAGAGACAATATTTTAAAAAGAAAAAAGGAACATACAGGGTAAATCAAATTTTTGATGGTCTCTTCATCAGCATTGTTGATTGCATCAGCAGTAAGCAGATCATTTTGAAGAAGACGTTGGATTGCTCCTATTCTTAAAAGCACACTTGTAATTAGAACCGTTTCATAAGTTGAAAGAGGACAGACATCTTTAGTAACTACTAGGTATGAATCAGATACATCAAAACAGACAATAAACAAAATCACGAGACCAAAAGTAAAATGGCTGAATACTTTTTGATAAATTAGCATTTCAGTAAGTCAATATAAGAAAACTTCTGGTACTCAGATAAAGTTTCCTAATTGTAGGTTAACACTGCCAATTTCATACGTCAATGAGGCAAGAGTGTTCTCTAGGCATTAGATCTTAAAAAGAATATAACATTATTATCTCTAGTAAGTAATAAAAACTTTATTTGACTATAACTTCAGAAGGCATATGTACTCACCATGATTAACATGATCTTTGGTTTGGCTTGATAAAAGAGAAGATACCAGGACAGCAAATCTTCTTTCCTAATGATACACATCGAAATTTTGATGAGGGTAAACTTCTTCACATTATGCTTCATAAAGAACAATTAGATTAATAGAAATTTATCCAACTAAAAACCCTATGCCAAGCCAAGCAATCAATTTAGTACAAGATTACACCAAGGGTTGACTAGTTTGGTCATCATCACCATCACCATCAACTAATCGAATGAGTAATGGCTATACTGGTTAATATATGACTTGGTTTATCAAATCAACATTGTTTATAGTGTTGTCTTTATCTGCCACAAAAAGGTGGATATATGACAAATGGTCCTCATTGTCGTCACCAAGACAGAAATCAACAAATAAATGCTTCATATACCAAATTGACAGAAGTATAATACAGAATCAAACCTTAGGAGGTAGAGTAGCACCAGCTTTCTCACATCCCATAGTGTCTACTGGTGCATCTGCAGAACACCTCATTTTGCGAATACCCTCAAGCACCTCTTCCCAGTGAGCAGGTGATTCACCTATATCACATATGAACTAAATAATTTAAGCTTTCTAGACGCGGCCATGCTATTAGTCTTAGACACAAAACAACCACGAAGCATATCGGTTTGAAATTAACACGAAATGACTAAGATTATACACGTGACAATTTAAATAAAATATAATCTTCTGGAACATGCCATTGGATTTAACCAACACAAACACATAGTACTAGAAATCTATAATATATACACAAGGTGAGATTAATTTGACAAAATAAAAATTGTAAAGTTAAGCTAAATCTCTTTTTTGAATTAATTATTTTCACTAAACACATATTTTAATTCCACAAATGATTTCTAAATAACAAGCATTGTTGAACTAGTGAGGGAAAACCTGCTTTGTTACATTAATTGCTACCTAAAATCTCTCCTGATTTAACAGTTCCCAGACCATTTTATAATACCAAAAGAGGAGAGAAACTTTTTTGGGAAGAAAAGGGGTTTCAATAACACATAAAACAAATGCGTATAGAAACTAACTAACTACTGTTTCGTTTTTTAGTTGTTACCACCACTACCTTTCGTAGAAGCAACTTCACCTTCAGCTGGAGTCACATCTGAGCCCATTTCTGATTTTCCTGGAAAGGAAATATGCTTTTATAAGAAAAATGTTTTTATGAGAATGTTTGGTATATGCAGTGAGTGACTGAGTGATCGAGTCTCAGACACGTGCATGCACGCCCTAACCCTGGTTTAGTAAAACCAACAAATAATAACAATAGCCAACCAGCAATTACCTTCTCCACTAGGAGCACATCTATATTTTTCTTAATTATTTAAAAGCAACTACAAAGCAGTTGATAAAAGTATAAAACAAGCAAAAGCATTGATGGTAGCTCATTACAACTTTCCAAACTTATTCTTTCTTACTCTTCTTATTCCTTTTTTGTTTCTGTTAATCTCCTTATTTTTCAGCTTTATATATTCACCATAAATAGGATTAATTTACTCACAAATCATTATAGTAATAGTAATCCATATAACAATTTAATATACTCCCTAGGAGGGACCATGCCAGCTATTGTTACTTCAAATAAGCTAAAACATAAAACATTGCATCTTATATAAATGGTTCAACATGTCATAAGTGGAAATAGGGAATAGCATTAGCAGCACTCTAAACTTTACTTCACGAAAGAGATACTTACCACACTGAGTCAATTTCTTTGCTCCATTGTATGCAAAGTCCTCTATTTCAGGCAGACCAAACTTCTGTGTAGGATGAATACACCATCAGAAGTTATTCATTGCAAGTCACAGTTAAAAAAGCTACATTGCAAGTTAACAACTGTGAATGCTATTGCTAGGGATTCATAGTTTGAAATTCCTTAAAAAAGAGATTAAAAGGGGAAAAGCCCATATTATTGAAAATATGGAATATTCACGGGGACACACACTCCTTGATCCTATTATGCAAAAAATGAGGAAGCAATGAGGAAAAAGGTTCTTACTTTATGGTGTTGAGTTGGAGGTGGTGGGTGCTTCTTTTCTTGAAGTTCTACGGTCATTCCTCTGGCTCTCTTATTTCTCCTAACAAAAACGCGAAGTTGGGACGCTGAAGCCTCATTCGAGGAGCCGGAGATGGAACTTTCGATTGCCGGTGTGGGTTTTTTGGTATCGGAGAGAAAGCCACGTGTTTTCTGAGACATGCCTAACACTTTGAATTTGATTCTTCTCCCCAAAACAAACCGAGAGGGAGGAGTATCGTAAACGACTAACATTTGATTTGAGGAGGGTGTATAGGAAGAGAATTATTTCTCCACAATTGCTTTTATTGAAAAATATTTTAATATTTTATGTTCTGATATTTTTTGGTTAAACGGTGTATCTCAGCGTGCAACTATATAGATTAATCATCCTTCGAGTCACGTGGGACCACCATCGGTAACTAAGCTTTCCCTCAAATGATTTAACGCTGCTTCCTAGTTCCTATATCATATAATTCATAGTATTGATTTTAATTATTTAACAATCATAGTAGTTTACAAAAATTCACTTAACACTTTTTAATTTGCACTATCTTCAAATGACGTATTAGTCGATTTTCGATAAACTTTTTCTCATACATTGAAAGTACAACTTAAGATATTATTTGTATTTTAGAGGAAAAATTACAATATAGATCCTTTAAGTTATTTAATTGTAACAAGTTAGTTTTTTAAGTTTTTTCCGTACCCCTTTTTCATTTTTCGTTACAAAAAACCCAAGTTGGCACTAATAGAGCTGAGTGGTCGTGACGGAGCCTACGTATCATGTATCTCGTAACAATTTGGTCATTTAAGACTACCGTCATGTAATAATTTAGTCCTTTTAACTTAAATGAAAAATATGATGAACCTTTTTTTTAAAAAAAAAATTAAGTTGAAAGTGCCAAATTGTTACATGACTATAGTCTTAAATGATCAAATTGTCACTAGATAGATAACACGTAGACTCTGTCATGGCCACGTAAGTTCTATTAGTGTCAACTTGGCTTTTTTGTAACGAAAAATGAAAAAAAAAAAACTAACGAATGTACACATTATGTAACTTAAAGGATCTAAATTGTACGAAAAAATCTTAAAGGTCTAACTTGTTACAAACTTAAAAGACCTCTAGTGTAATTTTTTCTATTTCCCATAAACATTAAGTATATAAATACTAATTTAAAAACAATTTAGCTCGCCACTTTGTATTGAGTGAGATTGAGAACTTAATGCTTCCAATTCCATACAACTTTGTAAAAACCCCTTTCTCCCCCAAAAATGGTAAACCCAAAAATAATGTCTCGTACAGATAGACAAGATAGACATCGCAAAGAAGCCAAAATTTTGGATTTGATTGGATCGGTTTTTGGTTCTCACACATGGGACCGATCCAATCTTTATTAATTGTGTAATTAATATTATAAGTGTAATTACAATATTACCCACATTTAGTATGTTTTTCTCACTTATTGTTTACATTCTATTTGGCTATTTGTAAGATGTATTTTTGGCTATGTATTTTACAATTTTTGTAATGATTTAGTTGTTTTTAATTGGCTACTTTGATGATAGTCTTTTAATGTTATGAAAGAGGTTTATTTTTTATCTTACAATAATTTTAGAGAATAAAATAAAAAACCAAAATCCAATCCAAACCGAAGTAAAATGAAATCGAATCAAATATAGTTTTCAAACCAAACCGATTGGATGATAAAAATACAAAATCACAAGGATTGGATGATTTTTCGCTCAAAACCAATCCAATCCATCCGCTAACATATCTAGTGACGACTATATTAACAACAGGTTTGACCAATTTTGGGAGGAGCAAGCAATTCAGAAAGAAAAAAAACAAAATCAGAGGATCAAATTTGTGAAAATGAAGTTGTGGTACTAAAATCGCCGTTGAGTGATTACATAGGATCAAAAGTGCAATTAAGCGTAACAAATTTTAACTTTGCTTATGGTAAAAAATTTCTTTGTTCCGGTTAAAAAAAATTGTTGATTTTTCTTCATGCTAAGAGGAAAAACAAATTTCTACACATTGTCAATCCCTTGTCGTTGTACTCTGAGTTCATCCACAATCAAAGGGTGCTTGCAAACACCGCCACCAACTACCAAATATTATGCCGCCCCATACACTGCAGTAGAAATTGAAAAGGAAATAGTGCAAGAATTGAGTATCGTGGATTTCATACACAGTGCCCACGAAGTTTGAAGCAATGGTAATTCATGATATAAAAGAATAGAAGAATAAGGATCAATGCAAACCGAAGATCCAGAAGCATTTCCTAAATCGTATTTAGATATTGAAAAAAATATGAATTTTAGGGTTAATGAGACGAAAAAGATGAAGTTGAGGGTTATGTGTTCTAGTAGGAAATTAAATATTTGTAAATTATTGCAGAGAATGATATTTTTGCTTAACGCATAACTCTTTTTTTTTTTTACAGCAGCTTAACGCATAACTCTTGAAAATATAATTCTATACCTTTATATGATAACATTTTAGGATTGTGAGATGATATGTTCCAATTCAAGGTAGAGAAGAAAAGCAACTCTGTGGTGGTTGTGGAGAGCTCGTAACTCAAGTATCATAGCTAACCTATTCCCAACTACAAGCTTAGGTTGACAATTAAGAATTTTGCTTCTCTTATTCACAGTTGCTTCACCAAAGTCGCAGCAGCTTTTCCTACACCTCGATTAGTCTCTTGGCATCCACTGAGGGATAACGAGATCATCCTTAATGTGGATGACAGTAGTATTGGTAATCCAGGGAGGTCTGATTTTGGAGGCTTGCTGCGAAAATATAATGGAGAATGACTTTGTGGTTTTGCAGGTAACATTGACTACTCAAACAATCTTCATGCGGAGTTTTCAGCGTTGTATAATGGTCTTCTCTTTGCGTTGAATAGCAGTTATCGCTCTTTAGTCTGCTATTCGGATTCCCAAAATGTGCCACATATGATAGCTGTTGATTCTAACAAGTGGAACAAATATGCTTCTATTATCTTGAATATTAAGAACATGCTTCAATGGAGCTGGCAGGTTCATTTAGTTCATACGCTTCGCGAAGGAAATGCTTGTGGCGATCATTTAGCGAAGATTGGAACTACTGCTGATGATAACTGGATTGTGTTTGATACTCCCCCTTCTGACATCTTGTCTCTTCTCCAGGCTGATGCGCAAGAAGTAGAATTTATTCGTGTGTAGTTTTGTTGTTTTCTTCTTTTTTTGCATTTCCTTTTTCCTTTTTGTATAGAAAAAGGTATAGAAGAAAATCTCCAACTAAAAGCTTAAAGATTAGTGGGCACAATGTATCGAATATAAGTCATTTCATGCTCAATTAGACTTACTCTTGTCTTGAAGTTAAACAAAACTCTATTTTGACATTTTTATTAATTACCATGTAATTGGTGCGTATTCACCGAGAACAGCGGCAGACCTACATATAAAAAAACAAAATTAGCACTGGTACCCTAAGATTTTTTTTTGCATACTTTGAAAAATATCTTTTACACTAAAATTTCTAGTTTTGCACCACAATAATCACTCACACTCACATAGTCTATTTTAAAAGAGTTTTTCTCTCTCATTGCATCAGTTATTGTTCTTATTATCCTCATTTTGGTTCTGTTAATGTTTTTAATTGGTAATTTGTGTTAGTGTTATTTAATTAGTTTGTATTTTGTGTTAGTACTATTTAATTTATTTTTATTATGTTAGTCTATTTAATTTGAATTTGTTCTGTATTTTGTGAATGCGTTGATTCTTTTAGTTCTATTTAATTTGTATTTAGAATTTGTTAGTGTTACTTAATTTGTGTTGGTCTAGTGCAACATAAGTCGGATATTCGTTAAAGTCTTATTTTTATTACATTTTTAGCGATATGTGCGTTTGAAATGTTTTGCACCGCCTAACCTAGGGTCCTTACAAAGCCAGGTATTCTTACTGACTGTGAACTTAACTGACTAAGAAAACCTAGCTTTGTTGGTTCATATGATTCTCCCCCAACCAACAGAATTTTTTCCACACCCAAAGTTCGAACCTTTGTTGGTTTATTAATATAATTTTACCCATAATAACAATAGTAAACTCCGTTGTATCAAAAGAAAATAGTAGTAAACTCTGATTTTTTTGGGTATAAAGTAAACTCCCAATTTAGTCAAGACCATTTTTCCTATTCGATCTCTTAATTCTTTTTACTTATTGAATTTTAAGAATAAATTTATTTATTTTTGTAATTAATTTTTCATTAATTAGCTTTTAATCTATATTAAAAGGAGAGGAAAATAAGCGTTACTATTAAGGAATAAATTAAGGCTTAACTCACTTAATAGTTGTGAAGGGGTTACTTGCATTTTTGCCCCAAAACGTAAACATTATTATTGTCTGAATAACCAAATTTGGTCTCTTGCTTAAAAAAAAAAAATTTGGTCTCCAATTTGTTATAGCTATATATTAGCGCAATAGAAATGGCGATTATGATTCTTCCACTTGACGATTTTGACTCTTTCTCCACCAGTGAGCTTCTTCTCACTCTCCATTTTCTCTCTGCATTTAAAGTTTCTTCTTCTTTTCATGATTTTCCTCACTCCTGATGCATCGTTTTCACAAGCTGAACAAGTTATTTATTCCCGATTATTATTTTATATTTATCTCGTTTTGCTTTCAGATTCCAAAGCTTAACAGAGTACGCATTTAGCTTTAACTGGTTCGTTAAAGCAAAACTGAAAAAGGTGGTACCTTTACGTTGCTGTAACTCTAAAATTTTCAGGTATAGCTTTATTTCTGTCACTTTTTTTAGGAAGAAGGTAATGTGAAGCTTCCAGAGACATTTCTGAAATGTATGCCTCTTAAAATTTGTTTTTTGTTTGGGATCACACGCCGTGCATGCTCAATCAAACACAGTTTTTTTTTTTGGAACATTGTTGGCTACGGGAAGAGTCTAAACTTTTTTAACAAATGACTAATATCTGCTCGTATTTAGAGACCAATATCGAGTTTGTCCATTGCGCGAATCACCGGAATCAAAACCCAGGAACACTGGGTCGACCCCTCTAGGAGGGTAGATTAAGCCACCAACTTATTTGTTTTTTAATTTATAACTGTTAATTGGTCTGCTGTTCTGATTTTTTTTTTAATAAATTGCTTTTTAATAATTTTTCTTATTAACAAGACTAAACTTCAGACCTTTTTGTTAGAAGTTTTTGAGTTGAAAGAGCAAATGTCATTTCATTTCATTTCATCTTCTTTATGAATTTTTATAGAACAGTAACAACGAGTCTTTCTCCTTGGGACGAGGTTTGCTACTGGATTATGCGGTGCCACAATGTTTTATTTCATATCTAGACATATCTTCAATCACTTTTCTTCAATCCAAACACTTTTCTTCTCAGGAGCCTTTCAGAAAAACTCCAAGTACCCTATTATATGTTCTTTTCCAAATCAATGAAAAACACGTGAAGGTCTTTCTTCACCCAATCTTTCCATCCGTGTATTTTTTGTGTGCTTAAGAACATGTGAATTCTATTTGGATACAATTTATACCCTTTTTCCTTGAGAAATGTTGATGGTTTGTGTTTCTCTTTTTGCACACACATTTGCAAGGACACAGAGGGACTCCTGCACTTGTTTTGCAAGGCTGTTCTGTCAAACAATAATCGGTGTTTTTATTGTTTCTCCTAGTGTTGCAATTGCCAGCAGAAGGGTGACTGGCCTCGAGAATCACTTGATATAGAACATGGCTCCATCAGATGTGTGTCCAACTGAGGACGCCGTTCAGATATTTCTAGAACATTTGGTTGACCCATTGCTGCCAGCAAAAGCTTCTGTTCGAGATAATCCCACATTACATCAACAGCAATTAATTGCCAAACAGGTGTTTTTTCTTTCATAACAATCCAGTGATTAACCTGTGATTTATTTGGACATTAATTTACATTATGATGTTCCTCTTTTTGATTAGTATCATTCCTTGTTTGGAGGATTCTTGGAAATATTATTTTAAGAACTATTCAGCATATTAGAGAATGTGTGACTGCCTGCTTTAGTTACTGATTTTGATGTTTTTGAGGTTGTTGGTTGTAGGTGCATTCTGTTGTCTTACTGTACAACTACTACCACAGGAAACAACATCCAGAACTAGAATATCTACCACTTAATGAATTTTGCAAGTTGACCGTGGTTCTGAGGCCACCTTTATTGGCATATATGCAATTCATGCAAATGTCAAATAATGTAGAGCTCATTGATGTGGAGAAGCAGCTATCGTTAACAGAAAAAATGATTATGGATGCATGTGATGTCTGTAAATGTTTAGATGCATCAAAGAATGTTCCTAATACAGAGGGATGGCCCATTTCAAAAGTTGCGATCCTTTTGGTCGACAGTAAGAAGGAGTGCTGCTTTTTGCTGTTTGGTTCCATCTCTAATGGGATATGGTCTGTGGTTGAAAAAAATCTAGATACCTCTAGTCACAGTTCTGAAGTTACATCAGAAACAAAAGATACAACCAAAAGGAGAAGAATCATTAGGAAACCTACTAAAGATGAATTGAAAGTTGATGACGCCCGATTGTTGCAAGTTGGATATTCTGCTGTAAAGGAAGCCACGGGTAATCATCCTTGTATAAGAAAAGATTGCAATGTCTATTGTTTGCAACTGTTTTAGTTTAAATTAGTTAAGTTCGCCTTCATGTATGAATGGCATCACAGATCAAAGAACATTCATATTTATAAGGATTTTCCACTTTCCATTTTATTTAACCAAGTGGTGATGCCAATATGACAAGGGTGCAATTGTCCATGCATCGTGATGTATGCATTGGATTGCTTTTTCTATCTATTTGAGGTTATTATTATTTCAACACTTTGTTCTAGCCTTCTATCTCAAAAAGTTTACTTCCTATTTTAAAATATCATATCATGTTTAGGCCTGTTAGTCAATGTATCATTATCTCCTAATTTTATTTTTGACAGGTAGTTTCTGACATGTGAATTGTTGAATATCATTCTTGTATTTTGGTACAGATATCGATAACACTGATATTATGCTCTTGGAAAGTCATACTGTCTATTCTCAAAGCAAAGAGAAGGCAGCTTCTCGCTTTTATATAATGCAGTGTTCCCAGTCCATCATCAATCAGGGGGTTATTCAAGTTCCACTCAAAGATGTAATTGCAAGGTCCGTTTTTAATGGCTATATTTTCTATTGGCCGATAAATCGGCTCTCAAAAGGGTGAATGGCATTGCTTTTGCCAATTTTCGCGTTAATAAGATAATGGGGCTTGTTTCTGTCAGGCATTCAGGTGGATCCATCTGTGTTTTTTTGGCTGCAAAATCAAATATACTCATGTAGTCATTTTCACACTACATTCTAATGTATTTACTACTGAATCAAGTTATGAACTAGCTGTTTAACATTTATATATATTTTTTAGAATTAACTGCCATATTAACCTTTCATTTTGTTTGTTTTTTATTTTTTATAATATTGCACGAATGTTTTTTTAGACAGGGTGGTTGACTTGTTAGCTAGAGTGTTACAATCTCATTATTAGAGTGTACTATGTAATAGAACATCATTGAACATTAGAGTGTCCTCTGCTTTAATTGTGCCTGCACATTGGAACCATTTTGATTTAATTCTTTGATTTTGTCCCAATATTATGAAAGGAAAAAAGAAATAAACTGATCATTTCAAACTTTTCATATGCTTCCAAATAACATTACATCTTCTTTTTGCATAGGTTGAAGGGTCCTTTGGTCAACAAGAGTTCTACTTCTAGCAGTTGGACTGTCACTCCAGTTGTGGAATATCTCCATGTGCTTCCTTATTCTGAGATAATCTTAAAGTGGATTTCCAGGTTGATGTGGTTCTTGCTTTCAAGAAACTTCATTTATATTGATATTTCAGTATTTTGCATATAATGCCATAAGTGGTGCTATTATAGTTATGCTTGATGACTTCATCAGCTATGCTTCTTAATTGAAGACAAATGTTAGGCAAACTTTGAGAATAACCAAAAAGGTAGCATTAATATGTGGTATTTACAACCCATTTTAGTGACTACGATTGTGCATGGGGCTATGGGCATTATAAGCACATCTAAAATACTAGTTTCAGTGGCACTTTTGGAATGAGTTTTGATGCTTTTACTTTCTTAAATACACATTGTGGGACTTGCTAACTGTCTGAATTTTTCAAAAAGCTTTGTGGTTCTTGCATTCCAAGCCTCGATCCTTACAGTATTAAGAGATTCTTTAGTGTTAGCATTCAATTTATGCTTACAATTAACATCTGCTACAAGCAATAAAGAAGGTTAATGTAACAGTCCAAATACTGATGAACCATGTTGCTCATAGAGTCTACCTTTCTTGGTTGGATGGTTTGTGGAAATAGACTCCAAGCTCATCCGTTTATTGGCTGTCTCAAAGCAGTCACATAATGTTCCTCTAGTCATCATGTCCATGTTGTATTTTCTTTGACAACTATTTGTGTAATTTACTGTGGCTAATTATTTGTGTAATGTATTTTCCCTTCGCAGAGAAGAATTCCCAAATGGCTTGCAAGATATGATGGTCGACAGCCTCGAAGTGACAGAGTCCTATGTAAGTAAGGACATGTCTACTGGTCTCGATTGTACTCCTAGCAAGGATAATATTAAATCGCTGGAGCAGAAAGAGAAAAATGGAATCTGTTCACTTGGGCCATCTGATTCTATCAAAGAACCCCGTGAAATTGATGTGGTTAAGTCTTCAGTTTATCCATCTCAAAATAAAGGAAAATGCCAGAATATATCCAATACTATACAAATTGATGAAGATGAAGGAGAAAACAGTCCATCAGTGCAGTATAACTCAAATGGCTCTGCCAGTGCTGTTCAGGTTTGAAACTGTTCTCATGTATCTAATTTGGTGTTTCGATTGAGCTTTGTTTTTGCCTTCGGGGGGTGATGAGGTACTTACGAAGCTAAAATTGTGATTTTTTTCCTAGTTAGTTTTGTGTGCTTCTGAAAAAGTCACTTTCAAAACATGTTAAAGCTGTTCAGAGTTTTTTTTTGGGACACATACCTCTGACTAAATGGTAACAACTCCCATCCTCTTGTACGCTGATACCCTTTTTCTTCTCTTCTACACTGCAGCACTTGTGCACCAGTATCGCTGTTTCGTCGAAGGATACTTATCATATTCAGAATGAGACAACTCACAACTGCCAGCCTCCATCTGCCAGACCCCTTTCTATCAATTCTTATGAGGTTTGAACTCTTTCAGTAAACCTTTTTTAATAGCAACATTTTTAATTAATATGAAGTACTAGGGGTATCCAACCCATTACACCAAAGTACAAAGTCGGTGGGCCAAACGGCCTATACACAGCTGAGAACTATCATTTCCCAATACAATCAAGAGGGTCTTCAAACCACTCATAAAACAAGTACGGGAGAGCTTCCCCTATATAAAAGATATAATACGATCGACTGTATGACACAAATCCAACACTCTCCTAGAGAAGATACATCCGTTCCTCAATTCCTAAATTGCCCATAGATTAGAATGCCAAACCACGGCAAGACCAACGGCAAATTGACCTTGCATCCAGACAACCTATTTTCTAATCTCCAATAAAATGCCATATGAAAATCCTAGATGCAATGCAACAATAATCCAATTGGAGAGTAGCCTATATTGTATCCACATATGCAAATCATATGGTAGCTGTTGTATTTTCGGCAAAAACTGGAATACGGTTTTTGGCAGATATGAGTAAATCTATGAATACCAATAATATTTACTTACAGAATCGCCTTTTTCCATAACCATCTAGTTCTGGATCAACTAATCAATACACACACACACACACTAATCTTCATTGAACACTGGTTTATTTACTCCCGCATAAATTGAACTAAGTTGCGCTTTGCAAAAACTGAAGATTCTGTAAGCTGAGGATGGTATCTGCCCATGAGAACAGGCAAGCTCAGGTCTTCAGTTGATATTATGTTAAATTACTGAAGAGGATTCCACAACTAAAAAAACAAAATATGATATAGTCGGTCACAGGATCGAGTTTTCAACTTCATATTGGTTTCCTATACCTTAGTTGAAACTGTTGAAATGTGAAGCAGAACATATTTCATTGCTTACAAATAGGGTTACAAGGATATGTATATATAGAAGATACTAGTGGGCTTGGGCCTAGTATATACAAGTATTCTCACACTCCCCCTCAAGCTTGAGCATTTAGATTATATGGACCGAGCTTGTTACAAATAAACTCAATTCGGGAGCCCCTAAGAGACTTAGTAAAAATATCAGCTAATTGATCATTAGAACAGATGTAACTAGCGACAATACAACCAGACATAACTTTCTCTCTAATGAAATGACAATCCACTTCGATATGTTTGGTTCTCTCATGAAAAACCGAGTTAGAAGTAATATGAATAGCAACCTGATTATCACAAAATAACTTCATTTGAGAGACCTCTATAAATTTTTGTTCATGAATTAATTGCTTGATCCAAATAAGCTCACATGTGACCACAGCCATAGCACGGTACTCAACCTCAACACTAGATCTCGCCACAACATCTTGCTTCTTACTTTTCCAAGAGACAAGGTTTCCTCCTACAAGAACACAATATCTTGAGGTAGAACGCCTGCCAGAAGGAGATCCCGCCCAATCAGCATCTGAGTACCCAATCACCTCGGAATGACCTTTGATTTCATATAACAGACCTTGTCCAGGAGATCCTTTTACATACCTCAAAAAAAGATGAGTAACTGCATTCCAATGACTATCACAATGTGACTGAAGAAATTGACTCACTACTGAGACATCAAATGAAATATCTGGACGAGTGATAGTGAGGTAATTTTGCTTACCAACTAGTCTCTGATATCTGGCTGGATCGGTCAATGGCTCCCCTTGACCAAGAAGAAATTAAACATTAGGGTCCATAGGGGGTTCAACCGATTTACAATATGACATGTCGGTTTCCTCTTGAATGTCCAATACATACTTCCTTTGAGAAACAACAACACCACTCTTAGATTGAGCCACTTCAATACTGATGAGATCCTTGGCCTTGTTACTCCCAAACAGCCCAATAGGTTTGAGAAAGTTTATTCTAGAAGGGGTAAAAGGGGAACTCTGGCAGAAGTTGAGGAAAAGGGTGGGAAAGAGAATAACTAACTTGCTGATGTGGCAAAAGTCACGTAAGAGATGAGGGAATATTCTAGTTGGTTAGTGGTGAGAGAGTGAGTATAAGGGAGGGTCTTAGTTGCTTGAGGTAGGCTGGTATTGGGATTGGCTTGGGCTAAGGACTTGGCAATTGGATTACCATTTCCATTGTTTCATTGTTTTTCATTATTTTCTTGTAACTCTGTTTCAGGGCTGATATCAGTTAGATACAGCACCTATATTCTATCAATAAACAGTTTGTTGTTCTTTTGGATTGAGATGGATCTGGGTACCTATCAAATACCCAAAAAGTATTTAAGTAAGCCGAAATCCTTAGTCTGAAAGTGATGAAATAAGTGTTTCTTCAAGTCTTCAATGACATCTTGATCATTTCCTGTTATGACAATGTCACAACATAAACTATCAAATAGATGCACTGTCCCTGAGAGTTATGCCTATAAAAAATCGTATGATTAGAATCACGAGACATTCCAAATCCTTGATGAAATAAGTGTTTCTTCTACTCTTCAATGACATCTTGATCATTTCCTGTTATGACAATGTCATCAACATAAACTATGAAATTGATGCACTGTCCCTGAGAGTTATGCCTATAAAAAAACCGTATGATCAGAATCACAACGAGACATTCCAAATTCTTGAATAACCATGCCAAACCTTCCAAACCATGCGTCTGGGGATTGCTTCAAGCCATATAGAGAGCAGATAAGTTTACAAACTAGATTAGACTCCCCATGAGCAACAAAACCAGGTGGTTGCTCCATATAGATCTCCTCATGAAGTTCACCATGCAAGAAGACATTCTTAATATAAAGTTGAAACAAGAGCCATGAATGGATAGCAGCCATAGCCAAGAATAAGCAAACATATGACATCTTGGCAACAGGGGAGAAGGTATTAGTGTAATCTTGGCCAGAAACTGTTGGAAAATCCACCTTAATTGCGGTTTCCCCTAGCCACCTTCATTACGACAGCGTTGGGCTGCCTTCATTGCAACTTCCAACACCTTAATTGTGCCGAGTATGCGAGGTGTGTTTAGTCCTTGATCCCCTAGATATATGGCCTAAGTAGTGTTTATAATGTTTGGACACTCTTACCTTACAAGCCGGTTTTGTGGGGATGAATTAGTCCTAAGCCCAAATTCTTAGATAACATCAAAGCCCATTCTAGATCCTTCGTTGGGCCACACGTAACGTCCACGCTTCAGTCCATTGGGCTGGATGTGAGGGGGCGTGTTGGTAAATCTTTCTTAATTGTGATCATCGCTAGCCACCTTGACAGGGGAATTGGAAACTGAGTTACCTTCAATGCAGCTCATGCACCTTAATTGTGCTGGGTGTGAGGAGCGTGTTTAGCCTCACATCACATGGAGCTATGGCCTTAGTAGTGTTTATAAAGCTTGAGCACTCATCACCTTACAAACTGCCGGTTTTGTAGGGATGAGTTACACCTCAAGCCTATTATTCTAATTCTAAGAGAAACATTTAACTATAAATTTCGTATTCTAATATCAATTTCACTTTCAATTAATTCTACCCTTGTAAAGTCTTAAAAAAGTCATAGTATTTTTGAAATATTTAGTACTATGATACTGTTGATATAATAATTATTATCATAACTAGTGCATTTAATTTCTTACTGTGCTTAGTTATGTATTTTCAGTGATTATTTCCTTCCATTTTTTTTTTAATGTTTACTTATAGAGGAAGTTTATGAGAAAAAAGAAAATTGTTTGAAGGTTATGTTTAAATTCAAAAATGTAGTTAAGCAAAAGGAAAGAATTATATTAAAAACGTGATACACCAAAAGAGGTGGTTACTACCGGAGTGACCTTTCTTTGTAGATAGTTATAGGATATGTTGCTGATCAAAAAGTAATTTTCTAAAGGAGCCGCATTCCAATGTTTATTATCTCTCTTCATAATTATGTTTCCAAATGAGTTGGCTCTCACTATCACGGGTCTTAAGCTTGATTCACTTATTTATTACCTCGGCTAGCTTAATGTCTTTCGTTTGGCAGGCTATGAAGGTTGATTCAACTCGGGTGCTAGTCAATGAAGGAGGAATCAACAATGTTGCCTCTTGCAACAGGCTTTGTTCCAATAATCCCAATACCTCGTATGAAAAAGACACAATAGATGCCCATACTCAAAGTGCAAACCATTCTAACTCAGATACAGAGAAGTTCCAAATTCTTCTAGATTCAAAAAAGATATTGTCGCGAACTGCCCTAGCTGCTCTAATACAAAAGAGGAATGAGCTGGTATTTTTCATTGCCTTTTTTCCTATTGACAATAACTTAATACTTAAATCCATCTTCAATAGCTATGGTTGGGCCCCTAAAAACATATTCTTTGTTGTGAAAACTCGAAAAGACAGTGAGATAGAGAGTGTGTTTGATTTGCAAAAAATCTAGGGGACAGGACATCATAAGTCCTTGATTCAAAAAATGGTTGATGGACAAGACAAAACAAGGGACATGGAACAACACAAAACCCCAATTTTGTGTCCTTAGACTTGTTTACTTCATTCAGCCTCTTCAGCATCACCTTCTTACTGCTACTTTTAAATGCTCTACACTAATCTTAGACTTGTTTACTTCATTCAGGCTCTTCAGCATCGCGAGATAGCAGATAAAATTGCTATCTATGATAAAAAAATCGAGAGATTGTTAACTGGTATGTTTTCCTTTCACCGTGTTTTCTTTGTTTTGCTTCTGAGTCATTTTGCTATCATCATGATTTGTCTTCATTTGTTGTGTTTCTTGGAACTTATTCTCTCTTTGTTGTTTTTTATGATAGTTTTTATTTTTTATTTTTGGTATCAGTGCTGTCGATGGCAGATAGCGGTCTATGGCGGTGATCCAAAAATCCGCCATTTTAGGCCGCCATATCCACCATAAAATGCCATGTCACTGCCATCCTTCACAAATCAGCCATGGCAGCTGTCAAAAAATCTGCCACCAAAGTCCGCCATGGCGAATATTTGATGCTAGTTTAGCCCTTGGTTATTGGCTTCTTAAAGGCACTTTGCCCTAGTTTGTAATAAAAATCAGTTTTATGATTTTGTGATTCTCAGGTTGGTGATCATTCTATCTGTCTTGCTAAGTTGTCTTTCCAACAATGCCCATCTCCCTTCCCTCATTATCTAAAATCTCTTTAATTCCAGCAACTGAAGGTTCCTTAAGATCTTGGCTATATATTGTGAAAATAATGTATTTAACATCATTGGCTCTTATGGTAAAAAAAAACATCATTGGCTTTTTTTCCTTTGCATCAGAAAATCGAAAACTGCTTAGCACTAGTTATATGCTATCTTTTCAATCTTACAATGTAAAATCCCGATTAGTTTTTGCTATAAGAAGTAAAGCCTGCGAAAATAATTGACTTACATAAACTATGATTTATTCCTTTCATATATTTAATCTTTGTCCAAGTGAAAGATGTACATTCATTGATTTTATTTTGTATCTTGTTGACAAAAGTAGATGGGGAAGATGACTTTGAATTGAAGATAGAATCCATTATAGAAGGCTGTAATGATATAGATATAGTAACAAATCAAGAAAGGATATATGAACACCAAAGCTTCTCTCTCAAGACAGGAAAATTGTCTGAGGCCATCCTTACGACGCAAAGTGCATGCCAGGCAATACATTCTACTTACTAGTTTTCACATTTGATTTTTTTTTTTTGACATGACATTTGAATTTTTTATGACTAAGCTAAACCTGAAAAATGTTTCTTTCTGTTATCATATACATCATATACAGCAGGTCTATGATTGTTGTGTAACTGTGGTTCATTAAAACAAATGCCAAGTGATTTACGGTATTTGACTATGAGGAGAAAATGTTTTACTGGATTAATGATTGTTGCTAAGATTTTGTTTCCTGGTAAGGGGCGGGGTGTTTACCAGGCGAAAGATTTGTTTAAAGAGTTCTTCTATATTATTTCAACAATGCCAGTATGCCACTCAACTAGCATTATATATATATATATATATATATATATATATATATATATATATTTGTGTGTGTGTGTGGGTGCTTGGTTTGATCGTAACATATGTACGTATTAGCAAATTCTTATTAATGACATAACAGTACATGTCAATCATCCCTTTTATCTTCACTGAAAACAAGAGCTTAGAAGTTAGAACTCTTTAATCTTGCAGGAACTTGATGCTATATGTCATGAAAACAACTGGGACTTTCCAACTCATCATCTATCTCAATCAGATGGTAAGACTATCTAATAAGTAGATTTGTTATAGAGAAATCAAAAGAACAAGATTTAGAAAATATTTACTGGAATTGCTAAAACTATTTTGATCAAAAGTGTATCTGTGGAAATAATAAACCTTTCATATACTATGATTCTTTAATCTAGATGTTGAATCCCTGAGCAGTGTAAATTCTCCTCATAAATCAAGTAATGCATTATTAACAGCATACCTAACAATCATATTTAATGGGTAGGAATTGATATTTTATCACTCCACTGATCAATGTACCTTGAGACAAGTAGTTACTTAAATGTCTATTTTGACCTGGTATTTCTTTTGAAGGTGGATTCCAAGCTAATGTAACTCTTACTGGAATCAAGTTTCGGTGTTCAAAGGAGGGTAACGTGTGTTCTACTCCTAATGAAGCAAGAGAATCAGCTGCTGCTCAGATGTTGACTATCCTAAAAAGTCTTACAAAATTAGTCGAGTAATGTTGGAAGAGTAGAAATGCATGCTTCCATTTAGGGATGACAATTTCTACCCACAAGTGGGGATCCCCGTGGGCGGGGAATTTTCCCCCGTGGGGATGGGGGAGAAAATCCCCCCGCAGTCAATTCGGGGATGGAGACGGGTCCATATCCCCCGCCCCCGAATACATTACATAAATATTTGTATTATAGATATATATATATATATTATATTCTAAGTAGTAGATTTTTTAGTCTTTTATTGTGTTTTTAAATAAAAATACTAATAAAATATTAAATTGTGCTGAGTTTTATAATTTTATTCTTACCTTTATACTTTTTAAATATTAAAATATTAAAGTAAGACTAAATTTTATACATTTTTTCAGTTTTATTATATTTTAATTTTAATTTTTGCTAATTTTGAATAAATTCTTGGGGTCTCCGCGGGGACCATGGGATGGGGGAGGAAAGCTCCCCGAAGCGGGGAATGGGGATGGGGATGGGGGACAATATGGGAGGCGGGGACGGGGAGTGGTAGAGTACTCCGCGCCCCATTGCCATCCCTACTTCCATTGTCCTTCTTGGTTCCTTAGCAAATTGTTAGCAACCTGTGAAAATCACGTGGCAACAACTGTCATACACGGGAGTGGGTGAGGTGTTATGCATCACGTGTTCTGACATTTCGTACAACATATTTCGTACTAAATATCAAGCTATGTTTGATATAACATTTTATTTGTAAACATTACATGAAATTCTATCCAATTATATACATGTTAGTACATGAAAGAATTAGTCACTATATTTGCACATAATCTATGATGGTTTAAACATAAAAAGTATTTGTATAGATGATTATTTAAAGAAAAAATTAAAAGGTAGGCCAAATTGAATTTATTATCCTTAGGGTAAATGTATCTATGCCATTTAAAATCGTAATAAAATGGTAAAACTACTCCCGAGGTCCCTTAACTTATTTTTTGGTATCAAATCAGTCCATTAACTTTTTTTTGTATCGACTTAGTCCCTTAACTTTTAAAAACACAACAACGTAGTCCCATTTAACGTTTTTTTTTGTTAACTCCGTTTAACAGTGGCTGACGTGTCTATTAGATGAAAACTGGAAAAAAATCCTCTTCTTCATGTTCGCATCCTCTTCTTCCATGCTCCATGAATTTAAGCAATAGGTGAAAACTAGAAAAAAAAATCCTATGCATCCTCTTCTTCCATCGTCTTCTTCATCCTATTCCTTCATCTTCTTCACTCTTCTTCATCGTGGAAAAAATGATTATCATCATCATCAATCTCATCTTCATGGGTTTCGATTAAAAAGAAAAGAAGAAATGTAAGTAAGTCAGAAAAATCCAGATCTGGAAGTCGATTAACAAGAAAACAATCTATCTACGTTTTTTGGTCTGAAAAACAATCGAATGTAAGCAAGTCAGAAAAATCCAGATCTGGAAGTCGATTCTTCAATTCTGGGTTTCGTTTGTTTGATTTTCAACAATCGATCTGTGTTTTTGGGTTTGTTTCGTTTCCATTTTTGGGTTTTGTTTCTGGATTTCTGGATTATTGGCTTCAATCATTTTTGATACAGATACAAACTTCATTTTTTATCCTTCAATTGAAGAAGATGCATAGGCTTCATTTTTGATACAAATGCAGAAGATCCGTTGCATTTCGTTTTTAAAATAACGAGTCAGAAAATAAAATACCACATAAGCATTTAAAAAAGCCACATAAGCAATCTAACAGCCACCTGAGCATTTTTGTAACGGTGTTAACAAAAAAATGTTAAATGGGACTACATTATCGAGTTTTTAAAAGTTAAGGGATTAAGTCGATACAAAAAAAAGTTAAGGGACTGATTTGATACCAAAAAATAAGTTAAGGGACCTCGAGAGTAGTTTTGCCTAAAAAAATATATTTTGATGGCTAAAAGTAGCATAATACATGTAGTGTATTGTTTAAATTGAATAATAAGTAAATAATGGGTAGTATTTTATATAATTTGTATAATTAAACTTTTTATAAAAAAAATTGAATAGTTAGCTTCAATCTATTGAAATTTTATATCAATTTGCTAACTTCCCATATAATTCACATCGTTTTTTCGTAGTTAGTGTTTTTCATTCTGCCAATGAACAATGATGATACCATTGAGCAAACTGCAATGAAGTTATGCCATGCACAAGTTATGTATTTGGGCCCTGATAACACACAATATGTACTTTTAAATTTTTCGCATTTTATTAAGATAACGATAACACACAATATGTACTTTTAAATTTTTCGCATTTTATTAAGATAATTCTTGATTACTATGATGAGAACGAGATGTTGTCTTAGACTAGGTATCTTGGGCAATAAAAAGTGTGACATGAAAAGTAACAACGTGATAATTCATCAACTTAATGTCAGAGACAAGTCATTTGACATCTTAGTCACTACTCTTTGATGTGAGGGTTCCAGCATGGTGATTTGTTAATCACCTTAGTATCAACTATTCAACTTAACATTATGGACCAAAAGTACAAAAGATGAGTAAGTTTTTGTTAGTTTTATTAGATTAAACTAAGCGGATAATGTAGCGATTTAATTATCTTACCTACGCGTAGCCTTTATGAATTGTGATTTAGGAAAAAACAATATTCTCTTAGTTGCAATGAAACATGTATGAAATTTCTCTTACAGAGTCCTTTTAAACTCTTATATATGGTACTTCAAATGCTAATCTTAACTATGGTCTGCAAGATCACAAGAGGCTGATTAGGCCAAAACACTTGCTTAGTGTCGATGATACTTACTTTTTGACTTAAAAAATTACACTTTTTTAGTCATTTGATATAAATTGAATATGTTTTACCCCAAAAAGAGTTTGATTTCACCAAATTTGAATTTAGCAACTATAAGTTTAGATTTAGGAGTCTTTGTTGCATTTTAATAACTTTTTGTTGTTTTAAACAGATTGAAATTGAAGTGAAAGAATTGTGAAAAAAACTCAAATAAAGTTGAGAGAAGAATGAAGAAAAAAATGCAATTATTGTCTAGCCAGGATAGGTTTTGTCCAGCGAGACCAACTTTCTTCAAGTGCAGGAAATCCTTCATTGTCCAACGAGCTAAATGGTGGTCTAGCAAGGAATTGGACAGAAACTTCACATCAAGGAAACTTACTTGAAACTCTTCCATTACGGGTTTTTGTGGTCCAGCGATCTCAGGTTTCTTCATGAGCAGGAAAGTTAATTTACAAAGGCTCGTAAAGCAGCCCTTTTGGTGGTCTTGCGAGCACTTTAAGGAGGTTACAACTCAAATAACAGGAGATTACCCTTTTTTGTCCTTCATATCTGATTTGCATTGTTTTTCATTTTTCATTGTTACCGTCTCTACTTCAGTTATTTGAGTTGTTCGACTACTGTTTCATTTGGGTTCTAGCAATTTAAAGCGGTTGAACCATGATTTGGATGTCTCACTAGTTCAATATTTGGTTCAATTTTCAAAATATTGTCAGTAGATAGTACTCGTAAGCAAATTACTACTAAATGTATGTGTTTTGTTTGTTTTATGGAGATTTTTGTTGTGAAAAAATTAAGAAATTCTATGTACGATGAATGTGTATATTTAGCTTATTAATTCAACTATTAGTAGTTTGTTGTAAAAAGAAATAGAAGAAATTCTATATAATAAATAATAATACTTTTTTTAATACAATTTTATTTATTTTAAATTATTTTTGATATCTATAGATATTTGCAGATACCTATGGTAGTAAAAAAAACTCATTAAATACTCGCACAATGAATACTCACATAGATATCTATAAGACTTAACTTAACTGACAAATGCTGAAATTGTTAAGTTGAATATCGTGTCTGTGATTTTACAACTGTGTGAGTTTCTGGTGGCATTTGTCACTGAAAAAAAAATCAATACTAACACAAATATAAGGAAGACATTAATATCATTTCGGTCAAGACGTTTTTGACTCTACTCTAGTTTCAAGGAAAAAAGGTCTAATTAATCCAGAGTTTGAGGTAAATAAATTCCACCCCAATTGATTCCATTTACGGGGAACAATTTGTTCCATTTAATTTAGCCCTCTAGAATTGAGAAACAAAAAAACATCATATGGCTGGGAAGTGGGAACTGCGCTAATCACTTCAGATGCGGCGGGTAATAAAACTAAGTACAAATGATAATAAGGCCTTTAAAGACAAAAAAATAACAGTAATAAAAATAATTAAAATACCTCTCATTACACTACGCAGTTGAAACTCGAAACAAGTTTGTCGTATCGTATCAGAAACCCTAAAACAACGCCCGGTGAAGTCACAAAAAAGCTCAACGATAAACGTTAACGGAGGAGGAAGCATATCACCGGAAAACTCATCACAGGTTTTCTTCCTTTTTTCCCTATTTCTCCTTCTTCTATCATTTCGCGGCCCTGCAGCGCGCGAAATTTTAGCCGCACCGCGGAAGTTTACAGTTGCTGACACACATATGTGAATTTGTAGGAGAAGGAAATGGATGAGGGAAAGCATAAATCAAGGAAAGAAGATTATGAGGTAAAAGCAACTGATTCTAAGAGGAGTCACCGTGATCGAGATCGCGGCGAAAGAGGTAAGGATAGAAGTGATAGTAGGCATAAAGATAATAGAGAGAAGAGAGATCGTGAATCGCGAAGACATGAGAGAGAGAAGAGTAGTGATTCTGAGGATAAGTATGATAGAGATAGAGAGAAGCGTAGGGAATCTAGAGATAAAGATAAGGATAGGGCACGAGTTCATGATGTTGATAGAGAGAAGTCGCGAGAGAAGAAAAGGGATCGAGATAGGGAAGAGAGGGAAAGAGAGAAATTGGAGAGAGTGAGGGAGAGGGAAGCAAAAGAGGAGAAGGAGAGGATTAGAGAGAAAGAAAGAGAGAGGGAAAGAAAAGAGGAGAAGGAGAGGATTAGAGAGAAAGAAAGGAAGGAAAAGGAAAAGGAGAAGGAGAAGGAAAAGGAAAGGGAAAGGGAAAGGGAAAGGGAAAGGGGGAGGAGAGGACGTGAGAGGGAGAAGCATAGAGATGTTGATGGTGAATACAGTGATGGTGAACCTAAGGAGAGAGATAGGAAGAGACACAGGAAAGAGGATGATGATTATAAGGGGCGCGAGAGGGAAGGGCGTGAGAGGGAAAAGAGTTCTGGTAAGTCGAATAGGAAAATTGAGGAACATGAAGCAAGTCCAAGGAGGAAGAGTGATGGAGATGATTTGGATTCCAAAGACAAAGAGAAGGAACGTACTCGTGAGGAGGAGCTAGAGGATGAACAAAGGAGGTTAGATGATGAAATGGAAAAGAGGAGGAGGAGAGTTCAAGAGTGGCAAGAGCTAAGGAGGAAGAAGGAAGAGGCGGAAAGAGAAAAGCACGGTGAAGAAACTGCTAATGAACTAGAGTCTGGAAAGGCATGGACACTTGAAGGGGAATCTGATGATGAAGATGGATTAGGTACTGGGAAGCAACATACAGCTATGGAGGTAGATGATGATGATGATGATAAACCTGCTGATAAGGAAGTTAGGGAGTCAATGGTGGTGGACGCTGATAATGGAACAGTTGCATCTGATTTACAGAATGGAAATGCTGGTGCTCCGGATGACGATGAAATAGACCCATTGGATGCTTTCATGAATTCTATGGTTCTTCCCGAGGTTGAAAAGCTGAACAATGCTGTTAACTCGGAAGTTGTTGATAAAGCTGCTGACTTGAAACCAAAGGATAATCGGGACGAGCGTACTAATGGCGCACAGTCGAGAAAAGGTTCAACTAAATCTATTGGCAGGATAATTCCTGGTGAAGAGTCTGACTCAGATTATGCAGAACCTGAAGTTGACGGGGAACCGGCAGATGAAGATGATGACGAGTTCATGAAAAGAGTGAAGAAAACAAAAGTTGAGAAGCTTTCTATAGTTGATCACTCAAAGATTGACTACATACCATTCAGAAAGAATTTCTATATTGAAGTGAGGGAGATCTCAAAGATGACTCCTGACGAAGTTGCATTTTACAGAAAGCAGTTGGAGTTGAAGATACATGGAAAGGATGTTCCCAAGCCTGTTAAATCATGGAACCAGACTGGACTTACTAGCAAAATCTTGGATACAATAAAGAAGATGAACTATGAAAAGCCAATGCCTATTCAGGCGCAGGCGCTGCCTATAATTATGAGTGGTCGAGATTGCATAGGCATTGCGAAAACTGGGTCAGGTAAAACACTTGCTTTTGTTTTGCCAATGTTGAGGCATATCAAGGATCAGCCGCCTGTTGTTGCAGGCGACGGACCTATTGGACTTATTATGGCCCCTACAAGAGAACTTGTTCAACAGATTCACAGTGATATACGGAAGTTTACAAAGGTAATGGGCATCAGATGTGTACCTGTTTATGGAGGTTCTGGTGTTGCTCAACAAATCAGTGAGTTGAAACGTGGTACTGAGATAGTGGTTTGTACTCCTGGTAGGATGATTGACATACTATGCACCAGTAGTGGAAAAATAACTAATCTGCGTAGGGTCACTTATCTGGTCATGGATGAGGCTGATCGAATGTTTGATATGGGCTTTGAACCTCAAATCACACGAATTGTTCAGAATATTCGGCCAGATCGTCAAACAGTTCTCTTCTCTGCCACTTTCCCCCGTCAGGTCGAAATTTTGGCTCGTAAGGTTTTGAATAAACCTGTTGAAATACAAGTTGGTGGGAGGAGTGTTGTGAACAAAGACATAGCACAGCTGGTTGAGGTGAGGCAGGAAAATGAGAGGTTCCTTAGACTCTTAGAACTACTGGGAGAATGGTATGAGAAAGGAAAGATTTTGATATTTGTCCACTCACAGGAGAAATGTGATTCTTTGTTCAAGGATCTTCTCAGGCATGGTTATCCGTGCCTTTCTCTTCACGGGGCTAAGGATCAGACAGACCGTGAATCCACGATTTCTGACTTTAAAACCAATGTTTGCAATTTGTTGGTTGCGACGAGTATTGCTGCCAGAGGATTAGATGTCAAGGAGCTTGAATTGGTGATCAATTTTGATGTTCCAAACCATTATGAAGACTATGTACATCGTGTTGGGCGTACTGGCCGAGCTGGCCGAAAGGGTTGCGCCATTACATTTATTTCTGAGGAAGATGCAAGATATGCACCAGATCTGGTGAAAGCCTTGGTGCTATCTGAGCAGATTGTTCCTGATGATCTGAAGGCTCTTGCTGATGGCTTTATGGCTAAAGTGAATCAAGGACTGGAGCAATCCCATGGGACTGGTTATGGAGGCAGTGGCTTTAAATTTAATGAAGAGGAAGATGAGGTCAGGAAAGCAGCAAAGAAAGCGCAAGCCAAAGAATATGGGTTTGAAGAAGACAAGTCAGATTCTGAAGATGAAGATGAAGGTATTAAGAAGACAGGGGGTGATATCTCACAGCACCCTGGTCTTGCTCAGATTCTTGCTGCTACAAAAGCAAGTGCTCCTGCAATGCCTAATCCTATCTCTGCAGCCCAGCTGATTTCAAATGGTGGACTACCTGTTTCTTTGCCATCTGTTCTTGGTCTCCAGACTGCACCAGTCTTGCCTGGGACCGGGCTACCCCTTGCTGCAAATGACGGGGCAGCTCGAGCAGCATTAGCTGCTATAAACCTGCAGCACAACCTGGCAAAAATACAATCTGAAGCATTGCCAGAGCATTATGAGGCTGAGTTGGAAATTAATGATTTCCCCCAGAATGCTCGCTGGAAAGTCACACACAAGGAAACTTTAGGCCCCATTTCTGAATGGACCGGAGCTGCCATTACCACCAGGGGACAGTTTTTCCCACCTGGGAAAATCGCAGGACCTGGAGAACGCAAACTCTACTTGTTCATTGAGGGTCCTAGTGAGCAGTCAGTTAAGAGAGCCAAAGCAGAATTGAAACGTGTTTTGGAAGATATCACAAATCAGGCTTTGCAGCTTCCTGGTGGAACTCAACCAGGCAAATACTCTGTTGTATGAAGGGTAAGGAGATCCTGATATAGTTGAGCTTAAGTTTGTTGAGTGGACATTATTTGGGGTTTTTTAAATAGTATTTTACTGTGCATACTGCTCTTTTGGATTTCCATTGAAATTGAACAACTCAGAAGACTCAGAACCACTTTTATTTGTATATGCTTAATTTAGTTTGTTAAATATGCTTATGCTGTTGAATGGCTGAATTGTGTGCTGTGGAACCTTTTATTTGCTTCTTGGTTTTAAATTAACAATATACAAAATCTTTAGTTTTGGGAAGGGGCTTTGAGGAGTTTGAACTTTGAAACATTGAAACTTGTTATCATCAATTTCATTCTTATTGGTCTTTCCTCAAATGCTCTTCTATTTGCAGACTGGTGGACCAAGCTGGGAAGTGCCTTTAGAAAGAAGTGGCTCTCTAGGTGCAAGCTTAAGTGGCTCCGTCAACATCCCGCCTCAAATAATACATTCCAGACCATCCTATCTAAATTCAAGCTTTGGGGACTTGACCTTGGTGATCTTGTTGCTCTATCTGGTATGGTTTATTAATCTTGTTGCTTTTGAGACGCCGTCTGTATGTGTAAAATTAAAGTTGACCTTTTCTGTTATTTCTACTTTGTCTAATTTTCTTTAAACTCTGTCTACTATGCACGCTATTACAGCTGGTATATTTACTGAACTTTGTTGTAGGACCTTTTTATTTTACATAGTTTTCGTGAAGATCACTGAAGCATTTTAAGTCACTGTTCAAGAGTAGTGATGAAAGAAATAATTACTCGAACACTTTTTATGAGGATTACATACATGCACTAGATTGTCTACCTTTAGGCTTAACTTTTGATTATTGATCATTGACATTTCTTTTTTCTTTTTTGGTGAAACTCATTGACATTTCTGATTGCATAATTCTCTCGACCAGTTTTGCCAGTGAATTTTATGAAATAATTACATTTTTTTTTTCAATCTGCATCTGTTGAATCCCATTTAATCCATAATTAGTTATTTATTATTAAATATTTTACCGACAGATAACATGTTAAGAGATTTGGTACTTTCACTAGCAATATTTCTACTGGTGTTGGCACACCATCATGCTACAGCATATTCTTATGCTTCTTTAGGTCTGTTAACTATTTTACTATCTTTTCAGGTTTCTCTGCAGCATTTCTCAAGAAGAATAGGATAGCTACAAAAGGATATGGATTGTGAGAGAATCTGGCATTGAAGTTACTGGCCGTAGCGATGACACCAGTAAAAGCAGCTTTGCTATTAATACTGAAATTTTTGAGGCCATGAGTTCATTGCAACTATCACCCCACCCCACTTGTAGGTCTGTGGTTTTTGCTATGCTTTGTATTGGATGGATTAAGTTTGAGGTAGTTTTGTTACTCGATTGTGCAAGTGAAATGGGGTATTTTTTAACCTGAAGTTAAGCAATTCTACCAAACAGTTTCATGGTCGTTATAATTGTTTTGTTGTAAAGAATTATATATTAATTCTTAAAAAATAAACAAATTTTATAGAGTATGAACTTAAAGCAAAAGGTAGCTTTTGTTTTTTTTTTTAAAAATGGCAATTTTATAAATATAAAACTTTCAGTTTCTTTAGCAATTTAAAGTATATTTTCAAATATTTGCATTTTATAGGTTCTTAATATAAATAATCTCTAAGGGGGGAGAGAGAGACGACTGAAAAGATTTAGATCTGAGAAAGGGAAATACTATTTTGCTTTCTTCTTAAGAAAACCCTTGGAAGAGGATAGAAACTTGAAATCCCTTCATTTTTCTGGTTCATGATATGCAATAATTAACTAGAAAGGGCATGCAATGGCCTACTATCGAGAAGGTTGGGAGAGGAGAGGTCCTTGTGGAGCTGGTTAGTGATGAGGAGAACGAGGAAGGAATCAAGGAAAGAGAGGGACTGAAACTTTATGCATGATTCTGGAGTTTTTACCAAAAGGATTGGGATAGTTTTTCTTAAGAAGTTGTATGGACTAATATAAGGGGGATTTGGTCAAAAAAAAATTGATATAAGGAGGAGACGTTAGCGCTAACAAAGAAATTTACGGTTTAGTTGAGATGTGGAGGATTTTTAATATAAGAGGGTAATATTATAGCTTTGTACATTCGGGCGGGTTCGGAGTCGGTTCGGAGTAGACCTATATCCTCATTCCCTGCCCTGTCCCCGTATTTTGATATCGGGAAAAACCCAAACCTAAATCCAGTCAAAGCGGAGAAAACCTGTCAAAATGGGATGGGTTTGCATTAGTACCCACGGGTACGAGTTTTATTGCCATGACTAATGGTTAGTGGTATGGTTGGAGTTTGTCGGTATCCTTGCACACGCCTGATTGCATTGGTTGGAGCAACGTTCGTTCTACTGTTCATAATAATAAACGAAAACGGATTCATATATTTATGTTTCTCAGTTTTTGGATTGAGAGATTTAAGACCGAATTCGGCCACAATCTACCTGTGTCCATCACTAAATATGTTTACATGCATGATTCTAGTTAGTATATACATTTTTCTGACAGCAAATATTAATAAAATAAAGGTTTAAATATGTTCTTAGTATCTGCAAATATAGGGTCTTTTGATTTTAGTCCCTACAAAATTATTTTTTTTTAAAAGATCCATGCAAAATCTTTTTTAAATAGATCTCTCTGTTACTAACTCTGTTGACAGAATTCCTATGTGGCATTTCTAACCATTTTTATTTATTTTAAAACTATCCAAGTATGATTAAACATGACATGTATGCCTTAAATCCCCAAATCCCTAGCCCAAAAACCTTCTTCAACATTGGATTCAATGACAGCAGCAAAAACTCTCAACTCCCTGTCCTTCCTCTCTCTTCATTCCCCTGTATCTCATTAGTCTATTTTCTTAAAAGATTTCATAAGTGACCGTGTGCTTTGCAGCTAAAGAACAAGGCCCATGCTTTTCCCACACCCCATGCTACTCATCAAACACCCCTTACCCCTGCGAAATGACCAAAAGGCCATTAATGAAACGCGCATTTTTGGCATATTTGGTTAGGGCAACCGAATGTAACCGAATATATTCGGTTATGGACAACCGTAGGTGTATTATTTGGCACACACCCCTCTGATCAGTTTTTTGAAGCTTCGGTTGAGCCCAACCGAATATATTCGGTTAACCTCAATCAAATATATTCGGCTGACTTCAACCGAATATGATATTTTTGTATGTGTTCAGAAAAAACTTAACAAACTTAACAAACTTAAAAACCGAAATATAGATAACTAAGTTAACATAAATGAAACGCATAAGTCTATAACATAAAATCCGTACAATATCCGAATATAATGACAACACAGAGACATCCTACTGAGTGCTCCTGCTCCTCCTACTATATACACAGCCGTACTTTTTAAGCCTACGGAATGGCCTCACTAGGGCTATGAAGCCCTCGAGTACTCGCCAGGGTTGTGTGTCTCGGGGAATAGTACCCTCCATCGCACGCTCCATGTCGTTCACCATCTGAACCACATCTGGCATGACCTGTGAAGCAGCACATATTAATTAACTAACAATATTTAAAAAGTAATAAAAACACAACAAAAATGTAAAAGAAAGTTACCTGTCTACAATCTGGCTCATCCTCCAGCTGCACATAATGACTCTTTTGAATGAACGGATGTGAGACCCTCCCAAACCAAGCGGCGTACCCTGGGATGGTGTCTGGCGCACTACGGACAACATTTGCCCCCCTCTCCACCAACCACTGGTCAAAATTGCCCCACCTCTCGTCAGCCAACTCCTTAGTAACTACAACTCTGGTGGTGGGTTTGGGGTCCTCTGGTATCCACTGGACACTGTCAAATTGTCTCATGACACGGTCTGACATGTAGGCCACCAGGCAGTCAGCACTCCGTAAATGGCCTCTAAATAGGCCGATGAGCTCAAACGGCCAGTTACCTCTATGGGCAGTGTATGGCTCCCAGGTGATGTCATCCGGGTGCATCCTATCCAGAGATAGTCGAACAGCTTCCATACCCAAAGTGGAAGTGGTGTTAGCAACCCACCTCCTAGCATGTGGCTGGCTCTCATCATAAGTTGGGCTCACCAATTTCAAGCCAAATGGGGATCCCAGAAAGTGTTCAAAGATCCATGCCTGTAACCAACAAATGAAATCATTAAATTATTTGCCATACATCCATACAGAGACAACAAGATAAACTAAAGTACCCTAAATTTAATAGATACCTGAAGCAGAGCCAGGTAGCCACCCATCTGCTTATTTTTGGGCCTGGATGCGTCCCCAAACTGGTCGTACATATGGGCCAGCGCCATACCTCTTGACGTGTAATCTCCAATGGCCTCAAAGTCAATGAGAGCTCCCAACCAGCCCAACTTGACCTTGTTTCCAGACTTATCAGAGAAGGGACCCCAACCCAACAAGTAGAGCAGATATGCCCTAGCATCATCCGTCCAGCGCTCCTCCTGTATAATACTGGGGTACACAGTCTCCCTCAACCACTTGAGGGTCACAGATAACCCCAAACCTGAAGTCTGCTGATGTGCGTCCTCGGGATCTGCACCCAACAAGTCAATCAACAATGCCTCTCCCTGATACTTAGTCAAGTCTGGAAAATTGATAACTCTATTTTATATAGAGTTATTTATATGTTCTATGACTTAAATCAATGTGAGTTTCTAAGTAATATTGTTGCTAAAGTAGTTAATATGTAGTTGTTTACAGTAAAAGAGGGTTAGGAACTGATTTGTAATCATTTGGCACTTTTGGTGCCCCATGTAACTGTTAGCCTGTAATTTCGACAGGCTTCATTAAAGATGGTCAACATGGCCTGACTTATATTTCGACGAAGACCAAATTATTTCGACAGAGAAAATGGTCATGCGCAAGGTAAACTCAACAAGCTTACGGGGAAGCAAAAGCAAGAGAGAGGAAAATGGACACAAGCTTTCGACAGACAGGAAACAGAGCAGTTATACGCTGAAGGCTAGCAGTTGGTCGAAGCATGACAGAGCGGTTCTGGTCGAAAGTAGGAGTAGCAGTTACTTATTTTCAAATTTCTAGGCAGTTACTTAGTCAGTTTTCCCCTCTTTTCCTTTGTATAAATAACTGTTTCTGAGAAGAAACAGGGGTCGCAAAATCACAATACACACCCGATTCCTGAAACTCTAACTTCCAAGCTAGAGCGAAAAACGAGTGGAAGAATCGCTGTGCGTGATCGTGTACCATTTTTATGATTCAATGCAATTTGTTTTTCTTTTCTTTACAATTCACGCACCATTTACTGCTTCTTTTCTTTTCAATTCTGTTAATCATTTGCAAATCGTCCCCTTTTCTACGTTTTCTTCAACAAAAACCATGCGCAATTCAGAGGCATTGCTTTGAGATTTTTCTAGTTTGATCTCACAAACCTTCTAATAAAACTAGTGATTGTTTGCTAAAAACACCAGCAAACAAATTGGCACGCCCAGTGGGACCTTGCCTTTGATTTTGTTCATTTTCGTACTCTCTTATTTGTATTCGCTGTTGTATGCACTTAAGAAGTGGTAAAATGGTTCGTTCTGGTACGAATAATGCATCTAGTTCCAACCCTGTGGTTTCACAAGGGCAAGGGACAACAATGGATTCTGCAAGCATTAGCGCAGGACCATCATCGTCGATAACCGTTCCTTCATTATCAATGACTAATGTTGGTTCAACGCAGTCAGAAATGGCATCTCTGCCTGTGTCTTTGCCGTTAAGTGCAGGGCTTCATAGCCCTTACATGGCAATGGGAAACGGTTTAGACCCACGTTTGAATAACGTGCATCTACCCCCATTTCCTCTGGGAATGTATGGCATGCCTACTGGAATGCCACATATTTCGACCTTTTCCCCTACACATGTCTCCTCTGAGAGTGTTTTTGGTCGAAATCCCCCAGCATTAACCAATACGTCTTTGTTGGCCTTAAGACAGCAAGTAGACGAGAGTAATCACGATATGGTTAATATGCTTACCCAACAAATTGGTACAGTTTTCAATCCATTGATTCAAAATACCAATAACAGTTACCAAATGTTGGCAAATCAGATGAGTAGGATTGCAGACTTTTTTGGGGTTCCAGCGGTTAATAATAGGCACGTTCCTATTATTGCGGGTAATGCGTCGCCAGTTAACCCCCAAGAAGCAGTTGCAGTCGAAGCGTCCACAACTGTAGGCGAACTACAAGGGGCAGTAAACCACGTCCCTAAAGTAGTTTTGGTAAATAGACACCAGAACGCTGATGAAGTTGTTCGACAAGTGCAACAACACAATGTTGGCGCAGAAAACAACATAGCTGCTTTAGTCGAAACTATTTTGGGGCAAAATGGCCTTAACATAGGTTTACAAAGGCCTAACTTCGTATCACCATTATGTGAATATGTGTTACAAACTGAGTTACCAAGGGGATGGAAAGTTCCCAAGTTTACTAAGTTTGGTGGTGATACAAATGAGTCCACAGTCGAACACATTGCTCGTTTCTTGACTGAGGCTGGGGACTTAGCACAAAATGAGAATTTGAAGATGAAATACTTTCCAAATTCTCTAACTAAAAATGCTTTCACTTGGTTCACAACCTTACCCCCTGGTTCTATGTTCACATGGGGGCAATTAGAAAAGGCATTCCATGCACAGTTTTACATGGGCCAGTCGAAAATTAGTCTTAAAGAATTGGCTAGTGTTCGGCGCAAAATGCCTGAAACTATTGATGATTACTTAAACAGATTTAGGCTGTTGAAGTCTCGTTGCTTCACACAAGTCCCTGAACATGAGCTCGTCGAAATGGCTGCTGGTGGCCTTGATTACTCAATTAGAAAGAAATTAGACACATCTCATTTGCGAGATATGGCTCATTTGGCTGATAGAGTTCGACAAGTTGAAAGGCTTAGAGAGGAAAAATCTAGGTCGAATAGGTATCATAAAAAAGAAAAAGTGGCATATGTCGAAGAAGAATTCGACGTTACATATAGTAATGTTGAAGAAGGGGAGATAGACGTGGCTGAACTTAAGCCTGGTCCTCCTTATACCTGTAAATTATTAAGGCCTGCGAATGGGAATAACCCTGTAGAGCCTAAGAATGATAGATTTATGCCTAAGACTTATACTTTTGATGTTACTAAATGTGATGAAATTTTTGATCTTTTAGTAACTGATGGTCAAATATTAGTGCCTAAAGGCCTTAAAATACCAACTCTTGACCAAAGAAAGAAAAAGGGTTATTGTAAGTTCCATAATTTTTTGGGACATAACATTGACCGTTGTGTGCTCTTCAGGGATATTGTGCAAAAAGCAGTTGACGAAGGAAGACTCAAATTTGCTGATAAGAAAATGAAAGCGCCTATGCAGATTGATGTTGATCCGTTGCCTAAGGCTGAAGCTATGTATTCTGAACCTGTCGAAGCTGATGTAGGCATGGTGGATGCTCAAATGGCAGACCCTCCTAAGTGTGTCAAGACTGCCACCGGAAAATTAAAAGGTTTTATGTATGCTGAAGGTAAGAAACAGGAAGTGACCCTAAAAGAATATGATGGGAAGATACATGCTGTGTATCCAAAGGCTGAGGAAGAGTTGATAGATTTCCTCAATCGGTGTAAGTGGAATAACTCTGAAGTTATGCTTTGCCCAAGGTGCAGTGCTGTCTTCGATAAAGAAGCAGCTAAAGCTGTCGAAGGTTATCAGGATAAACAACAACGTAAAAGAAAATGGCTTGACAACAGGCCAAAATTTGACTTTGCAAAAGGAGATCTTCCTGGCTATGAGGCTAATATGTCTGTAAAACCTTCAACAAGTAAACGACAATTTGCTAAGGGGAAGTCCTCAGCAAAAGGGTATTTGAAGCTGTCAACAGGTAAATCCTTTGTCCCAAGTGCTAGTGTTCCTGTTGAAGCGTGGGTGTCCAATAATCAACGTGCTAAAGCTGTCAAGCCAGGTACTGATGCTGTTAAGTTTAATTATAAGAATAACTATAAGGGTAAGAACCCCATGACTAGAACACAGTGGCGTCGTTACCAAAGACAACAGAAGAAGAAGGCACACTTTGACATTAACCAGGTTCCAAGTCATTTGGCTAATAATCAAGCTCCACGCAGCATAATAGTGGCGAAGAGTGAGGTTCACAAAACTGAAGTTGCCACAAAGAGGAATGCTGATGTTGCTAGTCATGTGTGTGCAGCGAATAAGGCCAAAGGCAAGGCTGTAGCAACAGAAAAGCCAAGAAGGCCAGCCCTTGAAAGAATATTTCCTCCATTGTCAACAGTGAAAGAAAAGAATGCTGATTTCGACATGGATGAAGACATGGAGTCTGATTTTGATGATTCTGAAGATGATTTCGATGTTGTTTGCAATGTGGTATCAATACTGCCTCTTGAGTACGATGTTATCACAGTACCAAATGACGTTGAAGAGGATTTTACAGAGGATATGGCTCATCATAAGCCAATGTGTTACTATGTGATGAACAATGGTTGTGTCGAAGACCAAATGGCTACCTTCGAGAAGCCAGATATGAGTATGCAAAACCACTTGAAGCCCCTGTATGTCCAAGCCAAAGTCAATGGTGTTGGAATTAACAAAGTGTTAGTGGATGGTGGAGCTGCAGTGAACTTAATGCCACATGGTCTTTTGAAGAAGATTGGTAAGTTCGACACTGACCTCAGGCCACATAATATTGTCTTAAGCAACTACGAAGGCAAAACTGGCCATTCTTTGGGGGCCATTGAGGTGGACTTAATCGTTGGTTCCATAAAGAGGACTACATTGTTCTTAGTGATAGCCTCTAAAGCGAATTTTAATTTACTCCTTGGTAGAGAGTGGATCCATGGAGTTGGTGCTGTCCCTTCAACTTTGCATCAACGTTTAGTAATGTGGAAGGAAGATGGTTTGGTAGAGTATGTTGAAGCCGATCAAAGCTACTTCCGTGCTGATGTGAACCAAGTTACCAAGGAAAACTTTGAGAAACAAATGGCGAAGATTGCACCATGTTCATCTTCTAATGAGGCATATGTTCCTGCGGATAATGTTTTTGCCTCAGTTCATCTTGACCCAAATTATGGTTTTGTTTGGGAAAGAGAAATAATGGGAGATGATAGTGTCTATCCTGATGGTGTTTTTCGACCAATGGGGTGGAACACTGGTTCTTGAAAGTGTTCTTATGTCAGTGCCCAATGCATGGGACAAAATTCACTACAACATTTTGACCCTACGGCAACGCCTAAATTTGCAACGCTTAAAAAATCGTTGCCTTAGATACCAATGGCAACGGTTTCTTGATCCCAATGCTAAATTGAAAAAAAATTTAATTTTTTTTTCGGCAACGTGTAGAAAACGTTCCCAAAAGTTCACTAGCAACGGTTTTTTGTTTATCCTATTACACAACGGTTCGAAACCGTTCCCCTCTAATATTTTTATATAAAAAATTATTATTTTTTGTTTGCTATTAGTTTTACAGCGTAGAAATAGAAACTAAAAAGTAAAAAATCCTCGAAGGAAGTAGAATAGCAGAAACCCTTTCCCCTTTACAACTCTCGTGCTCTCTCGTTCGTTCTGGACCTTTCTCATCGCCGTTCTCTCTCACTCTCACCATCGCCTCTCTCTTTCCTTCACCATCGCTGTTCTCTTTCAATCTCACTACTCTGTTGCCGTTGTTCATCGGTCATGCCATCGTTCTCTTCTCGATGGTGGTAGCAGGTAACGACTTTCTTTCTCCTTCTCGGTCTCTTTTTCTCGCACTAAAACCTTTTTGTTCAGATCCTACACATGATTTCACCTGTAGATTCAAAACCCTGACTATTTGGCTATGAATCACACTTTCACATTGATCTCATTGTTTTTCTATATCTACTCTCGTGTGATCTCATTGTTTTTGCATCGGAAGATCTGTGATAGAATTTGGGCATTGGGGGTGCTATATGAACCAATTTGCAAGAAAATCAGAATCCTTTTTTCCCTTTTTATCCCTAATCTATTTTCTATTTGTTTCTCGGAAAAAACAAGTCGCTCAATCAAACCCTAGGTTATTTGCAATTCTGATGCATTGTTGTTGACAAATCTCTGTCTTGATTTGCTTGAGTAGGTGGCTTTGTAGCTACTTGTTCACAGTGGTATACTTCATCCGTATTCCTAGAATGCCTTTGAACCGTATGCTTGCAGTCAGATCTGTATGCCAAAGTTTGTAGTCTCTCATACATAGGTGATGTGCGCATGTTATTTGCTGAGGAACAAGGTATTCCTAGAATGCCTTTGAAATCCAAATTTATTTGAATTTTCATGCTCGCCTGATATGATAACATTGAGGAACATGTGTCTACGAAGATTACTTGTCAGTTTTGTCACAATTTCAGGCTCATTTTTTATATATTGCTGCTTTTCTTAGTTTATTAGTTATCACTTGCATAGCAATGTTTTCCCCACTTTTCATATAATAAAGATGTGAAAACACTAGATAGTTTTTAGGTCACTGATATGAGTCATACCATTCTTGTGTTCTGATTAACTGACTGGATTTTCACTTAACATATCAAAATTATCTAGTATCTACTGAAATTGATGAAGTATTTGATGCACACATTCCTTTATTGCTTGGAATTTGGATTGCTTTCTTCCATCTAGAGACAGGTGGCATGCCTGTTGTAAAACTGTTTGTGTTTGCGTCATCTTTGTAGAAGGAAGCCCTATCGATCATACATGTATCTATTTGCCTTAAATTTTCACTGAGGTTCCCTTGTTGACAATTATTCTAGGTGAAGAAGATCATGACTGGGAGGTTTAATCTGTTCCACTCGATCGTGTCCTTAGTTGTGGAACTTGTACATGTATATGGAAGACCCTTACCTTGATATTGTAGTATACAACTAGCTGATTCTATATTTTTCAATTTTAATTTGCCTTCCTAATTGTAGACCCCGGTGCTACTGTCAATAATTTTGTTTCTACTTTCTAGCCATTTTGAAGAAGGTAATGCTTTTCATCAATTGCTCCAAGATTTGGCTAAACATAAATTAAATGATATTTATACTCACTTATTGATAGTGTTTTTTGGTTTTATTCTTGTTGGCAACCAAGATGTTAGGAATCAATGAGTTGTGAACTCAAAATATCATGTTGGGTTGACTGTGGAAGGGCCATGTTGGATTAACACTATCATGGTAAGTTGCAAAGCTAACTAGTTTTTCACCAAATTAACAAGAGTTTCCAGTGAACTGTGAGTAAGTCCCTTTCAAAAAAATGATGTTAACATAATCTTTGTTATCTCTTTATAAATATATATAACTGCAGAACTTAATAAATATATATAACTAACCTTTTATGATTCTATTTTGCCTAATGAGAGTATGCAATAATGTCAATTGTAGGTGATTAATTCTTTGATTTCAGGTGGTTGCTTTTTAAGAGAGTGCAAAGCTTGAAAATTCCATTGTGGGAATTCGCTCGAGACTCGATAATGGAGTGCAGCTGAAGGTATACTTCACTATAACAATAATTTATTAGGTGTCAAGACTAGAGAGTATTCTTGGTATGCAATAGAGGTGCTAATCCTGTAAATGGTCTTAGTAATATGTAGTTCCATAATGTGTAGGATAAAGATAGATGGTTCTTGTAATTAAGTCCAATATAAGTTCAAATTCACAAGTTGATACTATCTTTCAAAGTAAATCATATATAATCCTTAAAATTTGTATGCTTTTGTTGTTTGGTTTTATTGTAGCATTTGACTGTTTTAATGAGATTTTTTTTGGAATCTTTTACCACTTCAATTCAGTGTCCAAACTTTTAAAATTTGTATGCATTTCTTGTTTAGTTTTATTGTAGCATTTGATTGTTTTAATAGAGTATATTGCATTAATTGGGTTTTTGTTACTTTTGTAGGAAATAATGAAGGTATAGATGAAAGTCTTGGTGACTTGGATGAAGTAGAGTATTAAGACATGTCTTGAAGACTTGTGTAGTTTTATTTTGGAAATTGAAGAAGGCTTTTTGTAATATAATTAGGATAAACCTTTTTTGTATTTACTTATGTTGTTTAAAATACAATATATTTTTGAACCTTATCTCAAATTTAAGTTTATAAACCTTCAGTTTTTTGGTTATGCTATTGATAGCAATGATATCACAGCAAAATAGAAAATGGTTTTTGATGTTGCCATCAATGGCAACGATTTTTAACTGTTGCCATCAATGGCAACGGTTTTTAACAGTTGCCATATCCTGCAACGGTTCTAGGCTGTTGCCATTGCGTGAAAATGAAAACCGTTGCGTTTAAGATATCAATAGCAACGGTTTAAGGAATGTGTTGCCGTTGGTGACCAAAAACCGTTGCCGGTAGTTTAGGCAACGCCCGCACACACAACGGTTTCAAAACCGTTGCCAAAGGTTAAGGCAACGGTTTTTTGGCTTCATGCAACGGTTTTCAGGCGTTGCCGTTGGGTCAAAATGTTGTAGTGATTACGGCTTATATGGCCGAAAACAAGTTTAAAGCGGCTATGGAGGCCGAAATTATTCAACAAACAATGGCTGTCGAAGCCAGTGAGTTACATGAAGAAAATGGCATAGTCATAGATGAAAGACTTGACTGCATTTATGATGATGATCCATTAGTTTTGAAAAGGATCCTAGAGATTCGGCAAAGCATATGCAAGCTCAAGACCCGTTAGAAGAAGTTGATTTGGGAAATGGCTCAATAAAACGGCCAACTTATATTATTGCGAATATTGATGCTTCTCTGAAAACCCAAGTCATCACATTGCTAAGGGAGTTCAAAGACTGCTTTGCTTGGGATTACGACGAAATGCCTGGGTTAAGTCGAGAAGTAGTGGAAATGCAATTACCAATTCGATCAGGGAAGAAACCAGTGAAGCAAATGCCAAGAAGATTTGCTCCTCAAGTGTTGGCTAAGATCAAAGAGGAAATCGAAAGGCTATTCAGAAACAAATTCATCAGAACTGCCAGGTATGTCGAATGGTTAGCCAATATAGTTCCTGTAATAAAGAAAAATGGGACTCTTAGAGTTTGCATAGACTTTAGGGATTTAAATAATGCAACTCCCAAGGATGAATACGCAATGCCTGTGGCAGAAATGCTAATAGATTCAGCAGCAGGATTTGATTATCTTAGTATGCTCGATGGTTATTCTGGGTATAATCAAATCTTCATTGCTGAAGAGGATGTGTCGAAAACTGCTTTTAGATGTCCAGGGGCATTGGGTGTTTATGAATGGATAGTAATGCCCTTTGGCTTAAAGAATGCTGGTGCTACATATCAGAGGGCCATGAATTCTATGTTTCATGATTTTATTGATGATTTTATGCAAGTATACATAGATGATGTGGTGGTTAAATCTTCCTCAGAAAGTGGTCATTTAGACCATCTTCGCCGTTCTTTTGAAAGAATGAGGAAATATGGATTGAAATTAAATCCATTAAAATGTGCCTTTTGTGTACGTGCAGGTGATTTCTTGGGTTTTATAGTGCACAAAAAAGGCATTGAAATCAATCAAAATAAGACTAAGGCAATTATGGAAACGAAGGCCCCTTCGACCAAAAAGGAGCTTCAGTCGTTGTTGGGAAAAATCAACTTCCTTCGAAGATTTATATCAAATCTAAGTGGCAAAACACAAGTTTTTTCGCCATTGTTAAGACTGAAGAAGGAAGAAGAATTCAAATGGGAACCAATGCATCAAGCAGCCTTCGATGAAATCAAGTCTTATTTGATGAAACCACCAATTTTGTTGCCTGTTATTAAACACAAAGTGCTTAAATTGTATATAGCAGCTTCTGATAGAACAATAGGTAGCATGTTAGCACAAGAGGATGATAGTGGTGTCGAAAGAGCCATTTATTACCTCAGTAGGGTCTTAAATGATGCCAAAACGAGGTACACTCCTATAGAGAAGTTGTGCCTTTGTTTGTATTTCTCGTGTACAAAGTTAAAGCAATATATAAAACCAGCTGATGTTTCTGTTTATTCGCATTTTGATGTTATTAAGCATATGCCGTCGAAACCAATAATGCATAGCCGAATTGGTAAATGGGCTTTGGCTTTGTCAGAATACAACTTAACTTATCAACCTCTAAAATCAATTAAAGGACAAGTGGTTGCTGATTTCATAGTAGACCATTCTGTTGTCGAAGAAACATTAAGTTTTGTAGACGTATATCCTTGGAGGTTGTACTTTGATGGTTCAAGCCATAAACATGGAGTTGGGATTGGTATTTTAATAATATCTCCTACTAACATTCCAACGAAGTATAAGTTTAAAATTCGAGATGTTTGCTCCAATAATGAAGCTGAATATGAGGCTTTAATAGTAGGCCTTAAAATTTTACTTGAGCTGGGGGCAAGTCATGTCGAAATAAAAGGTGACTCTGAGTTGGTTGTCAAACAATTGACAAGAGAGTACAAATGCATTAAAGAGCACCTTATCAGATACTTTGTTGTTGCCAATGCTTTGTTAAAAAGATTTGAGTCTGTTCACTTAGAACATTTACCACGAATTGATAATCAAGTGGCAAATGAATTGGCACAAATTGCTTCAGGCTATAAAGTTTCAAAACAAAGCCTGGAAGAGTTAATTAAAATAAAGGATAAAATCATTTCTAATGACTATTCTTCGTCACTATTGTCAACACCAAAAACTGGGGGGGCAACAAACGCAAACGAGGAACTAGTCGTTGTCGAAAAACGTCAATTTTTTGGTGACTTTGACTTAGCAGAAATTTTTGCTCTTGACAATATGACCAATAGTGATTGGCGAAGGCCTATTGCAGAATATTTGCAAAATCCCACAAGAAATACCAATAAAAAAGTAAAATACAGAGCTTTGAGCTATGTGGTAATTGGAAACGAATTGTTTAAAAAGACTCCTGAAGGAGTACTATTAAAATGTCTTAGTGAAAATGAGGCATATTTAGCAGTTTCTGATACACATAGTGGAGCATGTGGTTCACACCAAGTAGGCCACAAAATGAAGTGGTTATTATTTCGACAAGGAATGTATTGGCCAACTATGCTGAAAGATTGCATAGAATTTGCTAAGGGATGCTAAGAGTGTCAAAAGCATGCTGGGATACAACATGTACCTGCAAATGAATTGCATGCCATAGTCAAACCTTGGCCATTTAGAGGTTGGGCTCTAGATGTGATTGGAGAGATAAAGCCAACTTCGTCGAAGGGCCATAGATATATCCTTGTGGGAATTGATTACTTCACCAAATGGGTTGAAGCTATACCTTTAGCCAATGTTGATCAAGAAGCAGTGATAAGGTTTATTCAAAATCATATCATTTATAGGTTTGGAATTCCAGAAACCATTACTACAGATCAGGGATCAGTTTTCACTGGTAGAAAAATGGTAGAGTTTGCTTCTGAAATTGGTTTTAAGTTATTAACTTCGACACCATATTATGCGCAAGCCAATGGACAAGTCGAAGCTGCCAATAAAGTTATTATCAATTTAATTAAAAAGCATGTTGGGCAGAAACCCAAAAATTGGCATAATACCCTTGATCAAGCATTATGGGCTTGTCGAAATTCACCCAAAGAATCTATCAACACTACTCCTTATAGGCTAACATTTGGACACGATGCAGTGTTGCCTGTTGAAATTTGTCTACAATCAACAAGAATTCAAAGACAGTGGGAGATTCCCTCTGATTATTATTGGAATATGATGCTTGATGAATTGGTTGATTTAGACGAAGAAAGGTTATTAGCTTTAGATACGCTTATCCGACAGAAAGAGAGGGTAACTAAAACTTATAACAAAAAGGTTAAGTTTAAAGCCTTTAATTCAGGTGATCTAGTGTGGAAGGTCCTATTGCCTATGGATAAAAAAGATAGAGTCTTTGGTAAATGGTCCCCAAGTTGGGAAGGACCATTTAAAATTTTACAAGTTTATTCAAACGGCGCATATGAGGTCAAAGAGATTGGCGCGGATGAAAGAATTTTGCGTATAAATGGCAAATACTTGAAAAAGTATAAGCCAACGTTGCAAGAAGTTAAAATAACGCTGGAATAAATATAAAGAAAGTGTAAAAACATGGCATTTAAGTTGCCAAAACATTGTCGAAAGCACAGAATAAAAATTGCTCAAGAATAAAATGGAAGAATTGGAGAAGCCATATAGGAAATGGTGATAAGGCATTTACTGAGAAGTAAAACGTTGAAGGCCACGTAATACACCAATATAGGAGTAACGTCAACAACACTTAACAGTGGGGACATCAGGTATACAGCTATTTTACTCAAGTGCAAAGTTATTTCGATGGTGAATTCAAAAATGTCTTTCTCTTCTTCCTCTTCAAGTTCAGTCGAAAAAGACATTTTTGGGGGGCAATTTGTTAGCCTGTAATTTCGACAGGCTTCATTAAAGATGGTCAACATGGCCTGACTTATATTTCGACGAAGACCAAATTATTTCGACAGAGAAAATGGTCATGCGCAAGGTAAACTCAACAAGCTTACGGGGAAGCAAAAGCAAGAGAGAGGAAAATGGACACAAGCTTTCGACAGACAGGAAACAGAGCAGTTATACGCTGAAGGCTAGCAGTTGGTCGAAGCATGACAGAGCGGTTCTGGTCGAAAGTAGGAGTAGCAGTTACTTATTTTCAAATTTCTAGGCAGTTACTTAGTCAGTTTTTCCCCCTCTTTTCCTTTGTATAAATAACAGTTTCTGAGAAGAAACAGGGGTCGCAAAATCACAATACACACCCGATTCCTGAAACTCTAACTTCCAAGCCAGAGCGAAAAACGAGTGGAAGAATCGCTGTGCGTGATCGTGTACCATTTTTATGATTCAATGCAATTTGTTTTTCTTTTCTTTACAATTCACGCACCATTTACTGCTTCTTTTCTTTTCAATTCTGTTAATCATTTGCAAATCGTCCCCTTTTCTACGTTTTCTTCAACAAAAACCATGCGCAATTCAGAGGCATTGCTTTGAGATTTTTCTAGTTTGATCTCACAAACCTTCTAATAAAACTAGTGATTGTTTGCTAAAAACACCAGCAAACAGTAACGCTCTAAAATTTAATCAAATTACTTTGAAGTTTGATTGCCGTAGGATAATTGTAAGAATTGAAATTATGGGCGTAGTAGCTATGTTGAAAATGAGTTAGATGATAATCACGTGTCGTGGGCCAGTTAAAAATAGCATTGGGCTTAGCACCGCGAGTGCGCAGCGCTCGCGCAACCCTAGCAGCGTGTCCAGTGCGCAGCTTGCGCAGGAAGGCGCTTGTGCGCCACTCCTCCTTATAAATATAGCGCAAATATGCGCTAGGGCTGGTCTTTTTGCGCAGCCGCCCTCTTTTCCCTTCTTCTCCTTCTTCCTCTCACTTCTAAGTTACACAAAAGCCTCAATTTTCAAGAGCTCTAGCCTAGGATCGGATTGGGAGGGTTGATTTTTATTGCAATTCTCTACGTTCGTGATCGTCACGCGTCGTTACTATCGCAGGGGAGTCGCCGTATTCGGAGAATCGAGGAACGAGGCTAGGAGGGAGTTTGCGCCACCATAGTTGAGGTAAGGGTGGGTTCGAATTCTATAATGCGTATATGAGGGATCGTATGCGGGGTTTGGGGTTTATTATAGATTGCCTCTGTGTATGTTGCGTAGTTATATATATATATATATATCGTATGAGAAATGTTTGATGAATTGACCGTGTGTGCTTGAATTCCTATGTCGTTAGTTCTAATTAAATCGAATTGTAATTTTGTTGGATTAAGGTTTTCACTATTATAATAAAAAAAAAATGATAGGAATATAGATAACTCGTTAGTAAGAATTATAAATAATTTTCGTAATTGAATTGATGGTTACGTTAATGCTGTTACTGTTTTGATGTAATGCTGTTGCTGTTTTGCTGTTAATGCTGTTGCTGTTTGCTGATAATGCTGTTGCTGTTTTGCTGTTAATGCTGTTGATGTTTTGCTGTTAAAGCTGTTGCGGTTTTGCTGTTATTATTGTCATTGCTGTTACGTTTTGCTGCTGTGTTGTTGCTATTCTTGCTGTTTTGCGCTGTTGATGTTGCTGCTTTGTCAATATTGTTGCCACAGTTGCTGTTGTGGTTAATTGTTGCGTTGAATACCTTGTCGAAAATGTGGTAAATTGCAGGTGAAGTTGTAAAAGTTGATTTGCCTCTATTTATTGGCAAAGATAGTAAATTGTAGGCCTATGGCCGCAATGACGTTTTGGTGTTGTTGTCGTGCGATTGCGTGACTGTGATTAGCGTTACTTGTACATTCACATTGTGTCGCATACCTTTGCATTTGCTTTACGACGTGAACGATGAGGGCTAGGCCCTGTGAGCCACTATTTACTGGCAACGACGATTTTTACGATGGGAGTTTTGCTCCAATGGTACCACATGCATATGCACAGTTGAGTCGCATTCCGCATTGCACTTCGATGATTCTATTGATGACTCTATTGAGGATTTTATTGATGATATGTGTAATTCTATAGTACCTGACCTATCATATTGTTCTTCATACATGCTCTTATATAGTTCGATATCTCACCCCTTCTGTTTGAATGTTACCCTTATGTGGTAACGTGCAGGTAGTCGCGAATGAAGGCGGTGATCCTTCCTTAGTTGAGTCGGTGTCGTCACTCTGATACGTAACACTCGGGGGGATTGAACGCTGTTTTTTTTTTCCTTTATCATTTAGGTTGCAATATTTGTTGAACTCGAAGTTATCTCTATTATGCAAATTGTTGATTTTGAGTTGTCAAATGGACAAGGATTGTTAAGATTGCTTCAAATTGAATTTACCATGAATGAATTATATTGTTTGTGTTGGGAAGTAAGTGTAGCACTCCAATATTTATGTTGAAAATTCCGCACTTTGATTTATAGTATTATTGGGTAGAATTGGGGTGTTACATTAGTGGTATCAGAGCATGGTTGGGTCTGTCCGACCAAGTTGTCGAGTCATCGCTTCGATTAACAATCAAGTATTGTTATTCGTTCTAAACTATAATTTGTGTTGTAGGGATAAGCTGAAATGGCCGGACAGAATGATGCTGCTATTGCTGCTGCTTTGGGCGCTATGGCTCAGGCATTGGAGAATCAACAGAACGCTGGTGAGAATGCTGGATCTCGCAGTTTGGCGACTTTCCAAAGGGAGAATCCACCCACTTTCAAGGGTAAGTATGATCCTGATGGAGCATTGGCTTGGTTGAAGGAGATTGAGAGAATCTTCCGTGTGATGGATTGCACTCCAGCGCAGAAGGTTTGTTATGGTACTCATATGCTGTCAGAAGAGGCTGACGACTGGTGGTTAGATACACGTCAGAGATTGGAAGCTGCAGGTGAAGAGATCACTTGGGTTGTGTTCCGTAGGGAGTTTTTGAGGAAGTATTACCCTGAGGATGTTCGGGGTAAGAAAGAAATTGAGTTTCTTGAGCTGAAGCAAGGAACCTGTCAGTTACTGAATATGCTGCTAAGTTTGTGGAGTTGGCCAAATTTTATCCGCACTACAATGAAGCAACTGCTGAATTTTCAAAGTGCATCAAGTTTGAGAATGGGCTGCGACCTGAGATCAAAAAGGCAATTGGGTATCAGAAGATCCGTGTTTTCTCCGATTTGATTGACAGTTGCAGGATCTATGAGGAGGACAACGATGCTCACTATAAGATCATTAATGAGAAGAGGAGCAAGCAGCAGACTCGTGGTAAGCCGTATGATGCTCCAGTTGGTAAAGGTAAGCAGAAAAGTTTTGATGGTAAGAGAACTAGTGGGGGAGACGCCCCTGCTGGTATTGTATGTTACAAATGTGGCAAACCTGGTCATAAGAGTAACGTGTGCAAGGTTGAGGTGAAGAGGTGCTTTCGTTGTGGTAAGACTGGGCACGAATCATCCGAGTGCAAGCACAAGGAGCAGGTCTGTTTCAACTGTGGCGAAGAAGGGCATATTAGTAATCAATGTCAGAAACCAAAGAAAGAAAGAGTTAGTGGAAGAGTGTTCGCTCTGGCAGAGACACAGACTACTGAGAACGACGGATTTATTGGAGGTACATGTTTCATTAATGGTGTTCCTCTAATAGCTATTATTGATACTGGTGCTACTCATTGTTTTATTGCTGCGGAATGTGTTAAAAGATTGGGTCTTGTGTTGTCTTCTATGAATAGGGAGATGGTTGTCGATACTCCAGCTAAGGGGTCGGTGACTACTTCTCTTGTGTGTTCTAAGTGCCCTTTATCGATTTTCGACAGAGAATTTATTGTTGATCTGATTTGTCTGCCGTTAAGCGGATTGGATGTGATCCTAGGCATGGACTGGTTAGAATATAACTATGTTCATATTAATTGTTTTAGCAAGTCTGTGAGTTTCTCCACTCCCGAAGAGGAGGAGGCTGGTTTGTTGTTTGCTGGACAGTTGCGGAAGTTGATGCGGGAAGAAGTTCAGCTATTCTCGCTGATGGCGTTGCTATTTGTTAAGAATCAAGCCATAATTGATGACTTGCAGGTGGTGCGCGAATTTCCTGAAGTTTTCCCTGATGAGATTCCAAGTGTACCACCAGAGAGGGAAGTTGAATTTGCTATTGATCTTGTACCTGGTACCAAACCTGTTTCTATGGCACCTTACAGGATGTCAGCATCTGAATTATCCGAATTGAAGAAGCAACTTGAGGATCTACTTGAAAAGAAGTTCGTGAGGCCGAGTGTATCACCGTGGGGAGCTCCGGTGTTGCTAGTGAAGAAGAAGGATGGAAGTATGAGGCTTTGTGTTGATTATAGACAGTTGAATAGAGTGACGATTAAGAACAAGTATCCACTCCCAAGAATAGACGATTTGATGGATCAATTGGTGGGTGCTCAAGTATTCAGTAAGATTGATTTGAGGTCGGGCTACCATCAGATTAAAGTGAAAGATGAGGATATTCAGAAGACGGCTTTTAGAACTCGGTACGGGCATTATGAGTATTCGGTGATGCCTTTCGGTGTTACTAACGCGCCGGGAGTATTCATGGAGTACATGAACCGTGTGTTTCATGCTTATTTGGATCGGTTTGTGGTAGTATTCATCGATGATATTTTGATTTACTCTAAGACAGAAGAAGAGCATGCAGAGCACTTGAGATTGGTATTGGAGGTCTTAAGGGACAAGAAGTTATATGCAAAGTTGTCTAAGTGCGAATTTTGGCTGAAGGAGGTGAGTTTTCTTGGTCACGTTATTTCTGGTAGCGGCATTGCGGTGGATCCATCTAAAGTCGATGCTGTATTGCAATGGGAGACTCCAAAGTCGGCTACCGAGATTAGAAGCTTTTTGGGATTAGCTGGCTACTATAGAAGGTTCATTGAAGGCTTTTCTAAGTTGGCACTTCCATTAACTCAGCTGACCTGCAAAGGTAAAGCCTTTATATGGGACGCTCGTTGCGAAGAGAGTTTCACCGAATTGAAGAAGAGATTGACGACGTCTCCTATCTTGACGTTGCCTAATCCGGGAGAGTCCTTTGTGGTGTACTGTGATGCTTCCAAGATGGGTTTAGGAGGTGTGCTTATGCAGAATGGTAAGGTAGTTACTTATGCATCGAGGCAGTTGAGGACTCATGAGAAGAACTATCCTACGCACGATTTAGAACTTGCTGCAGTTGTTTTTGCGCTGAAAATTTGGAGGCATTATCTTTATGGTTCTAGATTTGAAGTATTTAGCGACCATAAGGGTTTGCAGTACTTGTTTGATCAAAAGGAACTGAATATGAGACAGCGGAGGTGGTTGGAGTTGCTAAAAGACTATGATTTCAGTTTGAATTATCATCCAGGGAAAGCTAATGTCGTGGCTGATGCTTTGAGCCGAAAGACCTTGCACATGTCGGCAATGATGGTCAGGGAGTTTGAATTGATTGAGCAGTTCAGAGATATGAGTTTGATTTGCGAAGTGACACCTCAGAGTGTTATGTTGGGGATGTAAATTATAAATTCAGACATGGCCAACTAAAATTCATCTTTAGAATTTTAGTTCTTCCCTTTAACTACCATTTAAAACACTTATCCATATTAGTTCTTGAGTTCCAATTATAAACCATGTCTGAATTTATAATTTACATTCACTTTTAGTTGACCAATTCTAAAGATGAATATGAAAGAGTTATCATGCAAGAACTAAAATGCAAACATCAATATATAACGTAATAACTTAATCAAAAGATCATTACAAAGTTAAAGCATCCCAACTAGAGAAGTTAGCTTATGCTCGACATTACTAAGCACATACAAACAGAGATAACCATGTTCATATGTTTGATAATACAAAGGGAAGAAAATAAAGAAAGAATTACACGGTTGAAGTTCCCTTGCAAAATCTGCATAGCAATGCACCTACAATGCCTCAAAACTGCTTGATGCACCCGCAACCAAACAGCAATACGAATTTGTGTAGAAGTAGAGAGAGAAGTTGTCACTTTCTCTCCCTCCTTCACACTTATGAAGTGTAAAATGATACTAACTCTCTAACTTGGTATTTCTCTTGGTATATTTTGGTATATCTTCAAATGAGGAGAATGAGAGGTATTTATAGGCCTCTTGGATGAGCTTTCCTTCATGGAGGGGTTTGCTTGGAGCTGAAGTTGGTCACTTGTATCCCAAAAAGATTTGATTTGATGTTTACTTTATTAAAGGGAAGAGGTCCAATGGTGTATGGACAAGTGTCCCTATAAAGTAAAAGTTATAAGCTAAAAAGGTAAATGGGAAGGTGGAGCAGTTTCAACTTGGGCCACTTGCATAGCAACTTGATTATGATGTCATCCATGACATCAGCATATTGCTGGTGTAATGCTTCTGTTTTCAGTAAATTGCTGGTGCACTGTCATCTGGGCATATTGCAGGTGCAATGGATGCAGGTGCAATGCTTTTGTCTTCAGTGAATTTGCTTATTGTAGGTGCATTGTCTTCTGGCAGAATGCATGTGTAATAGTTGTTGCAGCATTGCAGGTGCAATGGTTGCTTCACCTATTGCAGGTGCAATGATTGCTGCAGCAATTGAACAAACACATAAAATACAACATGGGGCACCAAAAGTGCCAAATGATTACAAATCAGTTCCTAACCCTCTTTTACTGTAAACAACTACATATTAACTACTTTAGCAACAATATTACTTAGAAACTCATATTGATTTAAGTCATAGAACATATAAATAACTTTATATAAAATAGAGTTATCAATTTTCCAGACTTGACCAAGTATCAGGGAGAGGCATTGTTGATTGACTTGTTGGGTGCAGATCCTGAGGACGCACATCAGCAGACTTCAGGTTTGGGGTTATCTGTGACCCTCAAGTGGCTGAGGGAGACTGTGTACCCAGTATTATACAGGAGGAGCGCTGGACGAATGATGCTAGGGCATATCTTCTCTACTTGTTGGGTTGGGGTCCCTTCTCTGATAAGTCTGGAAACAAGGTCAAGTTGGGCTGGTTGGGAGCTCTCATTGACTTTGAGGCCATTGGAGATTACACGTCAAGAGGTATGGCGCTGGCCCATATGTACGACCAGTTTGGGGACGCATCCAGGCCCAAAAATAAGCAGATGGGTGGCTACCTGGCTCTGCTTCAGGTATCTATTAAATTTAGTGTACTTTAGTTTATCTTGTTGTCTTTGTATGGATGTATGGCAAATAATTTAATGATTTCATTTATTGGTTACAGGCATGGATCTTTGAACACTTTCTGGGATCCCCATTTGGCTTGAAATTGGTGAGCCCAGCTTATGATGAGAGCCAGCCACATGCTAGGAGGTGGGTTGCTAACACCACTCCCACTTTGGGTATGGAAGCTGTTCGACTATCTCTGGATAGGATGCACCCGGATGACATCACCTGGGAGCCATACACTGCCCATAGAGGTAACTGGCCGTTTGAGCTCATCGGCCTATTTAGAGGCCATTTACGGAGTGCTGACTGCATGATGGCCTACATGTCAGACCGTGTCATGAGACAATTTGGCAGTGTCCAGTGGATACCAGAGGACCCCAAACCCACCACTAGAGCTGTAGTTACTAAGGAGTTGGCTGACGAGAGGTGGGGCAATTTTGACCAGTGGTTGGTGGAGAGGGGGGCAATTTTGACCAGTGGCTAACCGAATATAGCGCGTTTTACAGTTTCTAATAAAGTAGAAAAACAGCAAAAAAGAAACCAAAATGCATATAAATGTGGGTTAGGAATCATGTACCTTACTTGTAGAATACGAGATTGGAGTTTGAAATTGAAGATTGAGTGGGGTTTGGAGGTTGAAATTCGAAGGGTGAGGGAGAGGGATTAGGTTTCGGTTGTGGGGTGTTTGTGTGAGGGGGTGAGGGGGTGTGAGGGGTTTGAGAGGGAGAGTGAGTGTTTTTAATTTAGGGGTAGTTTGGGTATTTAGGAGGTTATGGAGTGTGTGGTGAGTAGGGAGGGGTGTGGTATAAGCTTGGGCCAAGAACAATATTAGCGTTGTAGTTGCTCTTTGGGCTCCAATTTGGTAGGGATACCCAAAAATCATGGATACTTTATGGATACCCAAATTTGGTATGCCGTGTTCTCAACTCTATTTGGTGGTATTTACGGTGCATTTTGTCGCCTGGGAGAGGTGTGGTATTGATGTTGCAAGAGGCCAAGCCTAAAAGGAAATTGCTTGGTAGTGTAGTTCGATGATATTGCTTACGTGAAGGGTGAGAGAGTTTGTGTGTGAGAGAGAGTTTGCATGGTGGTGTTGATGATTTCTTATGTCCCACTATTGTTGGTCTTGTTGAAGGTGTTGATTGAGATCTCTATTGCTGCTGGCAGAAAAGAGAGAAAGCGACAGGAATAGGAAGAAAGAGGGAAAGAGGAAGAAAAAGAGACCCTAAATTTCATTTGAGATCCACCTCAGCTTTTTGAAAAGTAAAATAAAAAATAATGAGTTTTAAAATAAAAAGAAATGATTAAAAAAGTCACATATGAATTTCTTTTGTCACATCAGTATTTTTATAACGGAAGAGTTAACAGAAAGACGAAGATGAAAAAGTTCGTATTTACAGGGATCTTTTTTAAAAAAAATTGCAAAGAATAAAATCAAAAGACCCATATTTGCAGAAACTAAACATAAAAATTATCCCTATTTACCAACTTTTTTGGGGTATTACTATGTTAAATCATTATATCTTTCTATCACTTTATAAAATTAAATGAAATGTTTAATTAAAAAAATACATCATTTTTCCTTCGAAAATCAAGCAGTAAGACAGAATAGTAACCAACATAAAAAAGGAGGGAACACGACAGATCGCTCTCAATTGAATTTGAAAACTAGTAATTTTCACTTTCTTTTACTCCTCTGCCATCTATCTAAAACCATAAAATAAAACACGAACAAACTACGGTATAAAAAAAGCAGAAGGACAACACCGTGTGTCCAACTTTCTGCTATTAGAAAGAATAAATGATTACTCCACTGTACATTGGTTTGGACAATTCTGACCCTTGGAAAAAGAGAGGAACTCCTCCTCTTGTGCTCAATCAAATACCATTAAAATTGAAAAAATCCCGACTTTACAGTAAAAATCTTTCCTTTTTCTAAATCATGAAGGGAAAATCCAACTGTCAGAAATTTGTGTCATCCTCTACAAATTTCAGCAAAAACCCCAAAATCGAAGTCTTTATGTCATCATCATTCATCTCTTTATCTTTGGTTTCAAACACGCCCTTCATAATTCTGGTGTAAAGCCTTTCAAGTTGTGGAATGCTGTAATTTTCACTACGCTTAACAAAATGCTGCTTCACAGACTCCACTTGTCTTGAAAATTCACCGTCAAGCATTGTGATATCACGAAGGCCAGTACCATCAGCAAGGCTATTTGTAACAGTTTCATGCAAATTTCCATCGTTTGCTACAGGTTCTAGCCTTTCTGAATTCTCGTCATGCAACTGATGCTGCTCCTGGGAGGTGTTTGACGGTATTGAATCTTGCAATTTGTCTTCTGCTATAAAATCCAATTTTGAAGAAACATTAAAATCAATATTCGAAAGGGAAATTGCCAAATAAATGGGAAAAGTAAACAAGAAATCAATCATTGGAAATCAAACATTGGTCTTATAAGCATGTTTCAAACATATAAAGCAGAACAATTATCGTCGTGCATATAAGCAACACCAATATCATTGTTGATCCCACAACTACAACGAAAGCAAACAAGTTTTTATGAGGCTTCCAATCCTCCCCTATTGAAGAGCTAAGCTTAACCAAAATTCAATTCTAAGATAATATCGGAACCCATCCTAACCAAAATTCAATTCTAAGATAGTATCGGAACACCAATACCAAAGTAATCTTTGTCAAACTTAAAATCCTCATCTTAGTTTTTGGGACTAAGTTTGGCCTAGCCTACATTCTAAAGACCACTAGGTGACGACTTGGAGAATGCACAATTTCTCAGAGATGACCTTTCTAATGCAGGAGATTACCATGTCTCGATCCATGCTTAAGACCACAAGAACAGTTTGTGTTGGCACATTCGTACTTTACATCTGTAATTGCTATTCCTAGTTGGAATGTAGGATAACTTCCAAATGTTTCCGAATATCATGATCCCAACACAGCAAATAACAGTTGTAAATGAATGACACAAACCATTTCAATTATAACTGTTTAAAATCGAGAACAAACTCATACTGTACCTTCAGTTGCAACGTCATTGATCTTCTTAGCCCGCTTCAATACTTCATAACCCTGATCCATATTAACCTCCGGTTGGACATGACGAAGGCGAGCACTCATTCTAGTAGCAGTACCCAGCTGTACAACAGGAGTAGCAGGGAATGTAGAATCCCCTAATTCATCGGGCAAATGAACTGGGCCACCTTGGCTAGCAATCTTGTCACAATAAGTAACCAGCGCTGGATCCATCTGTGTGAGCATCCCATGCACCTGAAAAAAGGTAATGAAAGAAAAGAGTAAGATGAAGAGAACTTTCCAGACAAAAGCCAACATTAAAATCTGCACGGTAAAAGATAAGAGAAAAGCAAAGTACCGCATCACGGAGCTCACAAGCTCTACTGACAATTCTAGCACCATTGTAGTCCTCTCCATTGTAAGTCTGAGTTGCAGCAAGAAGGATCAGACTAGGGACATGGTTTAAATATTTTGAAAGAATTGTAGGAAGTATTTTTAACCAATTTGGTTTCGCACTGACTGTACTTGGTTAAAACAATAACATGATCATGCATTCCCCATTATCCCACACAGAAACAAACAATACTCAAGCCAACCAAAAATAAAACTCGAGGTACAAGATACATGCCTTTGCATTGGAAACAATAAGATCAACATCCTGTAAGAATGCAGCACATGTAATATAGTGGCCATTATCAACATGCTGCAGAATGGTAGCCATGTCCATTGGGTTCTGTATAATTGTGCGATAATTAGGTGCATCTTCATCGGAGACTGGATAATGGAAGGCATTAAATCGTTTGTCATATAATATCCTGCAGTGGGGACACAAAACTTAGTGAGAGAGAGAGAGAGGGAGGGGAAGAGGCTGCAAGCATTTAATTAAAGGTGTTGATAAGCCAAGTGGATCCACCAATTGAACATCAAGCATAGGTTAACATACCGGTTGCAAACATCTCTAAGGCACATTCGCAATCTACGTAGTGCATGTTGCTCAGCTTCCGCCTTTGCTCTTAGCTCAGATGCCTTTGGACCACTCGCCAACTTTGGTGCCTTGGGAAGTTCAGAAAGGTATCCTGTATCCTGAGATTTTGTGCTGATTCGCTCCAACAATATCGACATAGCAGCTTCTATCAAACGATCAAAAAACAAGGTCCTATCTTTGGTAGATGGCATGTTAACTTGATAACTGTTCAAAGGGGAGAGGGTGAACAAATATATAATCAGAAACAAAAACCCAGGCATGAATGCTTCAGGTATAAAGAAGAAAATTAATTAACAATCTTTGAACCTTAACTTATGAACCAACAGTTAATCAAATACTTGCCGGAATAACCAACTGTAGAAAGTTTGGTAAAGAAAGACGGCATTGAATACTAAGCATAAGCATTTGCGATGCTGAGATTTTCAACTCTCACTAAATCATCTAAGGTACATTTAATATAGTGATGAATGAACTATGAACACAATTTAATGGAGATTTCTGGTCTATTCTTCAATAAATTAAGATTTGGAGAAAAATTACTGTGGAACTTTGACAAAAAAGTTTCTCAAATATCCGCAAGGTTTTTCTTTCTATTTTTGCCTTCCACCATACTCAACCATCCATTTAGAAAAAATAATTGTATAATGCCAGAGTGCTACTATAAAGAAGTGACTTGGCCTTGGAACTTAAATCAAAGATTTCTTGTAAATTAGATTAACCATACACTGAGCGATGAGGGAAAACTGAAGTAGGCACTTCCTCAACTTCGGCAAGTGCAACTGAGGATGTCCCAAGAAGTAGGATAGATAAGTCAGATGGCAATTCTTCTAGCAGAGTCAGGAGAACAGCTCTGAGCTGTTCGTGAGCCTGCAAGATTAGTAAACAATCTAATTTAGGCCACAACAAAGGAGCAATACTATAATAGGGGACCCCTTTGAATGAGATATAAATTTTGGGCATGCAAATTGGTTCGTTTAGCAGCCACGTGCATTTACAAATAACTAATATATGTACTCACGTTTTCCCACCAGATGTCAAACTGCGGCAAATAGAGAATAGATGGTGTTGTTCTTCTAGCTTCACCAAATATATGTACTAATGCCTCCTCCGGCGTCTTTGCACTAGGATCTGACAAAAGAGATGGAAGTCCTAATGAATGTACGGGAAATTTTTCCAGTTCGTGTAAAACCGCAGGTCCAAGATGATCCTGTTACACTAGAGCAGTAAGTATATTCAGTATTCAGTTGTTGTAAAGCATGACTTTCAATAACATTAAAAGGTTCCAAGATAATTACCAGCCCTGTACCTTCACCACCACAAAGTAGAAGCCTGGGTCGATATACAAGTGGGATTGCAGACCCATATGAAAGCATTGAAAGTTTGGTCAATTCTGATGCAACAGATACTGGAGGGAAAATATCAGATATGATGCTCATTGCTTTCTCTAGATGTCTCTGAAGACATGGTTGAACTACTAGGGACAATGGTCTGGAGTGTACAACGGCTCCCCTATGAGCAGCAGGAGTAATTGTAGACATTGCTTCAACAAAATGATGTTTTTCTACCTTGATAGAATCGACATCAATAAGAAATTTGTCATCACTTGTATAAACCTGGGGATATTTTTTGCGAAAAGCACGAATTGCAGCTTCAGTACAGAGAGCCTTTAGGTCAGCACCACAATAACCTACACAACTAGCTGCAAGTTCCTTTTTCAGTTCCTCTGGAGGAGGATGCTTCCACTTACGAGTATGAATGTCTAATATTTCAGCACGTGCCTCACAACCAGGCAACTGAAAGTTAAATTCACGATCAAATCTACCAGGACGCCGCAAGGCCCCATCAATAGCATCAATCCTGTTGGTAGCTCCAATTAAAACAACTTGCCCACGAGAATCAAGACCATCCATCAAAGCAAGCAAAGTGGACACAATGGAATTGTGAATTTGTTCTTGCTTGCTAGATCTCACAGGTGCAAGTCCATCTATTTCATCAAAGAAGATAATAGAAGGTTGATTCCTCTGTGCTTCCTCAAAAAGTAGTTTCAGTTGTCTTTCAGCCTCTCCAACCCACTTGCTTAGCACGTCTGCTCCTTTGCGCATGTAAAAACTAACCTTTTGGCCAGCTTTTGAAGCAGCACAAGCCAAAGCTCTTGCAATTAATGTTTTCCCTGTGCCAGGGGGACCACATAACAAGACCCCCCTGGGTGGAGTTATGTGGTAACTTGCAAAAAAATCTGGATACAACAATGGAAAAAAAACCATTTCCTTTAAAGCATCAACGTATTCAGAGAGCCCACCTATATCATCAAAACTAACACTATCATCAACCTGTAAAGGTTGGATATCTGCCCCTCCTTTGGAGCTTGGACCAGCAGTTTGAATCCCAGATGTTAGAGAAGCCAAAGCATCACCCTGATGACCCCAACCCGATGCAGCAATGTTTAATCCCCAAGCTGTTGTTCCATGTGTTTCTAAGCCCCCAAAAAGCCAAGGTGGGCCAGATTTGCTGCCACCTCGTCCCCATGGAATAGCAGGGCCTTGGTCTAACTCATCCACAAGAAGGGAATCATCAGAATCCTCAGGCCTTGTTAACCGATGACGCTTGTGAACTCGTGACCCACCCTTCCTTACATCCCTGTTGACTTTAGTTCCCATACCTTGATGTAACACTCTTCGAGGAGATCTTGGTCGGGCCTTCCCTTCCTCCATAGAGAACCTGCGGACATCTGCACGATTTCGAAGATCATATCGCCTTCTTCCATCCTGTTCTTCTTCACCATCTTCATCATCGCCATCTTCATCACCTTCATCCTCACCTTCATCTTCACCTTCAGCATCCCCCTCCATCTCGTCATGACCATCATCGGCATCATTTTCCTCAACGTCATTTCCATTTTCTGTTTCATCTTGTTCAACCTTCTCCTCTGAAAGGTCTTGATCATCATCTGATTCTGAAATTAATTGTTCTCTTCCAGCAGACTTTGAACGGCGAGGTCGTAGACCTTCGCGTCGAGGTGTTGGTTTAGTCTCCACTGCTCTTTTGCGCTTAGAAGATATTTCATCACCCCGGTTGACACTGTTGTTAATCTGATTTCTCATAGGTCGAAATCTGGGTCTCTGAAACATGGCCATATAACTTAGCCAAAATTACAGATAATTCAAGTTTCATTGCAGAATATTTTATATTTGATAAGTACAAAACCTCACCATTAAGTCTGCATCCTCAGCTCCAGAGCTATCTGTAAAATCTACAAGATTTGCATTAGCCCTTCTCTTCCTAGTTGAACGCCGAAGGTTGGCAGAGCCAGACTGTTATTAAAAACAAAGAAAACACAGCTCAGGGATTTAAAACTCCCACATAATAAAACTGAAAGGATTAATGCTATCATCAGATCAACTTCAATGAGTGACATGTTTCTCAGCAATAAGAAAAAGAAATATACACAGAATTTCAAAGAATAATAGTTCAATCCAAAATTACTTATTAACCTTGATTTCTTCAGTCTTTTCAATATATTATACCAATTCATTAATAAGTAAAACCAATTTGTTGCATCCATCAAAGATATCAAGAGGGGGCCAAAAAAAAAGAGAACTACTGGCATCCAGTAAAGCAGAGGTTGATGATCTTCATGCTAATCAGTAATCAGAAAACATCCAGAACTTCACAAATCGGTTATATGCAACAATCATAATGTTTAAAACACATTTTCCAGCACACTGAAGAGGCAAAATTTGTAATGTTTAGATATAATTCATTTCAATACATACACAAACACACAAACAACAATAACCTAAACTCGGAAATTATTAAGATACAATTGTGCAAAGTTGAGAAGCAACTTCATGAAGTAAGAAAAGGTTGTTATTAATCCCCAAACTCTGAAATAACCTAAGTAATAAGAGAAGGATCACCGTGAGGCTTAAAAATATGCAGGCAGACCATTTGTGCTGATTCTGTTTTATCAAGTACATTGCCTAAATACAAGTCTTGATATTAGAGTTAGTGAGAACTTCAACATTTGAAAGAATGGGGTAGATAGAAACATTTTAAACTGGAGGTCTATGAATCATAAAAATGGAATACGGATTTACATGTATAAGAAGCAGATGGACCCAAAGATCACAGATAATAGTCAAGCAAATGAGAACTATGAAAAAACCAAAGCTATCTATTAAAAAGCATGTCCATCAGCTCCTCTTGTTAGGATTTACAAAAAACCAGGATCCGGAACCCTAGTTGTTGATCCATGCCATAAAAGATTGACAAAGTTTTAGATTGGCTAAATATGTGATTTGAAACCAAAGGACCGACATGAAGTCCCCCCCCCCAAAACACTAATAACTATCAATTCAGGCCATATCACCATCCAATGTGAGACTTTCAACAAACACCCGAGACTAGACAACTGGAGCGTGATATTGACATCTATGGTGGCCCAACAGAATTAAGATAAGCTCTAATACCATTTTAGAATTTGGGTTGGGTCTAACTCAAGTCTTATATTATCCAATGTGACACTCTCAATAGCCAATAGGCCCAACACAAGGCATAGTTCTTAGAGATATAGATCTTCCACGACAAGCACACTTGGTAGCTAATTATGAAATAAAATTTAATAGACAAAAGGCAAATAAAGAAGTTTTTTTTAAAAAAATAATACTCGAGTTTTGACTAATTATAACTGCAATAATTAATAATTCCATAGACATGCATACAACCACTAACTGATGTACAGGGGAAAATGCATCACATGATGCCATTCCTGATAGTCCAAGTGATTTATATTCAGAACCATGCAGTTTAATAGAAAAATAATGATCCTCTTAACACTAGCAGTTATGATTCTTAATCCTCGGATGAAAACACTTACATTAGTATTTGAATCTTGTGCTTTCCGATTCCCTGGACGCAACAACTTGGCAATTTGCGAAGCTGCAGTCCTTGTCTTGATCTTGCTTTTCCTGGCGTGCCTAAGGTTTGGGCTGTAATACATGAATGACCGGCCAAAACCAGTTGGCCTCGTCTTGATCCTATCACTGGTGCGCACTGGCCTGGAATTAGGGCCATCTTGGCTAGACCGTTTGGGATACATGAAAGAATGCTAATTTCCGCGATTAAAATATCACATGATCAGCGTATCTCAGCCAATTAAACCTGCAGAAACCAGCAGAGTCTACAGCACTTAAATTTTTCACAAGACACATAACTTAAGTACAGAAAAATACGACAAGCTTTGCCACAAACACCAAACCAAGGGTGACATATATTTCTCAGCAAGAACACGATTAAGTGCATTACAAATACGAACAGAAAACAATTTCTTAAATTAGTTTCTTCTCTATTAAAGCATATTAATGTCATTAGCATGAAACAATTAAAGACAACATCCTGGGTTCATACAAAACCTCTGGAAACTCGTACTATTAAAACAAACAACAATGACAACAATGACGACAATGGCAGAGCCTTTCCCACTTACAGAGTACAATTTCAAACATTTGCCCTAAAAATCATGACTAATTTCATGTTCTCTGGAACCTATTATAAGTCCAATGTATGGTCAAGATGATGTGCTAAAAGTATATAAACATGAAATTGAAAACTTAATTTCATATTTTTTTATCTTATCAACACTGAATGTTTGCAACCATAAGGGGACAAAGGAAGCAACAACAAAACCTAGGAATATCATCCTCAATTTGAGATGCAACACTCAACGTAGCTTCAGGTGACAGATTCTAACATGCAAACCTCAAAACAACCAGTAAACAAACACCACATTTATTTATCATAAAAATAAACAAAAAATGCAAAAAAATAAGGAGAAAAAAAAGATTTGCAATAGAAAGAGTGAAGCGAATGAAGCTAACAATAAGGAAGTGTAGAACACAAATTGCGTTAAAAATACAACGTTTACAGTGAAGTTCAGTTTAAAAACCACGAGTGGTGTTGATATTGGTGTTGTGAGGATTGGAAACAGAAAAAAGACGAACGTACGATGAGAAAATCAAGAGCGAACCTGATCGCAAAAAATGAACGAATGCATGAAGTTAGGGTTTCAGAAAAGGTTGGAGGGAGAAAAGAAGAAGGAGCGAAATACTCTGAGTTTCAGAGTCCAAAACCCTTTTCTGTTCTGTTTTGCTCTTCTCTGTTGTTTTTGTTTATTTTCTCTTGTTCATTCGCACCAATGCAAACGCCCAATTGTTTTCAACTGTGGAACCCGGATCCGTAATATAGCCGGATTGCGTCCATTATACGTGACCCGGCCAGTTAAAAACGGGGATACTGTGGAAACCTCCACTTCTTTCTAATACACCCCCAAGCCATTTTCCCTTGCATTTTTGACATAAATTAGCCTGTCCAAAAGTTAAGTTGTTCACTAAATATAAAATGTCTTTTTAAACACTCCCCACCCCCAATCCTGTAAGACCCCATAAAGGGCGGAACGAACACTTATTTAAGCCTAAAATAAAGTTTAGGGTGAACTTTTTTTAAAAGTTAATGACTTTTTTCTTAAATTATTATATTTTGATAGGACACAAACCAAGAAGAAATTGGGCGGGAATTGATTAAAGGTTTTAGTGATTTGTAAATATGAAATAGCACGTACTCAATTATTAGTGGAAAAAATTGCAAATCAAAATAAGCAAATGTAATGATAACATGTTGCACTTCTCATGTCACAACTAAGTCCTTCTGTTCATTTGTCATTCAATTTTTAGTAGATTTTGATGACTCAACCGTGTAAAATGACTTGGCGCTTAGTGGAATGCTTATGTGGCATTGTTTAACACAACAAAATCTATTGGGCAGTGAGGTGGGGGTTTTTGACGTGTTGGGTCATGAATTTTCTAGTTTATGTGTCTACCTTATATTTTGATATTTTGATATTTTGAAACTAATGGAGCAGAGTAGAATGGAACGAAGTTTCGATCCCATTGTTTGGGTATTTTGTGACAAAATGAAATAAAGTTCACAATAAATTAATTGGAAAGTGGCCGAAATGGGAAGTTAACACTTTTTCTTCCACTTATACCCTTATTTTAAAAACACTATTATGCAGACGCCTGGACAAAACAATAAAATGGCAATTATAAAAGAAAATGAGTGTGTCGTTCCATCCCATTTCACCCCAAATCGGAGGGAAATAAATCTGGGGATAAGGAATGGAATGGATGTCATCACTTACAAGTTACAATTGCATAACTTTTTTAATATCCAAACAAAGAAAACCATCCCTTTCTATCACATACCACAACTCCAAATATAACCTCGGGTTTTCTACCTAAGGCAAAATAATGAGAATCTATGGAGTGAGGGAGCATCAATTAGGGCTTGAAAGTTCAAACTACAAGACCTCTCATTTCATCTCATCTTCATCCCCTCTATTGTGGTTCACTCTATTGATGTGACTCAAAACCTAAATGGGAGGTCCAAACAAATCCTCATATGTGTGTGAGCCTGGGAGAGAAAAAGATGACCATAATTTATGTTTTGGACTGGGCCACGGGGCCCAAGTCCGATTTGAGCCACGAAGCGACCCAATTACTCAGAACAGGAGATCTTTATGTAGGCGAGTCGCGGTTCATGCTCGTCCGCGCTGGCAATCTATGCATTGGCAGTAATCAACGGTTGTGAGCACACAACAGAATCCAACGGACCTGAGCACGACGACTCATCCATGCGCTAGAAGCACACTTGACGCCAATAAATACCAACTCATCAATTGGATTAGGTACACATTCACTCTCGCTACCTCATTATTGGCTTCCTATCGCTGACTTGAGCGTCAGAGTGTCATTGCGGGTACCACCACTCGGGTCGAGCTGAGACACGACTTACACAAGAGCATCCTATCGACTATTCAAAGTCGGGCTATTGGAATCGAATAAGGTACATATCAAATCCTCTATGATTGCTTTACACGCAAGTTGGGTTAATATCATACTCGATGAAGAAAATGAACAACCAACTCAAAAACAACAAAGATCAAGGTTCACCCATAAGGAAGATAAAAACCGCATCCAACCATGGCTAAATACTTCTAAAAAGGGAGTTGTGGGGGTAAATCAAAAAGCAAATTCTATTTAACAAAGAATTACAGATAGTTAAAATGAACACCTCACACATTTACAAGTGAAGGGATTATCACAACTAAAATATCGATGGTCAAAGGTGTATAGCATAGTTCAAAATTTTTGAGGGTGCTACTAACAAGCCTATTCAAGAAACAAAAGTGGTAGTTGCGAATCTGACATCATGAGATATCGATGCATACTTTTTCTTTTCAAGATATACATGATCAGTTCATGTTAAAACTTACATGATGATTGCTAAAAGATGAACCTAAATGGTCAAACCCTTCTTTTGAAGGAATTAGTTAGAAAATCAAGGTTTCATCTTCGAAAACATACTCATTCTATTCTAGTCTGGACACGCCAACACGTTGTAATTACGACCAACATCCTAATATATGCCACCATTGTTAACAAAATGCCACATAAGCAATCTATTAAGTGGTACACCATTTTTCATTGTCACCTCACCAAAATCTATTAGTAATTGGATGTTCAACGGATAAAAGGACCCAATTATAATAGACGAAAATTCAGAGACTTGATTTATGTATTTGAAAATGAGATCCAAAATTCACGAAGACCGAAACTGTAGTTATATTTAACATTTTTTATTAAAAAAAGTCACGTCAATAGTGTCACTAAATAAGAAAATATAAAATATTTATTAATGTAAAAATGTTGTTAAAAAGCATAGTATTTAAATTATTAATGTCCCTATTTTCAAAAAAAAAAAAACTATTAATGTCCCAAGTGCACAACCTACTTGTAAAAATACAAGTGTTTTGTAGACATTGAAAGCGGAGTTCAAACCAACAATACTCTACTTTCCCACTCATCATACCCCCCAACTCGACTGTCTGTACTTTGTACAAAGGACCAACAAAAGTTATTAGTAATTTATATTTTGTAATAAAAATGTTTTTCAAAATTTATCTCTTTTTAACAGACACCTTTAAATACTTGTCATCACTACCTTGAGAAAATATTTACTATGATTTAATAGTGAGATTTTTTTTTGAAGGACTAATAGAGTAAGATGTAAACTTGTATTGGTATACTTGTCGTGAAAATATGAAAATGTATGAAGATGTCTACAGACTATTAGCACAAACGTTAGACAACTAAATAATCATATTAAAATACCCACTTTTAAAACGGCATGGGAATTCATTCCTTTGGAAGCCATTCCATTTCCTGCATCAATCCATCATGTAATGGATGGGTGAACAGTGTTAACCAAACAACATAAATTCCTTTAAATATTGGTTATTAGTTTAGGATAAATTGCCTGCCCATGGAATCATACATTTGCCGAAAAGAAATATGTCCCAATAGAAATAAAAAGAAGAGATAAAAACAGGAACTGCGCTGCACATTTTTCTCACTTTGGGCATGAAGGGTACAAGGCACTGCATTAACAATAGCCAACGTATACCAAAGTTTATCATCAACGTAATGAATGAAAAAATGTGCAGTGCCCTGAAGGCAGCTAAAGAAACAATCAGTTTACCATCAACGTAATGAATGAAAAAAATAGCCAACTGATTTGGGATGAGACAACCAACAAAACAATAACAACACATTAAATTAATAAAAGAGAAGAAAAAATGGGGGTGTGGGTTCATCTCTATATAAATAGTTACATACCCTTCTATTATGGTAATCCGGTACCATTAACTAGCATCCAGCAGCTTCCAAGAATTTATCGTAGGGGCTCGCAGGCGGTAGTCTTAAAGAATGAGGGTGTCTATATTCATATGAACATGGGCGCACTTGATACTGTGCTTGTAATTTCTCCTGGCTCACTAACTTCAGATCACCTTCTGGATACTCCAGTGTCTATATACACAACGGCACAGCAAAGGTGTGTGATAAAATAGCACCATATCCGTAAAAAGTAGCAATAAACAAATAGCTTAACTCTAGTCCTACAGTATAATATCTTCAATTGCTCTTCAAATACATCATTTAAGCTAGTGAGTAATTTTTTTAATAATAATAATAATGGTTATTAAGATTCAAAAGATAATGAGATTAAGAACATCATCGGCTGAATATTCATTTTTTTAAAAAAAGATTCCATGGCTGGGAACGATAACTCAGCAGATATGCTTTCGCAATATATTGTTTTATTTTGGTGAAAAGGCAAACATCCATGGTAAAAACTACTAACCTTAATTGGAAGAGCGGAAACTTTTGCTTCAATTTCACTCGAAAGAACTATTGCCCCAGTATCCTGCTGGTGCTTGAAACTGTGAAGAACTGACATCTTCTGTTGTTTCCCTGATACCATTGCCTCACACTGGTTCTTCATTTGGTCATAAGGTACGGGATTTGAGGAAATGGGGAAACTAGCCACTTGCCGTGCCGTTTCCAAAACCTATCAATACAATAATCCCCATATTTACTTTAACTAAAGAAGAAACGTAATCTCCACTCACAGAAGAAGTATGAAAAGTTGCTTTTAAAATACAATCAGATAGCCAGTCATCTAAAACCATATAACAATAAAGGCATAATGTCACATTTTACCGATTCTAGAAGTTGATTAACACTTGAAATGGCCAGGTTATTGAGAGACAGTGATGATTTTCGATCTGACTGACTTCCACTTGGTTCAGTCCCGTTCTCTTCATCCATCAAAGCTACTGGACCCACAATCTGGAAACAACCCATCACAGAACTACTAAAACATAACGGTTTTCAGGATCCACCCAAATGCAGATACGGTTATAAGGAATATTTTACCTCGTCAAAATCTGGGAACTCAATCTGAGCAAGTGGAGAAGATTGCCTTGGTGTCTCCATAAACAATGGAGGTCCCATTGGATACGCATCATCAGGGGAAAACCCCTGCACAAGTTGTTTCTTTATGCTTGACAACTCATCCTGAATATGAAAGAAATTCATGTTATTTACACTTATCCATTACACGCATTACTTCACAAACAACTCCACCACAATTTTTTTGTACTATCCCAAATTCTGCACACACCTAATAGCACAAGATATTTTTACTAGTTGATGTACGAAAACAATGGGAAAATTAAAATGTAGTACCATCTACTTTATAGTACTCCCAACTAACCCCAGCAGTACCCCAATCTTGAATCCAAGCAAAAATGGAAATAAGTTCATATTACCTCTGATAACTTTGAAAATTTAGTCAGGAAGTATGATATTACAATTTCTTTCAAATGCTTGTCATTCAATTCTACTGCTGAAAGTGACTTCATAGCAGCAGCAGCATCTTCTTGAGATCCATAAATCATCTTCTCTGATTCTATATTAACAGCCTGCAGTCTGACATCATCAACCAACTCGAGAAAGGGATCTACCTGTGAATTATAACACTAATTAACTTATTATAATAGTATTAAGAAATACAAACAGATAACAATCAATTTTGAAAAGGAAGCTGAATACCAAGGACGTGAAATGGGGATCAAAGGTTAAGGGAAGAAACTAACTGTTGTCTCTATCAGGGATGCTTTAACTTTTGGAATTAGCTCAGCGATGTTGCCTGCCCTGGCAGAAAATATAAGCATGTACGATGCCAAGGTAAGAAGAGACCTCCTGCGAGAGGGTTGTAAACCTCCTTTAACAGGCATTTAAAGAATGACCATGTCAGAAGCTTTGCAACATAATAAATATCTTTATCATTAAATTTAAGACATGATAAAACTTTTATAGCATGCAGACGTAAACTTAAGAACACCATTTGAAGAATAACAAGGCAAAAACTTTATAAATCAAGAATTTGGATTTCTACTTGTTTTCTAAAGTAAAGAAAAGTTGTTGGAATTTTAGTCATGCACACATCTTCCCCAGTTGTACGTATCAACTAGGTTTAGAATCATATCAATTAGGATTAGAATAATCAATTGGCATTTATTGTATTTATTGCAATCTTATTGTATATAGAGTCTAGGTGATTTGATTTAGACACAAAAATCACAAATTTAGCATGGGATAGAGCAATATCATCCTGTGTGTCTATGGCATATCTGGTCCTCCGTTGTCGGTTGTTGTCTGCTGCCGCTACAGTCACCTTTATGGCGGTTTCCATTAACCATCGCCGTGTTCTTTTCCTCCTTGATCTCTTCCTGTCAACGATCATTTTGATGGTGACTTATGTTGGTTATGACTCAAACCTGCAAGACTAGTGTGATTCATAACCAACATTAATCACCGTTGAAATGATTGTCGATGAGCGATACGTCCACCCAGGTGAGCACAGTTTTAGCATCTGTCCCATGAGCGGTGGGTCCACCCAGGTGAGCATGGTTTCAGCATATGTCCCAGGTGACGTACGTTCATTATGACTCACACTAGTCCAACGGTTATCAAACTTCGTTTCAAGTCTTGGAGGGAAACTCATTCTTTTCTTGCAACAAGCTTATAGCTTAGTAAGCTACAACATGTATTAGGTCCACAGATAGACAATTCACTTCCAAATCTTTCTTAACGGTTTAAACACTAATTTTCCTTAGTCTTCCTCTATCTATGCTGATGTGAGCCCACCTGCATGGCTAGCCTACTCATGAGAGCTTGGATGGAAGTCACAAATATCAAGACTTGTAATTACCAATGTTACTTTGGGAAATACCTAGACATCACAAACTCTAGGGTTTTCTATTTCCTTGTAATTGTTTCAATAGATGTAGGATTTCATTTCTAGTGTAATGTGCTTTTGATTTGAGCCTTGTTGGCAATAGAATAGGTTAAGGTATTTAGTTACTTTGATGTGGTCATGGGCCTTATTTTCCAATCTCTAAGTGGATTGTATGTTGGGCTTAGGATCCATTAGATCCAACATATAAATACTATTCCACCTCTTGTAATTAGAAAGACTTTGATGAAATAGAATTTTGCTTTTTGAGAGCAGAGTTTTCTCTCCCTTGGTTCTTGGAATGGAACCTTGAGCACCTACCTTCGAGGCTTGGAGAAGCTCAAAGCGGCGTGTGGTCTTCATCTTTTTCCCACGGAAGAAGTGGCGGACATCATTCTCCACTTCATTTCTATTCTTTCCACATTTGATTCTTTCTTCACTTTTGTGTTCTTCAAGTAAGTGTCATCATCTAATCTTGAAATTGTGTTCATATTATTCCTCATGACTTAGAGATTCATATAGGTTTGTAATTTTCTAGATCCTAAATTTAGTGATTCTTGTTTGGATCACATCATATGCTCCATATAGTTTACTCTCCATACCGATGCTTCTATCAGTCTTCTCCATACACACCAAACCACCTAAAATGATTTTCTACTATCTTCTCTACTATGGCCACTATTCCAATTTTATCTCTAATGGTTTGATGCTTACCCGTAAGAAATAAAACCTTAAATCAGGTGATTGACAATAGTTCCAAACCAAGTCGATATACAAGAGAATTGGAAAAAAGAAGGTAGCAAAGCAAGATGACAAAACAAAAGATCATCTATATGTTCAGCAGCTTACCTTCATGGTCCAAAGAGATGCTCATGAGGGAGAATGCCAGTTGGAAACATCTAACTAAAGCCGTGTAACTAGATGTCTGTTGAAATAAGTTTACATCATCACGAACTTTGACAGGTTATAAGGATTAATAAAAAAACATCATGAAAATAGGGTTCTTTTTCATTCTGGAAAGTTAAAAGTAAAACAATCGAAATACTAGCCACCGCACTAAATACTGGCAATGATTTCATACCAAACTGAAATACCTATTTATAGGCAAAAATAACCTAATTTTAGGCAACTGTGGTCAAATTCACAATCCAATAATACAGACATGATATGTTGGAATTAATACCATAAAATTGTCAAAATTGCACTCATACAAATAGGAATGGTAGTACTGCTATGTACAGTGGTAATTTAAAATGTGAATTGTTATAAATAATTGACAAGTATAGAAAATGAAAAACAACATTGCATTCACTAATTATAAATTAAAACGCTGTGTATTTGCCTTATATAAATCTCACCTTCGAACGAGTGTACAATAAAGCAATGCTATAAGTGTGCGCCATTGCCTCAAAATTTTTAGGGCCGCTGTCCATAGATATTGCCTGGACCCAGATTGAAGAAAGCAAGAGACTCACTTGGTGACTGCTTAACCGAAAGGAACTTAGCTCCTGAAAGGTTAGTCATTCAGTATTTGAATAGTAATCACCGCAGAAAGAAATATCTAACGTCCCCGTTACTGGGAAAAATAAAAATCCAAGCTAACTAAACCACTTCCTAATGTTAGTTAAACAAATTGAATCAATAAATGTAGTGTGAAAATCATAAATTAATATTTAATATTATAAACTAAAAAGTGTTAAGTAAAAAAATTCATACATCTTTTCCACCAGTTAGAGCACCGGAAAAGTTATAACCACGAAATGGATGAACAGTATATTTCCTACTGACACCAACTACTGCCCCTCCTTCCACAGGTTTCCCATTGATGTGTGATGTTCCTAAGGAGAAGCTTTCAGTTGGTACCTTCAGAGCTATCTCTGTTTTCTGGTCTAATTGGGAAGAAAACATAGATGGCATAAGCACTATAGAAAAGATACTATGTGCTCCAATTCGTGTTTCATGGTCAGGATGAGCCATCACCAGGAGAAGTTGATGAAACAAGGCATCGGGGAAAGCCTGTAAAGGGCAAAACATTAGACAAAAGTTTGTACTGTTTTAGTAGAGCTCAGAATAAGGAAAAGCCACTTCTAGTTGAAGTAAGGATACTCGCCTTCTTATGATATGACACATTAGGGATGGATGTAATTAACTTTGCGGTTTGATAAATAGCAGACATTGTTGCTCTTGCTACAATGGTGGTCGTCAATATATTCTCTAACACCACAGCCATCATATCAAGAATGGGTCCTACATCCCCAACCTGTTATTCTCAAAACGTTAAACTAGAAGCAGTATAAAGTTTGAAACAAATAAAATGTTACACATACCTTGTTTGAAAGCTTTAATATACACATTTCTAAGGCAGATTGAAGTTCGGTATTCAACTTATACCCATCATTCCCAACACCAGAAACTTCAGCTGAATTTTGCAGGCACCTCCGTAAGTGTTTAATGAGGTCAGATATAGCACCAATTATTGCAACTGAAGCCTGTTGCTTCACATTTTGTGCAAGTTGTGTTGTGGTGTTAATAATATTAATCTGAAGGATAGGCTGCTTGGCAACATTCTTATGATCCAAGTGCTTAACCAAAAGGGACAACAAAAAATGGGAGTTGTCTCCTGGTGTGCAAATAGAGACAATCAATATACTGAAATCGATGAAATATCCTTTTCTTTAGGAAAATTACGTCACTAAATATTGCAGTACCTGATTCTGCTAAAAGAGATTGTAGATACATCAAAACATGAGCAGCCACTCCTTTTTCAGAAGACCATTGATTTTGAGTATCAAAATTATGAAAAAGAGGTTCAAGGACACGCCGCAGAGTTGTAGCTTCCCTTGCCAATTTGACCATATTATACAAGCAAACCTTTGACCAATATGTGGGATCTTTAGCAGTATCCCTGTATAAATTGTAAAAACATAAGGGCAGTTTCAAATGATGACTGCTAGCTTCATAATAATGGATAGGGGAGAAGAGTAAGGATAGACATACAAGACAGAGTCCATCTCAGTCCCTGCCACAAGTTTCAGCAACAAAGGATGCTTCTTAGTGATATCTTGTAAAGGGCAGTCATTTTCTTTTGGAAATTCTTGTACCAACGGGTCCAGGGACTCTGAATTCACTATATGTTCCTTGGAAGGATTGGAGTTAGGTTGGAGACCCATGTAATTCTCCAAAGTCACTAGTATGATCTATTCCAGAGCCCACCCGAAAGGAAATAATTAGATTCGGGAAAAAAGTTGACCATTGCTATTAGTGCAAGCTGGCCTCTAAATTTAAAATCCAAGTTTTTGAGCTTAGTTTGGAAAAATGGATATATACATAACAAACCAAACCTCAAAATAAAATGTATCTCTTTCCATATCATTGAACTTAACTAAAACAGTACGAGGGTCGAAACAATACTCACTTCATCTAAATCCATCGAAAGATGTGAGTGCTCACCCATGAAACGCACCTAGCCACAGAAAAAAGGTGGGCAAAGAGCAAAAGGTATCAACAAGAGAAGGTATAGTATGAATAATATAAAACGCAATTGACAAAAGGATAACATGGTAGTAGGAATAAGGTAACCATTAGCTAGTTCAAATCATTTAGCTGCCTCACTTTAACTATCATGCAAAACCAGAGCTTCTTTTCTTCTACATGTATTATTATTATTATCATTATTATTTATTATTATTATTACTATTATTATTGTTGTTGTTGTTGTTGTTGTTATTTATTATTTACCATTTCAAATGATCAGTAATCAATAAACTGCTAAGGACCATAAGTATATCCTCATTCGCTAAGTTACATTCTCTTCCTTCGCAGGGAGTTCAAATTCATAAAAATAGTTAAGCTGTGTAGTTTCTGGTGTGTATTTGATCAATATAACAAAGAGCAGTCCGTAATCTAAATTATATCAAATATGTATAACAAATTCCAGACTATGTAACAGTACCATATAGGATAGAGCCTGCAGTCCAGCTGAACGGAGACGCAGAGCTCGTTCATCTTCCCCAGTTTCTTGAGCCAATTGACATAGTTTAGGAATAAAACCCTCTAAGTTGAACATGTGCGTACCATCTGTCTATGTTTAACTTAAAAAGTCAGGATCACAAAAATCATTTCATTTACAGGAAAAAAAAATGTGGAACAAAATCTACATGGTCATGGTCTACAAAATGTAATATGTACTTATATAGTAAGTAGCATGAGATATAATGCAGTCAGCACCAATAAGCCACAGTGGTTTTGAGCTCAGGCAGTATCAATATTTACCACCATCATCAACGTCCCCCACAGTCCAGAAAGTTAAATTTACGTAAAAGAATTTTTCTTTAGACATATGGCAGATCTCTAACTACACAACATCTAAAGAAGCCAACCACACAGCGATATTTAACTTCAGCAAGTCAGAAAGGTTTAATAACCAAATACCTGGCAATCTATAAAATCAAAAAGGGTGTTGCAGCCTAAGATCTGGATTTCATCTGTTCGGGTTTGTTCTAGAAGGGTCCGAATAATCTCTAACAAACTACTGGCAAAAAGTGGCCTGTAAGATCAAGAAGTATTATTTGAGTATCATCATATATTTCCAATAAAAAGAAGTAGGATCCAACAATAGAAAACAAAGAAACGACAACTTCATTGTAAAAAGAAAAAAAATATCACTGTCTTATATTGCATCAAAATACAAGGTTGCTAATATTATAGTATGAATTAAAAGTTTTAATTGACATAATATTCTATAACTTTTTATACTCAAAACACATTTTTTTTGTTACATCCTTTTTGAAAGCTTTTTTGTTACATCCTTAAAACGTAGTTAACACAACTTATTCAACTCACTGCACAGATGATCATAATTAAATCAATAATAATATTAAAAGGATCGCATATTAGATGTATTCTGTGAAGTAAAAAGAAAAAGGTATTTCATTGGATTAGATATAAAAAGCATAATATATATATATATATATGCACGCAGAAGGTACTCTAAAGTGTTCAATTTTCCTATGGCAAACCAAGTTTATGCCATAAAACTTACATCTGCTCCTTACAGGACGATAAGAATTTCCTATATACGCACAAGACAACTTTCACTGAACCAAAGACTTCATTACGCAGATCCTTGTAACATATTTGCTCCAAGTTATCAGTAATCTGCAAAGATAAAACACAAGAAAAACTTAGATGGGAGACAATATGATTTTAACCCCCAAACAAAGATAACTTCGAACTTGGATGATGTTCCAAAAAATAGTTTGACCACACTATCACATAATCAAATTGAAGAGTTTCCGAAGAGAATCATTATTTCAATTGTCTCCACCACATTGTAGTTTGTCTTGATGACATAACACAATTGAACCCCAGAACAGAAGTGACAAAGAAAAATCAAAGACTTACAATATTAATACTACCTTAGGAATTCTCAATGGGTTCTTAGAAGCGTAATCACATAGCTTTCCAATTTTTCTATCATTAGGTTCAACATCCTGCCAAACACAGCAAACATCGTGCACATCAGATGGTGGGAAGAGTAAAACAAAGGGCCCAAGGCATTTAAAATATTTATCACATTTTGATAAATATTTACTAGAATAAGAAGGAAATTATATCATTGACAACCCTCCAGCATCCCTTTTCTTCACAGCACCAAGGATTCTTACTATTCATGACATAATAAAGCAATACTCACTAAGAGCAGCAATGATGATTTATTAAATAAAAAGAGAGACACAAAAAAAACTAAATAATTAGGTAAACTAAATGCAAAACCTAAATTAAAAAATACATAATTAAACAATAAAACCACAGCCTTCAGAAAACTTAAAAACCAGCTCATGCATATATTCACAAATAATTACTAAACCAACATAAAATTCTAGCTGCAGTACCCATGCTTTATCCCATATACCAGCACCTTATGGAGTAGTATCAAACATATATCGGTTTTATGGTCATCGGTTTTCACAATAAATGTTTGGAGTCCACCAAATATTACCAGAAACGAATAAATGTCTAATCATCAAGGTACTGGCTGCTATGCAAACCACAGTAAGTTTAAGTTGGTAAGTCACATAAGTAACAACCAACAACAAGGGAAGCTGATATCAGAAATGAAATGGCTTAATATTAGCTGATGATGTCACCTGATTACGAGGGAAAATATCAGCTAACAACTTCTTGTAACGTTTCACCGGTTGTCTTGAGCTTGCACGCAGAGCGGGGCAAACGCAACAGAGGTTGCCACAGACGGGCACAACCCGCCTAGACATAACCCCCATTTTGCTACTGAATCACAAACCCTCAAGAATCACCTAACAAAAAAAGCTGCCACCAACCACAGTTCACACATTTCAACAATGTCAAATTCAAATTCACACTAGTTCATCAAAAATCCCAATTCATCATGCTTACTATTACAACTTACAAGCAACAAGTAAAATTAAAAATTAAAACTAAAACTCAAACTTAACTTTTTTTGATCCCAACATAGAAAGAACTACAGCCTCAAGGTTTTAGAGGAAAAAAAAACAGGGAATTGAAACTAAGCTACATTGACTTACTCAAAATCCAAACAAAGAAAGAAACTCTTCTCCGTTGCAAATGAAAGTGTGTCTGATCGCGATCTAATAAACCGGCAGGGATTTCAGAAATTGAGGCTTAGGATGAAATTAAAAGGAAATAAAAATAGCACCTCGCAATAATAATGATAGTAATGGCAATGGGGTCAGAAGGTTCAATTCCCCGCCGACAATTAGTGTAGTTTTCGGTTAGATATCAACGTCGTTGGAAAATAACGCTTTCGTTACAGAAACGATATGTTCCCTGCAGTTACTACTACTAACAGTACGAATTGTGACATGAAACTGAAACAACGATTTTATTTTATTTTTGATATTGAATGAAAGGGGGCTAAAACTGGAACCCAAATTGATGCACTAGAGTGAGTTACCTTTCCTGAGTATGTTGAAAAATTAGATTCGACTAGCACGCTAACGTCACCGTCGAGAAGGGAAGTAGACTGCACGATGACTCCATTGCGCAATGTGATCGTTGTTTTACGCGCAAACTAAATGATTCAGCTTCCTGCCAAATGGCAAGCGTGGTTAACTTTTTATGTTTGGGGTTGGTGTCACTTTGGCTCTTTATCTTTTTTTTTCTCGTTTTAGTTCCTCATATTTTTTTTGTGTCATTTTGGCCCTTGACGTTAGTTTTTTCTAACGGACACCACGTTGACTGTTAACTGTTGACGTGGCGTCCTAATTGTTCAAACTGACGTGTCTTCATTAAATGACATGGCCAATGAGGGACCAAATTGAAACAAATAAAAAACATAAGGGACCAAATTGACACAAACACAAAACATAATCAATAACTCTCCATCTTCTTCCTCCACCTTCACCTTCTTCTTCTCCGGCAAGCCACCGCCACCATCTTCGGCGAGCCGCCCTAAATTCCAATATTAATCCTAAATCACCAAATTCTAAATCCCTAAATCCCAAATTGATATTGTAGAAGAAGAACAACCAAATCTGAAAATGAGTTTGAAGAACATAATAAAGGGGATGGGTTTTGATTTGCAGATCTGGCATACCATCCTCATTTTCATGAAAGATGCAATTCTTATCTTCTCTTGTGTTGTTCTCTTGACACTAAACATGACTAAACATCTCTAAAATTTCATTCAACCCATCAACCAGATCTTCAATTAATTCTTCAGAAAAAAATAAATTAAGGTTTGGTTTGTTTTCTCCGAGGTGTAGTTTGGCTTGGTTGAATTTTGAAATAATTTGATGATGGGGTTAACCATGTTGGCTTCCTTTTCTCTTTACCCAAACACAGCACCCAAATCTATGATTTGGGGTTGTAATGTAATTGATTTTGGGGTTTTAAAGTTGTTGATTATCCAAATCTGATTTTCCATATATGTTTCTCCACAAAAGTTGGTGTTGTGGTGGTGGTGTGGTAGTGGAGGAGAGGGTGGCGGCGGTGGTGGTTCGCCGGAGATGGTGGCGGCGGCTCGTCGGAGGTGGTGGTGGCTCGCCGGAGAAGAAGATGAAGATGGAGGAAAAAGATGGAGAGTGATTGATTATGTGTGTTTGTGTCAATTTGGTTCTCTATGTTTTATTTTTGTTTCAATTTGTTCCCCCATTAGCCATGTCATTTAATGAAGACACGTCAGATTGGACAATTAGGACAGCACGTCAGCAGTTAACTGCCACGTGGCGTCCGTTAGAAAAAACTAACGGCAGGGGCCAAAATGGCACACACAAAAAACATGAGGGACTAAAACGAGAAAAAAATAGATAAAGGGTCAAAGTGACACCAACCCCGAACATAAAGAGCCAAAAGTGCAATTTAGCCTAATTTATTTATCACAAAATAAATGTTCCTAACATCAAAAATGTTTCCTCACACTCTCCATGTATGAGCATCTCTTAAATTTACTCTATCTCATCATTATTTATACTAATTTTTTAATAATTTTCTCTCTCCTTTCACCTGTATACATTGTGATGGAAAGGAATGAGAGAAGGAGAAGATCCGATCACCTCAGTTTCAAACTCGAAGTCAGTGGCGTATCCATATTGTTAAAATTGTCGAAGCAACCAATAGTTAGGGACAAAATATTTCTAACTAGATTGGCTAATAAATAGCAATATAATATATTTTTTCGTATAAATCGGGTATCCTCTGCGCGCAACTGCAGAGACTAATCCCTCGAGTCTGACCACAATAGGAAGCAAAACTTTCTGTTAAGAGATTTAACACGGCTGCATCATAGGTATTAATTTTAAAAATAAAAATAAAATGCATGCTTTTTTAAACAAATTAAATGCATACTGTTAAATGCATACTACTAAATTCGAATATTGTTATTTATTTTCCTTACTTTTATAGTATCTTTGTATTGCTTATCTCAAGCTGGAAGTGATGTGAACACTGTCCAGCTTGCGGGTGGCTGTTAAAATATAAGTAGTAAGTCCATTAGTTGGTTAATAAGGCCCATTAGATAGTAAGGTCATTAGATAGTATGGTCCATTAGTTACTTAGTATATAAGGTAGATTGTAGACTCATTTAGTGTATCTCTTCTCATTTGTAATATCTTACCACTTTCAATATAATAGATCTTTAAAAAAAAATTCTCTAATTTTCACGGATGCCGTGTTTTTCAACACATACTTTATTTGATCTTTTTCTTTGACAGCTTATTTGCTCTATTAAAGAATTAACACCAATATTTTAGTAAGTATTTCATACTAATTAACTAAAAAAGTATTTGCAAAATTACACCAGAGTACCTTTAAGTTATTTATTTGTAACAAGTTGGTCTTTTAAGTTTTTTTGTAACAAATAGGCCCTTTAAGTTATCTAACGTTGACACCGTTGGCCCTTTTAGTAAAATATCATATTGTTGATTACATCAAAATACACTAAAATATGCTTGGTTGCAACAAAATATATAAGGTAGAGTAATCTAAATATATAAAGTAGAATTACATCAAAATACATAAGCTAAAGTTATCACTAAAAGGGCCTATTTGTTACAAAAAAACTTAAAAGAACTAACTTGTTACAAATAAATAAATTAAAAGTCATCTGCTGTAATTTTGCAAAAAGTATTCAATAGTATTTTTTTATTTATCCATATAATACTCCACCGAAAAGGCGCAACGGTCCGATATATGATTGGATTATGAAAAGGAAAGTTCTCTTTCCCGTCATTCTCTTTTTGACTGCATGTTACATTATTACACAGCTTGTGAGTTTTATTTTGCGAATGTTATGAATCGAAATTGATAAATTACAATATCGTTATTTTTACTTTATAGTTTAGACGGCAATAATTCACGGAAAGGGTCCCAAAGACGACAATCCAACGTTATATTTTGGATCTACCTTTGATATTTAGTCTTGTCTGATACCTCGTTGCTCCATTTGTCAACCTAGCTTCTCTTGATACTATTGTAAATCTCTTGATACTATTTGCTTCTCTTGATACTATTGTAAATCTCATTTGTAAACCTTGCCTCTAGCTAAGCAAGGTAATCCACCAGCAATGGTTTTATATACTACTCTTTTACACAAAGTGATTCAAGAAGATGCCACGCCCCGTGATTTTTTAATAATCTGTTCTTTTCACTTTTTAATCATGCTACATCACTTGAAGACATATTGTATTATGTATTGTGTATACATTGTAGTATTGTACATACATTGTAGCATTGTAGTACTGTATTGTGTAGACTAAATATCAAACAATCATTAGAAGAACCTGGGTTGTGATTTCTTCTAGATAAAGTGTCAATAATTCCGTCTATTTGTTCCTTCTAATGATCATACACACATTCGGCTTTCAGCTAAAGCACAAACAAATTGAAGCAATTATTGACACTTTATCTTATTACTAAATAAAAGGAACTAATAGCTAGGGGAACCTTTTCTGAAAATCCGTATGCTGCTTTGCTTTGACGGAGCCTAATTGTTTGTTCAATAAAAGAGTTAATAGTCTATTTAGTCCATCAAATTTTAGAAAAGTTCAATTCTATGATATAAAAAACATTACTATTTAATTTCTGACATTTCTAAATGTTATCTAATTTAGCTCTGCAAATTTTCGATGTCTGTTTAGTCCATCACTTTTACAATATATGTGGGTTTTATTATTTGCAAACCAAGAGTGAACATCCCCTGGAGTTGCTCTTATACCACTCACGTGTAACTCCTTTTTTTTTATATAAAAAGGAAGTAATAAGGGAGAGTTTTCATGCCTAGTAATATATCTCCGACTCCACCTAAAACGCAGGCCTCATTAGTCAGTCCATCTAAAATTGCAGCAAAAAATATTAGTCCACCTAAAATGATCACTTACTAGTCGTGTACCTAATTTTGTTGATGGGTGTTTGAATTAGCTGAATAGTCGGCTAATATTAGCAATGACTTCCAAGAAAGCAATCGATTAAGCTAAGAAAATGACTTTGGAGCGTTAAGTCATTTTAGGAGAGGGAAGAGAGTAAAATGTGAGAAATATAGTAGATTAGGAGAGTTGTTTGGTTTAAGGAAAAGAGAAAGCAGAGAAATAGGGAAGAGAGACTTGCGTCTCATGGTTTGGTTGGACAAAAACACCCCTATGTGTTTGATTTAATTTTCTAATTTAATTAACTTAATATTTATTTAAATTTTTTTGACAAGTAGTACTTATTTTAATTATTTAAGTAAATTAGTTAAATATTTATCTTAATTAGCTAAATTATTAATTTAATCATTTAACTTAATTAGTAACATATTTAGCCGATGATAAAATGGTAAAAGTAAAATTTAAGAGTCTTTTCTCTCTCTTTCCTCTTTCACTTCAAACAAACACACCCTAAAAAACGCTAATTAGTTAGGGAGAAAGTGAATGTCGAGCTAAGTTCGAATATATAAGTTAAAACAAGAAACAAATTGTGTGATTTATTAGACATATTTATATAACCATCCATTGATCCATTCCTTCAGAATCACTCTCTCTTAAAATTAATTTTTAAGACTTAGAAAATAACTCTAATTTTCTTACTTTTGAACCTATTTAGGCCCATTAAACACTCTAAACCTATTGGACAATGAACTTAGCCAAATTCTTAACCTTTGGCATTATTCTGATCAACTAATAGCTGACCCTTGTACGTTGTGTTTTCGATTACCTATGAAATACTACCTCCGTCCCATTTTATATGCAGTTTAAGGTTTTGGCACGCTACTTAAGAAAAGTTATTGATAGTCTAATTTTCAGAAAAGGTGATACTTAATTTACTATTGTACCCTTTATCTCTCCTACTAAAACACGTCAAAACTCAAACTCTCTCAAAAAAAACTCTTCACCGAATAGAAGTGAGTGTCTTGATGAAAATATGAATAAAACCACTTTATAATATTACAGCCAGCAGCGTTGGAGTGTTTAGGATAGAAGGTAATCATTGTGAATCTGCAGCAGAGTTGCTTTGGAGAAGTAAATTACTAGCTGAGCTGCTTACATTACGTAAAGAAAAAGTAAAATTGGCTAAGGGTAGTATTGGAAAAAAGTAATTAAAACTTTATTGAAAACTTAAAACCACAATTATTTTGTGACAAATTCATTTTATTAAAATTGCATATAAAATGGGAAAGAGGTACTATTTTTAGGTGTTTTTTTCCTAAGCTATCGTCTAGAGCTTACCGAAACAAGTTAAAAACTAGTCTTATGACCCGTGCGATGCACGGGTTGCGCACACATTGAGCTATAGTGAACGATTTAAAATAATTTAAATGATTTATCTACGTCGAGTAATAATTTAAGCATAATTAAGACCTCCAATAAAATTAAACAGTAAGAACCAATACATTCCATCAAATTAAAAACGAACATTAAAACCGAGTTTGTTAATTGTCGGAATCAAGTTCGAGAGCACCAAGTCGACACTTGTGTCCTAGGGTAGCTTATGCCTACTGGCCAACAACGTTGATTTGTAAAATATATAGTCTAATGAGATGGAATAAAAATTAAATTATAACTATGAATTATATAAGAAGATTATACAAATAAAATGAACATTACCAAAGACACCGAAATTGAGCATCCATAGATATTAAGAAGAAAATGTCTAAAGAATTTTAATAACATAGTCAATATTCATCAAATGTAAATATAAAACTGAACCCGTAATTAAAAATAAAAAGAGACAACACAATTCGAAAGTGAAACACATAGTTCTATTGTAAATGTGGCTGAAGTTCTCCCTGGAGTAAATGCAGCAACACAGTACTCGAAAGTAAATGAAATATAAAAATATAAACACCAATTTAAATATACTTTTAATATTTTTTTATTTAAAAATATACTTCTAATACGTGTTTGTGGGAAATGACCAAAATAAAGAGGACAACACAAATAGAAAGTGAAACACGTGGGTATCATATAGGGTTGGATGAAAACCACTAATATATAGAAGCACCTATATAAAGTTGAAAGAATATGATGTGGGGTTCGATTGTAAATATGACTGAAGTTTCCGTGAATAAAAATTAAATAATGATAAATTAAATAAGATTATAAATTTAAAAAGGAACATAATAAAAGTTGGTAAGAAATGACCAAAATATAGAAGGTAACACAAATAAAAAGTGAAACATGTGGGTATCATGAAAGACTCAGTGAAAACCATAAATAAATTAGAAGCACTTATAGAAAGTTGAAAAAATATGACGTGGTGTTCTATATATTGTTGATGTGGCTAAAGTTCCCCTGAATAAAAAATAAATAATAACTATAAATAAAATAAGAACATTATAAACTCTTAAAATATAATATTAACAAAGACATTGAACTTTGTGTATTTGAACACCTAATTTTTTTTTCAAACGGTAAAGTAACTCAAAAGTCACTGCTTAGCATTTCACTTTACGTATTCTGACACGAATTTATTTTTTAACCAAATCAGTTATTGAGGAACAAACTCTAAGTATTAGAACAATTAAATTATTTTCAGAACCATAAATTATATTAAAACACACTGCTTAGTATCTAACTTTATGTATTTTGTTATCAAATTAGTTTTTTTCGTACAATCGTTTATTTTTTTCCAAACTCTAGAGCAGTACTTGAATAGTTTAATTTTTTTGTAAGGCTAAAATAAAACCAAACACACGGCTTAACATTGCGCTTTACGTATTTTATCATGAAATTATTATTTTTCTCAGAACATTAAAATATTAAAAAAAGAGAAGAAAAAAATTGAAGTTTAGAATTAAAAAAAATAAAAGAATGGTATAAAAGGGAAAAAAAAAAAGAGGGAAAAACTAAAAATTATAAAAGAGAGAAAAAAACTTAAAATTGGCGCGCTTCGGCGGCCAACTCGCATAATATATAGAGATAACTCATGGCATATCATAAGTTATTTCTATTTATATTCCTAAAATATTGACAAGTTTGCGTCATCAAATAAGTCTAAATAGGCCGTCAAAAAAATCAATCAAAAAAAGCTTTATCGAGATTATAAAGGGGTAAAACTTCTTGGGTCAAACTAAGCATAAGTCAGCGCAAGCCACCGATTTGGACCTCAAAAAAAAACTTTTGGTTGATACTTCGTACAACCTCCAGTTATTCATTGGACACTCTCAATCCTTAAATATTTCTAAAATACTCTCATGTGAAAAATCTCCCCACGCTACATTTTAATTGATTCAAAGCACGATCATCCGAACTGATTCGGAAGTGGTGCCACCGAACTGGTTTGATACTATATCATCCGAACCTCATGATTTTTCAACCTTTGAGTTGTTTTGCTTGAAGTTTTTTCGAGAAAGAAGAAGAGGTCTTTAAGTTTTATAATATAAAATTATATTCTAATTCTAATATAAAATGTTTTTTAGTTGAGTCAAGTTGTTTAATACTGTTAGACCATCATTGATAAGTCTGTACACATCTACTTTTCTGAGTTTCATGGAATTAATATAATATTAATGTGTTGTATTTTTTTAAAAGTAACATAGGACAGTACAAGGGTAACACACAGTAGTGATGCATTGTCTTATCTGACTTGTCATAACTGTTCAAACACGTTCTCAAATCAGTAGAAAAGACAGCATCTATATCTCTTCAAAATCAGATGGTATTTAAAAAATACGTAACTATACACGGTTCGGATGTGGGTGCTCCGAACTGATTCGGACGGCCATAGTCCGAACCTAATAAAAATATTTTTAGGGGGGTATTTGGATGATTGTGCTCCAAACTATCGCTATTTCTAAAAAAAGTTAAAAACACAATTTTCATTAAGAGTATTCGTGTCTTTTCAAGTGTTTAGGGGGTGTCCACTGAGCAGCCAGATGATTTGACGAAGAATAAGCCTAACTTTTTTATGTCTAAAAAGAGCCTTATATTAAATAACATATATTAAAAGAGGCCCAAACTATACCGTAGTCAGTATAGCACAGTCGGTATAAGTGTTGCATCTTATTTGACTGATTGCGAGATCAAATGTTGTTGGCTCTTTTTTTCTTGAAACTTTCGTTTTGCATGGATACTAAAAAGCAAAAATATATTTATCTTTATAGGGATTTGACCTAAAGTCTAATACTATTATGCATCAACACATAAATAACAACATAATGACACAGATAAAATAAATAAAACAAAACTACACATATATTGTTTATTAAATTAATATACTATTTTATAGCTTAAATTTAAATAATTTTTTTTTACAGATAAATTTAAATAATTATAGATATTGTCCATTTCATTTTTGAATTTTTATAAATTCTATAATTTCTATTGTACTCTCTCACTTTAAAATGTTTTAATTTCTTTTAATATTTCTCACTTCTATGTTATATTCTCCTTTTTTTCCGACCAAGTATGCAATATTTCACTAACACCGGCAAAGGCCACCGAAACATTACACGAGGTGTAAGACACTACCTTACATAGAATCATCACCAGGTCCTCAAAGGGACAAAAGCATATCAGGTATAGTTGACACTCTTATGATAAAAGATAAGTCTATGACAAACAAACTAAAATGCTAAATTAACACCCACATTAAACAACTAAACATCTCAGTCCAAACCACAAAGGATTCCAATTGCAGACTACCAAAGTACCAAAATGCTTGTTTCTTGAAACCACCACTCAACAAGCAACCAAGCATAAAGTCAGCCACCCAACAAGCCGATCCGAAGCCTGATGCCACCATAGAGCAGATTTGTAAGCCACCACCACCAAGAAGCATAACCCACCAAGGAGGAACAGGGGGAATGAACGGAGAGTCCAGAACTTTGCCCGTAGAAGACGACCAAAACTGCCAAGGGAACACAATCTTGATAGGAGGCAGCCACGCAAAAAAGAAAAGCATCAAGGATGAGGATCAAGAGTTGTATTGAGGGCCAAAACAACCATCTCCATAACCAAATTTCATCTTCAAGAGCGAACCAGAAACCCTAGCGAACAACCTCTCGCCAAACTTGAGTACCACGAAGTTGCAACATGAGGTAAAACAGAAAAGTCTAGAGATACCCTGTATTTGAAGGCCAACTGGCCCCGAAGACAAAGGTCCAAAAGCTGAGAGTTCAAAAAAAATTAGGTGATGACTGGTAGAGTGGTAAGATGTTGTTTGGAATTTGGTAAAAAACAATACCACCATAAGGAGATGAAGAGAGAGCTGAGAGGGGCGGAGTAATCTTCAAAGCAAGGAAAAGGGCGAAAGTTAGAAACAGAGCATATAGATCTGGTGGATTTGGAGGATCGGGAGGTTCAGGGAGAGGGCGAGCAACAGCTCCGGTGGACAGCGGAGGAAGATGCATGTCAGGTGGGTTGGGGGAGGACGAGGTGAGGGGTTTCGGTTTACAGACATGGTAAGGGAAAGGTGGGTTTTGTTGGAACAAAAGGAGGCGCCACTCCAACAAAACCCTAGCGGAGCTAAGGACCCGAGAGAGCAGAGTAATTAGTTAACTTTCTATGTTATCTTCTTCTTTAAAAGGTCTCACTAAAAAGTTTGCTCTAGGCCTCTAAATAGGTTGAGCTAACCCTGAAAACTTCTCAGAGTTAGAAATAAGAATTGTTTGCTTTTCTAAGTTCAACAATGACTTCTAGACTCATTTAACATTTCACTTTCTCTCTTATTATCATATAACCTACCTATCACATTTATTATATTTTTCTTGCTATTTCTTCCTCCCTCTAGGTGTAGAATGTGTTTTAAGTGTCCAAAATCATTTTTCTTTATAGCTGACTCACTTCCATAAGCCCCTTACTATTAGGTGTATTAGAAAAAAAACAGGGTTGGAAAAAATAACTCGAAAATGGATATGGCCCTGCAGCAGATAAATCCGGCCGGTCTGGCTAACCCAAATTCGTGAAGAATGCGTGGGGACGGTGGGGTCCGTTAGAAACAACGATAAATCGATACTCGTCCCTTTGGAATCTGGGAACGGTGGTGAAGATCGAGGTCTAAGACTCGCAGCAATTGAATCGAAGCACATGGTTTTACGATGGGAGTCTCTGCATCTAGGACCACCATAACATTACTATCATTCTTCCTTCTATCTTTCTCTCACTTTTCATCCGCTATCAGAAAGGATATTGGCTTTCAAATAATTCCTTTCTGTAAAAACACCGTTCAAGGGAGATACCTTCTTTCAGACAATAACGGTATTTCAACCATTTTTTATTTTGTTTTATCAAATTATGCATTTAATCATTCCATATATTTTGAATGCAATTGAAACAATGTTGTTTGTATATTTACATTTGTAGGTTATGTATGTAGTGCTCTTTCCGTTGATTCAAAGTCTCGCTGTTGCCCCCAAACTGGAGAGAAATTCTCTTGTCAGTGAGTTTGTTTCCTAAATCCTAACTACTAAAAAAACTCTTTCTTAGTTTGAAAGGAACAAACAATTGCCAGGCATTATCAATCCGCTAGCGGAGGACTAGCTTATAGCATTCTTTAGTAGCCCATGTCATTTTTTTGAAATGCTACTTGAAGTTGTATTTGAGCTTATAGCGATTCACTATTTCTCACATTTTTATCATTTTTACTTTAATTAAATTCTCCATTTATCTTTCATTAAATGAATATTCTCTCTGAAATTTAAACATTAACTACAAATGTCTATTTATGGCTTTTTATATTTGTAAGTTAGTTCAACTGCCAAGTTTACCAAATACTTTAAACTCAATCCGCTAGCTTATCCGCTGTACGCTAGCTTATCCACTATTGGCTATTTTTTGCCATACAGAGAAGCTATTTCTTTGATGATAAAAAAAAGAAAATTCGATTGTTTTCATATAAGCTATAAACCGTTTTCATAAGAGAGCCTATGATGGATATGTCATAAACTGTTTTCATAAGCTCTTTTGCCGACTAAACAAGTCAATCCAAACATGCATTATGCATCTTCCTCTGACTTTTTTTTTTTGCTATTTGCAGTGGATGCAATATTCTTTCACAGTGTTGTAACTCTTATGAGTATTGTGTTTCGTGCTGCCTAAATCCTGCATTGGTAATTTCTTACCTGGTAGATGCTTTTATTCTCTCTTTCTCCTCTGTTAAGGGCTAAGAGTGTGTGGGCTTAATTAAACAGACAAGTAAGGAACAAGTGCTGAAGACAAAGATTGCCAAACCAGCTACTGCAAGTAATTTTTTTTGTCTTATTACTTTGCATTTTTGTTTGGTTGTGAACTTGTGTTTAGAGCATTGAATTAACTACCTAGATTTCTCGCTTTGGGCTTATATGCTAGTATAAGCATTTGTGAGACTGTTAGAGAGAGGTTATGGAAATAGTTTATACAACTTATGACATGTCCATAAGCTGTTTTCAGCTTATTTCTCCAAGCTCTCCAGGGTAACTTATGAAAAGAACTTATAGTTTATATGAAAATAGTTTAAGTTTATTTTTTATTATAAAAATAGCTTTTACATAAGCACTTATATGATAAACACTTATGCTATAAGTGTTTAATTAAGTTGTTTAACCAAACATGACCTAATAGATGTATGTCTTAACTTCTGAAGTTCTGATATATGTTTATCAACAGTGTTGCATGTAAAAAGAAAGGATTTGATAAGCATAAACAAGGAGTTCCCCCTTTCCTTTTCACCTTCGGCTAGGATGTCTGGCTGCTAGCTGGTTCATATGTGACCTAATTTTCCTCTGCTTGTTAGAGTAATATAGATAAAGCCTAAGTTTGTTTCTTCTCAAGTTTCAAACAAATATTATTTGATCTTTTGGCAGGGACTTATGAAAGTGTTTTTGAATACTGTGCCGGGAGATGTCGGCATAGTTCTGAGAGCGTGGTGAGTAAACTCCTGCTGCCCTGCATTCCTGCTATCTTATTATCCTTAAAATTGTTTCTTTGCTTTAGAAATTTATTATATGATTAATTCCTTGAATAACATACACTCCCCACATTTACAAGGTTGCTAATTCTATCCAATAAAACTCTTTTCATAGCAACTTATCTTCTAGTCAGAGGAAGCTTTGCATAGCATTCTAGTAATAGGCAATAAGCATTTAAGGGGAAGGAGTTAATCTCACGCACTCTTATCAAGCAATCATCATAACAATTGTTTGGACATATTTCGTGTTCTTTGATTTTATCTCAAATTACCAGGGTACATGACCCTGCTCCCTTTTAGTCTGTTATCCAGGAGTTTACCATGTAACAAAGTTATAAATTGGTCGTGTCGTAATCCTCGATTTTGCAGAAATTGTGGTCAAAGGCAGTTTATGCAGCCACAATTCAGCTGCGATGCGCTTGCAGAGATATCAAAAACCTTGATGTCGTAGCGACGTAGCCACAATTGCTGTTGAGGACTGTTTTTAAATGCTTGCCCCTAAAACATGCATAAATTGAGTCAGATAGCAGTTACTATTTCAGACATATGCAAGAGTAATAGTAACTTGTATGATTCTTGCTTTTTATGCGTGTGGAGAACAACCTTCCACCTTGAACAGAATTTTTTGCTTGCCTGGTAACATAGATCTTATGTGTAGACTTGTAGATATCGTCCTGTCCAATACTGGTTAAATTTATATGTTCTTACTGTTTGAATTTAAAATGAAGGTTGCCAAATTTAAGAGTTTACGGGAACTCATTGAACCCTAGTAAACTCACGTGTTAATACACTTCAAAAAAAATTAAAACTTGTTTTATAAAAAAATCTCGGTACCCAAATATATTAAACTATAGTGATAATTAATATTGGATATTCTAACTTTTAAACAAAAGCAGATAAAAGAAAAGAAAACATAACTCAGTATGATACTTAACCCAAAATATAATTCTATACTTGGCTCCATTAATACATTATTTTGTAGTGTTTGACAAAACAAAACAACATATTATTAGGTTCATTAACTCAATACATATTGCACAACGGAGGTAGATCAACCCAAGTACAAAGTACCCAACAAAGTTGTCCGAACTGTGGATTTTGAGGCCCAACTATGTCTAAGTTCAGATTCATTAACTTGTCAGTAGAATCAATAATATATTGAAGTTCACTGTTCAGACTCATTAACTTGTCAGTAGAATCAAGAATATATTGATTTTGTCAAAAGTTTACTTAAATTCATGAGTTTGACAAAAACAAGTTTGCATAAGATTTAGTTTGTTTTTGTAGCTTAGGATTGTAAGCTCGCTAGAGTTGAAAAGTTAGCTTGAGAGTTTGAAAACCATGTCCATGGTAATGTCTCTATCTTGGTGTCTAATGTTTCAGGTTCATGAAAATGCTTATCTTAGCGATTTCCACCACTGCTTTTCTCTGCCATCAAATTCTTCTGGTAAGTCTGTTGAGGATATACGCCTTGTAATTGTGTTAAGTTCCTAATCCTATTTTGACCTACCAAGGTTTAGATTATAAAACCTCATCGGTTAGGGATATGGATAGCCTAGTAATAATCCTAGTATACTGGTTGTGCCCAGAGAGAAGGAAATTGGTGGTAAAATAATATTGAATGATTAACTCCCTTGCTACGATCAGTCAAGTGATGTTGTACTTTGCATTCCCAAAGATTTTTGAATACATATAGCACAGTCATGTTCTTGTTATGGATGGGTCGTAGTTGTAGGTCTTTCACTAAAGATATTCCTGATTTTGGCCTATTTATAGCTACTTAGATGAAATCTTTTCTTTGTCATGTAATAAAGCAGGGGCAAATAGTACTCTCGCAGAAGCAAGACTGAATGGCATCAATGTTGTTGTTGGGAGGTAAACTACTATTGACATTTCTCGTTTTTAGTTGAGGTTAGTGTTTGCGGTTTCTTGTGGTAGCTTAGGAATTGAACTTCTTATCACTTGTTTGACAGGCAAGGCGAATCATGTAATTCAGTTTGCAAATCAAGAGGACAATCATGTGTCCCTAATAAACTGGTGGTGCTTAATCATTGTGACGTGTAAGTGATGCATTGTGACTTCTGTTGCTGATAAATGTAATTGGTACTACTTTGGGTAATTTATTCATACGGTGCGCTACATATATAATTTTACTAACCTCAAACGGTTTTCATTCATACAAGACATTTTTTTTGGGTAAACAGCCATTTTGGTCTCTGAATGTGTGAGGCGCTGTCATTATTGTCCCTGAGTGTATGAAAACTACAGAAATATCCCCTAGTGTCTCTTTAGTAAATTATTTTGATCCTCCGATGTTTCTTTTGTTAGTCATTTTGGTCCTCAAATGTGTTTTTTGTTGGACAATTTAGTCCATAAAATTACTAACAAAAGAGACATGTAGGGACATATTTGCAATTTTGATACATTTAGGAACTATAATGATAGTGCCTCACACAATCAGGGACCAAAGTTACTATTTACCCTTTTTTATTGACCTTTTTCTTTTGTAAATCCTTTGGGCTGGACAAATAATCTAGAATACATATTATTGATGCTTGGTTCTAGCATGCATGTCATGGATAACGTCTTGGTACGAAAAGCAATATTGACTGAGGAAAGAATACCATGCACATAAGCAGATGCTTTGTTCCTTTTCTCTTAATTTACTGATCTTATCAATTGTTCCTTATTATGTGGGCAGCATCCAGAAATACATGAGCTGCAAGGGAGCTTGCCTTCCAAGTGCAGGATCAGATCAACCTGCTGAAGTTGTCTATGATGCCCCCAAGCATATGGTAATAATTGTGTTATAATTTGGGAAAATAATAAACATTAGATTCCAGAAACTGATGAATAGTGGGTAATTGATAGGTAATTATTATTTTCATATATAAATTGGAACAAGATTATATAAAACACTAGCAAAGCTTCCAAACCCCTCGCACATTTCAATATCATATATGAATTGAATTCATTCTTGTTGTGCATCATCCTACAATGTCCATAAATTTAACAGTCTTTCTTTGGATTGTTCTTCCATGGTAATCAGAGGTTCCAGGGTCTTTTAAATTTGTAGAAATCTTGTTCACGAAACGCTAATGTTTCAATCAAAAGACTAGAATGCGTATGGCTGAAATATTCAATTAGTTTGACTTTGAACCTCTGCAGAGCTGATGAAACTTACTCCAAGGAAAACACTTGCAGGACATTTTTAATTCATTTTTTCTTTGTGTTATTTTCAGAGTCCAGGATCATGTTTATACACTGAAACACAATCTATACTTTCCTGTGATGGTTCACATCAGCAGACAAGGAGACTTTGCCCCTGTGCATAGTGTTTGCCTGGTAAGTTGTTATCCCTTTTAACATTGTTAAATTTTGTCTAATGATGTTAGAAATTCAAATAGCTTTCATTACAAGTTTGCAATGAAAGTTGGGACACTAATTTCTTGAGGTGAAGAGTATCTAATTTATGTGTTGTAATGCAAACTTTACTTTGTTTTTTCTTTTAAAATTTTTTTTAAAGAAAAAACATTTGATGTGCTAGATTTTGTAGCACTGGAAGGGCTGGTATTGAAGGCGCAACTTGATTTGACGTGGTTATGGAAGGAGGCAACCGTGCAAAGGATCATAGTTCATTAGCTACTACTCTCACTTTGTCAAAAAAAATTACTATTTCCACAATTCGGAAAGAATACTACTTTAGAGAGAATGAGATGGAGATACAAGGGAAAGAGAATTGGCTAAATGAAAAAAAAAGGCTTACTTCCCACGTGTTTTAATGGATTGACTAGAAGAAATGAGAATGTAAAATGTTGTAAGTCGAAATTTTATTATAAACACTTTTTTCTAGGTTTAATTAGTATATACATGTTTCGTAAAACTTATTACACTATCCATCAATAACAATACATGGTAGGGATGACACATCAGGTGGTTATTAATTGAGTAACTTCTTTTTAGTGATGTGTCAATCTATAATTGGTAGATAGTGTAAAACATGTATACACATACACATGTGTATGTGTATATAAAACTCATCATAAACTCTTATCAACTACTACTATATTTTAAGTAACTAAACTATTGGAACAAAATAATTAGCTCTACATTATTTAATCCAAAAATAAAGCAATTCTTTATTACTCTAGTTTGGTGAGCAACGAAGGGTGGAAGCCTGCAAGGGAGAGTGATTCTCCATTACTTCTTTTTCATAAACTTTGAAATTCTCGAGCAATTTTATTCTCATTTCTGTTTTTTCAAATAAGTTCTTGGATTCCAATTCGTATAGCAATGCTCGACTAATAAGAGAATAATGCAACTTATACAGACTTTTTTATACATTTTCTTATAGTTTCAGTTAGTTTTGCTTCATTTTTTCTCTCAGCACCACTTCAGTTTGCATTAGCATTATTCCTGCTTGAAAAAAATCTCAGAAGTGACTGACTGAAGCAACCAGCACCGTTCGTAGTTGTTCTATTGAATTTCTAGCTGAATACCACCCACGTATTCTTGCAATCTGAATATACATTTCTTTAATAATAGGAGTGGAAACCGAGATTTTAATTTTAATTTTAAGTAAAATGAAATGCAACCGTGTGGGGTAGAGTTCCGTTGCAAGTTGCAGCAGTGAGTTTTTGTCTTTAGGTAAAGTTCCGTTGCAAGTTGCAGCAGTGATTTTTTATCTTTGTGGGTAAAGTTCCGTTGCAAATTGCAACGAATAGCAGTTATAGAAACGGACGGAATAAACAACAAACCGTGCTTTATTATTTGTCCGTTATGTGCACAAGGATTCACACAACAATTTAATACTTCACCCCTTACAAATCATGACAACCAACAAATGAACCTTCGGTTTCAGTTTCAGAGTTTGTAAAAGGCAGCCAGCCTTATTAATTAAGCAAAGAAAATTTAAACAAGCTCCAATGAATGATGTAAAAAAGACATTAGCCAAAAAAATGTTGGCAAAGAAAACAAAATGAAAAGAACAATTTAAGCAACTACTTTCATTTGTTGATGATAAATTAATAATGATATATATACGTAAAATTCAAAACCCAAATTAAGTTACATTATCTATGCACTCAGCTGGGATGTTATAAACTTATAATGTAAATTTCTCTGAACTCAGAAACTATAGTTTGTTTTGAAGATCTTCTGAGCCAATGGCTTTGTTGATGATGATGAGCTTTCCCCATTTTCCTCAACACCCTCTTCTTCTTGAACTTCATCAAAAGCTGGATGGTTAAAAATGTTAGCAAGCAACTGTGTACCTCTAAGAGCATTTGTCAAAGGTAAATGACCTTCAGGGGTTTCTTCATTAAGATCCCATATAAACTCTGTAGGAAAAGACTTATAGTTATATTGCTCCATTTCAGTGTCAAGTTTCTTCATCCAACCAACTTTGATAAAGAACTTAGTGAAATCCCCTTTAACCTTACCAAATATTCTCTTTTGAACACTATATCCAAACTTGTTATCACTATGTTCCCTCCACAGCTGATCAATTGTTTTGAGGCTAGTTTCGGAGATAAACTGAACCTCGGAGAAGAAAACATAGCCGCGCTTTTGAGCCGCTTCGCCTGCAAGAACAATGAGAAGTCGACGAGTTTCTTCGTCGGCTTCTTGATATTTTTTCGCTATGAGAAGCTCTCTGAGGAGGTCAAAGGAAATGGTTTGAGAAGTTGATGGAGTTGTGGAAGTTGTTTGGGAAAGAGAGAAAGTGATAGAGGAATTAGAATTAGAAGAAAGATTGATATTGTTGTTGTTGATGGTTGTAGGTTTGAGGAAAAGTGAAGTTGAGAGTTTAGAAGGAGATTCAGAAGGGTAGAAATGGCGTTTTATGAGAGAATGGTGTTGTTGAATGGAATGAAGAGAATTGGTTGCCATTTAGTTTAGATTCAGAGACTACAAACAAATTAAGGAGGAGAAAGGGTTGTTGAAAGAAATTATGGATGAATGTGATGTGATGAATTTGAAGAGTTTGATATGAAGGTAGTAGTAGTAGTGGTGTGTGCCGTTGCTTATTTGAGTTATTGGTAGGAGTAGGAGATAAGGAATATGTGGGGTGGGGAGAGAGTGTGAAGAGCTAGCTCATCAAAAGTAATATAATAAGAGTTTGTGATTGGCTGAAATAGGGTGAGGTTGGATCACACCCCATCTTGCCCCACACCTCTCTCTCTCCCTCTCCCCTCCATGAAATAGACTTATTTTTCTTATTTTAGAAACAAATATGGCAGAATATATGTGAATGCTGCTGTATACCTTTTTTGCAAAAATTATGTGCTTGTGATTTCGTGTGGGCTATAAAATAGCCAACAAGTCTAATGAAGCCAATCAAAAGGGTAAATGGGTGCATAAAATATTGAGAAAAATGTTAAAAAAATGCATTTGTTTTGTTTTTTCTCCCTTCCTTTAGTTCATTTGGCCACTTCTAGAACATACCACACACTTGCTTATTTTCTACCAGTGTTTATTAATTTTCAGATACTCTGATTCTGATATGATATTTGTTGGACAAAAATGAAATTTTTAGATAGTGGCTTCTATAGTACTGTTGACCATTAGCGGACTTATGTGTATCTCAGGATTCAGTTGAGAAAAATGAATTGGTACATCTATATAATTATTTTGAGAACCTCCTGGAATTTTAAGTTTACACTAGTACATTTAATTTTGCACTCAATTTGCACCTAATTTTTAAAAAATCTGTTTTATTAATCTTCATAAGGGACTATTTATAAAGTTTTCGGAAGGAATTTTAACGATATCACATACTTTTACAGACTACTTCTTATTTTCATATACTTTAAGACTTAAATAGGAACAATCATGTAAATTTAAAGACTAATTTGACTATTTACTCTTAAATAAATTTGGAGTTAGATAACTCAATTCATTAATTTTAGTAAATTAAGTAAGGATATTTGAAAAAAATTCAAAAAATCTAATGAACCAACATTTTTTATAATGAAATTTTTTGTACCCCTAGCCCAGGGTCCTGGATCCTCCACTGCTTGTACTATTGTCGACTTGGATCAATAAACGGACGCACTTGCCACTTCATTTATTCACGTCATCGTTTAGTGGGTTAAACTAATGTTGTAACTTGTCTTTAGATTTGTTAACATTTTGCAGTTTAATTTTTCTACTCATTTTAAGGAATAAAATTGAAATAAAAAGTAATGACTGGGGATCAAGTTATTTCAAGAGTAACTTTTGTAGAGTTACTCCACTTAACATATCGTTGTAGACATTAAATTTTATCAATCCAACCATTGAATAGTTTCATATTATGTTGATGATCATGCATACCAAAAATTATTGAAATTGAATGTTCGTAGCTATAGAATCTTATAATCTCTATTTCACTTGTATTTTTAAAAGCATAATATACGTTGAATTGAACTTATTTGATCTAATATCAAACATTTTTAAAATTTTATAAATTTTTGCATATTTGATCTACTCATTTGAAACTATTAATTTGATGGTTGGATCAGCGAAATTTAAAGTGTGCAAAGAAATATTAAGTGGAGTAACTATTGTAAGAGTAGGGGTGGGAATAGGTCAGGCAGTCCGATAGAGGCCTACGGCCCAGCCTACGTCAGGCCCAGGCCAGACCAGGCTTTTTTTCAAATAGATCAGGCTAAGACTTTTTAAAAAGCCTATTTAGCTAAAAAGGCCAGGCCATAGGCAATCGAAAAAGCCTTTTAGGCCTACTATGCTGGCCTATTTAAGTAAATATAAAAAATATTTTTATTAATATTATTGTTATTATATTAAATTTAGTATATTGTTTTAAATCATAAATTTTCAAATATTTTCTATTAATTTAAACATATCAACATACATCAATTTTTGACACATTTAAAGTTATAATATAAAATATAACTTAAATTGAATGTCATATGAAATAGAACTTAATTTTATTGACATATTAGCTTTTTAGTCTATTTACAAAAGCATACATCAGTCAAAGGGCGTAGGTTTTTTATAAAAAATGGTGAAATAGGCTTTTAAACTGGCTTTCAGGTCTTAGCAGGCTTTCAATAAGGCCAAGCCAGGCCTAAAAAATGAGCCTACGACAGGCCGTAGGCCAGGCTCAGGCCTAACACTTTCAACGAAGGCCAGACCTAGGCCATGCAAAGCTTAGCTCGGCCCAGCCTATTCCCACCCCTATGTAAGAGTTACTCTTGGAGTAACTTGATCCCCACTCAAAAATAATAGTTGTTGACTGCAACAAAAATTGAAGTTTGTTCGTCTTGTTCTTATTCTCTCATCGCCTTCTTCCTCACCTCCATCCCAAAGACATGTTTTTGTTCCATTTTTTATTGGATTAATATTCTTTACTGCTTCTCATACTTTCACATTTATAGGTATTGCCTAAATTAGGGTTAGGAATTACTTCAAACTTTTGATTATTATCGCCTCTATTAGGGTTAGGATTTACTTCGAACTTTTGATTATTATAGCCTCTATTAGGGTTAGTACTTTTTTGAACTTTTGATTATTATCGCCTCCGTTAAAGTTAGGATTTACTTCAAATAGGGTTTACCGTTGCTTATGCTATTATCGACTTCCACTTATGCTTCTGCTATTATCGCTTCTAGTTTTCTTGGGTTGTTTTTTTTTTTTTTTGACGTGAGTTTTCTTGGGTTGTTGATTTGTTAGGTAGTTATGATAATGTGTTTGATTAAATGTCAGAAAGAACATTGTGTTGAGCGTTTTTCAACTATTACACACTTATTTTCATTGATTATGATTTTGTTTGATTTTTGTGTGTTTAAACAACTTTTGTCAAATGTATTTCATGTCTTCAGCCCTCTTCTCGCAATACATAATGGATGATAGGACATTTAAATTTTTTGTTCGTCCTTCTAACGTTAGTTTCAATATATTGTTAATTTCCAAAATTTATCAAATTTTTTATATATTTAGTCATTTTTATTTTTCGTCATAATCGCATCACAATTCCTATGCGCTTTTATGATCAATTTGTCAATACACTCCCCTTCAACGTTCTAGAAAATGATCATGAACTCCTTATTGTTGCGGTGATGAGAGACAATGGGAGCAAGACCTTTTTGGAAAACTGATACGGTTGTTATTGGAAGATGATGATGAAAGTGAAACCGATAAGGATTATCGTGAGTACCTTTCACAACAAGAACACAGCACTAATGATGAAAGTGAAAGATGAAACATATGAGGATTATCACGAATATATTGCACAACGAGATCCCAATGCTAATAATGATGAAGCTGATGATGAAGTCGTCGTGTTTGAATCAAGTGTAAGAAAAATAACTGAATTCGACTTAAACATATACATCAGCAACATATTTAAATCGTTATAGCGGAAGCATTAAAAATAATACTAACCTCCAGCCATTGCAATTTCAGTTTCGGACTTCACACCCAACGGAGAACAATTCGAATTTGCACTTCACAACAACAGAAGAACTCTGTTCTTCTTTCCAAATCCTCACTCACTCTTAATTCGATGGTGTAATTTTTCTGAATAGAGAAGCAGGTTCGGTGACCAAAACAGAGAGTGGAAGCGGTATTTATAGAGCTCTGTCCATCACAGAGTTCAGCAACTTCCCACCACACGATAAAGGGCTTAATTTTCGGAATTGAGATGGTGGGTTTAGTGGGAGAAGTAAATGGACCGAATACAGAGTTAGTTTATTTTCTCAAAAATAGGAGCAAATTCAGAGCACATTCCCACTCAATAAAAATAGGAAACGTGAAACAAAACTAACATTCTCCCACTTGGTCCATTTAACCCATCACAATCATAATGAGAAACTTAATATATGAATCATGGCGATAGGTCCTCTAAATACGAGTATTATCTTCCATGTATTACGATATGTCAAGCATCTCAAAATAAGTCCCTAACTTAATGAATAAACCATATGTTTATTCAAGGTCAAACTTAAATGAATTTCCTCAAATTTAAAAAAATGTGTACACAAACATATCAGAAAAATCAAACTGAATATAAGAGTTTCATCAAAAGCGATAAATGTACGTAAAATGAAAATCACATCATGGAACCAAGTCCCATGTGCACTACATGATCCTTAAAATTCTTTGGTGGCATGCCTTTAGTCAAAGGATCAGCAATCATCAACTCTGTGCTAATGTGTTCAATAACCACTTTATTTTCCTTAACACGTTCCCTTATGGCTAAGTATTTAATGTCGATATGCTTGCTTCGACTTCCACTTTTGTTATTCTTAGCCATAAATACCGCAGCAGAGTTATCACAATACATCTTTAGTGGCCTAGAAATAGAGTCAACAACTCTAAGTCCAGATATAAAACTCTTCGACCACACACCATATGCGAGGTAGCCTCAAAACAAGAAACAAACTCAGCCTCCATAATGGAAGTAGCAGTTAGTGACTGCTTTGCACTCCTCCAAGAAACAGCTCCACCGGCTAGCATAAAAACATAACCCGATGTTGATTTGCGGGTGTCAATGCAACCGGCATAGTCTGAGTCAGAGTAGCCAATTACTTCCAAGTTGTCAGTCTGTTTGTACATGAGCATGAAGTCTTTTGTACCTTGAAGATATCTCATCACTTTCTTTGCAGCTTTCCAGTGGTCAATACCTGGATTACTCTGATATCTTCCTAAAACTCCAACAGCATATGCAATGTCAGGCCTGGTGCAAACCTGAGCATACATAAGACTTCCAACAGCTGAAGCATAAGGAATATTCTTCATATGTTCCCTTTCAAAATCATTTTTCGGGCATTGACTCAAATCGAGTTTATCACCCTTCACAATGGGAGCTATACTTGGTGAACAATCTTTCATGTTAAATCTCTCTAGAACTTTGTTGACATAGGCTTCTTGAGACAAACCCAAAATGCCTCTATTTCTATCTCTATGGATCTTAATGCCAATGACATAAGATGCCTCTCCCATATCCTTCATATCAAAGTTCTTTGAGAGAAATTGTTTCACTTCATATAACATACCCTTATCATTTGTTGCAAGCAAAATATCATCCACGTATAGCACAAGGAAACAAATATGACTCCCACTGACCGGTATATACAATGATCCATGACGTTCACTTCAAAACCAAATGAAGTGATAACCTCATGAAACTTTAAATACCATTGGCGGGAGGCTTGTTTTAATCCATAGATGGATTTATTAAGCTTGCACACTAAGTTCTCACCATCACTAGAGGAGAATCCTTCAGGTTGTTTCATGTAAACCTCTTCCTCTATATTGCCATTGAGGAAAGCCGTTTTCACATCCATTTGATGTAACTCAAAGTCAAATTGAGCTACTAATGCCATAATTACACGAAGAGAATCTTTCTTAGATACAGGAGAAAATGTCTCGATGTAGTCGATTCCCTCTCTTTGAGTGAATCCTTTGGCCACAAGTCTTGCCTTATGTCTCTCAATGTTGCCTTCTGAGTCTCTCTTTGTTTTGAAGACCCATTTACATCCAATGGCTTTTACACCATTTGGCAGCTTGACAAGATCCCAGACTTGGTTTGATGCCATAGAATTCATTTCTTCTTTCATAGCATTGTGCCACAAATTTGATTCTTTAGAATTCATGGCCTGTGAAAACGTTTCAGGATCATTTGCAGCTCCTATGTTATAATCTGATTCTTGTAGATACACTTGAAAATCACTAGTAATTGCTGGCCTTCTAGCTCTTGTAGATCTTCTTAATGTTGCTTCAATACCTTCTTGAGGAACTTGTTGTCCAACCGGTTCATCAATAGGTTGTTCAACATTATTTTGATGTTCTTCATTAACAACTTGATCTACATGATCATTCTCAGCAACTTGTGGAACTTCAGCAGTTGGTGGTCTAACACCCGTTTGTACTTGAGGGGTGTGAATGACAATCAACCTATCACTTGATTCAGAGGGTTGATCCTCGTAGTGATCCCTTTCATGAACGGTGTCCTGAAACTGATCACTCCCATTAATCAAGTCACTTTCAAGAAATTTGGCATTTCTTGATTCCACAATCCTAGTGCTATGTGATGGACAATAGAATCTATATCCTTTGGACTTTTCAGCATATCCAATGAAATACCCACTAATAGTCCTTGGGTCTAGCTTCTTTTCTTGTGCGTTATAAATTCTCACTTCAGACGGACATCCCCAAACACGTATATGTTGCAAACTTGGTTTCCAACCTTTGAATAACTCAAAAGGCGTCTTTGAGACAGCCTTGGTTGGCACTCGGTTCAATATATACGCAGCCGTCTTTAGTGCTTCAGTCCAAAAGAATTGAGGAAGTTTTGTGTTACTCCTCATACTTCTTACCATGTCCATTAAAGTTCGGTTTCTTCTTTCTGATACACTTTTCTGATCCGGGGAACCAGACATAGTGTATTGGGCAACAATCCCATTTTCTTGAAGAAACTTCGCAAATGGACCGGGAGATTGCCCATTCTCCGTGTACCTACCATAGTACTCTCCACCTCTATCAGACCTCACGATCTTAATTTGTTTTCCACATTGTTTCTCTACTTCAGCCTTAAAAACTTTAAAGGCTTCCAAAGCTTCATCTTTTGAACGAAGTAAGTAGAGATACATATATCGTGAATAATCATCGATAAAGGTGATGAAGTATTTCGGACTACTTGCGTCCATATCTGGACAACAAATATCTGTATGTATGATTTCCAATAGGTTTGAGCTCCTCTGTGCACCCTTTTTAGACTTGTTAGTTTGCTTACCCTTAATGCAATTTATACAAGTCTCAAAATCAGCAAAATCCAAGGTACTAAGTACTCCTTCATTTACTAATCTCTTAATTCTTTCGATTGAGATGTGTCCCAATCTTCGGTTCCATAACATTGAGGATTTTTCATTCACAACACATCGTTTCAAACCAGCAGTGACATGCATAGAATCGTAAGTAGCGTCGTTTTGTAAATTAATTGAATAAAGACCATCGCGTATTTCACCAAAACCAACAATTCTAGATTTATCAGCTAAAGTAAAATCAGAATCCATCAATTTGAATGAAAAACCCAAAGGCGCTAGTCTTGAAACAGAAATCAGATTCTTAGAAAAACTAGGAACATAAAAAGTCTTTTCTAAAATCAAAGTAAAACCGCTACTTAAAGTCAAACTGCATGTCCCAATGGCTTCAACACGTGAACGCATCTGACTTCCTGAATAGATGTATTGTTCACTTCCCACTGGTTTCCTTAGGTTTTGCATACCCTGCAAGGTATTAGAAACATGGATTGTAGAACCAGAGTCAATCCACCATGTGTTATGATTAACATTAACCATATTAGACTCATAGCAAACAAAAGCAGATGGAATACCTTTCCTGTCAAGCCAGTTCTTAAACTTCAAGCAGTCTTTCTTCATGTGCCCTTTCTTCTTACAGAAAAAACACTTTGACTCTTTCTTTATGACTTGCTCAGGAGGAATGTTGCCTTTGTTCTTGGCAGTTTCCTTCTTCTTCTTTCCACGAAAGGTCAAGTTCACTTTTTCGCCCTCCTCCATCAACAACCTTTCCTCTTCTTGAACACACATGGTCAGCAATTCATTGATTGACCACTTATCCTTATGTGTATTGTAAGAGATTTTGAAAGGGCCATATTGATGAGGCAGAGTGCACAAAATGTAGTGAACTAGGAAAGAATCAGACATGGTCACCTCCAAGGTTTTCAGCTGAGCTGCTATATCCCGCATGCGCATTATGTGATCACGCACGCCTTTCACCCCTGTGAGCTTTGTTGCGGAGAACTTAATGATCAGAGTGCTGGCAAGGGCTTTGTCAGATGTAGCAAATTGCTCATCAATAGCCTTCAGAAGCTCCTTGACATTGGTATGCTGATCGATAGAGGCGCGGATACCAGCAGATATCTTGGTCTTTATGAGCATCATGGAGAGACGGTTAGATCTCTCCCACTTCTCATAAAGATCAACGGCATCTGGAGTGCTGGTTTCAGTAATACACGCTGGCTCATCTTTCCTTATAGCATAGTCAATTGTCCATCCAGCCCAAATGAAGAAGAATTCTCTCCTTCCAAACCTTATAGTTGTCACCACTTAGTTCGGGAATGTCACACTTAATATCAGAGAAATTCGCAGAATTAATAACTGCAAAATTTAAAAATACATGCTCATTATTCATAATTGAGACAAAAATAATTTTCATGTTTTACCAATGCAAACATGTCTTAATTTGTGAATCTAGTGACATAACACTTGCCTGTGGGCTAAAGTCTTACTCAATTAGACTCATCATATAATTTAATGACAAAACTATCAAATCATGTTCCAATTCTTAATTCCTGTGGGTAGATTAAGAAATACAATCTGATATTTTATCCTAATTAACCATACAAATATAACAAAATTCCTGTGGGTAGATTTTATTATATCACGTATGATAAATTACAATTAATGTTTATAAGGTGATTTCTAAATTAATATATAACTCTAATCAATCAAAGATGCTGTGGCTATTCTTTAATCAACTAGAACTACATCAATCACTAAACATTATCAATTCTCTATAAGGAGCTAAATAGTTGCATGGTCTTCCAAATAATGCAAATTAAATAAATAAAGCTCCCTAAATCTTAATGTGCATAAACAATTTAACATAACATTGTATGTTTAAATAAATACCCAATTAAACATAATATTGTTACTGAAATAAATAAATGAGCACATTAATACAACTTAATAACAACTATCTCAATTATTAGTCATTTTATTTTAATATGGCAAACTTTAATTAAAATAAAACAAAATATGCATACCGAGGATCGAACCTTAGACCTGAGGAGTATTAAAACCTACGGTTACAACATTACTACCACTACGCCAAACACATTTGTTACGCTATAGTTGACGACGTTTAATAAACAACTAGATAATATAGTGCTGATAAATGCCATCGTCTTCTACTTACAGCCGGATTAATTTGACCTGGTTAAAACCCACGAAAAGGGTTACGCGACCCGACTGTTTTAAGCCAATTTCAACATCAAAACCAGAAATTAATTACCCAGAATCACTATACGAATTATTTTCTATTGGTTTCTGATTTTAATTTGCCTTAAAAGGGTGTAAATTAAAATACCCTAAACTGAAAATTGTGAAACCTATAAGCAAGGCAGAGGTAACAATTGCTCTGATACCAAATGTAAGAAAAATAACTGAATTCGACTTAAACATATACATCAGCAACATATTTAAATCCTTATAGCGGAAGCATTAAAAATAATACTAACCTCCAGCCATTGCAATTTCAGTTTCGGACTTCACACCCAACGGAGAACAATTCGAATTTGCACTTCACAACAACAGAAGAACTCTGTTCTTCTTTCCAAATCCTCACTCACTCTTAATTCGATGGTGTAATTTTTCTGAATAGAGAAGCAGGTTCGGTGACCAAAACAGAGAGTGGAAGCGGTATTTATAGAGCTCTGTCCATCACAGAGTTCAGCAACTTCCCACCACACGATAAAGGGCTTAATTTTCGGAATTGAGATGGTGGGTTTAGTGGGAGTAGTAAATAGACCGAATACAGAGTTAGTTTATTTTCTCAAAAATAGGAGCAAATTCAGAGCACATTCCCACTCAATAAAAATAGGAAACGTGAAACAAAACTAACATCAACCGGTTGTTATTTCTTTTATGTAATTACTTTAACATGTCGTACGTATTTGTGGATAATTAATGGTTGGAAATGTGTGAGGAATGCAGTTGTAGAATCCTTCAAAAACGTATGGAGTTAGCACGTTTCATGCATTGCGGAGGTGGAAGGAATGAACTGAAATATCCCCATCCCCATAATATTAAGGCTATAGTGGTTTTGTCTTTACAAAATCATGTATTACAATAGGTAATGCAATACGTATTTATATATATATTATATTATATATTATAATACTAGTATGTATCACCCGTGCCAGCACGGATATACATTTCCTTTTAACTTAAATTTTGAAATTGTTGTTTAGGGATTAAAAAAGAGCCAGTTGAACGTTTACGTATATTATGTCAAAAAAATTGACTACTTTGGACACTTTAGAAAATAAACCCACCATGACAAATTTTAGTAGGACATGTTCATTAGATTAGATTGTATACTAAAAAATATTATAGTTAAACTAAAAAATCATAGTTTAATATTTTAATATAAAATTTAGTCCTCCTTTTATTTATTGATATTCAAAAAATAAAATTAAGAATAAAAGATAGCAGTTAGCACGTTTTTATTTTTTATTAATATTTTTAATTAAAACACACATATAATGTACTCGGACAGCGGAATGGTCCCTGTCCCCATCCTCATCCCAGAGTTGACAGTGGGGGAATTATCTTTCTCGTCCCCGTCTCCACATGGAAAAATTCTCATTCACGCTCCACTGTGGGCAGTCCCCGTCGAGATTCTCACGTACAGGTAGAAAACACTTGTTTAGTCGACTGTGAGACTGAGGGAAGGATGAAACAATACATCCATCCATAAGTATACATAACAAAGATCCTTTGGTCACTCTAAGATCTTCCTCATGATCTTCATCAAACTTCCACCTTGAGTAACACCAAGCTTTGCTATCTACGAACCTTCATCGCAGAGAAAGAGAGTCGGTAAGTTGGAAAAAAGTAGATTAAAAAATACTTTATTACCAGATATTGGGATGTTTATTATTACTTATTTAAAAAACAAATTGTTATATTAAAATATTATGTTTTAATTAAAAATTTCATGTGGCACTCAAACATGGGATGCCATGTCATTTAACTTAGTACCACTTCAACCATTAGTTTGACCAAACAATATGTAATTTAGTTTGATATTTCTGCTTGGTGGCTTGATCCACTTCATTGCCTAAACAATATGTAACTTTTGTTGTTTGGGTTTGAGCACCCGTAGTGCTTTTTTCAATGAAGTATTGCTTATCTAAAAAAAATCATTAGTTTGACCAATTTCGGCCGGGGGACCAAAATCGTGAATTAACTATTATAGGGGGACCAAAAATGTAATTAAACCTAAAATATTTGATGTTATAAGTTTGAAAGCAAGATACAAAAAGAAATTAGAATATCAATATTAGTATTGCTTATTCCCCATATCTTCTCTTTTAAAAGGGACTTATTCCCCATATCTTATTTGCCTATAAAGCTCAATTATTAATGAGGTATAAAAAATACTCTAGAATTGACGATAATTTATGATATTTTATTTTAATATGAACATTATATTTTTATTTTATTAAACCTTATATATTCATTTTATTGTAACATCTACGACTAAATAATTAATAGTTTTTTTGACAAAAATAATTAATAGTTGGAGAATGGTAAATATTTTACTTAATAATTAATAAAAACATAATGATGCATTAGATTAGAATTTTTTATCATACGTGCGATATACAATATTAGTTTGAGAATGGTAAATATTTTACTTAATAATCAATAAAAGCATAATGATGCATTAGATTAGGTTTTTTTTATCATATTATTAGTATCCAACGACTTTGCCAGCGACTAATCTAGTTTTGTAAAAAAAACTAAATATGGAACGATCCATTGCAATCTAATTTTTTACCACGCGATAGGGTTTGAGAGAAGTCCCAAATTTAGTGGGATATAGTGACTGTGCGAAGAAAGAACCATTAGTTCAAATTTTATTTTATCTTAGGGTTTCTCTCTTGGTGAAAGCTGTGAAATTGTATCCACGAAACCCTCTTGCATTGCCGATCGAGACATTGTCTCTAACAGTGTAAGTAATGTTATGGATTATGGTTTGTTGGAAAGTCTTAGCTTAAAACTATGAACGCTATTGAAAATTAAGATTTACGCTTCACCTTAACAACATTTGATTTATCTTTGAACTTTTTAAGCAAGTCCTAATCAATCATAATCCCTCAAACATGAAATGTTTTCTCAAATATATTCTCGATGAGTCCCTCACATGAACTTTGAAGAGAACCTACCAATAAGGTTAGATATGTTCCTAGGAAAACCCATAGGATTTATATTCAACATTATTCAATAAATAAGTATTAGATATTGTTGGATATTCAGTAGTATCCCTATTTAAAACACTAAAAGCTCCTCTGAGAATTCAAGAAGCTCTGAGGAAGACTTTTCAATCAGGCTCACTGCATCGTGATTAAACAGAACAAAAGTTGCAAATTCAATATCATATATATGACACACAACTTCACAATAACCTGAGATAAATTTATATATGACACACAGCTTCACAATATCATAATTGCACTACTATTTATGATAATTTTAATATTTGGATTTGAATAATTGTATTCACTCTATCCATATCATATCCATCATTGCTTAGTAGTTACTTACACGAACCCAAAATTACTACTTAAAGTAAGTTGAATGCCATTTGAGCACAAATGAAACATAAAATTGAATTCTAGTTTTATATTTTGCAACCCCAACATGTACTAAAATGAAAGTTCAATGCAAAAGACAGAATATTGGTAGAAGGAATAAAAAATTTAAAGTTGAAAAGAATGGGGAAAACCAAGATGGAGTTATAAGAATACTTACAGAATGAACCCAAAACAGGTTCAGCACCTATGTTGTAACAACCCGGCTACCTTGTTGCTCTTGTGCTTCTGATAGTCTCCATCTTCTCTCGATAGTGGTTCCGGCCGAAAGGATTTTCAAAGCTACAACAGTGATCAAAACAGGGAAAAAAACCACATTGTTATAAGGGTGACAATAACACTTCCGTAACCGGACAACCATAGGTGTACCTTCATCGCAGCATCAACACATTTTTGTTACTATTATAGCAACATCTCACTATTTTCTACATCTGTTATTCTGGGTCTGATTATATATATTGAGGAGTATACTTGTATACAATACAAACGTAAGAACAACTATATCCTTAATTTCTCACTATGGAGGTTGACTATATTGTAGGTACAGTCTTCAATCTATTTATTTAAATGAGATGATTGCAAAATTGATAAACTTAGGAAGTACTCCAAAACAATGTTATGATTTCAAAAGCTGAATCTATTTAGTCATAAAGATACTGCACTGCAAAAATTCCTCTAAATCTTTATGATCAAAGAAGCCGAAGGGGAAACAAACCATTTGAACATGATTGAAGAAAATTTCAAAAACTTCAAAGAATAAAAATATTACCAAGGAAAAGCAAAGAAAACTCATTTAGTTTGACATGATAAAAAGACAAACTTTACAACAGAAGAAATAGAATCAAAAACAAATCACGGTAAGGTGTTGAAGAATTTGTGGTGGTTTCGAACGTCGGCGTCTTTTGGCGGTGGAAGTGGCGAATACCGTTCTTCATCCTTTACACAGTAGCGTGGCCAACTTTGTTATGATGCTAAAGAAGGAAATTCTTCAGAAATTTAGGGAAAAACGAAACCCTAACGAAGGAAGATAGAAGGAGTGATGGTCCATGGAGAGAGAGAAATGCAGTGCTCTGTTTCTTTTGATTGTCTTCTTTCGTTGCTTTGCGTTTTGAGTTGATCAAGATGAAAGAAGAGATGAAGGACAAACTTTTGTAGTTCATCAAAAAAATATTGAAATTTTGTGATAGAAAATAAGAGAAAAAGAAGGAAGAGGAATGTGCGAATGAGAGATGAAGAGAGATTGTCGAGAGAGAGATTGGATCCACAAAATTAGCATTGTATTTATTACTGGATCCACAAAATTAGCATTGTATTCATTACTTGTTTTTTGTTTTTTTGAAACAGTCAGCTGCAATCAATGTTATTAAAACCGACCCAGTGATCGACCCGAGCAGGTCACTGGGTCATTGGGTTAATGGTCGAACCGAGGGGTCACTAATTGACCCGCATGACCCGATATCAATAAATTTAGTATTAAATTAATATGAGAATTCAAAAATGTAAGATATTATAAGTCAATATTTTTAAATTTAATATAATTTTGAATTAAAAACAAATTTGAAAATCAATAAAATTACTCATATTTAATAACAAATTTGAATTACAAAATATTAGATGTCAAATAAATATGATATATAAATGTAATATATCATAAGTAAATATTAGATGTCAAATAAATATAATATATAAATATGTAATATATCATAAGTAATTTGAATTACAAAATTACTCATATTTAATAACAAATTTGAATAAGTATTAAAATACATATAAATAAATATAATTAGTAGGTAATAGGTTTTGCTAGAAATAAAAGAAAAAAAAGGGTATATATTGTATAATACGCTTCAGTTACAACAAATGTGGTTTCTCAAATGGTTAGTGTTGGAAGGTGCGGGTGTGAGGAAGGGGGTTTGATCCCCTGATTCGTCATTTTTGAGATATATTTCGAAATTAATTTTCAAAAAAAGCTGAGGTGGATGCCACGTATTTATTTAGAGATGTGTGTGGCTTTTTCTGATTGGTCCTACTTGTCAGCCTATGTGGACAAAGCCATGGTTTATAATACTTATGATATAATATATATATATATATATATATATATATATATATATATATTAATATAATCTATAACTATTAATAAAGGGGATTCTAAAAAAAATTGTCATTTTGGTGTCAGATTTTTCTGACCAAAATGCCCTTACTTTAAGTAAGTACAACTTTCTAATAAACGATAACTACCGACTAACACACCGACATATTTCTAAGAATGATAACCACCCACTAACACACTCACATGAAAGACGGGCACGGAAGTATATAATATATATATATATATATATATATATATATATATATATATATATATATATATATATATATATATATATATATATTAAACCGTCGCCTCCGGCCACCACCGCCGCCAACCGCCATCGGAGTACCACCTCCGACTATCGTATGTCGCCAGAGCTCCGCCTCGGGAACCACCATTATTGTCGGAGCTCCCCCGCCGACCACTGTGTCACCCGCCGGATCTCCGCCACCGGCCACCGTGCCAGACGCCGGAAATCTGCCCCGGCGGCATGCCACCACCACGTATATAATTATATATTTAAAATAAATTTAAATATTTATATATATTTATATATTAGAAAATTTATATATATAAATATATATATTTATAAATATTTAAATTTATATATATTTATATAAATATATTTAAATAAATATTCAAAAAATTTAAATTTATATGTTTATATAAATATATTTAAATAAATATTTACATTTATATATTTATATAAATATATATTTATATATATAAATATGTATTTATATATATTTAAGTATATATTTATATAAAAATTTAAATATTATATATTTATATATATAAATATATATTTATAAATATATATATATATTTATATATTTAAAATTTTAAAAATTGTCAAAAAATAAATAAATTATGTATAAATATATATTAAAATATATAAAAATAAATTTAAATATACATTTATATATATTTATATATTTAAAAATTTAAAAATTGTCAAAAAATAAGTAAATTTATATATAAATTTAAATTTAAATTTAAATATAAATTTATAAATACAAATTTATATATTTAAAAATTTTAAAAATTGTCAAAAAATAAATAAATTGCTCTATTATTAAAAAAAAAATCAGTTGATGGATTGGATTGGAGTGTTGGGTACAATCCTAATGGATATAAATTTTTAAATGGATTTTTTCAATCTATCCATTATAATCCAAATCTATATCCATCCATTTTGACTACTTGCAACCTATGCATATGAAACATGCTTCCCATAGGTAATAAAGGTTAAAAAGAAGAAAAGAATATGTCATGGTTATCATAAGGCATGCGGTCCAACTTTATAAGCAGGTATACACATACTCACCATGGTCATGGAGGGATATGGGGAACCCCACCTCCTATAAGTAGTACTCACTTTGGTTTCTTTTTAATCATCCAAATTTAACTGTTTAATATGTTTACTTTGGTCTTTGTCATCTGGGAGGTAAATTGAAAGCAGTACATATACATATGCCAAAACCATCGTCGTTTACCTGCTTTGTTCTTAAAATGTTGTTGTGCCTTCAAATACGAAGATATGGGTATCAAACAACAAAAGAATATTGTCCAGTTAATTAGTTTTCTAATCATGCCCTCATTGATTTTCATGGGTAATATTTGAATTAATCAAAATTTATCTGAGTCTATTCATAGAAAGAACACGACATTACCCATATTTCTAAAAGTTATGCTGATACTATTTTAGAATAGATAGAAGTGGCCACTCAGCCCCGTGTAAAGCACTGGAGAGGGTCTAGTTTTTTAGAATAATGATTGATAGTACACAAAGAAAAGTCAGAATACACTAAAAAGCAAGCCTTCTTAATGTTCTGATTTTATTGTGCTGGAAATTACACCAGTGCCTTTCGTACGATTCGTAGTGTACCGTTTAGCACAGTTGTATTGTTTAATAGTGAGGGTGTTGTGGGATAGAGAATCAGTGCAAAACTTGCCAAGTTTATTGTTTGATACCATAGTTTTTTTTTTGGTCAAATAAGATTGGATTTCATTACTAAAATGAACAGGGCTAAGCCTTACCAACAGGAAATGTCAAATTACAACATCTACCGGTCCAACCCGGCCCACGAAACAAACAGAGCTAGGTTTTTCTCCCTTTGCCGAATTAGGGACGCCACCAATCCACGACAGTTCCAACTTATGATAGTCATTTGGCTTTTGGGGGCTTGCTCTGGCTCGCCTCCTCAGCCTTAGTGACATAAGAACCCATACAGAACATACCAAAAACAAAATTGTCTCTATGATCAAGTACATCATTTTCTGCAGATGAACCACCTTCAATAGCTAAATGATGATGTGCAATATCGGTCAGCCATAAACCACCAGTTAGTGGATCTAACCCTCCACGAAAAGTAAGAAAGTCCGCGTATTTTGACCAATTCAAGGTAAAAAATGGGGTTGCTCCCTCGGCAAAACATACCAGACCCCATACTTACGGCTAGTATATTTTCTTCATTGGGATTCAGTTGATGAGCCATAGGGTTATTCTCTTCCCCCTCACCATCATCAGGAAATTCTACCAGGTATTCTACCTTCTGACTTTCCTTTTGAATTTTCCTCCACTCAAATCTAATATTCTACTCTTTGTCCATCACATAGTAACTTCCTACTCTTCATACAACTCTTTTCAACTCCACCAGTAATCTTTTCAACTCCACCAGAATTATTGCCACCACTGTCTGCCATTTCTCTACCTTCCTTCTCCTTTCCCACCCTTCCAGCATCACCCACTCCCCTAACAACAGGAACACCTCCATTTCTGAAGGCACTAATCAGACTACAGTCTCCTTCCACATTAATATCTATCGGATAAACTCCCCTATCTTCTCTAAATATATTCTTAGCTGAATTTTGATAAGCCAACATTTGGTCCAGAGTTTCGTTCCTTAGGTCAACAAACCTCACACCAAAGGAAATATCTACTGTAGGTAATCCAGAGTTATCACAACCAGGCCTAGCATTAGGGCTAGGAAGCTTCAAGTGAGCTGTATCTCCTGTAAAAAAGTTTACTGCATTTTGGCTTTGAATTTCAGCTGGGATTGCAGAATAGTTTAGATCAACAATTCTGTAGTTATCTTTTAACTCTGCTGCACTTAGTCTTGGTCTGGCACGAAGATTGATTGCCATATTTCTGTAATGCCTATTTGTAGCTTCTTCCTCTGAGTTTGTACCTTCATTAGGACTAGAACTTTGTTGGTTATGCTGTGAGTTCTTATTTTTACCCAGAAAATACAGCGATCTGGGAGCATTAACAAAAAGTTCAGGACCATATTTTGGCTTAGAGGGATCGGTAGAAGACATAGCCAACTGATTCTGGCAGGCTTTCTGATCATGACCAATAATCCCACACTTGTAACAGAGGGATTGAAGTCTCTCATACCTATAGTAGACCCAGAGATTACGCATACTTCTTCTAGGTATCCAACAACCGGTTGGAAGAGGAGCATTTAGATTTATCTTAACCCTCCCTCTAATAAAATTTCTGAGAATGGTTCCCCTTATAATAGGATTTTCCACTTCAAGAACCTCCCCCACTTTACTCAACAGCTTGGCAGCATTTTGAACATTAAGATTAGCTAGACGGAGGTGTTGTATCTGAATCCAAAAGGGAGCTTTGTCAAAGACCAACTCATCACACGTAACCTGAGGAGTCCATCTTTCCAAACATAGTAAGTGGTTCATTACAGACCAAGGGCATCTCCTTAATACCTCTGTTGCATCTTCTGGTTTAGGAAGGCAGAAGAAAAGGAAACATATTCTTTCCCAACTCAGATATGGGAACATCTAGGTAGGAAGACCAGGCTTTAGCCAAAATATCTTTTACTGCTTTAACATTGTATATCTTTGCAGAGCTGATACTCCCCACTAACGTTGTTGATCCTATGTTGTCTTCCTCTAGGTTTTCAGACGAGAGCTCTTCAAGAAGCACCTCTGGATCATCGGCAGTAGAGAAACGAGCACTACCATCATTCTCCATCAAAGCAATAACAGAATCCACCTACGATCGAATAGACAGGAGACACAAGAAAAGACCCTAAGAGGAAAGCACCAGTAGCTGATAGCAACACACAACTACCAACTGCAGAACAATAGAACACAATAAACCCTAAAGATGACCTAACAACACTGCTAGCTTGGATGACCAGAGATGAACCATGTTGAAATTTATTGTACAAAGGACAGTATAGACTGTTTGAGAAACATTAAACATGACTCGACCACTATATTTTTTGTATTTAGAAGCTGAAACAAGATACTAGATTGTCTTAGAAAGCAATATAACGACACGGGAAAGCTAGATAGACACGGAAAACAAAAAGGAGACGGCGCTAGACAGAACAAACCTAGGCACGAGTGGACGCCATGATAACTAGGACAGACAACAAACTTAAAGACAAAACGTTGAAACAATCGTTTAGACAGACCACCATACTCATCAGTAAACTGAAGAGCGAACAAGCAAGATGTGTTAACACACCTAGAACCCCCAACCGGAACAAAACCCTAGCAGACTAAACCCTAGGAACTTTTAGTGAAGATAGGCTTATATAAAGCTCTTTTCAACTTGCACAATTGTTTTGTTAGCTCTTTTCATGTCATGCTTTTATATATATATATATATATATATATATATATATATATATATTACCAAGAGGGGGTCGGAACCAGGAGAGGGGGATTAAATTAAAGAGACAGAGGGGAAGTAGGTAGCATACGGAATGCAACAACTAAATAAATTAAAGACAGATAAAACTCACGAGATAGATTAGGAGGTAAAACCTTCCATGTACTATCTATGAGTTACTTTGAATTAATTGAGATAGTTAAGAACTATCTATGAGTTACAAGATTGAAGATTGAAGAAGAGAAGAAGAAGATTACAAGTGCTCTGGCTTCTCACTAGAACTAGGGAGAGAAGTAGAGAATTGTGTGTCGAAGTCTGTGTCTAACACAAGCCTAAGACATGATTAAATAGATTGAAAATTGAATAGTAACCGGTTACTAAACCGGCACTGTGCACTAAGTGACCTGCACTGTAGAGGATCCAAGAATATCTGACTTGAACTGTGCAGCAGCAGGGATAAGGACACGTGGTCTGAGCAAAAGGAGCCTTGGAATCCAAAATGCCAGAAGATAGTGGGAGACAGGGGTCCCCATGGATTGACCACATCGTTTTGTGGGAAAGCAAGAATCTTTGACAAAGAAGACAAAGTAGTGGGTGGGACGTCCACTAAGTCTTGCAATGGAGAACCTTATCGAGTTCCTGCAAAAGGAAACAACAGTGCTTGTCGAAAAACAACAGAGCATGTCGAAAGGTTAGATTTGGAATTTGAACAGTTTTTCATGTCCATAAGGACACTACAATCACCATGTTCAAGGGTGGTTCAACAGAGCTTGTCGAGAGACAACAGAGCTTGTCGAAAGGTTAGATTTTGAAATTTGAACAGTTTTTCATGTCCATAAGGACACTACAATCACCATGTTCAAGGGTGGTTCAACAGAGCTTGTCGAAAGACAACAGAGCTTGTCGAAAGTTTTAGACTTGAAAATTGGACAGTTTTTCGTGCCTGATGCAGACACTACAATCACCATGTTCAGGGTGGTTTAAGCAGTTTTTCCCACAAAGAGTGGTACAGTTATCATGCTTAAGGATAAGTATTTCCCTGTAAATATTCACGAGTGAGGTAGTCCGGAAGGGAATTGTCAGAACCTTTAAGATATTCGATATCAAAATCAAATATACTTAAAATTGCTTGCCATCTGGCGAAAATTTGTTTAGATGCAAGGTTCTTAACATCCTTTTGCAAAATATCTTTTGCAGACTTGCAATCAATACGAACGAGAAATTTTTGATTTAAAAGATCAGATTGGAATTTTGAAATGGATAGCACAATAGCTAAAACTTCTTTTTTGATAGTGGAATAATTCTGCTGGGCAGGATTCCAGTGTTTAGAAGTGAAAGCAATGATTTGTTCTTTTCCAGAAATTTTTTGTTTTAAAATTCCGCCGTAACCAATATCAGAAGCATCAGTTTCGACAATTTTGAAGGCTTCAGGATTAGGTAGGTAAAGGCAGGGTAGCTCTTTAACCTGGGCTTTAATTTGTATGACAATTTTGGTGTGATCATCCGTCCAAGGAGGAGGATCCTTCCTAAGACGATCATGAAGAGGTTTGATGAGATTACTAAGTTGCGGAAAGAAGTCTGAGACATAATTCAGACAACCAAGGAACCTCTGTAATTGAGTTTTGTCAATAATTTGATTGGGGAATTTATCTGAGAACTCAATAGCCCTAGTGATAGGAGTAATAGTTCCGTGATGGATATTGTGACCCAAAAATCTGATTTTTGTTTGGAACAAATTGATTTTTGTCTTCGACACAGCAAGACCATTTTTCTTTATGATAGAAATAAAGGTATTGATATGCCTGACATGTTGGTCGAAAGATTGTGAAAAAATGAGCACATCATCAATATAGACAATGGCGAAATTTGCATAATCATTGAATATATCATTCATGATTCTTTGAAATTCAGAAGGGGCGTTTTTCAAGCCAAAAGGCATAACGTTCCATTCATATTGACCAAAAGGGACAGTGAAGGCAGTTTTGTATCTATCCTTCTCTTTGATCTGGATTTGCCAAAATCCAGATTTCATGTCGAATTTTGAAAATATTTTTGCGTCATGAAGACGTTTGAGAAGGTCCTTTTTGTTAGGAATAGGATATCTAATCCAACAAAGAGCTTGGTTGAGAGGTTTGTAATTAATAACCAATCTGGGAGTTCCCCTTTCTATTTCTGCTTGTTTGTTAACATAAAAGGCAGAGCAAGACCAGGAACTCTTACTTTTGCGAATAAGACCCTTTTTTAAAAGATCATTTATTTCCTTTTGACAAACCAAGAGGAGATCCTGATTCATCTGGATAGGTCTAGCTTTGGTGGGAATTTGCCTTTCATGAAAATCCTTTTCATAAGGAAGTTCCACAACATGACGTTTTCTTTCCCAGAAAGCATTAGGAAGATCAGAACAAATAGTGGATTGTATTTGTTCTAAAAGACTCTTAATTTTGAACTGATTTTCCTTCTTGAGTAATTGGTGATCAATATTTCTAAAAGTAATTTCATCTTTTAAAAAATTGATTTGATTTTCTTTGTAAGAAATTGGATTTAAGTTTCTAACAAAAGGTTTTCTTAAAAACTTAAAAATGATTGGTTGTCCCAAATGCTGGGTTATGATACCTTCTTCAGTTATTTGAAAAGGAAAAAGTGATCTTATGAACGGAGTTCCTAAAATTACTTGATTTTTCAAATCTTTGACAAGAAGAAATGAGGTATCAATTTTGAAATTGTTGTTTTCGATGATAGCTGAAGACAACTTGTAATTGATCCTTAACTTAGTACCATTTGCAGCACTAAGTTGTTCAGAGGTTTTCTCAAAGTATTTTGTTGGGATAAGACCTTCTAAAATACAGTTTGAATCTGCACCTGTGTCAAACAAGGCAACAGTTTCGAGAATAAAATCTTTGATAATAATTTTGACATTTATGTAAAATTTTTGAATTTTTACATAATTGATCAGCCCTAAGAAATCTGAATCCATTTCCTTATCAGAGTCAGGGACACTTGAAGAGGAACTGGTTTCATGATTATTCCAATGGTCAATAATGGTCTGGTGATTGGCCTGTTTTTCTTTCAGTTTATTGACCTCAGCTTTTAGGTTGTTGATCTCATACTGAAGATCTTGGATAGTAACAGGTTTGATACTGGTTTTTTCTAACCTTTTGAAGGTATCCTTGAGATTATACTTATTGGTTACTAAAGGACTTTTGGGAGGTTTAGTCTCAAGAGTAGACTTAAGCTTTTTGAGATACTTTTCCCTTTCCTGGGGGTCAGGAATGGCATTTATGGCTTCAAGGAGAAGATCTTGCTCTTTGGTGAGGACATTGATGCTATTAGAGGAATCAGAATTAGATAAATCATCATCCTGAATTTGATTTATCTTCTCAGAAGGTTGATCCGAGGATTCTCCTGAAGATTGGGCAAGTAAATTGTTAATCTTGCTCTCAATGTCTGAACCAAGATTAAGAACTTTGAGTTTGTTTATAACTCTACAGTTTCTACTAATATGGCCTGGTTTGCCACATTTGAAGCAGATGATGGGGTTTTTATCATTATTCTCATAATGATTTTTGGTAAAACGACCAGTAATCCTTGGCCTTGGTTTCCTATCATGCCTTTCCTTGTAATAGTCAGGTCTAGGTAAGGTGTTGATAGGTTTAGGTTTGGGTTTGGTTTTTTTGATGCAAGGGAGGCCGAATTGTTCACAGAAGGTTCCTAAGTCTCTGCGATTTTGGGCCTTTTCTTTGGATAATTGTTGCTGAATTTTGTCGTCTTGACAAATTTTCAAAGCAACTCTTTGGATGATAGCAATAAGCTGGCCATAGCTTAATTGCTGGTAGGGAATATTTCCATTAGGGTCCTGATTGCGAAGCTTATCTCTAACCTTATCACCTAAGGATTTAGGGAGACCTGCAAGGAATTTCTCCTTCCAGAAGGCTTGTTGGCTATCTTCTCTGGTGTAGACTCTTGTAAGGAATGTGTCCTTATACCATCTAAAATCACCGAGGGTTTTGCACCTAAGATTGGACAACAACTCTGCAGATCTATCCTTAATCAAGGAAGGGTCTCCTATAAAGTGTTGGGCAATGGTGAAGATTAAAGTGTTAACTGCATCAGGGATTTGAATCCCTTCTTCAGTGATGGGTTCTCCGCTGGGTTCCCTTTTTATGGCGGTAAGGATAGATTGCTTATCCTCATCATCGAGGTAATTATCCCACCAACCTTTGAGTTGACCACAGAATCCTGCAATGAGGATTTCTACGATCATGTTTTCTGAACAATTGTTAGAAGTTTCATAGGCAGTGGCAACCATAGTCATGTTTTGGAGGATTTTGGTTATGCCATACTCATTTTCTCCATCAATGTTCCACTCATAAACATTGTTGGCACTGAAACTTTTAAAATTGGTTTCCTTTTCTTCTAAGAGAAGGTCAGGAGCAGTGGCCCTAGGGTAGTAAAGCTTGGTTTCCCTACGCCATTTGTTTTTAGGATTGTAAATGATTGGACTGACTCTATCCTTAGGAGAGGCATCTTCTGAATGGTCAGAAGAGGTCTCGTCTATCATATTGATGCTTTTCCTAGGGGTATGAGGAGAAAGCGTATCAGGGATAGTTGTTTTGAGGAGAGCTAAATGCTCATTGATTTTTTCCAAGATTTCATCCTTGGTCTCATCAACTTCCCTTTTGATATGACCTTCTTGCCTGAAGGCTTTAAAGGTCTTGGATATCCTATAGGGATTGAATAGGGGTTTCTCTATCTTAGCAGAAGGACAAGATGACTCAGTTCTAGGGGAGGCATCTTTGTTTCTACTTAATTTGGAATCTCCTAGTGCTTGGAGGTATTTGTTTGTATAGTTGGATTGTTCCATGAGGTCTTTGATGTCTCTGGCTGTTATGGGTTCATTGTCAGGCCTAGCTTTAAAAGGGGCAGCCATGACAGGGGCAGATTGGTTTTGAATATTGAGGGTAAACGGGCCTTTAGGAGGTAATTCAGACTGGACCTTTTGACCATCTTTTAGATGCCATATAGTGATGACATCCACTATTTTTCTTCCAATAATGTCATCTTGGAAGGGATAATTGATATTTTTCTTGATGGTATACGCATGAAACCAATCAAAAAAAGGAATATTGTATTTGACATTTTCAAGGAATTTATAGAACTTTTCCTGAATGGATTTTCTATTCTTCCCTTGATAATGTTTGAAGAACCATTCTCTGTGAAGAGACCATTCTTCAGAGTAAAATTCCTTTTTTAGGGAAATTTTATTTATGACAAAAGAAGTTTGATTGTTGATAAGATCTTTGCAAAGATCTTGATTGGTAAGATCTTTACTAAGATCTTGATTGTTATTTTCAGAAAATTGATTTTCTAGAGAAGGCATAGTAATAAAAGACATGAGAGAGTGAGGAAAGCAGTATAAAAGTAACAGAGGTTTTTTCAGAATATTGTATAATTCCTCACCCATAAGCATCATCGCCTTCACTTGGTTTCATTAGAAATATAAATATTAAAATATGAACTAGCAACTACTTTCTAGATTATGCTGGGGATATAAACATGTTTTGTCTAAGGATCATAACAAGGCCGAGTGCAGGATATTAAAACTTGGATAAAAGAATTATTTTCTAATTTATACTTCAGAGAGAAATCCTTTTACTCAGAAAACAGCAAGTAAAGTAAATACTGAAATACATTTAATTTAAACCATTTAAATTATATCTTGAGTTTGATTCAGACAGGCAAGTGATCAATAAACAAACTGTTTTCTGTTTTACTTTCTTTTAAACACCAAGATGTTTCCAGAATACAACATCTCTCTGGGCGGCAAGGTAGCTGCTCTATCACTCGCGAGTCTTACGCATTCGTTATGCTGTTCGTCGTTAGCGAGATTTCCAAGTATTCTTTCAAAATCCTATAATGTCAAAAGTAAGTAGAACATGGTTTTGAAAATGTTATAGATGTTCTTGATCAAAAGCAGAGAATACGTTTTCAAAATATAACTCAGGGAAAGTTTAATTTAAACATATGACAACACACTTTAACAAACTGTTTTAAGATCAAAAGTAAATCTTTGTAAAATATAAACACAGATGAATAATTTTCTTATTCAATCACCTTTTATGTTTATGTGTTATAAAATAGTAGGCTGATTGACTATGGGATTTCTCAGACATCTGGTACTGCTCACAACAGACATTGGCCACGTTTGTGAGGCTCCCAGAACATTCTTTGAAAATACACCAGTAAACTGGCCTGAACAAGGCTAGCCATAGTCAAGGAGTATACTAATAGTGTAACACTTAGAAATATTTTAACTTTGAATTAATATCCATAATAGGCACTTATATGATTATGAACAAAATAAGTAACTGCAAAGCATAACCCAGATAAGTAACCAACAGTTCAAAGTTAATATCTACATTCCTACTTTTTTGAAGATGAAGGGACATCCTTGGCCTCAGATTGGTTTTGAAGAAGTTTCATGACATTCTGAAGTTTTTCCAGAATATCATCTTCAGAGGTAGAAGCTGCAAGAGCTGCAGAAATTCTAGCCTTTTGATTTAAAAATTTACAAGTTTCTGGGTCAGCAACTTGCAAAGCTTTTGGGTTGGTTTTAAACCAATTGGTCACACCCGCAGGAGATGCAGCAGAGGCATCAAAACGAGGCCACCATTTGACAGACCCTTGTTTGTAAAAAGACAACAAAGTCTTTGGGTGATGAAAATGCCCAGTTTTATATTGCCATGAAAAAATCCATGATAATGAAAAGATGGCATAAAAATTTAAAGTGTATATATATATATATATATATATATATATATATATATATATATATATATATACTAGTGTGTTTGACCTGTGCAATGCACAAATAAACGTTATCTTGATAAGAAAATATTTTACTTTGGTTTTTAATTGTATAAATTAGAATGGTACTTATCAATTATAATAAAGTGCAAATATTTCTCCCCGGTCGCCACCACAAAGAGTTTTTCTTCCCATTCTCTTACTCATAGTCTCTGCGAGGACCTCTAAAAATCAACAAAAATTACCAAAAATGTAAATTAAAATCTAATGAATTGAGAAAAAAATATAATAGTAAAAAAAAATCATAGTTTAATATGTTAATATAAATTATTATAAAATTTAGTGCTCATTTTATATTTTGATATACAAAAAATAAAATTAAGAATAAAAACATAAAGTTAGCACATTTTAATATTTTATAAATATTTTTAATTAAAAAACACATATAATGTACTCTCACAAAAAAAACACATATAACGTACTTGGGTAGGGGAATGGTCCCCTGTTCCCATCCTCAAATTGATAGCGAGAGAATCATCTCTCTCGTCCCCATCTCCACGGGAAAAAATTCTCCGCTTGCAGGACACTATGGGGTAGTCCTGGTCGAGATCCCCCACGCATAGGTAGAAATTGATGCCTTAGAAGTGATTCCCCTTATACTTAACTCTCACTAAAAAAATTTATGTATTAGTTCGCTGTGATACTAACTCAGATGCATGTATATACTATCATGTGGCATTTACATATACAAAAGTATGAATTTTAATTTTATAGTTTGTGTGATTATATTTGTTACTCCCTCCGTCTCAATTTAAGTGTCCTATTTGCTACTTTTCATTGTCGCAAATTATTTATCACTTTAGAATCCTAATGCAACATTTATTACTTTTTTCCAACAATACCCTTACTTTTATTTGTATTTCCAACTTTTCCATTCATCTCTCCTCATAATAACACAGGGTACTTTAGTCCTTCCATACTTTTTAAACATAAAAAATAGCATCTCCAATCATTTTCTTAATACCCGCGTATAACCTTAAACGACAGTTAAATTGAGACGGAGGGAGCATTTGTTATTGGTTATTGATTTATAATAATTGTTTAATAACTCAATGATAATTGAATAAATATAGTTTTGCATTTATGTCTAAGTATAATTTTAATATGCTAAGTTAAATCGCGAGGCATTTTATATACATGTATAGAAATAATATAAAATAGTTTTACATTATGTCTAAGTATGATTCTAATAATTGTCAAAAAAAAAAGTATGATTCTAATAGGATAATGTAGCGTTTCATAATTTTCTATACATTAATTTGTATGTTTTTATATTTTAGATAAATAATAATTTATAAGGTGATGATGAATTGTGTTGATGGCACCGGCAAAACCTATTTATGCCATACAACGTTTGCAGAGTTGCGTTAACATTGATAGGTTTTGCAGAATAATTTGTAGTTAACTTTTCCTTTCTGAATTTACAAAATAAGTAAAAAAACTTCACACATGTAGTCATCTTCTTATTATCATCCCATGTTACGGTATTATTTTTGAAATATGTACTATTAAAATGACAAATGTAATAGTAAATATTTATATAAAATTTAAGTTCAAGGGCTATAAATAAAATAGTTTACCAAATAACAATTCTTTTATTTAATTTTGAGTATTACTATAAATATAAAACTTAATTGAATAGAGTAAATACATTATATAAAAACAAATTCAAATGAAACCAACAAAAGCCACTAAATTGTTCCTCAAAAACGTAACATTGAGTTTTGCCCATCCAAGATTCGAACTGGGGACATTGGGGTGGAATCTACGCATAGTTACCCCTCAAACCAACCCTTGCTGGTGGGTGAAATGTGGATTTGTTTCTCTATGACATAAAAAAAATAAAATATACTCCAAAATATTCCTTTTAGTATATTTATAATAAATATAACTATATATCACAAAAAGCATCAAGAAATGCGAATAACATAGATAGAAAATAGGGGTGCTTTACAAAAAATAGAAAATAGGGATAGAGGCTCTATTTCTGCTAGAAGGGACAACTTGGGAATATGAGCTATATTTCTGCCATTAGGGAATAGGGGATTCGTTTTTGCAGGAAGGGGCGATTTGTGATTTGGGATGAAGCTCACGCTAAGAAAAATAATACGCATAGGATGTGTTAGTGTGACCACAATTGTACAGTAGTATAAGTTAAAAATTAGGTTTAATATGCAGCAATACATTGCATGAATATGTCAATTTGAATTAGACATCGTGATTGAGTCGTTTCCATTAATTGCTACATTTATATAGTATTAAATATTTGATTTTAAATAGTATTAAATATTTGTGATTTTAAATAATATTAAATATTTGATTTTAATTAATAGTATTATTTATTACTACATTGATACAGTCATACAGATAGTGTTAGATATTTGATTTTAAATATTTTATAAGTATTTTGTCAAAAAAAATATATTTTATAAGTATTATTGCGGCATGAATACAATTTTGTTTTGACCGGAAAAAATCGTATTCATGTAGTAATAATATTTATAAAATACCATGTCCAGAATTATTTATAGTATTCTTTAATTTTTGTAGATGTGACCAATACTTAACGATTAAATCACTTAGGGAGCAATGCGCAGCAATCCTCATTGTTGACATAATTTTTTGAAGGCCCTAAAGTGATATGAATCAACCTTGAAAACTGACATGCAAACTAATTCCTCACTAACTCTAGCTCACTCTCTCCATAGTTGCGAAAATAGAGATATAAATGAAGGGAAGAAGATGAATAGTGAAGTGGTTTCAATGATAATGATGAGAACAACAAAAGGGAAGAAGATTTTCAGTCTGAACTTGAATGGAAGTGAGGGTTTTGAAGTTTCATGTTCTCTCCCTTTTTGTCCTCTCTCTCTTTGTCGAGCTTCTCTCTCCCTCTCTCATTAATGTTTATAAAAAAAATCTGATTTTGTGTAAATGAAGAGTGGTGTGGGTGTGGGTGTATTTAAGTGGGTTGTGAGAGAGAGGTGAGGTACTTAATGCTTCAGCTGTGGGTTTTTAGGACTACCTGAGAAAAGACTGTTTTACCCCCTTCACTTAAATCCCTATTAAAACCCATTTCTAATTACCTAGTCAATAAAAAATTAGAGCCGGCAAAATGGGCTGATCTAGCCGGCAAAATGGGCTGAGCCCATATTTATATCCGGGCTTTTTAGCCCGTCCCGAAAAAGTCCAAGCCCGCACTGGGCTAGCCCGGCCGAGCCATTGGTAGCCCACAAGCCCACAAATTAGAAAAAATAGGATGCTAATTACTACTCTTCCTATATATTTTTTTGGGGCAAAAAGTATTATTGATAATAACTATCGCTATAGTGATTCGTTTTTATTATTAGTTTCGAGTTGTAAGTTGTAACCGGACTCATTTTGAAACCCATGGATATTATTAACAATTTTTTTGATCTTGCCATCATCGTTGGCCATTAAGCCTTTTAAAATAACATTTGTTTTAGATGTAGGATAGGAAGTCATATGTACAAATTTATGTTTATAGTAGGTGCAGTATCTGATTAACATTTAATTGCTACTTCAAATGGATTTTCTGTAAGTGTAAAAAAAGTAGTTGTTATCTTGCAAATATGTTGTGGGCAGTAAAAAATCATAAGAGTAATTAATTGGTCATTAAAAAATCAAAACAGTAAGCAATTTTTTTGGTTTTTTTAATAAAATTTCATTATTTTTAATTAGTGTTGCGTACAATGCGGGTCGGCCCGAAAAGCCCGTGGCCTGAAAAGGGCCGGGCTTGGGCTGTAAAGTTTGAGCCCAATGTAAACCCGGGCTTTTTAGCCTGATCTTAAAAAACCCGAGCCCGATATGGGCCAGCCCGATGCGGGCTGGGTAGCCTGTTTTGCCAGCTATATCAAAAATGCACAACTTCACGTAATTTAACAATTCAATTTGCTATCATATACTCATGTAAGCTCAACTATTTAAATTATCGATTAGATAAGAAAACACTTGCTAATTACAATAATTGAAATTGGGGATGTTACAAATTGATTCACCGGAGGAGCATGAGGAGCCACTGCAGCAACCGGAGGAGGATGACAGCAACCGAAGGAGGATGAGGGACACGTGAATGAACCGAATTCACACCGGAATGCTCCTTCGCCTTGCTTGTGCTTCTAAAGGAGCATTGGCTGACTCTTTGCCACAATTAGCAAGAGCTGTACAATTTAGGGGTATAAAAAAGATTACTATCTCACTAAAATAAAATATTATTATTTTCATTTCCAAATAATGTGTGGTTCTAATACTTTGAGTTATATTCCAGATCTTTTCTGACATGGCATGTGACATGGCGTCAAAACCGCCTTCCATTTTTAACAAAAAACCTTTGATTATGTCTGCCGGAAACCACTGGTTTGCAAATCCATGGGACATATATTCTCTTTCTTACGAAAAAATTTGTTATTAATTTATCTATTTATTTATTTATTTATTTATTTTGTCTAGGCATCATCCAGAGTATCTCAATTTTGGACTCTGATCTTGGAGGCTCTAATACAGTTGGCCCGAGCCCGACCCATTGACAACTCTAGCCTTAGGATCCCTCTCATTCCGGTGCGTATTCGGTTCATTCACGTGTCCCTTCACTTAGAAGTTGCCGGGAGCCACTCTTTGCCGTGTCAACTTTTTGGGCACCGACGATCACTCCCCACCCTCGTTAGCCACAGATGTCACATGCCTAAAATCATTCAAACAGATTTCAGGAGGACCGTTAACAAATAGGTATTCTTTAGAGAGAGATCTAGTTATAAGTATAACACCCCAAAGGTGTGTTGGTTATAGGGACGAATGTAAGGAAAGCATGCACGCCTAAAAACTTTAAGAAGAGAATAGTTGGGATAAGGGTGAAATAGAGCATAGTGTGGGAAGGTAAAGTTGCGGTGGGGAGTTTGTTTATCAAGTGAAAAACGTAGCCCAGAATAATGAGGGTGATAACTCTATTTTATATAGAGTTATTCGTGCTTCTACACTTTAATAATTGCCCATAATCAAGTATAATATGTGTTAAATATGGTAGTATGAATAAAATAACAACATTTATGGTTTTAAAGTGAAAGATGTCCATAACTTAGCATTTTACATGTATATTGGTATGCTTGATGTGTTTGTTCAGTACAGCTGTAGTTTAGTGCATCTGCACTTGGTGCAACTGCACCTTCCTGCACCGAAGCAGCTCACAACCCCACATTGGAAGCACCTCAATTCTTACCATTGCTATAATGCTTAGTTGGCTTGCTGCTTGCTTCTGAGTCACATGGGGGCACATGGCCACTTGCAAAAGGAGGCGCCTACAATGGAAGACCATCATGAATAATCATTCACAAAAGACATGTGGCTACTTCCTATTGGACCTCCCTTTAAGGTTGAGTATGGGAATCAAAAGCTTATCTCCATCTTCTGAAAAGTAACCATGGTTAACACCCTTTGGTTAGCTTAATCATCAAGGAAACCCCCACATGAAGGAAATCTCCAAAGGCTATAAATAGGACTCAACTCTTCACTTGAAAGATATATCATAGACTTATATAATCCTTTTCATGTTCTTTTCATCTTAGTTTTTCATAGTTTCAAGTTTATTTTCTTGTAGTTCTTTTTATATTTTCTTAGTGTTAGTTTGAGAGGAAGGTGAGAAGAAGTTGACAACTTCTCTCTCCACTTCTTCAAAGAGCTAATAGGTGCAAGAAATTGGTTGTAAGCAAATATATGCAAGAGTCTTTCAATTGTTGTAATTCTTACTCTTTTGAATTCTCTTGTACTTTCCTTCATTACAACATATTTTCATTCAAATATATTTGCTTTGTTATGCCCATCATGAGCTAAATCTCTTAAGTTGGGATGTTCTAACTTTCCAATGATCTTTTGAGGAAAGTTATTGTGTTTTCAAGTGGTGTAATCACTTTAGTTCTTGTGTTTAAATTCTTAATCTTGTTTTGAGGTTGATCACTTATAACAAGTAGAGTTATATTCACTTAATTGGCTTATAACTAGAAATCAAGAACTAAGTAAGGATAAGTGTTTAATGAAGCTTTTTGTTAAACTTGTTTTAATGAAGTTAGCTTGTTAATTCCATGTTAATTCCTAGCCTTAGGTTAACATAGTCCTTACAAGAGTGTAGTAAGATCTTAAGATACAAGAGTGTATTTATTTAGCAACTTGGATTATCTGTAAGGGGGCGAGAAATGAATTGACTACTTCTTTCTTTACCGCAAAAAAACAGGATCATAAGAGCTTGTAACGAAACTCCGAAGAAAGTAGCTGACCAGCACACACTGATGCAGCTGCACCTATGTGCATCTGCACCACAAGAAAACACAATACACTCAAAAGTGATTTAGATAGTGAAGACATCTCAACTATCATTCTCAACTGATTTCCTGCACAATTTACTTGTTTTCCTTTAATTTATTTCATTTCAACTTCAACCAAAATTGTGAGTAGTGTAGTTGCACTAGCTTACAAGTCTTTACAACAATATATAAGAGTTAATCCAATCCCTATGGGTTCGATCATTTATACTACTTGTTTGTGACTGTGTATACTTGCACACGTTTCCACACACCAGAGTGCACTTTAGGAGGAGGGGCACAAAAGAGGGCGCATTGCGCGGGACGTAGAGGGGTTTGGGGCTTTTTTTGGATGTGGAGAGGATGAGGTACGAAAGAGGGCACTTATTAATTTTGAACTATATCTAAAAGAAAGAAACATCTTTAGCAGTTTTTACATTGCTCTTATATATTAGTCGGCTTTCAAAAAGTCATGAAGATTGAGTTCTAAGACAATATTACAAATTATTAGTAGAAATCTGCACTCAAATGATATGAGATACTCTATATCGACAGAAGAGCAGTTAGGCATTCATCTTCATTCAAATGACATTAAACACAAAGTTAACACAAGTTTTGAATGGACATGAAAATTATTAAAAGCTTTTTTTTTACAACAATTATTAAAAGCTTATTTTGTGTGTGTGTGTGTGTATATATATATATATATATATATGGGTTAGGATATATTGACACCAGGTGTCAAATTTAGATACTTACACCAATTAATAACTTCATATAGAAAATGAAATTTATTAATCCGACAGTTGAGTAACATACTAACATGATATTATCCTTGTGGTCGTGTATATGAGATTTCAAAAAATTGAATACTCATAGGTGTGTTACTAACAACACAATTTGTTTATCTTTTAAATAATATTTTAGTCATCGAAATAAAGTAGTGCGATGGACTGTCAAATAATTTCTGATTTGTATAAAAGATGATATAACGCTATTCAACGGTCGGATTGATAAATTTCATTCTATATGTGAAGTTATTAATTGGTGTAAGTTGCTAAGTTTGACACTTAGTGTCAATATATCCCAACTATATATATATATATATATATATATATGTATGTATATATATATATATAGCAACCATTATACACTTTATTAATTACAATTTATTTATAAAAATATATTTTGAAAATAAAATTAAAAACAATATAATTTTGAATCAACATTGTTGACTATATACAAATACAATTTAGCTATAGCATTTAATACATCAATTAATTAAGAAACTTTTCAATACTTTGTTTATGATATTTAATATTTAATAGATATGTTTCAGTGAATTTGGAATAAAAAATTTGTTGGACACAAATTAAATGTTTAAATACGGGGGGCTTCTATGATTGTAAAAAAAAATATGGGGCTTCTATGGTCCTGTCAAAAATTCCAGGTAGCGGTATTATAGTTGACTTGAACTTATACAGATTCATTGCAACTTCACTTATTCACGTCATTGTTTAGTGGGTCCAACTAATGTTGTAAGTTGCTTTTCGATTTGCTACCTATAATCTTTCTACTCGTTTTGGGGTGATGTGTTAGATGATATTGCTAACGATATGGTTATATATACGTAAGGAACAATTGCACAAGATTATAATTTTGAACCGGTAGTGTCCAAGACCAAGAGAAGAAATTTCGGTAAAAAAATGGAATTGGTCCAAAAAATAGTAAGCTATAATATCCATTCTAGGGAAATCTGTCTATGTCTCTTTTTGACCTAGCTAATGTAAATCATTCATTTAAATTTTTGACTTTTAGTTCGTCTCTTTGATGGATTGTCTTAGAGGTCATTTGTCGTAAATTAGGGACTCTCTATTATCGCCTTGATTTCAATTTCTTTTTTTTTCTAGGCTATAATATCCATTCTAGGGAAATCGGTCTATGTCTCTTTTTGATCTAGCTCCTGTTTTCTTTCTTTCTTTTTTTTTATCTTTTTTAGTGAAATTAGAGGGAAGTACTCTTTTTCAATGCTTTTCGCATCCGAAGGTTTTAACAAGACTTAATCCTTGCTTCTCTTTGCCTAAAAAAATAATAATTCTACTCATTTTAAGTATTAATTAAAATTAAAATAAAATAATAATAGTTAAACTGCAACAAAAATTGAAATTCGTTCGTCTTGTTCTTAGTCTCTCATCATCTTCTTCCTAACCTCCATTTAGGATTAATATTTGGATTAATATTTGTATTGCTTATGCTATTTTTCAGATTTATAGGCACAACCTCTATTAAGGTTAGAATTTACTTCAAATTTTTGATTATTATCACCTCTATTAGGGTTAGGATTTATTTCAAATAGAGTTTACTGTTGGTTTTGCTTCTGCTATTATCACTTCTAGCTTTCTTGGTTTGTTGATTTGTTAGGTAGTTGTGATGATACACCTCAGGTGTTTCATTAAATGCCAGAAAGAAGACATTGTATTGGGCATTTTTCAACTACTACACACTTATTCATTGATTATGATTCTCTTTGGTTGTGTGTTTAACCAACTTTTGTCAAATGTTTTTCATGTTTTCCGCCCCTTTCTCACAATACATAATGGATGATAGGTCATTTGAATGTGTTATTCGTCTTGTGATGTAAGTTTCAATACTTTTTTTGTGGATGATGTGAGTTTTAATATGTTGTCAATTTCCAAAATTTATCAAATTCCTTATATACTTAGTCATTTTTATTTTTCCTCAGAATGCATCACAATTCATACACACTGTTATAACCAATTTTTCAATACATTCCCTTTCATCATGACTCTGGAAGACGATCATGAGAATGAATCCCCTGCTGTTGCGATGATGATATACAACGAGAGCAAGACCTTTTTAGAAACCAATAAAAGTGTTATTTGCAATGTATGCCATATATGCTGACTAGCCATTTTGAAGAAGATGATGATAAACTGATGAGGACTATCGCGAATACCTTGCACAACGAGATCCCAACATTGATGATTAAAGCGATGATGAAACAAATGGTGATCATGGTGAATACCCTACACAATGGGATAATATCAAAGCTGATGATGATGAACCCCAAGTGTTTGAATCAAGCAGTTGTTATTTCTTTCATGTAATTTCTTTAACATGTTGTACTATTTTATGAATTCGTTAATTGTTGGAAATGTTAATATTGTTTAATGTCATTTTGGGTACCATATATCTAGTATTAGGCCACATATCAAATTAATACGAAACATAAATACAGACAGATTGAAGTTAGAATTTAAAGTCTTGTTACACGGAATACCAATCAAAAAAGTTGCACCCAATTGGAATGTATTTAGCCACAAAATATATACTCCCTCCGTACAAAATATAAGCAAAAACTGGTCAACGAAAGTTTATGTATCTAGTCCAAAATATGAACCAGATACATCAACTTTCGTTGACCATTGCTTATATTCTTTAACGGAGGGAGTACAACCCAAAAAACTTCTTTTCGTTGTTGGGTCCGTCTTTACCAACTGCCAACACCCAACATCTACTGAGTTGTTGGTCGAGGCGAGGACTTTGTCAAGTCCATATGAGCCGATTTGCTCAAATCTGGGGCAAAAAGGGGAGTAGGCTATAGAATAGTCTGTGTTTATTCTATTCTTTCTACTTTTTTCTACTATTTCTAAGAAAAGCAACCACATGATGAATGTTGTTAGCCTCAGCTAAGTATGGTCAGAAAGGTAGGGGTGATAACTCTTATTTATATAGAGTTACTTATATATTCTAGACTTAAATCAATATGAGTTTCTAAATAGTATTGTTGTTAAAGTAGTTAATATGTGTTGTTTAGAGTAAAAGAGGGTTAGAAATTGATTTGTGATCATTTGGCACTTTTTGGTGCCCCATGTTGTATTTTAATGTGTCTGTTCAATGCCACAACATTAGATGCCCCAACAATCAATGCCCCAGCATTCGTGTAGATTGAAATGCTCCAACATTATGAATGAGAAATTACTCCAACCTTAGGAAACCCAACCATGAAGAAACCTCACTCAAGTGAGCCACCTTTCGAGGACACCTGTCAATTTGCTATAAGACCTCTTCTCTTTAATAAAACAAAGGTCAAATCTACTTTTTGAGGCACATGGATAAAGAGATCAACTTCTTCACCGATGAAACCCAACCATGAAGAAACCCCATTCAAGGGAGCCACCTTTTAGGGACACTTGTCAATTCACTATAAGACCTCTTTTCTTTATTAAAGAAAATATCAAATCTACTTTTGAGGCACATGGATTCAAGTGAAACCAACTTCTCCAAGTAAATTTAACCTTCAAGAAAGCTCACCCATGAAGTCTATAAATACTCTCCATCTCCTCATTCACAAGTAGACCAGAATTCACTCACTTAAATCATATTAGAGCTGGTTTCGTTGGAAGAGGAAGAACTTGACAACTTCTTCCTTCACCTTCATGCAACTACATGTTGCACAAGAAATGCTCCCTACATAGTGCAAATAGAAGCAATGCTCCAGCATTATGGGGCTGATTTATGCAAAGGGAACTAAATCGTGTATCTTCTACTCCACTTCTTTTCATTTGTGTTTTTCAGTAGTATGCACATGTTATTTACATCAGTTTGTATGTCCTTAGTAATGTTAAGCATGAGCTAAACTCTCTTGTAGTTGAGATGCCATAAACTTTGTAATGATCCTTTGACTAGTTTTATTTTATATATTGATGTTTGCATTTTAGTTTTTGCATGATAACTCTTTCATATTTATCTTTAGAATTGGCCAACTAAAAGTGAATGCAAATCATAAATACAGACATGATTTATGATTAGAACTCAAGAACTAATATGGATAAGTGTTTAATAAAGGAAACTTTGTTAATTCCATGCTAAAATCTACAGGGGTACTTCATATATAGGGGTGAACTTATTTAAAATCTTAGACATAAGAGCTTATAATGAAACCCTGACGAAAGTGACTGAAAAGCACAATTCCAATGCAACAGCATCCAGTGCACTTGCATCATTTATAACATAATACGGTTAAAAGTGATTTACTTAGTGGGCAACATTCCAATTACTCTCTCATCATATATTTCATCTCAATTCAACTTACTTGCTTGTTTATTTTCTGTTTGTTTACATTCTTGCATTCATATCATATTGTTTATTGGTTACCTTTCACTAGTGAACTGTTGATTTTAAACTTGTAAATTAATCTAATCTCTGTGGGAGCGATACTCTACTTTCACTTTATTACTTGTTGCGACTGTGTATATTTGTACATCACCTTTTGTACATCACTTTTTCGCACACCAAGGGGTATGTGCTACCCAAGATTAAAGGGAAAGGTTCTCCTCAGTTGAAGATCATCAACTCCGAGGAGGTTCAATCCATGGTGAAGCTAACTAGGAGCTTCAAGGAAGAGATGATTGCTGAAGGCGGTAAAAGAGAGCTATTTCCAAGAAGAAATGATAAAAGATCCTGAATGATGTGCCCGGGGTCAATCCATAGGCTAGGGTGCTAAGAGGATGCATCAACTTGCTGAAAGCAATTAACTCGGCTAAGGAAAAACTTAGCTGATGAGTTAATAGTTGAGGACACAATGTGTTATGCAGTTAAGGATACCATGGCCGAGGCAAAGGAGTTTGCTTTGGCAGCAAATAAGCAAAGCACATGGACAATTAAAGCATGGAGTGGTTGAAGAAAACGTGGGAAATGCACTGTGGAAATAGGAGCGAAGAGTATTTACCCACTTTTTGTGCTAGTGGACGTTGTGGAACGTTTCTCCTAGGTTTTAGGGCGCGTGAACATTATTGTACATTGATCTTAGCCGATTTAACGATGGTTAGTTCTAGGCTAGTGTTAGTGGCCAACAGAGATCATGTGTGTGTGTACATTTGAAATGACACAACCAATCGATCAAATCTACATTTTTTCCAAGCATTTACTTTCTTTTTACTTGCGCTTTATCATTTATGCTTAGCTTTAGATAATCCTACACGTCACTCTCACATAGCCTAACACTCTTTGGAGTAGTTAGGGAATCCATAAATGAGGAATAAAGTTCCTTCCTCGGTGTAATCATTTGAAAAAAATGAATCGAAGGTTCAAGCTCTTAGTCGATCCTTAGCTAAAACCAAAGTTTGACAACAAAAATTGGCACGCCTAGTGGGACTAACATAGGTAAACAACCCTCAGGGTTTGGTTCACCTAGTTTTGATTATCATTGGCATATGTACCTTCGCTCTGGTAAAAATCTAAGTGGTATGGATCCTCCTTCAGCTTATAAGAAGGGACCTTCCCACAAACGCAAGAACCATGAGCAATCTGGTACGCCAACCGCCAGGGTTTATAGTCCAGGGTGTGCCCCCTTCAATCTCTACAATTGACCAACATCAAAATGTTGAAGTGGAGCAGACTGTGGTTATGAACACATCCTTCATTCGTCAACAAATTGATATGGGCATACATGACATCATGTACCAAGTCTCCCAACAATTGGCTGACATAATTAAACCTATGGTGCACAATGAGGTGCAGCAAGACAGAGAACAAGAAAGCAGGAGGGTTGCCCAAAGCAGTAGCTTGGCTAGTCTTGGTACCCCTGGCCAAATACAAGGAGTGCCCACAAATACAATAGGGAATGCACAACTGGTTCCACCATCTCTACTCTAAAGTAGTTGTTCAACCTTCTATGGGTTCACATCCATCTCAACAGGTGTTTGGTAACACTGGTGAGCAGACACGGAACAATGTTCTACCTTATCAGGTTGGCCAAGCCCTTGTACAAGGAATTGGCTTTGCAACCTCGGCCAAGTGGGTCCAGGGCAGATAGAGAATAATAGTCCACCTCTAATACCCCCTCATCCAGGAGTGCAGGGTCCCCAAGACCAACTATGGTGTCCTTTTGTCCCAACCGATTCTAGGCCTCCAGGGTCCCAACTCTTGAATCCCAATGTCATTGCAGATACTATGAAAAAGTACTTTAGTGTACAATTAATGTCCCTTGATATGCCAATGTATATAAAGCCTTACCCTGAGTGGGTGGACAGATTGGTGCCTTTGCCGATGGTATTCAAAACTTCTGGTTTTGCCACCTTTATCATTGACAGGAATAACCTTCACATGGTATTCCTCCCTTCCACCAGATTCAATCCAGACCTGGGAGGACATGAAAATGTGCTTCCAAGATAGATTCTATTGGCCCCAACCAGAAGTTGTTGTAGCTGATCTCATGAACTTGAGACAAAAGGTTGATGAGCCAGTGGCAGATTTCGTTGAAAGATTCAGGAAGATGGTCGATAAGTGCTTAGTGCAATTCACTGAATCACAATATACCTCCATGGCCATCACTAGAATGCACCCTTAGCTGAAAGAAAAGTTGGTGGGCCAAGCTTGTGTTGACCTCAGTAGCCTAGCTTCGAGAGCTGTTCAAATTGAACTGTTCATAAAAGAGAAAGAGAAAAGAAGAGCTAGCCAAGGTAGGCGCCCACACCTAGTGTCCATTGTGGATGCTGAAGATGACTCAACTGATCCCACGACAGGCATCAAGTTAGCCGAGTTAGTCAAAAAAGTATACTCTTGCCCATCTCTAAGACTTGACAAAGAGAAAGAGAAGGAAAAATCTGAGGGCAAGGTAGAGTATTCTTTTGACATATCTAAGGCTGACCAAATCTTTGATTACTTATTGAAAGACAAGCAAATTCGACCCTTCGAGCAATAATTGTTGCTACTCATGGTGCTCATCACATAATGTCTAACCTCCTCAGTGATAGTCAGAATAGGCTTACTACATATATGTAGAATGGTAGAATTAAAAACCTCACAGGTGTTGTTTGTGACATTGTTCACTTTGTCGTGCTAATCAAAATAAGCCTTTGTCCAAGCCTACTTGGGCCTTGTTGGATAATCTCACGCCTTCTTGTTCAGCTTATTGATCATTGATAACTCTTAGACTTAAATCAATGTGAGTTCTAAATTAATATTGTTGTTTAATCAATTAATATGTGCTATTTAGAGTAAAAGAGGGTTAGAAACTGAATTGTGATCATTAGGCACTTTGGTGCCCCTTAATGTATTTTAATTTGTTCGTTCAGTATGTTGCAACATCGAGTGCTATAGCAGTGCTTTCTACGTCAGCAAAAGAGAGAAAATCAAAAAGTATAAATTTGGCACTCTCACTTTATGTCTCTTCAGCGCAGTTTCTAGAGACATTTTGAGCTGCTGAAGTCACCAATAAAAAAGCTTTTATATGGACACTTGTCCACTTGCATATGGAGGCTACTCTTGGTTGGTGGCTTGTCAAATCATCTTTTTGAGCAAGTTGCACACATCTTATGAAGAGGGTTTCCTTATATATATCATCTTCGACCTTCCATAACACAACCTCTACACTCCCTACTTGCTGGTTCAAATAGAGAGAGTTTTTGACACATTTTCTTTCCATTTTTATCGCAAAAGCAAGCTCCATATTTAATGTAGAAGTTCTAGGCCTGCACCTTGATTCTGCAAAGCGATGCTACAACATCACAAGACTAATTCATGCAGAGAAGTTTGAGTAGTGTAACTTCTATGCTATTTTTCTTCTTTTATATATTCAGTTATATGAACATGGTTTCCATCATAGTTTGTATTACCTTATTGATGCTCATCATGAGTTAAGCCTTTTGTAATTGGGATGCTTAAAGCTTAGTAATGACTTTTTAATAGTTCTAATGTAATGTTTTGATGTCTGCATTTTAATCATTGTATGAAACTTTTTCCAAACTTATTTTAGACCTGATCAGCTAAATGTAAGTACATTCGTAAGTTCAGACATGGATACGATCTCTACTTTATCGTTGTATTACTTGTTGCGATTGTGTATACTTGCACAACACCTTTTCTACACAACAATCATCTCCATCACCATATTGAATTGTGTTGGAGTTGTTGATTTGGAACACTCCCAAAACTCCTTTCAATTCCTTCTCTTTCCACTATTTTACGAAATTCCTCAATAAGTGCAAAGCACAAAACCTACTTGATTTGCACCAATGCCCGTTTGGATTGGTTTATTTGGGTTTATCTACTGCTATAAACACTTATAAAACTGTTTGAGAGAGCTTATGGAAACCGTTTATGACTTGTTCATAAGCTGTTTTCAGCTAATTTCCATAAGCTCATCGATATAGTTTATGAAAACAACTTATGGCTTATAGAAAAATAATTTTAACATTATTTTATTGTTTATTATATAAACAGCTTATGCATAAGTACTTATACGATAAGCGCTTATGCCATAAGTTGTTTATCCAAACGACCCGCATGTGAGCTCCACCAATATTGTTTAGCTTGATACACGTTTGCAAAAACAAGGACTAAATGGGAATATTAGAAAAGCCAAAGACCAAATCAATTTTTTTTTATTTAAAAATTTCAGGGACTAAATAAATTATTAACTCAATAAAATTTCATTATTTATATATTATACTTATGGAACTCTTTTTTTTGGTCTGTCATACTTATGGAACTCTATTACAACTTACTAGTAGCAATTTCCCCTTGATGCAATAGGTACTTAGGTAGCGTTGGTGCAGAGGGAAACTGGAATGAAGCGCCACCTTTTCTGACTCTCTCGTCTTTCACTACACTTCTCTCACACACAATAAGTTTGTGAGATTTTTTGCTCAACTAATTCGAGTAAGAGCTCATTATGTGAATTATCTTGAAAGCTTTTGATAAGTATCTTATGACTATTAAAATTTATATTGAACATCACATAGCATATGTTCATTCATAAAATGGTCCTGAAGAACCATTCATTAGACATTTAAAGTTAGTTATATGACCAATACTTATGGGATGTAACTTCCATTTTCTACTTGGGAAAATGCAATCTTGCATGCTAAGACATTGATACGCATCAAGTCAATAAGTGAACATATATCTGTAAGTTCTCCCCTTTAAATTTGATTTTTGGTCGATAGCATTAATATTCGCCATCTAATATATTTTTGATGTGTTGTGCATACTATAATGAATCCATCACAGCGTAATAAGATGGATCATTAAAGAATGTTTGGAATATATGAATCTTTATCCATCATAAAGTATGTTAAGCCAACAACCTGCAAAGATATTTTTATAGTTTAGTCAGCTAATTATCAATTTGATGAATTAGTTTTCCCAACATTAGGGGGAGATATAATCACCTGGAAATTAGTATTATTTGAAATATATTATTATTATTATTATTATTATTATTATTATCATCTTATCTTGATCCTCTTATAAACCAATGTGAATCAGAAGTTCAGAGAATAATTCATTTGCAAAATTTTCTAAATTATTCACCAGCTACAATACGGAAATAAAAATTGATGTCCCTGTTGGACACTCAAACATTGCAAATAAATCTTAACCACACACGAAGTGTGTTGTTTTGTCGGTTCCAATGAATAAAAATCCTCAAACAAGGAAGTGAGCTTAAAAGCAAGATAGCCCAAAAGAGGATATGGAAACTCCAAACGAGTAATTTGACATTATTATTTTTTCAGTTCCAGAAGAACTGATCAGGTACCTGAAATTTGTGGAAACGAGATCTCAATAAGTTATGTCAAGAATGAAATGCGATGGAACCGAAAGAAAGTCAACGTTGACAATTTTGTGTGTGCATAATATAGCGTTAAATGTGTTAAGTGATGAAGAGGATCATGAATCGAAGTCTATTAAAAATTTAGACAAAGGATTGATTGGCCAAAATAGAAAAATGCAATTGAAGCGGGATTAAACTTGCTTTACAAAGTAATACGTTTTTCCGACCTATAGTCCATACAACTGAAAATGTGAATCTAGTTAGACTCGATGTTCAAAAGTATTCTCACAATCTTAACATTTGAATTTGAATATAAATTCACCCGTAGTGAATGCAAGTAATTTTGAAAGGCTCAAATACAACCATGGATGTGTTACAACTCTTGGTATGACTTATTTGATAGTCATGATTATATGAAGATCCCAGAAGGATCTAATTTTTCGAGACCAGCTGTTCATACTCTTTAGATGATTTCTCCAATTAATTTAGTCCCTCCATGGGATAATATAATCTGCACACATGTGATATAATCATCTCAATGCATATTTTAATTGCTTAAACAAAGAGTTTGATATGAAGGACCTCAAATTATATTTGATGGATTTGAAGGTTGAACATCTGATTTATCTCTAACTAGAAAATCCTAGAAGGATTAAAGATATAGAGGAATATCTTAAATAAATATTTCAGCGAAACAAAGTTTTGTCTCGACCTGCAGATCGATCAATTAGAGTGCGCACATTACTAAATGTCATATCGATTGATGTGATTTGTGAGATAGAATTTATCACCAACTAAAATGCATTAGAACAAAGTGAGATATATTTATCTTATATTTCTACGATAGAATTGAAACAATTATTTTATGAATATATGTCCATTAAATTAACCATGCAGATACAAGATATTTTTCTGGCCCAGATCAAGCTGGTTCTAAAATACGTGATTATTTACATATGGCGACATTGAGGCATCATCATGATCTACATAGCAATCTATAGTTTTCATTTCCTCGTATCATGTTCAAATACTAACAATTCAAGGAAGAAGCCACAAAGAATATACCAACTATGAAGCTCAATTGAAAGAGGGTTACATTAAAGGAGATCGAACAAAGCTCTCCAAAGTTTTTCTTCACTCACAATCTTCAAAAGAATGGTGATATTAACATTCAACAAAATTCGTTCATGTGACAACTTAGCAGATCTTCTAACAAAGTCATTGCCAAACAAAACTTTTGAGCAGCTAATACGGAAGATTGTCATTCGTCGTCTCAGAGATGATTACATAGTTGAGGGGGAGAAATAAACATGTTTTGCACTTTTTTTCCCTTCATCACAGTTTTGTCCCAATGGGTTTTTCGGGGTAAGGTTTTTAACGAGGCAGCCATCAAGCAAAGGATGTTGTACTCTTTTCCTTCACTAAGATTTTTTCCCACTGGGTTTTTTTCTTAGTAAGGTTTTTAATGATGCATATCCTTAATAGACATCCAAGGGGGAGTATTGTGAATAAAGTGGATGTCTAGGTTAAATGTATGTGGATGTCTAGGTTAAATGTATGTCATATGTTACACAACTTGAGCTTATAAATAGGACTCATATGTCATTGTAGTTACACACCTTCAAGAGTAATATACAAGAGATATTTATTCTTCTCTCATTTACTTGTTCTTATTCTTGCTCTAGTTTTAGTCATTTTATAACACCAGCAGCGTTGGTGCAGAGGGAAACTGGAATGAAGCGCCACCTTTTCTGACTCTGTCGTCTTTCACTACACTTCTCTCACACACCATATCGCCAATTTCTCGTCAAAATCTCGCTCACTGTTTCGATTTGGATTGAGTTGCGAAAACAATGGGGCGCAGTTCGAAGAAGAAGCACGGTGGAGGTGGACGCAGAAGCAAGGGAAGAACGCCTTCCAAAGACCACTCTTCTCAACGCGGCGCCGATGATAACGAACAACTTTCCGAGGAGATTACCGCACTGTAACATTTCTGCTTAACTTCAACTCATTCTTTAATTCATTCTTCATCAATAATAACATGCATTCTACACTTCTATACAAATACAATTGGTGTTAAATTAGTTCACAACAAGTATTCGTTACCGCGTTGTTTCATGAATCGTAACTTCGATTAGATGTGCAATTTTTCAAGAGGACTGTGAAATTGTTCCTGGATCGCCTCCTCAAATAGTTATTAAGCTCAGGTTTGTTTCTCTTCATTGTGATAATTGTTATTGATACTATATCATTTTTAACGATGTCTCACTTCTGCTTTGAGATTGAATCAGGCCTTACTCGAAGGATATGGGTTATGAGGACGTGGATGTTTCTGCTGTTCTTGTTGTTAGGTATGTGATAGTGATTGATTGTGTTTCTTTCTTTTTTCTTTTGTTCTGAAGGAGATATTTGTTGCTGTAAAGCGAATAGAAATCTCTCACTTCTTTTTTTTTTGCTAGGTGCTTGCCTGGATATCCCTTCAAGTGTCCTAAGTTGCAGATTACTTCTGAGGAGGGTTTATCAGAAACTGATGCTAATAAACTCTTGTCTCTCTTAAATGACCAGGTGCTTGTGTGTTCTTTTGGGAATAAACTCTTGTTCTGTTGTTAAGTGGTGATATATTATTCTTTCTGTAAGTGTGGCAAGGGTGGTAGTGATATATTCTGTGTGAGTAAAATATGCTTATATTTTTGTTCTCGCCCTTTTCAGGCGAATTTAAATGCTAGGGAGGGACGAGTAATGATCTTTAATTTAGTTGAGGCTGCTCAAGAATTTCTGTCTGGAATTGAGCCTGTTGTCAAATCACCTGAATCTGTGAGCTTAGCATTTCATATTTTCTGTTGAGCCATCAAAACTTCTGTTATTCATTTTATTATTATTATTTATTATTATTATTATTATTCACCGAATTTTGTAATCATAAAATCAATGTTGTTTAATATTTTGTTTTTAATAGAAAATAAGATCAAAGAAGTCAGTGTTGATGTTTTAATTTTAGTATTTAGTGGGAACATTTTTTACTTCATTGACGCTATTTTTTTAAATTTATTATCTAATTATTGATGTTAGATCAATCGTTTATTTTTGAGAACAAGTTATTTTGCTATCTAAATTGATGGTGCTATACTGATATGTTTTTATCCTCCAATTGTAGAAGCTTTTATACTTAATTACAGAAGGCAATGAAGAATTGTGTCCCAAGGGTAAGGCATCTTCAGATAAGAATAGATCTTTTGTTTACGGTTCCATCGACCTTTTCAGTGGCTATGGCGAGTCCTGGAGTTGGGGTTTTGGAATAGATGAAAAGGCTGGAAAAAGTTCTTCTCTTCCTTCCTCTAAGTTAGATGCTTCCAAGGCACGTTTAGAAGCCCGGGAAAAGAAACATGATAGTAAGGAAAAACCATTCATAATGCAAGAACTGCCTGCCAAATTAGATACTGTTGGGGAAGTTAGTGAAGACAGCAGCAATAGCTTATCTTTGTCTCACTCAAGTAGATCTCTGGTGGAGAGTTCTGTAGGGAATGACAATGAAAGTGAGAAAGAGGTAATATAAAGGATATGCTTTACTTGTTGTAAGCGTATTTTATTGTTTGTTTCACATCACATGCATCAGTCTGTTTTTTCTTTCTTTTTTCCTATATATTCTACGTTAATGTCTCAATTAGGGAAATAGTACTAAGAAGTATTCTCGTTAAAGTCGAGGATTATTTATAGCAGGCCAGAACTATGTTGCAATTGACGAGTCTTTCAATGATTTTTGACTTTTGATACTTGCTTACAAAATATGGTTATGATAAAGCTCATTGATTCTGGAGGAAAAAAGTAAAAGAGAAATGCGATGTAACAGTAAAAGAGAACAAGCAAATGAGTATAAAATGCTAATGTATTCCTTGATTTCAGTGACGAGTACAAGGAATAAAGTGCAGAATCAGTATAGGGAAATGAAAATGACAAGTGCAGTACTCTCAATGAGAGAGAAACTGTACTACCCAGCCCAAGCCTATGCCAATGCTTGCCTAAGAGAACATTCTCTTTCCTAGCCTACTTTATTACATTCCTCAGCAGCTATCATGCATGAGGTGAGGTACCACGCACAAACCTGCCAAGTGCCAACTCAGCAGGTTGTTACAAGATTCCTCCCACTATTTTGGAACAATTACCCCCTTACCCTTCCTAATGTAAACTTTTCCAAATTTGTTTTTCTTCTTAGCAACATTCTCATCAGGTCCACATTTGTTTTAATGAACGGATTTAAGATAACTCAAGATGAATATTTATAAATAATTTACTCGAATTGATTCAATGTGCCTCCATTTTTACGATGGATAGTAAATTATTCAAGTTTCATTGAAATCCAAAATCCAGAAATTGTACTTTTTTGGTCCCATATGGTTGCATCTGGTTGAGGCATCTGTTTATTTCAGTTGCTTTATTTTCTATCTTTGCACATGCAGTATTTTATGGTTGATGAGTATACAGCAGAAGATAACAAAGTTATGCCGGAGTCTCCGTCTTCTGACCCCTTGCCTCGTCACCAAGCATCTCAAACTCTAGAAAAGGATCTAATAGTCGTAAAACTCTTAATTTATCACTATTAGCTTTTACAATAGAATTCTTCTCAACGTTAAATTAGTTTTTCTTTCTTATACATTAGGTACACCTGCTTCGCCTTGCTTGTGCTTCTAAAGGAGCATTGGCTGACTCTTTGCCACAATTAGCAACAGAGCTGTACAATTTAGGGGTATAAAAAGATTACTATCTCACTAAAATAAAATATTATTTTCATTTCCAAATAATGTATGGTTCTAATACTGAGTTATATTCCAGATCTTTTCTGACTTGGCACGTGACATGGCGTCAAAACCACCTTCCGTTTTTAACAAAACCTTTGATAATGTCTGCCGGAAACCACTGGTTTGCAAATCCATGGGACATATATTCTCTTTCTTACGAAAAAATTTGTTATTAATTTATCTATTTATTTATTTATTTATTTATTTATTTTGTCTAGGCATCATCCAGAGTATCTCAATTTTGGACACCTTTGTCTGATCTTGGAGGCTCTAATACAGTTTCCCATAGTTCTCGGTATTTGAATGATTTTGAGGAGCTACGTCCTCTTGGTAAAGGAATTTCATGGATTTCTGTTTTGAGTTAGATATGTTTATATGCATAATTCTTTGATGTCATACTCCTAGATGTATACCATGATGGAGTTTATTCCAAAGATAATTAATTAGGTTTTCTCATTTTTTGATCATTCACTAAAAGATTTGCTTGGCATTGGTAATAGGCCATGGTGGTTTTGGTCATGTTGTGCTGTGCAAAAATAAACTTGATGGAAGGCAGTATGCAATGAAAAAAATCCGCCTCAAGGACAAAAGCATGCCCGACCGTATATTAAGGTGAATTTAAATGAGCTAGGAAGGAACTTGTTTTAGTGTGTAAATTTGTCACTAATATCAATAGTTGTGTGCATTATTATGCAATTATAGCCCATGCATTACAGTCATGTTGGTGATATTAAAAAATTTCACCTTTGATCCAAATCTTCAATTTCTTATTACAACGTGGGTTGTATTTCTTTTGTTCATCTGCAGTGCAGTGCACTTTCTTATCAAATTCTTGCATGCTGCAATTTATGACTAATTTTAGTTTAATGAAAGAACCTTTTGAAGCAGTAATCGTAAGTGTAGTTGAAACTTGACCCTCATTAGTAGCCTGGGATTGATTTTTGTTTTGATCTTTCGGGAACTATGATTGTGATAAGAACACAAACAGAATGAGTGAAAATGGGTTCTGTTAACGCACAGAACCAGTATCTTTGATTAATGTAGTGAGATTTCAGTAGAATTCAGTGTAAATTCTACTGTGAATACGAAGAAGAAACTGGAAAATACAAGAAAAATATCCAGGCACTTATAGAGGCCTTAACTCTCCCAATAGCCTAAGCCAAATTCCAGTCTACCCATTCTAACCAACTACCACAGCATATATTCCCTCCCTGATTCTCTCTCCTCACGCCAAAGGCACTTGGCCACGTCAGCCAGTGCACGCACTCCCACGATTACAAATGATTAGTTAGTTAGGTGAGCTATGCTCCCCTACATCATGACCAACCATATCTTTCCTATTCCCCTTTTTCTTTCTTTTGTATACATTTCCAAATTTATCCCCTCCCAACCTATCTGTATCATTACCCCCTCCTTTAAAATGCTCCTTGTCCTCAAGGAGGAATTCTGGAAACTCAGTTTGTAACTTCTCAGCAGCTTCCCAAGAGTTCTCAAACTCTGGCAGGTCCTTCCATTTGATCAGCACTTCCCAATCTCCATTGGCAGCCTTTCTCCATTCCTTGACAGATTCTGGTGAAGTTTCCATCAACCATTCTTCATTCATACAAGCTGGTAGTGGTTGAAATTCTACTGTAGGAGCTACTGATTTCTTCAATAAAGAGGCATGAAATACAGGATGCACCTTGCTGTCAGGAGGTAACTTCAATTGATAGGCTACAACTCCAATCTTCTTCTCTATCTCATAGGGCCCATAGTATCTAGGACCGAGCTTTTGGTTAATTCTCTTAGCCAAGCTCTTTATCTTGTAAGGTTGTATTTTCAGATATACCATCTCACCAACTTGGTAATCAACTGCCCTTCTGCGCCTGTTTGCTTGGGCTCTCATCCTGTCCTGTGCCTTCACCAGTTGCTCTTGCAACTCTTTCACCATGTCATTTCTTTCTGCTGTCAATCTGCTCACTTCCTCCACTGAAGAGTGATGAACATCTCCTCTTACTAACACAGGTGGTGGTCTGCCATATAATGCCTCAAAAGGAGTAGTCTTCACAGATGAGTGGTAGTTAGTATTGTACCAATACTCTGCCCAACTGATCCACTTAGGCCACTGCTTTGGTTTCCTGCCTGTTAGACACCTCAGATAAGCTTCTAGGCACCTGTTAACCACCTCAGTTTGACCATCAGTTTGAGGGTGGTAAGCACTACTATATTTCAATTTAGTTCCTGCAATTTTAAATAGCTCAGACCAGAAAGCACTCAGGAATATTTTATCCCTATCAGACACTATTGATTCTGGGAATCCATGCAATTTCACCACCTCTTTGGTAAATATTTCTGCAATATCCTTATCATTATAAGGATGACACACAGGTATGAAGTGCGCATACTTTGTGAGCCTGTCTACTACCACCAAAACAGTATCCACACCCATAGTTTTAGGAAGTCCACCAATAAAATCCATAGAAATATCAGTCCACACTTGTTTAGGTATAGGCAGTGGCTGTAACAAACCACCAGGGCTAAGAGTCTGATATTTATTTCGCTGACAAATCTCACAGGCTTGCACATACTCTTGTATCTGTCTTCTCATCCCTTCCCAGTGTACCAATCCAGCTATCTTCTTGTAAGTTCTAAAGAAGCCTGAATGTCCCCCTATAGCTGAGTCATGGAGTTCATGAAGAATTCCCATAATTCTAGGAGAATTCTTAGGAATTACAATCCTCCCTTCCTTGTATAATCTCCCTTTTCTCAATTGATAACCACTGTGGCTATTGGAGTCTCCCAACAGGTCTTGCATAATACTCTTCAAGTTTTCATCCTGTTGTATTTCTTCCTCTAATCCTTCCCACAGTTCACAGTGCACAGTTGAGATACTGTGAAACTGCATTTGTCTGGACAGGGCATCTGCTGCACCATTCTCTTTACCGGGTCTATACTTGATGTCAAAGTCATAGCCAAGTAATTTTGAGATCCATTTCTGCTGCTCTTCCCCCATCACTCTTTGCTCAGTGAGAAACTTAAGACTCTTCTGGTCTGTCATTACCTGGAAGTGTCTACCAAGTAGATATGGTCTCCATTTCTGTATTGCAATCACAATGGCCATCAGCTCACGTTCATAAACAGATTTCTGTTGAGCTCTTTCAGACAGAGTTTGGCTCCTGTAAGCCACTGGTCTTCTTTCTTGCATCAACACTGCCCCTACCCCTTTTCCTGATGCATCAGTCTCAACAACAAACTCTTTCTCAAAATTTGGCATTGCCAAGACAGGCAGTGAAGTCATTGCTTCCTTCAATTGGTCAAATGCCCTCTGTGCTTTAATTCCCCACACAAAACTGTCTTTCTTAAGCAACTGTGTCAGTGGCCAGGCTAATTTGCCATAATTCTTGACAAATTTTCTATAGTATCCTGTTAATCCAAGAAAACCCCTTAGCCCTTTTAAATCCTTAGGAATAGGCCACTTCACCATATCCTCAATCTTCTTTGGGTCTGCTGCTACCCCTGCTACTCATATGAGATGGCCTAAGTACTCAATTTGAGACTGAGCAAAGGAACATTTTTTCTTGTTGGCATACAACTTGTGAGCCCTTAGTAACTTTAAGACAGCCTGTAAGTGTTCTTCATGTGCCTTTAAATCCCCACTGTACACCAGAATATCATCAAAGAAAACCAAGGCAAACTTCCTCAAGAATGGTTTCAACACTTGGTTCATCAAGGCTTGGAAAGTGGAGGGTGCATTGGTCAATCCAAAGGGCATCACTAGGTACTCATAGTGTCCCTCATGTGTTCTAAAAGCAGTTTTAGGGATATCTTCTTCTTTCATACGAATTTGATGATTACCAGACTTAAGATCTAACTTAGAAAATACTGTAGCACCTCCCAATTCATCTAATAACTCATCAATAACTGGAATAGGAAATTTATTAGGCACAGTTACCTTATTGAGAGCTCTGTAATCTGTACAAAACCTCCATCCTCCATCTTTTTTCTTTACCAGTAGCACAGGACTAGAAAAGGGACTTGTGCTATGTCTCACAATCCCTGCTTGCAGCATCTCTCTCACAATCTTCTTTATCTCATTCTTTTGATAGAATGGATATCTATATGGTCTGATGTGAGGTATCTCAGCTTCAGGTTTCAAGATAATTGCATGATCATGCTCCCTGGTAGGTGGCAAGCCTGGTGGTAGCTCAAAAACATCAGCAAATTCACTGAGCACCATTTCCATTCCCTGCTCTGTCTGTCCCTGTAACTCTGCAGTATCTGTGTCGTTGACCTGCTGCACATAGAATCCCTGGCCATCATCTTGGAGAGCTTTCATAATTGCTTTCCATGATGCTTGCCCTATACTCAAAGAAGGTTCACCTTCAATCACATGTCTCTGTCCCCCCTTGCTCCATTTTAAGCTTAAGTTCCTGAAATTAGCTTCTATGTTCCCCAAACTGGCCAACCAATCCATCCCCAAAACTAACTCAGTGCCTCCTAGCTCCATTATAAAGAATTTCTGCTGGAATTCCACTCCTTGCACAGAGAACTCCAAGCTATCACACACCCCCTTATTCCTCACTTGCTCCCCTGTGCCCACCTCCACAATATAAATTGGAGTTTCAACAACAGCAATCCCCAATTCAGCAATCAATCTAGCATTAATGAAACTGCTAGAAGCTCCAGAGTCAATCAGTGCTACCACCTTCCTCCCCTTGATCACTAACCACACCTTAAAAGACTTGTTGGTAGTCAATCCTTCTCTACTATGTAATGAGAATTGCAGAGTTTTTAATTCCTCTACAATTTCTTCTGCCACCTCCAGTTCTTCCTCATCATCACTTCCATCCCCTTCACATAACATCAACCTCATGTGCTTCATTTTACAGATATGCCCTTTTCCCCAACTATCACCACATTTGAAACAAAGCCCCTTCTTACTTCTCTCCTCCAATTCAGCTTGACTGAGCCTTCTTCCCATAAATCCCTCTCCTCCTTTCTCACTTCCCTTAACAGAGTCATTACTGTTAACTGAGACATTGTCCCTTCTATCCTTGCTCAACTCCCATGCTCCACGAAACTTGGAACTGTGACTATTTCCCTTGATCTCCCCCTTATCCTTCACTCCTCCAAGTTTTCCAGTTAGGGCTTGATTCTTCTCTTCTATTAGTAAACCACGGTCCATTAACTCATCCAAGTCATCGAGGTCATACATTTTCAATTCAGCTTGAATTTCATCCTTGAGGCCATTTAAGAAAATGCTCGCGAGCATCACACGTTCCTCTGGTTTTAATGACGTCGCATGCTTCTCAAATTGATCGCGAAACGCCATCACCGTGCTATCTTGTCGTAATTTCAGCAAGGGGCCCATCGGGTTGTGCAACGAACCCGGGTTGAACCGATGAATCACCGCAATCTGGAAATCACTCCAAGTACATAATGGAGCCTGCACTTCCCACCATTGAAACCAATTCAGTGCGCGATCTTCCAACGCGATCACCACTGCATTAAGTTTCTCAGATTCCTTCCCTTCGTTGACCCGGAAGTAGCGCTCGACCCGGATCAACCACCCTTGTACATCGTCACCATTAAACACAGGAATTTCCAACTTACGTCTTCCTGCTCTGTAATGAGGAGGAGCGTAATCACCAGAATCGTGATTTGAAGTGATCCCACCGCCTGAACCTGAAGTGTACTCACCTTCACTCCCATGGTTGGTTGCTTCTGCTTCGCGAGACCCAGAAGCGTTGCATTCATGGTCTCAAGTTGCTCCAGCACCTTCGTCATCGTCCCCTCCTACCCTCAACTCCACAGCATCCATACAATTATCCATCGCGCCTCGTGTCGCCACCATTCAAGGCACCAGAACCGGTGCTTTGATACCAATTGATAAGAACACAAACAGAATGAGTGAAAATGGGTTCTGTTAACGCACAGAACCAGTATCTTTGATTAATGTAGTGAGATTTCAGTAGAATTCAGTGTAAATTCTATTGTGAATACGAAGAAGAAACTGGAAAATACAAGAAAAATATCCAGGCACTTACAGAGGCCTTAACTCTCCCAATAGCCTAAGTCAAATTCCAGTCTACCCATTCTAACCAACTACCACAGCATATATTCCCTCCCCGATTCTCTCTCCTCACGCCAAAGGCACCTGGCCACGTCAGCCAGTGCACGCACTCCCACGATTACAAATGATTAGTTAGTTAGGTGAGCTATGCTCCCCTACATCACGACCCACCATAACTTTCCTATTCCCCTTTTTCTTTCTTTTGTATACATTTCCAAATTTATCCCCTCCCAACCTATCTGTATCAGATTGCTAGTATTGAAGATGTCTCAGTACATTAATCATATCAAGTTGTCAACATTTTCATTCTTTCATTTCTTTACATTCTACCATTTTTTTATCACCATATTATATATTGTAGGATGTTTGGTAGAGCTCACTAACCGTTATTTCAATAAGACCAGGCATAATTTTGCAGTTCATCTGCCAGTCTTAGATTCTGAGGTCCATCTTTGATCTCACTGCCACTTTAAATTATTGATCCAAGATACTGAGAATACGTGCATTAGTTATCTGTTTCCCATTGATACAAAACATTTCTTCCTTCTTTCATCTGCCAGTATTACTTTACGTTAGCCTCCACATCTCGTTTCTTTTTTCCTCTTTTGGAAATAATATAAGAAAGTAATGTCATTATTTGATTACTGCCATGCCAGGGGTGTCCATTATCCCATCTTTTCTTCCTACTATCCTGTATATCTGCTTTTTTTTCAATCACATAAGTATCCCATCTGCTTTTTACAATATAAGAAACTTACTTTTTTTTTTCAATCTATGGTGAGAAATTCAGGGAAGTAGCTACACTTTCTCGTTTACAGCATCAACACGTGGTTCGTTATTATCAGGTACAAACTTTATTATATTATGCACAAATTTGCTTATTATTGAAACGTTTTAAATTTTTTGTATCTGATTTTAGGGTGTGTTTTCCACTGAAAACCTTTCCTTTAGTTTCTGCATTAGTTGCTATCAAGTTGACCATCCGGTCTTTGGATATGACCTTTAGTAAATACCGCTTGATTATATTCCAAGAGGGACACAGTTACTGAAAGAGTCTGAGTGAAGATGCAAAAAAAAGATATTTCCTTTTTCCACCGTATTATGTGCTCATATGATAATTTTAATACTGTAAAACTTTCAGGCATGGTTTGAAACAGGAGTTGCGGATTCTTATGGTGACCCTACTTGGGGTTCAATGACTCCATTGAGCTCTACTTTAAGCTATAAAGCAGCAAGCTCCAGTGATGCCATTGGGCATGATAATCAGCTTGAATCCACCTACCTTTATATACAAATGGAATACTGCCCCAGGTAAGATTTTCAGTGAATTATGTTTTTTCATGTGCAGCTTTATTTGTGGGACTGTTATCTGAACCTAACTCACTAGGTTTAGAAAAATACAAACCAAGATGAACCAAATGATTTGAATCAACCAAATTTTTTCACATTGGATAGGTTTGGAGGGGCTCAGTCATCGGGTTGATCTAGACCATGACCACCCCTAGAGTTTTGACAACCACTTGTCTTGCATATTGTCTCAAATCCAGCGTTTCTTGAAAGAATCAAACACATAGATTTCCTTGTCATTGGGTCCCATATTTTATTTGGAAACATTAATTACCATTGGTTTAATCAATTCAAACAATTGACTGACTGATGTCTTTGCCAAGTCATTGAAAGGTCCTCAAATCAGTTATATATAACAATCTTGGTCTTTATGATTTATATGGTCTAGCTTGAGGGCGAGTGTTAGAAAATTGTGGGTGAGTGTTAGAAAATAGAACAATGTAAACAGGATGCTTATGTGTAATGTTGTGTTGTATATCCGTATGTAATTATGTAGTTACAATAATTAGTTTCATTCTTTTGTTTATGACTCTTAGTATTCATAATATCCTCGAGAGTTTAATTCAGACACATGAATTCCATATTGTCTTTTTGTCTTCCTCAACACCCGCAAATAGAAGTTCACAAATACACTCATTAGTGTCCATTATGTTGTATTCACTACATTTCATTGTTGTTGGGCCAAAGGACTCTTCGCCAGATGTTTGAATCATATAATCATTTTGACAAAGAACTGGCATGGCATTTGTTTCGTCAAATAGTGGAAGGTTTGGCACACATACATGGGCAAGGAATAATTCATCGGGACTTAACACCAAGTAACATATTCTTTGACGCTCGCAATGATATTAAAATTGGTGATTTTGGTCTCGGTAAGATCTTGAATCCATTAGTTGTCTGTTTTTCTTTGCTTTCATGTATGTTTTCAATATTTTTTCTATTTAGCTTATTGTAATAATGGATAACATCAATATTTATGAATGATGTTCATGACTTTATCAGAATATATGATAGGAGTTGAGATTTGTAGCCTGGCAAGATTTCCAATTGCATTTTGGTTTGCATGAGCAATGTTCATTCATCTATGTATTGCATTTTTATATTTTTATATTCCAGTCGAGGCCAGTGACAAATGCCCGCACATACACACATTTTCTTAGATTGTTGCTCCCTTTATGTGTAGTAAAATTACGTACATCTTGGTGTAGTTTCCATGATTTTGAATTCGATCTAAAAATTCATATAAAACAATACCCAATTAAAGTCTGAGCTTTATAGTCTAAAGGGAGTAATGGTTGTTTGTGAATGCAATATCAATTTTTCTAATGTTCTTTCTTTTCAGCCAAGTTCTTGAAGTTGGAACAGCTGGATCAAGATCTAGGCAATCAAGCTGATACTGTTGGAGTCTCTATTGATGGCACCGGACAAGTTGGGACTTATTTCTATACAGCTCCTGAAATTGAGCAAGGATGGCCAAAAATTGATGAAAAGGTTAGAATTTGGGTTGGGCTTAACTCGACCTACAAAGTCGGCTTGTAAAGTAAGGGATGCCCTTCCAATATATACTCTTTGAGATTTTATCTCTAGTCAACGTGGGACTTGGGTTTCTCCCAATACACACTCACGCCCAACACTATTGGGCTTGGTGTCTGGCCCGATGGATCTAGGATAGGCTTTGATACCATCTTAGAATTTGGGTGGGGTCTAACTTAACCTTAAAAAACCGACTTGTAAAGTGAGGGCGCCTTTTCATTATATACTCTTTTGAGACCTTATCTCTAGTCGATGTGGGACTTGGGTTTCTACTAATGTAAAACGTTCGTCATCATTTTTTTTCAAGCCAGATGCTTGATAGTGATTCTCATATTTTGCAGCCATATAATATGTTCGCTTCAAGCAATTAATTTTTGGATTTTCTTGATGTACAGGCCGATATGTATAGCTTAGGAGTGGTTTTCTTTGAGCTTTGGCACCCGTTTGGGACTGCAATGGAGAGGCATGTTGTTTTATCTGATCTAAAACAAGAAGGGGAGCTTCCACATTCTTGGGTTCGCGAGTTTCCAGAACAGGAATCCTTGTTGCGCCAGTTAATGTCTTCAGGCCCTTCCAACCGCCCTTCTGCCACAGAACTGTTGAAAAATGCATTTCCTCCACGAATGGAGTCTGAGTTATTGGATGGCAAGTGATTTTGACTTTAGATGTTCATTTTGTTTTGTTACTGTATTCTGGTATTTAACCTACATAGTACAAGTTGATATCCACCAAAAGATGTCATGGCCTTACCACATTAAGTGAGATCAGCTAATCAAATAATGTCAATGCCATTGGACTATCAATTAAGATTAAAAAATAGACAATTGTAGATCAATTGGGAGTCTTGTGTAAAACATAATTTTCTCTCTCGACATTTTGCAAGGTTTGAACTCAATTCACACTCATGTATTTAAAGGTAGTTAAAAAGTGTATCAAATTTACTAATTTTTTTAATGTCATTATGCACATATGAGAGCATAATTACACTTATTTAGAGGTTTTGGTTACTGATTTGGTGACAGTTGCATATGTTTCTAACTAAATTTTGAGTTTGAGTGTGTATTATTAGTTAAACGTGTTCAACTACCCTCAACGTGTGTGCTATGTTAGGTATAAAAACCATGCATAAATATCAACTTAGATTTTGGGAGAGTTAGTTCATGACATGATGTTAAAAGCTTCTGTTTAAGTGGTCAAAATTTGACAAGGCCAAAGGTTTTCGGTGTGTATTAGATATTAGATATAAAAACATTCATGAAGGACCAACACCTTAAGCTGTTAGAGAGTTGGTCCATGATATACCACGACTGTCTGTACATCTGCGTTTTTCTTTTCCTGCTGAATAACTCTTTGTTACTGCTACTAATTATATTTTTTTTTAATAAAAATAAAATCTTAGCATGTACATATTTTGCTATCTTGAAAGCTTGATTATAAACTTTTCTGAGTTCCCACTATTGAGGAGTATATAAAAAGAGAAAGAATCGGATGATCTTGATATATTCTAGCCATGTACATATTTCTCTCTCTAGAATGCCTACTTTATAAACTTTTATGAGTGCCCACTATCGAGAAGTATATAAATGAGAATCGATCGGATGATCTTGATATGTATACTTAATAATGCAAATTGAAATGTCCATTAAAAAAAGCATATTAGTACATACTGTAGCTATCTAAGAATCATATGCCCTTCTTTGGAGTTAATTTTGACTTTCTGTTAAATTTCTTTCATTACCCTGAATAAGCATTTGTTTGTGTTCAGATATCTTGCGAACAATGCAGAAATCGGAGGATACAAGCATTTATGATAAAGTTTTAAATGCTATTTTCGATGAAGAGATGTTAAGCACCAAACACATTCGTCAAGTTGGTCGATTGGGGCCAGTTGGAGATAGCATTTCATCCATTCAGCACACAGATTTTGTAACTGAGGTCCGAGATAATGTTATAGATGTCAACAAAGAAATTTTCAGACAGCATTGTGCAAAACACCTAGAAATTTCAGAAATAAGATTATTGGATGACTGTCCACAGTTTAACAGGTGAGTATCTTCATTTAAATTCTTTACTGCTTTGTGATGTAGTTCTATGTGGACTTGACAGCTTAGAGAAAATATTACTGGTCTTGACTTTCATTGAATAGAAATGCAGTTAGACTTTTGACCCATGGAGGAGATATACTTGAACTTTGCCATGAGCTGCGTTTGCCTTTTGTGAACTGGGTTATGTCTAACCAGGTACTGGATATTATGTTAACATTTGTACATTTTCTATTTCATTATGTTAAAATTTGAGAGCAATGTCATATAATATAGTCAATATTACAATTATATATATATATATATATATATATATATATATATAATACTGATGTAAGGAGATTGGTATACATAAACTTTCTCTTAGCACTATGCTCTGTTTATTAGTTTTCCAATAATGCTTTTAATCAATAAAGAACATAGTTTTGCGTTTGTAATATTTAAAAAATAGAAAATTCGTTTTGAAAATCCCTGAAATTTAATGTCTTAGATCTAGAGATCTTGTTAAACATACTCAGATTTGTTAGGATTTGATTTGGCTTTAAATAGACCGACTATGTTACTATTGCTAACATTCTGATTTTACCATGGTACCTTATAATCTAGCTTCACAATAAGAGATTATATCATAACGTTATAATTATAAAATAATATTATAATATAATGAAATAAAAACCAATGCCATTTTCAATGAGTAGATGATGATAATTGATTTACAAATCAACTCAAATTCTTCTTTTTTTATAACGAGTTCCAAATTCAAGATCGAATTTCTAAATCAAATCACAACAACATTTTTTATTTATGATAATTACAAACACAACCACTGATGTTCAAGCAAAGAGCCAAATTAAAAATGTTACAATCAGAATTCTCTACAAAGAAAGAACGTTTTATTTATGAATTATGAACTCTATCTAAAAGTAAGAAAATGTCCTTGGCAGTTTTTGCATTGCTTCTCAATTATATTAGCTGGCTTTCGAAAAGGCATGAATATTGAAATCTGAAACAAATATACGAATAATGTGTAGAAATCTTCATTCAAACGATATGAGATATCCTATGTTTACAGAAGAGCAGTTGGACATTCACCACCAAACCGCTACCTCCAGGTACTATTATTTCTTAGTTTTTTGTGGTTTTTCTTCTTTTTTAAAATCGATCCAATTGAATAAGATAAATAACTGATCCGTTGATGTTTTTTGGTGAACGAAGAATACGAAACTATCACCAGTATTTTCTCCTGCATTTCGTGAATAATTTTGGGCTTTGGAGCTTTTGTAATGGCTTGTGAAGTTGTGATGCTTTGCATGAAACTTTCAAACCAATTTTATTGCTTATTCAGAGACGTTTAATACGGAATTATTGTCCACAGGGAGATTTTGACATTATTGGTGGCACCTCAGCATTGGCAGAGGCAGAGGTCCTAAAGGTACCATTTTCTACTTTAGACTTTTAGCTTTTCTCATTTCTTTATTTCTTATTTTCTTTTTTATTATTAAATTCATTATGTTGTAAAGCTATCCCAGTACTATCGGTGATAATACTATGCTGCATGGTAGTTGTAGAACTTCTGTCAATGAAAGGGCAATTCCTATATTTCAGTAGCATGGTCAACAAATCTATGCTTTTCTATATTGTTTTCATGATAAAAAAAACATTATTTACAACTCAACATGTGTTTGTCAAAAGAAACTCAACATGTATTCATTTTTTGTCATTGGAATCTTTCAGGTCGTCATTTAAATTAAAGATGATGATCATTTGGTGGTAGTAAACCTAACTTGATTACCAATTGTATCACAGGTCACGAGGGACATAGTCGCTTGTTTTTTCCATGAAGACTCATGTGACATTCATCTAAACCATGCTGACCTCCTGGATGCAATTTGGTCATGGACTGGAGTCAAGGTAGAACACAGACTTAAAGTAGCAGAGGTATGTTAGTCTTGTAATCAAGAAACCCAGATAGTTAAATTTGTAAGAATATAGTTTAACCGATGTTTGATTTTTTGAAGCTTCTTTCAATGGTGGGTTCTTTGCGTCCTCAATCCTCAGAAAGGAAATCAAAATGGGTAGTAATCAGGCGGCAGCTTTTGCAGGTGAGAAAATTTATAAAGGAATCTTGTATGTTTGGCTGTAGTAACATTGTTGTTATTGAGGTTGTCATAGTTCCATTTCCGTAATTACAATGGTCAATCAAACCAGTTCTCAAACAGGATTAATTTATTTACAATTTGAATGCTTTTTCTGGAGCTGAATTAAAGAAGCTTTGGTAAATAGGTTTGCAGAGAGTAGGTTTGAGATTCTGTTGATCTGCAGATGAAGCACTTCCTAGACTAAGAGGAGCTCTTCCATCTGGTACCATTCTTGTAGTAAGATTGGAATTGTATATTATTGATTGAAGTTCATGCTTATTCGCAACTAATGCATATAAACGCCCATTCAACACACTTAATGAATTGTCTGAACTAGTTGATCTCTTGAGAATTTGGAGGATCGGCACAAATGTATATATAGATGCATTAATGCCTCCAAATGAAAGTTACAAAAGATTTATTTTTTCATGTAAAATACATTTTTGGCTTGTATTTTTTATTTTTTATAAATTTTACGCCTCTGTCGTATCAATCCCATAATTGCATTTTGTAACCAGCACTCCTCACTTCCTATTGATGACCCGTCTATTGTGAATATAAGTTAAATATTGGAAACTCGGAATTGGAGGTACAATACGTTGTTAATATATGAATCACTTGTAACCCTCTATATGGGTTGAGATATTATTATTATTATTATTATTATTATTATTATTATTATTAGGGTTAGTTGATTTGATCCCATAAATATAGGATCATGATAAGATCACAGTCCTAATTAATTTATATTATTCCCCTCGTGTATATAAATATAAAATATTATCCTTATTATTATTATCATTATTTAATGAGAATTATTCATATTCAAGTTGGAAGGGATCCCAAACAAACCAAGAGGCATAGACGAGTCAAACGGCACCAACAGTTGTAAGAGACAGATAAAAAGGTGGCATGTGAGACTCATGTGTGCCCAAAAGCTCTCAGAATAGTGGCGGCGCGTGGGAGGTCCTACGGTGGCGAAACTCCAGTGGGTGGTAGATCGGCGGTTTACAATTTTAATTTTGTCTTGCGTGTCTCCTATAGCGGTGATGGTGGCGCTCTATGGCTGCTACCAAACCAGGCACAAAATGGAGAAAAGAAAAAGGATAATAAATAATAGGGTAACTTTGCTTTGGATACTAAATTTAAATAGGACTAAGGTCCTATCATGATCCTATAATTATGGGATCAAATCAACTAACCTTAGATAATAGCATGACAATAATAGTAATAATTATATCTCGGCACATATTGTACCTCCAACTCCAAGTTTTCAATATGTAAGTTATATTCACAATAGACAAGTCATAAATAGGAAGTGAAGAGTGTTTGTTACAAAATGCAATCATGCAGTTGATACCACAAAGGCGTAATATTTACAAAAAAAAAAATACAAGTCAAAATTTATTCTACCTAAAATATAAATCGGTGATAACTCTCATTTGGCGGCATTAGTGCATCTACATACATTTTTTTCAGTCCTCCAAATTCTCAAGAGACTGAGAAGCTCAGATAATTCATCAAGTGTCTTGAATGTGGGGTTTATAAGCATGAACTTCATTCTATAATATGCAATTGTACATTTCAATCTTACTGCAATAAATGGTACCAAATGGAAGAACTTTTCTTAGTCTAGAAAGTGCTTGGTCTCTACGGTGTCTGCAACCTATTTACGAAAGCTTTTGCTAAATCCAACTCCTAGAAATGCAAATAAACCTATTATAAATGTAACATACTCGCTCACCCCTCCTTATCAATAACCTCTTCGTCCAGTTGAATGAATCAAAACAATTCATGAACTACATACATATTTACAT